>CM059256.1:48623101-51086957 GCA_030347555.1 Lablab purpureus | reverse complement strand
AAACAACTTCTTCCTCAAAAAGAAATTATAACACATGTCCAAGGGAGTTATCCAACTTTTTATACATAAAATGAATTTTATGGAAGCTTGCAATATTTAAAATTTAAATTTTTATATAAACAATATATATAGTATAATTACAACTTTTTAGGATAAGAATATATTTATACACTCACTTCTCTAAAATGTTCTAATATGTTCTAATGCAGTAACAACGAAAAGAATTAAAGTTGTGATATATTTCTTCACCAATCTTCTTTTATTTAAGATTTTCACATTTTCTTTAAATTCTTTTATTTATTTTCATATCTTTTCTCAATATCTTCATAATTTCATTCTACAAACAAAAATGAAATTAAAATTAAATTATTTATTTATCTAATTACTAATATGGTAAAATATACTAGTGTCTATATTACTATTTGGTGAGATTAAGTGATTAATATAAAATAAGCATGGTAATAGTGTCTTTGAATTAAGAACTTTACACAATTTTAAATATAATTATTTAAGTAAAAGTTGAAAATAAAATTATAAATTGAAAAGAAAATAAACTTTTAGTCATATTTTTAGAATCATATTTTACATAAATTATCTGGATAATGTTTTTATTTATAGGCGAGTGCTAATATTAGAGATCCCAAACTATTCATATGGTAAAATCCTAATATATATATATATATATATAAGGAAAATATATTTTTATAAATTATTTTATTTTTTGAAATAATAATGGATGGACTATCTAACATGAATAAACCTTTTTCATTTTAGAACACATTGTTTTTTACACTGAGTTAATTATCTGACACATTAATGGTATTAGCAAAACCAAAACATTTATATATTTTTAAATTACTAAAATTTAGTGAATGATCATGTAAAATTTCAAATAAAATTTTATTTTCTTCTTCTGTTTCGTTTCTAGTAACAAAACAATTTATGTGGAAAACTCTAATTTGATCCACCCATTCCATGGAACTATACATTGGTGGGTTCATAAATCATTTAAAGAGATAATTTTTTTATTAATTAGTTAAAGAGATCCTTTATTTTCAATTCTTTAGGTAACACTTTTTTACAGCTTCTTTAAATAATACTAAGATATTTATGATCAGATTAAACATAATGACATATTTTAGTATTAAAATAATGTTATATTAAATAATTTTTTTTAACCTTTTCTGAAATATTTTCTTAGAAAGTTTAGCCCTTTGTTCATGATTTGATTTGATGGAAGCTTACCACATCTGGTGATGGAACCTCAACCTTAATATTGAACAACATTTTGGAGACACCTGCAAATCTAGAAGGACACAAATGCAAATAGAGTTAGTTTGGAGACAAATTCAAAAGATCTCATTGTTTGGACTTAGTATTACCATAGTAGTATATAGGTGAATAAATAATTATTTGATTTTGCTGTTAACTTTTGAAATTTTGAATTTAATAAAATATTACTTTTATTTCTTTACATTTAATATTTAAGATTGAAATAATATTTTTTAATCTTAATTTTAAAATATTAAAATAAACTTCTTTTAATTTACGGACCAAAATTAAAACCATTTGAAATTTAAAAATCTACAAACATAATTAAATAATAAATAATTTATAATGGTTAGTGTTTGTGTAAATAATTTTTTAAATAGTATTATTAGCAAAGAAAATTGTGAACAAACCCTCACTACCATAGTATAATATATTTATTTTAATATAAGACGAGAATACAACAATTTTTTAAAAAGAAAATATTACACTTTTTTAATATGAAAATCTACAATATTTATTTTAATACGAAAACACTAGTAGTTTTTTTACCTTATTAATTAATCAAAGATTATTCAATTCTTTTACAAAACAATTATAACAAATACAATTGAAGAATTTCCCTTGAAGCGGGAAGTCCGAAAGAAGTCTCATTCTTACAACTCTCCTTCTGCAAGCTCAATCTCCCTCCCTCCCTCTCTCTCTCTCCATCCATGCCTCCAAACAAGGTTAGATTTTTACTTCGTTTTTCGATACCCTTTCGTGTTCCCCGAATTCACTTCTCTGGGTTTAGGGTTTTACTTCAGTATTACCCATTTTCCGAGAAACCCCATTTAGAATGTTATTGCATTTTCTTTTCTTATTCTAAATTTCATTACTTCTGAATGTATGAATTTATTTTTGTATTGTCTCAATGATGTTACAAAAAAAAAGGATGCGTTGCTTTTGCTGCTTGATGTGGGCCCATCCATGCATTCTGTTCTTCCTGAAATTGAGAAAGCCTGCTCCTTGCTTGTACAAAAGAAGGTATTAATCTTTCCCACCCTCTTATTCAAAGTTTTTTTTTATTGTTGTTATTTCAGTCTTTTGTGTATGGTTTAGTTAGTTGCTCAATGTTTTCTTAACATCGAATAAAAAAATATAGTTGATTTTTTTTTGTTTGGGTAATAGCTTTAATGACACGATCCTTTTGTGTTGGTTTGATTTTGTTTTATTTGCAGATGATCTTTAGCAAAAATGATGAAGTGGGAATAGTCTTATTTGGAACTGAAGGTGCTTACTCACTTTAATCTTTACTATGCAACGGATCATGTTGATTTGGTGTTTTATGTGCATCGCGGCTTTTATTGTCATGTGATTGCTTGCACTGAAAATGGTAGCTGTCTGTAATGTAGAAATGGGAGTAAGAACTAAGAAATTATTGGATCTTCCTTTATTTTGTTTTTGCTTCTGTCTTTTTCGTTCTCTTGTAAATAGAATCTTTTCCCTGTTGACTACACTGAGTTTTATTCATTTTTATTTCTTGTTGTTACTGTCACTAACTAGTAACTGTTCATGCTGCTATGTGTCACTGGAAGAATCCCATTTATACTTTGCTATCTGTTTTCTTTAATCATGTCATTTCCTGTGATGGCATTTGATCAAGGGCCTCCCTCACCAGTGTTTATGTTGACATTTCCTCAGACACTGATAATGAACTTACTACGGAAGTGGGTGGGTATCAACATGTTGTGGTTTTAAAAAATACTAAAGTTGTGGATGGAGATATCGTTGAGGCTTTACAACAGCTGCCTCGAGGAACAACTGATGGTGATTGTATCCATAAATTTCTTGGATTTTTGTATTATGCTAGATTTTACTTGTTAACTTTTTTAACATGTGATAACATTACCATATAATTTTAAGTTTTGCAATGCAGTAAAATTTTCATTTGTTTGTTTCTGGCAAAAAGTATTTTCTTTTGCAATTTCTTTACATTTCGACAATAAGATCTCAGAGATTAGTGTTTCCGATTACACTATATTGCTTATTGCCATTAATCTTTCAAATTAGTTCTTTTATTTTCCTTTTCTATTATTTATCTATATAATAAACCTCTATTTCTGCTGTACAATTTGCTTGCTTTCTTAATGAGTAACTCTTTGTATAATTTAATTTTTGTCAATGGTATTTTTTGCATGGATTGTATTACAAGTTTAGATTTTCCTGAAAACCATTAGGTTTGTGTAACTAAAATCAAGTGATGCAATAAGTAGAAAAACCTTTTAAGATTGATTATTTAAATTTCCAAGAGGAATTTGATCCTTTCCTACTGCAATCGATTATACTTCATCAGCTTGCTGTTACTCTTTTTTGTGTACCTTGACTTTGACGTTAGTTCTTGATGCTGTCATCATTGGCATGGATATGTTGATAAAAAAATTTGGACAAACAAACAAGGGAAAGAAACGTCTTTGTCTTATTACAAATGCACAATGTCCAATAAAAGAACCTTATGAAGGAACAAAGGAAGAGCAAGTTACCACCATTGCCAAACAACTGACTGCCCATGGTATGAAAATGGAAAGTATTATTTATAGAGGAAAGCTTAGTCAACATGCAAACAAGGGAATAATGGATGAGAATGATCGCTTGTTAAATATTTTTTCGAGGGAAACATCAACAAGATTGTTGTATTTGGAGAATCCAATTTCTCTATTTGGTGCTCTTAGAACAAGAAATATAACTCTAGTTACAGTTTTCAGAGGGGATCTGGAATTCAGTCCAAAACTGAGCATTAAGGTGAGATCTATGTATACATATACATTTAATTTCCAGACCATGATTCTATGTACCTTAGAAATGTCATTTATCCAATGAACCCATCATAATAGTCCTTTCACATGTTTTCATTGTCATTGTCATATTAATTAATTTAATATTTTTGTTATGCGATCTTACAAACTTTTTTCTAGTGTAAATGATCATCAGATATGAGATGCTACATTTTTTAGTTGTCCATGTACCATGACTCCATGAACAGTTTATCTCTGATTAAGTTGACTTGAAGGGCATAGACAATGTTTTCTCTTTCATCTTACTATTTAAAATTATATTTCTTTTAATTTTATGTTAGAATAATAAATATACCTTTTTGTGGAGTTACGTATTTCATGATTTGTGAACAGAATTAGATTGCTTGTTTACTGTGTCTTTAATTTTTTTCTTCTACGTCTGGCAAGTTGGTGCTCCGTGCAAGTGGACTATTTTTATCCAATTTGTCTTTTAAATGGAACATTCTTTTTATAAAATGTCTTTTCTTGTTAATGGTAACCAGGTAATGGTATACAAGAAAACAGCAGAAGAGAAATTTCCTACTCTGAAGAAATATTCTGATAAGGCTCCTCCAAAGGATGAAAATGCTACACATGAAGTTAAAATAGATTATGAGTACAAGAGTTCTGAAGATACTGACAAAGTTGTCCCCCCTGACCAAAGAATTAAAGGCTATCCTTATGGGCCTCAAATAGTTCCCATATCCTCTGCTGAGTGGGATGCTGTTAAATTCAAACCGGAAAAGGGTGTGAAGCTTTTGGGATTTACTGATTCTTCTAATGTATTTAGGTAGGGTTGTATTTGCCTTATAAGAATATATTTTATTTGAATTTCTGAATCGAGATTCCCTGACTCGTTATTTCTCTTATATTCCTGTCTGAAAATGAAATGTGCACTTAAGACACCATTACATGAAAGATGTATATGTGTTCCTACCTCAACCTGGAAATACAAGAGCCATGCTTGCAGTTTCTGCACTTGCACGAGCCATGAAGGAAATGGATAAGGTAGCAATATTACGCTGTGTCTGGAGACAGGGACAATCAAATGTTGTCATTGGGGTCTTGACACCTAATTTATCTGATAAAGAAAATATTGTAAGTTTTTTCTGTCTGTTACTTGTATTTTTATAGGTTCATCTGTTCTCGCTTCAATTTTGCCTCTTCATTTTATTTATTTCTTGCTTTTCTGATTATGCTGTGCAGCCTGATTCATTTTACTTAAATGTACTTCCTTTTGCTGAGGATGTGCGAGAGTTTCAATTCCCTTCCTTCTCTAATTTTCCAGCTTCGTGGCAGCCAAATGGACAACAGCTAGAGGCTGCAGCTAACTTAATAAAAACGCTTGATCTTGCTCCACATGGGCAAGAGGAAGTTTTGCTTCCGGACTTTACTACGAATCCAGTGCTAGAGGTACTTATTCTATCCACTCATATATTTATGGTTTATATTCTCATTTCTTCCTTTATTCACTCATAGTTAAAGTTCCATCTTTTTTTTCTGCTGAATTTGCATTTAGCATGTCTTGTTGGATAGAGTTAGTACTGGATGCTGTAAGACTTGTAGAAGTGTGCTTAATTTTTGTTATCTTGTATATTTTTAAACTTGATCAACTTATTTACCCCACTGAAAAAATTAGCATCGATCTCTAGTAAGCTATCCCCTCTCTCTCCTGGAAAGGGTAATAATCTTAAGATAAAGGTAACATATATTACTTCAACCTTTCAGCGCTTTTATCGTTTCCTTGAGCTGAAATCAAAGGATCCAGACGCGGCAGTACCTCCTCTTGATGACACTCTCAAGAAAATTACAGAGCCTGATGCTGACCTGCTTTTGCAAAACAAATCTGCAATAGATTCATTTCGTAGGTCTTTCGAGCTAAAGGGAAATCCGTTGGTAAGAATTAGTCCTTTGAGCTTAATTTCTAAACATCAATTGTGATTTTTTGAATAACTACATCAATTATGATTTACATTCAAAATGTCTTGCTGTAGAAAAAGTCTAGGCGTTTATTGGGAGGAAAGAGATCTTTTTCGAATGATGAAGAGGTTAAAGAAAATATTACTGCTGAACCAGCCAATTTAATTGAAAATGCATCTGTTAAAGTTGAGAAAATTGGGAATCTGACTCCTGCCCAAGATTTTGAAGCCTTGATTTCCCGCAGAGATAGTCCAGATTGGGTTGTGAAAGCAATCAATGAAATGAAAAATAAAATATTTGACCTGGTGGAGGACTCCCACGAAGGCGATAACTATCCTAAAGCGTTGGAATGTTTAGTTGTGCTTCGCAAGGGTTGCATCCTTGAGCAGGTAAGCATCTCCCTTATTTGAGCACGTAAAAGATGGTTAGGATTTTCCCTATTCAGTCCTTAATTGTTATAACTGTTTGAATTTCTTTATTTTATCTGCCTTGGCTTTTTAACTTACTGAATTAACAATTTTTGGTTCATGAAGGAACCAAAACAGTTCAATGATTTCCTTAAACATCTATGTAATTTCTGTCAAGAGAAAAGCCTTCACAGTTTTTGTAAATATCTTGCTTCTAAGGATCTCACCTTGATCTCCAAAACAGAAGCTGTAGACAGGTTCTTGTATTATCACCTTTCTCATGATTCAATTCGTACAAGTGTTTTTTTCCTTTATTGGATCATAATTTGTTATTTGGTTCCTTTACAGCGATGTTACTGATGAGGAAGCCAGAAGTTTCTTGGTTAAATCTGAACCAAAAGTTGAATGATGCCTTCACTATATGTACTGAAATAGAAAGCTTCATTTTCTTGTCCGAGTAATTATTAGATATCTTGTATAAACAACTGATTTTTGAAAAAATAAAGTAAATAGTAATACCTTGCAAATATTATTTGTACCAACCTGAGATTTTCACTTTGATTTCATTTGTGAGAAATCAGAATTTGGTAAGCTTGAGTTCATCAAGGGTGCGTGAAACTTTTGCATTCTAGTTTAGGATATAATGTCAAAACCAGACTGTAGAAGTATGACGCAGTAAGTTGGTTTATTATTCTCAATCACCACGTATCAATGCTATTGCAGTCCTTCAATATCAAGGTGTGATGATGGTCCATTGAATTTTGATATTTTTCTGTCTGTATGTAGTTCAAGCCTGAGATGCTGCATATCAAATCCATGTCAAAATTTAGGAGCCACTACAAGTTAAGAAAATTCTCAGTTTCATACGTGTTACTGTGATTTACGATCTTCTAATTGGACACTAGAAACTTATTCGATGGAAAGATTGCAAATAGCTTTTCATCCAACTAAACATGATCCTTGTTTTTTTCTTCCTGCTTGGAAGAATTTTGCAAGGAAAAAAAGCTGTTAACCGTGCAGTAAGAACTAATCGTTGAATCAATAATCTTAATTTTAAACAAGACATGGATTGAAGGTAATTATTATAAAAATTAATGTACTTAACCAAGTTTTAAGTTAGCATAAAACAAATACTGTTAACGTATATAAGTTACTTTTTGATATATGATATTTAGACGTTACATTTATTTACCTTTTTTAAAAATTTTTGTTTGCAATGTTATCACTTGATAAGAACACTAATTTGAGGAATGAAAAGTACACTGTATCTTGTTTAGGGACGGTAAAGGGATTTGAGCCTAGACTCTGACTATGAATATCCAACATGTGTACTCAGTATAAGTAATATTCGTTTTTTCAAATTGAATATGAAATGAATATATGTATATGTTTGTTTTATCTTTATACTTATATTATTAGTTATTTTGTTTCATTTGAAAAAAAAATTGCAGAACAATTTTTTATTTTTTGTCTGAATTGTTTCAGTGGTTTAATATTGATGAAGTTCACTCAGTTTATCACACTTTCCTTTTCATCATAACTATAATTATAGATTTTTTACCTATGATTTCATTAGATTTTTTACCTATGATTTCATTTACTGTATTTCAGAAAATATAAATTTTAATTTTATTATTAAATTGTGTCTAGGATGTATGATTGATAATTTTTATTTCTTTTTAATTTTTTTATTTATGATTTATTTTTATTACGTAAAAATGTTTAATTCCTAACTTCAAGTGTTCGAGAGGGTAAATATTTAGTTTATAAGAAAATCTAATAAAAAACTTGTTTTTTTATATGGTTCTTAATTTTATATTATTTGAAGAACTTTTTTCATAGATCATTTTTTATTTTCTCTATTAATAGTTGAACTTTTTTACATTTACAAAATTTATTCAATTCTTTCTCAATATTTACAAAAATAATAAATATTTTAGTTGTTCTGAAATTTCTCTCTCTCAATATTTACAAAAATAATAAATATTTTAGTTGATATGAAGTTTTAATTATATGTAATTGTTTATTTTTTTATAATTATTTAATACGTATGTAATTTTATTTGATATTCTATTATTATATTTATTCAAATTCTTATTTGATATTTCACATTGAGAAAAGGTGTCATTTTTTTTAAAAAAGTTAATTAATATTTAACACAATCATGGACTGCTATAAGTATATTTTCTATTGAAATAAATCTAATTTCATACTCGACAAAAACAAAAATCTTTTATGACTGTTATTGGTGTTTGTAAGTTATAAATTAAATGACTTTTATTAACTCGTTTTTAGGTTTCGTATAAATCGTTAACGTTTTAAATAGATTTATATTACTTAACTTAAATTCTCTGCAGGTAACGCATGAAAGCCAAGTTTGTCCCACCAGCTATATGTATTGCAGTGCTCCTTTCATTCTTTAATTGAAAGCAATCAAACGAAAATATTGAAAGATGGCAAGACCAATGACAAGTCTCTTACCCCTTACTGCCATTGTTGTCATCACCTTGTTTTTAGGTAATACAATTTGAATTTTGTTCTATGCTTTCATGTTAAACAATACATTGATGAGGATCACCATAACAGAATTAGGGTGAAAAATTAAACAATCATTGATGTTGGCAAAGATATACTGATAGATTCATGTTGTATATATGAGAGAGACTTGCATGAAAAAAAAAAGTTTTTAAAAGAGTGTTCTTACACGTCCGAATTTTTTTCATTTGCTTTTATTCCAACAAAATGAGATGGCAATACCAGGTAGAAAACTCAGTTTCAGCATCGTAGAAACTAAGAAAGTTTGGTTCTAATCTTTTTAAGAATATATATTGACGAGGGTTACATAATATGGAATATACTTCCCATGCATTAACCATTTCAGATTCAGTGAGGACAATGTAACTAATCTTAAGGTCATGCAGTGATGCATGCATATTCAAGTTAAAATGTGTTGTTGCCTTAATCATGCATGCATGGATGATGTTTATTAGGTTAATTATATATGATTATGGTACATATTATAATAATAATAATAATGTATGATTGTTGTGTGAACATAGTAGGAGCAGAATCAAGGTACGCGAAAACGATGAAGGATAGTGATGTAATGGATTTAGCTGAACTTATAAACATAAAAGATATACAAACGGATGTGTATTGCTGCTATGATAACCACGTACGCAGTTGCAAGCAAGGAACAGATGACGAGGAACATTGTAATTCCCTATGCCTACAGCACCCCTGCGAAAAAGGTGGTCGTTGCAAAGTCTACGGCAAAAAACACCCAAAAGAAGTGTGCCATTGTTTCTGCTAAATATACGAGTGTATGAAATAATTGCTTCTTGCTCTTCCACAAATCAGATTATCAAATGATTTTAAATCTTAATATATTTGAGAAGTGTATGTTAAGTTTGATTTTAATTTATATAAATGAGATATAAAATAATTCTATTTAATATATATATATATATATATACAAATTAGATTTATACAATTTTAGTTCCTATAAAGTTATAAAAAACACAGACTCCTCTTTTAATACACATGTAACAGCAAGGTACTGTAAAAAAAACGATGCAATTTATTGTAATTGATTGGTTAACATGTTGATTAAAACTATATTTTACAATCCAGAAAAAGTGTCATAACTTATATTAAATTAATTTTAAAATGTTAAATGGTGAATCACTTATGCCGACCAATTTTTTTAATCTGATATATTAATTAGAAGATAATTAACTGGCTTGGTTTTTTTAATTTTTTGTTTTTTATATAGAATTCTATTTTATATCATTAGCTGATTTTATTAAAGCATATAAAATATCAATACACACATCAATGTTAATATATTTTTAAAATTAAATTTTTTATTACGGCTAAAATAGAACTTTTAATGTAATTCTAAATTTACCGTAATATTGTAGTAATTTTAATAAAAATAATATGATTTAAAAAATATTGTTTTATTATTTGTTTAACACAAATAATATTAATATTGTAATAAATTTCATAAATACCACATTGTTAAAAAATATAATGTATTCAATTTGAAAAGAAAGTCTTAAAGATACCCTTAATATATATATATATATATATATATATATATATATTTATATTATATACTATAGTATGTTATTTATAATATACTTATCATTATACTAATTACACTGTTGTAATTATATACCATAGTCAATTTTTTATTCAACACTGAATAAAAGAAGCCACGGATGTATAATTTTTAAGTATACAAATCATATTCCCAATAACTTTACGAGAAAAAAAATAATATTTAATTGAAGTTAAAAATGGTTAAGAGAATCCTTTAAATTCTTGTAAAAGTATAAAATCTTTGAAATCTTATGCTTTTGTATTTCATAAATTCTTTAAAAAGTAAATTACAGAATCCTAATCATAAAAGTCCTTTATAAAAATATTTAAAAAAACATTACATTTTTACATTATTTTAAAAATTTACACGGATTTTTGTGTATATCATTACTTCATCCCTAAAATCTTAAATAATCACATAAGATATATGACATTCAAATGCATGTGTACTCGCAGTTACCTTATTATTCATTAAAGATAAATTTAATGTAAACTTTGATGTGAAGTGGAATTACCAACCCAGACATTGTATATACATTAATAACAATAGACATTGTATATACATTAATAACAATAGACATTGTATATATTAATAGCAATAGTAAAAAGAAAACTGATTAACAATTAAAAATAAATAAAAAACTTCTTTATATTTTAATTAAATTGTACTTAACTCCAAGCAGATGTTCTTTATATGTAATAGGAGTTGCATTTATATGTTAATATAATTAAGGTGTTACGATTTGTGAATCTACTCTTGAATAATGTATGTCTGCATTTGACTTTTTTATTTTCAGATTTTTTTAATTATTTGAGACTCAAAGAACAGATCATATAAATCCAAATTGCATGTTGTTTTCCATTTCAAAGACAATTGCATTCTTATGTAATGATGTCAAATCAACTATAATTACATATAGATTAGCGCAAAACACATCAATCAAAATTTAACAAACAACTAAACTTAAACTAAATGCCTAATTAACTCTACACTAAGTAATAAAAATTATCGTTAACCTATAACATACATATTAAAATCATAAAATGGAATATTAGTATGGAAGTGACTTTTGGATGATGAGATGACATGGTGGTTGTGACGGCCTCACGACGGCAACGGGAAGGTGACAATCTCACACTAGGAAGACATATAACATATACTCTATAATACACTGTAGATTGTAACACTTCCCATTTTCAGCTTTTAATATTAATTCCTTTCCCACCAAATATTGATGTGATAACAATTATTATTTTGAGTCCTCACCTTTCATTGCGTTGAATTTTATTTAATTTATTTGAATTTTTATTTTGGTTTAATTTGTGCAAGTTTTGAATAGTGTCTCTGTTATGGTGTAACTTACATGCAATATATTTTTATTTTTTGGGTTAATCAATTCATACTTTACAATTTCAATAAACTTAAAAATATATATTTTTATTATTAAAATTTGTTGCAAACATATAAAACAGAATTTTTCACGGCTGGTTAGTTTTGGCCTTAAGCATATAAAAAAAATAGACTTGCGTTTTGAAATAAGTTAGAGCTTAAATATTTTGTGAATAGAAAAAAAAAATGTTCTCGGAAGAACTAGCTCTACGATTATATAAATATTTCCTCACTTGAAAATAATTACTTCTAATAGAAGATGCATATATGATTTAAAAAATACAAAGTAAAATTAATATTGATTAAAAAGTAAAACTGAACTAGAAGGAGTTCCGTTTTGAAGCTTCAGTCTCAAGAAAAAAAAAAGATTTTTATCACCATATATGATTTAATTTATGTAAATAATGATTTTTCAAATTTTTGGTTTATTAATTATTAATTATCTTGACTCAGCATGATGGAAGTAGACGAAAGTGAAGTTGCCCCACCAGCTATATTTATTTTACGATATCTGTCAGCACAAATAAACAAAATTATAATTTAAAGATGACAATACCAGCCAGAAGACTTCTACCACTCTTTGCTCGAATTCTCCTCATCATTTTACTCTTTGGTAAACTCATTTTGATGATCATAGAAGCTAAGAAAGTTTCGATGTGATTAATCTTTGCTGCTTAAAATTTGAGTTTGAGTGGTTTCATCATGCATGCATGCATGTTTACATTAAAATTAGTCCTTCTGTGGTGTTTAATACCTATACTATGCTTTAGTTTTCTTTCACAGAATAATAATGATCTTAACCTGAAATTCTGAAGTAATATCTGACAATTAACCATTTCTTATATATATATATATATGACCTGGTATGAAGTTACTATAATGTATATGGTGTGTCACAGTTGGAGCAGAATCAAGGTACGAGAATACGATGAATGAGAATTGTGTGATGGATTTAGCTGAAATGATGAAGATAGAAGATACAGAAACAGATGTGTATTGCTGCTATGATAACCGTGTACGCAGTTGCATTCCAGGAACAGAGGACGAGGAACATTGTAATTATCTTTGCCTAAAGCACCCCTGTGAAAAAGGTGGTCTTGCAAAGTCTATGGCCACAGATGCCCAGAACATTTTTGCCATTGTTTCTGTGTCTCAGCATGATAATTGCTTCTTGGTAAATGCTAAACAATGGCGTATCAATAATCTTTTATTTATGCTGTTAATTATTGGTTGAAATGTTTTTACATATACTACTCTCTTGTTTTTTTATACAGAGAAGAGAAAAAAAATTATATCTTTACAGCAAATAATTTAAAAGCTCTGGGTTTTTTCGTTTTGTATGTGTGTATTATTAGTTAATTAGATCTCATAACAAAACTGAAGTAGTAGAATTTAAGTGTAATAGTCATCATAAAAAGTAAGTTTAGTTATTTTAAATTAGTGAAAAGAATAATAGCACTTGAAATTTGTCAAATATCAAGAATTTTAAAATAAAATAAATTTAAAATAAAAGTGATATTTATAACAATATATATAAAAGGAATTTTTCATTTTAATTACATAAATTTTTATTATCTTATTCTTTAAAGTTTTGTAACTCTTTTTTTCAATTAATTATAATTTTCAAATTTAAAAATCATAAATATAATAAAAAATTGATTAAATAAAAAATTATTTAAAATTTAATTATTCAAATTTAAATTGATGTAATATTGTATTTTCTTTACCTTTATTACACATTATATTAAGAAAAAAATACACAAAAATTAGAATTTAAAATTTAAAATTTAAGATTTAAAATTTAAAATTTAGAATTTTAGATTATATCACGTTAATACGATATTATTTTAGAAGGTTATATATGTTTTTAATTTTTTAATTATTTATTAAAATTATCTTTTATTATTAAAAAAACTTTAAATATATTCTTATATTATATAAATTACTATAAACCACCATCAATTATAAATAAAAATAAAAATATTCCGAAAGAGAAAAAATTAAAAAGAAAGACAAAAACGAACTTAGAAGACTAACGTACTGGAAGTTATGAAAAAAATAAAAATTAACAAATCATTAAAAATTATTTATACTAAACATAAAATAAATAAAAAATTTACTTAAAAAATAAAACATAGTTTTGAAATAGCTAAAAAAATCATATCAAATCACATTTTAATTTTAAATTAAAATAATTAATGACATTATTAAAAGATAATTATATAAAATTTTGGGATGACATAATTAATGGTCAAATCTAAGTGAATCAGTGTATTACCTTTCTTATATTAATTTGTCTTTTTTAAAAGAAACTTTACTTCTTTTATTTGTTATTTTAAATTATCACGACAATGTTAAAAGAGTTTATATTGTTTTAATTACAATCTTACCTTTACTATTTTTTTAAACATTTTGCTCATATGGAAGAAAGTAATATTATTAGTTTAGGTAATAGCAGAAAGTTAAACAAAATTATAAATGAGTGGACAAATAAAAAAATAACAAAATGTTATTTGTTGCATACGTACTTAACTACGATCATGGAGTGTAGTGGTGAGACAAATAATAAATAAGTTATTTGGTCATTTGAAGTAAAACACAGGTTTCTGTATGTTGACAAAGATTTGATGGCTGCTAATTTTTTCTAAAACCCTAATTAGTAATATTGAAGACGTTAATGACTAAGAGTTAATTATTAAATGTTTTAACGTACGGTAAACTTACTAAGTACACGTTAATATACCATATTAAATGCTATTTAAATTTGTATAAAATATGGCGATTACAGAAGCAACCATCATATCATATGACGTTTACACCTTTTATTTTCTCCTAACTAATGCTCACTCAACATATTAATTTTCTTAACTACTTAATTAAGGAATATTAAATGCTTTTTATATGTTTTGGATTTTACTAATGAAGTAGTGCAAAAGAAAATGGTCATATATGACAGAAGCATGGCTTAGCAACAGCAACACCATTTTGACAGTTGATTTGCATCTCAAACCACTTAAACCTAAACAAGATAATCCTAACCCTAAACATGTTAATATTTTTTTAAATATTAATTATTAATTTAAATTATTATATGATATTTATATATCACTATTTTAAATAGTGTAAGACTTTATAATAATATTGTACTACTCAATAATAGATAAAGGCTTTTCTGCCTAAACTGTTTTTTTATATTGATTTTAAAATTGATATATATATATGTATATTATTGATATAGAAATTCAACAAAAATTATATCAGATTTTGTCTTATTCAATGTAAAAATTATATACGTCCATTCTTAGTAGAATCGATCTGGTACTTACTACTTTTCGTTCACAAAATCTTTTAAGTAAAATTCAATACCAAATAGTAACACTTCAAATTTAGATTCAAAATAAAAATATATAGAAAAATTCATTTGGTAATTATTAATGGACTATTACTTAGAAAATTTTATTTATGAGTAATGTGTTACTTGTACATTTTAGTAGTAGATAATGCTAGTGTAAAAACAGTCAGTGACACTTTGGACAATAGTTAATGAAGGATTATTGTAGAATAACAATTTTGAAGTTAAATCGAATTTTATGATGATGATTGTTAGAAAATTGTTATAATAGGTTGAGGAAAAGAAAAAGTTTCACATGAAAAAAGTTTTAAAATGTTTTTGAAAAAAATTCACTTTGTATCTAACATATTGTTTAATTCCCCTTCTATTGCGTATTTTTGAAAAAAAATCAGAACACATTTAAGTGTCCAAAAAATCAAATTTAAATTCAACCAATATCCAAATATAAAATAAAAATATTTAAATTTAAATTTAAATATAAAGTGTGTATTGACCATTGAATTACATAATATAATACAAAACGTCAATTTTTTTATTAATAATGTTTAATCTCATTTATAGTGTAATTAGTTCTTTCAATTTTTCATTCTTTGAATATTTGTCTACTTAATTTGTAATATATTACATCATAAATAGTAAATAAATAGGTATTTTAAATATATTGAATGTTTTAATTTAAACTCTAAAGAGTAAATAGTAAAGAAATAGAAATTTAAAAAATATTAGAATGTTTTAATTTAAACTTCAAAGAGAAAAAAATATTTAGTTAGGTTGCATGTACAGATAACAAACCCATTTAACGAATTTTGTAGACCGAGCTAAAAAATCTGCATCCAAAAATTGATACTTGAGGGTTTTAGAGATAATCCACGAACTTCTATTCAAATTCTTACCTCCCCTTTCACAAAAACAGCTTTGACTAGATCTTGAAGTAGTTCCTTAGATATAAACATGTCTCTAGACACAAGTCTATATTCTTATCACAAATCATCTAAAATTCTGATGATAACAAATAACATGTAAGTAAGCCAAATCCTGCACTTTGCTGCTCAAAACAAAAGCGTGTTTTGATTTTAAATAGACGCTAAAAAAATGCATTTTCATTTCATTAAGTAATGACAAAAAAATGAAAAATTAACAAAAATGGAGGAACTCACTTCCTCCCACTACATAAAGTAGTAACTTTGTAACTTCATCAAATTGAATAAAGCGGGAGAAAAAGTTATATCCATGAATACTATAAAAAAATATCAGAAAAAATCACTAATTGAATCTAAAAAGGGTACATTGGCTTCCATATAGTGAAATAAGTTTTCCTCTTGGACATTGAAAAAATACAGTGCTGTCTAATGTCTATTGTAATGGTGAGGGAGAAGACCATCTAACCCGTTAACACTAAACATACTTTCCTCTGTATTTAGGCTTTGGATCCTTAATAAGCTTGGGATCACCAGTCTCCGTTATCTGAGCATCAGCTGGACTGAAAACCGCAGAATGAAGATTACCATCTTCTAACCACTTTACATGGTTCTCCTTGAACTCAATGTGCTTTATTCTAGCCGCCTCAGCTATTTCCTCTGTGTAAGGATCTGTCTTCACCATTGTCAGTAATACCCTGCTATAACGTGAACTAAGGATCTGCTCTGATGAAGATATCAGTTTAAAACATGGATGTTCTGGGAAATGGTTTTCAGCAAAATCATCTTCTCTCAATACAGGATAGAAAAACACAAGCCTTCCCCCCATTACAAGCATCTTGGCCGCAAGATCAAGCAAATCATGCACACACTCAACTAAACTGTAAGGTGCAGTTGATGGTATGTGATCTGTTCTTTTGTCATCAGGAACGGTGTAAGGTTCCACAGACCCCCTTAGCAGCTTCCGACCACCAGATTTGCGTCCCCCAGCTCGCACTCCATAAGGAGGATCACATATTATGGCATCAAATACCTAACATATAGCAAAGATATCAACAATTTTCTGAAAAGAATAAGATTAGACCAACAATTTATTTTTGCACTTCATGTGTTCGTATTTGCCTTTCAAACAACATTGGAGATAATGCCCCAGTTATCTTGCCAAACTGAGTATATATCAACTGGTCGCAGAACTTGACAGCCAACTTATTTCTATAATTTTATTTAATACCCAATTGCATCTAATCCGGATATTACTATTCACCTCACACTAAGGTTCTCTTCATTCAAATCATTCGGAAGAGGACAATCGTGAAGTAAAAAAGACTTTACACTGCTGTTATACAGTAATGGAAACAATAAGATTTGGTAGATTGCATTCTAATCTCGATGGCCTTATATGTATTGCACATAGTGGGATAAGGACATAAAGCTTCGTTGTTGCTTAACAGTCATTTTAAACAGGACTCGATAATCAGATGCTAAACCCCAAAGAGATCTGGCAGGCTTACAGAGAGCAAGGTATTTGAAACACGATTAAGATTGGTGGAATACCCAGTCCAGGATTAAATTCTATTGCTAAACATCAGTACACCATTATTCAAATCATCAGTAATACCTATCTATCCCTTGCATAATTTAGTAAAAATATCAGAGAGCCAGAGTCAACAGCCCAATTACTGAAAAGAAAGTATGAAAGCCCAATAAATAATATTTTATACTTTATTTTAGTTAGACAGAAAAAACACCACTAAATTGCTGATATTGGAAATCTTGAGTCAAGACATACAGCAAGTGGGATGTTCTCATTTCAGACTGAAAAAATAGATAAATAATTAAGAACAAAAGTATAAGGTCAAGATTTTTTTCTTTTCAAATAATCACCTCCTTCAACATAGGACGCCAAGGAGGAAGGTTGTTATCCGCCCTTAGAAGACCAACAGGACTAGGTAATCCATACTGCAAAATGTGCAACTTAATAAGTTTATCAGATTAAAACACAAATTATAAAGTATGCGTTAAATAGAAAATTCAGGTAGCAGTGCTAGATTCCTACTATATGAATACAATGCTACATACAAAACCATGATAACAACTAATGACAGTGTAACATTTACCTGCTTAAAATTACTCCAAACATTACAGTCAGGACCACGTCCATCACGGACTACCCTAATGTCAATGTCAGCACCCTAAACAATTTAGATCAGTCCTCGTTAAAGGCATGAACTTGCCTAGAAGTAATCAGTCGTAAAAAGAATACAAAATAGGATAAGTTGCAAAAGGGATCACCCAGAAGAAGAAGAAGAAGAAAGAAGCTGACCATGGTCATTGCTCCAAAATGAGCTGCTGCAACAAGAATACTTCCAGTTCCAACAAAAGGGTCATAAACAAGCTTCCCAGAAGAAGCTAGTGCTTGATTGGCCATTAGAAAAGCCATTTCAGCATCCATGGCTGTTGGCCCAAGATAATTACGGCTTTTCAACTGATAGGTGGGTATAAGCTTCCTATCAGCCCCACCCACTTCACGACCAAAGAAGATTCTCTTTTGTACAATTGGAGGAAGACCATTATTACCTCCATAATTATCTACTTCTATAAGCCAGAAGTTATGATCAGGGTTTCTCAACTTTACACGCCCCTGCAAACAAAGTGGCCAAACAACGATGGATATAAACTCTTGCAAAATACTACAAGCTCAATAAATAATGAGAATATTCATTGATTATAGTAGCCCATCTGACCTCTTAAACTAAAAAACAAAAGGACTCGGTCAGCTAAAATAAAAACAAATGGGGAAAATAAGAGACCTGAATGAAAAAATAATACTCAATGCATTAGAAAAGTTCAAAACGCTTGATGAATTATAACATAAAAATAAAACAAAATTGGTACTTATTGTTGAAAATTTAGATGATATTAAAAAATTCTGCTCAACCAAAGGGGAACCGAGACATAAATCCGAAAACCCTTCTCAGAACCTACAATGCAGTTTCCATCATGCTCAACCATATTAGACAGCATTCCAATGAAATGGCAGTGAACAGCAATTACTCGAATAGAATTTCAGGAGATTCTTTATAATCAACCTACCTAACAAACACTTAAAAGGCAGTATTGAACCACTTAATCACTAGAGCAAGCATAAAGTCAATAGTTTCCTACATTCAAGACAGCATCTCAAATTTTCCAATACTTTCCAAACCTACATAGCTCAACCAAAGCCGAGAAATAGGCTGATAAAAAATTTCACACCTATCAGATTAAAAGAACACCCCACGCACCTTGAAAGGGATATAAGAGAGCCCTTGAATGAGTTGCTTTTGCTCCTCCAGGCTAATGACCTTCCCGAAGCCATCAACAGTAATTTTGAAAGTGCTATCAGTATCCAAGTACGGCAACTTCCTCTCATCAGGGTAACTCAAGACAGACTCTTTCAACTCCTCGTAGCTACTCCCTTCACCCCACAGCTCATACATTCCCTTCACAAGTATGCCTGCAAAGTTTTCACCAAAAAACGGAGATTAAAAGTCGAAAATTTAAACAGACCCATAAAACAAAAACGAAAAATCATTCCACGGTGGTAACTGACTTCGGGTGGCAATGTTACGAGCAAGTTGTTCGGAGGGGAGATTCACGAAATGGAAAGGGGAATCGGTGTGGTAATGAAGAGGGAGCTTCCATTGCAATTGGAAAGGAACGTCGTCGTTTTGGAGGTCCTCAATGGCTCCAAAGAGTTGGGCCAGAGATTCCACTTCGGGTTTTCTGTAATCCAACAACCTGTGGTAGAAAACGCACAAATACCACATGGTTTTCTTTTCTCTCTGGGAAAACAAAACAAGGGAAACAGGTTTGCAAGTGAAGAAATTGAAGAACTGAGACCAAATCACAGAGAAAGAATGTGAAAGTACTAAACCCAGCCCTAAACCCTCGCACCCCTTTCCCTTTAGGGTGCACTTTTCCTTTTTCTTTCATTTTGGTATATGAGATTTTTCAATTTTTTTACCAAAATAGTATGGACAAATTACACTTTTTTACTTATTTCAGTATATTATATTAATATAAAAATATGCTTATCATTTCTCTTAAATTATAAATATTTATTCTAAGGTTTTATATTTCATTTAAGTTTTTTTTAAGTTTGTGAATTTGGTTTTTGTTGGTGGTGCTAAAAAATTATAATGGGTCATCAAAATTACAGTGGGTAGGAAAAGAGATGATGATAATCTTTGATGGAGTCAATGGAAGTAGTGTGTATGATATGGCTTAGTGAGGCTAGGTTATGGTGAATATGGTTATGATGAGAGAGAAGGTTTATGTACAAATTTGGACAAGGTTTATAAAGGGTTTGTCAAAAGGGTGGTCAAAGCTTTTTTTTTTCTTATCTTGTCTTTCAATTTAAGAAATTTACTTTTAAATCTGTTTAACATATATATATATAAATATAAAGAGAGGGGTTGTGAAATTAGCTTTCAGAAAATTTAAATTTGCTTAACACACAAACAAAACAAAAAGCAACCTAAAACATATTGAACATGTTGAAGGTAAAGAATTTCTCTTTTATAGTCCTTTGTATTTGTTTTTTAATTTTTTTATTCAAGAGATATTCTTTAAGAATTAGAAATAAATTATTCAAAAAAAAATTCATATCATTTCATTTAGATATAATAGCTGAAATTAAATTATACAAGTTAGAAGAAATTAATACAATTGTGTATTATATTTTCCTTCAATATTTTCTACACATACAAATGTTTGTATGTTCCTAACCATAATTACTATTACTATTATCAAGATTTTTTAGGGATCATATTTCTTTTTACTTGAGAACATTCTACTCTTGTCTCTTGTAACATATAATATCACATCATTTTTTTTTTCATTTTTTTTATCAAACATTTGGTACTTGTCTTTTTTCTTAAAATAAGGATACTTGTTTTTTCTTTTTAATATTTTTAACTTCTTGGTCATGAGAGTAATATCATCATTTAAGATATTTTAATTTTTGTTTGTCTCCTCATAATAAATTCTTGCACTTTTTAAGTTTTGAAAGGATTTTCACAGTTTGATAGGTTTATAAGTCTTACCTTTCTCAATTGGCTCTATCTTTAGTGTTAGGTAATCAAGATCCTTTTTACTTTTGTCTACTCTTGTATTTCTAATAAGAAGAAGTTCATCAAGGATCATTATCATGCTTCAATTACTATGTTATTTTAAATTCTTAGACTTTTTTAGGATATTCATGTTGTGTTGAGCATTGAAATATTTTTCACTCCAAAAATTTTAATGTTTGTAGATTATAGTTCGAAATCTTCCAAATATATTGTATATAATTTTATCTTCTTCCTCTTTTTCTTTTAACTATTGTTTATCTAACAATCATACATCTAAATACATCACTTACATTATTAATTAATTTTAAAGTTAGGTAGACCATGTTATAATAAAATAGTTACTCTTAGATTCTTTCTTTTTTAAGTAGAAAAAGTTGTCCATTAACTAATATTATAATTTTTTGACCTACAAATAAACACTTGATCAAATATATATTATGAAAGATTTAATTTTTTTTAAAGTGAGAATGCACACTTTTATTAGACCTCGATGATCTAATATATACAATCTAGTATGTAGTAAGATAATTTCTATAATTAACATTTTGATATTAACCAACGTAACTAATTTTTTGAAAAACTAATGTTTGCAATAAGACATTAAATTTTGAAAAACTAATATTTATAATAAGAAATTATTCGATATCAAAATCACACATAATTAAGTTGAAAAAAAAGTGAATGTCAAATTCAAATGTCTATCACCTCATACAAGTCAGACTTGTAATATAAAAACTATAAGATCTACATGCATAAACCTATACAACACAAATTTTAGAAGTTGATTTTGTTATTGATTATCATAGAAGGAACATGCTCTCTCTTTCTACGACTAACTTCATACAACCTTTTACTCACAAAAATATTTTGCAATGCAACTAAATTTTCCAAAACAAGCATGAAAAAGCATTGACAAAGGCCTACCAAAGTAAAAAAAAAAACCATAACCATCATAAGAAGTACACCTAAGATCCAATAGTTAGGAGCGAAGCTTAATAGGAGCCGGTAGGGACCATAACTCCCCCAAACATTTTATTATATATATAAATTTATTATATGGGGTCACATATTTTAATAAAACAAAATTTTACAATTAATAAATTCTTTTAAGAGGTATACTTTTTAAAGTTGCCATATAAATTTAGGGATAAAAACTATTTACATTTACTTTTTTGCTTTTAATTATAATCTTCTTTTCTTTGTGTTAAAGATATAGTGAATTGTTTTCTCTTCTATGGTTTATTCTCTATATCATTTATCTTCTATTCTACAAAACTTCTTCCATTCCAAGTACCTATTATAATTTTTTTATTTAATAACATTTATTATCTATGTTTTTATGTGACTATTGTAAATAGATTAAATTGTAGAATATATTTTTAAGAGGTATGTAAATTAGATTGTAAATTATCATTTATTATAATTTTATATATTTTGAAATTAAATAATTATTTTTTAATAGGTACAATACTCATGGTTAAGTACATGACAATTTATGTTTTTTTTTCAAGAGGAAGATTATTGATAAAAGTGAAAATGATATTTCTTCAACTTCAAATGAACAAATAGTTATATTAGATGAACAACCTTTCTAGATTCCAAAATTTATAGATGGTGATTTTGATTCAATTCTTTACAACGTGACATTGGAAAACATTTTCAAATTTGAGAATTTCCAGTTAATCAAAGAGATGAAATTCGAATAGCATATTTAAGATTTTAATTTACTTGGTTTAAAATGTTCCTTCCTGGTTAGAGTATTTTATAAGTAATGATGTTGCTTATTGTTTGCTATATTACTTGTTTAGTAAAAATCCAAGTGGACATCCTGGATCAGATATTTTTATAAAAAAAGAATTTAGAATATGGAGAAAAGTTAATGTTGAAAAGAATTGTGCATTCCTTAATTATATTGGAAAGAGTCCATGCTCACCCCATAATAATGCACTAAGATTTTGTCAAGACTTCTTGAATCAATCTATGTATATTAGAAATGTTATGAATATATAGAATTATGATCAAATTAGCAAAAATCGATTACGTCTGAAGAGCTCTATTGATTCAATTCGTTGACTCACATTTGAATGTTGCTAATGATGAACAAATATATTGAATTGATGTTTTTAAGTAAATTGAATCTAATATTTAATGTTAATTTTATTTATTAAATTAATTATTTTTTATATATTATACTATTTTATTTATAATTTTTGTATATTATTTAATTATTATTTAAATATTAAATTTATTTAATATATAATGACTTCCTTAAAATTCACCCACTCATACCAATGATCATATTTGATTATGTCTATAACAAAATATACTTAGTCTCATGTAAAAATATACAATAATTATTTTTTATTTAAATAAAATGATTACATGCATATATTTTGAGATAAAACAGTAAATATTTGATTGTCTACCTAAAGTTGTAAATTTTCAAGAGTGATCATGCTTGCAAATTCTCGTTTTTCGTTCAAACTCTTTTATTTGTAAGCTAAGAAAGAAAGAAAACAAATATACAAGTAAGTCATACATGTCTTAATAATTAAAGAATACTTATTTTTTATTTTAAAAGAAAATAATGTATTGTTAAGAGTACCATTGTTGTATAATAATATAAGTAAAAAGTGAAAATAAATAATATTTATTATAATAAGATATTTAGAATTTATTAACAAGATAATTCAACCTAATTTATTAAAGCTAATCTTATAAAAACAAATGTTTGTTTATTTTGTGTAACTTGTCTATCTTATTTAAATCTTTTGCATATAAATGCAGTTTTTTTAAATATTTTATAAATAGCTTAGATCATATATTAATTTGTTTATTTTTATTTAATCTTCTTCTAACATGTGATTTCAAATTTAACTATAAGTATTAATTTAAATTTAATAGTAAAAAATTATAATAATTAAAGAGTATATATAAAAATCTAAAGTAGTTAAAATTTAAAATTTAAAATTTAAATTTTTAATTTTTAATCAATAATTATTTATATATTTTATCATTGAAATATAATCAATGTGAAATTCATACTTACATTCAGTATAAATAATTTTGTATTTATTGAAAATATCTTGCAATTTTTTAATAAACTACATTTATTTAAATTTTAGAATAACCTATTATTAGTTAATTTAAAATATAAAATAGATATAAACATATTTTTTTGTAAAATTAGTAATTTTTTTAATTTTGGTTGTTTTTATCTCTTTAAAATTGAAAATCATTATTTTTGAATCGTAATATTTGGTAAATAAAATACCAAGTAACCAAAATAAAAGGACAATATTTTATAAAAATTAAAACCAAAATTCACAAATTAAAAATAGTAATTAGAAATTTTATAGAAATGAAAAAAAAAGTAGAGAGTAAAATCAAAATTCGTAGATTTTTGAAGAAGTGAAAAATAGAAAACACGTCATATTTTAAGGGTAACCTAGTAAAGGGTAAAGGGTGTTAGTGTTGTATATATATGCAGTACTTGTGTTTCACAATTTTTTCCTTCATCTCTATTTTCCACTTCGGCTCTGTTAGGTTTTCCTTCCGCTTGTTTGTCCGGAACTACTCCTCCACGGTATTTTTTATCCCTTTTCCTCGCCTGATTTCTATTTAACCCTGATTTTCTTCCTCTCTCACAAACTCAAATCAAATTTTCCTGTTTCTGATTGAAAGTGGTTTTCTAATTATCATAATTGGCTTAGCTGCTTCGATTAGAAGCTGGATGTGGTCATGAGTTTAGTCAATTTCGTGTTTGAAAATCACAGGGTTGTTTGCCTTAATTTGGGTTCCTAAAATTCACAATTTTAGTAAAGGTTTCTGCCCGTATAAGGGAGTATGTAGGTTGAATTTTATTAATTTGACTGAAATTTTTAATTTTTGTGCAATCATAGTTCTGTCTTTCATATTTTGTGCTTCTAACCATAGGTAGGTTTTTCTTGCCCAAGTCGTGTCTGTCTTTTTGCTACACTCTACATAAAAAATTGTGTGGAAATTTCTTACTTGAATTTTTCACCCTAAAAATAGGATTAGTAAGTGACTGAGTGATAGGGCTGTACCCTTAAAAAATGTTATGGTGGAACTTTTTTGCTGCATTTCTTAACCCTTTGGCACTGATACGTGGATACACAAGATTGCTTTGTAGGCTAGATATTTCATCGTCTAGCTTCCAGGAAAGAGAGTCACTTGTTTTTTTGTTCCTTAGATTTTATTCTGTTGAAGTGTAGATGTTAATTGTCAGGAAGTTGGACAACATCTTTAATCATAGTATTATGCTGACTTTTGCTTCATAAAGAAACCTGATTCCTTGAATTTTTGGAAGTTAATTGGCTATATTAATAGGGCGCGGTACTTCCATCTCTTTGTTAGATGGTGGAATGGCTTATCTTGCATAGTTAATTCAAACATTATGTACTAATGCTTGTCTTCCTGCATTTATACAGTTTAAAATGTCTGATGTGGAAGAGTATCGTTGCTTCATTGGTGGCCTTGCATGGTCAACATCTGATAGAAAATTAAAGGATACATTTGAAAAGTTTGGCAAGCTTGTTGAGGCAAAGGTGACCAGTATCATATTATACCTATAGTAGTTGTAGTTCATCTTGCTGAAACTATTGTTGTCAGTACCATAATTTATGTTTGTGTAGAGATTGGTTTATGCTGTACTTTTTTGCTTATATCTACAATTTATCCTCTCTTTTTTCTTCTAGGAGTCAAACTGAAATACCTGATGAACTCGTTTATAACCAAATCAAGTGAATAAAAAGAAATGTGTACCATGTTTATGGATCTCAGCATTTTTTTGTTTTAGAGTTTGTTAATGTTCTCTATCAACATATTTTTGAAACAGGTTGTTGTTGACAAGTTCTCTGGGCGATCTCGTGGTTTTGGATTTGTCACATTTGATGACAAGAAAGCAATGGAAGAGGCTATTGATGCTATGAATGGGATGGATTTAGATGGGCGAACGATTACTGTTGATAGAGCCCAGCCTCAACAAGGATCAACTAGAGATGATGGTGATCGCTACCGGGAGCGTGGTCGTGATCGTGATCGTAACCGAGATTTTGGAGGTGGAGGGGGCCGAGGATCTAATGGTGGTGAATGCTTTAAGTGTGGAAAACCTGGTCATTTTGCTAGGGAATGCCCTGGTGAAGGGTCCAGGGGTGGAAAGTATGGTGGTAGGGAAAGTAGATATGGTGGAAGCAGTGGTGGTGGTCACTATGGTCCAGATAGAAATGCAGATCGTTCTTCAGGGGGGCGCAACAGGGATGGTGGTAGTCATGGAGATTCTGGAAATGATCGATATTATCGTGATCGTGCAGGACCGTACGAGCGAGAGCGACGGGGATCAGGAGGCTTTCGTTGATATAATTTAATCTTTCAATGAGGTATGCAGCATGTAATGATCTCTTGTCTCTACTTTCTACCCTTTGTGTCTATGGTTCTAATGAAGTTGTGATTGTGATTTTTTACAGCTTTGAAATTGAAGAGGTTGCTGTTAATGCTTCAACTTTCTTTTTCATTCCCACTTCACAATGCTCTGGACTTCTGGGATTGTTGTTTGGATGGATCATTGATACCAGTATTTTGATATGCAATACTCAGCACATTTTGCAAACTCTTTATGTTCCTAAATGCTGATCTTTTGGTCTAGTGAAATCTTATGCATACTTGACTTGCGGTCAAATTCGATATTGTGCTCTATGCTATCTATAATTGCTGCTGCTGGTATCTTGTGAATTGTGACTTTAATGCATGGGGAGTTGCATATGACATATTTGCTGCTGGATTACCTGATTCAGTTTAAGACGTATTGGAAAGTTTTGTTGGTGTTGGATGGGTGGGTTTTGGAAAGACCAAGATGGAGGTCCAAATGTGGAGTTTTGCTTCTTCTCATTGGGAGAAGGAAGTTTTAAAAGTAGAATGCCCATTTGGCTATCCCGTCTCAGGATCTTTGAGTAAAAGTAGTCAAGCGGGTAAATTATTGAATATTTGTCTAGTACACCTACTTTCTTCTTTGCTAGATTTCTGCTTTGGCCTGCGCTTTATTAATGTTATTGACCTTTTGGCAGGATTCTTGGCTTAATGTGGTCTTTTTGGATACATCATTGGGTTCTTTTGTTGCTAATTGGACATGCATGGTTTTTAAAACATAAAAAATCTTTAAGCTGCAAATGGCTACCCACAATTGCACTCAAATATGCATACCACTCTTGTTTTCTTCACGGGGCACTGATGGAAAGGGGTTCCTTTTTCTATGATTGTGGCACTTTGTTTGGGAGATCATGATGCGTTGAGCAACTACCATCCATTGCTTTTTTTACGTTGTTGCTCTATTTGGTGGAAGATTGCTCTCATCGAACATTTTACGTGCCTGCTTGTAATGTTTTGTTTGCTGAGATCCAGTTTGTCTTACCATAGAGCGATAGTGAAAACCTGACTTTGGTCCCATATTTCCATGCTCTTCAACCTGAAGGTTAATATCAGATTTGAGATTTCCGCCTTACCCTTCTCGCTATGATTATGAAAGGAAACTGGTTGTTTAGCCCCAGAAATTTGTAATTCGCTTATCGTGCTCTGCTAAAATTTTGTTTATGTTTCTGTATATCTGTTGTCATGTTAAATGCCCTACCCTGTTCAATATACTGTTTTCATTCACTTGATCTGTTTATCTTGCCGAATGTTGTATATCCGATCGATTTTCATATTTGTTTTAGTTTGCTAATTTTTATGACTAATTGGTATTGTTACACACTTTTATTCCTGGCTTCGTTAAGTTTTAGATTCTCAATATGACAATTTTTTTATTGAGTACTGAATAATATATTTTAAAAGTGGATATCTAATAAATTAATTACCTATGGTTTTTGTTTATCAGTATTTTTCCCGTGTCTGCGAAGTTGGTTTTGACATACTGTCTCTATTGTTTAGAACACATCGGTTATGTAATTATAAAAGGTTAAATATATTTTAAAGACTTCAATCAAAATGAATATTTTATTTAAGAATTTAAATTAAAATATCTAATTTATTAGGTATGTAACTGAAAGAAAAGTTCTCGAGTATTAAAAGCAATTGATTATATAAAGAGGATTTAAATCTTATTAAGCTTTTCATTATATATTGACACACGAAATGATTAGAGCATAGAATGAAGTGAGTGTCTACGCGTGCTTCTGATATGACCTACAGAAAGTGGCACTTTGTATTTTTTTTAACCAAATTGGTGAAATTTAGACGAGTAATTATGCAATAGTAACAATAACATTGTTAAGGCGAGGTAATGATTTTTTTAGGGTTGGTATCATAAGTTGGTCTTATTTGTCTTTAATGGTTTTGGTGTGCTTCCGGTTTAGTAGATTTGTGAGATGGTGACATAACTTGTGTATGAATTTCTGGTTGTATATTATCATTCTAATTGTCATTATTTTTGTCATTTTTCACTTTTATTTATGGGTAACAATTTATATATTGTATTGGATTGTATGAAAATAATGATGTAATCTTAGAAGTGACAAAGATATGTAATGGGTTAGAAATTTTTTTTGGTGGAGATGGAAAAGTGTTATATAAAGAATTTGTTGGTATAAAAGTAAAAAAATATGTTATGATAATGATCTGTATATTTGAAATTAGAGATGATTGAAGACTTAACTGACTAACATATTATTGGTGAGGTTAGTAAGTATTTGAAAAAGATCTAATTTATTGACAAAAGAAGTTGTCATTAAAGTTGTTCAAACTCAAGTGTGTTATGTTAGAAAAATAAGGGTTAATTAAATATGAATAGAAAATATTATTGTATGCGGTGAATAATGTGTTGAATGTACTATTATATGCATTTGATATATCCATTTTTGTGGAACTCATTGTCTTGAATTAGATAGTTACACTGTTTTACTTTGTTATTTATATTGTATCTAATGTCAATCTGTTCTTTCTCTCATGTCTTTTGTTGTGAAACTTATAAATTTTATGAAACATTAGCAATATATTTTTGAAGACTAAAAACTACTACATAACTTCATAAACTTAATGAGACTTTATTGTGGCAAAATATGAGAGAAAAAACTATTTGACTTACATGAGAAATAATAACATTAACCGGGACGTCATTTCTGTGATAAAGAATCCATAAAAGGTTAATATAAATGAGAAGATTAAGTTGTATTTTTGTTCTCCACCCTTATACTAATTTTGTTACCAAATAATATATTCGCAAACATGATGAATTAAACTTTTGACTCGTGAGTTTACCATCTCCAAAAGCTTTATGACTAAAATTACATGCCGTCTAGGGTGAATCATTGTTTCATTTCCTTCCCATAATCTCTTAGTAACATGCTTGTGCTGTAATTGTAGTAGAGATGTACCAGATGGAAGTTGCTGATTAAAAGTCATGGCTACCGAAACCTAACATTAATAAAGACATTTAAAATTATCCTGTAAAATCTAAAATATATTTTTAAAATAAATATTAGACATGATGACTTACTAGATTGTTGATGACTTAGATGATGTTAATAGAAGAATTCAGTGTAAGGAAAGGACTAAGACAATGGAACTCCCTGACTCCTTACTTGTTGTTCTTAATGGTAGAAAAAGGCCTGAATGGACACATGAGATTTGGAATTGTTGTTACAATTAGCCGATGTTCTAAATAACTATGCTCATAAAAACAACAATACACTTTATGTAACAGTATTGGTAAATGCGGGAGATTTTTTCCTTTTCATTTCTTCATTGCTCTTTCAATCTCTTATGATATTCCCTGTATCTATATTTATATTAATATTTGTTTACCAAACACCTTTCGCTTTTATTTATTCTCAACCAAACCAAATTTTACTGCTCTCTTATTTTGATCTCCATTTTGACACCCAGGATCTGGGCCCTCTTGAAAAATATAGACATGTTAATGGCTGATTCATAGTGAAGAAAAAAGTAAATGACGAAAATTACATACATAACAAAAAATATTTTATAATACATATGTTAATTACTTTAACTTTGTTGATGCTTAATAATTTTTATTTAAATATTTTACTACCTACTTTTAGAATATTTTTTATTAAAAATTCGTAAATAATTTTTCGAATCCAATATTTCAAGATAATGCACGTGAGTCTTGTCGTGTCCGATGTGGTACCAAACACTTGAAATAATGCAACGTCAAGGAACAAAGAAACATGTTAGTAATCAACAATTTATTTTTTAAATATAGAACACGAAGTAATGTTATTGTTTGGCTGGATTGAATATTTTTTTGGACAGAAAAGAATTAAACAAAAAGAAATATTTGAGATATTATTAGAAGAAATTTATTAAATACAAAATATAGACAAAAAATAATTAATTATTATAATAATTAAATTAGAAACTATTTTATAAACTAAAAATTATTGGTATCTAAAATAATTCTTATTATAATAAAAATTATATTTTTTGGATAGCTATTAATTTTAAATAATTATGAAATTGATTTTTATATAATGGTGAATAAATTGATTTCTAAATCAGAATCTAAATTTGTTTCTAACATTAACTAACAATATTTTAGCAACTTACTAGATTAGATTCTAAAGTCTCTAATTCAATTAGTGACCAATTTCATCACTAATATGATTGGTAAAAACAATTTTTTATAATGTATTCTAACATTTTTACAAATAAATGTTAAACCCTACTAAGTAAGTGACTCATATATCTATTATCTCTTAAATCATGTCTTCTAATCATAAGACATTTATTACACTACCATACTAAACATGAAGTTATACAAACCTACAAAGTTCCAGTCAAGCCAACTGTAGCCTATTACATTGTCAGTTAGCAACACGCAAAAATATTTCCTGTAATAGTACCTATATTCGGCATCGTCTAATACTAGATAAACACATTATTTTTTAAGTCTAGGTACTGCACCCTTCATGAAAGAACAACACAAGTAATTCATGTCATATATGATCCTCAGAAAGTAGGCATAATGATAACACAAACACAATTTGACAACTTGGATATAATAATTTTGCTACAATCCCTTTTGAGGAGGGATTTCAGGTTCTCCAACTGCACACTTAAGTCTCCATCGTGACCATACTGTAAAAAATATGTAGGATCTTTGTGTATGTTGTGCTTCTATCTAAAAGGTGTACCTTCATAAAAGTTATGTACCTGGGCAACATAAAAATCATACACAAATTTTCTCAACCACAACGAGATTAAAACACTGCAAATTGTTCCCCCAAGCTTGGCTCCTAAATACCTTAAAGGTCCGTATCTATATATAAATTTAAGATAGTCCTTTCTGGTCTCTCATACTCTTTAATCATGATATCTAGAGGATACTAGCCTTCTTTAAAGCACACCTTCGCTACCTGAGGTTTTCCAACATCATTTTTAATCAATAACCAAAGCTTTTTGAACATCATCCTAAATATCTAATACACTCTATTGAATTGAGACACTCGTAAGAATAAGCAAAAGTAGTTTTAGATTTTCTCATCTAGATCCATGTTTTTAGTTGAACAATAGTAAATATCTCCTTGACATCTTTTCTTTTGTTTTCAAAATTTATTCCATTTCTTTTGGTTCTAGATATATTGTATTAGTACAATCCACATACACTTCCAAACTTTATTTTGATTGTCATTTAGTTACACATATTCCAAATTATATCCATTCCCATTGTCACTTTGTTGAGGGTAACCCTCCATACAAAATTATATGATGATGGGATAGCTCTAATGCCACAGAACTTAGAGAAGAAATCTGATTCTTCATCCGCAGAATTGTTCTGTAATTTATTATATCTTGATTTGACCATGTAAATTTGTTCCTCACTAAACATCCATATCCACCTATCCTCCATATCTTTTCCAGGTGTTATTCTATTTATTTCTACCATGAATTCTACTGCTTGAGTCATTTCCCATTCAAAACCATTCTCCTCTCCGATCAAAACACCACTCCCATCCATTCTCCGTCCACCTTCCTACTTGTCCTAATATGAGAACGTTTTAACTTTTCTTTTTCTAATAATTAATCCTGGGAAGGCTCCTAACAGTACTTTAGTCCTTATAATTCAAGGATAATTTTTGTAATATTGCTTAATATATACATTAGAACATGATAATGTATTGATGATAATGAGAGATTATATATCACATAATCACTGCAGCATAAAGATTTATCACGTGACCATCATATGCTGAATTAGTTGATTAATTCTGAATGGCATACATAAAAATGATTCTTCATTCATTAAACATTGATTTTACATGTGGTGCTAAACGAGGTGTAGTTATGTGTGTGCATGCGCACATTTACACAACATAGTACAAGTAGTTGGGTGCTTTATTCAAGAGATAGAGATATGGTATGATTATTAATGAAACAGTACCTAAGAGGGGAACAAGAAGAAAAGAAGGTTAGCACCCACAATTAGACATGTTCTTTTACAGAAAGCACCTGCACAATCTATAATCATTTGTTTTATGAACTCTGCTCATTCTATTTTCAAAGTTTAAGAAAAAAGGAAGCGAAAACAAGTGAAGTTATTTGTGTATATAGTAATCACATTCAGAACCTAGTACAGCCAATTAACTGGTTAAAGCCAAAAATAATAGCCATAGTCTTCCAACCTCCAATCACTACTCTCACCAGTTCTTCTCGCTGGTGTTTTACTTTTACTAAGTGCTGCTCCTATCCCTCCAAATACCAACAATGCCGAGACAGCTACAGAAATAACTAGCAGCCTGATCTTATAGTCTCTTATGAAAACAGCTGTTAGCACTGGAACCACTCCCCCAATACAAAATCCAATTGCTGATGCTAAGGAAGCTTGAAAAGGGTTAAGTTTATCATCTTCCTCCACTTTGTTGTGTTTGTTATCGTGGACTTTCATTTCAGCTTCCTCTGTGTCAACCGATGCAAAATCTTCTATTGGCATACTGCAAGCCCCAGCAACTAGTCCTAAGAAACCAGCAAGAAGCATGGCTATGATGTCTTCATTCAAAGCTTCAACGGCCATCATCAGTAAGGTGGTTATGAACAACCCAGTTTTGGCTCCAATTGACACAGCTTCTCCAAGACACTGTGCCCTTTGAGAGTAATCAATATTGTTTTCTTCCATGTCTTGGTTAGGATTTGCTTCTATATCATTAGAGTGTTTGAGTATCTCAACATGGTTAATTGGCATTTCGTTGCTACTAGTGCCAAGAGAATCCATAATGCACAAGAATTGTAAGGTACTAGGATAAAGGGAAAATGAGAAAAAAATTGCTTGTGGAGGGCACACTCTCCTCATGGAAGTTATTATATATAGACATAGAACATAGAAGTAAGATTACAGTTAGGTAAGGTTGATGATAATGGACCTCAGTGGTGATGGTCTGGAGAGCACTATATGCAGGGCGGCCACCTGTTTTAATAATTCCCTAAACTTTCAATTAACAATGAATGAACTTTTTTCATTGACCTGTTTCGATGTTTGTATGATTCACTTTGTTTTGGTCAGTATATATGTATAATATATGTTTCTATCATGAGGGAGCATCTCATTTAGGTTTTTCTCAATTATTGATCTTCCTTTCAAGTTTCTTACTGTGCTTTTACTTCAAAGCTTATAATATATTTAGTGAATATGAAATAACAAAATCTACTCTTGTAAGTGTTGTGGGATGTTGTCTCTTTCGTTTCCTTTCAAGCATCGTCTTCTCATCTTTCTTCTCCCTCACACCATCATTTCTTTCCTTCCATTTATGCAGTACTCTATGTACCTCGTTAGCTATATAAACTTAGTATTTTACAATTTATTTTATATTTTATTTTATGTGAAGTTGACGTTGTAAAGACCAAATAATGAGTGAGATCTGTTCTTTTCTTTTTCCATAAAATTAACTATATAGAAAGTTGCACAAAAGAAATACGATTGACATCATTTCTTTTATTTAAACCAAATTGTATAGGTGATAATTCTATTACTTTTTCTTTACAATTAATGTAAAAAGTATAAATATTACATTAATATAAGATTATGGTTAACATAATTTTTATATCGGTTGGAGATAATACCCGATGAATAAAAAATTCTGTTTTGTTATTTTTTTAAGATAAAAGCATGCTACATTGATTGGTGGCGTAAGTGATGTAATATTCTCTTATGTTTAATATTTATACATGTGAATATAATGGGTATAAAATAACTAAAATAACCTATAAAAAATCGGTGCTGTAGAAGTGTTACAGTGAGCAACTCAAAGTTGTGAATGATAAGTGAATGATAATATTGGAGAGGTAGATATAGTGGCGGGGTTATCTAAAAACAAGGGAATGTTCCATGAAATATCATGGTCCATGTTCCATTGCACATATAATAAGCTAGGTAGGGCAGTGGCAGCACCTCTATTGATTAAAAGCAATAATCAAACATAACTTTGTGAATGTGAGGATCTCTGTATTTATGATTAAACAATTCAGGGGTGTGTGTATTCCACAAGAAAGCCACACATGCCACTTTGAATATTAAGAAATACATATTTAAAACCAGTGTTATCTCACACAGCAGTTCCTTCAACTCTACAAAAATAAAATCTTAAATGGAGACATGCACTATGCTTTGTTATTGTTAATTTTCCCTAGTGGGTTCTTGTGGATGTACCTTTCTCTCTCTCTCTCTCCAATATGAAACCATTTACTCTCCCAGAATCATGCATGCCAGGTATTTTTCTAATGGAGTTATATTAATGATCATTATATGCTCCGAGCATGTGTTTCATATACACAGTGTTTGCAGAAGAATTTAAAGGGTTCTGCACTGCTTTGAACTCACATATTTATAAACATTCAAATGGTTATGTAAAGAAAAATTAGAAAAAAATAACGATAGCACACCAAAAGAAAGCTATATATGGCTAAAGTCACTTTCAGGGAAATGTTTTTTAAATTGCAGAAAGATAAATTTAACTGCTGAGTTTTGGCTGTTTTTGATTCAAGAAAGTGCCTAATCTGTGGCTTTCGTGTGGATCACACACTCTTCCATCCAATTTATTAATTACACACTTTACTTTAATGGCCACTGTCCCCGTGGAGTGCACACTCCAACAAATATAATATTCTTTCTCTAAAATCTCATGCCAAATCCGAGTCTATCTCTAATGCTAAATCAAGCCATTTCTTTTTCTTTCTGCTGGGATCTTTTACTTACATCAATAGCTTCAACTGCTTAAGTTCTATATCCATTTATCTACGAATCACAAAAATTCCAAATTTAAATTTGCCTTCTACGGTGGAACAGTTATCAGTAACATGGATCATCTCATACGAAATTCGTACACGATATCTGATAAGAGACAAATATGGACTGAAAATATTATATAGATTTCATATATTCAATTAACATTTGTCTCACTAAATCATTTAAGGCGAGGGTTATCATTTATTTATATTACACATATATATATATATTAATTTGATTATATTTATGAGTGATTTTAATTATAAGGATTCAACAGGTAACTCTAATACTGTCTTAAGATGTGAATTTGAACCTATTTTCAAATCATAATAATAATAATAATAATAATTATAACAATGATTTGATAATACTGATAACCGTAATGGTAATTGTTATCAAAATCATATGTAAGGTGGTGATGATGGATAATAGTGATAAATGCCATAAAGGTTTATATATATATATATATATATATATAAATAAATAAGTGGTGAAAAATAATAAAAGTGGAACTGGTGGCACAGCAAAGAATTAGTAAAACTAGCAATAGTTTATAGAAAATAAGAAAAATAGACCATCTTATTGTTTTCTAATTCGGTTTTTCCTCCAAAAAAATAAATATATCCTACACTAATATGATATGATACACAATAAAAATATATTTTATATTGATGCAGAAGAATTGATAATATTGTATCCGAAGAAGAGAAATGAGTCCTTATATGAAACTTCTAATTTAGTTTATATTTTCTTGTATATCATGTGACACATTTTTACACTTAGTTTATATTATGTTACATTATTAAATACATAATAAAATAATTATAAAATATTAATTAAATAATATTAAATTAGTGTGTATACATTTTGATATTTTAATAGTAGTATAAAACTAAAAATGACACTTAAACATCACCCATGAATATATCTAGTATAAGCATAAAAGATAAGAATTAATTTTAATTATTCTTAAATACAATAGTTTTAATCATCCTTATATTCACGATTATATATCAAAATTAATTAAAACGTAAATGGTCTAAATGCAATCATGTTTGTAAATTGTACAATTCTCGTTCTTATGAAAAAAATGTGACTGGAAACAATCAAATTTATTTCACGAAGATATCTATGAATACTTAGTTAATATCACAGTCATAAGGAAAGGGATCAAAATCAATCACTTCATGCTTTCCCTAACCCTAAATATCCCTCAGCATAAGCGAACGTCTATCTATTGCGTTGAGACATTGAATGCAGCAAAAATCAAAAGAGATTTGTTATTCATATAAAAAAAAGAAAATTATTCACCCAATATAACTATTTACACCTAATGTATACTTACAAATAAAAGAAAAATTTATAAATTTATGATATATGATATAATAAGAGAAGAAAAATAAATAAAAATATTAAATAAATATATATAAAATAAAGATGTATGCATATTAGTGGCTAAAAATGTATTTAGAAACTACCATTGCTGGTTATTAGAGGAGAATATGTCTTTCGTCAATTACTAAACGAGATTTAAAAAAAAAAACACATAGAACAAACTTAAGCTAAAAGCTTAACTATTCATATATATTGTCACCATCTAACTATTCATATATTAATCTTCCTTGTTACAACTTTCAAATTAATAAACCAAAACTAAACCATGATTAAACCAAGTAAGATGAATAATGTATAGACTTTACATTCAGGTGGAATATCTGAGACCTGGATCCTTTTCTGGTGGAGAATTTTAAACGCGAACCATATATATTTTTTAAGAAGTCACTAAGTTGCAGCTAGTGCTGTCCTGATCACCATCATTACTCCTTTATCAATATTTAGGTACATTGACACCTCAAACTTAACGATCCCTCGTTATAAATATTCTCCATTGGAAGCGTGTGTTCTTCACAAGCTCTTAATATCTCATAATTCCATTAATTTCCTCTTCTATTTCGGTATTTCCCACCTTCATTTGATCTTTGTCATCCTTCATGGCAAACCTTGGAGGTAGAACTAATGCAATTTCATCAAACCAAGTTGAGATCCCTATCCATTCTAATGGTGTGGAGCCAAAACCAAGTGAAGAGAGCAACATTGACTACACTCAAAGGGCTCAGTGGCTTCGAGCAGCAGTGTTGGGAGCCAATGATGGGTTAGTCTCTGTTGCCTCACTTATGATGGGTGTTGGAGCTGTTAAGAAAGACATCAGTGCCATGCTTATTGCTGGTTTTGCTGGATTAGTTGCAGGGGCATGTAGCATGGCAATTGGGGAGTTTGTGTCTGTGTACACTCAGTATGACATAGAGATGACTCAGCTTAAAAGGGAGAGGGAAGCTAATAACAATGGAGGAGTGGTTGGAGAAGCTGAAAGGGAGAAGTTGCCCAACCCATTTCAGGCTGCACTAGCATCAGCACTGGCATTTTCTGTTGGTGCTTTGGTGCCAATGGTAGCAGCAGTGTTTATAAGGAGCCACAAGATTAGGATGGGAGTTGTTGCTGCTGCGGTTAGCCTGGCGTTGTTAGTGTTTGGAGGGGTAGGAGCAGTTCTTGGAAAAACTCCAGTGACAAGGTCTTGTCTCAGGGTTCTGATTGGAGGTTGGATGGCCATGGCTATAACTTTTGGCCTCACCAAATTGATTGGCTCCGCTGAACTTTGAAAGTCATTGATATTATCAGTAAAAATTTAGATTGGTTGTGTAATGAGAACTACTCTTTGTAGATTGTGGCTGTTTCTGTTAAAATGAACCATGCTGTGCTTCCCCACTTTGTACTTGTCCTTCCATACGAATTTTAGGGTTCATTGCGTTTTCTTTTTAATATTTGCGCTTTCAGTTATTTGAACGAACGTAAAATAGTGGATAAGAACGAATAGAAATAGCTGCATGTAGTACTGAATAGAAATTTGCAAGTATACATATATAATATTTTTTAATGTAAATGGTTAAAGACACTACAAGGAATCACTAGTGGAATTTTACCACTGACTAATACCCAGAGGAAAATATAATTTAATGGTATTGTTAATCTTGGGTGTGGTTGGATGAAAAATTATCAAAAGAAATTAGAACTAAAACAACTTTTAATTGTAAATGTTTTTTAACTAACAGATACCAATTTTTCAATCTTGAAAATACTTAAATATATATAATTAAAAATAATATTTAATATTTACTTTGAGATTCGGCTATTAATATAAAATTAACTTCTACATCTAATTCATTACAAATTAATTCAATAAACATATCTAATTCACTAATTTGATTTTAAAATTGAATATAATTCTTTACAAAAAATTTAAGCATTTTTTCAAACACCAATTAACAAGACTAAAAATAAATTGCAAGAGAATTATAAAATTATTACAATTATAAAAGCGAAAAAAGGTAAATTTGCCTACAAGAGTAATTTGCTTCAAAAGTAAATGATCAACAATGTAGGTTACTAGAAACATAAACTTGCAAGGGATTTGAATGCATAAAATTAACTTACCAAGGATAAAGAAGATGCTGGTACAAGAAATTAATGAAAATAGTGATTCATATTGTCATAAATTTCATTAAATTAGTTATTAGTCTGTTTGTTGTGTTTTTTAGAGTGTGAATTTACTATTATAATTTGTCACCTCTTTTCTAATGCAATTATTATATTTATACTTTATATTATTTACTAGTTAAGTCCATAAAATATAAAAAAAAAATAATAAAAAAATTACATGATAATTTCATTTCTTTTTCTTCTAAAATCTACCCTCTCAACTACTTCTACCGTTACTATTACGAAATATAAATGTGTAACCGCTAATAATAGCATCTAGCATTTGTAACCATTAGTAACAATATGTTAAACTCATAACATTTTTTGGATGATTTCACTGGTAAGTAGCTGTAACTTCTTTTGGATATTTTTTTCTCTTTTAATTCCACATATCATCATCCTCCTTTTAAGCATCTTACAATTATTTCTCTCTTTCTATGCTAAACTTTCTTTTTTTATTTTCTATTCATTTTCTTAAACAATACTAATTATTTGATGTAATATTTTATAGATTCCAGTAGTTTAAGGAAGTTGTTATTGACAAAGTTATTTGTCAATAAATTTATCATGTTTTCTGAATTTTAAATTTAACTCAATCCTATAAAATCAATTTGTAAGATAAGGTTTGCACTCACTTATGTACATTAAATTGATTTTATCTCGATGTGAAATCTTTAACATTTGAAGTTTTTCAGAATTTTCTCTTTAAAATGTATCTTAAAAGATAAAAAAAAGAGTATATAAATTATTGTTGATATTAACTCTTAAACTGTTTAAAACTATTAAATGAAACAGAATAATACCGAACTTTAAGTTTTGTGTATCGAATGCCTACTGGGAATAGAATAGAATAGTTGTAGTGATATCTGGGTAATTTGCAATTCTTGTAAAGGGACGAATCCCCAGTTCACTCGGGAGGATTTCTTTAGAAACAATGTCTTGCCTTCTTGCAAGTTTTCTTAGTTTGAGTTGGGCTTATGTCTCCCAAACTTCTGCAACTCCTTTGTTTAGAATCATAGATTATTACAAGATAGGGTTGAGTTGTGAGCCTAGATGAGATTTTAGTATGTATAGTGATGTTTATGCATTAGAAAGAAAATCATAGAGATTGTAACTTTTCTACTTAATTAAAATATTTGTCTAGGTTAGTATATTTTATTCCTAAACACCCAGCACATTCTATGTGCTAGATTAGTTGCAGCCCTTACTGATTAAGAAAAGTAAATTATAAAACATAATGGATTTGAGGATCCAAGTAGTGTTATGATTGAATAAGTTAGGGGAGTGTGTATTCCGCAAGAAAGCCACAAGCCACATCATTGAATACGATTAAAATTAAAACTAGTATCTTCTCATTGCATTTGATTCTATTTTAGCAAATATCTTAAAGTGGAGATGTGCATTATTGCTTTGTTAATGTAAATTTTGCTGTAGTGGGTTCCTCAGCTTGTACTTTTTTCCTGCTTTAAGGACATAGTGAGTATGCTTGAACTGCCCACTCAATTTCTCCTATTTTAAACTTTTAACTTTGTTAGGTACTCTTATATCATATTCCTTTCACACAACCATATACTTTCTCACAACTTCTTTCTGGGATTGCCTCTTGCTGTTTGCAGTATATCTATAGGATTCCATATATATATATGTAACATATATAATTCCAACCAACAAAAACCCATTTCAGGCTCAATGAGTAAATATAATACCTGGTAGTTTTAGTAGATTTTTATCTTTTGATTGAATACTTCATATATAATATATAATATTCAGTTTTATCCGAATTACAAGAATATCCAAGTTATTCGAAGAGTACAATTTCAATGTTAAAATAACTATTTAACTTAGTCCTATTAATTTTTTTACCAAAAATCAGTCTTGTTAGTAAGAACCAGTTAAACAATCTTAGATGTCTTCTTTAATAGAAAAAATGTTCAGTAAAATTGATCAACTTCAAACAATCCAGGTAAGCACTGCATATACTAAATAACAAAGAAAAAAGGCTTTATCGTGAGAAATGAATGCTTTTGATTTTTAACTTCCCATATTCATTCATACGCATACCTACTTTCCAATGGAGTATGTATTCTACTTAATGATCATTACGTAAGTATTCATGTTGCAGGGTTGTTATGTCGTATATAGTGAGTACAAATAACTGAATAAGGATTCTATGGTTAACACTCTTTTGCTCAAACAGCTTAAAGAATGAACAATTTCTCTGATAAAAGTGATTAATATAGGACTAATTAACTTCTCTTATCTAATGTATAACAGTTGGAGTTAAAAAGGGAAAAAAGTTATCTCATAATATCTAACATATGTTAACTAAACAAATATAGGTTACTGAAGAAAGGTATAATAATATTTGCTGTTTAAGGGAAGTTTTTCTTAAATTGCCCAAGATAAATTTAATGGCAAAGTTTGGATGTTTTTCCTTCAAGAAAGTGCTTATAGCCTTAACTTTCGTGTGGAATACACACTCCTCCTATTTATTAATTACACACTTTAATTGCCACTATATCCCTTAGAGTGCACCCTCCATCAAATAATATATATATATATATATATATATATATATATATATATATATTAAATAGGTTTCAGATTCACTCTTTTCATTTTTTCCTTTTTTTCCCTAGTCAGATGGTTTTTCTATGAAAATTTTTGGACGACTTAGTAATTCTCTGAATTTAAATTCTCAGTATTATATGTTTTAATTAAAGAAATTTTTTATATATTAATTAAAAAAGACAAATGATATACAGTTACAAATATGATAATATTTAATTTATTAAATTAAAAACGAAGATGGAAATAAAAATTAATATATATATATCTGTTTGGTTTTTATCTTCAATATTTATTTCTCTCTTTATATTTATTTTTGTTTCAAATTATTAAAACACTTAAAATTTATATTTATTGTTTTTCTTTCATTATATAATTGTTTTTTTTAACTATTTAAATTGCTTGTTATTTGAAAAATTAAAATGTTAATATTTATTTTTTAATTTTCTCCTTACTGTTACTCGTTCTATGTCTTTACTCAAATGAAATAAGAAAAAAAATGTAGATACTCTTTTGTCACATTCTTACTTCACCTTAATTTTTTTTTTCTTTTAATAAATTAATTTCGTGTGCATGTATGTGCAACCGCACGCGGAACCCTGTCCGCCTAACATAGTAATAATTGTAATTTCTGATATAATAGCATATTAAATAAGATTTAATTTTAATCATGTTTGAATTCAATAATTGTAATCCTCTTCATAATATATAGAATATTACATGATTAAAATTATTACCTTCACGCTTCTCCTTAAATATGTCCCTATGAAGAAATATTTGCCTAGCTACGATGTCTAAATATATGGCCATTAGGGAAAGGCATGTGATAATTTGACAACTTTCAATAAAAATATTACCACCTACAATTTTTTATAATAATATTTTACTTCAAAAATTTAATTTATATTTAAATCAAATAACAAACTCAAAAAGTGAGTTGTGAACCTAATTTTTTCTAAGCCATCAAATGGTTAGAAAACTTTGATCCATGAAGCTGGAAGATACATTCTTGTGTGACTATATGAGTTTTTGAAGCATAGTCAGAAACATTTATTTACCATGCCTCTCTAAACACATATATAAGCTAAATCCAATACTTCATTTCTTCATCTGTTGTGATTTTCAAACTAATGAACCAAAACTAAAAACATTTATTGAACCAAGTAATTAATTAAGATGAATGCCATTTTACAATGAGGTGGAATATCTGAGACTTAGATCCACTTTTTGGTGGTGAAATTTTAACGCCAACATTTATATTTTTTAACAAGTCACTAATTAAAGATAGTGCAGTCCTGATCGCCATATCACAAATCCTTTATCAATATTTAGGTCCATTTACGCCTCAAACTCGGTAATCCTTTACTATAAATATTCAGTCGAAGCCTGTCTTCTCCACAAGCTCTTATAATATCACATAATTCCCATCAATTTCCTCCTTTTCTATTTCAGTATTTCCCAACTTCAGTTTTATCCTTATCATCCCACATGGCCAACCTTGGAGATAGAACCAATGGAATTTCATCAAACCAAGTTGAGATCCCTATCCATGCAAATGGTGTGGAGTCAAAACCTAGTGAAGAGAGCAACATTGACTACTCTCAAAGGGCTCAGTGGCTTCGAGCAGCAGTGTTGGGAGCCAATGATGGGTTAGTCTCCGTTGCTTCACTTATGATGGGTGTTGGAGCTGTTAAGAAAGACATCGGTGCCATGCTTGTTGCTGGTTTTGCTGGATTAGTTGCAGGGGCTTGTAGCATGGCAATTGGAGAATTTGTGTCTGTATACACTCAGTATGACATAGAGGTGACTCAGCTTAAAAGGGAGAGGGAAGCTAATAACAATGGAGGATTTGATGAAGAACCTCAAAGGGAGAAGCTTCCAAACCCTTTTCAGGCTGCACTAGCATCAGCACTGGCATTTTCTGTTGGTGCTTTGGTGCCAATGCTAGCAGCTGGTTTTATAAGGAGTCGCAAGATTAGAATGGGAGTTATTGGTGCTGCAGTTAGCTTGGCATTGTTGGTGTTTGGAGGGGTAGGAGCAGTGCTCGGAAAAACTCCAGTGAAGAAATCTTGTTTCAGGGTGCTGATTGGAGGTTGGATGGCTATGGCCATAACATTTGGCCTCACCAAACTGGTTGGCTCTGCTGAAATTTGAACGCCATCAATTACTAGTAGTCATTTAAGTCCAACAATAGTAATGTCTTTCATTGTGCTGCAGTGCATGCTAGTATAATATTACTCTTTACGAGATTGTGGTTGTTTAAGTGAACAAGAGTGTGTCATAGGTCTCCCCAAAGATTTTAGGGTTCATTGTGTTTTCTATGATGTCTCGGAGCTTTATTTGAATCGTTAACCATGTCTGTTGTTAGTATTTGGAGTAGTATGTGTAAATCGTGTGAATATGTCGTAATGGAAAGAAATAATGTCTAATATATTTGTGTTCCAGATTTGATTCCGCCGTAGGTATGTTGTGGCTTTTAAACACGTATATAAATCATCTATGTCATATTTTTATTTTCTTCTCTTTTTTATCAATGAATTTTTAACCTACACTTAAATTACACACATTAGGTCTTTTATATATATTTTTTTCCATTTTACATACTTGTATTAAATATTATTTATATAATTTTTAACTTTTTTATCTTATTATATTTGAAACATAATAAGAATAACATTACTATATACAGTTTTTTTTTCATCACAAACTTGAAATTAAAAAGAAAAGTCTCATTTTAATGGAGGCTGATTGACGAACCACTTTAAATGTATGACCCCTTTTCAGTACCCAACACATACACATAAATCATTTCTAAAACTGAAAAAAAAAAAAATAAGATGTGGTTCAAGAATCAAATTGGGACACGCAAAACATTTACTCCCTTTAATACCATATTAATATAAAAATTTAATAAAATAATATGATAGAAAATATTATCATGTAACTGTTAAAATAACAATAATAATTAAAAAAATATTTTCAAATAATGATTCTTAAAATTTTTAAATTATTTTTTTCTATCTTATGATAATATATATTAATAATTAAATATATTTTTTTATTAATAATTGATATTTAAATTTTAATTTTGAGTGATTAACTTTTAATTCTCATAATAATATATATTAATAATAAAATAATTTTTTATATAAATAATTGACATGTAAATATTAATTATGAGTGATTAATTTTTGATTCTCATAACTGACAGTCAATTTAATTGGGAGTAAATTTTTTTTAATTTTAATAAAAATAATATTAATGAGAGAAAACATTTGAATTTAAAGAGTTAAAGGTGTATGGAATAAATAAAAAATAAACTAAAAAAAATTTCAAGAATTATTTATCTTTTAAAAAATTTAGTTCTTTTAATTTATTTTTATTACTTTAAAAGTTATCAAATAATATTTATTATCAAATGATTTTATTAAATTTTAACATTAATTTAATTTTAAAGTCAAAATTATATTTTTAATATTTGAGAAATCTATACATATAAATAATGTTAAAAAATAAGAATAGGAAAAATGAATATAACATACCTTTTTAATTTAAAGTCTTTGATTATAAAAGAAAAAACAAGAGATAAGTTATAGGAAATATTTGGAAGAATACCAATAGTAATGTTAAGGTCCTTATCTTTGAAATATATTAACAAAAAAAAGATTAAAAATTAGGTAGATAGATTAAATACAAGTGAATAAAAGGAAAAAAAATAAAATATGTAACTGAAATGTTGACATATACCTATCCATCCTTCAATCTTATTTATCTTACTATATTTGAAACATAACAAGGATAATACACTTTCACATATTTCTTCTTATTAATTTCTAATTTTTTAATCAAATACTTAAAATTAAAAAGATATGTCATATTCATTAATTTTTAGTTTTATTATTTCTCAACATTCAAAACTTTAGTCTAACTTTAATATCATATTAATATAAAAACTTAATAAAATTATTTGTTAGTAAATATTATCATGTAGTTTTTAAAATAATAAAATAAAATTATAAAATAATTTTTTTAAATAATAATTTCTTGAAATTTTTAAATTAATTTTTTTATCTTATAATAATATATATTAATAATTAAATAATTTTTCATATTAATAAACGAAACATAACTTTTAATTATAAGTGATTAATTTTTAACTTTTATAATAATATACATATTAACAAAAAAATAATTTTCATACCAGTAATTGACATGCAAATTTTAATTGTAAGTTTTATTAATAAATGAAACATAAATTTTAATTATGAACGATTAATTTTTAATTTTTATAATAATATATATTAATAAAGAAATAATTTTCATATCAGTAATTGACGTGTAAATTTTAACTTTGAGTGGTTGATTTTTAATTCTCATAACTGACAGTCAATTTAATTATGAGTGGATCATTTTTAATTTTGATAAAGAAAATATTTCAATTTAAGGAGTTAAAAGTGTATGAAATAAATAAATTAAGAAAAATTTCAAGAATTATTTATTTTTTGAAAATTTTGCTTTTCTAATTTATTGTTATTACTGTAAAAGCTAAGTAATAATATTTACTATCAAATGATTTTATTAAATTTTTATATTAATTTAATTTTATAGTCAAACTTTTAGTGTTTGAGAAATTTATCACAACGAAACTATAATTAATGTTGAGAAATAAGACTAAAGTGAATGAATATGATATACCTTTTTTATTTGAAGTTTATGATTAGAAAAATAAAACAAGAGATCAATAAGTTGATTTTAATTATGTGTCAAAAATTTATTGGTGGGTCAAAAAAGGAGATAAGAATATGAGATAGGTGATTTCTATCCATTGTCCACATTATAACCATATCCAAGAGAAATAATTTGTCTCACATTTCTATTTGTTTCTCTATTTTACCAATAAATTTTTAAGAGACACTTATTATAGACAACATCCCACTTAAATATGTTTTTTCCATTTTACTCACTTCATTTAATATTATTTGTCCAACCTTTAATCCATTTTATGTTATCATATTTGAAACATAACACAGATACCATTATCGATAAACTTTCACATGTTTCCTTTCACTAATTTCTAGTTTTTTTAATCAAAGACTTGAAATTAAAAAGATATGTCATATTCATTTATCCTTAGTTTTATTATTTCTTACCACTAAGAACATTAGTCTCACTTTACTATCATATTAACATAAAAATTTAATAAAATTATTTTACAGTAAATATTATTATGTAGTTTTTAAAAGAATAATAATAAATTAGAAAATAATTTTTTTAAATAATAATACTGAAATTTTTAAGTTAATTTTTTTAATCTTATAATAATATATATTAATTTTTCGTATCAATAATTGACATGTAAAATTTAATGGTGAGTGATTAATTTTTAATTCTCATAATAATATCTGTTAATAATGAAATAATTTTTCACATAAAAAATTGACATGTAAACTTTAATTACGAGTGACTAATTTTTAATTCTCACAATCTATTTAATTATGAACGAATCATTTTTTATTTTAATTAAAATAATATTAATAAGAGAAAATATTTAAATTTAAGAAGTTGAAAGTGTATAGAATACAATAAAAAAATAAATTTAAAAAATCAAGAATTATTTTAATTAATCTTATTATTTTCAAAATTATATAATAATATTTACTATGATTTTATTAAATTTTTATATTAATTTGATTTTAAAGTCAAACTTATATTTTTAGTATTTTAAAAATAAACCAAAGTTGAGAAATAAGACTAAGGAAAAATAAATATGATATACCTTTTTAATTTGAAGTCTTTGATAAAAAAAACAGTTAGAACAAATATTTAAAAGAATATCAATAATGTTAAGATTGTTATGTTTAAAATATAATAAAATAAAATAAAAATTAAAGGTTAGATAAATAATAATAAATATAAGTGAGTAAAATGAATATATATATATATATATATAAAATACTGATATATATATTTTAATCATGTGTTAAAAATTTATTGATGGAACAGAAAAAAATATAAGATATATGATTTCTATCCTTTAAATATATGTATTTTGTCTAATGAATCTTAAAACATTTTAAAAATTTTGTAAATTTATAGATAACTAAAAGAATTTCTGACTCTATTTTTGAATCATTAAATATTTTTTAATGTTAAATTATTTTTGAACTACTAAATATTTAAAAAATTGATATGTTCATTGATGATAAAGTTTAATGTTACAATTGTTTTTAAACAACAATGTTAAAATGAAAATTTGCATAAAGTGGACATTCAGTTATTCTATCACAAAAATTAAAATAAAAAATAAATTATTTTTTCCAAAGAAAATATTTAAAAAATAAAAATATATAGTTGTAAGTAATTCAAATTTTATGTATTTTAATTTCTTTGAAATATTAAATTAGGGATCGAAACATAATGGTGAAGAATGAAAAGAAATAGATTGAGATAGTTCTCAAGACTCGTTTTAAAGGGTCATCCCGCCAAATAATAAAATGGGATACTATCTAGATGAATATAATCTTATTCTTAATATTGGTTACATGATTTTAATCCCTTCGATAATAATTTTGTAAATTTAAAATTTATCATTAGTTTATGGCAAATGTCGTTAGAGAATTTTGTGATTAAAAAATTACAAGTTATTTACCTAATAATTTAATTTAATTTTAAATTTTTATCATCCAATACACTATTATTATTTTTTGAATTATTCATTCTAATCATATTTAGAATTTTTTTTACTTAGTGTGATTTTGTCCTTGTAATTCAAGTTTTGGAAAAAGACAATTCTGGTCCTTGATATCTTGGGGCAAAATCAGGAATATGCAAGGATTACTTTACTTCTATACTTCTTCAATTTACTTTTCTGTAAGGAAATGTATACAGTGATAGTTAACCAATTATAGTTTAGATAATAATTTTTTTACCGTTAGATGATAAAGTTTCATTAATTTCATTTGTTATGACCTTTTCTTTTAATAATAGAAGTAATTTTCATAGTTTTTAATTGTTATATTTTTTTAATTTTTGTTTTTTGTGTTACATTTTTTTTACTGACACATAATAGCATAACAAAATGTTTGGATAGGAGATTTTGGACAGAAAAACTAAAAGCCTTTCTTTTTCAAATTATTATTATTAGTATTAAAAAAAGTTAATTTTAAACTTAAATGACTTAAAACAAAGAAAAAAAATTCACAACCAACCTTTTAAAACAACCAAATAGTAATTAATTTTTAATAATAAATTATTAAATTGAGATATTTGATTAAAATATAAATTATTTTTTAATAAAAGAATTAACAAAAATAGTTGTAGAATAATTGTGTAAAAAATTTAGTTGTCAAAATATAGTAACTTAAAAATAAATTCTATTTTGGAGACATTATGCAAAGACACAATTTTTTTTAGCAAAGTTAATTCGGTACACAATATTTCAAGATTTGTCACAAAAGTTTGTAAGAAATTTTGTTATGAAATGTGTCAAAAAAAATTGTGACAAAAATATATATATTATAGACTGTGATATCAGTTGTAAAATCTTATCTTTTAATTATATATATGATTCTTATGTCAATGACAAAACTTAATCATGAATATCATTAAGAAAAAATATTGTGTCATTATTAATTATAATAGAAATTTTTATTATAATATTAACAATTACTCAAGCGAATTAAAAGTCATTTAAAATAATTCTATATGAGATAAAAAGATATAGTTTGAAGACGAAAGACCAAGTCCATCATAACAAAACAAAGGTGCTTTTAGTAAGCAATAGTAGTATGTTTGCACTTTAATGCATTAGGACTCACTTAACTGAGATAAGATATTTTTGTTTTGTAAATTTGGTTGATTGGAACAAACAAATAAATGATCCTTAAAATGATAATGCTTTAAACGATGTTCATGGGCCTGGTTGAAATTAGACTGAACAAATAACATTTAAGTAACTACATGAAACAATATCACTTACAACGAGTATGTTATACTTGAAGTAACATTTAAAGGATTGCATGTTATGACATTCACTTAAGCATTGGTTATTTACTTAAGTTTGTTAATTTTTTGTTCAAGTATGCAATAAAAGCGTTTTATGACATTGTTTCAACATTGGTTACTTACTTAAAAGCTTGTTAATTTTTTGTTTAAGCATGCAATAAAATCGTGACTTAAGCAAATTACAATTTTAGCTTAATAAAATAACTAAAATAAATTTAAATTTAAAGAAAGTGCCACATGAGTATATAAAAAAATAACATATGATAATAATAAAATATGTTACATGCATATAAATTGTTTTACATGTCACAAAATAAAAAATATATAATATTATAATAAAAAAATATAAAAAGAGATTAAATTGAAAAGAAACTAGTCCTCGTTGTTATTATTTTGTTTTACAACAAAATAAAGAAGTATAATTTGTATTGAAGGAAGTAATACCGATGAATACCGATGGCTGAGTGAAATTTAACATAAATTATGTTATCTACTTTTTAAATATACGTGACTTTTCTTTAGCAATTGACATGTTTTTTCAAGGTATTTTATTCATATAAGTTATACTCAATATGTTCCATATGTTCAAATTCACTTGATGTGATGACCTTTGAAGAATATTTGATTTTTTCACTTGCTTATCTTGGACTATAAAGTTGTTCTTTTTTGTTCAATTCTTTGACAACATCATAAAATATATCCTCATCAGATGGATGATTGAACGCACCCCATTCTCTGATATTCATTAAGAGGAGTCTCTATAGATTTTCATAATCGTTCTAAAAAGAAAATCACATTGAGTCAATATTAAATTATGCATCAATGTGCATATAAAGTAAAATATTAAAACTTGAAGTGATTAAACAATTATCCAACTTACAACAATTTTGCGAGCCTTATAGAGGATACCTATTACCAGTATCTTAAAATGCTTTGATGCAAGGATTGATCCTCCTCTATGAATGAACCATTAGAAGAACTTTTGTTATGGGCATTAGTCTTTGCCTTATTTTGTCAATTGTGGTTGCTCCAGTTGTTTTCTATCTACGGCCTTATTGCATCAATAATCCAAACACCCACATCAACACCATGCTAAAGCATACATAGCATTTGGAAAGCCTTCGTATGCTTTCTCAAATTTGTGTGTATGGACAGACAACCGCTTACATTTTCTCTACATTACAAATATTGAATATTACTAATATATATTTAGCATTGTTATATAAAAATAAGATTAATAAAAATATGAATATATCGATAACTCCTCAAACCACATCCTAGTCACATCTAAGTATGAATATTTTATCTTCTTTGTAGGTCTCTCAACTTCCTTCAAATGTATTTCTCATTATCCAGTAAATCTCACGTGTGAGATGAATGAGTGGTTCAAACATAGACAATAAGAGAACATAAACAAGTCATACAAGTTTGAAATAAATATAAAAGTGATTTTTCATTAAGAGTTGTAATTTCTTATGTATTTTGTGAACCTGAACAAATTCATCTCTATGACATCATTATCAACCATCACAACCAAGATATGATGTGATCATATTGGGATGATGAAGAAGAGTCTCAACATATGCAACATCTAGGCTAGGTAGGTAGTGTGTGTCATATGGAGAGTTTTTGTTGTAGGCTCTAGGTTAAATGTAGACTAATTTATAAAAAAAACAATCAAATGAAATCTAAGACACCCATATTTTTTATTATAATAAATAATATCATGTTTTGGTATGTCTAGAAATGTATCTAGTATGAAATATGTGTAAAAAATCTATAAGACGCAAGACGCTACTTATAAAAAGACTATTCGAAGTCTAAAATGAAGATTGAATATGAATAATGTACTATAAAAATGAAAAAACAATATGCTTAGTACGAGTCAAGATGCATACAAAAGACTAACACAATTTATAAAGAGACTTAGTTTATCAAGATGCTCTCAATAGAGTAAGCAAATAACAAGACAAACTTTAAAAAATAAAAAATGAAATACTACGTACTAACATCATCAAAATACTTATATAAAAAGTGAAAATTGTCTAGGAATCACAAGTTTACTTGACTGAACATGACTGCCATGACAACTAAGAAGAAAAAAAAATGTCTTTTGCATAACACTTTGAGTGTAACCAGGTGCCAATATAAAAAACAACTACCGACATAAGGATATATGAAAACACATAAAATACAAATTATCTAGGACATACATAAAAGAAGGTTTCTTCATGAACAAAAGCTAACGAATGAGTAAATATTTACATCCTCATATAGTGCATGCAAAATATGAAGCTTATAAGCTCCTTATATAAAACTTGTCTGCTAAATTACTAGATTGTACTTTATTTATAAACCCTTCATTGTACTTTATTTACAAACTCTTTATTGTTATAAAATTAAAGGGTAGAATAAAATGATAATTTGTATATTCTTTTTCATATAATTTTTCTTATAATATCTCAAATAATTTATCATCATAATCAACAGTACTTTTATATTTTGTTTAAATTAAAAAATAATAAAGAATAATATTTACAATCAATCACTGGTACAGGAACCACAATCCACGTCGGTTCTGGGGATAATTTCACGACGGCCCCAAAACCGACGTTGAATAAGGAGACGTTGAAAGTAATATTTTCAACGTCGGTTCACTTTGAACCGACGTTGAATATGACATAGCATACAACGTCGGTTATACACATAACCGACGTTGTATGTGGAGCAGGCCAAGGCAGCAGGCTCACGGGCCCAGGATGCAGCTCCCGGCAAAGGCCACGAAAGTTATCCCCACCGAGCCCGTGCTGGTTCCAGCGGCGATCCACCGCCGCAATCCTCCCAGTGAAAACCAACAGGAACGGTGGAAGCGACCCGAGCTCGTAGATCCGCATCCTCTTCTGCAGCTCCATCCACTCCTCGATCGCCGTTGTGTAGTCCCTGGCGCGCCACCGCCATAGGTCGATCACCATCACGCCGGTGTTGAAGTAGCAGGGCCATGTCCAGTTGGAGAAGGATAGCGAAAGAGAGGGATTGGACCAGAACGAGGGCGTGAAGTAGGTGGAGAAGTCGACAGAGCAGTACTCCGGCGCGGCGAGGACCTCGATGTCACCGAGCAGTGTGGCGGCGAGTTTGGCGATGTCGTCAACAAGGATTATGTCGGAATCAAGGTAGACGACTCTGCCGACACAACGAGGAAGAAGGTTTGAAAGGTAGCTTCTCGCGTAGTTGAGGGGTGTGTCGAGGGCGGAGCGTATGGAAGTAGAGATGAGGCGCGAAACGGCGTCGTCATCAAAAGGGTAAATATTGAAATTCAAGTAAGGAAAGGAAATGGTAAGTGTTAGGTTCAGGGTTGCGAAGGAGGAAGGTTGAGAAGCCGCGGAGATGAAGTGAAAGATTACATTTTTCGGGCACGAGGTGTGTTGAAGCACGGAGAGGATGGCTGCCATGGAGCCTCGCAGGTACTCCGCATCCAGGGTCATTGCCACGTGGACTGCGTTGCGGGGGCACGTGTGATTGGGGTGGTGCTGGAGGGTCTCGCATGTGGGGGAGTTGTAGAATTTCGAAGCTTCTTTAAAACAGTGGTGGGTGGTGGTGGTTGTTTGTCCGGAAATCACGACGATGGCATATTGGAAGGTGAAGAGGAAGAAGAAGGAAAATGTGAAGGTAGATGCCATTGGTGGCATGCTTGAATAATGTGGGATTTTATTTAAACATGACAGAAAGGATATACGCGTAAGATGATTTGACATTCTACGTCGGTTCTGCAACTAACCAACGTAGAATGTAGAATTCAAAACATTCTACGTTAGTTGACATATATAACCGACGTAGAATGATCAACTTAAATGTTCTACGTCGTTTGTATTTAAACCGACGTAAAATGGTGACGTTAATTGTCAATTCTGTAGTAGTGAATTTAAAATAATAGAACTCTATTTTTTAAGAAAATTTAACAAAATATTTATTATTATCTTTTAATTTTGAGTAACCAACTTTTAGTCTAGGAAAAATATTATAAACCGGTTTTAAAACTAAATAATAAGTTTAATCAATCAAATTCTATGAAATATTTTCAAAGGATTTTATAAGCTCCATTTGGAACCCTCTTTTTCTTTCATATTTGACATATTCTTCTCACATGAAAAGTCTGCTGCCTGCAAATTATATTCAAACAAATGAAAACTCCACTACATGCAAATTATCTTCAATCATATTAACTTTTTGTAAACTACAAATTTCCCATAATCAGATCGCTTCCCCACGTACATATATTTACATTTCAATTGTTACTTATAAATAAATCACCACTCGTACATGTTTAATATTAAACTAAAAGTAATATAAAAATTAAATTTTTAACTTAAAATAAGATAACATGATCATTCGTACATCCATCTATATTTCTGCAATTAATAATTTCTGCAGTAAAAAGAAACCGATGAATAATTATTTACACTGTATATATGCCATTTTTCTTTAAAATAATTTAAGCAATGAAGCCTCGAAAGATTGTGTATTAGGCACTTTCAATAGAATATTGTATTTCAATTTCAGAAGTTATTGCTGTGACTGATGGTACTAGATTTATAATATTCTAATCTGATGAAAACTACGATGGCCTTTGTGGCAATAAAATAAATTCATAAATATCAAGCATGCAATTTGACTTCGTTTTTCTTTCCCTTTCCCATTCATAATTTCATATTTTTATCTATTTTAACCCCTTTTTCTCTGGCCGTTCATGATGGTTTATGCATATATAAATTTATAAAGACGAAAGGCCACTGCTAGTTACTGATTTTATTTTTAATTTTCAAATTATTCATGTTCGATTTTTGATTTTGTCTTCGGCAGAGAAATGATAATAAGTTTGAATAAAAGAAAAGAAAATATAAATAACAATACACTTTCTCTTATTTTTAATTGAAAAGAAAATAAACAGATATTGACTTTTATTAAATCAAAATTCATCTTTACTATTTTCTCTTTAATATTTAAATTTCATTTTATTCTTTTATCATTTTCTTTCCTTCTAACAAATGGTGTCTAAATAAATAAATAAAATTGACACATAGCTCTATTTAAAGACCAGAACACACTTGAAAAAAGTGTTCAAATACATTATTTGCAACGTTCAAGATTTAAAATATATTTCTATAAGAAAAAGGTTTAATATATTATTTTAAACGCATATTTTGGCATGTTGCATGTTTTTTAACAAATCCAATATATTATCTAAACGGCTAACTAAATTGCAAAAATAGTAATTGCTTAAACCTTGAAAAAAAAATATTATAATCATATTTTTAACTTATGTAAAATAATGTTTTTATAGTTACATTATTCGTACATATTATCAATTTAATCTACTCCTAATTTCTATTGTTAATCTACCTTATCTTTTTTAATGGGATATCTTATTCTAATTATGTTGTTTTTTATCTAGAATCTCAAACCCCATCTTACACAACTATTAAACCTACGATATGTTACTTAAAAAATGAGTATAATACCACTAAAAACATTTAAGTAAATTATTTTAACTATACTTCATGGAAGTTTAATTAAATTTATCTAGTAAAAAATTATAATAAAAAGGTATATAAAAATCACTCTGCTAATATTCTTCTTCCCAATTTCAAATCAAGTTGACGTCAATTTATCTTTTGTCATCAAGTATTTTTTTTTTTATACTTTTGCCCTTTCTAAATATCCAAATTGTATACTCTTTTTATTTCGTTTGGGCCGAATGCACAGACAAGACAACAGGTAAATATGCGAATCTTTCGTTATTTATCTGTCTTGTCTTGTTAAGAAGCCTTTAACTCTCACGAACTTTGTTGCTCTGCTCTTGTTTTCATCTTCTTGGTCTCCCTCCTTGGTTGTTGTGCCACCAAAATGGCTTCTGCTACACCCAATGGTTTGGTGTCACTCAACCATGTACGAGCAGTACATCCAAGTCCAGCAAAAAAAATTGATGAGAAGCAAACCCAAAAGGTTACTGAAGATGGTGCCAACATTGACTACATGCAGAGAGCTCAATGGCTTCGTCCAGCGGTTCTAGGAGCCAATGATGGGCTGGTTTCGGTTGCTTCATTGATGATGGGTGTAGGAGCCGTTAAAAAAGATGCAAAGGCTATGCTACTTGCTGGTTTTGCAGGACTGGTTTCAGGGGCTTGTGGTATGGCGATAGGAGAGTTCGTTGCTGTGTACACTCAGTATGAAGTTGAGGTTTGTCAGATGAAGAGAGATATGAATATGAGCGTAGGAGGGGAAAAAGACTTGGAGATGGAAATGGAGAAAAGAACGTTACCTAATCCACTGCATGCTACTTTGGCATCTGCAGTATCCTTTTCTATAGGAGCATTGATTCCTCTACTTTCAGCAGCTTTCATAGAAAGTTACAAGAAAAGGGTTATTGTGGTTGTGGCAATGGCTAGCTTGGCTCTGGTGGTGTTTGGAAGGGTGGTGGCTCAACTGGGAAAAACTCCAACGATAAATTCTTTAGTAAGGTTCCTTCTTGGAGGATGGATAGCCATTGCCATGACTTTTGGGTTAACCAAATTACTGGGTGCTAGTGCTTTAGAATAAATAATATTTTACCTATGAGAGTAACCACTTCATTGTGTTTTATGAATAAGATTAGTTTGTTATCTCACGACCTCATTACTATACCTTTCTTTCTCAACTAGTTCTTCATTTATTCTTCTCAATAAGAAAAGTAAATATATTTATATTATATCTCACCAGTAAATACAATAGAACTGCTGAAACAATATTCACTATTTTTAAAAAAATTAATGTTTGGGTTGATGTTTGAAGTTTCAAATTACTAATGTGTATATCATACATTTGTGTTTTAATTAATCCCATGTTAAACCAGTCCTACGTTGAAAGAAAAAAGTTAACTGGTAAAAGATGGAGCACAGTAAGTTATTTTTGCAATAAAGTTATATTTATATATATCATATTTTCAGCCCTTTTATATGAACAAATGGACTAAACATTAACTATATCTTTTAGAAGGAGAAAAATAAGGGAAGAGAAAAACGTTAATTTAAGTTGAAGAAAAAAATAAAATAGAGAAATTTTATTTTTTAAGAAAATAATCTTTTATCTCTCTTTTTACTTTCTTTTCAAATTTCAATCAATTTTTTTCTTATTTTAATTCTTATATTTTCTTTGAATAGTTATAACCTTTCCTATATTAATCATGCTACTAATTCTATTATGTCTTTATATGGTAAATCAAACATGTTTTATATTTTTAAGATATTTAATATATTAATTTTTTTTCTTGTAATACTTAATTCGTAAAATAAGTAGAAAAAGTTGTAAGAGAATAAAGAGTAGATAATGTGTTCACTAATGTAAAACAAAGTTACACGTTTATTTAATTAAAAAATATTATATATCATAAAGTTTATTAATATTAATAATTATTATTTTACAAGTTATGCTATCATTTTATATATTTAATACCAATATAAGAAAGAATACTCAGACAATTATGAAAAATTTTAAAGCTTTCTACACTATTAACTATATAATCTATGTAAAATATCACTTTTCGCAAAGTTATGCATATAATTAATATAAAAAAATGAATTACATTAATCGATGTACCAAAAATAATAATTAAAAGCCCCATTGTTTTTTGTTTCCAAAACGGGAAGCTTTGGTCATACTACACAGGCAGCCCCTGCCATTCCTTAAAATCTCATCCGAGGTCATACATGACAAGAGAATTAGTTTTTTTTTATCGAAATTTTTATAATTTTTAAGAAATTTAAATTTCTTTTATGTTAAACTATTTAATTTTTAAACAGTATGTTTAAATATCATAATTCAAACTTATCAATTTTATATTTTGAAGAAGTATTTTACTTTTCGCACTATAATACAGTAATTTAATTTATAACAAATATTTCTGTAAAAATCAATAAAAATAACTACAGGATATTTCAACTCAACAAATTTAGTTGGAATAATATTATTTTAATAAAAAATTAAAAAAATCGATAAGAAGGGCTGCAGATATATTAGTGGAGAAAATATTAACAAATGTCAATAATAAACAACCATTATCTATATTAGTGATAAATAATTTTAACAATATGAATTAAAAATATTTTTTTATTGATATATAAAAAAGCACAAACTTATTTTAGTCGAAAATTTTTATTGGCGTTAACTAATTTTTTTTTACTAACATCAATAAAAAGAATAATACTATTCAAATATATTTTATGTAATTAATAAAATATAAAAAGAAATTCATTTTCTTATCATGCATCGGTTTTTTTTGTATTTTATTTATTTATTTCTGATAACTATGTATAGAAAATTAGAGAAAATAGTTTCAACCTTCTCAGTCAAAAATAAAAAAATAAAATCTGAATAAATGTGAATAGTTATTAGAAATATAAAGATATAAATTGAAATAAATAATTTTCGTGATACTGAATAAAAGAAATAAACGTTTTGTATATTAAAAAGCTTGTATACGTAAGATAGGTAATGAATAAATAGGAATTAATTTCATTCAAATTGATCTAGAAATTTTTTACTAATATTTCTAAAGAAATAATTTCTAATTTATATTTTCATTGATGTTAAACAACCATGACTAAGATCAATTATAAATGATACTAGTTGACATCAACCTAATATTTAACATCACCATAAAATTAGTGCTAATATTAACAAAACAATCTCTTACTAATATTAACCGAAAAATAACATAATTTTTATTGGAATTTTTTTTTTGAAAATGATAATAAAAAATAATTCTAATTAAATTTAAATTAAATAAAATAATCTTCACAATAACGTTAGAAAGTAATCATTACCGATTTTAATACGCAAGAAATTTTCATACATTAATAAAAAATAAAACTAAACCGACGATACCAACTTCACTTAAGTTATCAATGTCCTAACCAAAAACTAAAAAAATAATAAGAAAAATATATTTTGAAAACAGGTTTAACTATGGAAAATGTGAAACTTTTAAAGACAATAATTTATATAAATTTGAATCTTGCCTAATCGATCAATTAAAATCTTAAAATTTAAAAAATCACAATTTGTACTAATAAATTTAATATAGTATAAACAATTGCACACGTAGATAAAAACATATATTACACATTATCTTAGTCAAAAGATTGTGAAAAGCAGAAATTATATAATAAAATAATAATCAACCTAAAGCTCCAATTTAGACATTAATAACCTTCAAAATCCATCACATCTGGCAAAGCATATTTTTTTAATTTTTTTAACTTTATATTTTATTTTAATATACATAATTTAAAAACATATTTAATCATATAAATAATATTTTATAAGGTTTTAATTAAATAATTTAAAATAATTATTATTTTTATATATTAAATTATTTTTATAATTAATAATTAAAATTTAATTTATAATATTATTACATATTTGTATTGTAATGGAGCAGAAGAGACAGAAAGACAAGAGAAGGTTGGGCTCCTGACTGAAGTTGCCAAATTATGAGGGCCGATTCCTTGGCCCAAGTGAGTTTGTGAAGATATTCCTCTGCGGAAAGCGGATAAGAGCGCTGAGAAGAAGCATGATGGCATGCGAAAAGCATGAAGAGATGATTGATGATCCTAGTGTGACAGATCTGAGCGGGCCCCACTAAAAGATTCCTGAGTGCAGAAGCATCACGTGGTAGCCCCGTGTAGCTTGGAGCCAAACCAACATCATCGTCGCAACTGTACAGTAGACAACCGACAACCGTGGATAATATCCTCGCCAACAAAAATTCGCCCCAACATATTGGATAAAGACTAAAATCAATAATAATAATAATAATCAGATGCCAACGAGGATTAGCAGTTCGTGTTTGACCCCATTTAAAAATAGTATTTTCATTTTTCATTTTTATTTATAGTATGATTATTGTTTTAAAAAAATGGGATAGTAAACTATATAAAATCGTACTTTACAATAAAAATAATTATTAAATTATACATGTGGATTTCTTTTGCATTATGAAATAGGAAAACCTTTATTTCAAAAAATAAAGTATAAAATTAAGAAAAGTCTAGGAATGTAAATAATTAATTTTAATAAAATTCAACTTAGTAAAGTAAGATAATAAATTTTATCAATTATTAAAGTTATTGATGATTTATTAATTTTTGGGATATTTAAATTTAAAATATATTTTAAATATTATGGAGTTGAATTCATTAATTTATTATTAACAATTTTATTAGTTGAGTAATGGATTTAAACTAAAATTTAATTTAATATATTTTAATTGTTGTTTTAGTTTAAATTGTGGAAGTCCATAAACCTATAAATGCATACTAGGATTGAAGGGAGTATTCATTCAATTATTTTTACACACTTAATATTATTCTAAATATCTTAGTAATTCATATGATGTTCGATGTTCTATTTGAATCTTATCATCAAGAAATTCATAAACTCAAAAAGAAGACTTCATTATTGAAGTTCCACCTTCCAGAAGGAATATCACTTGAAAACACACATAAAGAATCTCTTTGAACAGAAAAGAAATGAAGCACTAGAAAATAGAATCTCAATTACGTAGAAAAGAAAAGAGAATATCATGTGCAACTCACTAAGGTATTAGAACTTGTTCAGAAGCAATCTCCAGCTAAGTTTCTGGAGTTATGTGATCAATTGGAAATACTAGTTTGAAATCGACAACTAGGATTAGTGAAGACAATAGAAAAAACCAGAATTCTTAACCATCTAAGTAGGTGGTTGAATCCCATATTTGGGAAGACGTTTAGAAACAGACCTCCATGCACATCAAACAATTGTCGCAAATGCTCTTTTAGAAAGAGGACTCGAGCAGCTTCAATACCTTAGTTTAATACTTTTATGGAGAAAAGTATCATCCTTTTACCCTGACTTGATGGTTGTTGATGAGTAATCTAGTTGCAAGAGCACATCAATTAAGATTTACAATTAATATAGTATTAGAAATTAATAGAATTCTCATTAATAAGGAACATTGACATTTAATGTCATTTTCAATTTGAAAATTAGGCTTTGAGATTTTATAAGATTTTAATTATTTTAATGTTTATGATTAAAATATAGGAAAATGCAATGGTTAATTCCACAATTTTATCCTTAGTTCATTTTATATTATTAAATTTTAGAACTATTTGTAACTATAAAAAAAACTTATACAAATTTCTATCGTTCAAATTCCAAATAGCTAATAGGAATTGGTCTACCGTATTCAATTTCAATTAAAGTTATGAATTTAATTTAAGAAAAACAAATAATGTAATCTAAATTCAATTCAATAAGTAATTACATGAGTTTTATTTAAAAAAATTAGTGACTCCTAAAAATATTGAAATATAAACTTTAAGAACTATAGGAAATCAAATCTTAACCAATAAACCAAGAATCAAATAAAAAAAGTAACTTAGAAATCTAAAAAGTCATAAAAGCAATAAAGTCGGTATAATTAAATTGTAGAATAAAAATAAGGACATTAAGGAGAAGAATAAATAAATTAGAAAATAAAATAAAAGTAGAACTTAATTGAAATTGCATAATATGAAATTTGCTCCAAATGTAAAGAAAGCTTGTAAAGATAAAAAAAAAAAAAACGAGACAAACTAGGAATTCTAAAAAAAAAACTTGAAAAGTGTCTAAAAGAAATGAAAAACTAGATAGTAAGAGATTATACAAACTCTTATGTGTATTATACAATACTACAAAAGTCGTACAAGACGTAGACCCATGGAAAAAACTCAATCAATTTTGAGTATGCTTATGACTCCAATTTATGGACTTCTTCACTAAGGCATTCTAAATATTCTCGGTCTTCACCTAATTATGATCATGCACATAATGTTGAATAATTTGAATTTTGGTCCTTTCTTAAGTAGTTTGTTCACTAACCCTTAGAAAGATATGTAAGAGTTTTAAGAACAAATTGTTAAGAATATCATTATAGAAGAAAACCTTAAGATAAGGAAAAGATTAAGAATAAGCATCACACCATCATCATTGTTTTTTACAGTGTCATGTGTAAAAAATGCAAGCATATGGGAAGGTACAAAATGTATACCCCCTCAATGTGAGCATATATGTCATTGTTAAGTGGCAAAATTTAATTTGTATATTTATTGAGTATTTAGCAACTAGAAATTACAATCTCTTCTAAATGGAGAAAAATTGTGTATATTTTATATGCAAGAGTAAGTATAAAAAATAGAAGAAAAAATAATGAATTAATGAAAGAATGAGCAAAAGATTGAAAATAATGGAAAATCATAGGAGCTAAGGAACAAAATTGAGTCAACAAACTTGGAGAAATTTTTTCTCAAGTGACATTTTCTCGCTTGAGTGAAACTTCTGCCTAAGCTACACTTAGTGAAGATCAAAATTGATTACAGTTGTGATTGAGCAAAAATCTCAATTTTCTGTTCAACTTTCTTCGTTAAAAATGTTCCTTGAGTGAAATTTTTGCTCAAGCAGAAGTTAACCTAATTCTCTCTTATAAAAACAACCCAAAAACTCTTTTGTTGGTATTTCATTTTAGAGAGTCTCAAGACTATTTTAGAAAAGAGTAAAACGGAGAAGGAAGTGATCTTGTATCAACTGGAAAGAAGATTCAAGATTAATTCCTCATCTTTCACACTCATCCTGGTATCTAAGTCGCTCTTAATCATCTCATGAGTGATTAAACTTTCGTTGTATTAAGATTGAATATAATTTATAAAACTCTTATAATCCTTGTGAATAAGACACTTGTAAAAGATAGTACATTAATTTAGTACACTTGCTAATCAAGAGTTTGAGAAATTTGTTTAACAGTCATTCTACAAGAAACTTGCAACCAGTAATTACTATCAATATCACCACCATCTCCTTCTCCTACGTGTAACGACCTTGCAAAGAGGTGTCGATACAATTAGAATATCAAACATGACTTGCTAATGTAGTCATTTTCAAAATCTTCAATGACAAATGAAAAATAAACACTGACTAGACAAACCTCAAAAGCATATTCAAAAGATATATATTATCTCCCAAACATATATTTATTAATAAAAAATTATAGTTGGATACAAACTCCTCAACTTCTTAGATGCTTACTCATACAAGAATGTATATATTAAAGAAAAAAAAAATAACACGAAGGAAGGAGGGAATTACTACCACAAATTCATGTCCTTTAACCTAAAAAATGTGACACCATCCTATTTATGACAAGTTTTAACTTTCACAATTTTTTTGTTAAGTTTTAAGTTAAGGGTTAAGTATGTTTTTAGTCTCTGAACTATTTGTCAAAATTGTGTTTTGTCCCAGGACAAACTTTGGACCTATTTTTTCCTTATACTTTATAAAGAAGTGTAAATGATCCTCGATGACAAATATAAACATTTATAAGAAGAGAAAAATGAGAGGAAATAGAAGGAAAAAGAGTGATAGAAGCTTAAGAGACGGATGACAGGAAAGTAGGAAATTATGAAGAAAGAAAATAAAAGATAAAAAAGAATTCTGACACATTATCAATGATCATTTATACAAGTTTATAAAACACAAGGACGAAATAAGTCCAAAATTTACCTTAGTGAGGAAACACAATTTTGATAAATAATTCAAAGATTAAAAACATATTTTACACTTAAGTTAATGTTTTACTTTTAAATAAACTAAGAGAATTAATTATAATTTACTAAAATAAATAAAAGAGATTACTATTATTTTAATAAAAATATATAGAGGAAATGAATGTCTTTAAAAAAGTACAAGAGATAGACTCTACTTCATTAAAAGAAAATTTGAGTATTATTTAAGATAAAATGAGAAGATATACGTATATTTCCCCTTATTTTTATAAGATCATTTATTACTTAGTATGATATGCTATTTATTTTCTCATTTTTAATTGTATAAACAATAATTATAATGTGAAGAGAAGACGGGAGGTAGTTTCATCAAGTGTAATGATATATATATAATAAAACCCTATATTTTTCTCTTCACATGTGATTTGCGTGTCAATAAGTATCTTGATTGTTTATATATCTTTTTTCTTTAATTACTCTAATAATTTGCACATAAATCTATGAATGTGGCAATTATAAATCGAGGCCATGCCCTCTCGTTGAACACGACCCTTTCTTTTCATCCTTTGTGATTCTTCACTCTTTTCATTAGAAGGTGCTTTTGTGCTAAACGAAAATATCAGCTTTTGTAGTTCAGACTATACTTGTTTCATGTGTGCTTCCTACTCTTCATATTATATATACCCAACACTCATTCTAACTTTTTACTTAAGTTTTATTAACTGTGACTGCCTCCTGTATGGTCCAAATTTGAATTATTCTTAGCTTTGTTTATGATTTATTTGATGCTGTTATTACTTAGTGTTGTTTTCATTGTGTTTGTGTGCCTGTTCTTCTTTACTTTTAGTAGTGATTTTTTTTCTGTATTTCGTCCTTGATTGAGGCTTTTTCTGTTTCTTTCACTTGAATACCTGTTATGCCGGAAACAGAGCAATTCATCATGTTGCTTTGGTTTTGGCTTGAGTGTTGTTAAATTAGTTCTTTTTTCTGGCAAAACTGTTCTGTTTTCTTCTGCTTCGAAAGCAAGCCTTTTCTAAGCTTACTTCTTTAGTTGGAAAGTTATATTTTGTTTCTGTGTGGAGGTATTTGAATGAAGGGATTGTGCCCTTCTTAGAAGTGAGATATTCCTGTTTTGATGCTATACAATATTAACCATGTGAACATGAGAATGCTGAAAAATTGAGAAATAGATGACATGAATTCAAAGGACACATAAAATTAGCCTAAAATACATTGATGTTTTAAAAGCAAGTATGAGTGGTGTTTGGCCCTATGGTAAAGTTGTTTTCCTTATAACAAAACATCCTCTTTAGTTTGATTTTCGGGAAAAGATTAAAATTTAAAGTGAAAAGAATATTAAAAGTAAATAGAAATGAATAACGTGGATATGTGCAGACCAACATATCTATCGTGCTTTTTGCCTTTTTCATTTCCTTTTATGGAATCGTGGTTTCTTGCAAATTGTTTGATAAAGAGTGATGTCTGAGTTTTAGCTTAAGGTTCTTGGTTTATTTGTTTGCACTTAGGTTCTTCTCCTTGTCGATAACCAACTTGTGTGTTCTGTCTGTCAGATAATTTCTTCTGCTGCAAGTTGCAAGATGGTTGGAAGTGTTGATGTTTTAGCTCCTGATGATTTCAATTCCGCGGCGTTTATAACAGATCATGTGCCACTCGTAGCCGGAGAGAATGGCCTTGGCAAGGGAGAGGTTCAGAATGATACAGAAAATGGGGAGAGAAAGATTGTCCTGGGAAGAAATATTCATACCATGTGCCTTGAAATCTCGGAGCCTGATATAGATGATGAGGTTACTGGTGAAAGGGAAGCTTATATGGCAAGTGTGTTGGCTAAATACAAAAAATCTCTGACTGAAAGGACCAAATATCATTTAGGTTAGATAATATATTTGCAGGTTTTTTATCTGCAGTAAACACGAATAGTTAGGTAATAGGTTTATCTCATATACTAACTAATCTTTTGGAAAAATCTATCACAGGTTACCCCTATAATTTGGATTTTGACTATGAGGCACTCTCTCAACTTCAGCACTTCTCCATCAACAACTTGGGAGATCCATTTATTGAAAGCAATTATGGTGTCCACTCCAGGCAGTTTGAGGTTGGTGTTTTGGACTGGTTTGCTCGGTTGTGGGAATTGGAGAAAGATGAGTACTGGGGCTACATAACAAACTGTGGCACAGAAGGCAATCTCCATGGAATCCTTGTTGGGTTAGTTTCAGCTAGTTTTTGTGTATGTTGCTGTTGAAATTAATATGCCGAATGTGGTTAAATGACTTTTGCAGGAGAGAGGTTTTCCCAGATGGGATCTTATATGCCTCACAGGAGTCACATTATTCTGTTTTCAAAGCTGCTCGTATGTACAGAATGGAATGTGTGAAGATTGACACTCTTTGTTCTGGTGAGATTGATTGTGATGATTTCAAGGCAAAGCTTCTTTGTCACAAGGACAAGCCAGCAATTGTGAATGTGAACATAGGCAATTTTCTCCTCCTCTCTCACTCCCTTATGCCCTCTCCTCTCCTTTTTTATTACTCTTACACTCAAACATTGCAGGTACAACTGTGAAAGGAGCTGTGGATGACCTTGATCTTGTCATAAAGAAACTTGAGGAAGCAGGATTTTCACATGACAGGTTCTACATTCATTGTGATGGGGCTCTGTTTGGTCTTATGTTACCTTTTGTGAAACGTGTAAGTCTTAAAACAACATTAATCCAGATATCAAGACATCTATATATATTTAATAACTTTATTTTAGTAATATAATAATATATATTAAAAATTTACTTTAAAAAAGAAAAAAGTATAATTAAAATATTAATATAATCAGTTTTGAAATGGTTGTTTTCTTATCATTGTTGAAATAGCAATGCTGTGTTACCTTTTTTATGTTCAACTTTTGGTTCTGATCCTCTCTTCTCTGACACACAATTCAGGATCTGTTATCCTGTTTCTTTTTTCATAGTTGTTCGTGAATGTCACTTTAACAAACAGCAATTTGAATCTTAAGGTAGTATGGTCCCTTATAAAATTTTAGCTATACATCGTGCTAGAAACGCACATGTTTTAGTGTTTGTTCGTCAACTATTTTTATATTTCTTCTGACTTGTCATGGATTACTTAAAAATGTTCACCAAACTAATCCAGCTATTTCAATGGTGATTTCGGTTTGAAAATATGATTTAGTTCATGATTAGTCTTTTAATTATTTATATTCTACTCTTGAAGAAATTTTAAAAACGTTGAACATGATGTCTATTACTATTTTATAACAATAACGTGCATGGCATTAATATAAAACATATCACACACCTGTTAAAATAATCACTCTTGTGATACACATTACATTATCACTAATCAGTCACAGAAACTAAACAAATTACAACTGCTAAAACTAACAAGAAAGAAATATTAGTTCACTGTCTAAAAAATATATTAAACCAAACAGTTTTACAGTGGAGAATCTTGGATATTAAAAAAAGAACTGTGAATGATGTATGTATCATTGAGTGCTTGGGAAAACAATCAAATTTAGAACTGTTCCGGTAGTTATGTAAATCAAGTCGCGTTCTTTATGATTTTGATGTGTTGAATAAATGATTGGGCTGACGATTTTTTCCCCACCTGAGATTCGTCAGGCTCCAAAAGTTTCTTTCAAGAAGCCTATAGGGAGTGTGAGTGTTTCTGGGCACAAGTTCGTGGGGTGCCCCATGCCCTGTGGCGTGCTGATAACGCGATTGGAGCATGTGAAGGCTCTTTCGAGGAACGTAGAGTATCTTTCTTCAAGGGACGCCACGATCATGGGAAGCAGGAACGGACACGCCCCCATATTCCTCTGGTACAGTCTGAACATGAAAGGGTACAGAGGTTTTCAGAAAGAGGTGCAGAAGTGTTTGCGCAATGCACACTACTTCAAAGGTAGGCTTGTGGATGCAGGCATTGGAGCAATGCTGAACGAGCTGAGCAGCACCGTGGTGTTCGAGAGACCACATGATGAGGGGTTCGTGCACAAGTGGCAGTTGGCATGCCAAGGAAACATTGCTCATGTGGTGGTGATGCCAAATGTCACCATAGAGAAGCTTGATGATTTTCTGAATGAACTCGTGCAGAAGCGTGAAGTGTGGTTCCGTGATGGGAAGTCTCAACCTTATTGTATAGCTTCTGCTGTTGGACACAAAAACTGCCTCTGTGCTATCCATAGATGATTGTTGTGTGTAATTAGGTGACTTTGTTTGTACCAATGTGTTGTGTTTCTTCACTGTTAATGGAGGTGCTAGTTTCATTTGGTAACCTGTTCCTAAAGTGTGAAAATAAAGATAAAAATGGCTAAAGTAAATTCAGTGGGTCTATAAATGCTCCCATCTCACACTCCTACAAAACTTCTCTCTAATTTATTAGCTATATCTAGAAATCAAGTTTTAAGCATTGCAAAAGTACATTGATATCAGTCACAAGGCTAATGATAGCAATAGGAAATTTTCCAATTTAAGTAAAAATGTGGGTGTCCACTTTTAATTAAAATTATCAAATTTTAATAAAATGTCCCCATATTTGTAAGAAAGAATCTAAATGTTTTAATTCAAAAGTCATTTCATAATATTTAGAAAAGAAATAGATGAACCAATAATAGTGCTGTTAGTAGGATTAAGATTAATAATGAATTTGTTTGGTGGGATGGTGTTTTCTCTTGTATCTAATGATTATTGTAAAGATAAATGTAGTCTTTACACAATTTCAATTTGGTTAGTGGGTGGGTACAGAGTGTTTGTATTTTCTTTAATTTGTTTCATATAAAGTTTTAATTATGGTGCAAATGATTGATAGCAATTGTGGTGGTTATGTTTTAGAAAATTTATTCTTATTAAGAAAAAGCTTACTTTTTGCAAAGTAACCCTTCAGGTGACATTGAGCCAGGTGTAATAGAGAAGGGTTGGATTTGATAATTGGGATGTACTGGGTGTATATAACTTGTGTGGTTTATAATTTTTCAAAAGGATAATTATTTAATAACAGATAACAATTACTAATTTCCAACATATTTAAATACATTACATTTAAATTTATTTAATTTTTAACATTTTGTTTAAATAAAATAATTTTAATTTAATAAAAAAAACTATTTTAAATACAATATAAAAATTATTTAAATATTAAATAATTGTTAATAATTTAAAATTATAAATATTAATAATTTTTTTAATAGAGTTAATATTATTTTCAATTAAAATCTATTAAGATTGTAATTTATATTAACAAAGTTTTTTTTTCAATTAATGTTACTTGAAATTATTTTTAGTTGATGTGGATAAAAAATATTTAAAATTTTAAAATTTAAATATTTTTAAAATTATTTATACAATAAATTTGTTTGACTTAAAATTTGGTATGGATAGAGATGAAATAGAAGTGAAAGTTTTAGAGATTAAACCTAAAATTTGAAGAAAAAAAACTAAGAATATATAATATCTGGAGCAACTCTGCAGTAAAAGAAAGATGGTGGGATTGCAAGAATAAAAATTGGGTTATAATGAAGAAAAATAATGATGCAGAATCAGGTTCTCCATCCCAATTCTCAACCCTTCATCACATTCTCTTTCTTTTTCCACCAACTTTCTTTTAACATCAGGAATGGGCTGGACAGATTCAGTAAGCAATGGTTGCCTTCATCCTACAATTCACTATATCACTTTTACTATTCATTCACTTTATCATCAGTGAGAGATATTAATCAATAATTTTAGAAAAATTAATATATTTAAAATTTATCATGTAACACAACAAAAATAAACATATAATTAATATACTTATATTTATAAAAAATAAAAAAATTAAATACATTTAAAGGATTCAATCATTAAATTAAAACTAAAATTCTTAGATATTTTTTTAAATATAAATAATTAATCATGATAAAAAATATATTTTATATTTTATTTAACAACTTTGTTTAAATAATTTTTATTATAGAATTATAGTTATAAATCAAAAAAGTTAAGATATTATTATATTTTTAACAAAAAATTTCAAGAAAAATATTTTAAAAAGTAAAAACATTTAAATAAGTTTGATTGTTAAAAGATGAAAAAGAAAAATCAAATATCTTAAACATTCTTTGTAAATAAAAAAAAATAATTTTTATATAAGAAATAGTTAAAATTTAAAAAATATTATATTATAAAATTAATATTTAATTGTCAAGTAAAATAAATAAAAATTTTAAAAAATAAAACAGAATATATTAATCATCAGTAAGAATAAAGTTTGTGTTTTAATATCTGTATTAAAGAAAAAATAAACTAAAAAAAGACGTTAGAGAAAAGAAAAAAAAAAGTGAGAGCTATCGTAATTTTAATAAAGGGTTAAATATGCTTTTAGTATTTCAATTATTTGTCAAAATTGGGTTTCATTCCTGAGACAAACTTCGGACTTATTTTGTCCTTATGCTTTATAAACTCGTGTAAACGAACATTGATGATGTGTCAGAATTCTTTTTTATCTCCTTATTTTCTTTCTTCTTAGTTTTCTACTTCTCTATCATCTATGTCTTAAGTTTCTTTCACTCTTTTTTCTTTTATTTCCTCTCATTTTTCTCTCCTTAAAGATGTTTTTATTTGTCATAGAGAATTATTTACACTTGTTTACAAAGTACAAAGACAAAATAGGACAAAAATTTACTCTAGAAACATCCTAATTTTGACATTGTTTAAAAACTAAAAATATATTTAATCATTTAATAAATTATCAGTTCAATAGATTATTTTTTTTATAGTAGTATGATGCTAAAAAACATTATTGTAAAAAAATTATGTGAACAGTTTTATCACATGTTTAGATTAAGCCAAAACATCGAATAAATTTTAGAATGAGTCAAAACTTAATCCAATTCACTTGTATTGAGTATGTACTGAGTCAGACCATTAAACCACCTAAAATAATACTATAAAACAAAATTTTAGTATTATATATCTAATAAACTCAGACAAACTTTTAACTAAGGATGGCACCGCGGGCTTCCACTTAGGCTTGTTTCACTTCTCGTCTGTAAAAAATAGGCCAGTCACATAAAATTTGCAGGTTATTTTTTTGGCTCGTCTCATGTCGTCATTATCCTACAAACTTACAGGTCAGCTAATGTAATTAATGAAATTTTTTGTATTATATAATATTATTATATTTTTTTATTCAAATTTATAATACATTTAATTTCATGTTTAACATTATTCGCATATTGAAAAATTCATTCAAATTCATTACTAATAAACTGTTACTATTGAATTTGCCCAAAAATACCCTAAAACTATTAGAAAACACTCTAAACAAAAAATTTGAATATAAGAATACACTAATTAATCCATTTTGTTTAAATAAATTTTTATTTAGCAAGTAAACATTCACATATTAAAACATAGAAAATCTAATTTAACTAAGATTGCATTACAAATAGAAATTAGAATAATTAAATAAATAAGATTTTTTATGAGTTATGCAGGTCAGCCCGCTCCGTCCCATCATTGGTCCGCGTAGACTGCAAGTTTTGCGAAACAAACTTAAATAGGCCAACGGACTCAAATAATCAGCTCGTCTCACGTTTTTTGTAGTGGGTCAGCAGGTCGGCCCATGCAGCCCACCCCACTTTGTCATCCCTATTTCTAACTTGTAAGTACCTCTCTGGTCTCATTTCAATGAAGACAATCCCTTAGGCTTAGTATGTCAAAATGCATATACATGGTAAGAATATAAATATGAAAATATCTCCCAGACTTAACTATCCGTAACTAATTTATATATAATATTGTTTAATATCTTTTTCAAGTTAGCGCAAAATATTAAGAGTTTGCTAATTAAAAAATCAAATTGCAAATGAAATTTTGTAAACAAATTACAGGTGGTAAAGCGGTTTGGTCTGTCTTGTTTTGACTCGTCCCACATTTGATCAGATCAGGACAGGCCAACTCATATAAGAATCGTAAATTAAAAAGTTTGGTCTGTCCCATATAGTTATGAGTTTACGGGCCGACCTACATAAATTTAAAAGAAAAACTAAAAAAATTCTAGAAAGTCTTTTATAAATTTTTAATCTCAAATTTGAATATAATATAAAAATGAGGATTGAATGTACGTATAACAATTATAAGAAAGAAACATACAAACTAATTATTTTCTATCTTCTACAAGTAATCAAAGAAACATGGTACGAAAAAATATGTTAAATTGGATCATGAAATAAAATTTAAATTTGTACTTGCAAATATATCATATTTGATAAAATAATGAATTAAACTATTTAGTCATATTCAATACACATAATACTACACAATAATAAAAAAATTAAAATATATATGCGGGTTGCAGGGTAGGACAAGCCTATGCGGGTTGGCAAACTCAAATGTCCAGCTCGTCCCACCTCGCCCTGCATTAGCATCCCTAAAATAAATTAACAATTTGCATAGTTAAAGATATATAAGGCAATATAATGACTTCATGATGAAGATGATGAGTGAAATGACAATCAATTTTAATAGGTTTCATGTACTCATGAAAGACTAGTAAGAAGCAATTTGAGTAGTACTTATTATTACAATACATATGAGCTAATACAGAAAGATAAACATTCATGTAAGAAAGAAGCCAATGTAACCAAACTACCTCAATAGTAATTAGAATCATGACATGATATTTAGCTTTAGTATATATAGGTCTTATTCTAATCTCTTTAAATAGTTTTATTGCTCAAGACTAGAGGAGTTATATATTAGTAGAAATAACATCAACATCTATAACTTTTTATGCTTATGCTTAAGATTGGAGAGTTACGGTCTCTTAATATATTTGGTCACCCCTTTGTCGTGTTCATTATAGACACAAATACAAAGTGTTCTAGCATATCTCTTGTTTAGAATAAAAACCTAATAAACTAAGAATTTACATGATTGAACACCCAAAATTAAATGTGAGACATTCTTATGTGATAAAAAAATTATTAAAAAGAAGTATAAGATAATATGGATGCTCTAAAAATGATTTAGTTCAATAAAATGGAAATTTATATTTTCTAAAATGCAATACATCATTTTAATAAAATCACACAAAAAAATGTGTAGTTGAGACTAAGAGGAGAGGAAAAATATTTAAGAATTTAAATAAACTTAGTAAATATCAAACGAGTTAAAAAATTGAAAAAAAATTAAACAAATTATGTATAAAAAAAAAGACTTTTAAAAATAGTAAAAATAAATTTTTAAAATTATTAATAAACTAAAAATATTTTAATAATTTAAAATAATAAAAATAAAAATGAAATATATATATATATATATATATATATATATATATATATATATATATTCATTGTCTTTTTCATACTTCATTTAAAAAATTAGATATTACTTAACACAAGAATTCTTTCATTTAAAGTAAAAAATTATTTAAACCATGATCACATATATAAATTTATTTACCATTTTGTTAGACAGAACTTATATGATAAGAAACTTTGATGATATATATTTACTTTTTATTATTTTTTAATAATATAATATATTTTATTTATTTTAGGTAATTTAAAATACCATAGTACTATGTTGTGATAATAATATATGCATGTATATACAAAATTAGTATTTTTTTTTCATTATATTGGTTGTACAAAATAATTCCCCTATTCTAAATGAAATCTGAACAATTATATAAAATAGTTGTAAAAAAAACAAGTCCACAAAATAATTTCCCTTATCTAAATAAAATTTTAAAATAATACAAAATATGTTGCGCAATCGAATATTTGAAGAAGCAGGGTAGAAGCATAAAGGTGAAAAGAACTATTGTTTGATGCTGTATAATTTTTTCCCAGGCTATCTATGTTCCCAGTCTCTCTGTTTCAACTTTTAGGAAATAATTAATATTTCCATTATGGGTGATGCAAATTCAATTACAAAAAGAAAAATGAATTGGCCTCATTTTGTGATCTACACTCCTTCGTATCTTCCTTTCGGCGATTGAAAAGCAATACACATGAAGCCACTATATATTGCTATAATTATAGGATTGACTTTTTGCCATAACTTAAAGTAAAAATATATATTCAAAACCCACACCACATAAAAGTTATATATATAAAATTAAAGGAAACATATGTTTGATTTCTATATAATAAGTATTGGTTTCGAGCTTTATGTACGTAAAAAACGTTGTTTATGTCTGTAGTGGCAAGACCAAAAATGAAAGACCGAACATGTCTCGTCTGGAATGGTCGGACTTCGTCACCGAACAAAGACAAAGCACAGCTGAGAATCCGTAACGCTGGTTGCTACATCTGAAAATCAAGAACACCGAGTAACTGGGGTTACAGTTAGGGTTATCTTAACCTTGTTCTTATACATATTTTTTAAATATATTTATTATTCGTTAATTACTATCCTTCATATGCAATCTGCATATATACATATACTCTCTATCATGATTTGTTGGAGAAAAAGTAATTGAATTCGAAAACAAAGAAAGACACATTCTAAAAATGCTAAACTATTCCAATGTCTAATCATATTATAAATATTTTATATTAAAATAAAATTGTCCCACACAAAAATATGTGATTTAAACAAATAACAAATTCAAAGTTTTAATTGTTATTTTTATTTGTTAATAATACATTTTTTCTCTATAAAAAAAATCATAGACTTTGTAAAACAAGTACATAAATGGTCACGTTAAAATATTAATGAACAATTCTACAAAAGAGTTCCGGTTTTTAAATAAATGTGATCTTCTGCCATTGAGCAATTAGGAAGTGGAAGTGTAGAGATGAAAGAAGTATTGTTTGATGCAGCATCTTTTTTCTATTCGCAGGAGAAGACTTCAAAGGAAAAATATGGTTATTGAAAGTGATATCTCTTGGGAATATATTCTCTCAATTCAAATTTAATATAACAAAGTAAAATACTTTAATCTCATACATTCATAAATTTTAAGCACAAGTATATTGTTTTTCTTTTTCTAAAATAAATTTAATAATTTTAGTGTTATGTGTTCATTGTTTATTTTACTTCTTTATTCATCACAATGGGTGGTAATTTAATGAAATTTCGTAACTTTTTAAACTTTATTTTGCCTTTTTTATTCGAAATCCCATATAGACAATTGAGTCTAATTAGGGATGGTTTTCATTACCATTTGATCCCTTAAAATTTTGAACTTTTTTTTTTGGGAAGAACCAAGTTAACGAGGAAAAGTTCATAAAAAATGTGCACAGGACTGAATTTCAATTCTCCAAAGTGTGGAAAATTTGCACCAAAAGTATTTGAATGGCTTTTAGATAAACAATTTAAAATATTTCATTTTTTAAATATTTTATTTAAGTTAGAAGACTTAAATTTATCGAGTTTTAATTTTTTTATTATCTAAAGTAATTTAAATTCTATCAAATATAAAAAATTATTTAAATATTAAATAATTCTTAATAATTTAAAAATATTAATATTGATAATTTTAGTCATCTTAATTGTGTTATTTTCATTAAAATTCATCACAAAAATTTAATTAATATAGTTTCTCTAATAATGGCAGTAAAGATGGTATAATATTCCATAAGATGGTATAATAGTTTTTTTCTTCTTCAATTTTTTAAGTTTTCTTATTAGAATTTTCTTTTTGAAATTTTTGTGATTTTTTTAAAAATATTATAATTTTAAAAAATTACAAAATTATATCCTTTCTCATATTATTTACACAGATATCACACTTTTCATATTATTTACACAAATATCACACATTTCATGTAAGAATTCGATCTAGGAAACCGAATTCTAACGTACAACGCATTGTTGGCAAATTTGTTTTATTTTAATTTTTTTTCTTTTGCTACTTGGGATTCGATCTCAATAACTGAATTCTGAATAAACTTTTTTAATTAATTAATTATTTTTTAAAATAATTCATTTTCATCCTCACAAAAATAGTATATTTATTTACATAATAGAATAATTCTAGTATTGTGTTTCAACTTTATTTTAATATTATAAATAATCACAAAGTAAATTTATAAATAGTTTTTTATTTAAATAGATTTTTGAGTTATATTAAGTTTTTATATAGATCAAATTCTAAAAAAGACTGTAAAAGTAAAATAGGTTAAATCTAAATTATGTTATTATAATAAAAGTTAAACTTAATTCCATCTATTTTACTTAATTTAAAGATGTTATTATTTTTTTTAAATAATATTTTTGTGTAAAAAAAGAAGAAAACTAAATTTTAATTTATTAATTATAAAACCAAAAAACAATTACCCAAAAAAAATTAATTATGTTGAAATACTAATTTAAAATATGTTAAATAACTTTTAAATGGTACTCCTAAAACTTTTATTAATTACTAAAAATATTTTATCACAACATTCAATATTAAAGATAATTTGTATTATTTTCAATGTGTATGTATATATCATTTAATAATTTGCATAAATAGTTATGAAATTTATATATATTAATTAAAAGTTTTTATCATTATATAAAAAATATAATTAAAAAATTCTTTTATATTTAATTATAGTATACACAAAATATATTAATTAGTTGATATATAATTACATCGTTAATGCATTTTAAGTCGTTCAGTTAATAAAAAATATTTAATTCGTTTATTTTAATTATATTGTTAATTGATACACTCTTAAGATTTGATTTAAAATTTATAATAATTTATTTAAAAATATATTTTATATTAAAGTTTTTAAATATGATATAAAATTATTTTTTAATAAACATATAGTCAGACTTTTAATATATGTCAAAATATATAACATGTAAAAATATAAATAAAAAAGATTGTAGTGTAAGATTTTTTTCAAATTATAAATATGTACTAACTATTTAAATAGTTTTATTATAATCACTTGATTATGTAAATAAAATATATTATTTTTATTGAAATGAAAATGAATTATTTTAAAAATTAATTAATTAATTAAAAATAAAAACATTTACAAATGTTTTAAGATAAAAAAATGAAAAAAAGAAAACTTTATGTCCGGAAAAAGACAGTATGAGTGATTTTAAATGTATTTTTATATATTTTTTAATAAAGAAATTTATTTTTATTTTTTAAAATTCATAATAATAAGTAAAAAACTGTGATTTTTTTAAAATGAAATAAATTAATGAAATAGTACTCACAAAACTCAAAAACATATAATTTTTAGATTTTAAATACATGAAGGTGAGGTGAGAAGTAAGAAATCAAAAAATATAAAATGTAAAATTTACAATTAAATCATAATGATAAACTAATTATCATAGAACTGTAATGTCCAAATCATACATATTTTAAAACACCTTATTTTAAAAGGTGTGTGAAAGTAATTACCTTAAAAAATCAATAAAAATATATATTAATGGAGAAGCCAAAATCCAAATAGTCAATTTAGACAGCAGAGCTTGCTAATTTTTCTTGACCATTGAACAGAGAAACAACAAATTTGTGTATTTAAAATACAACGCTAACATGAACGCTATTTTTTATGATTTATGCCTCAATTTTTGCCTCTTCTGGCTTTGGCTTCTCTTCTTCAACAACCTTTAGGACCTCTGCTTCAGCTTCTTCCGCCTTAGCTTCAGCCTTTACTTCCTCTGTCTTCGGTGCCTCATCTACTTTCTGCCAATACAAGGTCACAATTATTAATAACACAGTAAAGTTGTAAAGTAAAATTTTGTATGGAAACAAAGAGAAAAAGTAGATTTATAAATGTAGTGAAAGAGAGAAAGGTAATGAAGATGTAGAATGAAAGTTGAAGGGAAAATGTGATACCTGGTTGAGCAAGGTTCTTAGAGACGTATTGTCTGAGTCATTTAGGGTTTGTTCCATCTTGGTCTCAACATTTGCTTCATTCTCATTCGCTTCAACCTTGACCTCTTCGGTGACAGGCTCAGGTATGTTGTCAGGACCCTCATTGGTCTTGGGATTGCTACCACAGTTTCCCATGTTCAAGATTTTTGATAGGGAGAATGAATCAAGTTTCTTCTACTTGTTCTTCCTCCCTCTAACTAGGCTCTCAAAGGCTAAAGGATTATTCTTCTTATTCTTAACTGGTTCTTCAAAGCCTTTATAAAGCCCATTTTCTTCTTTCTTTTCGATTGGCTCGCAAATTTTTGAGGAGACCAATGCCTCCTATTACTTTTAATTCCCTTACTTATATTAGCAAAGGATTAATTGTGATTATAACCTTCTTAAAATACGTCAAACTCGAAAACCACGGGCTATATGATTGCAGTCAATTAACCAATCTTTTGCATGAAATTAAAATAACCACGTCTTTTTCACAACTAGGGCACAAACAAAGAAACATATTATGTGGTTCTCGTGTCCTTTCTATCTACGCAATTATCTACGTAATGTGTATTAATAACTAATATAATATTTTGTATTATTCAATGATTTTAACAACACACCCCTAGTCACCAACACATGCACAGCTCTGGCTTTTCGTTTTTTCAAGGGTTAAATCTTGTATTGGTAAAACTCCTGTGGAATCTTCTACTAAGAACTCTGATTGGTTAATGTTTTTATTTTAATCATTAAGTAAAAAAATCGTTTATGTTAGTAATTTAAACAATAATTTTACCTTAATTTGTTATGTTAAGTTAAAGAAGGATGCTAGCAAAATATTTGTTCATGTTTTTTAATATATATCTTTTCTACTTTTTTGGGTGAAATTTCATGTTAATTCCGACAATAAAATAGTCTCTAATCTTATGTTAATGCGACTAATACGCACTTTTGTCCAATAAAAAAATTATATGATGATATTTTAATCGAAGCATACATCAAATTTTTTTTAACAAACGATAAAATAAATAAAATGTCTTGGAATGAAAAGACATGCCATGTTTAGAGACATGTTAAAACTCTTTTAGGCTCTAGGCTAAACTTAATATGAAGTCAAAGTTAATTTATTTTTGTAATTTTCATGGTTTTCTTTTAAAATTTTAAATTAGTTATTAAAGTTTTACATTTAAGCAATTATTACAGTATTTATGAATATATAAAACGATTTATTTGTTTGTTGCATTTAAGCGCATAATTGAACTCAGCAAAAAATTATTAAGTAATTTTAATTTTCGAAAAATATATCTAAAATCAATATCCATAATAATCTATAATGTACTATACAAATCCTATTAAGTCTCCATCAGCCTTTTTTCCGCCTAAACCTAAGTAATTAATACTAATTAGTTTCTTTCGTACGTTGAATTAATACATAAGCAACGATCCATTCATTGTATTCATGTTGTTATTCAGATAATTAATTAACTAATATTCCAACAAAATTAACTTTCAAAATCAACGGTCCACTTTTCCATGCAATAGAAACCTAAACTTCAAAACGTGTGGAAAAACAAAGGGCTACTTTCTTAAGAATTCAAACACAAAGTTAGCTTACTTGATGGGAAGAATGCACTAATCAGGTTTCCATTAATTACAAAGGTGCAAATTCCTATGTGAAAAAAGGAAAGTTCCATTTTTTTTCTTTTTGGAACATTAATTAACTAATTTATTAATTAATTAAGATTCATTAATATAGGAATATCGTGATTGACATTAAAACATGTTGATAGAATGAAAAGGAAGTTATGGAGAGGTAACTTCTCCTTGTGCTGTGCTAAAGCTTAGGCTTGACATCCATTGTTACATTAGTTTTAACATCAGTACATACTAGAAGACGAATCTTAGGTTGGTTGGTTATGGATATTTAAAAATGTTCTAACATCTTTTTTACATGTAATTTATTTTAAACTTAAAATTTTATTTTTGTAAAATTTTTAAAAACGTTTTAATATTTTTTTCAAATAAACATTGGTGATGATTTGTTTATTTTATATTTTGGTGACTCATCACTTCTCAGACAAATAATAGATTGATATTAACATCAATTTATATAATTACATATCTCTTAGTGAACATTATTTTTTGTTTTTAGTATCTACTTTCAACATTTTAAAAGAGATCAAGGTAAAATCTTAGAAATTGACATGACTTCATCTGAAGGTTACTAATTTCATTAAATATATGTTATTTGATATTTTTATTTGTTAATTAAACATATTGCTTCATCAGTAAATGTGACAACAATTGTACAAGTTAGTACTAAAAAAAAGTTAAATTAAATAATTTTGTTTAATTAATTTATTATTAAATAAATTATGTCTAATTTATAAACTAATTTTAAATTATTATGTATTGCAATATTTTTTTATCTCTAACCATTTAATTATGAATCTATTAAACTATATTAGATTGATGCAACTTATTTTATCAATTTACATTGCATATTAGGCTAGATGACATTAAATAGTATTTAGACTTTATTTGTCAATTTTACTTTATTAAAATTCTTCACATTTGCAAGACTTGTTCATAGTTTTTTATATACTTCACTTTATTATATTATAGTTTATTCATATTTTTATAAAATATTGTTTATTCTAACGTTTAATTGAGGTAAAAAAATAAACAAAATTTTTAAAAAATACAATAATGCTTACAACCACACTACGTTTTTACGACAATAATTTTGAACAAACTTGTTATTAAATTGGTGACTTAATTAACAATTTTTTAACCTACGTCACTTACTATAATTGTTTTTAATCAGAACGGTGATTATATAATTTTATATAAAATCATTGTTACGGTGATACGTATAGATAGTTTTAACTGTTATCAAAACTTCAATTTTGAATCACAACTTAATTAATGACGATTTTGAAATTGTTGTGAAAATACACTTAAATTCGTTGTTAAAGATGCTTAGTGTCTCATGTAAATGGCTTAAACCGTTTTTAGTATCTCAATTTTTTGTTTATAAAAAAACATAAGTTATAATAAAATTGATATAAAATTAAGAATTTTAGTTGTTTGTATTTATGTATTTCATATACCGAAGCAAAATGTGTTATTTAATTAATATAAAATTCCTAAAATGTGGTAGTACCTAACTCTTTTTTCAAGATAAAACAGAAACTATAGTAAAATAAGTAAATATATCAATTTTTCTATTCATAGAAATTACATATGCTATAAAATTTACAATTCGTGATCAAGAGTAGATTCTGTCAACAAATGTATCATATAAATACCCCAAACAATTTATCTGACATCATGTGCGGGTAACCAAAGCAGACACCCAACACTTTCTTTAATGGAGAGCACTGCTAAATGTTAGGTTTCACAAACTCAGAATATGGAATTGTATGTGTATATGTTATCAGTTCGAAATTTTAAATTTAACACCTAAAAAGGTTTTTGATGAAAATAAGGTTTAGTGTTCGTTTACACGTATAATTTAGTTTAGAAAAGATGCTTTGTTTGTTCTTGTGTTTCACATGTTTTGCCATGCCTAAAACATTCGCAAATAATCACAATATTAGATAGAGACATTGCCTTTATCAACTGGTTTCTACAAATTATTAGGTACCTTTATTTTCTCATCTTTTCTTTTCAACTCCTACTCTTTGCTTTCTTTTTTATTGATACATTTAAATAACAAATAATATTATTATAATATATATATATATATATATATATATTTAGAAGACATGAAACAGAAAGAAAGAAGAGAAAAGACACAAATAATTTGTCTTTCTTTTATCATTAAAAGAGAATGTATAGTCACGTGCTATTAATAGGTTATTCTAACTTCTAACCTTTTGTTATTGGTAGAAAAATGTATAGTCTCCGGTAAAGAAGTTTTTTAATAATTTGTACCACAACAAAAATTAGCTTTTTATTCATATTTTGCTTTTAAAATATTTACTAAGTTTCTTTTTAAAAATAAGACATGATTTTATTATTTTATCTTTTAATTCATCCCTAGGCTTTACTAGTTACATTCATGTAAACTTTCCTATTTTTAATCTTTTACTAAATAATATATTAACAATGATGAGAAATTAGTTATTATTATTATTATTTAGATACATTTATAATATATAATTTATTTTAATTATTATATTATTTTTAATATTTATTTTCCTATTTCATAATTATAGTTCCATACATTAATATTAATTGATGGTATAATTGTTTTATTTTCACATTATGTATGTCAAATTTATTTGTCTTTATTTTAAATATTTTATGTTTATTTTAAATAATTATTTTTAGGTTACACAAGTACGTACTTTTAAATACGTGCTGTAAAAAATACATAATATAAAAAAAATATAACAAATGAAAGTAAAATAAATATAATTAAAATATTTTACCTATAAAAAGTTATAAATACTCTCGAAATATATATATTATCAATAAAAATGTCGTGTAAACAATTTTATTTTGTTATTTACACTTTTAAATAATTTGAGCTGAAAAATATTTCTCTAAATAATGTTTTATGTTCCTTTATTTTTAGTAAACTATGTTTTTAATTCTTAATTCTTAGTTCTGTACTTGTCCCGGGTAAAGTATTTACTTTTCTTCATATGTATTCTTTTATTATATATTAAGGTTTTGTTATATTTTCATAAAATTTACTTACAATTTTGTAATAAATTTTTGTCGATCTTAATCTCTCACCAGTTTGGTTTACTAGTTTAATCTCGTATTCCCATTCGTAGTATCTTTTATGAATGATAAGATGTAACGTGGCTATTACATACATAATTATAGTTTGATGTGACAAATAAAAATGTAGTTATCTAAACATATTTTCTAACTCTTATAAGACATTACAATAGATGGTGGTGCCAAACAAATCAAACAATTTAAGTGTGATTCAAAACACAACCTACAAAAAAAATAACTTAGACTCATAAATAAATATTTCAAATTAGTAATATTTTACCATGTAATTACTATTAGTAGTTTACCTGACAAATCCCTCGAGGGTCACATCATTATTTAATATTAATATTTGATTAAAGGAACTAAAAGCAATTAAAAATAAAAAGTTTACAAATTAACAATATTTATAATACAAGAGGAGTGTTTGAAGAAATTTCAAAATAATTTATTTTATTATATTACATTACATTACTTCCAAGAAACTTATTATATTTTTACAGTTTTTTATTTATATTTCAATTTTTTATTGTTTAAAATAAATTTAATTATTATACTTAAATATTTTTTAACTTTCGGTAAACTTTGAATTGCTTATTATTATTGACGGGAAGATATTGCATTTCAATTTTTGGTTCGTAAAGTTTCGTTTTTTTTTCTAATCATGGTTTCTTTACTAAAAGAAGCATTTTTTTGTCAAAAGAAAATTTGTGTCACAAAATACTTAAAAAATTTCTTTTTGTTAATCCCTTCTGCGGAGAATTTAAATTTATTCTGTAGAGCGTAATCCCTTGTGTAGAGAATTAAATTTTGTTTTTGTTAATTTATGACGTTTGGATAAAAAAATATAATAAAAATAAAAATTTTAAAAATTACTAGAGTATTTTTTTTATTTAAAATTATAAAAGTTTCGTAATAGAATAAAAGTTTAATTCTTTTTTTTATACTCTGGTTTGACATGTGTTTTTTTTTCTCTTTTATCACATATGTTCTCTTTCCTCCGTTTCTTCTCTATCTGTAGTTTTTGCTATATCTTATCTCATGTCTAACTTCCTCTCTTTTCTCTCCAACTTAGTTCATGTTCCTCTGTTTCTCTCCTTTCTTAACTCTTTCTTGTATTCTTTCCTCATCTACTTTTCTAGTCTCTATTCATGGTCTTGATATACATAAATATAACAGAAGAATGAATTAATACCAAGAGTATTTTTAATAAATTATTCTTTATCTTTATTTACTTTTATTAATTCAAGGATTAAAGATAAATTACTTGTTAATGCCGTAAAGAAAAACTCTCTTAAATAATTTTCTATTTTTTTTTAATTATTACAATAAATTTAACTGTAATTAAGATAATCTCATAAATTTAAAAGGATGTAGTGTTAGAAATTTAAATGTGAGATTAGAAATAAAGTTGTAAAGTGGAGTAATATATATATAAAAAAAACCAATGAATGTTCAGTCTTAAGAATTTTATCTTTTTTAATAAAATTTTCGAATGATTTAACAGCTAAAACTGTTGTATTTTCTACTAATATTCCTTTTCAGGTTACTCATCATGAAGTAAATAGTAAATAAACTCTAACTTCCGTTGAAGATTAACACCAATGCTCCTGAGACAAGTCACTTTGTGTGCGATGTCTTATTCTTAAGATAGAAAAAATTAATCTGAGTATTATTCATTGCCTATGATGAATTCTACACTATAGTTTAGTTGGCGTGGCACAGAAACTCTATATATATTTTCCTCTTTTTCCTCTTCAAGCTCAAACTATTGCAACAGCAAGCTAAGCAAAGATGAAATATCATAGGAAGGTAGTGCAAGAGTTGAAACCTGCGTCGCCGATGGTGCTAGCGCAGGTTGCAACTGCTGCTGTGAATGTGCTTTACAAGTTGGCCATCAACGATGGAATGAGCATTATGGTACTCACTTCCTACCGTCACATTTTCGGAGCTGCTTTCTCTCTTTCTCTTGCTCTTATTTTAGAAAGGTATGGTCCTTACTAACTTCTTTTCTTTCTGACCATTTTATCATTCCAATTTTTTTTTCCATTTTTATATTGAAAACAGAAAGAAGAGGCCAAAGCTGACATGGAGAGTGCTTTTGATGTCATTTTTTTGCGGTCTATTTGGGTATGCATGGTTCATGTACATTCTTCACTCTTCATTTTCCCTCACCATTTTCTTTGAACAGTTTTTCTTTTCCTTTTTATTTGTCATGTACATTACTAAATTGTAGGATCATGAAGTGATTGCAAAATTTATATATGCATATTTAATAATATATGAACAGAGGGAGTTTAGCGCAAAACCTTTATTTCATTGGTTTGGCTTGGGTATCAGCAACATTTGCTACTTCCCTTTATAATCTCGTTCCTGTGGTTACTTTTATCTTCTCCGTTTTGTGCGGGTACGTAGTCACCACTCTTCACCACCACTGTATTATTTATCTACTTTTAATGCATGGAATATTTGATCAAAAAAGATATTTAATATATTATTTTTTATTTATAAAAAGAAACTAATTTGAAGTTCTTTTTGTCTGAGAGCAGTGGGAGCAATACTTGTTTTTTTCTGACAGATTATTACTGAAAATGCATAATTATTGCATCATCTTTTTTGTAGCTTGGAAAAGTTAAGATTGGGAAGCGCTGCAGGGAGGGTGAAGGTGTTGGGACCAATAATAGGAATTGTTGGATCAATGCTGCTGACATTTTACAGAGGGGCAGAAATTAAGATTTGGACCTTCCACACTAATCTTTTGCATAAAAATCAAAATGGGCACCTAGGATCATCACATGCTGACTCTGGAAAAAGATGGCTAGGTGTTTTATGTGGTCTTGGAAGTGTTTTAAGTTTTTCATCATGGCTCATCATTCAGGTAAGAAAACAGTAGTTTTATCTCAGTACATGATGAATGAGTAAATTGTGGTTTGATTTGGACTTTTGCTATGGTGATTGATCATGTTATGGTACAGACGAAGATGAGTAAAGAATATCCCAGCCATCTCTCAAGTACAGCGTTGATGACCTTAATGGGGGCAATACAAGCCACAGTCTTTGCACTGTGTGTTGAGAAGGATTGGAGCCAATGGAAGTTGGGTTGGAGTATTAGGCTTCTAACTGCAGCTTTTTCGGTATACTGTTTTCACATTTAGCATTGGATGGTGAAATAGAGTATATATTCCAATGATCGATTACTAAGAAACAAAAATGCTGTGGCAGGGAATTGTGGTCTCTGGATTAGTTGTTATTGCCACTGCTTGGTGTGTACGGTTTAAAGGTCCATTGTATGCATCTGTTTTCAACCCTCTCTCGCTTGTGATTGTGGCTATTTTTGCTCCCTTGCTGTTGGATGAAAACCTATATCTAGGAAGGTACACAATAAGACTATTACATTTAAAAATATTCATGATATCAATCCATGGCAAGAAATTAAATATTTGTGTGCACCATTTCATTCAATCTACATAGTTCTTCAAACCTTGCCCTGAAAATTGACTGTTATGTAAATAGTCTGAACTGTAGATTATCTTTAATTTTGAATAACTAACCATTTTAATAATTGGTTATCTTCTTGAAAATGTTCAGCGTAATTGGAGCAGTGCTAATTGTGTGTGGGTTGTACATGGTGCTGTGGGGTAAAAGCAAAGAAATAGAAACATCGTCAGAAAAGACCGAAAATGCAGGTGTTGAAATTTACCACGATGGGTTGTCATCAGAATACTGATATCAATTTACGTGCTTCACAATGAGTTTTCATGGATGCACATGATTTAGTGAATGAGAAAGATGAATGACATCTATATATACGGCTCTCTCGTGATGGTCACAGCACCTAAAAACGTGCTAAGTAAATGTGTGTTGATGCTACCTGATTCATCATAAACTTTAAATTCATTACTTTAATAGTAGAGTTTGTTAGGAACAACGTTGTTTTGATGTGAAATAGACACTAATAGTGGTACCATATTTGTTATACGATTAAATTTGCACATTATCCAACGTAAAATCAGTTATATTGCTTCTTCTTGTGATTTTTAGTTGTCGAGCATATTTTTTGTTAATTCCTCTTTTCAAGATCTTAGTTTGTTTTTGAGTTATATATTGAATTAGTTTTGTTTGAGTTATGTACTGAACAATAAGAGAAGTTAGTTGAATCATGCATTATATATGCAACATTCCTGGTAATTAAGAAATTATAATACCTAATCCAATTAACACTTGTAAGTAGGGTGATTGCCATGATTTTGTTTTCCAAACTCTTACTTCATCGAGGAAATTCATATATCTTATCATTTTAAATTTACATTTTTATTATTTTTTCAATTTTTTTTACCAATATACTAATGTCACTTTGGATATTAATATTACCTATGGCTTTTAATTAATTATTATTTTAAGTACTTTGCTTGTGAAGGAGTTGTGTGTAGAAATACAATTAACAATTTCTACAATATTTAAACTACAACTTTACTATATTTGTTGTTTAAACGTTATGTTTTTGTAAGTATTCTTATGTCTTATCTTTAGGCCAACAGTTATAAAAGTGTGGATATGCATGTCATAGAGTCTAAAATTTTAGGTTATGGTTCTCCAACTGTAGTCATACATATTATATATTTAAACCATTGTTGACATTTTTAGTTAATACATGTTTTAATTGTAAATGACATTTATTTATTTCAAGAAATGGTAGTTTTAATTGATTATGTAATTATTTGTTGTTCATAAGTGAAAATGCATAAATATTTAAGTTTATAAATAATTTACTAATATAGAGAAGAATGTTAACTCATAAAATAATTAAACTATTAAAGTAATTTTTATATACCATAAATAAAATAATCTAAAAAATAAAATAAAAATATAACATAAATTACAGTCTTATCATTTCTCATTATATCGAGATGACAATATGTGTCACAAAATATATGCATATCTGCATTTTCTTTTTTTTTATTTCTAAAATATGAAACTATTAAAGTTAGTATCTTAAAAGCATGTAGTATAATAAATTTCTGATTGACATTTGTTTTAAAAATTCTAAAAAATAAAATAAATTAACATCCTAGCTTCAATATTTATATCTTGAACATATCTTCTTGCTCCCCCACCTACAAACACGAAATATAATTTATATTTCTGCATTTTTTAATCACAAGTACAGAAAGTGATATAGGCATATCTAATATTTTATATATATATATATATATATATATTAAAAAAATGAACATGGATTTAACAAGATGACAGCATGGGTAACATGGTAATTAGAACCTTACCTTGTAAAAATATAGTGAACAAAACAAATTATTTTCACATTTTATATCTCGTGTTTCTTTTTTTAATTTTATTTCCTCTTTTTCGGAAAAACTTGTGAGATTCACCCTCACACCTTATTACTTTATCTTATCTTATTACTCACACAATTTCAACATTCACTCTCAAGCAACAAATTACTCAAACTTCCTAATTTTCACTCTTTTCTCATTATAATTGTATATAAGACACAAATCTTAGCACTTAGCCACCAAATTTACTTCTTTTATGGATTTTTTTTTCTGTTCTTTAATTCCTTTTTTCTCTTCTAAATACTTTATATGAACACTCAATCTCTAATCATTTTTATATTTATAAGATATTCCTATGTTATTCTTTCTGTATCATTCATGGATAAAAATATTCAAATTTGAAAAACTTATATATAAAAATAAAAGTTGATATCTAACAAAGAAGTTATTTGAATGAAAAAAAAAAACTGTCAAATTTCTTTATTAAAAGATTAGTTTTATTTATTAGATCTTTGTTATTCATCGTAGTTTTATTTATGGAATCTTTATTATAATAATTAAGTCACTTATCTTTATTTATATTTATTCTATTATTATTTAGATTTTAATTAATATTTATTATTTATGAATGCTTCTAAAATACTCATATTTTTTATCATTTGAAAGTGTATTGTCATTTTTTTAATGAATTTATTTCTCTTTATGGTTAAATCAAATTTATAATAATTAACATGAATTTTAAAGTCATTTTTTTGTCATCATGTATAAAATTAAGTTAGTGATATATTTTTCTTACTTGAATAAACAAAATCTATAAAAAGATTAAGTTTGCAATTCAAATTTTCATAAATTCAATTAAAACCGTAAATAAATTTTCAAATGTCTTAAAAGTTACATCCACATTAATTACTTTTAATAGCACAATATAGACAACATTTTTTTATTTAATTACTTAAATATTTTTTTCATTTAATTAATTGTAGTTTATATTTACAATTATGTTATAGTCTATAAATATTTTTTCCATTTTATTAATTGTAATTTATATTTACAATTATGTTATAGTCGATAAAAATTACATTCACAATAAAATATTGAAAAAAATATATAATATTAAAGAAATACTTATTTAAAAAAAGAATAAATTGATTAATTAAAATATTAACCATAAGCATGTAATTATATTTATATATTCATTTAAAAAAAAGAATAAATTTATTAGTTAAAAATGTTGAAATCATTGTTAATTATATAAAGAATGTTCATTAAAATATTTTCAATATTTTATATAATATCGAATTAAGGTTAAAATGTACTTTTTAAGATAAAAATTCCAATTCTCCACTTCTCGATATAAACATGTTATTAAAAATGTCATGTCAATTAGAAATATAACTAATATACAAATGCAAAATCTATCCCTATATATCAATTTTACCCCAATTTAAATTAAACAAGTTTGTTTTTTTTTTAAATAGCAAAAATCAAAGTCAAGAATCTTATCCATCACCAAGATCTAATGGCATGTTAAATCTGAAAGGCCTCCCTTTTGGTTAAAAAAAAAAAAGTAAAGTTTCTACATCTCCCAAATTAGCCGGCAGTGAAATTGGTATCTCCAATAAAGTTTCACTGTTTTTTATATTTAGCATTTAATAAATGTTATTACTATTAAAAACAGTAATATAAATGTTAAGACAACAAAATTATTGCTTGAGTGACCGTAGTTTTGTTTATCTTTTCATCACTAATCCTTAATTGTATAACTAAATATAAAAGAGTATTAGCCCAAATTTCACCTTATACAAAAGAACTGTCCTCTGTCAAAGTTCTTTTAGTCCACAATGCACCCTGTAATCATATTTAAGATTTTTGTTACATGATCTCTACAAAATTTAAGATTTTCTACTATGCATCTATCACTTCGCATGTGATAATATATATCAGTCCACGCTTCGGAAGCCTGACTTCAAAGTATACTAAAGTATCTCAGAGACTTCAGTTAAATCTATCACAGCTGCTGTTTCCGTAACTGTTGTTGTGGACAGTTAGCTAGATTCCTATCTGGTAGAACATGCTTGTAGTTCAATAAAAATATTTGTATCAACACTCAGAAATAAACAATCCTCGCACTCGATCCAGGCTATTACTTCTTTAAAATCGCAATGACTTCTTTGTTTTAGAGTACAAGAGGCATTGCCTCAAAAAATCACAGATTGCTCTCAAAAATCTGTTTCAAACATAAACCTTCGGAACCTATGACTGAATTCAATAAATTCCATCTTTTATTTGACAGTAGTTAAAGCTTAAACTGTTTGCCTCAAGCATAAGCAATGGCAAAAGCACAATCCGGTGCCTATGTTCAATGAATATTTCTCTCTAGATGTTCTCATGATCTCGGGTCAACATATCACTTTTTTCTTTAAAGGAGAGTGTGGACACTTTATTTGTAGCTCAAGTATATGCATTTACTGATTATAGAAGAAGAAGGATTCTTTGGCAACAGCTCTGTTAAACTCTGGGAAAGAGTATTTATGAGACAGTATAGGTATTTTATTTATATTGTAAAAAAGGAGTCAATACAATAAACAAAGAAGATTTGATATTATCTAATACCAAAGATATCTTACTGGAATAAATAAAAATGTTCCTATAATAATACATATATAATCTAGATATTATTAATTATATCAAATCATCTCCTTACTTCTATAATTATAACGAGACCAATGGTATATCTATCTCAAATCCTAAACTCTTGGAGTTACATTGGTGACTTTAATGCTACTACGAACGGGTCAGCCATATTTTAGATTTATAACTGAATTTAATGAACGGATATATGGTATGGACATGGTGACTATACCCACTTCTGGTGTACAATATACCTGGACCAACAGCAGAAAAGGTCGACACAGAATAGATGAGAGGCTTGACAGAGTTGTCTGTAATGAAAAACGGTTTGATCTTTGGCAAGAAGTTACATGTTGTGCCCTTATCAGAACATGTTCAGATCATCATCCTATCCTATTTAAAATTTTAAGTAAAGATAGTTCAAATTTCTCTTTTAAGTTTTTCTCTATGTGGACAAAATATCCGGACTGCAGGAGAGTTATTGAGTAAACCTGGTCTAAAAGTTGGTGGGTATCTTGTGTTCAAACCCAAGGGAGTTAAAGCTAAATTCAAGCTTTGGAACAAACAAGTCTTTGGCAGTGTTCAACAGAAAGTTGCGATGCTAAGAATAAGCTTAATCAAATTCAAACATATATTGAACAATCAGATTATGATGATGATCTGAAATAGCAGGAAAAACAAACAATCGAAGATTTTCAGCACAATTATATCAAGATGATTCTGGAGAGAAAAGTCTAAAATCATATGGTTTGCTGAGGGGGATAGAAACTTCAAGTTCTTTCATCGTTGTGCTAAAAGTAGACCTGCCACAAACAAAATTTCTTTCTTAAAGCACAATGACAATTCTCTCATTGATTAGGTTGACATTGAGGAACATGTGGTAAATCATTTCCAGCTATCTGATGTACATAATATCACTTAAATTTCTAAGTGTGTTTGAATTATAGTTAAAAAATTATATTAAATTAAACTTAATTTTTTAAATTTAAATTTAGTTAAATGAGTTAAGTTAACTTTGATTCATACTTAAATACTTTTATTTTAAAAGTACTTTTATTAGAAGAAAACTTATTCACATAATAACAATTGAAAGTACTTTCAAGTATGTAATTATAAAAATGGATATGAATTTTATTATATATAAATCTTCAAAGTTAGTAAATAGCAAAGTTGGTTTGAAAACTATTATTGAAATTAATAATTTTAATTTAAAAAGAATAAAAATCCATTAACATTAACTTAAATTAACTTAAAAACAACAAGCATGTTAACTTGCTTTTAAGTTAACTTAAAAGCAACACGTGAATCTTAGTTGATCCACACATACCATACGTTATTGACAGATATTGATAAGCATATTCTTAACACCAATCTATTTTGGTTGAAGCTAAACAAGCTATCTTCAAGCTTTCCTTTGATGGTGCTCCTGGTCTAGATGGTTTTTCTGGTTTCTTTATCAAACTTTTTGGGATATCATTCAGCATGATATATACAATTCTCTTTTGCAGTTAAGAGATAAATGGATGCTTCCTAATTTTCACCCCAACCACATTATTTTAATTCCTAAGCAATCTCATGCAAATGAAATTGGAAAATTCAGGCCTGTTGCTTTAGCTAACTTCAAATATAAGATTATTTCTAAGATTTAGACTAATAGATTAGCTTTGGTTAAGGGAAACTTATCCCTCAACAACGAGGTTTCATTCCAGGTAGGAGCATGATCGACTGCATTGACAAGTGTCCTTCTAGAAACATAGCACTCAAAATTAATATCAGAAAAGCTTTTTGACACCATTGATTGGAATTTTCTTATTTCTGTTTTGAAAGCACATGGCTTCCATAATATCATTTGTAATTGGATTCTGTTAGTTTTAAAATCTGCTAAACTTTCAGTGTCGATAAATAGCAGGCAAAGTGGGTACTTCTCGTGTTCTAGAGGTGTAAGACAGGAGACCATTTCTCTCCTCTGCTTTTTTTGTCTAGCAAGGAGAAGTGTTAAGTAGAAGTATTACTCTGCATGTAAAAGAGAGGAAATTACTAGGAATTGCAGCCCCAAAATCTCAAATCTTTCCTACACCTGCTTTATATGCTAATGATATCATGATTTTTTGGAGGAGTGCTACGAGGAACTTATCTAATATCATGGAAGCGCTTGAGAAGAATGGAAATGCATCTGGACAGATGATTAACTGTGCTAAATCAACTTTTTAAGTCAGTGAGAAAAAGGATAAGCAGAATCAGGAATCTCATTGGTCTTCAGCAAGGTTCTTTGCCTTTTATCTACCTTGGTGATCCTACGTTTAAAGGAAAGCCTAAAAAAGTTCATTTGATGCCTATTCTGGAAAAGGTCAATACAAAACTTGCTAAATGGAAAGGACCTTTGCTTTACTACATGGAGAGATTTCTTATAAAAATTCAGGTGCGAAGTATTTTATATTATAGTTAAGATTATGGAAATTTGTTTAAAAACTTCATTTGCACCGATGATATAACTAAGGTTAAAAACATTTGTTGTAATTTGGGATACGCTATGTTTAGGTTAAAAAGAGAGTCACCTCGGATTCGGATCAATTACAGAAATAAATGAAGCTTACATGGTTAAGCTTTGTTGGGAATTCATAAAGTAATTGCAGCAACATAAAGTATACATCTTCATAGCATTCATAATGTCCACTAAATTGCAAACGACATGATCTTTTCTTAAAATAAAAATGAAAAGGAGTTAGACAAAAAAATACATATAAATATAAATATTCACCTCATCAAGCATCTTTCTAAACAGCAAAAGAACTTGGAATGGGTTAAGAATACAATTAGACACATTGGTGGTTGACCTAGAGTCTTTTGTACAGAAAAGTGTGGATTCAAGATCTTCAACAATATTATTTTTACATTTTGAACAATCATGGATGATGATCAGCAAAGACTAAACCTGTATAACAATAATCATCATAAATACTATCTTGAAGACATAAAAAGTGCATAGCTTAACGTATATTATGCAAGGCAAGCATATATAGTCCTCTTAAAATGGTTAAGCAATTAGTGTAAACATTTCCCCAGTAACAAAGAATTTCTTTAAATTGGGAGAGCAAAGAATGGTTTTATTTATGCCATGTGTAGCGATAATCAATTTAACAAAATGGGGTCTTGAAGGCACAAGCTCCTGCAATAGAAGTTTAACAAATCTTGAGCCTGTGTTAGCATATAGTTCATAAAAAGTTAAGACCAAAACATTGGGAATCCACATTTTCCATATAATAAAGGACTAATAAAACACCAACTTGAGGTAGGTGTTAGATTCCTATAAATATAATAACTGATAATATAAAGATTCATTGATGATATTAGGATTGTTAGAATATATAGGATTTCCTATTTTAGTGTAATAATGGATTCAATCTATCACTTGTATCTTTTTATAAATAAATGCTTAACCATATTGCAATTTGCATCTAGGATTCATTTTATACCTAATTCTCAATAAGAATCAATTAGATTGATTTTATATTTATGTTATTAGCCTAAAATAGGGTAACCGAATATTCTGTAGTTATGTTCTTTCACCTAAAAATTGAATAGCTTTGTTGTGGACTAAACACAGAATTTTTATGTATACTGAATTTGCCCTGACAAAATTTTATGTTGTCAATTATCATTTCCTAGTAACATTGATCAATTTATCCCTAATGTTGTGGGGAAACTATATATCCTAATCTAACTTCATCAATAACTTACTGGAAGGCAAACATATACCTGAAGTAAAAAGAACTACTCAATTCCATAAAAATACAAGGATAAGACTCAATATCTAAATTGCATATAAGTCTATTTATTCTAAGCTACTTTAATATGCTGTTAAGGACATAGGAAAACAGGTGTGCACGCAGAGATGAATATACTTACCAATAAAAATGTCAAGGAGCAATTCCCTTAAGAGCTTACGTTGTTTAGTGGAGATAAAAAAATTATAACAAGAGCTTTTGGAGCTCAAAGTGTGCACGGTGCACGACCGCACTTTGCCTTAGGCCCTAATTTGAGTTAATTATGAAGAATAGAACCAGCAAGGACCAAACTCACAAGTACTTATTTATAGAGACTATGATACCATGTTAAGGACCAACTCTCCTGCTCACATAAATTGTTAGGTGGAAGCACTTTAGCAATTAAGTTCTGACATCAAGCCCATTCCATTTCTCAATTTAGGGTCCTGTAAATAAGAATTAAGGAATGTGAATGAATTAAGAGGTTGGATTTAAATAAAGGTCTAGTGAAACTCTTGAAATGTGCTATGTTTTTGGAAACAAGAATTCTTGAATTTCGGTGTCTCCTTTATTAGTAGATAAGTAGTCGATAATCATTTTTGTGGTGGCAGCATCTACTGAACAACCTTTGTCTCTCATTATTGTAAGGTATTTTATTGACCTCGCAATCTCCTTTTTTGTCAGCAAGCCTTGGACAAAGACATTGTAAGTGCAGCTATTTGGCAGGCAGCCATTCTCTTCCATATTCATTAGTATGCCTTCAGCTTTATCTAACAGTCCTTGTTTACAAAGACCTTTAATCATAATGGTATAAGTATAAACGTTAATTTGCAAACCTTTAGCAGGCAAACTAGAAAAGAGTTCCCATGCAGCATTCAATTTCCCGGCACTGCATATTCCATCAAGCAAAATGGTATAAATAACAATATTAAGATCCAAATTACTCTTCTCCATTGCCTCAACCAATGACACTGCCTCAGAAAGAAGATTTCCTTTACACAGGCCATCCAACATAACAGCACAAGTCTGGATATTAGGAATTTGACCATGTTTATGCATATTAAAAAACAGTTCTTTCGCAGCTAATGGTCTACCTGCTTGACAAAAGCCACCTATAAGAGTGGTCCAAGTGACAACATCAGGAACAAATCCCATCTTACCCATTTCCTCCAACAGATGCATAGCCTTGTTAATGTTTTTGTTCTTGCACCATCCATGGATAAGTGAAGTGAAAACTACAATGTCCGGTAAACAGCCCCGGCTAACCATAAAATTAAATACTCCCATGGCCTCGTTCATTTGGTTTTGCAAACAATATACATGAATCAATGAATTATATGTAAAGACATCCAGTTCCTCCCCCATTATAATCATAAACCCAATCACACTTTTAGCCTGCATTACTTTCCCTTCTTTGCAGAAAGAATCCACTAAAATATTGAGTGTTTGCACATCCGGCATCATTCCCATTTTCATCATCTCATCCAGCAGAGAACCAACTTCTTTCCATCTTCCAAAATTGCAGAGACCTTGAATCAAACAGGTGTAAGTGACAAGATTAGGCCAAACACCTTTCCCACTCATTTCAGAGCACAAATTTAATGCCTCATATACCAATCCATCCTTGCACAAACCATTCATAACAGCGCTATAAACTACCACATTTGGTTTCCAATTCCTTTCTTCCATCTTCCTTAGCCACCCAACCGCCGCCAAAGTGTCTCCCGTCTTACACAACCCATTAACCAACACCCCATACGTGTAAACATCTAGTGGATACCCCATTTTCTCCATATGATCGGCCAACAATACTGCCTGAGCCACATTGCCTTGCACACAAAGCCCATTAATGAGAGTGGTGAGAGTCATAACAGTGGGCTCCAAACCAAGTTTGAACATGGCCCCCAAGACAGAGAACCCAAAAGATATCAACTTTAAGTTGCAAAGACAGTTTATCACAATATTAAGAGTAATGGTATCAGGTTCTATGCCAAGAGAAGAATACATGTGCTTAACTAAAGATATGGCAGTGGTGTAATGCCTCAACCTCACAATAACACCCAACAACAAAGTAAAGTCCTTCACAGAAGGCAAAGGCCTCATTTTAGCCATTCCTTGAAACAAGTCCAAAGCTTTATCAGAGTTCTTCACTTGACCTGACCTGCATAGATATCTCATGGAAATCAAGAACTGCGTTCCATTGTTGTGCCTCTCAGCGTCATCTGTGTTTGTGGCAGTGACTGTGGAAAGGGTATGAGAGAAAGTACCCATCATGTGATGAAGACAACGGAAAGTAGATAGATAGAGAAATCTTGAAGCATTCAAAGTTGCTCTTTTGCTTCCGAACAGCATCAGTGTCGGAAACAACTCGCTCCCTAATGGTTGCAAACAAGGTTATCAAGATCGCGAATCAACTAGTAACCTCGGACAAGTTTACGTTATCGTACACTCGAACCTAGTTAACTCGCACAGAATCGATTTTTAGTAGGCTCATGCGAACTCGAGCAAACTCGAGTAAAGTAGCGAGTTTAGAGTCGATTCAGCGGACTCGATTGGACACGAGAGAGAGAAAAAAACAAAAAACGACACTGGAAAGGTTTGTTTCTAGGTCAGGATTCATGCAGAACGCACCTGAGTAACAATTCCATGATTCACTGGTTCTCTATTGCAAGTTTCTGTCCGTTTTGGCAGTTGATGTTGCCTTGGCAGGAAGATATATGTGTTGGTGTTCTTCTCAGGTCTATAGTCGGCTGTGTCCAGTGTTTTTTACTCTTTTTCTTTTATGTGGCTCATCACCACATACTTTTTCCTCTCTCACTCATATGGTGGGTATAATCCTTTTTCTATAATTCCTAAATAATTTTGGAAGAAGCAATCTTAAATTAATAAATGTATCTTAAATTAATTCAAGATTTTATTACTGAAATATAAATTTTAATATAAAAATGTATTAGAGAGTGCAAATATATTCTAAGATATAGACTTTAAAACATGTTTATAGATTGGGAAATTTGAAAATTCACTCTGACCCAATTCTTAAATGTATCTTCACTTCTATGATTGCAATTTAGATTATAAAATCAAAAATATATTTTCATATCTAAAAATATATTCTAGAATACATGATTGTGAAATATATTTTTAGAAAATCCTTTTAAATTACATTCATGTTTCCAAAATTCTACCACAAAGAGATTTAATCATAAATAATTTAGACTTAGATTTTTTCAACTATTTTTTGAAAGTATACGAAGAAAGAATGGGGTGAAAGAACAAAAAACTTTTTCATATTTTGGATCCATAGATCTCATCTAATTATAGCAATTTTTTCACATAAAACATATTACATAACATATATATATATATATATAATCAACTAAAGAGCAGTGATAAAAGTATAAGAATATCAAAAATATTTAAAAACAATACATAATATAATAAAATAAAAATAATATAGAAAAAAAATATAAAATCATTTATAGCACAATATATGATATATTTTTATATAATATTAAATTATTGAATTGTTTATAGGTAATTTCTTTTTTCAAAGTAAATTGTTTTTTATTCAAATTGACTCGTGTCATTTATGAAATTTTTATGAATTTATATAAATTTTTGAATTTGAATTCTAAATATGATAAAGTTAAGATTTTGAATATAAGAAGGTATATTTTTTTTTTGAAAGTTCATTTTCTTTCTTTTCTACTAATTCTCTTCATCTTTTCATAATTTTTTTTTTTATACTTTCTCTTTCTCCTTTTTCCAAATTCCCTTTTTAACTTTTCTTTTTTTTTCTAAATTTTTCTTTCAATTTTCTCCCCTTTTCTCTAATTTCTTCGTATTTTTATGTTAATTTTTTACATGATGCAAATCTGCTTTTAAATTTTTTTTGTTTTCTCTATCTTTCTCAATAATTTCTTTTTCATTTCTCCTAACTATTCATTTAATTGTTTACTAAACAATATATTCACAACTTTTATATTTAGAACATTTAATAGAACTAATTTTTCATCTTTAAACTTGATGCATTTTTTTTTTCTTATGTTAGTATTTTATGATCATCACAACACCTTCCATCAAAGAGTTGTAGTCATTTTATATTACTTTTGAAAAATTATCCACTCTTTCTATTAAAATCTTTTTTATTTTTTAAGAAGAATTTTCAGTAAACTCATCAGAAATTTTATATTCAAAATAAATATATAACAAATTCAAAGTTAATGAAGTCAAGAAAAAGAAAAATTCCAAGACAAAACAAATAAATTTTAAAGGAAAACTAAAAATTACAAAATCTAAAAATAAATTAAATTAAAAAAAGTAAAATATGAAAAAGCTAAAAATTGGACAAAAAGAAAAACTCTTTTAAAAACTAGAATGATTTCAACAATATATTTATAACTAAACTAATTTAAAAATCAAATAGAAAACTCAATTAAAAAAATCTAAATTTCAAAAAAGATATAGAACATGCATAATTTTTTTTATCACACTTTGAGACGAATGAAAATTAATTAGAGATAAACTCTTTCTTGGATAATTTGCTTAATTTGTAGTTATAAATTTACAAAACTTAAATTTAATTTAAAGAAATTCTTAAAACATATACACTAATACTTTAATTCAACAATACTAACCATAAAGAGATGAAGAATTTTCCAATTTAATGAGTAATATATTTAAATCAAAGAGAATATTATGAAGTGATTAAAAAAAGAATTAGGAAAAAAGAACTCACAAACTTAGATTGATGAGAAAATATCTAACCAGAGATTTGTTCCAGAGATTTGTTCCAATTGGATTGCAATTGAAAAATGATTCATATGTTGAATAAAGATGTATGGGTACACTAGAATCTTTTTCAATCAAATCTAGCCACAAATCAAGGAAGCACCCAAACTGTTTGATGTTTGAAACTCCACAAATGCCAAACATCGAATGGATTCCCAATTTTTAATCAACTTTAATCAACAAAATTGAACAAAAGCAAAGGAAAATGTTATTGTTGGAAATTTTGAATGCACGTTAATCAAATATTGATTTCTGTTTCAGCTGTTTGAATTCTCAAAAACAAACAACACCAACCATCAAAACTATGAATTTAGCTCTTGAATTCTATAAAAAAAATGTTAACTGTTCGAAGAAATGTGTCAACGGAATCCAATGTAATTAACGAGGTCGATTGTATTGTTTCAACAGCAGCCTTGCATACCATGAATTTAAAATCATTAACGCAGTTGCTTGTATCACTGAAACACAGAACAAATCTCACCGAATGCAATCAATTTGCCTAATAAGCTGCTTTATAAATCTTCCCTCAATTGATATGCATGGTCATTTCCAGTAAATTCAAACTCCAACATGAAATCTCCTTCACATGAATTGTAATTTACTTTCACGCTACCAGAATTTTCAACTGCTTTCATTATCAATATTTGCTTTATATGAATACAAAGATAAACATCAAAATCACAAATATAAAAATATGGAAAGTTATACCATTTTAAATATTTAATATTAATACTTTCTAAAAATACAAAGAAAACATTTGTTGCACAACATATTGATTTTCAAATTTGAAATAATGATCTAATATCAAATTAAACGATTCTAACTATTTTCATCAATGTGTATATTTTCATCCTAATTATTTTACATATGTAATTTCTCAACAAAAAATTATTTCTATAATTATTTCATTGAGATGTACCTTCTTCTGTAAAAGATATAGTGGTAAAGATTTTTTTTGTTTCATGAAAAATATGTGTATAAATTAATTAAATATTAAAGTATAAGTAATAATAAAAGATTAATTAATATAATACTTGATAAATAAAGAAAAAATAACTCAAAATCGATAATTAAAAGAGAATAGAGAAAGTATTAGATAAAGGTGAACATTTATATATTTTGGGTAAGTATATAGAAAATGTGAGAATAAGAATTAAATAAAGGTTAAGTTATAATAATTTAGTTTATGCACGCATAATAAATTCTCAACTTATATTGATGCAGTTGATTTTTAATTTAGTACCAAAAAGTTATTAAATGAATCTTAAACTTAGATTTATTATTGATTTGGTATATGTTATCAACTTTCTTTTTTTAACATTGTTTATAAGATGATTCTTGTGGACAGTGAAATTCATACATGTCAAAACATCTTTCATGTGCAGTTTTTTTATGGATTATTTGTTATTTATGGAATAAAATACTGAACTTAAAACCATTATTTTTTTATGATAAAGCCATAAAAACCTAAGTTTCATAAAATACTTTAATAATTAACAAGAATAATGATTTCTAGGTGGCCTTATGAGTCTATTAAAAAAATGGTATCATTTAAAATAAAATCTAAAACTAAAAACATAAGTAATATATAAATAGGTAACTGAAAACATAATAACTGAAAGCATCTATGATTCACCTCACACCTTTTTCAAATCTTGTTAACCAATCTTAATCAATTCTTTTCTTTTTTTCACTCTCAAAAAGGGTCATGTATAATCATTTTTTTTATTTTTATACTTTTTATACTGAAAAAAGGTTTTTCATATACCTTCAAATTTGATTATGTGAAATCATGAAACTTCGTCTAACAAATACATGATGAAACTAATTAAACTCATAATTCGTATCACAAATTCCACTCTCTAAAATTCAATAACATAAAATAAAAAATAGAAATTCTCATGACAATACAAGTGAAAAAATACATGTAGATCGTCTCCAAATTGAAAAGATCATAGTTCAACCAAGATAAAATACAAAACCTTTTAAATATTTATTTATCCTCGTAACTACGATTTTTTTTTCAAATAACACCCTTTTCCAAAAAGAAAAATACAGAAATCCACACCTATTAAACCTTATTTACTCAAATAGATTCATTTATTATTCATGTCCATAATTCAATTCTTGGGTCTACTCAAACACCTAAAATCGATTAGAAATTTGGTTGTGAATAGTGCCACCGAACGAACTCATTCAGATTTTGTTTCTTGGAGAGCTCAATTTCTAAGTGTAAATAATGCCACAAGACACTGAAAACCTGGTCAGAATTTGATTCCCAAAATCCAAATTCAGTCAGGGTTTTCAATTTTTTTCAAAAGATAATGATAAAGGAAAAAGATTAAAAAAACTCAACCATAATTTGATTTTCCTGAGACTAAATTCTGACTAATTATTTGGAAACCAATAACACTTTTTTCGTGTTGAAAATTCAACTACTTGAGAACTAAATTTTCATAATGAACAATAAACAAATTTATTCTCATAAATAACGTTGGCTCATTGGGAGAAATTTTGTTGGAATTAGTTCATTCGGAAAGAAGATCTCATAACTCCACTAATAAATTATACTATCTCACAATAAAGTACTATCACTAATATTTTCATCGACAAAATAATGAACAAAGACTTCCACGTAACTCACTCTAAAATTACATTTCTTCTTTCTGACATGGAAATAAAACATTTCTTCTTCTATTAGATCAGATCAATTTAGCTATACATTTTGAACTTTTTTATTAAATAACCATAAACATTGACTAATGGTCTTATTATATTTTTTTTATCATGTGAGAACATCAAGTAACATCATTCAATATATACTGATCAAATGGTTTAAGGTTTAGGATATTAACAATTTTCACTGAAAAAAATTGCAAATGGTTTGAACAGATCAAATGAACCCATGTTTTCTATTCCTTTCTACATCAACACAAAAGGTCAAAACTTTGCATCGTTGCAGTTTTTCTTTCTCTTCAAAAATTATTTTCCATAAACCGCCATAACCAGCCCCTGGTATTCCCAACTTTTCGACCACTACAAAATCAAATACTTTTTTTAATAATAAAATAAACACCCACTACACCAACACATTCACACAAACAAAAACACAAACAAAAAAAGTAACCCAGCAAGATTAAAAGACGAGAACTGAATTGAGATTGGACTAATACGATATATGATATAAGCAAATGGAAGTACAATTACATGTATGAACAACAAAAGGCACAGTGTACATCTCCCATTCTATTACAGATTGAAAATAGAACCCACAACACGAAACCTATCCACGATTGGTTAAACCAATTCATCAATTGAAACGTCAATCGATCAATTGGAGCGAATCCATTGGCCGTTCAGCCACTCTTGGTGAACCCTAATTGCGGAGGCGGGGTACATGATCTCCTCGTGGGTGGTGGAGAAATATACATAGTAGTGCTGGTCGTCGACCTTCCCGGTGATCTCGCCGACCCACCAGCCGTCGTTGTCGAAGGCGTCGACGCGCTGGCAGAGCGAGAAGGAGGAGGCGGCGGCGATGCGCGGAGGCTTGGGGCGCAGCTCTTTGGGGAAGACAGTCACCGTGAGTGGCTGGGACTCGTCGTCTTCGAGCAGCGTGTCGTAGCGTACGAGGTAGAGGCCGTTGTCGAGAGCCGACACGACCGAGGCGAGGTAGTAGGATCCGAAGAAACCCTCCTCATTGCTACAAACCTCGACCTTGTCGCCGCGGCGAAAATTCACCTTCTTCCGCGGTGGACGCATTGAAGAAGAAAAGGGTTCTTGAAAGTGTCGTTGGTTTGAACGAACACTGTTGGGAGAAGACAGAGAGTGTTGTTTCTGTGGGGGCTCCTCTCTTTACGTGTTATCCCTCTTCTTATATTGTTCTTCTTCATACGTGGTGTTTTTTTTTATGGTAATTTATAACTTTATAAGATAAAGTAATTTATTATGCGCACATGGTACCATACTATATTTATTTAAGATAATGGTTGTGTACATAAAAAGTTGAAATAATAAAATACAAACTATGGAAATAGATGGATCAAGTTTCTATGAAAACAATTTTTCTTTTTGAGAAAACAATAAGAACGTTTAATGATTTACCATGGCGACTCACTACACAAATTTGATTTGAAATGGAGATTTTGAAGATAAAAAATGAGATATTCTTTTCTGTAATTTTAGATGTTAAGATTACAAAATTATAACTATTTTTTAATGATTATATATAAATTTTTAACGTCAAAACTTTCAACGATTATAGTACATTGGATATAGATATATGGTATATTTAACGAGTAAATAATAGAGAAAAAGTACTTTAAATTAAAATCATTCCTATAAATATAAAGAGTGAGATATATAAGATTTAATTTTCAAAATATTTAGGTGTAGAATTTTTTATTTGTATTTTATATATTTTTTCATTATTTCGGATTCGTCACCACAGATTTAAGACAACATAATTTATTTCATTTCATTTCATTTCTTTATTTTTCAGCATTTTATTTCATTAGTATTTTTTTTATTGTGATTAACTCTTACCTAAATCTTTAGGTACAAACTTAAATTTTTAAAGGAGATATAATTTTTTAAATAGAAAAAATATAAACTTCTTAAATTACTTTTGAGCTTATAAACATAATTCTACATAAACACCGGGACATTTGGCTTAATAAAAGAATAGCACTTTTTGTGATAACATTGATGGTGATTGGTCTATAATTATTTTCTATTGCAGTATATTATTTGCAAGGATGATTGATTAAACTACTTTGTAATATTTTAAATGTATTTTTATTAATGTTTCTTATTTAACTAATTTGGATGAAGTTTTAGATATTTTTTATATATATTTAACTAATATATTTTTCTAAAATAAATTTATTTATGTATGTATATAGTCAACTAATTAGAATTATTTTATATATAATTTTTTAAATAATAAAATCATTAAACTTCACTATATACATACATAATTGAATCACAAATAAAATTATTTACACTGTCTAAATAATTTAATTAATTTTATTTATATACAACTTAGTTTAAGAAAAAAAATGTTAGGATTTGTAAATAAGAGATTTGAGAGTGTAACATTAACGTTTAGAGTTTAGGGTTTGTAAATAATGAGTATGGAGCTTCCCTCTTGGAAGCAAAGGGTTCAGATAGAGTACCATCCAACCAACTGGTTATGCTTATATGTCCACAACCATATATTTTATCCATAATTATTAATAAATTATCGTTTTACATAAATTATTATTTTTTACATTATTTTTAATAATATTTTGTAATTACAACATTTTAGTTCGGGTGGCTATCTTTCTATTATATATTTCGTTATCACGGTTGTTGTATAACAGTAACAAAAGAAAGAAGTGAAAGAAGTTATTGCGAACACTTTATTATTTTATGTTATGTTTGGGAGTGTAGCTTGGTGTTTGAAGCTGCAAATAACATGTGCATTGAGATTTTGGGTTTATCCCCAAATAAAATAAATAAATAAATAAAACACCACATACCATACCAACCTCCATTCTCATCCTCCAGTCCCCTTTCCCAAGACCAGAAGGTAAAACCAAATGTTCAGTTTTAGATTCAAAGGCTATCTCTTGTTAATCCAAATTAGGGTTGTATTTTAACATTTTATTTACTTAATCTAGCTTTAAAAAGAACATGTTAATTATATAATAGTTGACAAATCCTTTATCAATCAGTCATTTATTTGCTGCTAATTTATTTTCCAGTCTATATAATGAATGACATCTTATTATATTTTTTGAAGAAATAGTTGAATTAGGACTTAGTTTCACCATTAGATGAGAGGTGAAATGATAAAATGAAGTGCTGCTTTTGAAGGAGTAACTTGTGATAATCATGTGACATATGTGTGATCTTTCAATCTATAGCAGTGTATATGAAATCTGCTGAACATTGTTCATCCAATCCTCTAACCAGTTGTTGTACCTCATCCACTAAGCATGACATCCAAATTATATAAATTATCATAACACAAATTCTTATTTCAACTTTTCCTACAAAACCCAACCAGAACCATGGATCTTCCACAAACAGTAGACCAATTGAATAATACTTTCAGGTTGAACAAATGACTTGGATTAAACGGCTCTTTTTCTATACAATGCAAGTCTGAGAACCTGCAACTGCAATGACATGCACTCTCTTAAATCTTTCCCCCTGATATCTACACCAAGTCACAAAGTCTAGTTTGTTGATGAGATGACTGATGAAAAAGGCATCACAATGATTGAGTTGAATTTACTCTCCTGAGTTTTTTTTTGGGTTTAGGCATCACTTCAACTGGAATGATGTACTCCATGAGCTGAAGGAAATGAAATTAAAGGATACAGATATTAGATCGACCACTCTCACATAAAAAAGTAACAATATAGTTCTATCAGTCCACACGAGGTTTCACACTTGGTTATATCATTTTTCAGTTATTAACTCTTGAGACCTTCGTGTACATAAATTATAGATATATTTTTTCAAATAGATTCTGTAATTAGAAACAATGGACCTATTAGGGTAGCAAAACATGAGGACAAGAGACTATTTCATCACAAGAGATGCTATACAGAAATTCTACTAGTGATGTCCAAATTCAACCAAAATTATAAAATCTAGGCAGAAGTAATGAAAACACAACAGTTCACCAAAAGTTCTACAAAGATTCCCCCAGATATCACAAAAAACAGGTTCAATTAAATTGGTACATAAAGTGTAAGTTAAGAATATATGAAAATGCAGTCCAAGTGAGGTAGCTCAATTCAACAAGTATGATAGTTGGGACAATCTAGATGGTGTAACATTTTTTGCTCTGTACAATGGTCACTAGTATCGGAGTTGAGTTTACAAGGACAAGTAAATAAGTTCAAGCAGCAGAAAAGAATGACTACAGTTGAAACTTATCCCAAAAAATAGTATAGATTGCAAATAACACAGTTTAATATAATTTTATCTCAAACTAAAGTTTCTGCCAATGGTTGAATCCACATTTACTAAGAGAAAAGTATAAATAGAAGTTGGCTTCTTTAATGAATACATGTCATCACAGGACAGTTTCAACTATACCAGATAAAATTCACAAGAACGTGCAAATGAACATGTCTAAAAGAAAGACAGCACGTATATTACAGACCTGCTTTTTCCTCTGCCTTCTCATCTCAGCCTGAATTCAAGATCCAAGATTTCAAAAACCAATAGAACAAGTCAGATGCCAGGCACAAGATGTAAAAATTCTTCAAGCAGTAAAAAAATGTTTACGACAAAAGACCTGACTCAAATTCACAAATAAAATTTGTATTAACCTACTGAGGGAGCCTTTAAACTTTCAGCAGTCAAATACAGAACTCCAAATCATGCAATCAGCAAGTACAATAAAAGAATACTCTTTTAATAGAATCTCTCAAAAACTGTTACAACCAAACCAATTCTATTCTCAAAAGTAATCCTTCAATACAAGCGTCCTCAAGACCAAAATAACAAAATTACAACTCCACCAACCATTAATTCCCATTCTTTTTTCTGATAATTGCAATTGGATTTTTAGAACCTTGGCTCCCCAGTAAGACCCTAAAGTGTTTCTACAAGCTTCAATTTTTTCAACTGGAAATGGGACTAACCTTAGCTCGCCCTTACCCAAGGATGTATTCCAAAACAACTAAACTAAGACCTTGATCATTAACTACTGAAAAAATAAAAAATAAGAACCCATACAAACAAGATCATCAAACCCTCACCTCTTCATTAACCAACCGAGCATTCTCTTGCTCCAACTGGTGAACCAGATACTCGAGCTCCGAGGTGTAAGCCTGCACAGCAAACAAACACCCCAACAATAAGCTCCACAGCAAAACCAAAAAATCAAACCAAAACAAAAATCCTAAATTTAACCCAGTTGGTTCCCAATCAGCTAAATCCATAGAAGAAACCACATTAAACAAAAGATTTTCGGCTTCCCACAAGTTATCCCTGTTCAATAAAAGTGAACACTTCTCCCAACAAGGATCCCATCCAACCTACTTGGTGAAAGATTAGCCCTTTCGCTAACATCAAACAAATTTGGAGGAGTAAATACCTGCTTGCGTTCCCGGGACCTAGCGGCGGACTCTCGATTCTTGATCATCCTCCTCTGCTTCTGAAGCGTGGCCTTATCAACCGGTTCCTCGACGACCCTTCTCTTCCCTTTGTGAACCGAATTGGAGGGCGCAACGCCGTTTCCAAAGGGCTCAACGGAGGAGGAGGAGCCTTCGGCGGGGAGAGGGAGAGGGAAGGGGAGAGAGGAAGAAGAAGAAGGGGGCAGAACCCCTCTCACGTCCTCCTCTCTGACGGCGCCAGCCTTGGTGAGGAAATCCTCAAGGGTAATGGTCTCGTAACTCTCAGCGGCGGTGGGGTTGACGTTGGCACCATTGTCGTCTGCAGAGGCGGCGGGGTGATGGGGGTGGGCGCCAGCGACTATCTCCTTCCAGACGTCATCGACGGTCTTGGCGGCGGCAGGGGTGATGGACTTGAGGAGGTCATCCATGGAGGTAGGATGGTGCAGATCGGAGAGAAGAAGAGAGGAAAGGGGAGATATAGAAGAGTCGCGTGGCAGATCCGGATTGGTGGAAACAACCTTCGACGACGCCATGCCGCGTTTCAAGCCGTCTTTTTTTCCCTCCCTTATTTTTTCTCTTTCTTCCACTTCAACTGTCACCAAGGAACCACTCTACCTCCATTTCTTTTCTTATTATTGTATTCACACTTTCACTGTATTTTTTTAGTTTTGGCTTTTGGGAAGACCAAAGCAAAGCATGGAAGCATAGCCAAGAACAACACCAACAACAACTCTTCTTCCAAGAACTCACACCACTCTGAACAGAAGTCTGTGAATTTTCTCAGTTACTCATTAAATTAAAGCCTTTTATTTTTTATATACATACTCACTCTTTACTTTCACTTTACATGCCATAAATGAATCTCACATGTCTTTTGTGATTTAGTTCTCTACTTTTATTTTACTATCTCCTCCTCTCCTTTTTAGCTTTTACATTCTCCTTATTTATGTCCTTTTTTCATGCTATTTTTCATACTAAACATTATTTCACTCATCTACTTTACTTTTGGATTTGCTTTAAATCAAAACTATGTAAATACTATCTCTTTATAAAATAATAACATTGAAATGGTACAGGGTAAAGATTTTTACATTGCTAAATAATTAAAATAATAAGAAAAATAAATAATACATATATATATATATATTGAATTACAAACTGACATATATCATAACTTTATGGAGAGTATTTTAATAAGATATTTATGAATTGATGGTGTATAAAATTTTATACTCATTAGTATTTTAATAAGTTCATTGCACGTAATAAAACTTGTTTTATATAACTAAAATTTATAAAAATAATTAAATATGGTTATATAAAGTATAACAAATAAACATTTTGAATGAATAAATTTATTTTACATTTATGAAAAATAATATATATTATGATATAATGTTATTCTTAACTATTAAAAATTATCTAAATTTATATATATATATATATATATGTGAAGAGAGATTAAAAAAATTCTCAAAATATATTTTTTTAAGAGACAAAAAATTGTCACAATAACTAAAAAATATAAATTTTTTGAAAGATTATCACTTCACATGAATTTTGTGGGAGAGTATCACCTCGATGTAAATTTACATAGGACCTAATATGATGTAAAATTTATTGGTGTTATAATTATGTTATCATGTAAAAAAATTTTAATTTCAAACACAATATAACCTTCCAACACCTAAGTTCACCTAAATTCATGATATCATTAAAATCAAACTCAAGTCAATTCATCAAATAAAACCAATAACTACAAATCTAAAATCCAAGCTCAAAATCGACTTGTTATAATTAAATGAATATTTAAAAAAAATACCAAAACAAAAATATTACCTACTCATAATAATTTCTTGAATTAATGTTGACTCCATTTTTAAACAGTAATGTCACAATCTAACATAAATCCATATTAAAAAAGTAAAAAAAAAAAGTAAAGACACAAAAACTTCCATAATAAAAAAGATGGTCAATGAGAAGAGTAAAAACAGAAACTTTGAAAAATTAAGGTTTAATAGACATTTTGGTCTCAATATTTTATAAGAATTTGCAATATTTTTTTATGTTTATTTTTTTTCTCAATAAAGTCCTAAATTTTATTTTTTTTCTTAATTGAGTCCCAAATTTTATTTTTTTCTCAATTGAGTCCTAAATTTTATTAAATCTGTCAATGTGATCCTTTTTGCAAAAAAATTTACAGACTGTAGTGTTCCTATTTATATTTATATTTGTATCTTTTTATTATGATTCATGTGTCACGATTTAACTTGAATGTGTTATGTCTGATATAATTAACATCATTCACATTAATCTAGTAAAAAAGATCATATTGAAGATTTTAATAAGATTTAGGACTTAATTGAAAAAGAAAATAAATGTGAAAAACATTACAAATTCTTATAAAATATTGGAACCAAAATACCTATTAAACCAAAAATTAAAGTAAGAAAAGCAAAGAAGTGAAAGTCAAAATTAAAATTGAAATCTCATTATGGACTTTAGAAGCTACAAAATGAAGAAAAGAGGAATTGAGACCTCCAAAAGTTAAATACTTTAAAAGATAAGGGTTGTATTCTAGAAGCATTTTTGTCTCAACCAAATCGTCGTCCTTTGATGCCAACACTAACCTCTCGCTGGACGCTAAACATCAAAATGAATTTCCCATCTTTTTCAATAAAATCAAATCTTCACAAAAAAAAAAAACTCTAAACAAAGAAAGATATAAAATCAAATAAAAGAGGGCAAAAATTTTATGTAGAACTCCTAAATTTTGAATTTTACATTATAGTACGACTACAAATTCTCCAACACAAAAAAGTTAATGAGTATTTTAAAATGATCATCACATTTTTTTACATCATATTTTCTAGTCAGACATAAATTAAGTTACATAATAAGTTAGTTTTGTAGTAATGTAACTTGTATATGCAAAGATATGTATATATTGTTACTATATTTTTATTAATATCCAATAATCTTATTAATATTCAATAATCGAATTATATCACCATTAAATTGTATATGAATTATTATTTTTAGATATAATGTAACACACTTCATTTAATTTTATAATAGCTTTATAATTAATTATTTTGTATAGATATAAGCAAATTTTAATGAAAATGTCAAAATTTTAATTTATTATTATGCTTGCATTAGGATTTTTAATAAATGAGACAAAATACATAACAGATATTAAGGAAGTCAAGAATTGGAGCTAAAGATAATATTTAAGAAAATTGTTTGTAATTATGCTTTTATCTAAAAGAGCCAATAAATCAGAAGATCAGTGGAATAGAAATTACTAATATATCACTTCCCCGTAATTAAATAGAAAAACTCATTTATAACTTGGAACGATTTTCAATTATATTTGTTTTCTATATAAGATTAAAATATTTAGAAATTACTATTAAAACTACCATTTTGATGCATTCATTTAAATGTTTAAAACCTATTTTAATAAATAATTTAAATTGTTTTAAATACAAACCATTAAACATTCAAATATTCTACTTTAAATTATGGAATAAAACGATATTTTAAATATTCAATATATTAAAAAATATTTTAAAAATAAAACATAACTAACAATAATATCGTTAAATTGTATATCTAAACCATAAAATACAATAATAGTAGATTGCGTGGCTATGAGTTTTGAAGTTTTGACATTTTTTATGCTATTTTTTTGCCAAATCCCCATACCACCGACTATGCACGGTATCCAAGGTAAGTCATAGAAAACAAAACTCTTCTTTGTATAGTTTACATTAAAACATTCAATATAATTTAAATCTTATTTACTCATTATTTATTATGAGTTGTAAATTAAGTAGACAATTATTCAAAGAGTATAAAATTTGAAGAACCATCAAATATTTTTTTATGAATTTTTTTTTTTTTTTATATTTTGTAATATTCAATTCACTTTTTTATTTTATTTTTCAATAATAGTAAGATAATTGTGACTTATTGATTATTTGGCCCAACAAAATGTTATAGTATTACTGTGTTCATTAGACAAGATGGTGAACAAAGAAATGAAAACCATATAGCCAATAGGTAAGTTTTTATTTGTATCACATTTATTTGATAATGTATTATGCATATGAAACAACATGTATTTATCATTATTTTTTTTATCATGGTAATACTATGCCATGGATGGCTCTAGAAAGAAGCTGTGGAATACAATTAAAATGTGACATTATAATTATAATACTTAGTTTAATACTTATTAATTTAGTTTACATTTATTAATTTAGGGGATATAAGTGTGAGTATAATAATCAAAGGAGAAATTATTAATTCATAAAATAGTAATACGATTGCTATAAGTTATATGTGACAATATTTTTATTTAGCTTTAGATCATAAACTGATATTTACTTATGTTAATTTAAGCTTTGTAGATTTTTCACATTTTTAATACTCATAATTGTTGTGAAACGTTTTTTATATATGCAAAATATATATATATATATATAAGCTTGTTACATTAATTTGTTATTTATAAGTTATGAGTACCAAATTTTCTTAATTAATTTTATACATTAAATTATTATTCGTTAATGATAGATAAGTGTGTTGCTTATTATTATATGAACGATTTGATGTTTTTACTTATAGGTGGAGAAACACAAAAAACGAATAAATTGTTTATAAAGGTTGTGACTTTCTATATTGTATTGTAGACTATAACCAATAAAATATAGGAAAAAAAAACTAGAATGATCAAATTTAGGAAACAACACTAGTAAAAGAACTGAAAGTGAAATACGTCTTTTTCCGAACCACATTATAAATCACATCAGTATTATATAAGGTATAAAAAAGATGTCTTAATTCCTTAAAAAAGTTAGAATTATATATGTTTTTGGTTCTTTCCAAATTAGTCATTGAAATTAGCATTTTTAAGAGTTTATTTTAGTGTTTTTGATAGCCAACGTTTAATAAATATGCAATTTTTGTATTGATGGTAACATTATTACTTCTAAATTCACTCTATTAATATTTTATAGGTTTGTTGGTATTTGATATTGTTTAAATTAACATATCAATATGTTAATTGAAAAAGTAACATAATAACTATCAAGACCAAATTTATCTATTATGTTAAGCATCAAAATTGCTGAAAATGTTTTAGATATACCAATTTTAATATAGTTCAATTTTAGAGGTAGAAAACTTATTTAACCCAAAAAATTATGTATTTTTTAAGTTGCCTAATAATGTATGGTCACATTACTAACTTGACATAAAGTTAAGCATTAGATCACATTTATAAAACTGAATTAGCAGGGAGATTAAATTTGAAATATAAAAACTAGAGACAAAATTTGTAAAATATATCCCTCACTATATAATTTTTTTTTTTCAATATTTCTCAAAATAAACCATTTATATTTTAAAATTGGTTGAATTCTTAGTGATGAAGAAAGTGGGTATTCACATTTTGTACCAAACCTAACTGTTGTAGTATTAAAAAAGATAGATAAATAAATACGTAATAAATAGTTGTTTGTTCAAAAGAATGAAAAAAGGTGTTAGAAGAAGCTTTTCCATCACTTTACGTGCATTAAGGACTTTGCTTCTTTTGAAAACTCCCATGCATGAAACTTGCTTCTCATGCTGCTACTATTCTGTCCCTTTCTTCCCACTTACTTTCTCCTGTGCCCATTCTTGCTTTTGGCCTTGCCTTGTGCAACTCCATGTAAGGAATAACATCTGCTAATACTATAAACATTATTTTAATCCTCAACTCTGCTATAGCACAATAATTGCCTCTGCAAGTACCTACTTATTATGTGCACCAAAGCTAATACTATCTGTCTCTTCAATCATATAATATTAATTGATGTTTTATTATTAAATATTTGTATTTCTATTAATCAAGAAATAATTGTAATCGCATGTTTTTAAAGCATTTTTTACAATATATGTCTTAGGTACATAAAATAAGATTGTTTAAAAAAGCTTTTAAATAAGCTGCAAACAACAGACAGGGAGAAAATAGTAGAGCAACCACATATTAGTCATAAATAAAGGTTGAGTGAAAATGTTGATTAGCCTCATAATTTGTTTGATAAATCTTTAGGATAAAACAATTATTTTATTGCAAATAAAACCTGACCTCAGATTATACCACGTCTTCACATTTACCTCGTAAGAACATCAACCGAATGTTTGACTTCCCTCGAGACACTAACAGTCCTCTTAACCCAAGAAAAAGTAAAAGTTATTTAGATTTAATTATTCGATTATCTGATAAAAAAATTGAGAAATAAACTTTACTAGTAAGCATGTTATGAAGAAGGCTTTTGTACGAGTTAAAAATGAATGCCTAATTATTTATTTATGTTGATTTTTTTTATTTAATGGGATTAAATAGTATCACGGTGATACAGTTTAAGAGCAACTCTTATCACTCTCCTGGGGAAATATTTCTTTTATTGTCATCTAATCGTATAACCTTAATAAGATTTTAGTTGATTGTAATTTTTTTTCTATTTAACTAAAATCATAGTAAAATTTCAATTATTTATATTTTTTTATAAACTAAAATTATATCATCCTAGTGAGATTTCAATTTTTTTTACTCAAGAAAAATTGTATCAGATAGTGAAATTTTAATTATTTATAAATTTCTCTAATAATGGTTTCACTTTTAATATTTCAATACCTGTCTTAAACACACTGGTTAGTATGAATTTCTTAATTATCATTAATTTATACATATCAAGTAGTAGTGCCTCTTTAAAAGGTACAACTTAATATTACCGTAACATTCAAATTGCTTTTATCCTCAAACTTGTCATCTGGTAATAAAGCATACAGAAATATCGTTCAATGACAAAATGTGGCCAGTGGCTATAGGTCTGAGTCTCAGCTACCAGAAATCTAGGGTCCAAACAAACCTCATATGTTCAAAGCTGTACATTCTCAGTTGCAGTTAATAAATACGACGTTAGTAGAAAGTCATGGACTATGCAGGGTCTCGTCTGCATCAGCCTTCCTGGTTCAGCAGACGCTTAGAAGCAATGGCTTACAAGTTGTCAATGTGGTGATCAAATATCAATGTCCTTTTCTGCATTAAATGAATACCATCATTTTCCATGTCCTCGTGACAGGAAAACGACATAAATTACTCCTCTATGCTCAACACAACTAACCCTAATCCTCATCAAAACCCGCATCATTCATTTCCACATCGCCATCGTCATTGTCCTCCGCTTGTGCTTGATCATCAAATATTGCAGCATTGTTAGGCTGCGCATCATTATCTACCGTATCAGTGGGTCCAATCACCTGAGATGGTTCCGCCACCCTTGTTTGCATGGAGGTCAGACTTTCATCACTGAAGAATGATGAATATGGTTGAGAAACCTGCAGATGAAAACTGTTTAGTTCGTCCTTCAGCTAGGTGTAAAAAATTCTTGGCTCCATAATTCAGATGGACCGCCAAATGAATATTTATGTAAACATTATAGAGCGTGCAAATTCTGATCAATTAGGCTCAATTAAAATTCTTATTTTGATGGATTAAATTCAATGGTATTGATAATAGTAGGTGTAAAAATGACTTCTCAGCGCTTTTACTTTGAATAAACAATTCCTTTTCTCTGCACTTTCCACCAGCTTGTTCCATTGTACACTTCTCCTTAATGTTGAGGCTGATCCAACCACCTGTATCAACAACATAGAAATGAATTGATATTCAGGTGTATGGACCATATGAAAAATTCATGAACTCATCACATAACCCAAAAAGACACAGTACCAACACTGCTGACTTTGCTCTAGTGATCCCAACATTCATTCGTCGGATGTCTTCCACAAATCCTATGCCTTTATCTTTGCTTGCCCTGACACACGAAAATATTGCAATGTCCTTTTCCCGTCCCTGAAAAAGAGATAGTAAACTGTATGCCAAACCTACAACCCTTTTAAATGAAAGACATACTATAAAATACACACTATTCAATTCAGGATGATTTATTTCTCCAATTTCTAAAGTTTTTTAAAATTTATAATTAATAATTTAATCAAGCAAATTTACACAATGAAGCCTCGTCTATCTGCAGTGCAACAGTTTATGTGGATGTATATTCATATCCAGCTGTTCAAGTCACTCGCAGTCTTAGTCTTGCAAATGCTAGGTTTATTGTATTCCAGATGGTAAACAATTAAATTAAAACCTTATTCAAGTATTTGCATAATTTACTGTTAAATAATCAATAGTAAAAGCAAAAATGAACATGAACGATATCATATAATAAACATTAAGCTAGTTTACCTGGCAACCATCAACAGTACATATATCCACTACTTTCTCGGCTGACATTCCAAAGGTCTCTTCAAAACGTTTTTGGAAGAGCTTGACTTGTTGACTATAGGGTGATATAATTGCAACTTGGTTACCAGACTTCAGTGCCGGATAAAGTGAAATCAGCTTTCGATACAAAAATAGAACGAAGTCAACTTCCTCAACATTTATCCACGAACCACTCCCAGATGGTCGAGCCTCTTTTCCCTCGTGTATATCGAAGAAACAGAAGGGGCCAAAGCAGCGGTAATCATGCCATGCACGTATTGTCCGTGATTTCACCTCATCCCCGTCTCGCAATGAGTCTCCATAAAACTCCCTAGAGGGAAAGCTTCTTATCTGTTTGATCATAACATGATAAAACCCATTTAGAAAAATTCACAGGAAATTTCCAAAGGATAGAAGAAAGGAATATAATGATGGATTTTCTCCAGAGAAAAATAATAAAAGGAAAAACACTGGGTACTAAAGGACCAAATACTAATGAGATTAATATAATCCCTATTTTTTACCTTGACGAAACACAATAAAACTGATTAACAGGAACAGGTTATATTCTCTGTTATTTGATTCAATCAAATCCCAGGTGAAAACTTTAGGACTTTAGAACTGATACACAACAGAATTTAAATAACAACAGAATTTAAATAGCAACAGAATAGTATTTGTATTGAAATGTGGCAAAAAACGGAGGAAAAATCCTGTATTACAATGTGGAAAAGAGGAGACTTTTAAGAGAAATGAAACTATGAATGGATCAGAGCTCCCTTGCAGAATGGTAAATAGGGAAAACAAACCCAAATCCCCTCCCTATCCTGGGGAAGAACTACTCTCAGGCTGCCCAAAATAACTTTCCTTCAAGAATGGCCATGATCTTTTTCAGTTTATCCCCCCTCCAAATGCCTACTGCTCTCCCACTCCCTCCAGCATATTCTTGCATCTCCACTCTCTTTCTGCCAGCTGACCGTTCTGTTATGCCCTACTTTTCTCCTTCAGCTGGTGCCACTTGATTCTTTCTACACTCGTACAAGCAGGCCTAATTTCTGAGGCATATTTGTCCCTTATTCTACTCCCCTGACCCCTCTTTTCCCCTAATATGCCTTCATTACGGGTCTATTCTAACATGGAATATCACATGAAGATCAAATGCTAGGAGAAATACTTTAGGAACTGTAGAAGTGTAGCCTGGAATATTTCTCTACATATTCCACGGGTAAGTCTTCAATTTAAAACATTTTCTGTACCTCATTGTTTCTAATTTATATTCTTCGTTTTAAAAATTTCCTTGATCAGTTTCTCGATTAGGCATCATTAAAAGTCATTCCTGCAAAACTATAGTTCTACTGTACTAAAAAATCCCACAGCAACAGAGGCGATTTTACTGTACAACGTGGCCCCTGTATTCACACAGCAACAGAGGCAATTCTTAAGTCTCAACCGATTGATACTCATTTGGCCACACAAAGACCACATATTAAATAAATTAATTTTGCAAGATTCTGCTTAACATATGTATTAGAAATGGATTATGGCCTAAGTCAACTCCAAAACCTAATTCAAGAGGGAAAGATAGCCCACACCTTCTGAGCAGTATTTTAGCCATACTCCTAGGTAATATAGAACATGTAACAGTATGCACCAACCTCAGGATGCATTCGATATTGAGTCTTCAACATTTTAACTGGATAACCAGCCTCCTTCAATCTTTCAAATAAGCTTGTGCCATATCTTAAATTCATGAAAAAAAAGCCGAAAAAATTCAGGGGTTAGCAAAAAGAATGGTTTAATAATTTATTAAAATCATGACCACCACAAAAATAACTGTTTACCCGTGATTCTTAGCAATGTCTGAAATTACGGTTGCTGGAAGTTGAGCTGGATCACCTACCTTTAAAAAACATTGCAAGAAAAAATGTAGCCTCAATAAGGATAACATTGGCCAAAATGATTTTAAAAAGTCTATAGCCCAACAAGCTTTTGGAAGGGTTCAACATTGCTGAATACCATTTCACATTTTTTTTATTGAGTTAATATGAATAATGAATTTTCTTTCTTCACAGATGCTGTCAAAATGTATATTTTCCCTCACAATTTGTATTTTATACATGATATAGAATATTGTATATTAAGACAAGTAAAAAGTAAAATAATGTGGGTTTCAGTAATGCAAGGATAAGCAATGTAAAGTACCAGAAAAACTTTTTTGCATTGATTGGCTAACGGAACAAGAGTTGCAGGCTCCACCTGTCATAAAGAGTTGAAATAAAATAAGCAACATCGGTTTTACTTGATATTATTGACAATTAAATCTGCTCATTACAAATAATAAGTTATACAGCAGGAAACTACATAATAATAAACCATTTCAACTTTCCAAGATTGCCTATTTTCAATTCAAGTTAGGATACAAGATTACAATTATTAGTCTAATTTAGAAAATAATATTTTTTCTAAAGAATCTCTTTACGAAGTTCCTCCTTGTGTATCTGGTTCTACTTGTTTCATGTTTGATCTTTCTACAAGTAAAGACAAATTATCTGCCCATACTATCAAATTCTCTTCTTGGGTGTTCTTCACTTGGGGGACAACAATTACACCTCAATGTCAAACTTAGGCACCATATACTACCTAAAGTCCTATATAGTACCATTCTTGAGAGTTGATGTCTTGGTGGCTTTTTCTGTATGACATTTAGTGACACTTCACTCAACTCCCTTATCAATCAAGTCTCTCCCACACAGAACTTTTTGTAGATAACCCTTTTTAAGACACTGACAACTAGCTTTGTTGCCAATTGATAAGTACCTAAGCACTTGAGAACTCACTCTCAAAAGCTAGCTATCAAAGGGACAAAACCAAACACTTAAATACTTCATAGTGCATCCCATATTGTCTACTATTTGATTTGGGGCTTAGTTCTGTTAATGTCACATTTTTCAAGGAAACACCTTTTTTCACTACACAAGTGAAACGAAATTCAAGATCTTAGGTCTTATCACTAAGGTTGTCAAACTTGAGAGTTTATGTAAACTTTTGGGAGCTTCACACACTCGAATTGTAAATTTGTAAAAGTTTACTTTGATTAAAATATATTAAGAAAACACCAAGAAACATTTATTTGTATGATAGGAAAATGCAACATTGACACTCAAAATAGACAAAAACTTGAGAGAGAACCAGTGAACCATGAAATTGTTACCTAGGTGCGCTTAGCATAAATTGTGACCTATAACAAAAACATCCCGTGTCACTTTTAGCTTTGTTCTAAAGCTTGTTGAATCGACTCTGAATTACAATTTTACACGAGCCTACTAAAAACCAATTCTACGTGCGAGTTAACTAGGTTTGAGGATGTGGAAACGTAAACATGAATGAGTTTACAAGCTGACTAGCAACTTTGATAATCATTCTTACTGCTGCCTTATCAAAGCAAGGCTATCTATAATCCCCAACTTTTGAATTCTCAAAAATCAACAACCTATTCCCCCACATCAGTTCTCTCCTTGCCAACTCATTTCTCACGTGTGTCATCCTCATCGGATGCCACCAAAAGTTGTCCATGTTATATAGTGATTAATCCCCTGTATAACTAGGAATATTGGAATAAGGAACTGATCCTACATAATTACAAATATTTAGATTTTATATCTATTATTAGTAACATCTTTGTTTATTCCCATATCATATATTTCTTATATTTCTTATTAGAAGATATCAAATCTACTAAATATAAATACAGCACATGTGCTACCCAATACGAAACACATGATTACAAATATTTTGACATGACTGTGCAGGGTCACCAAGCAATAGACGCTCCACTTCTGGGTATTATGTTCTTATTGGAGGTAATTTAATATTATGGAAAAGTAAGAAACAAAATATTGTGAGCTCTTATGGCTAAAACAACTCCTCAAAAGAGCTTAAATTTGAAGAAAGTTCTCAAATGCACCTTGTATGTAACAACAAGTAGTATTACACATTGCTTATGATCCTATCTTTCTTTCATGAGAAGACCAAACATATTAAGGTCAATTTTCATTTCACAAGAGAAAAAACTGAAGTCTAAAGATATCACCACTAGAATTGTTAACTCTAATGAATAGTTAGCAGACGTATTTACCAAATCTCTAAGAGGACCGAAGATTCTACCTTTATGCTTTGTTTGGGTGAATTGATTTATTATTTGTGAGGATTTGTGAGGATTCATTTGAGATAATTTGTGAGAATTGTGTGTAATTGGTTTAAGTGATTTGTAGGGAAAGTTTTGAAAGAGAGAATAAAGTGTGAGATGAGGAGAAAGTGGTGGATCTGTAGCTATTATTGTTGGTAAAATTACTAATTTACCCCCAATCCAATATTTGGGCTTTTAAAATAATTCTACTTATTGAGATTTTTTAAATTTTTTATAATTATTATTGGAAATTAATAAATAATATTTTTAAGAAATAATTTATTTTCATTTTTCAACTATTTTTTTAACCAAAAAATGTTTATATTTTAAAAATTACATTTAAGTGCAATTTTGTCATTACACTAAGATAACCTACCAACCTTCGTTAATTCAATCAAATCTATTACAAATACCAATAAACTTTCTACTGAATTCCAGTACCTTTCCATTAAACCAAACCACTTCACTTTCTCTCCAAATCTCTATTAATCAATCCTCCACAATCCACCCCATTGTCAAATTACTATTCTTCTAACATTTCCTTTCTTGATAAGGTGGATCCCTTATTATACTCCAAATACATTTTAATTTTAGTCTATTATAAAAATAAATAAATCAAGTGTTACACCAATATGAACAATTGATTGTTAAGTGATACCAAAATACATGAGTTCCAAACAACTAGGAAGAATGTTATGATACTAAACTATACATGAAGAACTGATTCAATTTCTTTTTGTTCATCAAATTTAATGAAGTTGATGTTACAAACTTTTCATATTCCAGTGCTCCAAATAGGCATGTTTTTGCTTGTCGAGGATCTGAGTTATGAAAGAAGTAGAATCCTCAGAAAAAGTAGACTTCTAGGGATTTTAGATATATTTCATACGGTAGACTTAGTCCTCAATTACTTATTTACTCCAAGAGGCAAGATATTTTGTATTCATCTTGCATAAAGGTTATTCATTCCAAATTTTTACATCAAAGAAAGTGGCCAACAAATGCCAATCCTCTCCCAGCCTCAAAATATTTGAAAATTCATTATGTTTCTTTTTATCGACACTGTCAGATTTATAACCTAAAAGTATTTCTATCTTTTTCCTTAGCTTAAGCTTTCCAGATAGTTGGTTCATGAGATATTATCAGTCTCTATGATTACACGATCTAGAGTTCAATCCTTCCCCCCTATTATTTTCTAATAAAAAGTTATAGTCTAGCACAATATAGCAGTGTCAGTGCATTCACAGTTCAAGCCCAAAGGACTCTGGTGTGGGCGAGTTAGAGAGACTAAGATTTATAACATAAAAATCATTTTTATGTCTTCACATAATAGCTTAAGTTTCAGGGATAGTTGGTTCATGAAAGTTATTTGACCTGCATACTACAATTAAAAGAAAATTCAAAATTAGTTGCCAGACTAGTTTCAGGCAGCTCAGCAACTTCTTTAGTTCAGACTTTGTCAAATTAGTTTATATTATAAGCAATCTTAAGAGCGACTCAGCAACTAAGAAGATTTCACACTTACGGCTTGTGCTGCTTCATCTATAATCACAACATCAAATCCGCGATTTAGTTTGTTGAAAACATGGGAACCACTAAAGCTGAGAGTGGAAAAGACCTGCCAAGCACACAGAAATTACTAAGAAAATCAAATTTGTTTTTGCGTATGCATTCAACATAAAGTGTGGGGATACATACAATAGTGGCCTCGTCTAAAATTGCAGCCCGGAGACTGTCATCATTACCTCCTGCAGGACCATTATTCTGTTTATTGGTGGATGATTTATTGACACTAGAACGTTTTTGTTTCATCTGCATATAAAATTTGAAAACATTTAAATTCAACCCAATTACATTTTAGAGTATATTAACAATACATATTGCAATATAAACAACAATCCTGTAAATAATGCTAAGATTACCAATTCAATGGTCAAAATTGGTAGGTTTGAACAAAGTTCAAGAATGATCTGCTCAAAATTTATTTTCTTTAACATTATTTCAAAAAGGTGTATAAAATGATCATATCTTCGGTTCTTGGTTGGTACACATCGTAAATAAAGCAGCAACAACTGATGCCACATGCTTTGGGCTTGAAATCTACGTACAAATGTGTTTTGGGTTAATAACATGGTATGACTGGATGACCGAATTATAAGATATATGAAGCCTGAACAAGAAGGCAAATCATTTCAGTCATCAAATATCCTTGCTAGCACAAGATGTAGGTAAAGTTTTAGACCTAGTGCATTGTGATGAAGCTTCAACATATACAACTTAGGCACAATTCTCAATGTTGAGCTAAGATGCATCCCATGGATACTTATTTATCAAAAGCCTATGAATAATGCACGTTTGACAATATTGAATTAGCATTTTATTGATCCTTTTGTGGATAGACATAAAAAATGAAAAAATGGCATTATGCAAATAATGTTTCAAATATGGAAAAAGAAAGGGAGATTGCAGTTATTTACACTACTAGACTTTGTTTCAACTTAGCATAAAAAATGCATTTCTACATGATGATCTTGGTGAAGTCTACATTGAACAACCTCTTGGATTTGTAATCCAGGGAAATTTGCCTGATATAGTATGTTGTCTACGCAAGTCCCTATATTGCCACAAGTAATCATCATGTGCATTGTGAAATCATTTTCAGACTGTCATCCAACAATTTGGAATGATATAAAGTGATGTTGATCGGTTTTTATTTTATAATCATTCTTCCTAAGAATGTACTTATCTCTTTATATACGTGGACGACATTGTTATCACAAGTGGTGATAAGGAGGGTATTATACAACTAAAACATTATCTTGTTCAAAAGTTCAAGACAAAAGATCTTGGGCACCCAAGGTATTTGGTCGTATCTCAGAGAAATTTTGCCATCAAAATTCAAGAAACAAGGATGTTAAATGTTACACCTATCAACACACCAATGGATCCAAGTGCCAAACCTATATTGAACTACGGAGAACCATATTTTGATTTTAGGTATAAATGGTTAGTTGGTAAGCTGAATTATCTTACTACTCATCTTGACATCATCTTTACAATGAGCATAGTTAGTCAATTTTTTAACTCTCCTTGTCAAGAGCATTGAGATGTCTTTATACAAATCCTAAAGTATATTAAGAAGGCTCCTGGCAAAGTCCTCATTTATTGGGTATTCTGAAATTGATTGGGCAAGGTCACCAAATGATAGACATTCCACTTCAAGGTACTACTTTCTTGTTGAGATAATTTAATATATGGAAAAGTAAGAAACAAAATGTTGTGACAAAATAAAATGCAAATGAGGAATACAGGACAATAACATTAGTCACTTGTGAGATCATGTGTTGGTATCAGAAAGACAATGGTTTCAACCCAATCTATCTCTCTTTCCTATAGTTTAACAAGAAGGATGGTGGGAAGCTAAAGTAATATAAAAAGAAATGAAATATAATCTCCTTCACATATGTTGGTAATTCATTCACCAGCATAATTAACTCTATAGAATCAGTTTTCTATAGGAACAAATTTTGGAGCCTTTCATCCAACTTCATATCACTCATTATATCAAGACTATTCATTCATTTCAGGAAAACGTTAGCATCCCCTTAGGACTGAATATTAACATCTAAAAGTGGTGGTAAGCTTTTATTGAAAAAGAAAAAAATCATTACATTTTATACTTCTAATCTACAAATGTTTTCTTTCTCAATAAAAACTCACCACTTTTAGATGCATAATTAGTCCCAAGAGTTGATGTTAATAAAACTGTTAATTTGATAGTTAAGCTCCCCTCCAGACCTGTCCAGGCATAATCGTGGCATTATAACAAAATTTTGCAGTAGTGATGTGAAAGATTAAATAATGATGGTGGCAGCAGCATAGCTAATTGAAACACATTTGGTCTAATATTTCACGTACAAGTTCATCCAGGGAAACAGCCTTGATAGAATGATGTGCTTTTAGACCAATTCGAACAATTTTAGGGCAATAAACACGGTCATTCTCATCATGTACACCTAAGAACATCCATGAACAAAAATTCAAATGAATATGCAATCATGATAAGACACTAGAAATATTAAATTCTTCAAAGAAAAGGCAAAAAATAAACAAGGAATGTAAAAAAATCAAGAATTTCTAGGTCAAGTTTAGTCTGCTTGTAATATGAAATAGTTAATTACAAGATGGCAATGACACCTTCCTAGTGAACGTGTCCTAGTTGAAATCTTAACCCCCACCCCAAACACAACTAAGGGACAAAATCATGGCCAGGGAATGTAATACAAAAAGAATTTTTTTTCCCAAATAAATGCATTGAAGAAACTTAGTACCTCCATTGAGAACCCTCAACACAATCTCATCAAGGGCAGAGTTTGATGGGGCACATACTAGCACTCTTACACGGTACTTACGACTTGAAGTTACAGCTTCAGGTTTCTAATAAAACCCATCATTAGAGAAGATATTATTTTGCAAGATTAACAATTTTAATCAATGAAAAAAGTACTTACTAGTTCATTTCCAGTAGTTGGGTAAAAACCATCATCACCGTCTGTTGGCATCAAACAATCCCTTGGATTAGCACTACTAAGCCATGGAGACGCTAGTCCCCAATGCCTTTGTCTGCCATAGGAAAAGGGAAAAGAAAATAAAATCTTCTACCAAGATGAATAATGAAAAGTGCATTCAACTAACCGAGCTAGAATAAAAACCATCTTTGGTCTATTTTAATTGATCTTAGGACAGAAGCAGTCACCATCCCAAGGTGATTTTGCAAGATATATACTTTGAAACTAAATATTACAAGGTACTTGTTCAACATGATCTAATCAAACTGAATTATTCTTGAATTCCACAAAGACAGGGTAAGAGAGGGAGCCAACATGCAAGGGATACTAAGGAGGCTAAAATCAACTTTATCAGTTTGGAAGTGTACTCTGCTATGGACCTGCATTCATAATATCAACTAAATAAAACTGACTTACCTGACTAATACTTCAATCATCTAGAATTATACTTTAATTAGAATAACTTATTGAAAACATACTCATGAATATTCTAATCAAAATACTTTATTTGGACCTAGGAGAATTCTAAAGTACAGTTAAGCCAGTAGGTTCTCTCTCTCTCTCTCTCTAACAACACAAATATCAAATAAGTAATCATCCAGATCTCTTACTTGTATAAGCCAAAGTCCAAAAAAAGAGATACCAATAAAATGTGCACTTAACTTGAATTACAGATATTTTCTTTATGTTTATGATATAATACAAAAATCAAATGTTACCCTTATTGTTGCATTTCTACTTGATTCTAAACAATGTTTATGAACTACTTGAAGGTAGGCATGGCGAGAGAGCAAACATGTATAACACAAAGTAAGAAGAAACTAATAATGAACAGAACAGAGAATGATTTTAAAAGATGGCCCATGCAGGGAATTAAAACAAATAATGTCAGAATCACAGGAAAAAACCAACATCCATGGCATGAAGTTTTCTTGACTAAGTAAAGCCTAAATATTCTCAAAGCAAATCTTACTTCTCCTCGATAGGTAATTGTGGTCCCTGCCTTAGCTCATAGGTCCTGCTTCCAAAAAGCAAATATCAATAAACATGTGCATGAACAAAGAGAAAGAAAGATTTGGCAAAAACATGACCATAAATTGCTTGGTAGAAGCAAAATTTGCTTCAAAATCTCACTTCTACCAAGCACACTCTTAACACAATGTTTTGCTCAAGACAACAATTGAAACCAAAATCTGAATTTTTAGACATAGAAGACTGCAAACTTATATAAAAGTACTGTACTTACTTTGAATGCACTCTTGTAGGAGTTGCATGCAAAATGGTACTCAGAATCCCAAGAATGGTCTGAGTCTTCCCAGTCCCTGGGGGACCCTGAAAGGAGTTGGTTAGGCTCGATTACAACTTTTTTTTATTATAAAAAAACTACCATACATTGATAAAAACCCAGATAAGTCTCATAGGTATCTAGCAAGGGGATAATGCATGTCACAAAAATTACAATGTAAGTAAATTATCAAAAAAGGACCTAGCTTCAGCAAAAATTCTAGAAATGACCTAGTGACATGACATAAATGGACACTATAAACTGTTTTCCAGTAGTAATAATTTACAAACTCTAACGTAATGGCCTAGCTTTGTTCGAGAAGAAACACAAAATAACAGAGGATAAATTATATCTGTTGTGAGAAATCAATAACCAGACCAATTCATGATTCAACCAGTCCAATTGGTTATTCTTTTTGTTACAGAAAGTTAAAAGAAAAATCTGCTCAGGCTTTTTGGAGGTCAGAAAGAAATCACAACTAAATCAAAGAAAAAACTAGATGTGAAAAAAGCTTCAAATTGGCAGTTCTTTGAAATAAATTACTCTCAATTCCCAACTATAACAAACTTTTCAAAAAATAATTCAGCATAACTAATAAACATAACATCAAACATTGCCTAAAAGAAAAGGAAAATAAGAAAAATCATTAAAAGAATTTTAAACAGAAAAAAGCCAAATAGAGACCAACCTGTATCAGGACAAAGGCTTTTGATGATAGACCAGCCTGGAACAGAAATAAAATGTTACTATGGAATAAATAAATCTTACAAGTGATTTACATCTTATTAAGGAATAAAAACTTCTGAACAATATTCACTTTCCTATCAAGATTCTTTGGTCATTTCCTCTTTGTTGTTTGACTTGTAACTTATTATGATGGTATATACTGTAGTATAGATTTTTCTAACAATTGTGCATGCTTGGATGAGCTTTAAACTAAAGGCAAAAAGATGGTTTCCTTTCCTAGCTAAACTAATATGCTCCTCCTTACAGAAGCTAACTTCGAGAAAGGAGAATCTGTTCAGACATTATAAATGTAAGCTTTTAAATTTTTTAAAAGATCTTTCAAAAGGGTTCATCAACAAAAATACATTCTCTTCCAAAAGAGTACTAAGAATTTCATAAAACAAAAGAAAATGATAAAGAAGAGAGCATTTATAAAGATGGGGAGATAAAGGTGTGTTTAAGTTTATTGTTTTACAGTTCATTTGAAATTAGATGTTAGGTAGTTTGTTTTGGAGGTCATTTTCTCTTACATTTCTTTTTCTGACTCCTATATCAAAACCAAAAGAAATTAAGATTGAAATTGAAAAAACCCAAGCCTTTAAAATGTACAGCAGAAAAGAAAATGGAAACAAGGAGCATGTTCAAATTGAGAAAACTTGGTGACAAGTAACAAACAGAACTCTGAATGATATGTTATGCATCATAATAAGTTTGAAGTAATATATCCCGTATTTTAGTTACAACATCCTTTAACTAAATGTCAAATCCAAACTTGAAAATATGCCCTCTTAAGTAATGGTCAGAATCCAACATTTATTCTTTCTAAACAATATATCAGTAACTAATAAGGAGAAAAAACCATTGGATTGGTTTAAAAAAGAAAAAAGATAATTAAAATCCGAAGCTGATGAACAAGTTCTAGTTTAGTTACTTTATTGAACTTCTAAAGTAAAAACTTACTGTAATGGCCTCACGTTGGTACTGATTAAAAGTACTTTCAACATATTCCCTCAATGGTGTTGGGATTTTCCATCCCTCAACTTCTGTGCCAAAATTTTCACCAACTGCACTTAATATTAAATCCTTGTACGGTAGGCAGCCTATAGTTCGAATAGCCAAATATTCACGAGCAATAGTAGATAAGCTGCACAGCTGCATGATTTTCACATCGCATCAAAGGCAAAGCTAATTTATAAGAAAATGTCTTCTGACAAGAAGAAAAATTGTGAAAACCTTTACATTTCTTTTATAAATTAATAATACAATTCATTAGTCAAGGAAGGAAGCACCCACATAAAAAAAAACACACAATTGATATCACTAGTAGTACAAGATAGAACAGGTTACCTTCATAAAATATAATTGTCTTTCTGTCTCACATACGTGAGATCGCATGTTAAATAGCCTAGGGCAAGATTGTACATTATCTGTATTAAATTTTAAGAACTCCCCAGCAAGATAGAGTCTAACTCGAACAAGTCTTGTTTCAAAAAATTTCCGGACATGTTCCACCAAAGCAAATGCATAAACAGTAGGTAATCTTTTGCCATCCACAAACTGCATTGACAAATACAGATAGGCAATCAATTCAAATTCAAATAGGCAAACAATTCAAAGCCCAAAACACATTACTTCTTCTCACTGGTAGTACCTTGTCTTTTGAAAGTAGCAAAAGATCATTCTGTGATATTGATTCTCCCTCGTTAATTTCACATGGAAATTCTATAAAGTGAAAGTCATCTGCCTCACTGCAACTTTTTACGACCCCCAATTTCCAATCAGTCACTGTGGTCACAAACAGAATAGTTCTTCAGCAGCTACAACAAGAGACCTTCCAAACTTTTATTTTGGTCCCTAGGGTATTTCAACAGAGAGCTAGAGACTAATCCAAAGATTTATTTAAGGGGCTATTCTAGGCCGACAGCTAAAATGACTAATCCAAAAACTTATTTAAAGGGCAAGTCTCTCTTGATAGATATTCTCCCATTAACACAGACCTAGGATCGAACCTTTGTTTATGTGCTTAAGTATATTTATTTTCCAACTATACCATGTTGGTTGACCCTCTTAACTTTAAAACATGGAAAGCAAACACATTATTTAAATTGAAGCGAGAAAGGGAGAACCGCAACTTAGACAAAGCTCTAACAGTCCCTGACTAGTGCTACAATTAACAAGCATAGTATAGACATTGCAACTGCTAGAATAATAATCTACTAAAAAAATCGCAACTTAGACAAAGGGAGAACCGCAACTTAGACAAAGGGAGAACCGCAACTTAGACAAAGCTCTAGTCCTCTGACTAGTGCTACAATCAACAAGCATAGTATAGACATTGCAACTGCTAGAATAATAATCTACTAAAACAACGCAAAATAGTGGAAGTTAGAGATACCCTCTTCCTCCTCTTTCTCCTTAATGATCTGGGATTTGGCTTCCTCAAAGATGAGGGGTTCGTAGGTGGCAATATAGTCATCAACATCTGTGTACCGGTTCTTTACCTTCACGAGTGTCGACTTCGGAGTCCCTTTTTTCTCGCTATTCTTCTGCTTCTGAAAACACCAAATTCCAAAAGACATCAATAATGAACAAAATAAAAAGAGTAAGGAATGAAGTGAATTGCCTTGGATTCCTTGAGGAGAGCAAAGTAGTCCCAACTAAGAATAATCTGGTAGAAGCGACGGATTACGGATTCTTCCTGAAGCTTTTCCTTCTCCACTGCCATAACAAGTGAAAAGGGAAATAAAGCTCCAACTGTAGTAGAAATACAAGCTCTGGCGTTAGTGTGTCCACATTTTTTATACTAAATACTAATATATATATTCCTCTATATTTCAATCGTAGATAGAAAAAGAAAACCGCAACAGTAGCGAAAACATAATATTCAAGCACCACCAAAGCGAAAGCACCCCAAACGGAAGCACGACACCCTCAAAACGAGACCAAATCGAAGAAGAAGAAAAAGAAGAAGCACAAGGAAACCATCGATGACAAACAACGACACGGAAGGGTCTGAGTTTGTTACCGACAAGAATGCCGGAGACGCAAAGAGTACTGCAAGGGTTTCGAGAAGCCTTCTCCGATTCAGTGGCTGGCTTGGCCTTCCTTAGTGGAAGGTTGGTTATTTGATTCGAATCTCTGTCACTGTATCTGGCGGGTAGTTGCTGCTGTGTATGTCTGTGTTTGGCTTGAGTTAAATCACCCTGAACAAAAAACACTGTTTATGATATGAGTTAGGTCCAAACAACACTAATTTATGATTACACTTTTTCAAATTAGAAATAATTAACCTCTCTTATAAAATAATAACTAAACTTTTAAAAGTAAATAATATTATTTCATAAAATATTAATATATATATATAATTATAATTTTAAAATATACATTTTACTTTTAACTTTTTAAAGTAAACTAAATTGATCTATTAAGTTGGAAAAACTGAATTAAATCAAAATCTTATAACTTATTTAAAATACCGATCAGCCCTCAAAATAAATTTATTAGGTTTCAAATTTGACACCTCTAATTTTGATAATTAAATGGATATAAACAATTAATTAGTGTTTTTTTAAATGACACCTTGCACAGTTATTTTCAATGGATGATATTTGTTACTAAAGATTCAAATTGTAAAGGTAGATTTGATTAACAGCAGATTTGTGATTGATAAGGGTCTATTAGAGGATTTTTATTAGTGTTTAAAAATGTAGAAAAATGACTTTTTAAGATTTTTTACATATATTCGTTTATTTATTATTTTTATTTTACTAAATTGATACAATTATATACTAGAAGAACATGCCACTATTACTTCTATTTGTCTCTCTTTTTCCTCATGCTATTATATTTCAATGATTTAAAATTTAAATATATTTTTAATAAAATACATATATGTGTAATTATTTTTAAAATAGAATGCGTAGTTATTTTTATGTAGATATAATTTTTTTTCACTGTTTTTGTAATATTATTATTCAACATATTTTCTTCTTTATACTTTTTGTTTATTTAATTTTATATTAATGATTACCCTTCATTGTAATTTTTAAATAAATTTTAAGTGTTATTGGAATTATAAGGTCGGTTAAGCCTAAAGGTTAGGTTAGGGTTTCATTGTAAATATGTTTGGATTAGTTTATATCTATTTGCATACCAATTGTTCTAAAATGTATATTTTAAATCTAATAAATATATTACTTTTAAAAATTTATGCAATATACTGATATATATATATATATATATTAATCAGATAACAACTTTCATATATAAACTATTAAGCATAAAAATACTAATAATTACATCATAATAAATGAAAAAATTATCGTTATTAATTAATGTTGAATATTTCACATCATATTTTAACATAAAATATATATTAAGTTAAAATATAACTAACTTTAATTCTGCTAAAATATTATAAATATATTATAATATCCATTTTATAAGTATAAAATATATATAAAAGAGATTTTTTATACAATTTTAATATTTATATTTTATTTTTAATATATTTTTAAAATTAAAACAAAAATAACTACAATTATTTTAAATATAACTACTTATTTTTTAATATAATACAAATTATTTAAAATAAAAATCTATAATAATTAAACATTTCTAGTATATATTTTTTATATTCTTATTTTATTCTTCATATATTTTTAAATTAAAATAAAAATGAATTATTTAAAATTTAAAAGTAACAGCAAATATTTTAAAATATAACTATCTATTTTTTATATTGTCAAATTAATCAAAATAAAAAATTATTTAAATTCTAAAAATAATTATAAATATTTCAAATAATATAATTATTTATTTTTTTAATAATTTTTTTTCTTAAAATATAGATATCTCTTTCCCATTAAGTGTTTATAATAATACTCATATATGAATTTAATATGTTAGTGAATATTAAAGTTTGTTACCCATAAATATTTTAAATAATGTTCTGTATATTCCTTATTATTGTACTAATTCTATTGGCGCTTTTTTTATGTAGATTTAATTTATTATGATTTTAAAATATAATTAAAAATAAAATAGAAAAATAATTTACGTAAATAAATATGAAATTTTTCATTATAACACTTTATATATTTATAAATAAATCATTATCTTATTACTATATATATTTAATTAATTTTAAAAAGTAATATTTTTTTTTATTTAAAATATGTCCAAATAGATGTCTAACTAATTTAAGCAAATTAACTACATGTCAATCAAATACCTAACTTAATTTTTAATCATAATTAATTTTGTTACCCTAAATAACATATAAAATTCGTAGATATGGACATGCTTGTTTAGACTCATATATTTCTAATATTGTATTATGTAATACCTATTTGTATAATTTTGAAAGAATCTTAAATTTTATTAGGTTAAATAGCATTTTACTCTAATATTTGAAATAATTTTTAATATAATTTTATAATTTAAAAAAATTATAATTTAATTTAATTTTAATTAAAATAAATTAATATGATTTTTTTCATTAAATTTATATTAATATTATTGAAAGTGACACATTAAATACCCAACTTCATGAAGTTTTCTTTTAACAAAAAGAACATATAAGTAATCAATAATAAAAGCAAAACACATTATCATCGAAACTATCATGATATAAGCGTTTTAATAGGAATTAAAAACTTTAAAATCATATTAAAGAAATAAATTTGCTTATGAAATAATACATTAATGGAAGAATAACATGTCCAGATGTCGAAACCTAGCACTCTGAAAAAGAAGTGGTTTTAATAGTAGAGTTGTTATTGGTGTCATGTTGGACAACAAAGTTAATCTCAAGAGAAGAAGCAAATGAAGAGTTTTCCTTAAGGTTGACAGAGGTAATTCCAGATGAAGCATATTTTGTGAGGACTTGTTATTCTTCTTCTTGTTCTTGGAGAAGAGAAAATGGAGTTGTGCTCCATGGGCGTAGTAATGATTCTAATGGGAGCGAGTGAAGGAGGAAGGAGAGGGTGGTGAGGTGGCAATTTTGGGTGGGAAGAGTGTGCAGCGGAGGAAGAGGGTGCTAGGTCGAATCTTAAAGAAGGAGAAGGAAGAGAAAAAGGAGCATGGATAGAGAGAGGTTTGGGTTTGGGGAAAAATAGGTATGGGTTTTTTTTGTCTCCAATGGGTTAATTGTCTCTAGTGTTGAGAGTAAGAGTGAACAAAATACATGAACTGAACTAAACTTTAAAATTGATTTTAGAGAACCGGATTAAATTATATAATGGTTTAAATGAATTGAATTTAAGTGAATTATTATGAATTGTTTGAAGTATATGAATTGTTTATATTATTACAATAGACATTTTATTTTAAAGTATATTTTTTAATATCATAAGTTACAGTTCAATTTAGTTAAAATAGTCTTTTTTAAGTAAGCAATTCAATCTTTACAAACTAACTTCTCAGAACAATTTAATGGAATCTTTATTTGAAACAATTTAGCTTTTTTATGCAATTCAATTCAACTCTATATCAATTTGGTTCAGTTCAAATATTTTTGAACAACCCTAGTTGAGACTATATGAATATAATTTATTATCTACATGTAATACAATGTGGTAGGCAAGGATAACATTTGTTGGATTGAGTGCTTACCACTAGGCAAAAAATTGTAATTCATAGTCAAGGTGCAATTCTTTATACTTATGGGCGTAACATCCCAAATATTATGATTCGATTGTGACTTGGCCCAACTGACATACACTACAAGATAATTTATGTCACCTACAACAATCTCTCTCTTAACAATTGTCTTGTTGAAAATCAAACTTCTAGCCTTGGCTTTGATATTAATTGTTGGATAAGATCAAACGCTTACCATTAGACCAAAAGATATCCAACGCTTACCACTTGACCAAAAAGTTATAATTAATAATTAAGGTGCAACTCTTTTTACTTAAGAGTGTAGGAACACAAACGTCATGATTTGATTGTGACTTAACCCACTTGGCCTATGTTGCAGGTGTCATCAATTGTCTCAAGGCAAAGGTTGGGTGGACCAAAGGACATGTTGGTCAAGTCATAATCAAATCATGATGTTTGGTCTATTAAGCTCTTAAGTAGAAAGAGTTGTGACATGATTGACGATTATAGTTTTTAACCTAATGGTAAACATTCAATCTAAGAATTGGTATCAAAGTCAATGTCACGAGTTTGATTGCTTGAAAATAATTGTTCAAATGTCCCATAAATCAAGTTCAAATTAAACAAAATCTAAATAAAAAATATTGATTCAAATGCAAAGTGCATTAAACATTAAATTACATATCAAAATGTGAAATGGTTCCAAAATAAGACAATAAACAAATTATTAATTATGTTTGATCTCATCCTTAATGTGATAGATTCTTCCAATTTTTAGTCTCTTAAACTTTATCCATTTCATCTATAATAAATCACTATAAAAATAATAAATAGCATCATTATAATACACTAAATGCTTTTAATTCTAACTTTAAAAACAATTGCTTATACCTTTCACTTCAAATCCAATAAACCAAATTTTGGTATAAATAAAGGTTTGCACATATTTGGAAAGAGGATAACTATGTTATTCATTAAGAACATGAGAACTCATGCTAAAAGCTTATTCAAAAGTCATTGTTGCAATTTAAATGCTTAAAATTTCACATGCTAATAATGTGAAATCAAGAAACCTTACTTTGATTTTCCTTCCAATTTTGAAATATATCAAGATTTGAATTACATGTCAAATAAAGTTTGTATTAATCTAAATAGGTATACAATCAAAATTTGTAATATTGTGCTTAATTATCATTCTCAAACTAGATAAACACCTACTTATTTACTAAGAAATGAAAAATTAAAAAAAAAAGTAATTAAAATTATATGAAAAAAACATATAAACTTACATTAACAAAAGAACATTGTGATGTTATTAGCTTTCCACCGGGTGAGATGGGAAGAGTTTGAGAGTGTTGACACCCTCTTAGTGTTGTTCCTTTCTTAAACATCTTTACATACCCATGAAAGAGAGAATATAACTTTTGTTTCTACACTTATTTTTGCTAGGTAAGAAATTGCGTCAAAATCTATGTTTGAATAACAAAAACCTCAAAATTTTCAATTTATATCGAGGATTAGTAATGGTTTCAAGTGCAAGCATGTGACTATGATCGCTCTAATAATTATCAATTCTTTTTAATATAAAAAATCATATGCCTAATTGTTTCATCTTTTTGGCTAACATTTTGTACCAACTAATTTTTCACACTTGTATAAAATACAAATTTGATATTGAATAGAAGACACATATATCAACTCTGTGATTAATAGGTAAAATTCATATATTTTTCATGCCCTTGTACATTCTTCACTTAAAGAACAAGCTCTTATACCTAAACAATGTAGTACATACATAGTAAGACAATTTATATTATTATTTGTTTGATGTTATCAAATCTAATTAAGTTTTGAAGTACTAATATTTGAAATAAGAAATTATTAGGTATTAAAATTGCAAATAGTTAAGTTGATCAAATTGTGCAAGTCATACCCATACAAGTCAAATTGTTTATTGTTTGTTAGCTCACAAGAGACTATTACATATAAACAAAGCCTTATAGCACAAGACACGTCTATGAAGATCAGAAACTCTGCATGTATGAATGAGCATCTACAAAAAGGAAACATTAACCAACTAGTATTTTATTATTATAGAAGAAACATGTTATATGTTAAAGAATCACTTCAAACAGCCTTCCACACACAACATGTTATCATGTGTCTCAATACTTACAAGAGTTCCAATGCATCCAATTTTCTAAAAAAATGTGAAAAACCTTTGACACAACCTACTTAACGTACAAAAAGCTTATAACCTTTAGAATTAGCAAACAAGAGCTTCAACAATTATCTCTAGAGATTACTACAAAAGGAGATGTTTGGTCTCATGTAAGAACTACTAATATATGATTGAAAATGAGATATTCATGTCCAATTCATACAAAAATATTGCATGCAAAAATCTCAAGGTAAACTAATGAATATTAGATCATATATCCGAACTATCTAATTTAAGAGAGAGATTTTATATGTAAATTCTTCTATTAGTAAAATTAGTCTATATTCAGAAGTTGGCATATTTGTAAATTCTCGCATATGAAAGTTGATCATGTTTTCATTCAAACTCTTTTGTTTATAAGTTGGAGTGATAGAGAAAGAAAATGCATGCGAAAGTTAGGAGTGACTTAGTGTGAAAGAATACTCAAATTCTTTATCATTTGAGAAATGATGTACCTTGCAACAATCTCCCGATCAACAAATGTCTCTTTAGGAACCTTTATTCAATTGTTATTTAATACTTTAATTTTTTCTCTCATCACAATCTTGATTACACATTTTTTTCCTTTATGTGATTTCTTTCAAAGAATGTATTGTATTTCAGGAAATATAATCCTCAATTTCATCAAAGAAAATTGTTTCTAAGACACATATTTGATCATTTTTACTCTTTTATATAATTACTTTATCTTTATCCAATTGTTATTTCACATTATGATTCGATATTTGTATAATTCTAATTTATTTTTTGATATTTGACATTGGAGAAAAGAAAATATTGAATCCTTGACAATATCATATTTTCTTTGTTATGATTTTTAGTTTTTTTGTAATTTTTAGAATCGTAAGAGAACAATAATATCTAGATACTTGTTACACGATAAAATGAGAATGAAACAACAAATTTCATATCTATTAAATATAAAGACGGATATTACTTCAAATATGAAGATGAGAATAATGAAATTCACACTCGTCCTATTGTCATCCACAGTTTTAATATTTGAAATATTACAATTTTACATATAATTCTATTTAATTATTAAGAACATTGTAATCGAACTATTTCATTTGATTCTTTATGAAATTAACCCAAATCTTAAAAAAAATAAAAAAATACTTTTACTTTGTTAAAACCACTAAAATAAAGAAATAATTTTAAAGAAGTGTTTTGAAATCATTGGAGTATTCAAATTTTGCTTTAGTAAATTAAAATTAGTTGTTCTTATTCTTGTTGAATTTGCCGAGAAAAAATATTTTAATTGATTTAAAACATGATTGATGATGCACAGTACAAGCATACATAATTTGAATTATAATATTGGTTTTAAGTGTGTCTTAAGTGGTTTTTATATATAAAACTACACTTTGATTAATTAAAGAAGTTACTTTGAAGTGTTTTAAAATTATTGGAGTCTTTATGTTTTGTTTTAATAAATTAAAATAATTTTTAATCTGGTAAAATATTCTTACCCTTTTGGGGTTTAATATAAAACAATTTAATTAATTAATTAAAATCACTTTAATTTCTATGATGTCATCTTACACTATTTTAACTATATCTTAAAATGATTGTTCTAAAGATTTTAACAAATAAAAAAAATACGTTTTAACAAATTAAAATGGTGTGACTTGCACATGGTTCTATTTTAATGAATTAAAAAAAGTTTTAATCCATAAAATATGGGTCCATTATAACCAAGCTATCTTATTCATTTTTTTATTAAATTAATCCAAATCTTAAAAGAAATAGAAAAACAATTTTCAAATATGGAGATAGTTGGTTAGCTTGAAAAACCATTCTTGATTTTTTTTACTAAATCAATGGATTGAATGTCTTAGATAAAACGCGCATTAAAAGTCATTTTTATTTCTTCTTTACAATTCTGACTTTAATTTTTTCAAGTAATTGTAATTTATTTTCATTTGTATTGTTGATTCTTAATCAAGATGATCAAAGTACTTTTGTTATATGGTTTCACAAAGTGTTTTTTTATTAAAATATTTAGGGTTAAAAATTTAGGTTTTGAGTATTCTCCTTCTTATTTTCATGATGTGGAGTAAAACAATTGAAAGTATAATGAATTGGTTTGGTCAGGATAATTCAACAACTAATAAACTTAGTTTTTCTTTTATCTCCTTTTTGTTCCTCTTTTATTATACTATTAATACTATAACTTCGATTGTATTGGAAATTAAAGAACATTAAAAGTGGTATATATGTTTTCTAAAAAAACTATTATTAACTTTTAAAACAATTGATCATTCATTTAAAAAATAAATCTGTCATAATTTAATTTAGATTCCTCTGTCATAATTTTTTTTACTCTTATAAATATAATTAATAAAAATATCATAATTAAAAATGTACACACATATTTTCACTAATATTTCATAATATATTTTCATTCGTCATGTCCTTTCATAATTGATCTATCATATGTGTAATTCTTTATAATTAATAACTATGAATAAAGATATAAATAGAAACAGGTTATATTCAATGGGAAAACACACTACACAAATTATGAAATCCCTACTATTACAAATTTGATGAAAATGAAAAATAAAGAAATTCTTTTATAAAAACATGAAATTAAAAGTCATTCATTTCACATAAACACATTTATTTGATTTATAAACTATTATTTGCTATAATAAATGGCCTATAAGTCAAACGCATAATGATTTTAGAATCAGGTAAAAATCATAAAATTAAAACTCAGAGAAGAATAACACAAATAAAGTTAACTCCTACAAAAATGGAATCGAAAAGAAAAATAATAAAGTAGAAAAATATGCACAGCAGCAATTAACCGACCTACTGTTCTGAACAGTATAAAAACAACGATCTCTGATAGAGCAAGTTTCAGTTGCAACATTCATCGTTCTCTCTGTTCCATAAATCATGGCTACATACCAAATCAAGAGCACCCAGAAGCCGATCACGTTTTCCCACTCGGAGATCGAAGCAGCGAAGCAACTCATTCAACTCAGCAGCGGAGATTCTGAAGAGGATCACCACAGCAGCAACAACAGCTGCAGCTACAGTGTGGTGCAAGGGAAACCGCATCAGAGCAAGCTTGATTCTGGTGGCGATGTCTCGTCCGTTGCAGAAACCACCGTGGACTCCCAAGACGAAAGCTTTGCCAGCACCAACAACAAGAGGTACCGTTGTGTTAAAGATTTGTATAGCGTTACCGCGCCTGTTCCTGCGGCCAAAGCGAAGAAGAAAAGGAACAGAAAAACGAGTGCCGCAACTAGAAAGTCACATGATCATGATTAGTGTTATAACTTACCTAAGCTAACTATCAAAGTTCGCAACATGTAAAATTTGTACGTATTGATTTTAACTGCTTTAGACTGTTATGCATGCTTGGTTAATCGATCAGAAAGTTCTGGAAATTTCTAGATGTATAGCAGAAATTTCAACTTGTTCCTCAGTTTTTAACTGCTTTTGAGTGTTATCAGAGATTCACACACCTAATCTAGTCTTCTGTTCATACTTTCTATGATTTGGGTTAGGTTATCAAATTTTGTTTCAGATTATTGCTTTTTCTTAATTTTGCCAAGAAACATGTTTGTTCTCTCTCTAATTTAAACTTTTGGATAGTGTTTTTGCTAATTCTTCTTGCAAGTATGATATCAATCATAGTTGGAATCATATGGTAGTGTTGTTTTAGCTAATCGCATAGGAGAGGATTGAGTAAAGATAAAGATTGTGTTTTTAATAGTATTATATATTATGGAATATGATTATCCATTTTGATTTTGAGACTGAGAGAGTGAGATCATGTGTGGGGTGAATTGGGGTTTGGAAGCCCCAAATTGAGTTTTGAATAGTTTTTAGGGCGACGAGGAAGAGAGTGAGGAATCCGTTGGAAAAAACGAAGTTCGCGAGAATAGATTTTGTTGGTTACGATCGTTGTCGTACAATGATATCATTACATGACTACGGATTTCACACGTTAAACGCCACCGTTTGTTCGCTTAGTGTTGGCTGACAATTGACATTTACCAAATCACAATGTTATCGGTTCTGTACGAGCACGACATCACGGTTACTCATTTAATACAAGAAAGTAGTGTGTTAGCTTTCTTTTTTACGCTAAATAATCACATCTTTCACAACTCCATATGCACCTAACATCTATATCTTTAACCACCTATTATCGCACTTCCCATAACTATAAATTTACTATAAATCATTCCTTTTTTGCATATAATCTAACATAAACACTCCTACACCCACCCGTATTTCTCCAATAATTACTTAACTACAACCAAACGAGGTGTATATATTGTTCATACATTCTACTAACGTATACATATGAATACGACAGGTGATAAATAATCTTAGTACACATGAAGCAAACAACATTCCACTCCATCTGATGTGATAGAGATATATATATATGAAGATAAAAAATGCTGCGTAAATTTTATAACTTTGTTGCATGAATCAATTGATCGATGTATGTTGATGTTTTTTCTTTAATGAATTTGTAAAGACATAAGAAATAGAATAGAACAATAAATGAAACTTTACTCGACAGGTTTGGCTCTAAATGTTAGTTCCTTCAAAAAACAATTGACGAACTTGAAGATTAAGGTTTCATTTGGGAAATGTACAAGACACAAAGAAGTTTAATTCAGAAGTGAAATATAATATTACCAAAGTTTTACTACAAAAAAGAACACGAATGGGTCGGAGATGGAGAAGAATAACCTAACAAAAGAAGAAATATGAAGTGTTAGTATAACTAAAAGTAGTGGCATACCGACCATTAAATAGTGCATGGATTTGAGTGTACTTAGCATTATTAGGGTTGCAAAGTTTGCACGTAATCAAACTTGCACGTGACAATTAGGCTCTTTGAAAATTTTTATTACAAGGCCTAGAAACCTTTCACAAAACTAATTTTAGGCTTACTTCCACACCGTCCAAGGCCTAATTAATTAATATTTCAATATATATTATATGAAAGACATTGAGGATAAACTTGTACAATGTAACACTTGTACCAAACTATGCATAAAGTTACATTATATTGGATTAATTTATGACCTAAACCATGTCAGGTTTGCATACATGAATTTGAAGATGATAAATGAGTTCAAAACCTATCTAATCCAAAAAAAATAATTTAAAATGATCTAAAAGTAATTCTAAAAAAAATATTTATTTCTTCTTCATTCAATTCATTTTATTTGAATTTCAGTAAAAATAAAAACCGAATCAAACCAACTTTTATACTATTAAATATAATATTATATGTAGAAGTAAGCACTAAACATATATGAATGTATCTTTTAAAAGTTGTTTTCGAGTTTGATTACAATATATACATTTATGTTTATTAATGATAACTTGTTATATTATAGTATTTAGCAATAATAAGACTGTGTAATTTGTTTATAAATATAATATAAAACTTGCAATTATGAATACAAAAAAAATTAAAAAAAAACTCAATATATTTTTTTATTTAAAAAATTTACAGTTTTTAAAAATATATTTAACAATTTATAATAAAAAGAATTGGAAAATTTGTTTTAAAACAATAATTGATTTGGTTTTGTTCTTATTTCGTATTAAATTAGAATCAAACAAATCATATATTTTTTTTATGTTTGAAAAATCAAATCACGGACATCGATCTTAATCAATTATATACTAAAAGAGAGTTTGAAATTGTGAATAGCTAAAAGTATACATTTTTTTTAATAATTTTGAAAAATGTTGGATTTTACCCTTTTTTTTATATTGGATTAATTCATTTAACTCGGTACTGTTAAAATAAATCACACTTACATCTTTTGAGAAATAATAAATATCATATTATATTTTTTCTTTTATGCTAAAGTATACAATTTAATTTATTCAATTTAACATTACTAAATATTATTCTTTATTTTTTAAATATGTTTTAAAATAAATATCGTTGAATTATTGTTAAGTTGCCTAGTTATCTCAATTGTGGGTAAAACTCAGAAAAATAAATTGAGAAATTTGGATGGGTAAATAATTTTGTAAGTAAGTAAAATAGTTGACTTTTCCTTTACCTAGTTACAGTATCTGGTGACGACAACTTGTGTTGAGTAGGGCTAATATATGTGGGAAGTTACAACTCTGAAATATATATTGAAACTAGTACCCGCGTATGATTTCAAAAGTATTATATATTTTTAATGTTATACTTATAAAGAATCTTTGAATGATAATTTGAAAGAATAAACATATAAAGAAATATAAATAAAAATAATAACAATTTTTAATAAAAGTGAACATGATTTAAAATTATGTTGAAGATTATGTATATGCAATTGATTGTATAATAAATGATACAATTAATTTTAATGAGTAATAAATAGTACTTAACTGCATAAAAAAAAATTACCTCATCATGTTACATGTGCTCTTTTTTTAAAGATTTTCAAAAATTTCTTTGTAGACCACATTTTTTGTTGTTGTAGTTGTTTTTCCATCTTCATCTAGGATAAGGATTTTCAATCCTTTCTTTGATTTCACTCTAGATATAGCAACGTATAACTGTCCATGTGTAAATACTGGACGTGGTAGATAAAGTCCAACTTTAAAAAGAGATTGTCCTTGACTTTTATTGATTGTCATTGCAAAGCAAAGACATATTGGAAATTGTCTTCTTTGAAACTTGAAAGGAAATCCTGAATCCGAAGGCACCAAATCCATTCTTGGTATAAAGATTTTGTCACCAATATTTTTTCCTGTGATTACAGTAGCAGAAATAACATTTTTTCCCATATGGTTCACTTGCAATCTTGTGCCATTACAAAGACCGTTTGCTTGATCAAAATTTCTTAGAAACATTATAGGTACACCGACTTTCAATTTAAGTTTATGATTTAGAATACCTGAATATTTAATTTCATTTAAGAATTCTGATGTAAACCACTCACATTTTATATTGAAATGTTGTGAAGAGGCAGACCTCTTGCGATTCCATTAATTTTGTTGATCAAGAGTCCACTGAATTTAAATTATGTTTCTATATTTTCATTTTTTTTATTCGCAATACACAATAATGTTATACTTTGAAGAAGAGAGCAATTTGGTCCATTAAAAAAGATCAGTTCTTTATTAGTATAAGAAAGACCTTTTGCACAAATTATCAGTTTTAGTTATGTCAACTATAATATCCATATAGGCGTAAAGAATGTAAAAAATAATAATAATAAACCATATGACATATCTATGTTTAATTTATATCCAGTAAATTTATGTCGTATAATTAAATATATGATAAAATAATCATAAAATATTATTTAAATACTACTAAGTTGATCTATAGAGACTTTTGTAGTGTATATCTATTATTACAAAAAAACAAATTATTTTATGTTGTGGAGTTACAATACCAATAAATGTAAACTAAAGTTATTCAACATATATAAACTTCGAAAAAAGTAATTTCAGAACTAATTTTTATATTCAACATAATAAAATTATGGACATAACCCATGTAAAAATTGGTATTTTTTTAAAAGAAAACTGGTTCATTATGACTTATTTTCAAAACCTGTAATAAAAAAAATACATCTATATTAGTTCAGGTATAAAATGTAAAAATAAAATAATACTAGATAAAGTTTTAATGAAATTATCTCATTTAATCTAAAAAAAATGGTTCATTATTTGCTCTCTCTCTCCCTCTCTCCCTCTCTCCCTCTCTCCCTCTCTCTCTCTCCCTCTCTCCCTCTCTCTCTCTCTCTCCTCTCCCTCTCTCCCACTCTCTCTCTCTCCCTCTTTCTCTCCCACTCTCTCTCTCTCTCTCCCTCTCTCTCCCTCTTTCTCTCCCTCTCTCTCTCCCTCTCTCTCCCTCTCTCTCTTCTAAGTCACAATTAATATGTAATTGATACCACATTCAAAGAAATATTAATAAAAAATTTAAAATTTTATAAAAAATATTTAATTATACTAAAAAATATCATTTTTAATGTATGCAATGTTATAAAATAATACTAATATTTTTAAATATTGTCATTATCAAAACAAATTGAAAATTTTCTTTTAATTCAATCCAATTTGATTTTGAAATAAATTATTTTTCATTTGAAGTTTATTAAAATAAACCTAAAGAACTTATAAAAACATTATATTTAATTTTCATGAAGTTAAGAAAATGTTTACATGAATTTTTAAAATAATTATTTGAATTCATGAAAATAACTTATGCAATTCTTTGCATATTTATTTTAATTTATTTTAATACATTTCTTAGTAAAGCTCATCAATTACATGTAATTTATTTCTGTAAGTTTCATGATTGGATTTGTGATATGAATTTTTATGTGATAAGATAACCATTTATTAAATAAATATTTAATTATGAATAAAAAATATTTAAGGCGTATTGGTTTGGAATTTCTTATAAGAGATTATTATCAATAAAAATGTTATTTTAATGTAATATTATAAATGAGTTTTTAAAAATTAAAAAATATATAAATATTTTCTTTTAATTTTAAGAAAATTACGTTTGAATAATTTTCTTTAAAGTAATATTTTTATTCTCTACAAAGAAAATTTCTAATTAATTTATTTGAGACTTTCGAGTGGTCGATTTCGATTAAGAACAGAACCCGTAGCATGACTTCTCTTTGGGTCGATCCAAGTAGAAATTTGAAACTCTAGCCTAAGACGTTCGTTCAATATCTTCGTTCTGTTAATGGCTACTTTGTACAGAAGATTAAGCATAAAAAGCTATTGTCAGACCTCAGCTTCTCTAACCCATAACTATAACTCGTCACGGCTACACCAATCCAACAAAAGTATATCCAATCTGATTCGAAGCGGTAGACTGAGCGAAGCGAGAGCACTATTTGATTCCATGAAGCACCGAAATACCGTTACATGGAATTCCATGATCAGTGGGTACGTGCACCGGAGAGAGATTGCCAAGGCACGTCAGTTGTTTGACGAAATGCCCCAGAGGGACATTGTGTCCTGGAATCTCATTGTTTCGGGTTACTTTTCGTGCCGTGGAAGTAGGTTTGTGGAGGAAGGACGAAAGCTATTTGAGCTAATGCCCCAGAGAGATTGTGTCTCTTGGAACACGGTCATCAGTGGGTATGCTAAAAATGGCAGGATGGACCAGGCTTTGAAGCTATTCAATGCCATGCCGGAGCGTAATGTTGTGTCCTCCAATGCTGTGATCACTGGGTTCTTGCTGAACGGTGATGTTGATTTGGCGGTTGGATTTTTTAAGACGATGCCTGAGCATGATTCGGCTTCTCTTAGTGCCCTTATTTCAGGGCTTGTTAGAAACGGTGAATTGGACATGGCTGCTGGGATTTTGCACGAATTTTGGAGTGATGATGATAGGAAGGATGATTTGGTGCATGCTTATAACACCCTCATTGCAGGTTACGGCCAAAGAGGTCAGGTGGAGCAAGCTCGGTGCCTTTTTGATAAGATTCCAGATGATCGAGGTGGTGGTGACAAGGCTCAAAGGAGGTTCAGGCGAAATGTGGTCTCATGGAATTCAATGATGATGTCCTATGTGAAAGCGGGAGACATAGTCTCTGCCAGGGAACTCTTTGATAGGATGGTGGAGCGTGATACTTGTTCTTGGAACACTGTGATCAGTGGTTATGTTCAAATCTCGAACATGGATGAAGCTTCAAAGCTTTTCAGGGAAATGCCGAGTCCTGATGTACTTTCATGGAATTCGATAGTTTCTGGGTTTGCACAGAACGGTAATTTAAATCTTGCAAGAGATTTCTTTGAGAAGATGCCTCACAAAAACCTGATCTCATGGAATACGATGATAGCTGGCTATGAGAAAAATGAAGACTATACGGGTGCTGTTAGGCTATTTTCTCAGATGCAGCTTGAGGGAGAGAGGCCAGATAAACACACATTATCTTCAGTTATCAGTGTGTGTACTGGGTTGGTGGATCTTTACCTAGGCAAGCAGATACATCAGCTTGTCACGAAGATTGTTCTTCCTGATTCACCGATAAATAATTCCCTTATTACCATGTACTCGAGATGTGGGTCAATAGTTGATGCATGCACTGTATTTAATGAGATAAAACTTTATAAAGATGTGATCACTTGGAATGCAATGATTGGAGGCTATGCATCTCATGGCTTAGCGGCAGAAGCCTTAGAGCTTTTCAAACTGATGAAAAGGCTTAAAATTCACCCTACCTATATAACCTTCATTTCTGTTTTAAATGCATGCGCCCATGCAGGACTAGTTGAAGAAGGGAGGAGGCAATTCAAATCCATGATTACTGACTATGGTATTGAGCCACGCGTTGAGCACTTTGCTTCCCTTGTGGACATCTTGGGACGGCAAGGGCAGCTCAAGGAAGCTATGGATTTGATAAACACCATGCCATTTAAACCAGATAAGGCTGTGTGGGGAGCATTACTAGGTGCTTGTAGAGTGCATAATAGTGTAGAATTGGCCATTGTTGCAGCTGATGCTTTGATCAGACTTGAACCAGAAAGTTCAGCTCCATACGTGTTGTTATATAATATGTATGCTAATTTAGGACAATGGGACCACGCTGAGAGTGTGAGAGTGTTGATGGAAGAAAAGAATATCAAGAAGCAAGCAGGGTACAGTTGGGTAGACTGATCTCCAATGAAAAAGTTTACTGTTTTAGAAGGACTTCAATCAGCTATTGATGTCAGATAATTCCATTATTCGAGATGGTTGTATTCCGCTTAACCATGCTAATATTGTTAGATGGGAAAGATGATATTGGTTGGTTTGAAATGGAAGAAATAGTGTCCTCTGCGAACATTCAAAGGTAAGGAAGGAGTAGTTGTTTTTTATTTTTGGATGCATAACTTTGTGAATTAGTAGCTTAGTGACAACTGTTATAAATTTCATAGCTCATCTTTTGTTTCTTTTAGTAGATGATTTCAACCTTGGCTGGCTGGAAGACTAGGTATGTTACAATCTTTTTAGTTGCTCCTCAAATTAATATTTTTTTTTATGATGATGATATGAGTACAAGATGTCGTTCTCGTCCTTAACTTCATTTGGAATGTCAAATAGCCATTTTTTTTGTTTCTTTTAATAGATCAATTTTCCTGTGTCAGCAGTACGTGATTTCAACCTTGGCTGGCTGGAAGATTAGGTATGTTTCAATTTTTTTAATTGCAACTTAAATGAATATTTTATGATGATGATATTTGTGTGATCTTATAAGATGTAGTTCTCGTCCTTAACTTCATTTGGAATGACAATTTCATGATTGCATTGCCTGATATATATATATATATATATATATATATATATATATATATATATATATATATATATATATATATAAAAGAATGTAGAAAGAAGTGCATATAAGTGTTTTTTTTTGGGGACTGGTTTATTTTTTCTAATGTAGCATTCAGCAGCCCATACGAAATTGAATATAGAGTAGTATTTATTATTAACAGTATTATTTGTTTATGGGTTCATTGGATCAGTCTTCCATATGCTGAAGGTGTCTCTTATTCCTACCTGTGACAGAAGTTTCTGCCATGAAATGTTCCGTGTGACTATTTGGCACTGGTAAAGTGTGTCGGAAGTTTGACTCGACAAACCAATATTTAGAAGCTGAGGTAACTTTGAGGTTTCTGAACCTTGAAAGTATTATGGGTGAAATTTATAGTGGCTGAGCTTAGTAACCGACACTCTTCTGAAAATCATTAGATTCTTCAAAGCATCTCTTAACTCCCACATTATTTCGATTTCTCGGAATAATGTTTCTCAATGATAAGACCGTTGAAAGTGGAGATTTTGAAGAATCAAGTTTGGAAAATCATTAATGGTAGAGAACCATGATTAAAATCAGCAATGGTAAAAAATTATTGAAAGTTATTAGGAAGCTATGGTTATATAGAATTTATACTATAAATATCAAATTTGTATTTTATAATGGAGTTTGAAATTTATAAATACTCACTTAGATCCTAGATCACGAATGAAAATGTTATTCCAATGTTTGCAACCATTTCATTTCACTCATTTACATTTGAACATTTTATCTTTTTTTCCTTTTTACCTTTTTTACACTTTCTTTACGTCAACCATTTTATTTTTGGACATCTTATCTCTCTTTTTTTAATTCTTTTACACTTTCTTTACCTCAACCATTTGCTTCAGGTATTTTATCTCTTTCTTTTACTACTTTACTGAACTTTCTTTCTTTATTTAATTTTGAATACATATATTTTGCACTATATCTTGTACATTATCTCTCCAAATAAGTTCTATTTTGAGTAATATATTTATTTGTTAAGATGTTTAGAAAAATTTAATTGATAAAAATTTAAGACTCGTGACAGATATGCTATGGAAGATAAAATTTCTCCAAAGGAAGTTTCCTCATATACATACGAAATTGTGTTTATTGATGAAATTCACTATTATCATAATGATTACACTCATTCAAACTTATTAGACTCATCTTGCTGGCATAATGTAATTGAGACATAGTTTACCATCGAGAGACTTCGATTGAATATATTTCTTTTTGTTTAACTTGTTTGACCATTTTTTTGTGCTTAACTTCATATTAATTTCTTTGCATTTTTATCAACAAAAATAAATTTACATAAATATAAATGGATACCAGTTGTTCCCAAAGAAAAAATTACAAACATGTATTTCCTCTAAGCACGACCAATTTGTTACAAGACATAATATATAGTTGCTTGCGTATAAATATATTATAACCTACTTTGCTCCCTACTTAAAAAGAAAAACAAAATACTCATAACACACTACTCATAAAATAACAACAAACATTGTTGCATGCGAGTCTTGGACGAACAAAACAGGTCTTTCAACAAAAAGTATTAATTCTCCTTTCATGTGACAGGACACATATCCAAACTGTCTTTTGTTAAGTCTTACTTATACCCCTCCTTCCTTGGTTCTAATTATTGTTCCTTTATGATGAACTTGTCGATGAATTAACTGAACACTAAGCAAAAGACTACTAAAAAAAACCTTGATTATATTGTGTTAACCATGATCAAGTAACAAATAAGATATGTTATACTACGTTGTCCTACTGCCGTCTTTCATTGTTAAACATGCATTGATTTCTTTGTTTCCATGTTGTCCATCTCACAACACTCCAGATAATGTTCCATTTTTCTCTAAGTGTGCAACTGTCCACCACTCCGCACTAATACAGTAATTGTCAACCATGATCCATTATAGTGCTACACATTCCTTGATACACTTATACCACAATTTCCAAATGAGATCAACCTTCCCTATGACAATGAAATGGAATGTGCAAGATGTTTCTCTGACCTCTAGACAGAAAGGGCACAATAATCATCTTGTGCATGCTGTATTCCCTTCCTTATCATGTTTTCGTTTGTGGTATTTTATCCTTCATTGCTGTCAATGCGAATACGGATACCTTAGAAGAAGTTTTAATTGCCCTTAATTTTCTTCATATATCGTCCTCCTTAGAACTTATCATCAATTTATGTATTTTCCTATATGTCGCAGCCACAGTGTTCACATCTCCACAAATTTTTGTCCACACCCAACAATCTTCACTTGTCTTTTGATTGCAACACCATACATTTTCAGCCTTAGATAGTTCAGTAGAGATTCTTCCCAAACAAACCAATGTCTCCACATTCCGATTTTGAAGTCCAATTTTTTTTTCCGACCCTCCATATTTTCTAGAACTCCTCTTTTCGATTAGAATTGAGGAAAAGTCTAGAAAATAAATTCACTAAGGTATCATTTCCCTATCATTCATCTTTCCAAAATTGATGTGATTATGAATCAAGAGACATGCTAAGATTAAAGAAAGGGTGAAGAGTGTCTAAGCTATACAAAAAGCTTCCAGAAGTAAGGTTAAGGAGCTAGAAGAAAATTCCACCAAGCCAAGAAGACTCTTAGAAATAATATAGAAAAGAATAACCTACCTTGTATACATGTCTTGAGATTGTCTCGGGTTAATTCCTTTTAGGTCATCTTTGTTTGGATCCTAGAATAAGCAAGTTTTTGTTAAAATAGCTAATTCTAGATGCCTATATATTTGAAAGTTCCACACCTTATTTTGGACAAGACTTGTGTTTGGCCTCAAGCTTATATAAGGGGGCTTGGTAAGCTTTGTAAATCACCTTTGATTTTGAATATATTTGAGTGTGTTGTTGAGAGAAACTTTTGTGTCTTATGTTGTATGAGAGAGTTTCATCTTATGTGAGTAACATCCTAAATGACTTTTCTTCTTTCTTTGATTTCCTTGCTTTGAGTTCCGTGGTGAGTCATATCTCTTAAAAAAATAGAATTTAAGTTTAATTCAACTTCATAAAATTAGTTTAGGAATCATATCTCTTAAAAAAATAGAATTTAAATTTAATTCAACTTCATAAAATTAGTTTAGGAAGAAAAGGTTTATATATATTTATATAGTGAGAATTGGACATTTCAAGTATCGGAGAGGGAAACCCAATAGCGTCCTTCATCCTTAACTAGGTAAGTGATATGTTAGAAGGAAAGAAAGATCATCAAACTTCAAGGAGTCTTCCAAGTTCAGCAATTCAAGGTAAGCCTTGAATACAATCTTGTTCTATTCGGCCTAGTGCCATTGTCCTTTAATTGGTCATTGTCTTCCTCAAACTTTGCTACCATCAACCCTTATTTTCAGCAAAAACCATTGAAGCTAACTCACCAAAGATTTCATCAAAGAATCACATTTCCACCTTCAAGAAACCCCCCCACCTTCGCTCTTGGCAACTCCCCTTTTAGCCATCCAAAACTTACCTACAATTCAAAACACCTAACCACAAGCCTTCTATACCCAATCCGCAACCTACCCAATGGATTAGAACAACAAAAATTTAAAGAAAAGCAACCAAGAACCTAAACCACTCATATCCAAGCTTCCGCGCACTGCCGTTGAGTTTTCTCCTATAACTCAACAAGAACCTAGCAAAACTGTTGGAAACTCGTTCAAACCAACCTTGAAGCATTTGCTAGGTCTCTCATAGCCTAAGTCGACTCATACCTTGCTAAGGACCACAAAAAAAATGCCTTTAAGGAAGACATATTCTCTTTATATCTTCTTGCATTTGAAAGCTTCAAGTGGACGATCACTCTCATCAAGAGAATCAATTCTAGGTTCCATTGTACCATATTTCCAACCTACTTTTTTTTATATTCTTCCCAACATACTAATGCTACATCCTACTACTAATATCTTTTCTACTGTTTGGTTATCTAAATATCCTCCAACTACCATATTTTGAATCCATAACATCTCACCGAAGGTCCCATTTTTGTGAAATCCATTTTCCTTGTAATGACCATTTAACATTGAAATATCTCTACTACCTAACTAAATTGATGGGTGAAGATTTAAGACTCGTGCTCTGTCTTACGCAAATTGAACTTCCCAAGCGCAAAAAAGGTTGAAAATACTTAAATAATTTCTTTATCAATTGGAATTTTCATCATTATCGTCTAGTTTCACTATTTTCTAAAAATAGAATATAGTTTTATTTTAAATATATATTTTTTCTTATTCAAAATAATACATTTATTTTTCTCGAATGATAATATTATAGGTACATAATTGAACATGGTTTTTATTTATTAACTGAACCAATTTCTTTTACATGTTTAATTAATTAAAATTACTAACATTGAAAGAAAATTAACAGGCGGTGGTTATATATCTAGTTTTCAATTATCATCATATTTTGCTCATTCAGATAAGATTCAAACAAATTATCAAATAATAACTACCCACTAATGCTCATCATCCATACTTCTGCCTCTGATCCAACTGCACAAAGGATTTCGTGAGAGTTCTTGATGCCGTACTTAATCCTGTAAGTTTTACCTCAGTTACTTCACTCTCATTTTCCTAGCTCCTACTTCGTCTTAGTAGTACTACCAGATTAATTTCTACGCGAACAATAACAATATATTCTTATATCCGAATTATGCTATGCAAAAGACTTAGTAAAAACTAATATCTTATATCAGAACAATGCACAAGAAATAAGCTACTTGAACTTCAAACACGGCCACTCAAGCTTAAAACAATTTGTTGTTCAAGGAGTGCGGAGCATGTCTCGTCCGCCTAATTTGCTTTGGCACCATAAAAGAGTAATAGACAACATTTGCTAATCAAACTTCAACATTCAAAATATACATTTATCCTCAACTGAGTTTGCTCCAACTTTATCTCCAGCATATTGATTCCGCATCTATTAATAATTTTAGGATTAAATATATTTTTAATTTTTGAACTATTTATCAACTTGTTTTGTCTTTATACTTTATAAATATGTGTAAATAATTCTCGATAACAAATATAAACATCTTTAAAATAAGAAAAATGAAAAAAAATAAAAGAAAAAAAAGTAAAAAAAACTTAAAAAACAGATAATAATAAAATAAAAAACTATAAAAAAAAATAAAAAAATAAAAAAAATTTAATACATCATCAAAGATCATTTACATAAATTTATAAATATAAAAACATATAAATATAAAAACAAAATAAATCTAAAGTTTATCTCGAAAACAAAATACAATTTTGACAAATAATTTAAAAACTAAAAACATATTTAACCTATAGATCCATTCCAGTTCGCAACAAAAACAACAAAAACATGAGAAGTTCTATAGATTCAATTTTGACCATTTATTATGTTCCTTCACTCAATATATACAATTAGACATTTATATTTCCCATTACTTTTTATTGGTTTATTTTATTTTTATTTTAATGAAAATAAATATAATAATAAACATAATATATGGTCAGGGTTTATTAAACAGGAGAAGATCTAAATCCAATTTGATTTCCAGAGGGTTGATATCATACATCGTACTGATGAAGCAAGAAACTTCGAAATGCACGTAATCGATTGGACAATTAATTACTTTTGTGGCGAAAGGATCCGACCATAAGAGCAATACATGGAAGTAAAACGAGAGAAGTAGAGTTAAAGAATCCTAGTATGAGAGCAATGCTATTGATTGGGTTGCCGTTATCAAGCAATATAAAAACAGCAGTACTACAAGCTATCATCATATCATAACGCAATAGTTTAAGCATAGAAGCCTTGCTTCAAGCCTACGATAGCAGATGCAATATATGACATGTCAAACAGAGCTACAGTACCTACAATGACTTCTGTCAGAATAACAGACGTTATCTACTAACAGCAGAAATAACAGTTATTGAAAGAGGAAATGGTCACGTTATCCTGGGAACTGGGTTTAACTCCACTTTGAGGCATCAATTCATTGGTGCATAGTTACGTCTGATCCTTGGAATCAAAATGAACCAAGAATCATCCACTACTTATATGCCCAACACTAGTTGCTTAAGCACCCTTTCCCTATTATTTAAAGTGCAACAAACACAGAACCACCACAACTCTTGAAACTAGAGCAATTGTCCTACACAAATTTTAATCAAACAATCAGTGAGGGACAAAATCTTTCCTAACAGGAATCCTCCACAACAGAGCAATTCACCTCAATTGCACTAATACTACTTTTACTTGCAACTCCCACAAATAACATCAATCAATTCTCTCTGAACAAAAGAAAAAGAACATACTGAAAATTGCAAAAAGGACAAGAAAGGATCACTTAAAAATGAAATAAAAATATTCGGAATGCTCATAACAACACTTCCTCTAACACTCCCTTTACTATTGGTTGAAATTTATTAGCAATCACAAATTTCAATACTCTCATTTCTAAATCAGGAAAATCATCAAATGAGAAAAGAGACCCACTAAATTTTGTAATTTTCAATAAATTCTAACTAATAACTATTGTTACTAGCACTCAACCAAAAATATAGACCTCTTATATAATCATTCCATTCTGAGATAAAAAAAAAAGATAAATATACAGAAAAATGACAAACTAGAAAGAGAGGGAGGACAAAACTTTTCGTTTGGAAACCAACAAGGAGAGGAAGATATGAATCTAACAGAAATAAGGAAAAAAAAATAAGCAAAGAGAAAAAATAAGATAGAAAAATAGAAAACAAAGACCACTTCGAGTTTTGTGCACGGAAGGAGATGAGGGAGGGATGAGAATGAACTCGTGTGCAGAAGGAAAACAGGGCGAAGCAAAACGGAGTTGGATCTTGACAGAGAGAGAAGCGTGAACTTGGTGTGTTAAGAATGAAACCAAAGAGGTAGGCTGTAGTTTTTCACGTTAGTTACAAATTTGTTGTGTCCATTTTCAAAATTGACAAAGAAAACATTGAAAACAAGCATTTTTCAAATTTGGGTTTCCTTTACAAAACGTTTTCATGGAAAGCTGTTCTTAAAATTTAAACAAACAAAACTAAAATTTATATTTTTTTCAGGGGTTGAGAGAAAATTCCTAATTTTTTATTTTAATCATATTGCATTCAATGCATACAAAATAAGACCTTGAACAAGTCAATTTAAACACACAACTTGAGAAATAGTTAAATTGAAGCATATTCTAACCAAATCATTTAATACTTCTAGAATAATCATATATTATGCTTGCTGTGCCTAAAAGCTAGTCATCTGTTTAAGATGATAATGAATTGATGCCAACTGAAAAGTGGCAGTAACATACAGGATACCAGAACAAACGTGCCATCACAATTTATCGATTTTGACTTGATGTTCGGATCGACAAGAAAAAGAAAAATTAAAAAATGATAAAAGACATCAGCCTGATACTGATAATAAACATATCTTCATTATAAGAGTTGAATGGACATTAATGATTAAAATAGCCCTAATCGGTCAAACAGATCAATCTTAATTAATACAAAATGATTCTCAATAACCAAAACATCTCGCAGAATCAAAATTAAACATAAATGGCGCATCATGCTTTTCAAAAAAAACCTTCCACTACAATGAAAATCAAGCATATATGACTGTGCTAAAGGAAACTACCAAGAAAGATGCAATCCCTAGCTGTATAATCAAGAAGGCAGGGTAAGGCTCATAATCCTTCATCGTTTATAGACAATGAACATCAAAAACAGATTGACTTCGCTTGTGTTACCTCAATGTCTGAGAGTTTTCCTTTGCACACTAAAGAATAATTTTGTAAACTGAAATGTGAATACATTCACCTCTGAACTACTGAGCTGAGGTAGAACTAGAACCAACATTGCCCAAACCCATCTTTTGCCCCAACAACGTAAGCTGCTCTACAAAATCGACTCCAGTTAGAATTTCTGTTGTTCCATATATAATATGCTTGGCAGGCTGCTGATGTTGTGCAAGCTCTTGCAGACTGCAATATTCAACATAATTACCACCACCAATCATGAACGCGATGGCTTCCTTAAATGGTCCTTTCAAATGGCTGCTACTTGCTCCTGAACCAGACTTCGGAGCCCGGGGATCAAACGAAAGGTATGAATCGGTTTCCGGATTTGGCCTACCTTCAATCAAGGCCTCAACTGTCCTTGCCAATGCTAGCTGCCTATCGTTAGATAAAAGATTTTTTACACCAGCTGTCACTGCACTAATTGATTGTCCATAGAGCTTCTCAGCCCAATCAACAATATTACTTCTGCTGGCAGAGTTCGCTGATGCCAATGAAACATTCAACGACTTGATCTTCTTCACGTACTGAAAAGCAGCAGTATCAACCTCAGACTCTCTCAGAGCTGCTTCCACAGCCTCCACTTCAGACTGGTTAATGCTTTCAGATGAAATAAGATATATGATGGCAAACCTAAGCTTGTCCATCTTTGTTCCCTTCCCCTTGAGCACACTAAGCAGGTCACCCCTTTCAATTCCCCCTCTAGCCAACATGTCATTCTCCTTCTTAGCATAAGAATCAAGGGACCTCTCCTTGATCTCCCCCAACAACACGGTCGCAATGTTCGTATGCTTATCAATCACCTGCTTTCTCTCAGTCAACTCAGGCAGAGAATTCACAGCATTCATCAAATGCTTCGTGTTCCCAATCAAATCCGTCCCATCAAACTCAGCACCATGAGTCCCACCAGTCCTGTTATTCACCTCATCCACATCCTTCTTATACTTAGTCAACTGTGTCTCAATCTCAACCGCAACCTCCGGGAACTCCAGCGATCCATTCGCAACCCAAAACGAATCAGCATAATCCAACTCATAAGACCTCATCCCACCTTTCTCGCCCTGCACACTCAGCCTATTCAGCTTCAACCCAAGCACGTCATGGACAAGCGGCCGGTAGCGAAAATCATGCTGAATCGCCACCGGCAACTCAAAATTCCGGTCAAAAATACACAACACAGGGCGCTGAAACGAGCTCACAAAGTTTCCACCCTCTGTAAACAAATTATTCTTTGACAACAAATGATCCCTAATGCGCTGATCCAATGCAGAAGCGACCATCTCGGCAGGGCCACCACGTGGGCATCGGATTACCGGCACAACAGAGAGAGTGGCCAACACGCAAAACAACCCACCAACGATCTTCTCAACAAGCTCCTCAATTTCCTTGTCTCCAGCGGAAGGGTCATTGAGTTGAACATAACAAGACTTGTGGGCCAGCGAAAAAAGGTTATCCTCTAGAGTTACAAACTCGAGATACTGATCGTGAACCTTGGAGATTCGCTGAATGGAATCGGAATTTAGGGTTCCGGCAGCGAGGTCTTCGAGGAGGGGGCGGGGGATGGAGGTGGAGAAATTGAGGTGGAGGCTCTGGTAGAGTGATTTAGACGCGTCCGAAACGATGCGTTGAACGTTGGATTGGTTAGGTTGGACGAAGTACACCGCGGGAACGTCGTGAACGGGTTTGCGATCCTTGTCGATGAGGAAGTAGAGGGTGACGCCGTGCTTGCGGAGGTCCTTGACGTGGATCAAGGGGGAGAGGATGTTCTGGCAGAACTTGTCGTAAATGAGGATCTTGTAGACTTCCTCGTTGGCCGTGCCGGTGGTGGCGTTGAGGGGCTGGTTGAGGTTGAGCATGCGCGCGATGCATTCTGAAACGGCAATGGATGGTTAGCGTGGGAATGGGAAGGAGGGGGCTTATTGGGAATTGGAAAATGCAGAGATCGGAATTGAGAGTGATTACCTGTTTGCTTCTGACGGAGATTCAGAGACATGGCTGTGTCGGCGGTGCGATGGGAATTGGGGCTGTTGAAACGGTGGTGGATCTGAATTCGGATATTAATACACTCTGCATTCTCTCTTCCTCTTCTAACACCTATTTTTATTCAACTCATTTTTTTTTATTTTCTTTTATTTTAATTTTCCTCAACGTAACACCTAAGTAGCTATCCTAATACTACCAAATTTTCAGGAAATGTCATGTTTTTCATTTTTGTTGTTTTTTAAAATATTGTCTCCGATATTTCCTTTTTCTTTTTGTGTAAGACTTTTTGTCAAGGAGAAACTATGGACAAGTATTTTACCAAAACTTTTATAAAGTTTTTCTTAAGAAAACATCCATGTTCTTTACTCTCCCTCTTACAAATTAATTGATGTTTCAGCAATTTAAAACAATTATATTGATATTAATTTTCATTTTTTTACTAAATACTAAAGTTTTAAAAAATAAGTTTTATTGAAATTTATCTCTAATAAACTTTATTGTTTCAAAATAGTTATTCGTAATACAATAAATAGTAAGGAAAAAATATTTTTCTCTTTCAGCATAGTTAACCAACATAAATCTTTATAATTTATATAACCCATGTTAATCGTATAAATATAAATATATACATAAGTTTAAATGGAAAAATGTTTTTAATTGGGAATATTTTTATTTAATTAAAATTGCATTTCTAATATTAGTTCATTCTTATATCAAATTTCAATGAAGTGTAATTTAACTATTATTAGCGAGTCTTCATATAGTACATCTTAACTTGTATTTTATTAAATTTTAATTTCAATAATTATATATATATATATATATATATCAATGAATTATTTTAATTTATCATATAATAGATAATAAGATAAAATTTAACGTGAGAGTGCAATTAAATTTAATACACGCAAAACAAACCTATTCCATTTCCTTTAATTTATGTTTTTATTTTTTGAAAATCAAATGTAGTTGGGTCTAGCTACACATGTATATAAATATTATTTTTGGTTTTGATAGGGATTGAATTGATACATATTTATTTTGTCATCATCGTTACTCTCTTATTAAATTATTTTTATTTTAATTAACATTTTATTTTAAATTTATGTTTATACTTTTTTTATTATTTAATATTATAGAAAAGAAGACGTATGTTTTTCTACTATTTAACTTATAATACTATTATATTTTTTAGTTTTTATTTTTTTTACAATAAAATATTTAATAAATATTTAGATAGATATAAATATGTATGAAATATAAGTATACTTCCTATCTAGAGATAAGAATTAGACACAAAATTCATAATATTTGTTAGGTATAAAATAAAAAAATATGGATAAATTTTCATATCCTTAAACATTAAGAATAATAAATAAACTTATATTTGTGTATATTCTTTGAACTCGTCCTAAATGTTGACAGAGAATATTTTATTTTGGTTTTATTTAAACTTGTTCCAATATTTAGATTAATTAAATAAAATATAAGTATGAATTTAGTGTGAAGAGAGAAAAGAATATGTCCATATTTTTTTAATCCCTCTTATCTATTTAAAATTATTGAATTTTTTTTTACAAATATCATCTCTAGTTTAATTTTTTAACTTTTATAAAAATAATTATTTAATAAATATTTTAACAAAGAGATGTGTTACTCAACAAAAATAAAAAAAATATATAAATTATATATATAATTATAATATATATATATATATATATATATATTATTTCAAAAATCTAAACTGATATAGTGAAACTTATCCCTATCATAATTTTTTATTATCTCAACATGGATTGTGAAAGACACTTTTATAATTGTTACACCCATAAATAGAATAATAATACATCAAATGTAAATATCTTTTAAATATTTCATTTAATTATGTTTTTTTTACTAGTTCTAATTCATTAGTCAATCTATTAAGTTTGTGAAGCATTGTGTTTATATTTGCTATTAACTTTTTGTTTTTTAGTGTGCTTAAAAGAAGTGTAACATATTTATTCCTATATCAACATGATAAGTGGTCCATCATATATTATTGTGAATAATTGGATTAACTTATCACTGTAAATAGGTTCACAAAGGATATTAACCCATCGATACACACAATGATTAAAAAAATATTAATATCCAAATGTGGTAATTATTAATGTCTATCATTCCAGAAGAGTTTAATACATACGTTATGTGTTTCAATTTATTAATATTATGAACCTAATAAATTTATTTAAGTAAAATGCATTTACATCTTTAGTTAATTTAATATCAAATCATATAAATTATCTATAGTAATTACAAATAATAAGTATAAATGTAATTAATTTTTAATAAACTAAATGTAAAATGTCATTATTTACACAAACATTTTAGTTTATAGTCAATTATAGTTATTTATAATAATATTAACGTAATATCACAACTTTATTTAATATTATTATTTATTATTTTAAAGTTTATAGGTTTTTTTATAAATATAAGTTTTTCACTCTAATTTTAAAACTATTATGATATGTTAAACCATGATCTCAATACTTTGATTAGTTTATGTGTTAATACTCAAAGTTTGGAGTAATTTTGTTTTATATGTATAAAGATATTTTTTTAAGTAAATGTTTTTTAAACTCTCATTTAAGAAAATATATATTTTAAAAATTGTATAATGGGGTGATTTTTATTTTTGAAATTTTTTTAAACATTTGGTTTAATAAGCTTTTTTATTTTGTGGATTTTTTTAACTTTATTTTACATGAGTTAGGTCAAACATGTAGGTTTAACCAAATTGAAATATCTACTTAAAATCTGAATGGAGACAATTTTTTATAATAATGAGTTTTCTACTATAGTTAAAAGATTATTATTGAATAATATAATAAGTTATTTCTATTTACAATATTTGTTTTTGTTAAAATAATTGATAAGTGTTTTGTCACATTTTTTTATAGGGCGAATGTTAGGAATAAAAAAGATAAAAAGAGAATTATTTATTTTTGTATTTTATTTTTTGTACTTGTCTTTTCTTATTGAGTTTTTTCATATTAACCTACATTTATGTCTCCTTGACTAAAAGACATAAACAAAACTCTTTATATTATTTTAGAAAAATTAGTTAATATACAAACTTAATTCACCTCGTATCATAGACAATCCCACCCAACCCAGCATTATAACATTCACTACATTCTCACTTCCATCATGGACAATCCCATCCAACCTAACATCTCACCACTAACTCAAATCATGTTATCACCTTTCCCTATTAGACATCAACTTCTTTCCCTCACTCATTCCCTTTAAGTTTGTATTTACTAACACCACAACCCTTGCTACTTTCCTCTCACACCTTCCCCATCTTTTTGTTTTCATTAACTCCAACTACCCTCTTTGAGGGCACAAACCCTTTAGACTAGCTTTACCAAGTAAACCAAGTATTTTCATTTTCTTTAAATGTCATGAGAGTCCCCCTTGCATATGACTTCTTTCTTCATGAGATGTGATACTTTAAGTTGGTTTAAATGGATGTACCAAAATCACCAACTACTTGTCTCATTCAAGTTTTATGATTATGTTGTGGTTCATGCACTTGTGTTAATCATCTCACATAGCTTTCCAAACTTCGCCAACATGGTTAGTAGTTGATTATCAAGATATTTTTGAAACACCCTTAATCCACCAAACCAACACACATTCACTTTCAATCTCTTCCTAAATGTTGACTCCGACTTCCACTCACTTAACCAACACACTACCTTTGAAACCACATAAGTGGTTGTATCCTTCTCACCTTCCAACTCAACTTCCTAAAAACATAAACTACTCATCCTTATCACGAATGAACACATTATTCCTTCACACCAATCAAGCAACACCCATGTATCCACTACCACCCCTTTCCACCAATCAAATATAAGTTACATACTCACCTCAAGCTTATTACCCTAACACAACACTCAAACACCTAGATGACATCCTTTATCTTTGTTCTTGTAAAACTAGTTTTTCTTACCCACATGTGCCAAACACATTTTACACGTTCCTCACTCAAATCACTTAAGCCTAAGACTCAATTGTCTTAACCACAAATCCTAACTTCAACACAACACTCCATGTGCTACAAATAGTGTCCATCTTACCAACCTATTTTTCCCCAACCCAATTACCAAGCTCATTCGATCCCAACATGGACACAATCCAAATCACCCCAATAACCACATCACGGGACCTTGAGGACATATTCCATTTGCAAGAATGAGACATTGATAGTAGGTGTTCTATTGTACAAATCCATCAGAGGCTCACTAAAAAGATCAACAAACACAAATGACTAAAAGATTATATTTAACTAGTACAATGAATTGTCTCTACCTAGAATACTTTTTGTTAAAATAATTTACATGTGTCCTACTTATATTGTTTATTTGTAATTTGGATCTTTATAAGATCAACGTCACAAATGAAAAAGGCAAAAAATGAAGTTATTTATTTTCTCTACTTTCCTTTCCCCTTTTGTATTCTTTATATAATTGACTATTGTTTGCTCTTTCTATTCTTCACATCCTTCACATATTCTCTCTTCTCATGTTGATTCAATCATATTTTCTTTGAAAATCAACTTCCTCCCTCCAAATTGAAAATCCAAGTTTTGCATTCATACTCCAAATTTGTCAACCTACAAGCCATCCCTATTCAATCAAATTCTAAAGATGGTAATAGAGAAATATTATGGTTATAACATATAGAATTTGAAAGTTAAAATTGGAAAAGGAATGTTTTCAATATGAAGGGTTTATCTTCCAATGTGTGTCATCATCATGAGTGGTGGTGGATGTTTTTCCAAAAAGATTGTAACTCATGCTACAATGTTTGCACTAATTTGAAGAATAATAAAACAAAAAAGATGAAAATGAAGTTTGAAAGGAAAAACATATATTTGGTAATCAATCGAAACCCTGATTATCTAGTATAAGGGGGCTAATAGAATGTTGGAAATGAGAGATTCAATTGAAACCCCGATGGTATCTTGGTAGGTAATCAATCTCATCTTTGGATTCGCTGACCACCTATCCTTGAGCCATTCCCATCTCATACTAACTAATATCAAAGAGTCATCTATCTCTGTGTACCATATGTACCCATATGCAATCAAATAAATAAGAAAGGAGTGAGGAATAATGATTTCCAACACATTTATATATTAATGGTAAACTTCTACCGTCACTCAAGATGAGGGTCCTAAGGTTATCCATGGATACACACTCCCATTTGTAACAGCTCTATTAAAGATCCAAGAAGTGATTAAGAATTTATACTCTTAATATCAGGTACAATTCCTCATCATCGTCACAAAGAATCCTAAGTTATAAAAATATCATTCAATGAACATATCATGTCTACAAAAGATATATTACTACACCAATCACATAATGTTAAGTAGTCATTAATATTGTCAACCTTAGTAGGATGGAGATTTTGAATCGAGTGTGTCACTTCGATCATTAGGCTCTTTACTCAATTTGTACCCTAAGACCTCTATCGTTGATGATCATATCTTTCATCTTTTTATTTTAAATACTACCACATATATATTATTTAGAATGAAATACTAATTTCTTTTTAATAATAAACTATTTATTCTAAAAATTGATAAATTATTTGTTTACTTATATTTATTCTATCATTTATTTTCTAATATTTATAGATATATAAATTCTTAAAACTCTTTTTTCTTTTAAGAACTATTATTTTCACTCTGTTAAGGTTTTTTTTTTAATACTTACAACTATTTATAATTATTTTATAATTTAATTATTAATATTTATAAATTAATAATTTTTATTTGTTAGTCATTCATATCTTTTATAATATACTCTTCAAAATAGTTTTTGATAATTTAAAATTTATTTACAGATAAATTATAAAACATTTGACACAGTTTTCTTTGTAACGGGAACATTTAAGTTAAACAACAAGCTAAAAACATAAATATAATAATAATAATAATAATATACAAATAATCAATGTTTCTAACTAAAAATTAATGAACATAGTAAATATTTACCATTAACATAAATGAGTAAAATAAAAATCATTTTCTACTTGTGTGAGAAAAGAAGAGGATATATCTTTTTATTCTCCAATTTAATTTCAATATATATATATATATATATATATATTTATTAGAAAATGGTAAAAATCTTTCTTATATAGTAACTGAAAGTGTTGGTGTGAGATTGCAAAATCTGAATCTCATCTCTATCAATTTTTAAAGGTCATCATTATTTATTATTATTATTATTATTATTATTAACCTTCTCATTATCATTAAAACATGGTTAAGAATTGATGACCTAATGTACAGTTTTAACAGATAACACATAAAGATAATTTTTTACCGTTGTAAAATAATTATAATGATAATTTTTTAAAAATTTAATATATTTTTTCATAATTAGTATTTTTTTTTAAATTACATGGAAAACATATTTTAATCCAATAAATATTTATATAAAAAATTAAATTTTTTATATTTCTTACTATAAATGAACTTACTCTGTTATTTTTATTATCTTTACTAATAATTAAGAGTATTTTGAACATATTTATGAAAGTTCTCTAAAAATATTTTCTTTCTCTAAAATCATATAAAAGTATATCTAATATAATTCTATATTTATTTATCTATTAAAATTTTATTTAATTCTTTTTTTACATAGTCTTTGAGATTAAGAAATAATATTAAAATTAAAAGTTTTGAATTAACTAAAGAAATAAAAAAAAATTAAAATTCTTTAAAAAATTAATTGATTAAATGCACAACCAAGAACCTTTTAGAAAAGAGAATGAATGAGTTATTTTCAATATATTATTCATGGTACATGGGTAATCATTTTTATTATGCTTTAATACCATCTTTACCTTCACCAAATATCAATAAATCACTAATCTTGAAATGATAAAAATAATAAAAACTAAAATTATATGGATGATTTATCTTTGGTGCATGGATTTTGACATACTAAGTTGATAATAATTTATATTTTATCATTTTTGTGATGACATTTCATGATAGCAATACATAAATGCATTGAACACTTTTTTTTGTCAGCTTGCACAGAATACTTAATGAAAATCAAATATTTCTATATTTGTATATTTACATTAAGCATATGAGTAGTACTAATCTACTAGTCTGTATTTAAGAAACACAAAAAATCTGCTCTCATTTTGAATACTAATACATATAAGTACTTGGTTGTTAGAAATACTATTATTTCTTTTTAATGACTTTTTAAGGTTCTTTTGAGAAAACTAATAAATACAATAATTTTTCGGTTAAAAATAATTTAATATTAGTTTAAACTTTTGAAATTGATAATTAAATAGATTTAAAAAAAAAAAATGAGATAGAGGGAGTAATATCTTTCAATTAATTGAGATTTTATTTTTAATAATTTTTTTATATCAACTTTAATAATGTCACTTTAAGAAATAATTTATTTTTAAATATAGAAATTAAATGATATTGAATTCTTTAAGAAATGATAAAATAAATTAATTAACTTATATGAGCGCGAGTATTAATTATAATTAAATCTTTTGTTTATGATTATCTTGTTTGGCACCAATCATGCATGCATAGGCTATGGATGTAAACTAAGTATATTAATTAGTTTGTAGTTATCTTATGAGCCAATAAGGTAAATATAAATACCTAAACCAAACAAATACTTGAGGCACAAGCCAACCAAAGGTTTACATTGGTACAACACAAGACAAGGTGGCTGTGGTGACTGGTGGGTGAAGCAGAAGCACACCACATGAAACGCCAAACCAAATTCAACACCGCCCTTTAATTCTTTTCAGAGTCCCACTCTCATTACACAGCGCAAGTTCTTTTTTTTTCACCCTTTTCCGATTAAACCCTTGCCCTCTTCCCCAAGCAATCACGCCCTCTTCCTCTTCCTTCTCCTCTGCGTGAAACCAGGACAGCCCTTTTGGCCTCTTCACTCCTTGCCACCCAAAGTCTTAACCTTTATCGGTTTAGCTGTGTTATAATCTCCGTACAATGTATCCCGTGTCACTTCTTCCGTCTAATTCCTCAATTTGAGTCTCTGTGCTTAGTTTTTGCTGATGGCTGAGGATGTTTGACTTGTGTTTCTCACTAGTTTGATTCTTTAGTCCTTTTTTCCCTAATCCTTCAGTTTTTCTACCTGTTATACCTGGTTTGTTATTATTCTCTCTGGGGTAGTGGAGGGTTTATTAAATTTAAGAATTGATTGTCTGAAGGATTTTTTGGGGTTCAATTTATGACTAATTGGATTAGACACTAGGATTGTGGTTACATAGAGCAGGGAATTCGTGTAATATAATATAATTTAATTTTTTGTTGTATTATGTGTCTTCGATTCAGAAATATCCATTTTATTGGCCCTTTTTTTTTTCAATGAAGCAAATTGCTTCATGTGAGAGGATCTTGAGACTGAAATCAAACCCTTTATTGCTTGAGGTCACAAGGGGTAAATACATTCAATGAGGGATAGTGTTTTTTTTATTGAAGTTTCCTCATCACCACCAAGGCTTCAGTGAGTTTTGTACATGTGTGTACATTGAGAAAGAGTGAACTGGTTCTTATTTTCAGTGCGCAGGACATCACTTTTGATCATTTGCAATTTGGGAATTTGAAGAAAGACTTCAATTTCTGAGAAGTTAGTTATTTTAGCATCGATGATATTAACCTAGTGATAATAATAAGAAGCATTGGATTGGTCATTCGGGAAAAGAGAAAGGAATTGTTCAGAAAATTCAGGCATTTAACGTGAAAGCACTAATTAATTCCATCTTGAAAAAGGATTTGATGTATTTGATATGAGTGATGGAAGGAGGTGATCATTCATTAGTACCACAATGGTTGAAAGGCAGTGGAAATGAGAGTAGGGTGGCTAGTACAAACAACCAATTCACATCACCATACTCTGGTAATTGTTTATGTTTAGTGCTGAATACCTGATAATAGTTAATATCATGTTCTTATGTTTAAAAAAATTGGAAAAAGTAAGGAAGGAAAAATTGAGATTCCATTTTTCTTTTGTATGCTTTAGTTGAAAAGAAAAGAAATGGTATGGGGCGGGAAGTATTTAAGTTTGATCCATGATTGTTGCCAATTTTCCATCCATTCCCATGGACATGCTAGAAAAAAAGGGAATTCTCTTGAATCTTTATTGTTTGATAGGGAATTCCTCGAATTAGAAAGGAAATTTTATTGCACTTTTATTTTCTTCAACAAATTTTTGTCTCAGGAACATTTTTTTTTCTTTTTCTCCAACGCATATCAGAGATGTTATTTCGAAGTTAGGATTTTATGCCAAATGTAATCTAGTACTTTGATTCAAGATGTATGACATTAACTCACCAAATGTTGTGCCCGGCAAGATACTGTCATCCGGTATATTGCATAACTGAAATAAGCATCTATGAACAGTTCTGATCGTGTAAAATATCCTTCTTGTGTCAGATCATATGACTTATTCCAGTCGGCAATGGAGTCCTAGCCTCTCAAGGTCATATAGTAGTTCTGAGAGAAGCTGGCTTGATAGGGATGGGGAGAAAGATATTGACAATGATGGTCTGACCTCAGCATCACTTGATATTCCAATGACAGTTGGAATTGGAGGCAAGGCTATGGTGATGCATCAGTATAGTGTTTCTACAAGCACATCTTCTATGGGCCTCAGTATGGCTGAGACATTAGCTCAGGGTCCACATCACTCTTACTCACCATCACAAGTATGTTTGATTTTGAACTCTGTTTTAAGTTTTGTATTTTTTTTGAAATTGTTCAGTGCTCTTATGCTATGCTTTTTCATGTAGTTATCTGCTAGTACTCAAAAGCTTGAAGAGTTGGCCCTTAAGCAATCTAGGTTATTAATCCCAGTGACACCATCCACACCAAGATCCCTGGTAAGTATTTCTTCTGCTTCATTTTTCCTAAAACAATACAGTCATGAAAAAACTAATTTTAATATATTGATTTTTTTCCATAGTTCAACTTATGGGTTTTATGCACAACTGAAAATTTCATGGTGCTGTTATATTTTGTATTGTGATTGATGTTCCTCCTAAGAATCTGCTAAACTAGAAACATGCTACATGTAAAATGTATTTTCTTCTAACTTTATTGATCTATGTTCTAATCAATGAATTATTTTGGAAGTGTTGAAGATATAAGCATTTATTTGTGGTGCATGCTTTTGAATGATTTAAGTTGAGATCTATTTAACTGAATTTATTGCCATATGCCTTAATAGAATTAATTATTAATCATATTAGTAAAGTGTGGATAGATGATGTCATTCTCCTCCTTGCTATCTAAGGGGAGGTATACTACACCTAACTCAATGGTTATTGATTTTTATCATTATCTTAGACTTTGTACTTTTGTGGAATTGACAGTTGTAGTCTACATGACATAAAATCCGTAACTTATTTTTTGTTCATTCCTTTCGATGCATCAAAAGTTGTAAACTCGTGAAAATGAATAGATAAAACCATATGAAGGCTGCGATGCATTTCTTCACCCCTTCCAACCTTTACCTTATTCTTAGTATGAAAGAAAAATATCAGTGACCCAACTATGATGGGATAATACACCGAAGATATTCGTTTACTGAGGCTGGAGGTTAAAAAAGATATGGTGGACCAGTTGGATTGTAATTTCTCTAAAGTTCTGTCTACTTTGATGCATTCGCTTATTTTCAATCAACACTAGGTAAGAAGAGTTGTCTTCGAAGAATAATGAATAAAGCTTAACCATGAAAAGTTCAGAAGTACCTTCTGGATCAATTCTGTGTAATATCATCATATTTGCTTTAGGTATTGATTAGAGTTTGAACTACTGCAATGCATAAAGGCAAACCACCGTCTGTGGTCTAATCTCCTATTTGGGAGCACGTGTAGATTTGTAGTGCTATAAATTATTTAGGCGTGGAGGCGTTGAGAAAATTTCATTAGTCTCCCTTTCAAATATTCTGCTAAGAGGGTGATGAGGATTATGTTGACGGTAAACCTAAATGACTGTCAATATTGGTGTTTTGCCCGAACTTCAGTATTAAATCTTAAGGCCCCAAATATGTTACAGATTTTTAGTATAAATCTTTACTGGAATTAACAAGTTATTTAGCCAAACTTAGTTTATGTCTCGTTAATATTGGTTACAAAGGCATATCTTTTGTTTCACTTCTGAAACATTTAAGGTTTTCATATTTCTGATTTGGATTATATCATTTTTTTCCAAATTAATTTTGTTCTGTTGTACATGACCATTCTATAGCAGTTGAATTCCTCTTATATTATACTTGGTTCAGGACTCTTACCTTTGCAAAAGAACTCCTTATCTACTGTATTATCTAATCTCTGCTATACTTGGTGCATTGATGCCCATTCCTTCGAAGTAAAAAGTAATAACTTGGAGTCTTGTACCAAAAAAATATAACCATTGAGCAGTTAAAACTTTTTTGGACTGAGTTTGGGGCTTGCTAAGCAATTTAAGTTCAATAACTGTAAGGAAATTTAGCATCACTAACTAGCAGTTAATTATTGTTAGAAGTAGTTTATATATTACTAACTTTGGAATATGAATATCTTGTAGGTCGCTAGCTCTTCAGAGAAATTAAAGGTCAAGACGGGGCGGCAGCAATATCCCTTCTCCTACTCTCGTCGACCCAGTCATTCTTTACACAGTGGTCATCCAAACTCAGACATACAGAAAATTAGCTCTGTTAATTCCCTTAATTTCAGTGCTCCACGAGAGTTGAATGGTGTCTCTTCAGTAGTAAAGGACAACTTAAGTCCCATTAGTAGATCAGTGCTCAGCCCAGTTGGTCCCACTAGATCCCCTTCTATATCTGCTCCCTCTAGAAGCTTAGGTAACAATTCAAACCCTTCTTCATGGATAACATTGGAGAAGAGACCTACTTTTCCTACCCAGAGCAGGAATGATTTCTTCAAGAATCTTTCAAGGAAGAGTTCCGTGGAAAAACCTTGTTCTGATGTTTTGCCTGTTGACATGTCTTGTACCTTGGAGAAGTCTGAAGCCAGCACAACCAATGTCTCTAGTTGTCCCATTCTGAAATCTAGTGACGCTTCTTCAGTGGATACCTCTTCTCTGAACATGGTGAGTGACCACAGCTCCATAATTACAGTGAATGGCAATGCTGCCGATGAACCTTTGAAACCTTCAAGCAGTGGAGAGAATCAGCATAGCAGCAATCCATTTCCTTATCCAGATGAGGAAGAGATTGCATTTTTACATTCACTTGGGTGGGAGGAAAGTGCAGGAGATGATGAAGGCCTTACTGAAGAGGAGATACAAGACTTCTATGAAAAGGTTATTATTCTTTTGGAACCGTTTCTTTTCTGTAATTAATTTGGAATAATATTAGGAGTTGAAAAATGATTGCCTTATGATCCATGCATTTCTTCCTCATGCAGCACATGAAGTTACAGCCATGACCAATTACTCTGCAACATGTGCTTCAAAGACAGAATGCGATGCTACTTGATTCGATTACTGGGAGATGAGGTGGAACTCCACAAGTAAATTATGTTACAACTTAGAAGTTTGATATGGTAGGATTTGAAATATAAAAGTGATGTTCATTTACTATGTTTCTTTAGGTGAATTAGTGTGTTAAAAATTAGGGAAAGGTGGCTGGAAGGTAGCTAATGGATAAGAAGATTATTCTTTTGGTTAATTGGAAAGCTTTATCAGGAGGAAAAAAACTACTGAGATGCAGGCTAAGCATAAAAACTTAACTAAGAACTAGTGAAATAATGACGCTGCATGTAATCTCCCTAGCATTAGGAGCAAATGAAGATACCAAAGATGAATGTCCTTTTGTTTAACAGGTCGCTGTGTGTAGATGGTATACAGTAAAGCAAAGAAGAAAAGGAGTATTAGATAGTTATTTTTTCTTGACCCTCTTTCATCTTTTCCTTCTTATTTCTTTCTGATTACTGTTTTTAGTTAAAGACACACACTGTGCTATAGTTTCTAGTAGGACCATAGAAATGGTTCCCCATACTTCATTATCATTAGAAAAAGAAAAGAGGGCAAGATATTAGCTGATTTTGTTCTTTCCTACGTATTTGCCTGTTGTTTTCTTTCGAAATACTCTTGGTAATCCACTTATCCGTTTCTGTAAAACTTTTGTGGTGTCAGAGCCTTATTCTGTTTTCCTTTTTTTTATCTATTTTATATGCTTTATATCACGAACCCTACTATTTTCTGACATATGATCATCAATTGTTACACTGTTTTAATTTCACATAATTCAGAAAGTATTTGATGTTTTCTCTATCTTCTTTAATGCATAATGTTTTAAAAATAAACATAAATGCATGTCATAGAACTACATGCCTAAAAATTCGAACAAAAGTCAAAACAACCTCAAGGCAGTCTTGGAATCAGATTCCAGAGAGATTTTCTTGCTTTCGTGTCTTACACAACACAATTTTAAATTTAGATTTCAACTTAACAGTAAAAGCTAATTTATGGGATAAGAATTATGGTTCACTTGAAAAAGAAAATACTATTTTAGTCATACTTGTAATAATACAAAATCCCAGTTTGCACGAGACTAAAATGACATTTTCAGAATTTGTTATACAATAATGCTAATTTGAAACTATAGGTAAATGTTAAACACCCATATACATTTGGATACACAAAACAAGAATTGATGCAGTATTTACCAATTAAGTATATAAATACCTAGTAACCTCCACAACTAAAAAAAGAGCAAAGTATACAAATTGTTCAGCACGGTACATCTAAATCAGAATTGATGTTATCGATGGAAAAATAAAATGTATTTTCATGCTAATGCATATGAAATCTTTTCTCATGGATAAATTAAGGAGAAGGATGTGGAGATTTCGTGACAAATTTTTTCAAGAAACAATGTTATTTGAAAATGATGATAGAGGAAATATAGGTTTCAAATAACGAAAATTTGTTGACCAGATTTTAATAAAAGGAAATTAATTTTTAAATTAAAAAAATGTATCGGAAATCTAATGAAATGATATCTAATAAAATAGAATTTTGTCTCGAGACAAATTTTGGTCTTATTTTATCTTGTATTTTATAAACTCGATCTTTGACGTGTTAGAATTCCTTTTTATTCTTCTTTATAGTTTGTTACTTCTCTATCGTGTGTGTCTTAAGTTTCTTTCACTATTTTTTCTTTCATTTTTTTTATTTTTTTTAAAGATGTTTTTATTTGTCATAGATGATCATTTATATCTCCTTATAAGATATAAAGACGAAATAGGTCCAAAGTTTGTTTGGGAATAAAATACAATTTTAACAAATAGTTTAAGAATTAAAAATATATTTAACTTTTTTTTTTTAATTATCTTACTAAAAGCTCGATTCTGATGTCCACTTGATTTAGGTGAAAGTCCCTGGGTTGAGATATGCTTAGACTTTAACACATGTTCCATTAAAAAAAAGTACGAACTTTAAAAGAAAAGTATTTAAAAACCCTAGCAGTTATATATTGAATCTAGGAATATAGGAACACTTCTTGAATTAAAGTAACTAATTATTTCTCTTTAAATTAGGTATGTTTCTAAGGGATGAATGAATTTGCATGAAAACATGTGACTCCTTATTTATTATGGTACATTATTTATGCACTGTTATTAAATCTTATTTTTTACATTAATTATTTAATATATAGTTTGTTTCTTTTCCTTCCATCTCTGTTTATTATATAAAGAAATCAAATATAAATATAATTTACCATTCTTCATTAACAAATTTTCAGAAACCAAGTTTATACATGCAGAAACCATGTGCATACTGCCCCAAAAAGTGTCAACACAACCAAGTGGAAATTAAAAGTCAATATAAAGCAAATTATGGAAGTGATTCTACTGCAGTCAACGCTATATATCCATATAAATAATATATTTAAGATCGTATTAAAATTATTTAAATCCTAAAAAATTCCAATAATTAAATCGATCAAATTCGTTATTTAAATAAGAGTTTGCAATACAGTTACATAAATTTATATATCCTTAAAATTTAAAAAATGTTCAATAGCTTTCTTAGTCAGTCATTCAAAAAATTTAAATTATTTTATTTTTATTATAATAAAATTGTGTCTTCGATTTTAGCAGTAAGATGCTTTTATAAATAGTATTCTTCTGAGAAAGTCACATATTTTTCTGATGCAATCACGTATTTTCCTCATTTTATATAACGCATGTAAAACCTATCTCAAGTCAAATCAATCTTTTTCAATCTTTAATTACTTATTTAATCAGGAATTCAATGTTGAGTAGATATTCAACTTCTTCAACCACTGTTAAGCATTATTAATAGGAAATTTAACCGCTTTGAATTTTTTAAAATAATTTTTTATAAAGTAGTCTTAATTCATCAATTTTTAATTTTTAAATTATTTACGCTTAATGTTTTGTTTAAATAAAAGAATTTCAATTTATCAAATTTTAAACCTTTTTAGTGGATAATTTTTTTATTACTATCAAATAAAAAATTTACATTAAATAATATTTAAAAAATTAAAAATATCAACTAATAATGTTTTATGAATTTAAATTATTTTACAATAAAATTCTACCTCAATTCGCGTTAATAAAGATTTTTTATTAATATTATTTCATATTATTTTCAATTAATGTTAACTATAATGATTTTAGTTGAATATAGATTAAGTTATTTTTTACGTTATTAATTAGGACTTAGCCAAATTTTTTTTTATTAATATGGCTTACAAAATTCCATCACTTAATATAGGCAAAAAAAATTATAAGTAAAATTAACTTTGTAAGTTTTTTCCATTCGAGCTAGAAAAATTCATTCTAATGTTGGAAACATGTAAGAATTAGTAAGAAAAAATAATATCAAATCAATAAAATTTCAATTAAGTTAACTATGTCCTGGTCGCCATTAAGTCAATCAATGCCTAGTTAATAGGAAGACCATATAAATATATATAACTAAAAGAAAACAAAAATTTCAAATCTTTGTATTTTTATGTGAATTTAAATAATTAAATTATTCATATATTTTTTTGAATTCTAACTCCTTTTAAAATTTCCTGCTTAAATAATATCATAAAATATTTCAAATTTTCTATTAAAATAAATACTGTGAAAAACATTATTTTGGTTGGTTTGGTTAAGGGAAAAGATGAGAAAAAATAATTTTCTATTTATCACTCACTATATCTGTATTTTGTCCTCCAAAATTAGATAAGATTATTTTTTTATTGAAGTATTATTGTGTTCCTAGAAAATATAAGCATAGTCTAATTAGTTCTTAAAAAAATTAGTGATACTTAATTCTCTAAAGTTTTTTTTCCATTAACAAAATTAATCATTTCATCAGTGACACAGTTAAATCATGTTCACATCTTATTCAAGTGTCAAATATATAAATGTGACTTTAGCTAAATGGTTCATTTATGTTAGATTTCTCAAGTTACCTAAAAACTTTAATTTTGTATGTAGGAGAGGATAAATCAAAATTGAACCCTAAATTCAGTGAACCATAAATTGGGGGCATTTCTCACTGAAATATGACATCAAAGTGCATACTACAAAATACACTTTAGAAATTCAATCACATTTGAACATACAACCAAAACCAACACATACATAATAAATACAATTGATTATATGGTTGGTGCAAGATTGAACAATTTCAGTTTCACCTAATTGATGTGAATTCCACAATTTCAGCAAGTAGTTGTTGAACATTTGGAGAAAGTCTTTTTTAAATTTTGTGTTACACATCTATTATATTTATGCTTTCTTTGCTTTGTTATTTATAACATTATTATTATCTAATTTTTTTAATTTTGGACACAATTTAACATTGTTACTATTCATCTATCATCACTTGTCAACTTTTTAGTAAAGTGAATGGTGTTTTAGATTACTTTTAGTAAAGAGTGGATGGTGTTTGGTTTCTGTATTTTCTATTCTATTTTTAATAAAAATCAAAACTGAAAATATGTTTATTTTAAATTTGGGGAATATTTTCTTAAAAATTTTATATATTTGAGTTTTTTTTAAAGTTGTGTAATGATTTTTGGTGTTTCGTTTGGTGTAGAAAGATTAAAAATACGGATTAATGTGAATAATATTTTATTAAAAAATTATCAAAACTTATTAATATATTATTATTATTATTATTACTATAATGTAAAAACATAAAATGTTTTATTAATTTGCTATAAAAAATAGTTAAACCAAACATATTTTCAATGTTTTATTTTTCAATAGTAGAAAATTGAAAGTTAAAACAAACACGTTTTCTAAATCCTGAAAATGTATAAGTGAAAACGGTTTTAAAAATAGAAAATGAAAATAAAAAGAACATCTCCTCAAAATAAACGCCATTATATTTTCCTGGAATATGGTTTATTTTTTAAAATAACTATTAATTTTTAGCTTATTATTGTCATTATTTTCTCTGACAGGTTGAAAACAATGTCCACTTATTCTTTGACACAGAACACTATAATCACTCGGACTATCATTCAAGGTATTATCAACTAATGCATAGTCTTAATTTATTTTTTTAATCCTATTATATTATATTATTTTTAAAATTTTGTATATATACTCTTTTTCAAGAGTTTTATAATATACTTAATCCATTAATTCTCTCTCATACCATAATTATTTATATTTAATGTAAATAAAAGTAAATAAATAATTTTTATTTTATTTAAATTTTATTTTCATTATCATATCATATATTTCAATATAAACATTTTATAAGACCCTCTAAATTATAATTTTAAATATAATCCTTAAAAAAATCTCTTGATTTACAAAATAAAGAAAAAAAAATCTACTATATATATATATCTATACTAGTGATTATTACTAATATTAATTCTTATTTGCATCACTCACTTATAATTATAACTCGATAACCTTGAAAAATTTATGAATTTTTCTAGAATTTCTTTTATGAATTTATAGTTTTTTTTTATGTTTTTCAAATTTCTCATTTATATTTAATATTAAATTTATATTTATATTTAAATTTCTAACAATTTTTACAACATTTAGTATTTTTTTCGTTTTACTTTCTTATAGATGTAGATAATAACAAACTGAGTAATAATTAAACACTAAAAATTAAACTAAAATTTCACAGAATAACAAATTTTAAAATATTTCCAACTATTAAATCATATCATTATAATTTTTATAAATTATTATACCACCAATATCTTTATATATAAAAAAGAAAATTTTGATAATTTAATTGATAAATTATAGCTTCGTATCAGAATTATTCATATTAAATTTATTTTAAAATTAAATAATAAAATGAAATACTTAAATAATTTATATTTTAAAAATATATATTAAGTTGATGTTAATTTATATAAACAAAGCATCAAATATTTTATATTATTATATAATATATAAATTTATATAAGAAAATTAATTTTAAAAAACATAATTTAATCTAAAAATATTAAAATGTATATTATTTTGTAAAGGTACACGCAATTTAATTTCTCTCCTAATTTTATATACAAATTCCAAAACATAACTATTTTTTTCTTTTTTTCTTTTATATTGTTATTAATTTGGAAATATGGTTCTTCTTTTTTTATTTTCCCGAAAAATCTATTTGCATGATTTTAATTATGTAATTACTGTGTATCCATTAACATTTAATAGAAATTAAGGAATTAACACGTTATTACACACTCATATTAGCAAAGTAAGTTGACGCCAAATTCTATTACATTGTTACATTAGCATTTATGTTAAATATGGGATGTTAATTAAGGTTTACGGTATAATTAAAATTTTTGTTGAAATTAAAAAACTAAAATTGTAGTTGCAGCAAAAAAAAACTAAAATTGTACAAGTAAAATAATTAGATATCAAATTTGTTATAAAAATAAGGGACCAAAATTACAATAGCGAGAAGTTAATACAATTAAAACAGATTACTGCCTGAGAAGAAAAAGTATAAAAATGTTATTCTACTTTTAAGAATAAAAAATTAATTTTTGTGAATAATGAAACTAGTGAAAGAAAAAGAGTTTTAAGATGGATTTTTTTGTACATTTCACAATAGTTACCTGAATATAGAATGAAAGATATTAAAAATTTATATATTTTAAATCGTATTGGAATTTAGAAAATGGATGTTTTAGACTATTGCTTTTCCAAATTAATAGCAAACAAAATTCAACTAAATAATAATTATACATATACTTGTTTCTTTTAATATATTAAAACAGTTCTACATCACTTCAGAATTATAGAAATCAATAGTTTATAAATATTCGTTCCCTAATTATCGTAACACATTTTAAATTGATGGGTGCATTTACATAAATGTAAAATAAATTAAGGAGACGTATTTTTATCAATTCATACATATTATTTTCTTATTCAAAAATTATATACTTGGAAGGAAAGTAAACACTTATTTTATACTAATTTACTTCAATTAAGCTATGTCTAATTTTCTTTCATAAAATTCTTGAAATATTTCATTATAACCAAACTAGCTATAATGAGTATTGTTTAATTACCACTTTTGATTTACACGAATATATAATGTCACTTATGAATTATACATGTATACAATGTTACACTAAGCAAATTCTTTTTATCTCTAATTTGAGTAAATAACATAAGTATTATGTAATTATTACCTATTTTTTGTTTACATGACTGTAAAATATTACTCTTAACTTGTATGAACATATCATGTCACTCTTACTTACAAATAAATATAAAATGTCATTTATAGAAAACTCTCTTTTTATCTTTATGGAAGTAAAGAACCTTTAATAAGTAAAGAATTTATAAATATAACTATCTATTAAGCTAGTAGGTTTAGGTAGATGAACTAGTTTTCACTATTTTATCTTGAGACGTTAATGAGTATTCTTGTAGGAAGGGTAAGTTTTGCATGAGGCTAGATGTGTCTTTTTCATAGGAATTTGAACTTCGTTGATGGATCTCGTGTGTAACTTTTGTGTTCTTTGATGTGTGTGTTGGACATTTCAATGTCTTTTCTGACAAATCACCAACTTACAGGTGTATAAATCCAATCAGTAGATCATGTTTCTTTTTTTAAAATTTTCTCAAAAATAGATTAGTTAACATGTGTCGTAAGCTTATATGTTTAAATATATTTGAAAGATTATGATTTTACATTGAGTTTGTGCATGTTAGAGTAATTTTTGCATTCCAACTAGTTAATTTTAAATTTTTAACTTTAATATACTTTTATCTACTTAATATGTTGTTGTTATAAGCAAACATTAGTTATTCAAGACTTATTAATGTCAAAATATATTCAGATCATAGACTTAAATTGTTATATAATGATTTCAATTGTTCCTTATTGGTCACAATTTTCTTACGTGTGTCTCCATTGGTCCGTTCTTTTATATAAAATTTTTTGGTTTTGTTGGAAGTAATTTTCATGTCATTTTGTAACATTCTAAGCCTTTTTAAAAACAAATTTGAAACTATGGGTTGAAAGCATTAATGTGCAGCAAAAAAACAATAAATTGATGAAAGAAAGAATTAAATGAAGAGTCTCCATCGAAAATGGAAATAGTGGGACTTATTTGAGTCATTCGAATAAATAGGTAGGTTTGGAAAGACATGTGAGGCATTTATCATCATTCATCACCACACCATGCGTGGACTTTAAATATTTCTCTTGTTTTCTCTCCATCATTATTTATATACTCAATTCTTCTCACATGTAAACAAAACCAGTGTTCAATTTTTTAACATACTATTTATTTTATCGCTTAATTTGGACTACCGAGTCTTCAGGGTTATTAATCTAAACACTTCACAAAAAATTCATTTTATTCCCCTCAATCCAATCTAATGTTTCATATAAACTTTTTTTTATGACTCGATCAGGGTTATTCAACTAATAATTAAAAGTTTGTAGTTCTTCCCTTAAAAACTAAAAGAAGAAAAGAAGAGGAAGCAATCAGAAACGGTGACTTCTTTCTCACAGTTTTTATGTGTTACTGTTTTTTTACTGTATGTGTGGGAGAGAGCTGAGCACTTGTACTGAATTTAATAATTCTTGGCCTCTTAATAAAGGTGAACTTTAAGGTGGGGAGAGCAATTACAGAAAGAATTCTACCTGCAATAGTTCTTTTTATAAAGTTAACGTATAATATGTTCAACATGACCATTTTACTTGTATAAGAGTTTATGGTATGTACAACATTTACTATGATTTGACTAATATTAGTATAGTGCTACTATAAGATTCAGAGAATATTTTTTAAAATATATACAGTAAGTTATTTAATGTGTATAGAAGATCAACTATAAATGTATTATGCACTATAAAGAAATTTATAAAAAAACAAATTATTTAATATATTTATTTTGAAGTGGTACAAAAGTGAGAAATAAATTAGTTATTCTATATTTTTTTAATGATGCTTTAATTTTGAATTATGTTTAATAAAATTATGATATGTTTGGTTAATGTATTTTATTGTTATTTTTGTGCTTCAAAAATATATTTGTTAGAGAGTAAATTGGATTTTATCTTTTGAATTATTTTGTTTCTACTTTTATATAGATCCCTTCAATACAACATATATCATCGAAAGGATTTCGAAAACCCATCAATGCACAAAAGTTTAGATATTTTAAAAAATGATTCTTATTCGAAAAGTGTATAACTACATGAATAAACTCATGCTATTCAACATATGTTCTTATAATGTGAATATTACATTATTATTTTTGGGAAGAAAAGTGCTAAAGTAAAATAAAAAATTAATAGTACAAAGGGACAAATTTTGATATTTATGTTATAAACTTCTTGTAATATTATACAAGTGTGTGTAAGAAATCTCCTAGACTTATGAAAAGTATATCTCAAGAGTTATCTAATATTTATACAAAAATAGACAAATACAACATATATACACACTGTTGTTTTTTGTTTTTCCTTTTGTTGTAAAAGCATAAACACTCCTTGTGTCTTTATACTTTATTTTAGTTTCTTTGTCAATAAAAAAAGAAAATTTTTAATATGTGTAAACAAAATTGTTTAATATTATATACACTTCATCCACTCACTCTCTACCGAAGTGTCTCTCATACACTCCACCTTCATGCACGAGTACCACCACCCTCCTATCATCATATTGTATAGTTCAACCTTTGTCATTAAGCTTTGATTCTCAAAATTCACTCAAATTGTCATGTTCTTATTCAAGTAATTGTTTTTGTTGTTATTGTTTTGTAGAGATGATGTGTTCTTCCTACAACGAGTCCTTCATTTTTTGGTAAGTTTTTATGTCTTACACATTTTCTCTTTATGGTTTTGGTTTTGAGTAAGTGTCATTGTTCTCGGAGAAAAAAGTGGTGAAGTTCCTCCATCCTATTAAGATCCATCATTGGTTTAGATGAATAACACTTTAATAAAATCTTTATTTTATGAATCTTTATGTCTTCGTGAGATAGAATGTAAATCGTAAATTATTTTTAATCTAAAGACTTAAAAGTTCTCTGACTTTTCTATATAAATCTCCTGACATTTATCTCCAAGATACATACTCATTTCCTCATAGTTATCTCCTTCATTCAAACTTATTTTCTTACATTCATCTTCTTTACCAATACTTATCTCCTTTCTCCATACTCATCTTTTTCATCTACACCCATTTCCTCATACCCATTTCCTTACATTCATCTTCTTCATTCAATTAAATTCATAATTTTTTTTAATTTAAATTTAACTTTTTTAATATAAAAATAAATGAACTGCATGAAAATTTAACATTAACTTTAAAATAAAAAAGTGTTAACATTGACACTAGCTAGTTAAAATCAACTTATTTTATAATATGCTACATGTACAATATAAATTTGACATTATTGACTAACTAATATAAACTTGTGACAAATGTTAAATCTATATTTTCTTGTAATAATCTTATAAAAAATGTTGTAATGATAAATAATATATTATCTTTCATCTTCCTTTGAGATAAGATCATGTTGATCTTTATATATATATATATATATATATATATATATATATATATATATATTATGGGTCATTTAGTTGTTCTTCCATCCGCCACAACGTAGGGTGTTTATGATGAAAGAAAATAAAATTATGGATTAAATAGAAGTTGATATTGGGTGGAGCCTTAGACCAACGAAGTCAAGGCAGTTTGGCAGTGTTTAGACTAATTTAAGAGTCCATGGATGGTCCCAACGGAGGCAAAAGAAAGTTGAAAATATAAAATAAATACATAAGCTTGAAAATTTTATGTTCACGACTCAGTTTTACCTATTTGTTCACAATCAATGTTCTTAACTAAGATTTACTTATGTTGAAATTAAAATTTAGACACCATTAAGATTTACCCCATAACCTTCAAATATTTTTCCCATTATTAATAACTTTGGGCAATCAATCTCCTTCGTTTCTTTCTTTTATTGTTTCTTTTATAAAAGTAGTGTAATCATTATTTTTTAAATTTATCAAAATAAATAAATTTTAAAAAACTTATATAAATAAGTAAGTTAATCTTCGAAAAATACGATTTTAACAGTGAAGTTGTATTTTTACATAAGTTTTATTTTATTTTTTTAAAAGAAATACTATAATAAAAAGAAAAATGTACTTTTATAATAAAATCGTATTTTCTTATGATTTTTGTTTCCATCATATATATTGATAACTCGTACATATAAATCACGAACTCTTTTGTTTAACTTTTCTAATTTTTTACCTGTTTTCAAATTTTTACATGTCTTTTTATTTTAAATTATTTTAATAATTTGATTTATAAAATTTTATATTATTATGTTTTTCAATATTTTTGTGTAAATAAATTCTTTTATTTTAAAATATCTTTAATAATTTGATTTATAAATTAAAGATAAAAAATATTTTTCATTTTTTTAAAATTTTATTTTTTTAAATTTTTAGATGAATATATATTTTTTATTTTAAAATGTTATTTCCAGTAATTTGATTAGTTGATTTTTAAAATTTTTATGTAAACATATTTTTTTATTTTGAAATATTTTTTAATAATTTGATTAATAAACTAAAATTAATAATTTTTAATTATTATCTTTTTTTAATTTGTTGAACAAAAATATTTTTAAATTATATACATTATTAAAAAATAAATATTAATATTTAAAAAAAAGGTAATATTTTAATATTTAAATTTATTAGTTAAAATTTTAAAAATCTTTTGAAAATAAAATAAAAAAATAAAAAATAAAAATTTAAAAATAAATATAAAAAGTGAGGTTTTATCAAATCACGACTCCTTTAAAAAATTAAAAAACGTGATTTAAATATAAAAATCGTGGGAACATAACTTCACATTTATATACTTTTTTTTAAAAAATTATTTAATTTGGTAAATTTAAAAAAAATTATACCAAAAAGCCCAATCAATGAGTATTCTAGGTTTATGAGTAGACCTCAAATGTTGACTTCTCCTTCTTCTCTTTGTAGACCATAAGACTCCCATATATTTTCCTTCTTTATTCCTCTCTCTCTCATTGTTTTCTTCCTATTATTACTCGAAGAGGCCACCATTTGTTGTTGATAATAATATAAGAGAAGGAAAGATGGAAGTTTATTTTATGAGTTAAAATTTATTGAAAATGACAATTGTAATGTATTTTATTAAAATTTTGTGGTGATTTTGTAATTTTTATTATAAAAAAATGTGTGCTAGAAAGAATATTGATAACAATTCTGTAAAAAATAATAGAAAATAGGTTTATATTGCTACATACAGCATGGAGCTTATTTGACTGTGAAATATTTCAATACATTAACTCATATATTGCTATCAATCACTACTTTGCCATGGCAAATCTTAGACAATAATGTCCACATTAGCCATTGTCTATTACAAGCACTCGCGGTAACTAACGAAGGATTGAATGAGTAGAAAAGCCAAGAAATCATATTCAGACAAATTAACAAAAATAACGAGAATATTTGCTTTTTCCAAGGCTCTGGAAATGGTGGTCCATGTGTGTTTGCAGTGCTCCTATGTGACAGAATATCCCTTCTTTATGCTCCTGTCTTTCCTGTCTGTGGGAGGTTGCATGCACTTCCAACATCTCTCTGTTATCTGAGGTTTGTATGTCGCTTGTACCATTTTTCATTATAGAAATCATACACAAATCTGATTTCATGTGATGAAGGTGACGTTTTTCATTATAGAAACACGGGGGAGTAAAAAAAAAACACAAGATAAAAATTTAAATCTTGATCTTTTTCACCCACTTTTTTCATGTATTTTCACCTTTCTTATCACACTCATTCCATTCAATTTAATTTCTCCAACTAAATAGACTTTTTTTTTTATTTAATTGTTTTTGAGTTTTTGTAATATGTTCTTATTGTTATTTTTTTTCTTGTACTATAATTTTAATTTTAGTTAAATTCAATGAATCTGGTCTCTTTCCTTATATTAATGTGATTTATATAGTAATGATGTAGCATATGATAAGACATATGTCAGATACACATGATACATGTTATAAAGAGCAAAGAAAATGAGAGAATATTCTAACATGTGTACATCTGACATGTGTTCTACATGTAATCATCATTTTTTTATATATTGAAAAAAAATTAAAAATATATTACAAAAACTCAAAAAATGGAACAAAAAGTCTATTTTGCCTAATTTTTCATGTCTTTCTAAAGAGTGTGTATTATAGAACCTCGTGTGTCTTGACAATTAATATTATATATAAAGAAAAAATCTAGGTAACATTCAAAATACGTATATTCACACTAATTAGTTGACATTAGTTATGATTCAGGTCAAGTTAAATTTAAAAATAATGAACTAAATAAAAACAACTTTTTTTAGCCTAATCTATTTGATCAAATTTTATATAAGTGGAGATTATATTAACCCATTCATTTTTTATGTTAAATTTTGTTATTCTTCATCTTTACATTATTTTAAATAAGGTATATTATATTATGTTATGGATAAGAGAATAAAAGATATATCACAATTTTTTTATGAAAATATTGTAATTTTTTTAATTTTTAATTAAATAAAAATAGTCTCTTTATCCATGAATCTAATGTAGCATGAGACTAGACAACATTATTATGATTCATTTTAAAATATAAATCAAGTTGGATTGTCATTTTTTTAACTTAACTTGTAAAATTAGATTAAATTGAGTTGTATCAGTGGTTTTTTTATAGTTCTATATATTTGGGATGATTTAACTAATATAAAAACAAAATTATATACATTATATATCTATTATTAGATGTACAGTATACCGAAATAATGCCTCCTGTTTATATATATGTTTTTGCCTAAAATTGCATTCATAGAACCGCAAATCTTAATTCTTCTATGCTCATTTTGCATTACTTTTGTACCCATGATTAACTTAGCATTCCTACCATGAAATTCTTCAAATAAAAAATAGCATATACACTATAGGATTCTCTGTGTAAAGCAATCTCCCTCCCTTTAATGCCTATTATGAATGGCTTTTCTACGGAATAAAATTGAGTATTCCGATTTTAAATTCAAATGTCAATCAACCTTTTTTTTTAGAGAAAAAATATCTTTTACGTATCCACAAAATTTATCAACTTTTCAAAAAATGATGGAAACAAAAATAGATCTCTTCACAAGAAATAAAATTTCCTATGATGATTTGTGTAATCATAGAAACTCTAGCAATGAAGAAAAAAGAAACAAATTAAGCAATGAATTTATAAATAGAACAAAACTGATAGATAAGGAATTGATGCAAGGATGGAGATGGAGAAAGCTAAATTGTTGTTGTCCGTTGTCATACTTATCCAGATGGGTATGAAAACAGTATTTAATGGAAACATAATCTGCATGTTCACAAGCCTAAAAATTGGGTGGGTAAAGAGAATTTTGCTGGCCTTTCAATTTTATAATTCAATCAAACTCTCTCTCTTATTCTCTTTAAAGAAGAAAGAAGCAATGTACAATTAAACATGTTTTTTGTTAGTTGAGCTACGGGTAACAGTATAGTGTTTCAAAGTGTTTCCTTTTATTTCAATGGTTAAATTGTCGACATGGTTTGACGTCAAGATAAATCATGTTTAATGTTCTTTTTCTGGTTTTGGTGTATTTATCACGTATCGTTAAATTTGACCTTGTTGGACTAATGTATTTGGGTTGGAGTACCTTTTGTACTCTCTTTTAATAATATTTTGTTTATAAGAAGTATACATATGGGGTGTATACGATATATATACTTTACTTTTTTATATCATTTAAATTAATTCTTTGTAACTTCTGCAGCCTACAACTATATATAAGGTTTCGGGTGTCATGGATCTACACCATTTAAAATTAAAGGAAACAAATCCTGTAGATAATTTTGCCAGAAGAAGAGGAGAAAGTTCGCTTTCCAGTTTAAGTTCGATGAAAGAAAATAGTGTGTGGAATACGATAGTTGACATGATAAATAAATAGGTATAAATGTGTGTGTGTGTAAAGAGGTCGAAAAATATCATAAACAGTTTTGTATGAATATGTCGTGTAAATAGATCAGTATATAATAAATAAATTAGTTTACTTACAGAAAGAGTTTACTGCGGAAAAATGGATTTTTTTTTTGTTGATTATTAAAGTATAACGTGGGAGGTAGTATGCAACTAAACTATATAGTATATACAACTAACTATAAAGTAGGAGTTGAGATGTAAGGTCACTTAAATATGGTCTTAGAGTTGACAAAATCAAGATCTGATCCCAAGGTTTTTTTTCCTTCATATGGGATTTCGTACGGGGCTCATATTCCATGGTAATAGATGATGTAATATTAACTCAAATATTATTATAATCGGCTGCATGTTAAGCCTTAGAATATTTTTCCCTATTTCAGCTCTATAAAAAAGGTCGAATGAATCTCGTCAAATTGTTGGGCATTAGCAGGCACATGTAGCACGAGTGCCCCCTTCAATCTTCAACAAATGCCTTCTCTTTCCACACGGTAAAAAGGGCATTGTTGTTCATGCGACTCATGCCCTAGCTAGCATGCACAAATGGAGATAAAAAGAGAAGCATGCAATTCATGTTAGGAGCCACGATGTGCGTGCCCTAGTGTGTGCCCTAGAGTTAGTAATGAAAAAAGGTTGTATTATTAGCACGTTGGCATCAATTAAACATGATGTTAGGCGGCTTAATTACGTGCTCTAAGAGGATAAAAAAAAGGCTATGTTATTTTATGCTAAATAATAATGTCAAACAATTGAAGTGATGTGATGCTTTTGCCTCACCTTTTTTTCAGTGCACTGGTTGGAGATTCTGCACAAGACCTTGATTTGATTCTTGATCACACAAAGGGCAATTCAAAAGGTCAATCAACCATGATCAACTTCACTTTGTACCAATGGTTAATTTTGTCTTTTTGGTAATGGGAGGGTTCACTTATCAAATATAGTAGGGTGCCCACTTGCCTATTTTTATTAAATTTTAACATAGAAGCTTATAGACTGATTAATTTAATTGGAGGTTCATTAAGAAGCCAACTAAAGTCAAATCATAGATGCGTCCTTGTGTGTCCAAGATAAGAAACGTCTTCGGGACGAGGGAATTGACTTTGGTGCCTCAAAAGTGGCGTATATAACTTTTATATAAATCATAGGAGAGGACAAAGGAGGAGATTCTTCACAACCTCAACCTTGTCCTCAATTCATGGGTAGAGGCCAAAACCCCACAAAGATGGAATTTGATCTCTCTTTGAAGATAGATACTGATGATCAACAAAAAGCAGAAGTAGATGAGCAAGTGAAAGACTATAACCAGGAAGAAATGGCTCAGATTCCGGATAATAACAAGGAAGAAGTCCCTGAACCTACAGCTGGTGAAATAGAAGATGATGCATCAGTTGTAGAAACATCTTTGCAACATAACTCAAAAACAAAAGAGGTACTTAAATTTCCATTATCAACCACCAGATCCAAAAGCATAACATCTTTCTTATAACCCTTCGACCTCCTTAATTTGATTATGCTGAATGAATAATTAAACAGCTAAAATTGCAATTTTTTTGACTGACTATTTTCTTTCTCCCTATATTTCCATCGCTGTTCTTCTGATGCATATGCATGAGTAACTCTTGAAAACACAGAATTCTTTTGATAACTTTTTATTTCTTGTGTATGGTCTATATATATATATATATATATTCTTATTCAATTAGAACGTTAAAGGGTATGGTATTTTCCTCCAGTTAAGTGTCCTACAAATGGAGATGGAAAGCATGAAAGAGGAAAACAAAGTTCTGAGGAAAGTTGTAGAACAAACAATGAAAGACTATTATGATCTGCAGATGAAATTCTCAGCTATACAGGAAAACAATAAACGAAAGGTAAATCCTATAATATTGATCTCTTGACTTTCATTAATATTTTATATATTTAATAATATTTAGATCCCATATTTGTAGGATCATGAAATTTCTCTCTCACTTCAAAACATTGCGACCACCAGCGGTGAAGGACCATCAAGAATTCTTGAGATTGTTAATAAAAAAATCCAAAGTGCTCCATCTCCTCCGAACACTGATGATGATAGTTTAAGCGAGAGTGAATTGGGTTTATCACTGAGGTTGCAACCAAGCACAAGTCAAAAAGAAAGTGATGTGGTGGGAAACAAGGAAGACAGAAAAGATCAACAATTAGCAAGTTTTGTATCAGTGCAGAACAAACTACAGCGGACACATGAGTTGCCCGGTATTACTAACCATGCTATGTCCCCTCCAAACAGAAAGGCTAGGGTTTCGGTTAGAGCAAGATGTGAAGCTGCCACAGTGAGTTCAAAATCTATATATATATTCTTCATGATACCATAATTATATATACATATATATGATTGGATTCCCATTGAACTAATCATCTCAATGTTGTGATATAGATGAATGATGGGTGCCAATGGAGAAAATATGGACAGAAAATTGCAAAGGGAAATCCATGTCCACGAGCCTATTATCGTTGCACTGTAGCCCCGGGCTGCCCCGTTAGGAAACAGGTAATTCTAAACTATTTGTATTTACACACCACTTTTATGCTTCCTAGAGTTTGAAAGGATTTGAAATGTTTTTACTCTACTAAGTCCCTGTATATTTTTGACATTTAAAAAGATAATTTCACACTTTTCAAGAAAAAACACATTCTACGTACATGTTTTGTTAGGGTTGCATATGTTTCAATTAAGTTCTATTCAAATTAGTTTTATCAAAATTCATTATATCCAACTATAAGAGGAACAGCTTAAACATACAAAATCCACTTAAAATTATATGGGGCTTGTGCATTAATTGCATGTAATAAAAAATATTATAAATTCATCACAGATGATCGTGCATGCATTTCACTAGTTAAAGAATAATTCATCGAATAAAATAAAAATAAGGTATTAGATTGAAATCAAGCCTTGTCCTTTTATTTGGTTTTTGACAAAAAAGTTTCATATTATCTAAATCTCTTCAATTCTTTTGTTGGTTAAATTTATATGTTTAGGTACAAAGATGTATAGATGACATGTCCATTCTTATTACAACCTATGAAGGGACACATAATCATCCACTCCCTGTGGGTGCAACTGCCATGGCTTCTACAGCTTCTGCAGCAGCTTCCTTCATGTTGCTAGATTCAAGCAACCCTATTTCAGATGGCACCTCTAGTTTCACTCAGTCACCCCTTCCTTACAACACCTTCCACCCATTAAACCCAGCTTCAAATTTTAGGAGCATAAACCCCAGTGATCCATCCAAAGGGGTTGTTCTTGATCTCACCAGCAACCTCAGTGAACCACTACGTTTTTCTACTGGTAGCTCCTCCAATACCACAGCTGATACTCGCTTTTCTTGGATCCCAAACAAATACCAAGGTGGTGGTGCAATTACAATGAACAACAATTTTCACAAGCCTAGACCAGTGGATATTCAGGATAGAATTTGGAAAGGAGAAGAAAGCAAGCCACTAGATGACAATGTGTCCGCAATTGCCTCAGATCCTAAGTTTAGGGTTGCTGTTGCTGCAGCCATAACATCTCTAATGAATAAAGAGAGCCACACTGCTACTCATCCTATAGGGACTTCCTTTGGTCCTAGGAGTGGCCAAAATGGTAGCTAGCTTTAGCTCTAGCTAGTAACACCAACTGGGTCGTAGAACTATCTTTCAAAAATTTATAAGCCACACTTGATTTTTCAACTTGATGATAAGAGTAAGGTGAAGACAAAAAGGAATGTTATACTTTACCACATGTTCAATAGACTTATCAGACATTACATTTTATGTATTTTGGTATAAATAACACACAGAGGTAGTTTCTTCTGTTTTCCTTGTAATTCTTTTGTGTTATTAATTGTTGTTGGTTGTTGTGAAGTAAGGTTTGGGTAATTAACTAGTTGGATGGAATACAAGTGGTTTTAACTAAACAGTGAGCAAGGCTCAATTATTAAAGTATTGCAAAGTCTTTCTTAACTGCATTTTAAGTCTTTATAATTGTACTCATGTGGAATCAAGTTGATACTTAAAGAAACATTTGATTCTTGTAAATTAATTTCTTTTTTTTTCTTTTGGAAGGGTCGGGTATATATAGAAAATGAATATGTTACGAGCTTTATTTAATTAATTGAGCAAAATTGCTACCTTAAGTTCAAATCCAGTTCTAAAGCATGTGTTAATTAATGTGCATGTGTTCATACAGGTCTAGTAATATCTGTCACTGACTAGTTCTTTATATTTAGAATGAGATGATGATGAAAGGGAAGACTGAAGGCGTGTTTGATTTTTATTCATTTATTTATTATTTGTTTAATTTTATATAATAAAGAAAACAAATAGTTTTTCTATATGAAGTATTAAATTCTTGATAATCAGACTATCACTTTGTTCTAAAATCATTCTTTCTAAATCATCCAGTGAATAAGACTGGCTATTGCACTTATGAATTGCAAAGATCTCAAGTGATTGTGAAAATTAATGTATGATAATTTCTTTGTACAGTCGAACAAAATTCATTAAATAATTAAGCTAAAAACTAAAAATAATTAACTATTATATTTTACATCTATTTTATAAATTTAAAATTATTAGTATTTAAAATAATAATAATTATTCATAAGTATTTATAATATAAATATGTCTTTATTAACTAATGATCATAAAAGGCATTTATTTATTAAGAGCTAGTGATTTAGTTTCTGATTAAAGTATTAGAAATAATTTTCTAGTTATTATTGATCTATTTTAGGGACTTAATTTTTATTAATAAAAATTAAAATTAGAAACTAAGCTTTTAGTTTCTAATATCATATTAATAAAAATTTAAATTTTTAGTCATTATTGTGAGAAAGTCACTAAATTTAATAAAATTATAAATTAATTTTTCAATTTTTATTGTAAATTATAAAATAATTATAAATAATGAGTGACTATGTTTTATAGAAAAAAAATTAATAATAAAATATCTAATTGGTCTCTAAATATTTATCATCAAAATTTTCATTTATTTACCTATTTAATTTTTTATCTTTAAAATTAATAAATAACATAAATAACTAATAGGATAAAATGTCAACTCATTTAAAATGAGTCATTAATATTTAAAATAAAATTAACTAAATAAGATAATTATAAAAATTCAATAATATCATATTTATTAATTAAATAACATATAATTAAAGGTAAATCTATAATAAAATATCTTTTGCTAAAAAAAATACTAAGAACAGTTTGGAAGTAATAAAAAAACTCAAATAAAATATTTTTTTATATTCATTTCCCTTTGAACCTTAAATGACTTCTTTCCTCTAAAATGAAACTTGTTTTCTAATTTGTTTTTAGTCTTCTAAATCTCCTAAGATGTGATCTCCAACGATTCTAAATCCACATCTTTAAAACTCCAATAATTTATAATTCCTAACTTTTCTGTTCATCGTTATATTCTGTTGTTAGATAATTTATTGTCCTTATTTATAGGGTTTTCTTTTTTTTTTTCTATTGAAATAGATTAAAGATGGAGTGCTTTGGTATTTTCTTCATTGAACACAATTGGTGGTGCAGAAGCAGAACAAACCTTAAGAAGAGTAACTCTAGGATTTTTGCATCAAGTAACGAGTGTTGGTTTTAAGGCGAAACATGATACTTTTGTCTCAATAGATCATATATGAGTAACCTCAATGTTAGTTATGGTGGGTTGGGCACATAAGGAATGTTGTTTGGGGGAAGCTATGATGGTCTAGAGTACATAGATTGTTGCTCTAAGCTATTATGGATAAAGAACCAACTAGAGAATTACATTTTCTATGAAGCTAACATTTCCATCTTTTGTGATAATGGTACAATCATTATTCTGTCTAACAATCTCATATTGCATTATAACTAAATACATTGAGATTAAATACTATTTCATCAAGGATCACATTTGAAAGAAAATTGTAAATTTGTAATTTGTACCCACAAATGATTAACTAGTTAATGTATTTACAAAATCTTTTGTTAAAGAAAGATTTTATTATTTATGAACTTTATTCTACATTTTCTTTGTTGAAGAGTGATTAATCAATATTTTTAAAGCAGTAGATGCATGCATTATCCCATGCATTAGATAGTTTAGGAAATCTCATGTGAGTATTATAATGTCTTAAAGAGCATTAAAAGCAAATAATTATTTTGAGTTGCATTTTAATCCCAACAACTCTTTTTACCTTAAAAATCATAAAATTATTGTTTTTATTTCGATCATAAATACAAATCATTAACTCTTTAATCCTCAAACATTCACTTACATAACAACTTTGTGCATTCATTCTTTTGTTGTAAAGACCTCTTTTCTATCTCTAAAGTCTATTACCAAACTCTCAATGGAAACCAAAATGATAATCACACTACTACAAAATTAGCATTTAACGTCGTCATTGTACGTCGGTTTAAATACAACCGACGTGAAATATTTGATTTGACTATTCTACGTTGGTTATATATGTAAACCGACGTAGAATGTTTTGAATTCTACATTCTATGTCGGTTCTGCAACTAATCGACGTAGAATGTCAAGATTAGCCAGCCTACAAGCCTCAAGCCACACATCCTCGTTCTTGGGACACTTCTCACACCCTTTCTGTATCAACTGCCTAGCTGCCTGAAGCTTCCCTGCCAACTCCTCCAGCCTTGCAGCAGCAATCCAACCTGGAGGGTGCTTTGGATTCGTCTGAGTAACACTCTTGAGCAACAACCTAGCCTTCTTGAAATCCGAAATTTCAGCATCACTAGTAATCTTCATACTGTTAAGCACGATCAAATACCCTTTGGGGTCCACATTCGTCATCCTAGAAACCGAATCTGATAGCCTATCCAACTTCAAAGATAACACGAGTACCTCTACCCTCACCTACGCAGTCAAATCGATAGCATGGGTTTGTGCCCATGGAGTCTCAGTTCCATTAGCGACCCTACTCTTAGGATCCAACGTCATCACGTGCTCTTGCTCCTGCCTTGCCTTCTCAGAAGCGTATCGAGGCACGGGCACAAAACTCTCAAACCTCTTCTTCCTGTTCCTGGACGAATAACCCCCACTCTCGAAATTCTCAAGACTCTGCCAATCATCCGAAGAAAGAGTATATAATTTCCTCTTCAAATATGCGAACTGCTCCGTGATCTTAGGGTTTGAGGCGTGATATTTCTCAATCTCCTGCTTCAACCTAGCCTCCCTCCTATCCTTCCTTCGTGAATCCATCCTCTTATCAATGGCTTCCCAAACCGCATTGGCTTCTTTGTCATCCTCATCGTATTCCGCAGAGGCGAATAATCCAACATCGTTCCCTTCAAACTCATCGAACTTCTGATTCTCGTCATAGCCTTTGTCCTCGCCCTCGTCGTCATCCTCCTCCTCACCGGACTTCCTCGTCCCGCCTGGCACGGCGGTGCCCCAATGGTGGTGGCGGAGCGGTCGGGAGGTCGAAGCGACCCTTGCGGGACCAATATCGGAGCAGTGGTGAAATCGGTGGCACCACGGCCAAGTCCGGTGACATAGTTAGGAGGGGGCTTGGAGTTGAGGAAATCGAAGCGTGGTTTGGGGACCGCCGGAGGATTGGTGCCTCCGAGGAGGGGGACGTGAAGGGTTAGGGTTGAGTAGGGTCCGACGCCGAGATCAGAAATGAGAACCCAATCGTCGTCGTCGTCATTAGCGGCGGCTAATCGATGAAGAGAGGAAGAGGCGCTGTTGAGAAATTGGAAGGGTTAGGGTTTGTTGGATTGCGCTGTGGGTGACACTTACAACGTCGGTTCTAGCCATAACCGACGTTGTAAGTCGTGTGATTTTCAACGTCGGTTCAAATTGAACCGACGTTGAAAATATTACTTTTAACGTCCTCTTGTTCAACGTCGGTTTTGGGGCCGTCGTGAAATTATCCCCAAAACCGACGTGAAAAGTGGTTCCTGTAACAGTGTCACCTCCATCATTAAGGGTGGGAAAACATGTATTAAGGAACTGGTACTATGGAGAAGTTGTTGTATTGCAAGAAGTATTTTGAGGAGTTGATAAGGCAGAGGGTAAAACGATTACCTATCACCTACTAAATAATCTGTATCAAACCTAGCAGAAGTTATGACTGAAATAGGTATATATGATGTCGTCATTACTGGAACCAACTTACTTTCAAGTATCTCAACCTTTCTTGTAAACTAGAAATTAATCTTACAATTGGTGGATCGTTCTAAATGACCCACCATTTCCAGAAAGATTGAAACATTGGGCAGAATATACATTATTCTGACAAATTTGATGTTGAAATTTGTAAATTAGAGTTCGTTTGATTGAAGCATGTATGCGAAGTCCCTGCAAGACAATTAGTAAACAACATTGCATTAGATTAATATAAGTTGAGACTAAATAAATTACTAATCTGAAAACTTTACCTCTACATCTTGTAACACCATCTCCATTGAGAAGGGAAATTTCTGTTTTGTAAAATTTGCAAGCAACCACAATCATATAACTTTGACCATCACATTCCAGTTTTCCTTTTCCGACGTCAATTGTTGTATGGAGTGGTATTTCTTTTGCGAAGTTGACATGATTTTAAATAGAGGTGGAGTAGTGAAATGCGAGATTGAAGGAAGATGTAAATATATAAATAGTGAGCATCAAAATCGAAACCCTAATTTTTTTAATGGATTTCAAAAAAATTTGTAGATGTTTCCTGAAAACCCTAAATCCCTAATTTCAAATCCAAATCAAGTTTACATTAACATATTTCTAGAAAACCCTAAATCCCAAATCAGAAGAGGTTTAGATGCCTGAACTATTTTCACAAAAACCCTAATTTCAAATCCAAATCAGATTTACATTAACATATTTCCAAAAAACCCTAAATATCAAATCAGAAGAGGTTTATATGCTTGAATATTTCCACAAAAACCCTAATTTCAAATCTAAATCAGATTAACATTAACACTTTACTCATACAACGCTAAATTGGAAATCGAAAATTAGAATAGGTTTACCCTAAATTGAAAATCGAAATCGATCCACAATGATCCATACTTTACTCATTCAAAATTTGAATTTGAAATCTTACCCTAGAGCGCCTCAGACAAAGCGAAAGACGAAAATAGAAAACAATGTGGTGGTACACTTCATTACCAGGCTCAGCGAAACTCAAAAATAGGCTATCAGTGCGGCGTATGCAGAGAAGGCTAACATAAGAGTGTCAGAGAAAATGCTAAGGTGAGAGTACGAGGGTGTTGGTGTTTTTTCGCGAGTAAAGACGCAAGTGAAGAAGCGAGTGTATAGTTGCGTTTGATGGCAGTAAAACGGTGCGAGTGTGGGTGCGACGAGTGAAGGCAGGAGCTGTGGGTGCAGTGAGTGAAGACGCAAGGTGTGGGTGCAGTGAGTGAAGACGCAAGGTGTGGGTGCGACAAGTGAATGTGTTATATAGCACTGAAACTGAGAGTGTGGGTGTGGCGAGTGAACGTGAGGTCTAGGTGTGTTTGGTTGAATTGAAGAGGTGTGGGTGTGGGTGCATTTAGGGTGAGTGAAGAACAAGTGAAGAATGCATTGTTTAAGACATGAACACATGTCGACATTTGCAAGTGTCACTTGTCGTGCATGCAGTGAAACACGTCATTGACTGTTTTCCTGTTATGGTAAAGTTTTTTTAATGAATTTGTTTTTAGTTTATTTTGAGCAGTTGTAGATTTTATATTTGTGAAAATTTTAAAATTTAGAGTTTAAGATTTATGATTTAAGATTTAGAGTTTAAAATTGTGTGAACCTAAAATTATATTATTCATTTATTGATTCATCTTAACATTACTTAAGTAATTGTCAATTTTTTGTTAAACAAATTTTTATTTTTCTTTTAGTATTTCTTCAATATGAGTTATCTTCTTTATCATTACGATTTGTCCTAAAAGGGTTCTAGAGCTAAAATTAGATAGTAAACAATTCAATCTTGCATTTTGGGTATTAAATTAATCTTGAACAACATGGATAACTTGACATCATCTCCTACTTCTTTTCCACTCACAACTAAAGTGTTGCAAAATTAATTAGATTTTAAAAAATATTCCTCACAGTATCATTGTCTCACATATTTACACTTAATGTCACTTGTGTTTCACTCAGTTGACCTCTAATTACCTTACAACTTTTTTTTTTAGGACTTTGTTTTATCTTATGAGCTTTTAGGAAAGAACATTTAAAGATGATAAATAATTGCTAAAGTGATAACTTTAGAAACAATAATTGTCAGGAAACAATAGAGTAACAAAATGAATTTAATAATCTTTTCAATAAATGATCAACTAAGAGTGTTTAGTATGGCAAAGGATATAAGACCATAAATAAATTTATTCGTGAGTAAAAATATGTGAAGAATTGACAACTTGTTAATAAAAGAATTTCGCGCCTTTTCTTTTCTTTTTATTTTACTTTAATAGTTGTTAATTTTTTTTTATTTCTTTTCAATTTAAAACATTATTATTATTATTATTATTATATAAAAACATAGAAGGTAAGAAATAAACTTAACAATGAAAATATTCCTTTTTACTGATATTGAAGAAGATAAACAAAGAAAAAATAAAAAAAATAGTAATATAAATCTAACTTATGAATAATCTTGAAAATAGGTAAAATAAAGAAAGAATAACTTGATGGAAGAACGAATTTTATAAAGTTTGTAATCCAAGAACAAAGAAGAAATTTTCACAATAAGAAATGCTTAATTTTGATTCATATGAAAGTTGTGCTTAAAAGTTTATAAAAATAACTATAAGTGGATCTAGACACCCTTAAATAAAAATAATAAATTTTCCATTTATAATCATAAATTATAACAGTTCATTAAATCCCATAGCTTCTTATAATGACTTTCCATTTATAATCATAAATTATAATAGTTCATTAAGTCCCATTGCTTCTTATAATGACTTGGAAAGTCTAAAAAACACTAATTAACTTCAACAATAATATGAAAAAGGCATGAACTTATTCTATTAAAATTAAAAATTAAAAATAAAAAAATTACATAAAAAAGTAATAAATAAATTTTAATTAACATTATATAAAATTCATTAAATATAAATTAATTTAAAGAAAAAAAAATTAATTATCATAATAATTAAATTATAAATTATTTTATAAACTAAAGTTATTGATATTTAAAATAATTTTTATTACAATAAAAATTATATTTTTTAACTATTAATCTTAAAAAAATATAAAATTAACAGTGATTAAATTATTTTTAAATTAAAATATAAATTAGGTTTTAATATTAATTATTAAAATTTTAGTCACTTATTAAATTATATTATAAATTAATTACTTTTACATTTATTTCTAATTCAATAAGTAAGTGATTTTATTATTTTATAGTTAATAATATAATTGATAAAAATTATTTTTAATAAAAACAATTTTTTTATAGTATGAGTGATTTATTATGATATAATCTCTGATCACATTAAATATAATGATAAGTCTTTTAATATAATAAAAAATACTTAAATTTGACTCGATAAATCTTTATTAATTGTTAATTTAGAAAACTTACTATCATCAAATTTGATAGGCTAAAAATGTGATAAACACAAAATTTAAAGTAAATCCACAATTAGAGATACATATATGATAAAAGAATTATTATCCAATTTTTATATTGTGTGTATAATAGAATAATAAGGAGAGTGAAAAAGTTGGGTAAAAAGGATTAAAAGTTGAGAGGTTGGAAGAAAATATATTAATGAAAATAAAAAACAAGGCTAATCCCATGTTCCTTGACTTTGGTACCCACCAATGAACACATCGTCACAAGTACACTCTCAATCCTTTTTCCTTCCATCATCCTCGAAACATCCTTCTGCACATACGTCCAATTCCAGCCAAGCCAATATCACTAACCACTCAATTTCAAGGAAACTTTAACTATCATCATTTTCAAACATATTCTTCCTTTTTTATTTGACTTCAATCATATCAATCTCTTTTTGCATTCTCAACACTTTAATTTTATTTCACACTCCTTATGTTTAAACCTAATCCATTTATGTTATTCATCATAAACAATATTTGACATAAATAATGAAATTAATTTTAATGAAAATTGATTTCTGTTCATAAGACTGTAATATAAAATCATTATAAATAATATACAATAATATCAAGGTTAAAAACATTTGACATAAAACTTTATTTAAAGAAAATCTAATACTTTTTTTAAAAGAATCACGCCAAACATACTTTTGAAAAAAAAAATGAAAAGTATAAATAATATATATTTTGTCACCGAAAATGACACACTAATATAAAAAAATGTTCTTTTGTACATACATTTGTTTAAAGTTAGTGATCAAAATTTATTTTAAAAAATATATAGCTCATTGTATATACAAATCTAAAGATAAAATCTCAACTACGTATTTTCTTCATTTCAAATTGACGTTCTCATTTTTTAATAAAATACCTATTTAATTCCAATTATATCTCTTAATAATACTATATTTTATGGTACTTAGTAATATATAATTATTATCTAGCAAAAGGTGATAAAGCCACCCTGTGTTAGTGAAAGTGAAACATAAAAACAGTGTCCTTGGTTTATTTATTATTATCATAATAATAATAATAATAATAAAAGAAACTTGAAAGACCATAAAAAAAAGAAAGAAATAAAATAATTAAAAGAAGAGGAGAGAGAGAGAAGTAGTGGCAGAGCTAGCTGGTGAGGAGATTGTTTGCAGTTGGGAGCACCTCAGAGCCCATGGACTGGAGGCGTCGGACCAAGAAGCAATCTCAGGCTCGGGCTCAGGCTCAGGCTCAGGCTCAGGCTCAGGCTCAGCCTCGGTTGGAGCGTCTCAACGCCAAAAAGGGCTTCAATTACCAACCACCACCATCTCCACCCTCTCCTTCTTCCACCTCCTCTTCCTCCCATTTCGATCGCCAAACCAGCTTCCGCCTCTTCGGCATCGACGGCGAGTTCGACCGCATCTTCAAGACCTTGGGCCTCTCCGGCCCGGAAGACTTTTCCATCCCCGCCGCTGACTGGGAAGCCTGCAAGGCCCGTGCCGCTACCTCCAACACCCGCGGGCCCACACCTGCCCCTCACGCGCTTCTCCACACTTCTCCCGAGATCCACCCTCTTCCCGTCACCGCTACTGCTGCGCCTCCCCTCCAAGACGACGCCGTTTCGGTTCCCGTTTCCGTTCTGGGTTCCTCCCCTTGGTCCTCCGGGGAGCATGACGCGGGTAGGGGTAGTGTCGGCAGATTGAGAATCGGAGAAAGGAGCGTGCTTTTCACCGATTCCGGTTCCTTCACCACTTCTCACGATGATGACAGTGACATTGGCGGCGAGAGGGTTTCTTTGGTTTCTAATTCCGCCGCACCTGATGATCTGGTTGTGCCTTTTGTCTCCTCCTGGCAAAAAGGTGACATCTTAGGAAATGGGTCTTTCGGAACCGTATACGAAGGCTTCACTGAGTGAGTGTTTCCCTTTTTGTACTTTACTCTTTCATTAGTTGGTGATTTATTTAATGATTTGTGTTAAACCCTTCTTCTAATATCTGACCTGGTTTCTATTTAGGGTAGTAGTTATTTCTCGGTGTTGGTTGGACTATCTTCCACTTTGCTGATCTTAGAATATATAAGTTTCCTATTACAGTGTAATGGACTCATATCTTGCATATCCTGTATCTCTTTAATGAATAAACGCTCGACCCCTTATACACAGTTTAGAGAATTCATCCTATATATTGTAACATCAATTTCCACATAATGTGCATCAGTCAGATATATTACAAATGAAATCTTACAATTGCTCATAAATTCTTGCGCACCATTTCATGCTTAATTGTTTTTGTAAGAGTTGTTTATCATACAGGCTTTTTCTAAGGCATTTATTTAGGTTGACAGCTTCGGCAGGTGCTCTATAAGAACTTTGAATGTTTCTCAGCCTTAGAGAATTTGACTAACCGTGAAAGTATATATTTATAGATATATATTGTACAGTGGTTAATCACAAGATGGCCTTTTTGGTTCATCTTATCTTTTTCTTGAGATGCACTTATAATCCGTTGGTCTGCTTTTAGAAATACTTATTACTTGATATAGGCCTGCTAGTGAGTCTTGTTGCTTATCTCTTTTAGAAATATGACTTTTTATAGTTGGCATAAGTTAAACCACAACTATTGTGGTGCCAGAATTTGGACGAGACTGTTTGGAAATTATCTAAGGATTAAGGAGGAGTTAAAGACGTTGGAAAGTTGGTTTATCTGGTTGATGGAGTGTGTTAGCTCTGTCTTTGTACTGGCCGTTTTAGGCTTTGGTTTGCAAAAATTATTTGTGGCAGCTACCGTAGTGGAGTCTTCTGTATCCATGGCTGAGGAAACGTAAAGAATCCAATTATTTTATTATCAAGCTTGTTTCAAACAGACCTTCTGGAGGTCCATTTTTTTGGTTTTATAATTTACATTGCTTTTATGGGGGTAACATTTTCATTTTATTTTCTTGTAGTGAGGGATTCTTTTTCGCGGTAAAGGAGGTGTCTTTGCTGGATGAAGGTAGTCAGGGAAAACAGAGCATTTTCCAACTTCAGCAGGTTGGGGGACCCATGCTTTTCATCTAGGCTTATGATTTAACCATTGATTCTTATATGGAAGTATTCTTACATATGATGTTTGTGGCCTTCCTTTCAGGAAATATCTCTTTTGAGTAAGTTTGAGCATAAAAACATAGTTCGATATTATGGCTTGTACAAGGTATGATGTGTTGTCTAGGAAGCAAGTCTCTTTTATTCTGAAAGAATATGAATTGCATTTCCATGACTTGGGTAAATGAACATTTACTTGCCTGAAAATCACTTTGTTCATTAAGCATCACGGAAATTGTGGCTATTCTAACAAATTGTTTTTTCTTTCTACTAATATGTATGTGGAAGGAGGAAATGATATGTCATTATGTTACAAAAAGAGGGAGTGAGATACAATGTGGCTATTGGAGGGAGATAGGTTGTTCATACTTTGGACTGTCTTGTTGAGAGAATTAATGTATATTGTTCTTTTGGAATCCTACGTGAAATGCAACAAAACAGAAAATGTTTCTTTTCTCAATCTCTTCTGTTTAAAATTGATGTCTTGTGTTCATAAAAGGTCATTGGAGAATCAGTTTAATGTCAGTATGTCACTAAACTTTTAAAGACCAAATTGGGCGTTCTAATTATTTTTTTTGAGTAAATTAGGGATTTACTCAATGTTTTTTATTTATTCCCTTTGTCATTTATATTTTGAATTTGCTATTTTGCAGGACAAAAGTAAACTATATATCTTCCTTGAGCTTATGTCAAAAGGGTCATTAGCAAGTCTCTATCAGAAGTATCTCTTAAATGATTCTCAGGTTTCTGCATACACAAGGCAGATTTTATGTGGCTTGAAGTATCTTCATGATCATAATGTGGTCCACAGGTAACATGGATGAATTTTCTATCATGATACTGAGCAAGCAATAACTGTGCCTACGCTTAACAAAAATATCATTTGAGAGAGTTCCATGCATAAGTTTTGCGGGTTGGTTAATTATGTTAAAGTGATTTGTGTTAAAGGGTCGATAAATTTTTGTTTCATCTGTAATATTACAGGGAAAAATATTCTAGAATGTTCTGGATAAAAAGGGGGTTATTCACAACTACTGTGAAGGTGTGTCTGTGTTTGTCATATGCATCTAACTAGAATTTTATACCAGCTAGAAACTGGATGACAATAGATATCTTTCCAAGTGTATGACCATCACATTTAGAAATCCAGCCTCTATGGTTTATTTGGAGCTTATTAAGTAGGCTTGTCTTGCATGATCTAGTTTTCAAAGTATACGGGTGTGGAGCTTATTATCACAGTTTGACATGCAGTGCAAATGTCAGAAAGTTAAAATATGATGATTTCCTTTAGAAATAACCTTGGATTTTTTAAAGGAGAAAATTTAACAACTTGTTGCAACTTCATCTGAAAATTTAAAATTTTGAAAATGAAATAGGTATGTGTAAGAAGTAACTTGAGAAAGTTGGATGCAGTGCTTGGAAATTAACTTCTGAAATATCTTGAATTTCCATTGATTTGCTATATTCTGAATATTTCAATTCAAATATTCAATTTTAAAGGGACATCAAGTGTGCTAATATACTGGTTGATGTAAGTGGGGCAGTCAAGCTTGCAGATTTTGGGTTGGCCAAGGTAGCCTTCGACAAAGCTAAATTCCTCTTTTCAGCTTCTTATCATACACAATCCAAATATGTTGCTTGTAATTATATATTTTATATTTTTTTCGGTTTTAACTTTCTCAGGCAACAAAATTCAATGATGTTAGATCAAGTAAAGGCTCCCCATACTGGATGGCCCCTGAGGTTTGTCTCTGCTCTTCTATGATTTGTCTAATTCAGTTTTAGTCTGCAGTACATATTCCAAATGTGCCTTAGCGCAGATTTATAATCTTGAAACTATAGTTTTTCCATCCATTTGTGATCAATGAGATATTCTTCAGTGAACTGGCAGATGAATATTTGTACTAGTGAGCTTTTTATTGTGACTGGTTTAACTTGGAATTGTTGGTCAATAGGTTGTTAACTTAAAGAACCAAGGTGGTTATGGGTTAGCAGCTGATATATGGAGCTTGGGGTGTACAGTTTTGGAGATGTTGACACGCCAACCTCCTTATTCTGATTTAGAAGGAGTATGTATTATAACACTTCTTATGTCATCTTTCTTAATCTTAAGTTTGTTACTTTCCTATTTTTCGTTAATTGATTTATAGACGTATTTTACCCTCATTTTTTTTCCACTAATATTCAGGATTTTAGTTTAGTTGGTTACTGCTCTTGGAAATTGGATAACTGGTGATAGTGTATCTAAATGTCTTTTTATCACAACAGATGCAAGCACTATTTCGGATTGGCAAGGGTGAACCTCCACCTATTCCGGACTATTTATCTAAGGATGCCCGAGATTTCATTTTTGAATGCTTAAAAGTTAACCCAAATGAACGTCCAACTGCAGCTCGGCTAATGGAGCATCCATTTCTAAGGAGAACATTATCGTCTTCCTTAAGTTTTGCTTCTCCAGGAAGGAATATGTATCGGTCATAATTTTAAGAGTTCTAAATCACCTCTGAAACTGGCTCCAAGATGTTCAAGTTTATGCTCTATTATTCTGAAGTTTATCCATACACATCTCGGGTCTACTGTTGGAATGTCCAGGACAAGTTTAATGGGTTTGCAGATATCTGCTGGAGTTGGTCCTAACAACTCTCAGCTGGTTTTTTATGTCAATGATCTCATCTTAGCCCAGAATGTTGATCCCACGGTGAAGGTAGGTTCATTGAGGGGGAGAATGCATTATCAGAGTCTCACAAAGCTAAAGTTTCACCTTTATGCAAAATGAGAGAGCAAAGCGTCTGTAATCCAACAATGTGGATCTTGCTTTGACTAAATTGGGAAATGGAGTATTAAGGAGGTGATGGATCTTTTTCATTTTCAACTGATTGTTCTTTATCTATGAGGCAGAAGTGCCCACCAGGACATTGCTATGGCCAATTACCGTTGTTGGTCATCTGGTGTGAAGCTGTCTGATCACTTTGTATTCTACTCACTTCTATCCCATAGAGCTCATGTTCTTGCATGAAAATTATACACCAGGAGCTCATGCTCTGTTGATCCTATCAGCTGGTCGTTGAGAGTTGACCTCATATGTGACCTGCGCAACATGTAAATAGTTAGGAAAGGGGCGGGTGCAAGCAATGTGCTATGATAATGTGGTACGACAGCAACAATGAAAGTAGAAATTTTGGGGTTTCTTTTTCTTAGCACAATGCAGCACTCAGCCCCCAGGAATTACCACTTGTATTTATTTCTCACTTTTGTAAACTGATGCCACTTGTATAATATCTCTTACATGAAAATTGTTGATTAATCTTACTACATTTACTAGGATTCATTTGCTGCAGGGAGGTGAAGCTGCAGTATGTGGCTATTTATACAGGTATTTCAAATTTTGAACACCTCATAACTTGCTATTTACCAATTTACCAGTGTCAAGTCTAAACCAGTCATCTAGAAGTTGAAGACTTCGAAGGCAAAAAAATTAAGATTGTGTAAGTTTGTGGTGTTCTTAGTGGGAACTATGGTAGTTCCGAAGACACTAGATATTGGCTGTGCTGACTTTCTTGTCATTGGTAGGGAAAGACCAAAACAAGCTAGTGCGACAATTTGACAAATTTGTGAAATTCAGGATTTGTAACGTTGTGAGCACCGAAGAGGACTGTTACATAGTGTATAAAATATATTTCGATAATTAAAAATGTCAGTATTCTTATGGAATTAACATTATGTTTTTTCAAGCATCACTATTTAAACTAGATACTTATAAATTCGTTTTCTCCTTTCACTGGTTACAGCTGAGCATATTTAGTATTTTGCGTCTCCATCTGAAAGTTTATGTATCCAAAAGGGTGTTAAAAATAGAATGAATCATAAGATTTTCACATCATATGTAAAATTGTGTCTATTTTATTGTTTACAGAAATTTAAAATTGATGAAGTTATATTAGAGTTTGTATATTAATATGCACTCAAGAAGAGATAAACACAAACTTTTTTAAGATGATATAAATGTCAAAATTCAACTTAGGAATTGTTTTTATGATGATATAAGCACAAAGGAAGAAAAGAACTGTTTGGAGAGTCAATGAATAAAGACACATTCAGGTCTACTAAGATGATTATAACGCCATAATGACAACACTGCTGAAGATCCATTTCTATATTTGCTTTTGGTATATAAATTTTTTATTATTTTGATAATTTTTTATAATAATGATTATTGTACTGTAATATTTTTTTTTATGAAAATGTGAATACACATATATTGCTTTAAATGTGTTTCATTTTTGCTTTTATTATAAGTAGTAAAAAAAAACTGCATAGGTCTATATGGGTTCACTTCCTTTATGATAATAGAAAAGTAAAATTAAAAAATTAATTATTATAGTAAAATTAATAAAAAATATGTTATTAAAATTTACATTAAAGGTATAAAAATGTATATATAATAATTAAGTATAAAAATAATTAATTTATTTACAATGTTATAAATATATAATAGAAATAAAATTATAATAAAATGTGTATACAAGAATTGTTATTAAGTATTTTATTTTTTATTTAAAAAGTCATTATTATAGTTATATACACTATAAAAACCCTTTTATTCTTATAACTAGTTTTTTAGATAATGATTAATGAATAAAAAATATAAAAAAATTACACTAAAAAAAAGTTACAAAATATTAATTGTTATAAGTAACTTTTAACAATTTTTATACTAAACTAAGTATAAAACATTATTATAAAATGTTTTAATTTTAATTTTAAAAAAGCATAATTATAATCTATTTATATCTATTAATCAAGATTTATTTTTGTAACTGATTTTTAATATACACATTTTATATTATATTATGTTGGAGTGATTTGTGATTGTAACACTGTAAAAGTTAATAAAAAATATTTACTTTTATAATTATTTTTCTATATAATATTTTTATAATTTTAATAATAAGTTATTTTGTAATATGATTATAATTATTTTAATTTTTATTTAAGAAAAAATAATTATAATTATATAATAAAAATACTTCTGATTATTTTTAAATAATAAAAATTAAAAAATTGGTTAATAAATATAAAAATACAAAACGTATAGGAAGTAAAAGAAAAGTATAGACATTATATGTAATAAAATTATATGTGGTTAAAAATGGAGGGAATATAAACATTACTTATGCCATATAATAAAATACACATATTAATTCAAATCCATTACAAGTAACTACTTGTTGGAAATTTTGAAAAAATCTTTTTTCTGTCTAAATTAAGTTTTGCCCAATATTATCTTCAGAAGGAAGGAATTTTTTTTAATTTACTCTCTCATCAAATTAAAAATACGAGAAGATAACCGAATCTAACAATACTTTTCATATCATAATATTCTTATTATAAAAAATATTATTATATATATAAAGTTATAATTATTTTTTAAAGTATTTCTGATTTTTAATTTTGTTGTAATGGGAGAAGATGAGTCCATCAGAGGAGTTTAAAATTGATACGGTGTGGTTTTGGTATGAGAGATCACGTGAAGGCGTACTTTGTGGCACGTCATCGTGTTAATATGATCGTGATTCACAGTTGCTAGAAAAGCGCGTGGTGGAGGGTGCGTAGTATGGTGTTGTATGTGTAGCGTAGAAATGACTCCATCTTTGTTTTCTATTCTCAACTTTCTCTCTCTAAAACAGGAGAAGAATAATATGAGAGAGAAACTTGTCTACCCTTTCATTTCCCTCTCGATTCCTTCGCCTTTGCTTTCGATCCTTTGCTAGAGAACCTTATTCCTTTCTCTCTCATATGTTTATCCCTTCAAAATCCTTTTCTTTTCTTCCATTTTTACTCTCTTCCTAGCCGTCAGGTACCAACGAACACTATCCCGCTCCCTCCCATCGTTTCAATCTTCGTGCTTCTATTTCATTTCTTATAGGTTATTTGTGTTTTCTCCTTTGCGTATTTTTCGACTTGTGTATGTAACATTTTAACATTCGTATTTTTTTCTAACCTAACCTAGTTTTTGAACCGTCAATTGAAAAATGGATAAGATACCTAATTGGTTGTGTTTTTGTGCTTGAACTCTCATTTTCCTTTGCTTTCTCTGTTCCCAAATAGATATGCAGTTTTGTTTTAGTCCCCATTTTTTATTTTTAAAGTAAAATTATTTTTTTAAGTGGATTGATTGGATCTATAAGATGAATTAGTAAAGTTTAGCGACATGTGCTTCTTATCTCAGCTCCATGTTCTGGTTAATATTATAATAATGTTGCTTTGTTAGTTGTCTTTGCTTGCTATTGCATCTTACCACCATGTTGTTTTCTTCTGACACTACTTGTATAAATAATCTCTTACTTTGTTTTCTCTCGCTGTTCAAATTCAATTATTTGTGTCCAGGTGCACTTTGGTTTTGCAAACTACTTCGTTGGCTACATTTTGAGCTGGTGAGTTTTTTCCTATCCTTTGCGGTGGTTTGATGCATGACATGCTTTGTTTTCTGCCTTCCGATTGTAAGGCTTCTTTGTTGGCCAATGGTGCTGTTTCAAGCAGTTGCCTTTGTGTTTTGTTTTAATTCAGTTGCTTTGATTGCTTAGGACATTGCAAGTATATATTACTCAGTGCCTTGACTTGATAAGTTAGGCATGTGTTTTTGTTTTGGTATTCAGCTTCTCTTAAGAAAATATTTTTTCACAATGTTTCTTATGTTCAATTATAAGCTTTGTTATTTTTGTGTAAAGTAGGCATCATTACTGAGTTGGTTTTATTCATGTCTAGTTTCTTCCTTTGCTCTCTCATTTAGGATATGTACTCTTCCCATTCAAGAGATTGTTAGTATTCTGAAGTCAATTTTGTAGTAAGACTAAACTGAATTAGATGAATTTTGCACTATAAATCTATGATTTCACCTTATTGTTTGAGCTGATTATCGTTCTTGTGCTAATTTGCTAGTGGCACAAGACTTTCAGTCACATTTTCGACAGCCACATAATGTAAAGCTATATTGGCTTGTGCTCGTTTTTGGGTTCTTATCCTAACTTACTGAACTTAGTATCATGGCACCTGGGCCTGTCTGAGTCGTTTTCAAAGTGTAATAATACCAATCTAGGAAAATTAAATATGGTTTACTATGATATTGCATGATTGCATCCTTGATTTAGATAGAAAAGTGCATTTTCACTGGCATCTTCTAATTGAATGTTTTATCAGCTAATTCTTTATTCTTTCTCCTATATAATGAAGTTCTTATAAATAAATAAATAATAGATTGTCCTAGATCTAATGCAGATAATTGCAATAGTACTGTTAATTCAAATATCCATGTTGTATTGCTACAGCCTTTTATTTGCTGCCAAGAATTTTTGTACTGATTTGAGTAAATTAATCTACTGTTGTTAAAGGTTCATTAATTTTCTATCACCTTTTTGGCATTAATTGTGGCAACGTACTTGGGGAATTTTCAGCCTTAGTATTGGGGAGCATCATATCATTGTCTTTTACTTGATCAGACAACTTGTGTTTATCTCTAGCTGCCTTTCATTTGTCTGTTGCCATTGTATTTTTGGGTTGGTCATCCATATAATGGTTTTTAATGCTTGGCTAGCAGAAATTCCCTTGTACTGTTGTGAAAAAAAGGCTTGACCCTGAATTACATAATATTTTTTCTTTATTTGGTAAGGATGTTAAGATCACAATCTTCCTTGACATACAATAATTTAATAAACACATGTATAATTGAGTAAAGTGTAGACTGGATATTTCGATTTTGCAGCTACTGTTTTTGAAGTGTTCAATGAGTGGTTCAAAGTTCAAATTACTGTGTTTCAAATAGCTGACATAAATATTATATCTGCATTTATTATTGGTGCTTTTTTCTGAAGTAGCTGATCAGTAAAAGATGGATAAGTCAAGGGAACGGAAGGATTGATTTTTGGTATATGTATGTAGATATATACATCAATATGAACAAATGGCTTTGTTTCTATACCCAACCATTATGCATTCTCTACTATAGGTTAAAACTTATTGAAAACTATAAAATTGTCAGACTCATTAAATAGGAAGACCTACAAAATTGTTATTTCCAATAAAATTCTAGTCAATAATAGAGTCTGTTCAAAATATTGGGTTATTATGTCTCTAATAGCGGAATAGAATTTACATTTAAGCTACTATTTTTGAAGTCTATTACAAATAGTTAAGAGAGTTTGGTTAGAGCATAGTGCCTTGCAGCATGACCTAGAATACGTAAAAGAAAAGTAATGTGTTGAAATTTGAAGGACAAAATCACCTGTTTTTATTCTTTGATGGGAGTTCTTGACGATTCTTTACAATTAGGTTTCTATTCGTATCACCATTGGAGAATTACCTTGTGTAGGGACTATCTTCTTCACATTCACTGTGTCTGAGTGTCCATGGTCCCCTTCCCCTCCCTCAAAACATATGGTGCTTAGGCACTGATTGAATTGGTTAGTGCGTAGAAATATAAGTGCTGGTGCAATAAACTTGTGCACTAAACTTGGTTACAAGTGTTTTGCACAATGATCAGTGAGGATTAGATCACCTTTTATAATGAATTGAATTTGAGACAAAACTAGGTGACATTGTCTGTAACGAGGGGACTAACTTAACTTGTGGGTATCTTAGAGCATTCCTTATCAAGAAAAATAATATTTTAATGTGGGTCCCACATTAGAATATTATTTTTCTTGATAAGGAACTCATGCAAACAAATCACATTGGAGATGCTCTTAGGAGACAAGTTCTCCCTCCTATCTTGGTGACATCATCTGTAACGAGGGTACTCTCCCCATTTTAGTATATTTTTTTAAAGAAAAAACGAAGACATCTTATTACATGTTCTTGCAATGGGTTGGGGTTCACTGCGGAAAATGAATGAATTCTTGTTTGAGGAATGCGTGGGAAAACCACTTTTTTCTGTTCATTCTTGTTTGGCTTTTGTAGGAACTTGACTGGAGGAGGAAATAGTGGTTGTCATAATTTTTAATCCCTTGTATGTGAACACTTGCAAGCATTGTGGGTATACCCACTTAGTTGCAACTAGAGAGCGTTTTATTTTATTGTGAATAGTTTCTAAATCCAATGACTACTTCCTGTCAGATTACATGAAAAATATATGAATGCGTTTGTTGTTTGACAACCTAATGTCTGGATCGATTTATGTAGAGCTTCCTTGATAACATCTTGGACTTTTAAATTCCAGGTTCTGTTGGAATATTGAAAATGGCAAAAGGTAGCAGGGGAAGGCACAGGATTGCTTCTCGTCACTACAGAGTGACTCCATACCCACTTGCTCCTTGCAAAAGGGATATTTGTGAAGACATGTACCAAAAGAAATGTGCCAAGGCTTTGGAAATGAAAGAATGGGAAGATGTAACATGTTCTGTGTGCATGGAATATCCACACAATGCTGTTCTTCTTCTTTGTTCTTCTCATGACAAGGGTTGCCGTCCCTATATGTGTGGAACTAGCTTTCGTCATTCCAATTGCCTTGATCAGTACAAGAAAGCTTATACTAAAGTAATTTCATCTAATGGGCAACCTATGCCAGGCACTGCAGGTGTGCTACAGGATTCAAACTTGTCTCTGGAGAAGAGTGAAGCCACAGAGCTTGCATGTCCTCTATGCAGGGGTCAGGTGAAAGGTTGGACCGTTGTGGAACATGTTCGGGACTTCCTCAATGCAAAGAAAAGAGGCTGCATGCAGGATGAATGCTCGTATGTGGGGAACTATAAGGAGTTGAAAAAGCATGTGCGAGCAGAGCATCCCTCGGCACGCCCGCGGATGGTAGATCCTGCAGATGAACAAAAGTGGAGATGGCTTGAATGGGAACGGGAAAGGGAAGATGTTATCAGCACAGTAACATCGGCAATGCCTGGGGCCGTAGTATTTGGAGATTATGTTATAGAAGGTCACCATAATGAATCTGATACAGATGAAGAGGAGGGTGCGGGTAATGCAGAAAGAAGTGGAAGATTTCATCAGATGGGTATTGAGGCAATGAATTTCTTCCTCCTTTTGCATGCGGTTCGTCAAGGGAATGAAATTAACAACCTTGGTAGACGGCTGAGGCCTGAGCTGACCACCAACAGGGTTGCAGGTCAGAATGTGACTGGCGTGCTGGATATCTCTGATGAAGACAATGATAATGATGGAAGGTACAATGAAGGTAATGATGGTGGTGTATCTTTGGTTAGTCGACTCCACCGCCATGGTGGTGGCAGAGTTTTATTGGGTCGTTCTGGTAGAAGGCGTAGATGTAGAGAAGCCCGGGCAAGGAATGGAGATAGTTGAAGATCGTGCATGAAACAGGAGGTTGGAAAAAAGGACAAGTTTCATAGGCATATATCAGATTAGGAAATTTAGCACCATGTAGTGGTGGCTTAATAACATTTGAAGGGCTTTCTCCCCCCCAAACAGGAAATCAAAGATGGGCATTTTTATTTTTTTTAATCATGTTGTAATTTCGTTTACATGTACATTCCTACCTTCCTCCTATTTTGCACATTCCATTGTGAATTCTCGTGTAAACATTTGATTTTATGAAAGCTTTGACAAGAAGTTGATTGTCACGTGATGGTCCCGGGATAGAACAAGGAGCCGTTTCAGTTATCTAGTAGTGACTAAGAATTCTATGGTAAACAACATCCAGTACCCTGTGCCCACTGCTTGTCATAGGAGGACCACAGCTACTGGTGGCTCTTTCAAAACTCTAAAAATTGCTTGAGAAGTTTCATGTACTCAAATGCAATTGTTTTTAAGTATTTTGCTATTGTTCTCCAAAATAGAAATCGGGTTAAGAAAGTCCCTCAGTTACTCTCCATAGAACAGCACATTAGCAGAAGGATGTCAAGTAGGATGACAGGTGTTTTAAGAAAATGTAATAACGTCGGTAACCATCTTATGGTTGAAAACAAAATCTTCTATTACGTCTTATTATAGTTTCATTTGTTAGCCATTCCTTTTAGGTGATCAAACAGAATAGGCTTGAAGGGGAACATAATTAGTTGTAGAAGCAAAAAGCATGCCAACAAGCTTGTTATAACTTTAGTGAGTGTTTTTTTTTTCAATTATGTTTTATTTTTCCAGCTATAGGGTTGAAACAAAATCTTATTTGAAAAACTTGGACTCAATTTATATATATATCTTCATCATTTGTTTATTAATATTTAACATCTTCATCTTTTTGTTTAATCTTACATAGATTTGTAATGTCACTTTATATGAAAATCTCATGAAATTGTATACTTTTTTATTACCACAAAGATGTATGTACAGTTGGACACATGATGCTAGTTTCATGGTGAGAGACAGAGAAACAAAAATGAGTATGATTAGTGATATGATTTGATAGGAAAAGAAAGATAAAATATGAAAGTATTGGGGAGTTTATGATGTTACATGATGTCCATGTAAAATTACTCAATTTGTTTTGAAAGCTGAAATGAGGGAGGTTACTGAAATATAAGAAAAGGAATCTGCTTTTCTTTTCACCGCTGGTGAATTTGTGAACAATTATTGGTTGCATCGCTAGCTTCTGTCTCGGAAAAGACAATTGGAAATGTCAAAAGCAAAAGGATGTTCCAACACAGAAACTTGAGGTACAAGTTATATAATATAATGAGGAGCTGCAGCTGCAAAAAGAGGGATAGAAAAGGAGAAGGGTTGTTGTAATTTCTTAGGTGTGATCTGTTTTGCTAATGATATTATATTTTTCTTTTTCTTTTGGTTCTAACATTATTTAATTATAAGATTGATGTTCTGAATTGTAAATTTCTTTAAACGATCCCTTTTATATAAGTAGAATGAATGTTGTGATGCAAGATAATTGCATTTGGTGTTCCATTACGTTAGCAAAGTGAAGTTCTGAATTGGTGTGCATGGCCTGGCCACTTTCAAAGGACAATGTTTCACTTGTAAGACCAACATCACAATCAGGTTATGTAACTTTGTAACTTATTGGGATGACAATTTGATCTATGTTTTGGGGATATTCATACAAAATATTACTCCTGATCAATTGAATCAATATGCACTTAGTAGAAATGGTCAAGAATCTGGTACTTTTCCTTAAAATTTAATATAGATAAGTAGAATTATAGAGTACTATTCTATGCATAATAAAAATTTCAATTTTCTAATATAGTTATCAATATATTTGTAATATTTATACGATTCTCTTTTAAATTTTATCGATTATTAATAATATTACTAATTTAATAAATTAGATGAACCAATTAACATTTTTATTTCAAAATTTATTCATATTTTAAATTATTATATTGAAATTTAAATTTCATAATTTATATCAAAACGTGTTTAAATTATTACTATTAAGTATTAATATTAACTAAGCTCAAGTTTTTTTAAATATGATTATTCACTAATTTAATATTTTATGTTCAAATCAATTTTATATCGACATTAATTATCTATTGTAATAAATTTAACAAAAAATTTATATATTTTTTATAATCTAAAAAAATTATTAATTGAGTAATTAAATTTTATTTTCATGTAATAATAATTATTATTACTCATAAATATATTTAACATTGATTTTTAATAATAATCAAAGATTTTGATTAAACAATAACGATTACTTATCAAAACAGTTTTAATAAAATTATTTAATATGAGTTATTATTAAACTTATTTTTAATTTATTCAAAAAAATTAGTTACAAAAATTTAATCAGCCGTTATTTTTAATTAGTTTGATTTCCGGGCATCATATATATTTTTTAAGCGTATATGGTCTTTTCAGTACAGTTGGAGAGAAAGTGAGACAACTTAGGCTTTGTCTTTATTACCTAAAATCGAAATTAAAATAATGAATTAAATATGGTTTTGATTTCTGCTGATTATTGAATTATATTTAGATAAAAATTTTAATATTAAAGGTGAAATAAAGAAAATTATCATTGACAAAATAAAAAATAATTAGAGATAAAAATTAGAAAATAAAAAAATGTAAAACAATTTATGAAAAAGTGTAGTTAAAAAATAATGTAATCGCGAAAATAACCTTAAAATGAAAATTGAGGTGAGAATGGTTAAAGAAAAAGTATCTATAATCACCTGGTAGCATTATATGTCATACATAATTCACATGCTATTTTATTAAAAAACTAAATTAATAAAAGTCACATTATAATTAATGGTTTGCAACAACTCATAGACTTGACTTGTTTCACATTTTGAAGATTTGACACCAAACTTCCACACATAATATTTCTTCATTCAATTCACCTGTAGCATTTATCACATGTCTTTTCTTATAACATAGCAACTTTTCCCAACCCCTCTTTCAAGCTTTCTTCAACTTGTTCCTTTTTTCTTTATTATCTTTTGCATCATAAAAAAAAAAGAGAGACAAGAAGAGGAAAACAAAAACAAAAAGTGAAAATTTAATTATCAAAGTTATAAAAACTTGGGGAAAGACAATTGTGAATAATTTCTTTCATTATGTTCTTTTATATTCTTTTCATATATATATTACGTGATTTTTATTTATTATATAAAATAAAATAATTAAATATATTATCTATTTATATTATATTCAAGTTATTATATTAATAAAAAATTTAATAATATAAAATCAAATATTCTACACACTTATAATTTAACTGTATTTTTTTATAATTTACATGAGACCTTTTTGCTATTTTATTAGTTTATTTTTTGTTTTTTTTCACTATATTTCATTTTTTAAAATTAGTATTTTTCATAATAAATTTTATATTATAACTTAAAAATATTAAAATAATATATATATATATATATATATATATATATATATATATATATATATATATATATATATATATATATACACACTAAATGAAGAAATCACATCATATATAGTTATATATAATAAAAAATATTTTTATAAAAATTGTCATTTTTACTGGTTCATCTTCACCATTATTTTAAATTCATCATATATCTTATAATATGATTTTAGCTTTTCTTGAAATATCTAAATGAAGGTTAGCCTCTATTTTTTGCAAATTAGCACTCGTAAGTACGTCATCATAATATTTTTCAAGTTTAGTTTTAATTCACTCCCTCTTTTGTATGTTGGCTGATAATCTTAAGACTTATTTAAAGTGCTGGTAGCATATATTTTACTCGCAAATAAAGTTATTTCATTGACTTGTTGATATATTATTTCATTTAATATATATTAGTGGAAGCATCACATGGATGTGTATCCACTTTTTTAATAATAAAAGATAAAAGTTTATAAAAAAAGTTTTATAATTCTTTAAAAGTTATTTTTTGTTGTACATGTAGCTTTTTATTATGAATAGTTAATTAAATTTGAAAAAAAAATGATTTTGTTTGTGATTTTTGAATTTGGTAAAAAAATTAATGTGTTTAGAATTTTTGAATTTGAAAAAGAAGTAATTGATTGAGTTTTAAAAAATGGTAATTACAAAAATTAAAAATTAAAAGATAAAATAGTAATTATAATATTATTAATTATGTTTTAAGAATAAAAATTAGAAAAATAACAATTACAAAATATAGATATAGATGACTTAAAAATTGTCGTCAAAGATTTTATAAAATGAAATACCTTAACTAATCTCTCCTCTCTTTTTCTCTTTTATATATGAAACATGAAATGTTAAAAAAAATTGGTTTCTTCAAATGTATTACATAAACATGTGAAACAATATTTGGTGAGTAAATGTAAATGTCCATAAACATGTTCCAACAACTAACGTTCAGATGAATATTTATAAATGTGAAATGAGTAGATAACAGGTAATTAAATGGTTATTGTGTGGCCACACATCCTAAATAATTCCAAAAGATTATTAAACTACTTTTTCTAATAATTTGATTTAATATTATTGAACTAATTTTAAATCAATTTACGAGCAAAATTAGTTTTAGACCAAAACCACGTATTAAGATTTCTTACCAAATTAGTTTTATATCCAATTAAATCTTGTGTCTTTTTAAAAGTTGATTTTGAAAGTACATATGACAATGTTAGCTGATTTTTGTTTGTTTGGGGTATTTAATTTATAGATTGGGGTTATATGAAAGTTGGGGGAAATGAAATGGGCCATAGGATATATGCGTTTATTTATTGATGATAGTTATAAAGGAAGTGTGTATGAGTAAGTGTAGGTAAGGATTACATTTCGATTTTAATGGAGAAATTTTTGTATTGATTAAGTATGAGTATCATAATAGGGATGAAGACATATATCTGCTCTCATATTCATATATTGATACCTTGTATTCGTCCTCATTATCATTCTTTTTTTATTATTAAAATATATTTAATTTATTAAGTAATTTAAAAATATATATTAACTTTTTTAAGTTTTTAGTTTTGAAATTTATTAATAGAATATATATTTAATATTTTTTTTTTACTTTTTTTTTATAATTATCTGACATTTATTCAATTATTATTTAACAATACTCTAATTTGAAATATATACCGTTATAATTTTTTTATTAATATTTCTTATCGGAGAAAAAAAGACCTATATCATTTTTACTTTGAATCATTTATAATATTATGTCTTTTTTGTTGTGAATTTTATTTTTTTTGTAAAAAATTATTTAATTAATATTTAGAATAGAAAAAGACGATTACGATTATCTCCGTTATTTGATAAGGATAACCCATACTCAATGAGGATGAAGATGAGAAAAAAATTTCATACTAGTTGGATATGAGAATAGAGATGTGGATGGATTTTTAGTATGAGAATGAAGATGAAAAAGTAAAGTCATTACTCGTCCCATCTTGTTGTCATCCCTCCCTAATTTAAAGGATTGAAATATTAATAAAATTTGTTTGTCCAACCCATTCATATGATTGGGAGTAGCTAAAGATATGTTAGTAAAGAAATAAAAAAAGAAGAAGCTAATTTTAATTTATTCTCAAGTCTTACCATCAAGTTAGCTGAAGTAAAAACTAACTCAAATTTTAATACTTTAGCTATCCAAAAATTCTTATTTATTATTAACATTTATGTCACTTTTATTGTTAACTAATTTATTGTATTTGGTAATTTAGGTTGTTTAGCTTTGGAAAATGCACAACTAGGAAAACACATTTTACATTGGTTATGTGAATTTTCTATCTCAATTGTAAGATTAAAGTATGTACGTATAAAAATAGTTAAACTGCTATAGTGTTATTACATTAAACTAACAATAAGATAGTTAAACTGCTATAGAGTTATTACATTAAACTAACAATAAGATGGAAAATATCTTTTTACATCACTATTGTAATGTAATTGACATTTGATATCAATATGAATATAAAATGAGGACCAAATCTATCATATATGTATTTGAAATGTTATCCACTTTAAAATTTAAAATTTTATCATGATTTTATTTTTAAAAGTACATTAGAAAATTAAGAAGAAAAAGAATATATAAATTATTCTTACCAAAATAAGCTCTCCAATAAAGAACTAAGAGTCTTGAGATCAAAACACTTCTTAACATATACGTATTAATCAAATATAAAAAAAACAAAAATTCTTAAACCGTTCAAATGAATAATTTAAAATTTAATATAATAATTTATATTCAATTAATTGGTATTCAACTTTATAGTGCATAATTTTTATATATAAATCCACAAAAAAATAATAAAAATTATCTTTAATTAATATTATTTGCAATATTAGTTTGTGAATTTACAAACTAATATTCCATAAATTTAATAGTTTTCTCTATATTTTGACACTATATTAACATAATCAAGTTATCAACTATTTTGTTTCTTATCTTCTCTCATCAACTTATATTTTGTTTGTTAGCTTAATGCTATATATTTCAGTTTATATTTCGTATCTTATTATTACTTCAATATAGATTTAACACTTCAAATCCGTCTCTTATATATCTATATATTGGTGGTGAGTAATTCTTAGATCAATTAATGAAATTATATTCAAATCATTGAATCAAGAGCCTAATTGCTTAAAAGCCATTTTTTCCAATACTCTAGTTGAGTTCAATTTTGCATACAATCTTCCCCCAAAACTATGAGTAAATAATATCCCACATGTTTCAAACAGATCATGCATTTATTGATAGCCAACGATTTAGAAGGCTATGTTGGGCTCCATTCCATGCCTCCCTCTAAAATTGGTAATGGATTGATCTAGTTGTTGCTGCTCTCGATTACTTAAGTTCCATATTTTGTGAGTTCAATAATGCTACAATAAGAACAAGAGATTTTACCCTCCAATTTGGTGAGCTATTTGACAAGCTCGTGGACTTTGAAATCTTATTCCTCCAAAGGTTTGTGTAACAAAAACCACAGCACACACCTATCACTGTCAACTTCACTCCATCATCATGGCAAGGTTAGCCACTCTTCAAGCCAATCTCACTCAACTAAGATTTGTTTCAAACTATATGGCTATCCATCTAACTATTCATCTCCTTCCTCCAGTCGTCCATGTCATCATCATAATATATACTTGTTGCATATGGTAAACTATTACAAAGAAAGGTAATTGTTTTGTGTTTTTAAATACCTTAAATAAGTAGCTTCATCTTTCTAACATACAATATCGGCCAAATATTATGAAAAATGACCAATATACCACTATGTTACCTCTCCTAAAGACTTCATCTAAGATTTTTCTTTTAATTTTACTATTTTATGTGAGAGAATAAAAGGTGTTAGAAAGTGGTAGGTATCCCACAGAAGTTATTTATTACCACTCAAATATTTTATATAGAAATGAAAGTTTGGTTGAATTAACGATAACAATATTTTTAACATATCATCAATTTAATATTTATAATTGACAAAATATTTTTAATTAACACCTTTGACTTATTTCTTCTTATTTCTTCAAGAGAGAAAATTCTTTTTGGATATCTAGAAGAACATGTTTTGGACATCTTGGGACTGCTTAGGTTACCTTGGAGACCTCCTTTCTCTTCTTGGATTATCAATCTATTTTCATAACTCATTTTTTTTGTGTTTTTCATGACAATAAAAAGTTAAACTCATTTTGTTAGGATTAGATATAATCAACTAAACTCTTATGTAATTGTATTGTTTACATATATATATATATGTGTGTGTGTCTTTTCATTCAATGTTAGTATTTTGTTTCTATATTTAATGCTTGTTGTGACTTGATCATCCATAGCCTCATATTTGATTCATTAGGTATTGAAAAATATCTTTTGTGATTAGAATTTAAGTAAAGTACCCAGTGCATCTTGTATCTAGGAATGAAGTTTGATTCCTTAATTGTCTTAAACTCTTGTTGTGACTGTAAGTTTATTTATTAGGAGATCAAGGAATGGATAGTTAATGAGAAAACTTAGACTCATTCCACCAAGATATTAGGGTTTTAGGGGTTGACTTTCAAATATATTTTTATAAAACTAAATGTCAAATATCTTTTGTAACAATGATTTTAAAAATAAGGTAAAAAAGTTTTGAAATGAGATATTTTTATAAAACTAACTGTCAAATTTAAGGACTTGTGTTAATTTTTTTTATAGTAAAATTAATAGATCAATTTGTTATTTTAATAAATTAAAACAAAAATATTTTGTATCTTATCTAACCTCTAGAAGATCAATCTATTAAATATATTAAAAAACAAGACACATAAATTATTCATGATTTTAAGTTATTATCTAATAAGTTAGAATCTTATTAAGGGTCAATTTAGACATAACAAGAATATTTTAACAAATTAATATAATCTTTTAATCTATTAAAATTTTGTATATCACTAACATAAATTCTGATTCTTTTCAAACAAAACTTTTCACAACAGAAAATATCAAATCAAGTAGTAAAGAAAAAACTTACTTAAATCCTAATAAAATATATACAAAAAACATTTATCTTCATGTCTTTAAGTTACAAGGTATTGAATATTCAAAACTTTAAGAAAAAATGTTACATTCATCAAATGTTGAACTTATATTACTTCAACTTCCTAACATAAATTTTCTAAACTATATTTGTTTTATAAATTTTGTAGATTAAATAAGTTAATATGCACTCAAAAAGATATATTAAAACTTTTTTTATTCATTTTTATAAAAATAATTTACTTAATCTATTAAGAAATATATATCCAATAAAAACAAAAGAATTTATATTTTAAATTTAGTTAAACTTAGTAATAATTAAAAAAATGAAAATATTAAAATTTGAACTAAATTTAATTTCACAATAACTAATAAAAATAAAAATATTAAATTTTAAATTAAACTAAAGTTGATAATATATAATATAGATAACTCTCAAAATCTAAAACTAAATATTATTTATCTTGTAAATAATACGGGCTACGTTAAAATGTTACAAAAAAAGATACAAATCCATAATAACGTAATCTACAGGTAATTAGAGCGTTCTGCGAACCTTTATCCCACACCCAGTTCCAACAGCAACACAGATATTGATAAGCACACGTCATCCTTAATTGTGATCCCTTGTTCTTCTCTCATTCAATGTGTGCTGTTGTTCAGTATTCAATTTACTCATAGATGGATGTGCAAGTGATCTTTATATAGTCGACTAAACAACACTGTGCGTGAAGTGTTTGTGCTATATCTTTGTGGCTTATAAACAATAACATCTTTTAAAGGAGAGAGATTCAAAATGATTGCTCTTCTACATTTGATGAAAATAAGGTTTTGGTACGAGTTTAGTTTTGGAAGGAAAGACTTTTCAATCTTGTTTGCTACAGTGTTTGTGCCAATTCTCTGTATATGCATGTGTCCAAAATTTATTACTTCATGTACACCTGTACTCGTTTTTAATAAACTTCATTCACACATATAAAAAGAACTGAATGACTTTGCGATAATGTAAATTCATTTAATATTTTTTATTAGGAATTCATTTCAGTTAAATATCCCCTTGTTATATATACATACACACACATATATATATATATATATATATATATATATATATATATATATTTTTATCAGCAAAAACTAATCAAAATATTTAGATAGATACTCTGACTCATTTACAAACGAAATATATACATAAAAACAATAGAGAAAAAGTCTCCAACCCATGTGCTGCAAAGATGTATGTATCTGAAAATAAAATGATTGAATGGTTTACTTGAAAGTATAGGAGGTTTCAATTTAGTCTTAAAAGTTAAATAGATTAAATAATGTTCTGAAAATAACTTTTATTTTCTTTTTAAGTAAAATCCCTACATTTTATCGTAAAAATGTAATTTAATTTTTTGTATATTATTATTAATTAAAATACAATTTAGTACGTATATGTAACGACTAAATTACATTTAAATGATAATATATGAACCTATTTAAAATGAAGAACGAATGGAAAGAAAAAAGTTTCTTTTTAGAAAATTATTATTTATTTATAACATTAAATTCTAATGAAAAATATATATATTTTCATAGAGATGAAAATCATTCCGCCAAAAACAATAATAAAAGTAGAAGGAAGAACAAGTATAGTTTTATATTACAATCTAGGAAAGTAGATTTTAGACTTCAGAAAATATGATACGAACTGAATTGAATAAATTGGTGCAAGCATGGTGGAAGCAAATGTTGGCATGCGGCACCTGGAAATGCAAAGAAAAAATATGGTTACTTTGTCTCGGATTAAGCGAATGAAGCAATTGGTAGAAATACTACGTCTCTAGCATTATGGTCTAAGAAAAATATTAATGAACACTTGTTACATACTTAGAAAGATAATAAAATTATAGATTTATACTACTTAAATTTTCTAAAACACTTAAGTTACATAATTTTAATATATAAAAAATATATGAGGCAACATTAGTAATGAATGAATAGGTGAAATGTTGTAAAGATGTAAGAAGAGAGAAGAAGAAAAAAAAAAAAAGAAGTATTTAAAAAATATAGATAATCCAGAAATGGTGTAGATTGTAGTTACTTTAGTTATAGAGAGGTAGGCCTAGTTTTGTCTTGTTGTGGAGGTTAAAGCCATGGAGGAAGGGAAAGAAGGAAGAGCAATGAATGAATGATTGAGAATGGAGATGGACGTAATGAAGTGATATTCAAACTGCCATCACTTGCCTCTCTAATGCATGGACCCCTCTTTTGTCTCCCTATAGCTACCTACAAAACTTGCCTACCCCTATTTCCCATAATCCATTCTTCGCCTCTTACCATTGCTTAACTTTTCTAAATTCTTCCTTATGCCTCCCCCTATAACCTTTCTTCTCCACTAGATAGAGTAAATCCCTTCCTAACAGACCAACATTTTCAAACCACACCATCTTCTCACTTAGATGGATCCCTCCATCTTATCAAAATCATGCCAAACTCCTACCCCTTTCCCTTTGACCATAGCCCCAGAATTCCCAACCCAATCATTTTTCAAAATCACCGACTTCAATTGCCTTCCAACCCACCTATCTACCTTTACACAATCCTAACCAAACCCACCTGAACTACAGTACTCCAATACCACCTATCCCACATTCTCTACAATACGTCCAACCTTTCTTTGTAAACCCTAAAATTTATCAACATTCCATTTTCACTTTTTTTATTCATAGCATCCATTATCTCATAATACTTTCTCTCTTTACCATTTTTATTTTCTTCTTATCTCTTTTTTTTTATATTAAGTATATAAATTACTTATCGCTTCTTTTTTTCCACCATTGCTATTTTCTTCTCATCTCTCATCTTTCCACACCACACTTCACCCGAACTTGAGGTGGACGTTTTTCATAACTCTATATATACATAGATCTTCCACCAAACATAAAACACGTCTTGTACTAAATCCCACACACACAAACCCCTGGTCCCGACCCTAATAAGAGAAAGTGCAATCCCCTAGCTAACATCACATCCACAGGTGCTACTGCTACTCCATACCCTAGAATCAAAATCCCTCCAAAAGAACAACATTAACATGTCCGCCGCCGTGGCCGCCGCCGCCGCCGCCGCTGCTGCCATGTCAGGGTACCACAACTCCACTCGGAGACAACTCACTGATCACGAATTGCCCTTACCATCGCAACGAGTGTGCGTGCCTCCTCCTCTGAGCAGGTACGAGTCTCAGAAGCGACGTGACTGGAACACCTTCGGCCAGTACCTCAAAAACCACCGTCCACCCCTGACCCTCTCGCGCTGCAGCGGCGCCCACGTGCTGGAATTCCTCCGCTACCTCGACCAGTTCGGAAAAACCAAGGTGCACGCCGAAACCTGCGCGTACTTCGGAAACTCCAACCCGCCCGGTCCCTGCGCGTGTCCCTTGAAGCAGGCATGGGGCAGCCTGGACGCGCTAATCGGCCGGCTACGAGCAGCGTTCGAAGAGCATGGCGGCGCGCCGGAGATGAACCCGTTCGGGACACGCGCGGTGAGGCTGTACCTTAGGGAAGTTCGCGACGCGCAGGCCAAGGCGAGAGGTATAGCGTATGAGAAGAAGAAGAGAAAGAAGGCTCAAACGCAAGATGATGTGATGGCCATGATGGGTACTAGTGATGCTACTTATTCTGGTTATGGTGGTGGCTTCGTTCCTCAGCAAGTGCTGTCTGATTCAAATGTCATAACTTCTTCTAACCCTGATGGGGTTTCGTATTTTTCTTCCCAGTGTGTGTTTAATTGATTCTGAATTTGTGGTGCATGTGGAAAATAATTAGTGGTTAATTATGATAGCTTATATATTATTATTATTATTATTATTATTATTATTATTATTATTATTATTATTGTATGGTTAGTGAGATGTGGTAGGGTTGAGGGATGCACCAAGTGTGGTCATCGTTAGAAGCTTGTCAGGGTAGTGTCTGATTAATATATGGTTTGCTGAAAGATTAGTTTCAAGGGATTCCTGCATTCTAGAATTTGCAAAATATTTTAGAATAAGTGCGAATTTCATTAATAACAATAGTGCTCTACTCTTGTTTACTCATTTAGAACTGATAATATATATTATACATATGCCCTATATATTGTGTTTTTAGCCTAATTTAATCACTCTAAACCATATATGGGGAAGTTTTTTTAGAAGCACTTTCAGAGAGAAAATAAAAAAAGGAAATACATTTGTTTTTAAGGTAAAATTACTTTGAGTATTTCCTTTATAGAAATCATATAAAATAATTTCTACATATTAATTCTCATTTATGAAATTTTTTATGCTATTTTTCTCTTTTTGAAAATGTTTATATAGGAACAACTTGTTTAAACATGTCCATTGTCCTATATGAAACCTTTTCACTGACGCTTATAAAAAAATTAAGTAAGATGAAGCATGTTTTTCCACAATAAAAAATAATCTATACATTATTTAAACATTTTATTTTTAAAAAAAATTGATACGAATCAATTTATATATGCATAATCTATGTTGATTTTATTTATTATTAAATACCTCATATTCAAGTTTTATAGATAGAAAATAATATAATTAAAAAAGATACCCTTAAAAATCATTAAACTACCAATTCGCTTATTTTTATCATTCTTATTAAAAAAAATTAAACCTTAAAAAAATAAAATTACTGATGGTTATTGTTTGTTTATAAATATATAATTTTTCAGTGTTATTGAATGGTTAACGATTAAATAAGCTATGCATTCCTTTAAAAATGAGATTTAAGATTTTGTACAAAAATTAATTAAGAAATTGGTTTAGTATTTTTCGATTTTAACAGATATTAAGTTCCTTTGAAAATATTAGTGTCCCATTTTATTCATGTTTTATTCCATTTTTCTCAGTAAAGATACGAAAAGGTAATGATAAAATTGAAAGAAAAAAAAATAATAGTAATGTATATACTGTTTTCAAAGAATAATAAATAAAAATTAGAATTTCTAAAGTTACAACTGATGATGTAATTGGTATCAAAAGACGACAAAGAATTATAAATGGATTGATTTTGTGGGTAGGTAAATAAAGTTTCATATCAAATCCACAAGATTGGAAAGAGATTTTTGCAAATGATTATATATAGCTTTAGTAACGATTATTTATTTATACACCAGTAAATACTTTTCTTTTTGTAAAACTTACAAACGACTATTGTTTTTCCCTAATCATAATTATTACTCCTTCTTGACGGATTCATAAATTCTCATTAAAAGAGTAAAATAAAAAAATAATTTTCTTTAAAATTAACTTATGTAAAAATAAACGTGTAAAAACCTTCAAATGTAAAGTTTTTTAATTTTTTACTAATGTATAAAATAACTTCAACTAATAAAAAAGTTAATTCATTTTTTTCTTTTGAAAAACCTATATAAAGAAGTTCGTCTCGGACGTTACTTGAAAATGAAACTCTTTATTAGTTGTAGCTCTTTTATTAAACCCAATAAATTTAAAAGGAAATTATTATTATATTAAAATCTAATTATCTGTCCTATTGAGGGAAAAATTTAGAAAGTTTTGTTATGATACTAATGATGTTTCCTAGCTACGAGATCAAAACTAATATTCTTTCCAACTGCATATATTATAAAAGGAATTTTTCTCTTTATCAAACAACTATATATGTATCAGCAGGCCAAAATTTGAATGAAAAAGGCACTCAAATGATTATTTCTTGTTTTTGAGTGATCATTTGTTTTATGCTAGAGACAATTCCTCCCCAACAAATGAAGTTCAAAATTGTCGACCTGGTATTAATACTTATTATGTTAAGTTGGGGGTTATCCTTAAATTTTATATATATATCATTTGAGTCATACTTGGAAACACTCACATTACATCAAGTACATCTCAAATATAAAGTTTACACAATATTTATAAGTAGTTTGATAAATTTTCTTAGGCTATGATACTTTTATAGTAATTGATATGTTTAAATTTATAAAACGAGTTTAAGATGTGAAGGTTTTGTCAATTACAAACATTTTTTTCATATCATTAGTTTAACAAGTATCTTGCAAGGTAATAACATATCTCAATATTTTTTTAAATTAAAACTTCTTGTTTACAACTTCAAACTAATCTTGTAAATAAGAATGAAGATTAGACTAAAATAAGTCACATATTCTCAAAAATAATAAAAACAGAAAAAAAATAATGGATTCAAATCTTATATTAGTATAATTTTCCATGACAAAAATTATTCAATTAGAAGTTATTTATGAAAAAATATAACCGAAATTAAACATTAGAACCAACATTATAACATGATGAAAAGAAGCACAAATTTGAAAATATACACAATACATCATATCAAGAGATTGCTAGAAAAACATAAGATGCAAAGAGAGCGAGGGAAAAGTAAGTGTTGAAGGCACGAGAATGTTGTACAATAATAATTTGATTCATAAATACAAAATGAAATCAAACACTTAAAATGATAGTATTCTTTTAAATAATAAAAAGAGAAGAAATAAATTTGGAATGGTACTTACTTTCGTACATCTTCATATATACACACATATATATATATATATATAATAATAATAATAATTTGATCATAAATACAAAATGAAATTAAACACTTTAAATAATAGGATTCTTTTAAAAAATCAAAAGAGAAGAAATAAATTTGGAATGGTAAATACATCTTTATATATATATATATATATATATGGATTTGTATATGAAAAAACATGACATTCACAATTTCAAGGATAAAAGAATGGAAGTCATCCATACTCGATTCCATAAAGTCATTCAATAAGGGTGTTGGAATGACTTTGAAGAGTTGTTATTAGTCATATTCATGAAATATGGTGAGTTATGCTTTGTAGGTCATCTTTAAACTTGTGTTTGTTGATCCTAAACAAGTATAACAAGTTGATTTTGCAATCCTTGAAACTCAGTTTGGTATTGATTGCACACAGAGTTTTTTTTATCAAACTTTGGTATGCATTGGTTATCATATGTTGAAGGGTTTTATCATTTTTCTGGAAAATATTTTCCATATATATTTTGAGAATATTGATGAATAACATATCTATCTTAAGATTGGATGAAGAAGAAATGATAGTTTTGCTTGTGGTATGAACTATGCTGATGTGGGAAATTTTTTACCTAAATCTCCCAATACACATCAAATGTTCATACATATATTAGTCTAAAGTGGAAAGAGTTGTCTTTAAATATTAAAGGAAGTCTTCCAAGATATAAAAGTGAAGTTGTTTACTAAAAACCAAAAAAAATTCACTTTAAAAGATTCTTCAACTCAAATTAATAAGAATTTTATGAGAAAATATATAAGTATATTGATTAAAAAGGTTGAATGAATAATTGGTGTGACATTATCAAATATTTATAGATTTTTAAACTCCAAAAAAAATATTGAATAACCAAAAAATATATTTAATTATAAGAATATCTAAATATTATTTCATATCTTCCGGTTTAATACTTATTAGTTTTTAATATTATAAATAACTAACCGTGTATAGTTATTAATTAGTTATTTATTTAAATTATTTAAATATAAATTGATATATTATCAACTATATTCAATTGCGAACATATTATTCGGTTATTGATACATGGATAGGTATATATTCAAAATATTTAAAATAAATTTATTAAATATATTGTTTTTACAATAGAAGATCATATCCGATTAATCAACTTACAAAGATCTAATTAAGCAATATTACTTAACAAAATTTAACATAAGGTTACTTATATAAGTGTAGTATGGTTGCCTATATAGATGTTATTTGAGGAAAAAGAGTATTTTAAATGGATAAACTAAGTAAAATAACATTTTGAAGATTCATATCGAGTGAATGGCTAGACTTACCAAAGTAGATTAAACATTCATTTTAACAATTTTAAGTACAGAGTAATTTTTTTAGTATTTAAACCTATAATATTGTTAGTTCCGCAAAATTAGGGTAAACATTTCATTTAATCCTATATAAAGTGATGACGAAGCTCTCTAAATTATTTTCAAATAATAATGACGTTAAATAATTTTATAATGGATGGCTAGAAACTCTTTAATTACATAATCCTCTACCATGAATCGATTATTTTTACTTTTATTTTTATTTCAAATAAGTTACACAATCTCGTAATAGAATTATCATTTCTTTAAATTGAGTGATGAATTAATATAAAAACTACCTAATTAAAATAAGTAGTCATGAAACTGAAACAATCATTTTTAAATAATTAATTAAAATAATTAATAGAGTATAATGAATGCTTATTATGTACGAAAATTTTATTAAATTTAATTTTTAAACCAATTCATATTAATTAAAGATATCCAATAAATATATAATCTTTTTCTTGAGAAGGGGTAATTATGAGGGGATAAGATTTAATTAGAATGAAATCCTTAGTTTGTGGTGAGAATTGGTCCATATGTTGAATGGTGGATGGTATATCTGATTTTGCTGTTTTTGTCTCTTTAGTTTATGCTATTTGTGCATCATCCAACAAAGTTGAATGATTTTGACCAATGACACCCCATGAAAGAACAATTATATTTGCACACTTGCATAATATGGTTAATGTGTGTGCTCAAATTATTAATATGGAATTCTTTTTTATTTAACTAAAATATTCTGATTTAGTTCTTAATAATTGGGAGAAAGAATTATAATAAATTAACAATTTCATTAGATGAATAACATATTATAACAACTAAAATACTGTTTATAACTGTTTTTCTTTAAATAATTCTGAAACTGTCATGTAAAAAATAAATATACTTAAATATTTGAGTTCCTAAGGTATTTTTACTATAATAGTTATTACTAATTTATCTTGTTCGTTCCTTATATCTTTACATTTCTTATAATATCTTTCAGTTTTCTCTCTTATTTTAATAGTTTTCCATCCATGACATTATCTCTGCTACAAAATAATTGAAGTTTAAGATTTTATTTACACATATTCATAACAATAACAATGTTATTTATTAAAACATTTTTTTTAAATCAGTTTCATTCTTTCAATAAATATATTATTTTTATTTTTTATCATAAATATAAATATTAATATAATTATTTGGAGACAAATTAATAATAAAATAATTAACATCATGTTGAGACTCTGAGCTTTAATAAAGTTGCTGGTAAGATTTTTTTTTGAAGAAATGAGAATAAAAAGTGATGAAAGCATGTCAACAAACTCAATGATGATTGCTAGAAGTGGGACTTATGGGAAGAAGAACTACAGGAAAACTATGGTATGTTGGTATGTTGGAAATGTGAAAATTCTGGGCATGTAAAGAAAAATTGTCCAAGTGGAGAAAAATCAGAAAGAAACCTGAGTCAGATGCTAAGACGGTCTCTCTCATTTTGGGGGAAGATAATCTTTTGTAAAAGATGAGTTAAGTATCCTCATGAGATATCTGTTCTGTAGTGCTATGGAAAATTATGAGTCTTTGCTAGCAGTAATTGTACAGAGACGTTGATTAACACTGATGCAGGATGTGTGGTGATTATACACCGGCATTGGTTAGCATTGATGCAAGGTGTGATGTGAATTTGTGGAGTGATTTAATTCCAAGTGGATATATTCTTTATGGTGGAATATGATTGTTGATACAACGATTGTTGGTGCAGGAAATTAAGAAGGAAGATGTGTTTATTTTAATCATGGTGGCGATTGTTGAGATTGATGAAAATAATGCATTTTGAAAGTCTCACATCGCCTTGAATAAACAAAGAAGTGGGTGACAAAAGTTATATAATGGACTTGAGTTCATGGTATCTAGACACCCAGTAAAAAACACTTTAAACTTGTATTTGACTTTTCTTATCCTCTTGTAATAGAGTGTTGTGAGGTTTGATTTAATTACTTGCTTTGGAGAGTGTGAGTATATTGGAGTTAAGGATGTGAGAAATTACTCTATCTGTTGTAAAAATCTTCATATAATGTTGTTCTCTGGTTATCTTTAAACAACAATTATGATTTTTTTCTAATTTTGGAGTTTCCAAATTATATTCTTGTGTTGATTATTTTTATTGTATCTTTATTTTATTTCTTTATTAGAAGGTTTATTCTCCTAGAGTAAAGATATTATTAGAAGATACTTGGGAATTTGACTGTAAGTAACTTTCTTATTAATAAATTCGTAGGTAATTTTGCATAAAATATTTTTTATTCTTGTGTAGGGAACTCTTATTTGTATATTGCCAGTTTTTTATTTTAAAAATCCTAAAAGTTTTCTATTTTCCTTTCAAACTAATAACGTAAAATCTAAATGTATAAATGTTACGTGTAAACTAATAATTCATTTAACAAAATAAAATAATCATAATAAAATATTAAACGAAATACATAACATACCAATCAAGTGATAAGCAATATAATATTTAAGTCTGGCAATGTAAAACAGAAAAAATCAACATAATAAAAATTCAACCATAATATATTATCTAAGCAGTTAATAATTAGAATCCATATAAAATACTAATATATGTTATTTTCACTTCGTGTCTCTATATATTTTTAAAAAAAAAATAATAATGGTTATAAAAAAATAGGTTATTATCTTTCTTTGAAGTATTTACAACTTTTTTAGAATTTAAATAATTTTTCATTTTTATTTTAAATAATTTGATAGTGATGTTACATGAAAAAATAGGTGATTACAGAATATGTGCAGATATATTTAAATTTTAAATAGTTTATTTTAATTTTAAAATATATTAAAAATAAAAAAGAAATATAAAAAATATATATCATAAAAAATTCCTTTATATATTGTGATAGATTTTTAATTTAAATAATTTGAAAGGATAGTTATATAAAAACATAGATGATTACATCTTTTGTACTTAACTTAAAATTTTAAATAACTTATTTTTAATTTAATTTTAAAATATATTAAAGATAAAGTAGAAATATGAAAAGTGGATATAAAAAGGGAAATTACCTTATGAAATAGGCGAATTAGGTTGTTGTTAATAGCCTTTTACTTGTTCATGGTCTTGTGTTTTATGTTGTTGTTGGGAAAATATTTTGTTGTTGTGAAACATGTTTTATGTAGCAGTTTGTCTCATTTAACGAATATGCTAACTCTCACTTTTATCGAGTACTTAATTTTTCTTAGTTATGTCACACTTTGACAAGACATATTCCATTTTTGTAGGATATTCCACTTTTATACGAGACTATTCCATATTTTCAACCCACTCCGACTTCTTACTTTGTTTTCTAAACTTATTTGAAGATCTCTGAAAATCTATGGGAAGCTCTCAGGTGAATATCTTTTAAATTTTATCCTGGGCTCTTGCCACCTTCCATAGCAAACTCATACTTTTTCCAAGATGTCCTTCGATTTTCTTGAAATTCCTTTCTTATTGGACTTAGCGGGAGGAGGAAGTGGTACAAAGACCTCTGTAGATGGTTACGGTTCCTTTGAGTAGGGAGCAGCAACTGATTCATTAGCTTCTCCACCATCCGTTTGAGCAACAGGGTGAGGGGTTATGAGTCCAGGAAGATGGGTTATATAGTGTTTAACAGTTGTTTCTGAAATTATTGGAATCTTCGGTATAGAAAGTTTAAACATGTTGGATATTATTCAACGTTGTTATTTACAAATTATTTATATATTGGCTATTAAACAATTAGACCATTTGATATTTTGATTTCTGTATGGCATTCTAAATATATACAGAAGTTGAATATTGAAGCAAGACAGTAGAAACATTAGAAGGTAGTAACAAGTATAAGATAGATTAAGATAAGATGAACTTCTAATTTTGTCACCGAAAGCACAGGATATACAAGACACGTGGAAAAATCGCTCTAACGTAAAAAATGAGTAAATACTTTCAGTAATGTACATATAATGTATGATAAATTTAATTACTTTTATTTTTGTTAATGTTTAAATAAAAAGTTTATTATCCTAATATCATAGTGATAGTCAAAAGGCCATGTAGTGCATTATATGTTGGTTTTCTTAGGGCATATTATATGTCGTTCATAGAACTTGTCCTGATACCAATTTGAGCAGGCAGCAGATTACAAACGAGAAGGAAGTCAATTTTACATGCTCCATGCCAATGGAAGTACATATTTGTTTTACAAGCAGCATTCAGCACTGGGTATGTAACACATCAAGCAAACTGAAAATTTGCTGGTTGCATTGCACGGAGACTAAAACAGGAAAAGGGTCATAGGTAATAAGATCACACTCAAACAGAATCTAAAATATGTGAGTAACAAATAAATGAAATATGATTCTGTCCCTAAGCATTGAAGTAAAAAGCAAGGGTAGCACACATTTCTGAGTCAAAACGCGTAAACGCTACATATACTATATAGACACCCCAACCTTGAAGATAAGAAATCAGGGAACAAATTTAATGTCTTTGAAGTATTCATGCTCAAGAGCGCTCCTGGCAGTAATTCTTTTGCTGGGATCCAAGTGAAGCATGCGCTGGAATACAACATAAATGCACTGAAGTAAGCACCACAAAAAAATACAAGAAAACAATTTTGAGGAAGGACATAACTAATATGAATTAGAATAAAAATTAGAAAGTGAGACTCTCATTCTTCCCATCTCTCAATTAGACATCTCAGCATATTTTCTTCTCTTCTTTTTTGTTAATATACATTTGACATCGTAACTAAACAAACAAAATAAACCAATCATCCCAAAATACCATCCACTTCTCTCAATATACCCTTCTTTTATCTTTATCTCTAAATTGAATTTCAATAATTTTATTTATATAAATTTGCCAACAGTTAAGAATAACCTTATATAAAAATTTAAATTGTATAAAACAAATCAAAATATAATTTCTATATTTGAACATATTTATTATTATAAATTTTAATTACAATATATTGAAAATGTCTATTGTTATAATTTAGTTATATTAAAATATGCATTTTTTTCAGTATAAAAAGCAAGCTGAAAATAAAAGTTAATATCTATCAAAAAGCTCATTCAAAATACGGATTGAAAAATAATAAAGATGAAGTTTAAATGCCCTCGGGACCTCTCAGTAAGTTAAATAAAGTACTGGACATATAGATGGTGTCATTAGCAGGGACAACTGATATTGGAAAAAGCAATCTTTCAGGTTAGAAAAGGAAAAGGATAATCATGACTTATAAAATCCCGTAGAACTTATTAATAGCCTTAACAAGGTTACTTGAGAGTTAATGTCACCAATTGGCATGGTTAGCACTTCCAAATAGTTTGAAAAGTTTCTAAGCTACAATCAGATATTCTTGGGGCAAATATAGGTTGTTCTCATCTAGAACCTAGTGGGAAAGATACCATCTAACACTTATGCTTACTATTACTGCTTCAAAATGCATTTTCTTTTGTTTTATGCCATTGCTCAACAGAAAATATAGCCCTTTCACGTCACTAATGACGAAATATATAATTTTGATCACATTTTATCAGCATAATAGAGAAAAGGAAAAAGTTCAATGCACACCCCTCAATCTTTCTACATCCATAAGGCACCTAATAAAATAATATTTTTATTTTTCTAGCTTAGTTATCTCAAGTTATTTTATATTTTAAAATAAAAATAGTCTAATAATTGGTGTTGCATAGGTGTTTAATAGAAAATTAGGTGTTTGCGTATTAAGACCAAGCAGGCTCAAGTTTTGGAACCACAGTTTTATTATTTAAAAATGTTATATACGATGTTCAACTTACAGAAAGAAGATCAAGACCGGCAGGCTCAAGATTTGGAACCAGAGTTTTTAGGTCCTGCAAAAGCACAAAATAAGATTAAATTCAAATTTTTTAGTGATGACAAAATTGGACAAAGATAAAATCTATTTAATTACCTTCGGCTGCCACTTGGGAAAGGCTGATTTAAAATCAGGCAATGATGTCACTCCAGGCCATGTGTCTTCATTTGGTGTACCCAAGATTCTTCATACAAGGAACGATGTGTAAAAAATAAGCATACATTATGCAGCTTTGTTTATTTATTTGTTACATGCCTGTTTGGAAGCAAAAGAATGTATTGTTTGCATTATATAGATTGCAATACTTATAATATATAAAACAGTTTCTGTACTATAAAGTTTAAATCCATGAATTAATTGATAATTTGAAGGAAGCTTTGATTAAACAAAGATATAGCAGGTACAAACATTTTACACCTATGGCAGACGATCAATAATCACCTAAGAGATATCATTATTTTTCCATGATAGGTTTATGTATTTCTTTATAACAAATATTTTTGTGTTTTAGGGTTTTAAAATTATCAATAGGGACTTACAAGGGAGGAGAACCAAGTCATTTACGCACTCCTCCGAGACATACTACTTGACATGGGACTTAGGACCCCTACTAAAGGCAAGTCCCTATTTTATAGCATCTCCGCTAAGAGCCAAGGCCCCAGTGGCTTAACATTGCCAATGACATTCCACTTAGACATTTTGGTCAATTCCGCTTAGGTGGAACTTTCTGAGTTACTCAACCAATTCTAATAACAACTGCACCATAAAAGCTGGCCATTGTAGTTGGGGGTCCAAGTGTTAGATATTTAAGTGAGTTTGAGTTAGAAATGAGCAAGTTAAGTACTATATAAGAAAAAAAACTCACAAACTCATTTTAAAATGTTCTTTTTTGGAGGTGATGTCATAATCCCAGGAGTTGGCTCATGACTCATTCGTGCCAAATTTTTCTGGCATATTCCCCTCAAAAGACCCAACAACAATTTTAGAGTCGATGGTTCGTCTTTGTGACCAACTTAAACGAGTATGTGGATGAAGAGGGGTGAAGAACTCCTTGTATTGAAAGTCTTCTTAACAAGATTTTCAAGCAAGCGTGTCCCCATTATAATGAACGACAATATAAGCAAAGGTCAACACTAAGATACTTGTGGTTAAAAATGCTTTCACTTATAGGGGAGTATGCCAATGTAACTTAAAGAGGAAATTGTTAAGTATCCAAGTGAGAGTTTGAGTCCTACATTGAGTAAAAATAAAAAAGTTGAGCAACATACAAAGAAGATCTACAAATCCATTGCCTCAAGATTTAGGTTGGAGGTGATGTCATATCCCTTATGTGAGTTAGCACATGGCTCATTCATGCCAAATCTCCCCGACATATCCTTCCCCGAAAAACCTAACACCAAGGCCTTATAAATCTCATACTTTTCAATGTGAAACTAAAGCACCTATGTCCATGCCAGTTGGCTACACATTATCATTTTGACTAGTCCCAATTAAAAGTAATTATCATTTTGATATCAATTGAAGTGTACTTAAAAAAACCCTCCCTTAAAAGTTAGTTGTCTAAGGGGAGAACTAAGTAAATTAACTAGTCAACATGAGAATCAGACATCCCCATAATACCCAAGATCCTACCAAGCAAATCATGTCCACAAACATTCATTTGCACTTAAAGATCATAGCATAGGATTCCAAAACATAAAAACTTACTAGACGGCATCATACTCAGCACATAACTTTAACACCTTTAGAATGGCCAAAACTCTATTTAATCAAAAGTATTCCTTGATGGCATGCCCACAACTCACTAAATATACTAGAGTACAGAAAGCCAATAACAAATATAATGATGTACAATCTAACTACAAATGCAAGTTGTGAAACAGAATCTGTTAAGATTTAATAAACTATACACTTTGACCAAAAAATACAAAAGTAAATTCTAGGCTGGTCCAAAGACCAAACATCAGGTATATGGTAATTTTCTCAAGCATTTTGCCATTTTTTCTCCCAAATCCCCAAATTGGGTTATGTAGACAAAAATCCGATGTTATCCAAATAATTACCAAAGAACTGAAATGAGTATCAAAACTCTAAGAAATGTTAATACAACAACCATCCAGATTTCATACAACCTGCATATTATTTACATTGAGGCATTTGGTAGCAGAAGAAAAGTTTTTTCATGCCTAGGAATCATAAATCATGGGAAGTACGATTCTTGGGAATGATTAAAATTTTTGTTTATCATAAATATTTTTGAGAATATTTATATAAGATTTCTAAGAAGTAAAGAGTAACAATATTATTACCATAAACCTTAATTCTTTACCACATTAAATAATTTAAAAAGAGTAATATGATATTTTTATCACAGGAAATCAAATAACTTGGGAAAGTTAGATTCTCACCTCTCCTTGTAGGGAAGGATTTTGTGGGAATGAAACAAAAACAATTCCCAAGAAACATGATTTTCTAGAAATGTTATTTGTAGAAAGAAAGTAATATATTATTTGTGTTGTGTGAATATACAACTTCCAGCCTCATTATATAAATAGAAGATCTGTAGTTGTTACAATGAAATAACGAAATAAAAATTATTCACACTAACAAATATATTTATATTTGTGCAAAAAACAGATTTGTCTTTCGATTATACAGCAATAAATAAAAAATTACTTTCTTTCAATACTTCAACAACACTCCCCTCAAGCTAGATCAAGGGGATTGGATAATCCAAGCTTGGACAGAGAACAATGAACGTACCATTCTCAAATCTTTGCAAAAGCGGTTGCATAACAAGTAGTCTAAGTGTACATGGACCAAATCATAAACCCTCACAATCCACTCTCAATTAGATCGTAATCAATAAGGAGTTAGTTGGGATAGTATCACAAACTATGGTGGTCCCTCATCCCACTTATGAACAAGAGGTTCCTTGCTATAAAACCCCCAAGGCCATGATAAAAGACCATAGAGACCCTCATCCAAAGACTTGTATCCACTCCCAAGAAAAAAAGTGAATGAATAAAGCACAAATCACAATGCACAAATGCATAATTCACTATGTATCTCAATTGATCAAGCATAATATGGATTTTCCCACTACTAAATCATTGCTTGGACTTCTCAATAGACTAATCATAACTTGGATTTTCACATTGTCAGTCACTACTTAAATTTCTCAAGTGATCAAACATAACTTAAATTTTCACACCTACTTAGACTTCTCAACTGACCAAGCACAACTTGAAATTAGAGATACTCACCAATTGACCACGAGCCAACCATATAAGAAAACATGATATCATCTCCATCCAAAAACCTTAATGCAATAGGTGTGTAAGTTTTTATCACTTTTATTTTGCTCAACTTGTCTATTTCTACATGATGTGGGAGTTTAACTCACACATGAGCACCGATAATCTCACCCTCAAGTAACTCACTTTCATATTGGCACGGTCCCCCTCAAACAATAGCATTTTTAACAACGAATACCTAAATGGTGACCTTTACTTGCATCATTGTTTACCATAATGGGACACAGTGTCTGAACCCTTATCAGAAATACTTTCAATACAAGGACCCATAAACTTAAGATCCATCACTCACTTTATCATACTCGTTTGAGAAGGTCACCAAGATGAACCATCAACTTTGATACCAATAGATAAAATCCAAATACTTGGCGAACCGACCCTCAAAAGCTAGCTATTAAGTGGGGAAAACCAAATTCTTAGACACTCCATTGAGCATCCCATACTACTCGATGTGAGACTTAAGTAACTCAAAACAGCTAAGAACCTATCATAGTACCCCCCCTAAGAGTTCACATCTCAGCAACCTTCACCCAACAAAACTTTACTTAGAGACACTTCACTCAACTCCTTGACGGTTAGAACCCTTCGTTGGTAGCCTTTTCCAAGACATTCACAATCAGCTTTGATACCAACAAAACTTTACTTAAAGACACTTCACTCAACTCCCTAATGGTTAGAACCCTTCTTAGGTAGACATTTTCCAAGACATTCACAATCAGCTTTGATACCGTGTAGAAAAAAGGAACCAATCAACTGTATATTCTTTTTTTGTGTAGTACGAATATACAACTTACAACCTCTTTATGTAGATAAAGGATTTGTAGTTGTTAAAATGAACTGAAGGAAAGAAAAACTATTTACTTTAACCAATATATTTGAATTTGTAGGCACAAGCACAAAACAATTTTGTTGCCTAATATTACTTAATACAGCAACAAATAAAAAACTTTCTTACTTTCCTTCAATTCTTCAATGTTTGTTTCTTGGTATTATTTTGTATAATAAAACAAAAAATTTCCTACTTTCCTTCAATACTTTAATATTATATTTAAAATATAAACCAAAACCTGGGAAAGAAGCATTCCCAACTTTCGTATTCCTAGAAAACTTGAAACTTTTTTTGTACCAACTACTCCCTTAGTGTTCACATTCTTCCATTGAAACTGATAATTCCAAAATATTAAAAACAGCAAAAAGGATTTCCATCCTTCTAATCGTTAAGATCCTCATTAGTTGGAAGATGCCAGAACATATTTGTGCCATACATCTATTCAAGTCTAGAGACTATTGGGGAATTTAAGCAGACATTCTTTGCCAAATTTTCAGCTGATAGAATTTAATTATATGGACAAGTTCTCCATAAACACTTCTAGAAGAGAAAAATAAGAAAAGAAAACGAAATGAGCTTCTCCATAAGTTAAAATCAACTAGTTCGCAAGTTAATTTGTAGAAATGCTTTCATATAACATCTCTAAATTCTTAATTTTAACTTTTGCATAAGTTAAGTTTAGCATATAGAGAAATTTATTTCATTTTTTTCCAAAGGTCTCACATCTTCCAATGTTGACACATGAAACACATTGTGCTAGGTTGGGATTTTCCAATAATATTATTCATTTTGCCTATAAAAAATAATGATCTCCAAAGAAAAATAGAAATTATGGAAACAAGGCTACTCACCTGAATATTTTAAACAACTCATCAATCTCCGAGTCCCCAGGGAAGAGAGGTCGTTGATTTACCATCTCTGCAAATATGCATCCCACTGACCAAATATCAACTGGGGTAGAATAACGAGGGGATCCAAGCAAAATTTCCGGAGCTCTGTACCACAGTGTTACCACCTAAAAGCAATTTCCAAAACTATAACTCAAAACAAAAGATAATTTTGAAGTTTTAATGTCCATCTACAATTATTCCAGTTCAGTATTTACATTTTTTAAAAGAATCTATTCACATATATATCAATGTAATAAAATTTTAATATTTCCACATGAAAAAAAATAAAGACTATACAATGTAGCTGAAATAGCAAGAAGAACAATGGACCTACCACTCTTGATACTGATATTGAGAATCTCACGCTACCATGTTAAACGTTTCATGAAAATAAGTTTTCAAAATTTTAAGAAAGACAACAATTTGAATATAAGTTAGACAGATGATATAAAAAAACTATTAATCTTTCAAAGTCCAATGACACGATTCCATTGTGCTAATTTGCAAAATACTGAAGAAAATTCACTTTTAACAACTCAAACAACTATCACAAGTTATTCGTCTCCAAGATGTGTTGCAATTTAATAGGGGGCAGTAACTAAAGTTTGGAGTACAAAAACGTCCAACCTAAAAATTCAGTGAGCTATTTCTTCTCTAGTACATAGCATACAAACCTCATGTGTAAACGTTCTAACAGGAATGCCAAATGCCCTGGCCAGTCCAAAATCAGCAAGCTTCAATGAATTAGTGCTACGATCTATCAACAAATTCTGTGGTTTTAAATCTCTATGAAGAACTCTATGTGAATGACAGTAAGCGATGCCACAGAGAATTTGGTAAAGGAACATCTGCAGAAAGCATTTATTTTAAAAATTTAAATTAGCTCATCTTGATCTACTTCAATATTGAGTAGGCAGACTACGAGTAAAGGAGACGAAATCTAATGAAATAAAAAAGCTGCAGGTCAGCCCAACATCTTTATTGTAAAACTGTAACAGCACAAGTCAAAATGCTAAAGGCCGAACTTATAGTACACATCACTTGTCTTCAGAAACGGGAAACTTTTATGGACAAAGTCATACCAACTGACACATAATTGGTAATTCATCTCAAATTAATGAGACATGCATAATATGCATGGACCCACATTTTGACAAGCTATTGTTGTGTCAAAACCAAAAGGTTATTTAATCATCATTGGCTCTTATATTTGCTTTATTTAATTTATGCAAAGAAAAGAAAGAGGATAAGAGAACCAGGTATTTGATGGCTACAATGTAGTTATTGCTCTCTCTCTCTCTCATAATTATAACTTCAGTTACAAAAGGCTCAAAATTCTATAAAGAAAAGAAAAAGAAATGTCACACACTTTTACTTGTCGTAGATCTTTTGCAAATTCTGGAGATGAATCCATGTGCTTCTTTAGATCTAAGTCAAGGTACTCAAAAACCAGATACAAACGCTTTTCACTGTGCACTACATCCTGCAACCTGTTACCACACATTTGCCAATGATAATAAGGAAATGACTAAAGACTAAAGAGACAAATAACATTAGGACAACAATGATGAACTAAATGAAGCAACATAATTGAAGGAACTGTAGTCAACAGGGGGTCATTCAATCATAATTTTGATTGCACACATAACACCCCACAAGCATGTCTTTATTAGATCTGGCAAAACAGTGCGAATATGCTAGGACACTGAACCACAGGGATATTAAGTACAGGTACTTTTTTCCAACATAAACAGCCGAATTAAGAAATGAATTAAAACACATCATTGATGCATCTTAATGTCACCTAAATGAACAATTCACAGTTGTACAGTTTGTCAGACAATATATCAGACAGCTTTACCAGTTGACCAAATATTAACATTAATAGAAAAGAATTAGAGAATCAACAAGAGGTTTTGTCACAAGACACAGACAAAATGGTGAAGAATATGGATAACACGATAATGGTATAATTGTCTATATGCAGTTCAATTACTAGAGGCACAAATCATCAGCAACAACATCGTACACAAGTTTAGCCATGCCGAAATAATCAGATTCCTACCTAACTTCTGTCATCAATAATAACTAAAATTCTTAATTAAACTATTCAAATTGGTGTTCTAAGCAGAACCAAACACCACAAAATGAACGCTATGTTGAGACATTGAGACTCACAGGGAAGAATAATCTTTCTAATTTCCTAATTTCTATCTCTACAGCAATATAATACTCTAGCTCAGCACATGAATTGCACAAATGACAACCACCACATTCCCGAGAAACAATTGCAGACAAATACCTAACAATGTTTCGGTGCTGCATTTCTTTCAAGAGAGAAATCTCTCGAATGGCGGTGCTGGGAACCCCCTCATCCTCCTGCTCCAGGCGAATCTTCTTTAATGCGATGGTCTCGTTGGTGACGCGGTCACGAGCCTTGTAAACGACGCCGTAGGTTCCTTCACCTATCTTCTCAACCTTCTCGTACTGAAAAAATTCACATACACAGATTAGAGAGAAGGAACCGACCGATATTTTCGTATTTCTAAGAAGAACTGAAACTGAAGCTTCAAAACTCAGAGCGTTTTACCAACCTGTTCCATCAAACAAGTTCTCTTAGGCTCTGAAAATCGGCGAAGAGGAAAGAGGAAGAAGATGATCTGAGAAGTTAGGAGTGGAAGAAACGGTGAGAGCTACAGTGCGTGCAGTTGCTCTCTCGGTCTCAGCCTCCTTTCTGGCGATAGACTATGGTCTCTCTTTCTCACCTCTTTCTCTGCTGGCTATCAATTTCTTCCCTCACATACCTATTCTTCTCAGCATTCAACACTTTTTTTCAACTGTTTTTTACATTTTCTTTTTTTTTTCTCTCCTAATTTTACTTTTACTGATTTTTCTTTTTTTTTCAAAAATAATTCTTCCATTTCTTCGTTCACATTTGAAATAGCATTTGTCGAACCACGAGGTTTTTTTTTTTTTGTAAGTTTAAAGAAAAATAAATAAAACTTATGTTTTAAGAAATGTTTAGCATATTTTCTGTTAATATTTTTTCAATAGTGTCTGCTGTTAATTAAATTTATCGAAAATTACAAATTTAAATAGGTCTTCCCTCATTTTAATAATTGACTCTTCTTATTTATTTATTAGGAAAACTTACTTAATAAATTTGTGTTTTCAAAAACAGTTGTACGAATATAGTTAATTAAAGTTTTCAGAAAAAATTAAAAAGAATCATCTATAAAATATTATGACATGTACATTTAAATTCTAACTATCATTTTACAATTAATAGAGAGTGAAAGAGTGTCAAAATTGACACAAATATTTGTATATATTGATTTTATATGTTATAATTTGTTAAAGCACTAATAGGAATCTTAAACTCTAAACACTAAAAGATAGAATGTTGAAAATCTAAATGCTCTAAAGAAGTAATAGGAAGTATAGAAGGTTAGTACAAACATGATGCTATGGAAGAGAAGATTGAATCTTTGAAGTGAATCAAACATACCTATAAATTAGAAGGTGATTGGATGCAAGTTTGTATTAAAAAAGAAAGAAAGAATATCAAGAATGGATAAAGAAAGGCTCAAAGCGATATTAATGGCAAAGGCTTTACACGAGTGGAGGCAATAAACTATAATAAAATTTTCTCACCTATGGGAAAACTTTGTTTCATAAGGATTTTTATGTCAATTGTTAATGAATACAATATGGTACTAGAACATTTAGACATTAAGACAACATTTTTGTATGGAAACTTGGAGAAGATTGTTGCAGGTGATATCAATTGTCTCATGATATAGGTTAAGTGGGTCAAATCATAATCGAATTGTGGTGTTTGGGTTTTTATGCTCTTAAATAGAAAAAGTTGCACTCTAACTATCAATTATAGCTTTTAGCCTAATGGTAAAAATTCGATCTAATAAATGATATCGGAGTCAAAGTCCCAAATTTGTTTCTTAGCGAGGTAATTACTAAAGGGAAGATTGTTGAAAGTGACATCAATTATCTTGTGACGTAAGCTGGGTAGGTCAAGTCACGACCGAATTGTGGCACTTGGGTTGTTGTACTTTTAAGTAGAAACAGTTGCACTCTAACTATTAGCTATAATTTTTGCCATAATGGTTAAACATTTGATCCAATAAAGACTATCTACATGCAACAACATGAAGAGTTTGTTGAAGATTAGGAAAAGGTGTGTCTCTTTAAAAAATACTATATGACTTGAAACAAAGTCCAAGGCAATGGTACAAGGGTTTGATGATTTCTTGATACAAAGAGGGTTCTAGAGGAGCATTTATGATAATTGTGTTACATTCTGAAAGGAGTATCTTGCTCTCATATGTAGATGATATCCTTATAATAAGCTAGTATAAAAATGAAATAAAAGAGCTAAAAAAGTTATGCCAGATAGTTAGGGTGTTGCATTTATCTCAATAAGGATATCTGAATAAGGTTGTTGAGAAGTTTAAGATGCATGAATCTAAAGTTCTATGTACACGTTTGATTCATCACTTGAAGTTTCTTGATTTCTAAGCTCTTAGTTCTAAGGAAGATATGAGGGAGATGAAGATTATTCCATATGTTAATGGAGTAGGTAGCATTATGTATGGGATGATGTATAACATACTGAATCAGACACATTTTGTTAATGTGGTTAGCAAGTTCAAGGTAGATCATGGATGTGCTCATTAGGAGACTTTGAAGTAGGTATTGAGATATTTGAATGGAACAATACCGTCTGGTGTATAGGTAGTCTGCCCACAGTGGAAAAGTTATGGAAGGACCTATAGATTTAAACTATATGTGGAATTATGGATGACAATAGGACAGGGCGAGTGTAAGCTTCAATACTCTCATCCTCATCCACGAAGTGAAAATTCATCTTTATACTCGTTCCCATACCCAAAACTTTTGTCTCATCCCCATCTACATTGGATAACGATTAAACTTGTACTCATTCCATTACTCTTTCAAATATTAATTAATTAAATAATATTTTAGATAAAGAAATAACAACAAAGGAAACATGATATTTTCAAGGATTCAATGTCAAAAGTATACATGTTCTTCAATGTCAAATAAGAAGAAAGAATTTATGATTGCATAAATTAAGAATCAGAAAGTACCAAATAACAAAGGTCAAATAATTATATAAAAGAGTAAAAAATGATTAAATGTGTCATAGAAATTATTTAATTTGATGAAACGGATATGTATATACCCCATCTTTGTCTCCATATCCGATTTTAAAAAAATCAAGTATTGTCCATACTCATACTTGTACCTAATCAATGTAGGGATTATGCATCAAAATTTGAACGGATTCGAACAATACCCGCAAGATGAGTTCATTTGTCATTCCTATAGAAAATGTTGATACTAGAAAATCTAATTATAGGTATGATTTTACATTGTTTGGAACTACAGTTTGTTGGAAAGTTATTTTGCAATTAATGGTGACCTTATCAACTACTCGGGATGAATATAACACGCTCACAAAAAAGGTGCTCACAAAAAGGGGTGAAGGAGGCTATGTGGTTGAGAGAAATGATAGGAGAGTTGGATATTGTGCAAGATTATGTGGCTATTCATTATGATAGTCAAAGTGTCATATATCTATTTGATCATGAGAATTACCATGAGAGAGTTAAATACATCGATGTTAGATTGCATTTCGTTGGAAACATTGTTGAGTTCAAAGAGGTTAGAATCGTTAAAGTAGTTTCAAAGGAAAATCCTATAAATGTTCTTACAAAGTCTTTGCTAAGATAAATATTCAAACCTTGTTGGAAGCATATTAATTTTTTTCATTAGATGACAATGAAAGGTAATGCAAGTTTTCCATGATTTGAGTCAAGGTGAAAATTTGTGATGTATTAGTTCTAAATCATCTTTGTTGATGAAGTCATAATTATCTAATAAATGCATCCTTTTGATGAAAAGTAAAAGAGACTATCTACTAGAAAATATTTAGAAGTGTTGAAATTAATTAAATAATGAAAAATAATTGATGTAAACTTAAAACTTCAATCTATACCTTAATTACACCTAGAAAGAAAAGAAAAGTTATAAATTTAAAGGGTACATGATATATTAAAGGGACAGAGATAAAAAAAAATATTAAGTAAGTGTATGTCAAATGAATATGTATATATGTTATTATCCTTAAATAATTTTATCTTAATTATCTTTGCAATTTTCTATTAATCTCTTTCTTTAGTTTTTATATATAAATAACATGCATGACTTTTTTACAATATTCTGTCTTTTTATTATTGTTGATTATAACTACTATTGTAATTACAGTTATTATTATGGTCATAATTACTATTATTATCATTTTATTATTATTGTTATAGTTAAAAAAAAAATATACACAAATATCGTATCTGTACTACAATAATACTTTCCTGTAGATTTTAAGTTTAATTTTTTTATATTTTTACTGTGAAAGAAAGAAAAAATGTAAATATATATTTAGTTTAAGAAAGAATAATGTTTATCATCACTTTCATCACCACATCATATTATTATTCTATCTTTATATAATATACACCAAACATCAAATAAAATTAATATTCTTTTGTCATATAATATTCTTATCTTATCTTATAACCTATCATATTAATAGTCAAATAAATCCTACACATATTTGAGAAACATGACAATATTTTAAAAAATTAATATATAAAAAACCAATTTAGTTTAACAAAATTCTCTTTTTATTCAAGATTTATATTTATATTTTATAAAAAATATTTATCTTCTTAAATCTACCACAATCATATCATGCTAATATTGATAAAAAATAAAAACATAATAAAAAAAATTATGTCGTAATTATAATACCTCTTAAATAATATTATACTTTTAATCTTGACAAGTTTTAACTAGGGCAATTACTTTCTTTACTAAGAGTTGAAAGAACATTAGTGTATAGCAAAATGGAACTTTTGAAGGTTGAAGAAGATATGAACAAAAAAGAAAAAGTGAATATTTTAAAATATTAGGGGTTGGGAAGAAAATATACGGGGTGTAGGAAGTAGAAGCCTTCAACTAGTTATCATTATGTAGTGGGTCGTTAATGACACCCTTTAATTGGTAACTATATCTCAGTTTTAGTTTAGTTGTATATAAAACAAATATAAAAACCTTCCCTTAAAAAAGAAAATAAAAGCGTTTTGTTAATAATCGTTTTGCATGAATGTTAGGTTTATTGTCTTTATTTTTTTATAATATTTAGATTATAATATATATTTCAATTATTTTTTAATTTTATACAAAATATATTAGTATATATTTAAATAATTTATATTCACACATGTCTTGTATTGTTTTAATTTATATAAATATGTGTTTTCACAATTTTTTTATAAATATTTTGGTTTTTTCATGCCAATTAGATATATACATATATTTAAGCCTTATCTATTGTCGTGTAAATAAAATAATTTTGTTAGGAAAACAAAAACAAATTATAAAATATTAGTTGAGTAAAACATCTATTCATATTGAAATTATTATGAAAATATAACAATTTTTTTTAAAAAGATAAAAAATAATAATATATTATTCATTTTTAAGTAATTGAGTTACTTATGTGTTTTTTTATGTCAAAAGTTCGCTGTCATATGTTATATTTATCTATAACCAATTTATAGATAGATATTAATGTGAAAAAATATTTTTAATAAAAATAAATAATTTTAAAAAATTAATTAACTTAAAACATAACAAATAAGAAAAAGAAAGTAACATGTCTAAAATTTGTGAAGATTATTATTTTTAAATTTTATGTAGAAAATTAAAATGTATATACAAATCAAATTTGATTCTTTACATGCATTTAATGTAATATAAATTAATTAAGTAAATGAAAATTTATAATTTATTTAGATACAATAAAATAATAAATTTGCTAGATAAGAGGTTAACAATAAATAAGATAATATATGTATCCACTTTTGAAAAATAAAGTATTAAAATTATAATAAAATGACATTTTTTTTACTAATTTAGAAAATAAAGTAATTTTGTAATAAAAATAACATTAACAAACTTTCATTAAAAATATTTACCAGGATGTGTTTCTTTTTATTTGTAATCTCCAACATTATTCCAGTTATATATATTAATAATTGTGATATCATTTTATTTTTTGAATACAAAATTTGGTTTATTTAACATATGAATACATATTAAGATTATAGACATAAAAAAATGATTTTAATTTGTTGTAGTGAACAACTAATGATAAAATAAATCAAGGATTTGTTTTCCCCTAATTAAGGATAAATTAGTTAAGTAAAATGTGTCTTGCAACACAAACAATATTGTAAATAGTAAATGTAAATTTCCCTACATAAAAATATTGAAAAAAAAAATTAGAAAAAAAAAATTAAGTAAATAAAAAAAATTATACAAATATGTTGAGAAGTAATCTTACAAATATATATCTAACTTTCTAATTATAATGAGGATTTATAAGGCATAATATTTGGATCAGAATTACATATATATGAACATAGTTTTTTTTCTTAAATAGAGATTTAACTATTAATATATAGCTAATGTAGGTTTTTACATTCATCATACGATGTATTACATTGATACTTAATGTATTAAATAGTGTATAAATTTTTTTGTATAACACAACACATTATATTATTAACATAAATGTTTATAATTAAAAATGTAGTTTTGTTATACAAAATTATATTAATAAAATAAATAATATAACGTCAAATGTTGTTAGTAGGTAAATGCCATTTTTAATAATGTCATTTTCATTTTAGCTGTGAGATTGAACTGTTATTTTACCATACACCTGAATCACATGAAATATATTTAATTAATTTATTTATTCTACTTTTTTTCAACCTTCCTTTGGGTTGAAATCTCTATCAACCAAAGACACTTTATGTGACAATGAAAAGACAAATACCAAAATGAGATATGAACACCATATATATGGCTTTTCTTGAACTTCAATGCACACTAGAGTGTTATTTGACAGAATCCATAGATAATCTCCTAAATAAAGGCCAAAGATTCATTAATCTCTACCCCTAGTTTGGGGAAAAAAAGTCTTTTGTATCACATGGGGAAAGGACCACATGTCCCAAAGTATTTAGGTTATATGAAGTTGAAGCAAAACTATGCAACAGATCTTAATTTGCACCTCCCAATGCTGCATGCGTATATTTTATCTCAAATATTCTCCCTATTATCTTCATGAATCCATAATGCATGTGCCACATTTCTTAGTCTATGATATACCATTAGTTTGATTTAAATTAGGGTGTTGAGTGAGGCACTATTGAAGGAAAAAAAAAGTTATCTGTCAGAAATACTGTGATCATAACTTACTGTATTTTAAAAGCAAAATTAGAGGAGTTGCATGTGTATGAGATGGTCCAGACCCACTATAACATTGTACAGCTAAGTCTAGTATAACTAGGCACTGTGTTTGGTGGTTGGAAGCAAAAACCCCACACCACATCCCCTTCAGATATAAAGTCAGCTTCTGCTACCTCTTGCAAGTTGCAGTTGCTTTCTTTCCTTAAAAATAGGGTGCCCAAATGGTGGTGTGGCATGTTGGATTCCTATTTTAAAGGGAATGTAACTCTTAACTTCACTTCAATCTTATGGGATTAATGAGTTATTTTGCTCCATTTTTTTAATTTGAGTACAAGTATATGAGTGTAATTTTCACTTAAAAATAGTGTGTATGAGCAATGAACAATTCTATAATATGGAGTGCAACTTAGGATGAAGCAAACGCGGTCCATATACTGTACAATGTAGCTATAAAACCCTGATCTAGGTCTCGAATAGTTTAAGGTTTTTTCCTTTACAGTAATTTGTTTAAGTTGACCTATATCAGAAATTTTTATTTAAATTAGAAGACCATTATTTTGAATAGTTTTACATACATTTATATAGTGTGTATTTTGAATGAAGTTATTTTTGTAAAATTAATTTTCAAGTCAGATTTCTTATGTTTGGTTGTTTTTTTTTATCTTCAAAGTAAGTTTCTTATAAAATTTAGTATAATTTTTCAACCTACGGTAAAAACAAACTATTTTCACTTTTAATGAAACCGAAATTTAAAAAAAAATCAATTTTACATAATCTTAACCAAACATTTATATTTCTTTAAAATAAATTTCCCCTAAAATCAATTCCCATTATTCACAGCATTAAACCTAACACTCTTAATTAGTTCAATTTCAAGGACCCTGAAGCTGCTAATTAATGAGAGGATGACATCCCCATTTGTTGACAAGATATAATATGGTGGGATATTTACTAATAAATTATGAGCAAATTGAATAAATGAACTTCACATTTCACTAATCTAAAATCCTAAGATATTAGGTTTATTCACATTTTATATTTACACCTTAACTTTTTGTTTCAATTTTACGTTTGACCTTAATGTCAAACTGTATTAATTTATTGACAAAATTATCACTGTATTTTTATAGATTGGGTATTTTTGGATTCGAAAAGAAAACTCTAACTTAAAATGCTAATTTTGAAGTAAGATTATTTTAGTACATGTGGGTTTGGTTTAGTGAGAGTAATAAAGAATTGGAGTTTTGATAACCGTACAATCAATATTTTATACATAATTGAGATAATATGTGAGAAAATTAATTAGATGGCCTGCATCACATGGTAGGATGGTGATGATCCTCACTATTGGGAATAGAAAATCTTTGTTTTTAGACAGAGTATTGGTGGAAGTAGAAGAATCCCAGTTCCATGGTTTGTCCGCTGTGTGATTGGCAAGTCATGCAAAAATGTGGGCATAGTGTTTCTTGTCCTTAATGACCATGAAAAAAATCAGAATCCCTAAAAGAATGACGGGGTCATTTCTATATTATTGCTCAACATTATTTAAAAGATCTTAAATTATTATTATTATTATTATTGTTATTATTTCTCAACTTCTTGTATGTTTAAATAAATCATCTTTAATTTTTTCCTTTCCTTTTTTAGTTAAATATACGCTAATTACATATAGTCATTTAAGCCAATTAAGTACTGTTCTTATAATTTAAGTCATTTTCTTTAAATCAATCTTTTTAGTTAGAAGCAATTATTTCTTATATTTCATGCAGTAAATTGTTTACAATACGAAAATGACTAAAAGTAAATCATTTTTTTAAAATGGAAATGGACCAATAATACTATCAGTAGTTTCAGGTGTATTTGGTCCGGAATCATTGTCCCATAATTTTCTATACGAATTATTTCTAGTTCATATATATACGAATTATTTATGTACAAAGTTAATGTAAGGAAATATTTAATAGGTGTAGATATATTTAAAATAAAATATGTATTGCAATGGCAAAAAAAAGAAAATCAACAAATATATCGACATTTAATGTTTTCTTTTTGAATGATGCTAATAAGATAAACTCATTCTTATATTAGATATACATGGAATTTTAAAATCATGAAACTAGATTAACTATGGGCTCAATTTTTGAACATCACTTTATGTAGTATTGATTAAGTTAAAATATATCAAATACTAAATGAATATTTTTTTTATAAATATCCATATTTTAATTATTATTCAATCCACAAATATTTATTATCTTTCTAATTATTATTACATAGTTTTATTTATATATTTTAAATAATTCATAAAATAAAGTTATTAGTGAGAAAAAATATTAATTATTAAAAAGTCATTTAAAATTTAATTATATATTTTTTTATTTAGACATATGATATTAAAGTTGTTTTTAAAAAACGATTAAATTTTTAAAATTTATATTTTATGATCAACTTATATAAATTTATTTTTTATAAAAATCAAATTTATTTTTATTAATATTTTATTATATATTTTTATTTTAAAATTATTTTTTGTCACAATTTTTATTTTACAAAGTGTTTTAAATAATTTTCTAAAATAAATAGTTAAAAATAAAAAAAATCCATAATTATAAAAAAATCTGCATACTTATTTGACATTATTTTAGATAAATAAACAGCGAATACATAATTCTCATATAGGGATGACAAATAAACTTGTGTTCGTAGTTATTTTTTAAACCTGTTCCAATTTTGATGAGAAATTTTTATATTGAATGTGTATGAGTATAAATAATACTCAATTTTTTAAATTAGATATGAAAACGAGAATGAGGATATACATACTTGCCTTATCCCTAGTATCATACCTATCCTTATACAATATCTTTGTCCTTATATTCATTTTTGTTTTAAATTTTTAAAACAAATTTAGTTTATTAAGTAATCTAAAAAAATTATATTAACTTTTTCTTAATTATTAGTTTTATAATTTATTTATAGAGTATACATTTGATATTTTTTTTTACTTTTTTATATAATTATTTTACTTTTATTATTTTGTTATTGAATAATACTTTAATTTAAAATTTATAATTTCTTTATTGATATTTGTTATTGTTAAAAAGAAAATATGTATTATTTTTATTTTGAATAATTTATAATATTATGTTATAATTTTTATTTTTTTATAAAAAATTATTTAATTAATATTTGAAATATTAAAAGGATATATAGCTAATGAAATAAAAATTTCATTAAGTATGAGACATAAATGAAGATAAATTTTTAAATATGAGTCATGAATAAAAATAATTTTTTACTTTGAAAATAGATATATATGAGAAAGTGATACTGATTCCGCTCTATTCTAATCTCATTCCTAATTTTATGTAATTAAATTCACTCTAAATATTTGTAAATACTGTGGAAGTTGAGGTTCTCATATAAGACTTCATTTAAATGAAGAATTTATTAATCACATTCTCACCTCTTTCAACCACATAGTCCACCTAGGTGGCTTCCAACAAAATATGGTCTCTGAGCAGTATCTATTTATGTTTTCTACCCTTAATATTATCAGAAGAAATCTTCGCTTCCGTTCCAAGAACACATAACAAGTAGGCACGATGAATAAAAAGAGGAAAACATGGAAGAAGAAAGTGAACACATAATAAGAATAATGAATAGCAGCATGAAAAAGTAAAAAAAAAAACAAATATTATAAACCTAAACTTTGCAGACATGACTACCTTTGGAATAACTAAAAAGTATTTTCATTTCAAAAACAACATTTATTTCTTTCTTAATTTTGTGTATTGAAATTTGTTGTAATGATACTCTTTCAGCTTTCATTCAAACATGGTCTATGATGGTAGAAGAGAGAAGGGAGGTGGGAAAAGCTTGACCTAGATACACAGATTTGAACCCAGACACACACGATCTAGATGGAGAGAGGATCACACGAATCCAATCATATCACTTGGCAACATGGCATCGGAGCAGATAATTAATAAAGCCATTTGAAATCTGTCAGTTTTCTGATATATGAGATATTATTAGAACACATATAACATGATTGAATAATAAAAGAAAGTAACATGTAGACGAAATTCACAATTCATGTGTAGTTTAATATAACAAATGTTAATGGGTCACTACTCGTACGATTATTACATGCATTGTATGAGAAATGAACAGTAGTTGTTATAGTTGGCGTAATAGTAGCTGTTTTGGAGCGCATGGTGTCAAAATCTAAACACAACATGACAAAAGGTCCTCTGAGAAGAGAAAGAAAATTTAGGATGATCCAGTTTTTAACTGTGCTTATAGCAGATTCTCAAATTGTCAAATCAAACATAATAATATATAGCTAGCTAGGTCGGTGATTCCATTGGTCCTTATAGAAAATTAAACGTGAATTCTTCAAATTGTAAAGAAGATTAAAGCCATCCCTAAGTGAACTGTGGAGAGGAAAACGTTTCAAAACTTCATCGTAAAAAGTAAGGATCGTGGCTCTCAAATCCTTCATGTCTTGTCGTGCATGTGTCAACATATTAACAGATGATTTAAACGTTGCTCTGGTGAAGTCTCCACGACAATCTTTGTATTATAGACAGAACATTAAGTGTTAGTTTAATTTTTTTTATAGGAGTTTAATTTGTATTCATAAACAGTTAGCCATCATGATCCATATCTCGTGTAGTTAGTGGAAGTTGTGCGCACGTTGTTGTAGACTCTTATCCTCTAAATAACAGGTTCTCATGGCTTACGTAGTCCTATTTATTAAGGACTCGTTATTGATCATGTTTAGATAAACATAGTGATCTGGTAAATCTTATGCAATTACGTATTATTTAACCACCTTATTCATAACCTAACCTAATGTCTTAAAGTTGTTCATAAGCAAATCAAACTAAATATGTCATGAATATATTTCCGAAAATAAATTGAAACTTCTTATATTTAAGGTCGACACATTTTTTTTCGAGTACAATATTATCAATTTCTAGAGTCTTCAAAAGACTAACAGCAAATAACGGGCAAAGATATATATAATTTCTTTTAGGTTATAAATCTTAGATTGAAGGTTTTACTAATTCATCATTGTCTTTTATCATATATAGTTAGTAAACTAATTTTTTTTAATTAAATATAAACTAATTAAAAAATAATTAGTTATTAAAGTGATTAAATTAGAAACTATTTTATAAATTAAAAATTATTAATATTTAAAATAGTTTTTATTGTAATAAAAATTATATTTTTTATTATTGATTTTAAAAATTTATGAAATTAATTTTATATAATGATCACTAAATTAATTTTTAATATTAGCTACCAAGATTTTATTATAGTATTAACAATGATATATAAATTAGTTCCAAGTTAATTGCATCAATCTAATATGTTGGAACTTTAAAACTAAATGTGGAAAGAGTAATAATATTAACTTTGAGCTATTGTTACTAACATGAGACATCTTCGTAAATGTGTTATTACGGTTTCAAATTTAGTATATTGAATAAGAGAACAGATTTGATGATCTAACATAAAACATTTTTAGTATATATAGTAACTAATATGATAATGATTTAAAAATGGACCATTTTCGTACAAGGTGAATTAACTACCATGAGTTACACATTATACTCCTATAAAAATTAAAATAACTGTAGTGAGTAAGTTGGAAGTCGCAATTAAAAGATTCGAAATAAAAAACTTAATTCAATTTCGATTTCAACCATCGAGAACTATATCAATTATCGTAAACTGTATCAACTATTAGGAATTGCACCATTCATGTATTGAGAACTAAAACTCAATTTCAATTTTTGACTATGGAAAATCAAATCTCGATCAAAACTCAAATATCATTGAGCTCATATGTTAACATCTTATCATAATCATTTTAGAAGTTTAATTATCCTTAAACGTTAAAAAGCCAATCTTAAGCATCTCAAGCGTTGTTTGGCTCTTAATTCTTCTCCTAATAGACCTGTCTAGTTAGATCTTTCGTACTTGATAGTTGTGAAGTATGACCTCTGAAAATGATGAAAAATAGCTTCATTCCCATTAAAAAGTGACTTCTGGAATAGTTGATTTGCATAGAAAGAACTTATCAACCACAAGAAAGTGCATATATACCATATGGCTTGTGAGGTCCTTTCAATTTGACTTTCAAAGAGAGTAAGTGGACCTGAATATTCTCAACCAGACACTCTTCTCTCGGATAATACGAATAAAAATTCGCTAATTTATCTCAATTAATATTTTGCATCATAATCGTTAATGGAGGTATATACTATTTGTTGCTACATGATTGGTTTCATAACCATTCTTATAAATAATATACATAAGATCTAGATAACATAGGAGTCGAATGAGTTCAGCTAAACTCATTTTCTAATTTAATTAAAATTAAAAGAGTTAAATTGATCTGAGTTTTTATGGTTTTGCTGTCAAACTAATTCGATCATAAATGAATTGGCTTGGGACTTATTTTTAATATTTTATTACTTAACGTTAAATATTACAAACCTCAACTTATAGTTGTATCTTGCAATACATTTTTTAGACAAGTTTTTGATAGGATAAAAAAACATGTTTTGCATAAAATGTCAGTAAGAACAACTAACAATTAAAATTCCATCCTCAAATTATGCAGCTGTATTTATAACGTGTATATATATATATATATATATATATATATATATATTTCATCTCAATCATAACTCGTTAATATAAGCTAAACAGATATGTAAAGTAAAACGTAAATGAGAAAAATATCTGATTTTTATTAAAAAATATAAAAAATAATAACTTAAATGAAATGCCCCTAAGCGGGTTCAGTATAAAAGTACACATATTTTAAAATAAAAATCCATTATGCAATCCGTATACATATTTGAAGCAGTTGAATTATCTGGACAAAAAAAAAATTAATTAACCCAAAGCGATTGGATAAATTCATATGTGCATATTGGTCATACATATGGACCCCTGTACTATGAAGAATTATATACTAGTATTTGGTGACCATTGAATATTAAAATTACTGTTGTCGCACTTAATCGGAACAACAAAATGCATAATCGGATAAGGTAGGTAGCAAACCAAAATTAATGGCTTGGAAGAGAACAAATATGTGATTTTTTTTACTATTTCCTTGGAGACAATAATATAATAAGATAAAATATTATATAAGAGAAAGACAAAAACATAGTAGGATAAAAATACAATAAATATTAATTTTATTTTATAAACATTAATTTTATTTTGATAGGTATTCATTCATAAAATTTCTTCAAATTATCTTTTTATCTTCTTTTGAAATAAAATACAAATACATTAAGTCTTCGTCAATAGACAATGTTACTCCGAATCATATAACAATTGTTGTTTAAAAATGTTATAAGAAAATTCTCATCAAAAGAATAATTAGTATAACACTTCTTAAAATTTACAAATAAAATTTATTTTCTTAAAATTATTTTGTAGATGATACTGTACTTTAGTAATTAGAATTTTTTTATCATTTTGCAAAAAGTGTATTTAATTCATATAAAATTTCATGAAATGACTTCTATTAATAAATGTTTAGTAAAAACGGTTGTAATTTATATGTTTTTTCATTTGTCCTTATGTAAGAGTCTTTTAAAATGTGTTGAATTTCACAATAATTCATTTTTTTTAAGCACTCAACATATATTAGACAATTTTAACTTTGAAAATTCTTTTGTAGTACTGGAGTACCAAATTGAACATTCAAACTCAAGAAGTTGGTTTGCTATGTCACAAGCAATTTGGGGGTGCATAGGTCAATGTTTATGAAGAGTTGATGATCTCACAATTTGAATTGTATCTTGTGATAGTCACATGTATATAACTTATACTTCATTTGTTCTTGTTGTCTAATTTTTGTGTTGTTTACATTGTCTACTTTGTTAAGTATCGTCCATTCTTTTTCACTTTGTAGATTTCATTTTAGCTTTATGTAACATCTAGACTTCATAGAAACTATAATGCATCTAGCACTTTTGAATAGTCTTACGACTTTTCCTTTAAGTTCATCTTGTTTTTGTCATATATACTTATGTTTCCTTATTCACACTATGTAACTTGATTAAATTAACAAAAATATAGTATTATTTGTTATAATCAAAATCGTGTGTTGTTTATAACAAGTCTCATTGGATTATATTATCTTCTATTCATGTGAGACCTATATATGCCTTAATATTGTGTTCCAAATTGATATCCCAATAGACATGACCTTACCATAATGGTGCTCATCTTTGGCAAGAGGCTTAGAAAACTTAGTTTTGTACAAATTTTATATTTATAAACTTTGTAAAATTTGTATAGAATAACTTAACCACATCTTTTATATTTGCGTAAGACTTAGGGGGAATCTCCACAAAGTTAATGCATAAGTGTCTATATATAACTTGTAATTCTTTCAATATGGTATTTTCAGCCAAGAAAATTAATGAAAGCACCAATGAAACATGTGTTGTTGAATTCAAATAAATTAAATTTCACAAAAGCAGTTGATTGGAATACAATATAATTCATAATTAAAAATATAAAGTAAAAATTTATTTATAAAATATTCTTGAAGTCATCCATACAAATGCCAACAACACCTAAACCACATGTTTCATAGTAGAGAAGGATTTTAGAAGAGAAAATGTCACTTGCATAACTCCCCTCATTCTACATAGTCATGCAAATAATTCTTCTCATGCATTTTTTTTATTTTCCTAAAAACCACTTGTTGTGGATCCTCTACCACATGTTGCATGCTTCTAACCAATTTTCTTTTCTTTTGTACATGTTACAACACTCAAACTTAATTTCTAGGAGAAATTAACTTATAGTCAAAAGTGACTTGGTTTATTTATCGTAAGTCAAAAGTGACAATATAATGCTTGTAATCAAATTTTGATTAGTGCAATTTTTTATAGCTAAGAAAAACTTCGAATAATTCAAGTTGGATGAATCAATATAAAAGAAGTGTGTACTATTTTCTTATTACTCGAGTCTTATGATTTTGGTCATCTCCTTAAAATGTTTTCACAAATATTGGAAACTTCTTTTAAAACCATGAGACAATGAATCTCCTAATAGTATCTAGTAAATTTATTTGTGATAATTTTTTTCCAAGTGCTTTTAAGTTCTATTTGAATCTATAACATTTTCTTTTAATTAACATGTTAGAACAACATATTTTGGGTGGTAATGTTGAAATAAAATTTGAAATAAACAAATCATTTGATACCTTGGATAAGAAATTTCTTTCCTCAGCTCGTAAAGCTTTAAGCTTTTATGAGGTTTTCTTGCTTATGGATCCAATTATTTTGGACTCAACGAGGCTTTCCTTCTACTTCAATGGTTATGGGGTTAGATACCTTACATGTAGACATGGATTAAAAAGGAAGGTATAACGATGATTCTGTTGAAAATGTCTTTCAATAAAGACTCAAGTTGAGGTCTCATAATAAAGAAAGTGGAGGAAAAAAATGGAGAAATTTCTAAACATAAAGAAAACTCTAGAAGTTTCTCTAACTCCAACCAATATAAATGTCCTCCATGTGATATTTGGAGAAAGATTGTTAGCATCGTGGAAAGTTACAATGCCAACACTACAAGAAATTTGGACAAGTGGAAAAGAATTGTTGTAACAAAAATAAGTATCAAGCAAATTTGAGCAACATTTTTTATGCTATCTGAGATTCCAATGAGGAAAGAAGTAGAAGTTGATACTTGGATAGTGGATGCAGTAATCACATGGACAAAAATGAGAACATTTGCAAGGATATTGATAACTATATTAAAGTGAAAATTCGATTGGGAAATGACACCTTAGTGGAGTCAAAATGAAGAGTCAATGTTGGGTGGAAACAAAGAAAGGTAGGAGACTCATAAAAGATGTCTTACTCATTCTCAATCTTAAATAAAATCTCTTGAGCATTGGCCAAATGATGGAGAAAGAGTAAACTCTTCACTTCAAAGGAGATACTTGTCAAATATATGACAACAAAAGATGAAAGATTGGTGAAGTTAAAATGGAAAAAAATATAAAAGTTTTCCAATCAACTTCAAATTAGGGGTGTTCATGGGTTAGGTTGGGTAGGATTTCGACAAACCCATTACCCAACCCAATGATTCTAAATTTTAACATTTCCAGTCCCCTCAGTGACTAGTCCGAAGAGTAGCAATATTTAATGTCAAACCATACAACTCTAACAATTTAAACATTTAGAAAAAATATTAGTTTTTATTACGTAGTAAACAAATGAAAAAGGAAAGAGAAGACAATAGTATAACCATGACTCTTAGGTTAGGTCTCGGGTCACTCATGCTAAACCCATTACTTAACCCATATATGAATGAGTTAGTTTGGGTTGGATCAAGTTTGACCCAATTATAAATTAAATCCAACCCAATCTAATTGGGTTTGGATTGAGTTAGGTTAGGTCATCAGGTAACCCGACCCAATGAATATCCCTAATTCAAATAAACTACTAACATAACCATGAAAGTCCAAGTTGATGATTGATTCATGGCTTTAGCATCAACGATTCAGTCATTTCAACACCTAGACTTGAAGCTATTGCATAAGAAGAATATGATAGGAGGATTACCATACTTGAAAAGAATTGAAGGATGTCTTATTGGCAAGCAATGTTACCATTTTCAACATTTGTGGACTGATGAAGACACCATCATTAACTAACAAAAGGTACTTCATCCTTTTCATTGATGACTTTTTAGAATGACCCAAGTTTATTTCATTAAAGAAAAATCAAAAGTCTTTAGAATATTCAAATTTAAAGCTCTCATCGAAAAACAAAGTGGGAGACATATAAAAATTTTAAGAAGTGATTGAGGAAAAGAATATAGCTCACATGAGTGCAATAAGTTTTGTGAAGACGAAATAATTGAGCAACAACTTACAGTTTCATATTCTTCACAACAAAATGGTTTGTCCAAAAGCAAGAATCACACAGTCATGGATATGGTGAAATCAATGCTAAAGAAGAAAGACTTACCTAACACTTTTGGGGATGAAGCAGTATACACTATTGTCTACATAATAAACAAATGTCCAACTAAAGTAGTCTAAGATAAGACATCAATTGAAGCTTGGAGAGGAAAAAGTCACCAGCTAAGCACTTGAGAGTTTTCAGATCTATTTACTACATACATATACCTGATAAAAAGGACACATATTAATTAGAAGACAACACTATATGAGAAATCTTGGGATATAATAAACAAACAAAAGGTTATAAAGTTTATAACCTACAGATAAAGAAGTTCACCATCAATAGAGATGTCAAAATTAATGAAAGTACTTCTTGGAATTGAGAAAAAGAAAAAATAACGAGAAACAACATTTTTATTTCAGTACAACAATCTCAAGAACATGTTAAAAAAGTAATAGAAGATCCATGTACGCTTCCTTCACCTATACAACAAGATTTCTCAACAAATTCTTCTCCTATCTGGCAAAAATATATATGAAACATGCAACATGACAATGCTTAAGCTAGAATACTATGAAGAAGCAACAAAAAAAGATGGCTCTATTGTCATCTATTGTGACAACACATCAGTTATAACAATAAGAATCTAGTCCATCATCAAAGAACAAAGTGCATAGCTATAATCACTTCAACAAAGAGGTTGAAGTAACTAAACAAATTCCACTACATTATTGCCCGACAAAAGATCAAGTTGAAAATATATTTATATAGACATTGTCATGAGTCAAATTTAAACAATTACAATCTATGCTTGGAGTTACTAACATTTGTAACAAGAAGGAGTGCTAAAGTGTGATGCAAATTTCAAGAAAGTTTCAAAACATCCTACAAACCACTAAAACTAACTTGGAATTGTTCTTGTTATCTCTTACAGGAATTTCAATGCTTGGAGTATTCCTCATTCGAACCATTTTCTTCTCTACACAAAACATCATTTTCAACTATTCTTAATCTACCTTCTTAAGTTTTCTAATTTTACTTTTTTCATCTTTGTGTTTGGATATATTTAAAAAATCTATGTATTAATGATATTTTACTTATTTTATTCTCAGATTTAATTATTAGTAATATCTTTATATGATTGAACATTGTTTTTTTTTATATTTATTCGTTCATAAAGTTTAAAGTTAGAACTCGAATCGTTAGAATTTAAATTATTTCATGCTATTGCAATAATTGGGACCAATTATAAAATATAATGGATAAAAAAATAATTAAAATTAATTGTAAGATATGATGATTTAAGAAAAAAGTGAGAAAAAAGAATAAAGTATAGAAGAAGAAAGAAAAGTATATTAATATTTTTTTCATCCTTGCAAATATGTTATATCTTTTGTGTCTAGTTCATGATTTTTTTTTTAAAAATATCTTATTTTTATTTTAATCAGTTTTGATTTTATTCTTTAATAATTGTATCAAAAGCGACATTAGCATTTTTTTTCTTCGAAGATTGTTGATAATGACTAAAGCTAATACTTTAAAACTATTGGGAACGAAAATTCGAATTTTTTAATAAGGACGGTAAGAAAACTAACATTATAACTATAGATATAAAATTATATTTAATTCTTTACAATTTTATAAAAATAATAAATATTTAGCAATGTTTTTCTACTTAGATAGAATTAACTATATATTAATTCTAGTCAAGAGGGTTTATGGAAGTGAATATAGACGATTTTTTTTCTTTTTAAAATGGAAAAAAAGAAATAATAGGATTATTGTTGTTCTATTAGAATTAGAATTTTACTTGAATAATATACAATAATATTTAATAAATTCTTTATTATATAAATAATTTAGGTGAAAGATGAATAACATAAAATTCTAATAAGAATGGAAGAATAACACTATAAGCAAGTATGGTCATGTATATATATATATATATATATAAAGTTTTCTCCTTTATAAAATACACAAATGAATAAAATAATTATATCTTGTATTTATTGATTGAGTTGTCTCTTTAGACTATCATTTTAAGACTTTGCTTCTACCTGTTAACATGATGTAGTGTCCGATTAGACTAGCTTGCGAACGTTTTCCAAAGTTTTTTAAAATTGTGTTCAAACTCTTCCTTTTTATAATTTAACATTTTCTCAACATCATACAAATTATGTTTCAATTAAATATCTTAATAAATAATACTAATTTTTTGTGTTTATAATTTTTAAGAGAATCTATAGTGAAAAGCAAGAGAATCTAAATACATATAAATAGGATTGAAAATAAGTGAATATTTGAGAAACAGATAATAAATATTCAAAACTACTTCAATTTATGTTTTCTCATGCACATATAGAAAACTAATCCTGTGTTTTTTCAAGTATACATATAGAAAAACTAAAATATATTATGTGATTTCAAAATATCGGATTGAAAACCTAAATTATTATTTATTGGATCTCACATTCATTGATTCCGCAAAGACTTTTTAAGTTTACACCTACCTTTTATTATGTAAGTTAATCTCTTTTCATTATAATTAATAAGTATAAATTAAGGATTGTCAATAACAAAGTAAATATTAGAATTTAAGTTGTAGTTATGCATTTCTATATATCTTCAATAATATTCTACCATTCTCATTCTTAAATTAGATTAAATTATATTTTTTGTGAAATCGTTATTATTAAATACACTTGAATATCTTTATTATCATTTTATTTATTTTAGCAGTATTTTTTTAGTGTAATTTATGTAGAAAAGATATTAAGTACATTATTCAATATTTAATAATATATAGATATAGATACAAATAGGTGTTCAAATAAAAAACGGAGAGTCAAATTGAATTGTCCGAAACGTTTCTCCGATAAATGCGGCTACTTGTCGCCTCTTTTATTGTTTTGGAGAGGTGACCATTCTGTAATTTTCCATTAACTGAGAGGAAAATAGAAAGAAAGCATTACTTAATTAATTATATTAACAAAACATAATCCCACATTTTTTAACCTTTGATGACAGTGTTGGATAAATTATATTGTCATTCCTTCATTTGAGATTCCACAACTTTTATTCATAATTAATGATAAATAAATTATTAATCAATAATATTGAGTATGACACTTGTTTAATTTAACCAAATGGGTGGTTTATTTGTCTTTTAAACTCGCTTCATTTCTTTTATCTGTGTCAATCTTGAAAAAAACATTTCATTTTACTAGTCTTTAAAATTTTAATAATATATATTTACTACTTTTTTATATTAAACTCTTATTCCTTACAATACCCTTTAAGTAATTTATACATCCGTTTATTATTTTAGATAGAGAAAATTTGATAAAACAAAACAAAATAAAAGCTATAAAATACTTTATTAAAATTAAGAAAACTTATTATATTTTTTTATTCTTGAACAGAATATAAAGAAAATGAAAGAGTAATAAATACACATTAATTAATTAATTTCTTATCAGAGTGTGAGAAGTACAGTATAACCTAACTAACGTGTATGTAAGAAATATATATTTTTTCTAATATCCCACCTCAGCAACATTCATTTTAATAATCCTACAATTTGTTTTTTGTTTTCTTGTTATTTAATGAAATAGTTGCGTATGAATGGGAGCGTTTGGAGAAGTTGTGTTAAAAGTCAGCGTCGTCTGTGTTTTTCAATTCTCTTCTGTGTGTATTTGGAGAAAGGAACAGTCAGTTTTCAACCTCCGAAACCTGTTCATTTGCTTTTTCTTGCCCCTTAGTAGCCAGAATAAATCCCATTTCCTCATCACAAAGTTTTCACTCTCATTAGTTGATCAAAAAACCTATAACCCCCACAATCTCACACAGCAAAATTCCTAGATTTGCATATATCCATTTATTAACTCTTCAAACTAGAGGCCACAATCAATCCATGTTCCGAAACATGGCACTGCTAATTTCCTCCTACTTGAAGCCTTTTCACTAAGGAAAAAGCATGTGCAACATCCTTGGCCCAATTATGGACAACTATCAAGGTGATTTAGGTGACATAATTCGTGCTAGTGGTGCATCATATGGCAGTTGCAGCACCGGAACTTCATCATCTGAAGCTTGTGCTCCCTTTTCTCTCGATCACTGGCAGTTCTCTTCTGTTTTGGAAGGGTTTCATAGCAACTTTGGCGATCCATTCTCTAACACTAGAGATCCCTTTCTACATGAGCTTGAATTGCCTGCAGGCTCTGCTGCCTACTTTAACAGCACAACAAGTTCTGCAGAAATGAGCAGTTCTGGGGCATTGGAAGAAGCAACAACTTGTTTTGGTGGTGGGGTTGCTGCTAATAGTAATAGTTGCGTTTTGAAACAAACAATTTTTGAGGATGATGACATGAGAAGGCCTTGTAATAGCATATTGTCAAACATGATTCAGATCTCTCCCCCCAATGATAAGTTACCCATCTCGCCAGTGGTGGATGCTTTGTCAAGGCCACTCAAGCCTTCTGGTGTGGTTTTAGGTGATAACATGATTAATGTGAAGACCACTGAAGATGATTGCTTGGTGGGCAACAGCAACACAAAAGAAATAATGCAGATCTCATCTCCACGGAATCCAGGTCTTAAGAGAAGGTGAGCTATTACTTAATTGATTGGTTAAATAATATATTATAATACTGAATTAAATGGAGAACTGCTTCCAAGAGTTGAGTTTAATTACATTTGTCGATGAGTTTTATGTTGGCTCCATAAATTTTCTAAACGGAATTAATCAGTCATTTTTGGGAACTTAAATTTCAGTGAAACCATGGTGAGGTAATAAAGTAGGGTTTGGCATGAGTGAGGTAACTCTTTTGTCTTATTTTCCGAATATGTTTGGTTGACTGCATCTGGTCATAAAACTAAGAGGATTATAATTAGTTTCATGTTGGAAACAGTTCATTGTGATTAAGACTAAACATGGTGCATCGATGCCTTTAACAGGGTTAATCCACCTGAAAAGTAGAGCTAGCTAGATAGGTGTCACCATAGCAGTCACATACTGAGCTTTCAAGAAAGCTTATCGTAAACTACTTTTCTTCCGAACACACCTGAAATGTTCTGTTCCTTTGATCATCGGATAAAAACCACATCCCTTTTCTTGGCCACAAAATTTCCACTATTTCAGTGGAATTAACTCTAAACCAGAAAGTTTAAACACCCTGGTCTAGCTATTAAACACACACGTATAATTGAGAAATTATATACTTATAGCTCCTTCTTATAATTAGGAAAGAGAAAAGAAGCACAGAATAAATAATGTGACAAAAAGACAGGGAAAAAATAGTTATACAATATGTCATAATAATGGTGTATAAGAATAATGTAACTCCACGAAAAAAGGTTTTAGTTGAAGTTTAAGAAGAATGGTGTAAGCGATGACATGATGGTGTTGCGTAATTGCAGGAAGAGCCAGGCAAAGAAGTCGATTTGTGTTCCTGCACCAGCTGCGCCAAACAGCAGACAAAGTGGCGAGGTAGTCCCTTCTGATCTGTGGGCTTGGAGAAAATATGGTCAGAAACCCATTAAAGGTTCTCCATATCCAAGGTAAATTGGAATAGTGTAATCTTTCTCGGAAAGAGATAAGGTATTTTAATCAAGATTTTGCCTAACTTCTTTAAACAAACAAAGCACGTAAAGTTACCAAATTTTAGTACAGAATTTTAGGTTTTGTATGCTTTGTTAATTAACATCTGAGTTTTATTTGATAATCTGTGCAATAAAGAAACATTGTAAAGCTTTAAATTTGATTAATCAACAACAGTGTATAATAATCACTTAAAGTACCATACTTAAGTTTTGTCCCATATAAAAGCAGAAAAATAATATCTTGTTTACTCTTATATTAAATTATTTGGTAAACTTAAAGCCACATAATTTAAATTAAGGGTGTATATATATATATAATTTAAATTTTTCATTCATACTTTTCTTTACTTTTAGTATTATTATATTTAACGAAAAGAACTATACACAATAATTTAATCACAAACTATTGTGATAAGATACTATTATTTTTAATAATTACATTAAAAGTATGATAGGTTACTGAATTGACATTGCCATCAATGTTTGATGATTAAATATTATATTTATAAGAGTTAAATATTTTCATAGCATATTTGTTATTCAACAATTACCTAATTAATAAATGTGGTAGTTATACTTTCAAAATAATTGTTATAAATTCAATTGTATATAGATTGAATGACTACTTTAAAATGTTATTACATTTAATTAAATTCATTAGAAAATTAGCAAAATTATTTAACAAAACCCTGGCAACGCCACAGACAAACTTTGTAACCTTGCAGTAAGATATAAACCAGGTGTTAGTTTCTTTTGATTATACCTTTCATTCCATCCAAAAGAAAAATGAAAGCTCAACATATAAAATTAACATTATATTCTTCAATTACGTATCATACTTTCATTGGGTGACAAGGAAATTAAGGAAGCACAGGTGGTATTGTATCACTTATGTTCATTTTTTTTCATTATTTCTTACCCAGTGTTTTGGTCACGGTTTGAGGTTTAAAAACAAATAGGTAAAGTTATATATCACATTCTAAAAGCTTTCTTTGGCAAAGATTTATACTGGAAGAAATTTACTGTACTCACGTCAAGAAATTTATTTTTATGGTACGTAGCATTATGTCATTGGTGCAGGTGCTGTAATTGTTGGTCTTTCTCAATACCATTTATGGGTTCTTATGTTTCTCTCTCTCTCTATCTCTTGTTTACACATGTAGGGGTTACTATAGATGCAGCAGCTCAAAGGGTTGCCCTGCCAGAAAACAAGTTGAGAGGAGCAGAACAGATCCAAACCTGTTGGTTATTACTTACACGTCAGAGCACAACCATCCATGGCCAACTCACAGAAATGCTCTCGCCGGTTCTTCTCGATCCCAACCTTCATCCAAGGGCAACAACATTGGTGCTTCAAAGAATTCAGAAACCAGTCCCCAAAACGAGGAAGAGCAGGATGAGGAGAGCAACAGTGACAGCAATAATGTAAATAACAGTGCATGTGTTCTGGAAGAGAAGCAGCTTGACATGGATGATGGAGAATTCAGTGATATTGGACTCACTTACAAGCCAATATCTAAGATGAAGAGCTACCAACAACCTGATCAGGGTTTGTTTTCAGAATTGGGTGATATAGAAAAAGCTCACTCACTAAACCTAATGTCTCCACCACAAGGTTTTGATGATCAGCAAAGGGAATCCAACGCTTTAGATTCATTCCATATCTTTGACTGGAGCGGTGATAACAACACCAAGTTCCACCTCATTTGAAGAATCTAATTGGAGAAGGTCGTATAATATATATATATATAAGACCTTGAATGGGAAGCATGCACCACCTTCCTCACAAAAACCTTTTAATAGGTGCAGGTCATCATCGGATTTCAAATATGTCATGTGGGGGAGATTTGGGATCACAAAACCACTTTTCTTGTTTCTAGTTTTTTTTTTCCTTTTCTCTTTCTCTTTTTCTTTACCTGTCATTTCGCATAACAGTCAAGGAGTTAAATTAGTGGAAGAAAAATGGGATTCTATATGTGGGAGTGCTGCTTGATGGGAAGCACACAGAACGAGTCCCACGTTCCTTTTGAAATATTGGTGGATGGGACAGAAAGCTGAGGAACAGAAGATTTTAACAGTTAAAACAATTTCTAGAGACTTTATTCATTCAAAATCTCACTGAGTAGGTTAATGATTAAAGGATGAGAGGCTATAGTCCTTCCATCTTTTGCAAGTGGGAAAAATTATTTTAGGCCTCACCCTTCATGTGGGTTGTTCTTGAAGTGCTGACACGAAAAATTAAAATGGGTTCGGAGATTTGAGATTAACTTTCCTCTCAGAAATGAAAATTGATGTTAGCTAGAAAAGATTAGTAAGGTAAACAAAGTAGAGGAATATATGGTCTCCCTGCTACCCTTTCTCTCTTTACAACTATAGCACTAGGTGTCCATTTGAGTAAAGTACACATAGGACATGCATGAGGGACATGCAAGCTTTGGTTCCTCAGTTTTCTGTTTACTATCCACAGACTTGTTATTGTTATAATTTTTTTTTCTGAATGATTGCTTTATGTGTTACTATTCAATAGTTTTAAAGTTTTTACTGCTATTGTTTTTCACAAAGATGATTCTAGTGTGTTTTATCTGTTTGTACTAGTAGTTTCTGATGGCATAAAATAAACCATTTTGCATGTGCATGCTCGTCAACTTGTCCGTGTAGCTTTACATTTAGTAGTCGTGTATCGATTGAATGTTATATTATATATATAAAACCATAATTTGGGCTCGGCAACTTTTCCGAGGAAGGAAAATATCATGAAATCAATATTTTGTAACAGCTAAGAGTATTCTAAATATTCTACAACTTTTTGCTGCTTTACATGATATGGAAAGGAGTCTTTTTGAGTGTTAGGATAGAAAATATCTGTCATTTATAGTAATTACTAAAAAATTTACTAAGCTCGTTTTGTTATATAGGCTATTTCTCAATAAGCATAAATATCCTTGTCTACTCCACTCATCTAATGCATTAGAAAAAAGTGGTGGGATAGAAAACGAAAATAGAGATAAAAGAAATGAAACAAATAAGACAGTAAGTGTATATATTTATCATTTTTAAATAAATATACATCGTAAATAGAAAAGTGTCCTTATTTCCAAATCACTATTGCTGACCAAATCCCAGAAATGTTTTTAAAAGCCTATGGCTTTTTTTCTCTTTTTATAAACTGTGCACTTTTACCTTTTTGGAGTAAATAATTATGTGAATAATATTTCTGCTGCTTTGCATGTTGCCACACTATATTCAAATAGTTACTTCCAACATCTATAGTACACACAATAGTTTGAAATCTAACCATCAGTTAGCTCTGGATCCTTCCAGAAGGCCCAATTGGTAAATGGGCTTATGCCCAAACCTAGTTGCCCTAGGTAACTTGGATGCTCATTAGCCATTGAGCAATAATGAACTAACCTTACCCATTGTTTTCATATTAATTATATTTTTAATCTAGTTGTTGTCCAAGTTTAGTTATTTAATAGATAATGATATATATATATATATATATATATATATCTTTATTTTATATTTATTTATTTAATATTTTTTATTTTTTATTATATAATATATTTTATAAATTTATTATTTTCTATTTTTTTATGTGTGTATTGGACGAGGATAGAAATTTTAGATGTCTATCAACCATTTTTTTAATTTAATACTTTTTCTAAGCAAAACAAATATTATCAATTCGAAAGCACGCTTAGTACAAGGTGTAAAGTTTGGGTGCATGGACAAAATCAGCAATACAATATTCATAAAGCCCCATGAAGGAAGATAGGTGTATCAACCTAATTGAAATGGACTCGGGCCCTTTAATATGGTCACTACCAATCAAACCAGACGAAAATCTACTGTAAAATAATCAATGTTGTCTCCAAACTTTGCAACTGGCAGTTTTGTACCATGATCCAATTCCTTCGAACTCATTCAACACATTTAAACCACCATCCAATATAGGATCAGGAACAGCAGATTCTTAACCTCTTGCATCACTAAACAGTGATGCTATATTGGGTTCAAAGAAGAGAAATTTATAAGTTAGATGAATATAACATTAGTCACTGAAAATAAGTACAAAATAACACAAAAAGTTAAAATGTTTGGTTGATGAAATAAAGAAGATATTAAAAACTAGAAAACTAAAAATAAAACAGATAGAAAAAAAATACAATCCTACCTGCTTATATATCTGAATATATTAGAATATAACTATAGTATATTTAAATCACTTATTATTAACAAGAGTGGTTAGTAATAGGGTAAAATATATAGGTTAGAAACTTAGTTATTTTTTATTTATGATATAATATTAATCCTAATAATTTTTTAAAAGACAACTATTATACATTATTTATATTTGTATTATAAAATGAAGATCCTGTCAAATTTAAATAATTATATATCTTTTAACTCATTTTTATTATTTATTTTTATGTTTTGATTAACTCAAAAGTTCCATCTTATTAATAACTCTAGAGAATTTTTAGTTTTTAGTAAGAATATTTGGTATCTATTATTAGGTCTTTTGTAAAAAATTTCTAAGTCCCATAAGTTTATAATTTTTACAAAAAGCTAAACTATTTTATCTTCATCAAATGATTCAATAATTAATAACCTCAAAATTCATATAAAAAAATTAAAAGAATGATGAGAACTTGTGTACAAGCCTTTTAACCATACAACGAAAAAGTTATATACTAAACTTGCAACCTTACAAAAGAAGATGACTAATGACTTAGACCTCATCCATAAATAACATTATGTTTATGCGTAACAATTTGAAGTGTTAATGTGTTCCTTAAGGAGTTGATTGAACTAAGGTTAAAGTAACTACCTCATTTATTGTTTGAATATCTTTTATACCTTTAATAATAATTGTTTTTTTTTCAAGAGTCTTTCTATCATTGATTTTAGATATGTAGTAGGCCTAAAGAACTCAACCATGATTTCTTATAATAATTTTTTTTATCAATATTACTTCTACAAAAAGTAAGGAATAATGTTGGTAAATAAAAATAAATGTTACTTTGGAAAGCATAAATACACCTATTGCCTTTAAATATTTCCCTTTTATCTAAAAAGGATATTGATGCCTTTATAATTTATAAGATGAGAAAGATTTTAAATGTGTTCCGTATCATCTTTATCCTTAGTTGTAAGAGATACTCCACCTGATACTTAAATTTTAGAGGAGTTTGTTGCCACTAAGAAGAGAATTGAGATTCTAATCTTTTAGGACAATAAAGGGAAATAAAAAAATGAGTTTCGTCTAGTTTAATATTTGAAAAATCCTTACCTTGAACTAGATTATGTGTTCTTTTCACTTATTCTCCACTTAGAGTGAAAACTCTTTGGTTAGGGAATTTGAGGCAAGTGTCTCGTTCTTAGGCAAGATAATCCCTCAATTGAAGATTGGTTAACTAAAATCTTGACAAAGTTTTTAAGTTGTCTAACTTCATCCAACTATCCAGTAAAAGATGTGTATATTCTAGTGTCGGCATGAATAATGTCAATGGAACGCCTAGTTTTTTAGCTTATACTGAGCTTAATATATCATTTGGAGCAACCTCTTAAGCATTGTTCACATGTTTTCTATGCCAAGTTTATGGAAGCTAGTTATGATAATTATCTTATATAAATGGAACCTATGATAACAATTATCATTAATTGAGAGTTGTTGTTCAACTATAATAAAAGGAAACAATAATTTGATGCAATGAATGTGGGTTGCTAATTTTATTAATTGAAGATGCATGCTCCTTTGGTTTAACATTGAAATTTTGAAAAACGACTTCAAACTTGATGTAGTCATCTAAAAGAAAGACAAGAAAATATTGTTGGAGAATTCTTAGAAAATACTCACAACGTGCTTGTTTTTAACCTTATAAAATTTATAAAATTTTTAATTAAAAAATAATTTTTATTTGTCGTGGAAATCTAATCATTTATAATTTTTTTATTTTTTATTTTTTCTTTGAAACAAATCATTTCAATTTTCACTTTTTTTTTTTTCAAATTCACTATTTTTATTTTCCTCAAATTTATTATGGAAACAAACATAACCTAAATTACTTTAAAGAATGATTTTATTTCCAAGTGTTTTAACAATGTAATCAACCATTCTTATCCACAGGTGAGGTTGGGATTTAAATGGTTTGATTAGAATAAAGTATCTAAATATATTCATTATAGGAAAGGTAAGGCATATTAATTGCAATATCTTTTGCCTTTGTTGGCTTAGTTAATTAATTTAATGCCGACACTCAAAGTATTCAGATAATCTAAACAGAAGTAGTGGTGTGAGCACCTTAATGTTTGGTCAAATCAATATGGTTGAGCTGAGATGTCTTCAGTAAAATTGGAATATACCAATTTTAGAATTACTTGTCCAAACATCTATGAGACTTCAATGTATTAAGAACATCAACCTAGTGGGCGCGAACATGCGTGACCGTCATGAACACTTGCATTGGGTGAATTGACTCTTGGTAGTCAAATACAGCAGCTTGAAGGGTATTATATATCCAATTCTCATCCATTTTGAATACACAAATATCATCCAAATCAATATCCCGGTAACCATGGCGTCAAGCTTAAGCATAGTTCTAGTCATGCTCCTATCCTTCACAACTGCATTCTCAGAACTATGCAACCCACAAGACAAACAAGCACTTCTCCAAATCAAGAAAGACCTTGGCAACCCAGCCACTCTCTCCTCCTGGCTCTCCACCACCGACTGTTGCAACACCACCTGGCAAGGTGTTTTATGCGACACCGACACCCAAACATACCGCGTCAACAACCTCGACCTCTCCGACCTTAACCTCCCCAAACCCTATCCTATCCCTTCCTCCCTCGCCAACCTCCCCTACCTCAGTTTTCTCTCCATTGACCGCATCAACAACCTTGTCGGTCCAATCCCCACCGCCATCGCTAAGCTCACCCAACTCCGTTATCTCTATATCACCCACACCAATGTCTCCGGCGCAATACCCGATTTCTTGTCACAGATCAAAACCCTCGTCACCCTCGACTTCTCCTACAACGCCCTCTCTGGCACTCTCCCTCCCTCCATCTCTTCTCTCCCCAACCTCGTCGGAATCACCTTCGACGGCAACCGAATCTCCGGCGCCATCCCCGACTCCTACGGCTCGTTTTCGTCGCTGTTTACGTCGATGACGATCTCCCGCAACCGCCTCACAGGGAAGATTCCGGCGACGTTCGCGAATCTGAACCTGGCGTTCGTTGACTTGTCTCGGAACATGCTGGAGGGTGACGCGTCGGTTTTGTTCGGGTCGGATAAGAACACGCAGAAGATACATCTAGCGAAGAACTCTCTTGCTTTGGATTTGGGAAAAGTGGGGTTGTCAAAGAACTTGAACGGGTTGGATCTTAGGAACAATCGTATCTATGGGACGCTACCTCAGGGATTGACGACGCTTAAGTTTCTGCACAGTTTCAATGTGAGCTTCAATAATCTGTGTGGTGAGATTCCTCAAGGTGGGAACTTGCAAAGATTTGATGTGTCTTCTTATGCTAATAACAAGTGCTTGTGTGGCTCTCCTCTTCCTGCTTGCACTTAGTCATCTCCAGATTGGGTAATATATAGATGCATAATGTTTGCATTTCAATTTACGCTAGGTTTCATGTTGCTGATCCATCTGTGACTTGTGTGTTCAATTTCAGTAAAATGTTTTATGAACATCTATTATGGTAACTACAGCACATCAATCCTTAGAGAGAGAAAAAAATTAAGTTTATATGATTAGAAGATATATGATACAAATAAAAGATGAATAACAAATATATTGTATCAATATCCTAAACTACATAATGATGATTACTTTAATCAGTACTACTCTCTCCCTCACAGGTTTTCACACATTGATTAACTCTGTTAATAAACATAATTTTTAATACATTTTTTACTAAAATAATTATACATTCTCACTAAATACATCATACTTATTTCATTCATTCATTTATACTACTAAAATTGTTTAAAAAACAATTATTTAGTGAAAACAAACTTAAAAGTCAATATTGCGTGATAATAATTTAACACAGCTATATGTAATATGACGAAAAAAATAATAATTTAGACCGTATTTTTGGCGTTATTATCTATTATGGAATAATATTTTTAATCACAAAATTTCTGTAATATCTCTTTTTGTCACGACTTCATATTTTATCATAAAAAAATTATTACGAATTTTCATTATTTTATAATGAATTGCTTTCATCGTAATTTTTTTAAGTGAGCCTGCCACCATGCACTAAGAAACTCATGATGAAAATTAAAAAAAAAAAATATTTTTTGAGGACCGATAAAGAAGAATGAACTGAAAAATATGTGTATTATTTGAATAGATAGAATTACAATAAATATTTTTAAAATTTTCTTTTAATTAAGAAAATTATTTCATACCTTGTAAAAATACAGTACTTTCAATGGGCAAAACTTGGACAGTAATGGGTATATACATTACACACTTAGATTTTACACTAAAATTCATAATTAAATAAGTAAAAAAATTAAAAAATAAATAATAGGTATTTGATGGAGATAGGTAAATCCATGTAATTTTTCCTATTTAATAATATGTAAATATTTATAATTATAAATAATCTTTTAATGGTTGAAGTGTTAACTAATAGGATACATCAATAACATAATATAGGAAAACAACTTTAAAAGGTTCAACTTTCCATAAACCCCGAGAAACTGAGATAAGAATGAATTGCATTTCACATAATGGCTTAGAACTCAAGCATATCAATACCAGTATACAACATGGATCAATACGAGGGACTTCAATAATACAAGCCGATTTTGAAATTTGCATTTCAAATGGTTGGATAAAAAGCAGTACTAAGAAGATACACCCAATAATATGAGGGACAAATAATATATTGTTCTGACAAGAAAAATAAGTGTCTGAACTTACAGGACATTCAAGGAATCCTATGGTAAAAAGACAAAGGTACGTACATAAATTAAGGACAATAGCCCTTGAAAATATGCTTTAAAAGCAGAAGAATAACGTGGAGAAAGTCATATATTCGCATATCTGCAACCCGCTCGTCCAGGAGAAGAAGGGGACCATGTAGATAATAGAGCTTATCAGAAGAACCTACCCAAAATAGAAGAAAAAAAACCTAAACAAAAAAGATGAAGAAAAAAGATGTAATGAGAATTAAGAAACAGACCCTTGGTTCTGATTTGTATGTCCATTGTTACAGAGCAGGCTCGGTGAGAGAAAACGAATTTAAAATTTTCAAAAGGCTGTTGTAAATAATATCTGCACGCAACCTTCGTCTAGTTGAATATTATTTCCAAGTTCTTCTAGTCTAAATAAAGAAAATTAGAATGTTGGAGAGATCATAAAAGATTTCCTTTGATCTGTAAACATGCAACCCGATCGAGAAAATAGCTCCTTGAGGTACAAATCAGTTCTTTTGTCACGCTTTTGTCTTCGTAGTCAATCACAAATCCTGCACAACACAGCGTGAAAGCAAAGATGCAAGACCACAGAGTAAACCTCCACTTCAACTGAATGGTGAACAGATAAATTACATGAAGTAAGTAAAGAAATTAACATCATGTTACTTTGTGGTTATTATAGAAAAATGACTAATTATTTCTTACCATAATTGGTCTAGTTGTCTGAGAATTTAATAAAATGCAGGAAATAAATAATCCTGTATCATTAGCATCATAAATGCGTAAAAAGTGAAAGTACCTAGCTGGCAAAATTCTTCTTTCAGGTAGACCAACTTATACTTGTATTGTATACATGTCGATAGCTATGAAAGTATAATTAATTGTATAATTATTATGAAATAAAAAGTATAGAATAAAAGTGTTTCAAAATATTTTATTTTATAAATGAATCAAAATAATGCTCTTGTATCCAAAATTATTTGTTTTAATATTAACAAAAAATGAAAGACCCTGATCTGGAGGAAAAATTAACAAAAAAATAAACAAAATATCCATCAGTAAGATGACCAATATACCATTGAAAAATCTGTATGACATCATATTATCCGCTATATGATAGAAAAACAAACGTCAAGAAAGCAAGAGCTGCTCAATGATAAAAGTGGAATGATACACATTACTTTCGTGTACATTCTTTCATTCAACACCCTTTCATGTGCTCAGAAAAAAAAGTTAAAATTTTAAAAGAAATTAAAATTTACATAAAAATATTCCTTGAGGATAGATAAGAGATACCTGTATTATTTTTCGTAACAAAATAATATCACTGATGAATAAGCCGTGGTGCTTAGTAACGTTTTTCTTCCTTTTTTTTTTGTGTCTCTCTTCCCTTCACACTTCTATATAGTATGTCCCAACCCATCCACTTTCTTAGATCAAATCACACCGAATCGAAATCCCTGCGAGCATGGCAAGCTTAAGCATCATCGTACTCATCATGGTCCTAGTCTTCAGAACTGCACTCTCGGAACTATGCAACCCAGAAGACAAGCAGGCCCTTCTCCAGATCAAGAAAGAGCTTGGCAACCCAACCACCCTCTCCTCCTGGCTCCCAACCACCGACTGCTGCAACCCGAAATGGAAAGGTGTCTCCTGCGACATTGACACCAAAACTTACCGCGTCAACAGCCTCGACCTCTCCGACCTCAGACTCCCCAAGCCCTGTCCTATCCCTTCCTCCGTCGCCAACCTCCCTTACCTCAGTTTCCTATACATTAGCCGCATCAACAACCTCGTCGGTCCAATCCCCCCCTCCATCGCCAAACTCACCAATCTCCGTTATCTCTACATAACCCACACCAACGTCTCTGGTCAGATACCCCATTTCTTGTCCCAAATGAAAACCCTTTTGACCATTGATTTCTCCTACAACGCCCTCTCCGGCACCCTTCCTCCCTCCCTCTCCTCTCTCCCCAACCTCCTCGGGATCTCCTTCGATGGCAACCGCCTCTCTGGCGCCATCCCGGGGTCCTTCGGCTCCTTTCCGAAGCTTTTCACGGTGATGACACTCTCCCGCAACCGCCTCACCGGCAAGATTCCAGCGACGCTGGCGAAGCTGGACCTGGCGATCGTGGACTTCTCCCAGAACATGCTGGAAGGAGATGCGTCAGTGCTCTTTGGGGCAAATAAGGAAAAGTTGCAGAAGGTAAACCTGGCGAAGAACATGCTGGCTTTTGACTTAGGGAAAATAAGGCTGTCGAAGTCGAAGGACTTGAACGTGTTGGATCTTAGGAACAACCGTTTCTATGGGACGCTTCCCAAGGTTCTTACTTCGCTTAAGTATCTGAAGACTCTGAATGTGAGCTACAATAATCTGTGTGGTGAGATTCCACAAGGTGGGAAGTTGCAGAGATTTGATGAATCTTCCTATGCTCATAACAAGTGCTTGTGCGGTTCTCCACTTCCTGCTTGCGCTTAATCACCCAGCAGACACGAGATAGGTATTATGTGTGTTTCTCCTGCATCTTACACGTGGTTTTATGTTGTAATTAGTCCACGTTTAACCTATGTTTTAATGTTAATAATGATACCTATTCTAATGTGATGCATGTGTTTTGAGTGACGTGGAGTATATTTGGTATTTTTTTCTTCTAATATTCATATTTAAAATTATATAATCAATGTTCTAATCCAGCATTAGAAAATTTCTAAGAGAACGGCTATTATTTTAGAAAAAAAATTTCAAGAACCTCTTAATGACCTCTATGATTTGATGAGGCTTTTGGTGTTGGTTGTGTTACTTGGGGTACTTATGAGTTGCTAAAAATTGAAAAGAATAAATTATATTAATTTTTACGCAACTCAATAAATATGTTATTTACATTAAAATAATATTTATACTTAAACGAGTCCTGTAAATAATTTTCGTAAGAGATCTTCTTAATTAACATGTATATGATATTATCATTTATTTATAATGTTGTTGATTTGATGATCTAATTACTAATTAAATTGTAGAATTTAATTTATTAAATGAAAAAAATTGACTATTAATATTAAAAATAAATTTTGATTTTGATTTAAAAACTAATTTAATCACTTTTTTATATAAAAATTAATTTTATAATTTTTTAAAATTAATAGTAAAAAATATAAATTTTATTATAATAAAAATTATTTTAAATATTAATAAATTTTAATTTAATCACTATATTGATTAATTATTTTTTGTTTTTAAATTAATTTATATTTCATAAATTTTTTATAATAATCGTATTAAATTTAGTGGACTAGTATCATATACAAAATATATATTTAAAAAAACGATAAAAAAAGTGATAAAAGAGTGATAACTATAAGAGGTAATAAATTATACATAGCAAAAGAGATACAGAAAGTATTGTTGATTAAATCTTGTATAAATTACTAAATTACTAGAGTATTAGGTATATAAAATAACCCAATTTAATAGTACATGTTTACACATCTAACTGTTATTTAAATACAAATGTTTACACATAATAAATTTATCTAATCGACAGTCGGCCTTTAATTTAATTTAAGAATTAATAATATATTTCGTTCTACTATTAATATTATTTTATTTTTAAGTTTTCATTTGGATTTTTTTTTAAAGCGTAATCATTAATTTTTTCTATTAAATTAATAAAAATGTTAATATATCAGGTATCTTATTTGTATGTCATCCAAAATGTAAACAGCATATTTATCTCGTTTTTAGTTTTATTTTTGCTCCTGAATTTAATAAAAGTAGTTAAATTATTTTAAAAATAAATATAATATAATTAAGAACTTTAAAATAAGAGAATTAGTTATTAAATCTTAATTTATCGTGCCCTATCCCGTGAAGCATACAGACAAAAGCAATTGAGCTTGGTTGCTTCTTCTCCAAGCAAATGACGCAATAACTGCATTGCAAATTCTACTTAATCACACTGGCTATTTTTGGCTGTGAAAAGATTATATAATTTGTCATATTTTTATTCTAATTCTAATATAATTTTCAATTATTTAATGATATTAGTAGAATGTATTTTTCTTTTAAACATTGAAATATATATATATATATGCGAAAGTTACCAGTTATTAAAAGGGATGTAATAAATGTATCACAGATTAATTACATCATTTTCACATCTTTTCTTACCACAATAAAAGAAAAACTTAGAAAAATTGAAAAAACGAAAAAAAATATAATGAAAATGTCCGTCATGAAGTTACTATGCTGTGCACTCGTGATTTTTCTTCAAGGTGATGCATAATTATGGAAAGATAGCTGAATTTTATCTTATGTGTTAAATATAAGATTGCTCCTAACCAATCAAGTTCACCATAATAAACTTTGATAGGACTTATTTAAAATTGTTTTCTAGTATGGGTAACTATTTTTTTTAGGGTTAATTAGATCTAAATTTATATAAATACTTGAATTTAAATTTGTAAAAAAATTATTTCAATTATATTGTTTTTATATTTATTGTTGGTATTAGTTTGATTTCTTTTTACTTGATTAATTGGCAATTTATTGATATTAAAAAAATTAAACCTATATTATTAGGAGGGATATCTAATTAGAATTAATTCTAAAAATAAATTTATTTTAGTCCGACAATTTTAAAGATGTTCATTTATAATGGAGATTGATTGATTGTAATTTACAGGAGATAGAAATTATAATTAAACAATTTAGGTTCAATTTCTTGATAAATTAACATTTAAATAATTTGATAAGTTGAATATAAAATAGAAATTTGTAAAAAATAAGCTTATTTTTAAGTAATTTATTTAGGTAGTAATTTGTTAAAACACAACCTTGATATGATAGTTTATCAAATCATCTTCTTTCAATTGTTTAAACAATCAGTTCAACTAAGACTTTGATTTTTTTTTTTACATCTTTATTTTTTTATCTCTTTATTTGATATTTTCATTTTTATTTTTTTTTTACTTTTTTTATCCTTTATCGTTTTTTATCTTTCATCTTTTATTTACGTATACTTTTTTATCTTATATTTATCTTTCATTCTTATTTTTATCCCTATATTTTACTAATTACTTTTATTTAATTTAAAATATATATTTAATTGTGCATAATTAACAATCAAACATTTTATAACCTATTGCGGTAGTCCTTTATGGTTCGGTGTTTGAACTTAAAAATTCACTCACGTAGATTTGGTACACTTACAAAAATCCTTATAAGTTTATCATACATTCATTCTCCATCACCACCTCGTTAATATGTTCTTTTAAATAAAATAAAATTATTGTACATCCTTCAATCCTTAAACTATATCTTGATTTCTAGTCAGTAGTTGCATTCGTCAAAATTCAAAATTAATATTTTAAAACAAAATCAATCTTTTGTCTTAGTGTTGATATTTGTTATTAAATAAATAACTAATGATTAAGACATAATTCTATTTCATACATCACAATTTAATTATAATTTGACTTATTTAACATTGTTATGAAATATAAAATTTACAAAAATCACTTTTTCAAATAAATGAAATTATGAAATTTGTTAGTTTTGTTAATATAACACATAATTGAAACTTCATTTTCCACCTTGTATTTCACGTAGAAATCATATATATAGAGATTAAATTTTTTTTTAAAACAATCATTAATAGTAATATAATTTTTAAATTTATCAATAAGATGTTCTCTTTATATTGTTTTCATTGTTCCAAATATTCATTCTTTATTTTTGTTTTTTTACTCTCTTTTTTTTTATGACTTGTTAATGGTCATAAATCTTTCTCTTTTTTTTTGTTATATTTTCTAATGTCATACCAAACACTGGAAGAAAAAATGAAAATTATTAATAAATTTACTTAAAGACGTCAAGGCTAAGTGATTTGGTTGGTCATTTTTGTTATCATAGACTAAGCTCTAACTTATATCAAAGAAGAAAGAAATCATAGAAAATACTTTTACACCAACCAACCAAAAGTGTTCATCCTTGGTTCAAACATTTTTATTATTATGGAATGAGTCATCACATTAAATTAGTGTTTTTATTTTGGTTGTAGAACATTGAAAGACACTATAAAGATTTTGCTTGAGAATTGGGGGGTAATGAAGGTGCTAAAATTAATTAAATTAGGATGTATTTTGTTGTTTATGATGAGTTTAATGATGGAATGTTTATCAAGTCTTTAAATACACCTATGATAGTCTTTTTCTTTTGTTGTTTTTCCTATAAGCAACATCAACAAAATAATTTTTTTATCTCTGATAATTTCTCCTGAAGCTTATGGTCATTGAAATTTTCATTAATGACTTCTTTAAGAGTTGATTTTCTAGAATTATAGGCTTTACATGCCTTGTGTGTTTCAAAATATCTAAGTGAGATTCCTTCATTACTTTTGTAATCAAATTTTTCAAGAAAACAATTTTTTTCCAAAGTCTCTTTGGTGTTGAGAATGAAACATTGAATACCAAAAAGATGGAAATAAGATATATTAGCGTTTTTGTCTTTCCACAATAGAGTTATTTTTTTATCAAAGGTCTAATGTAAATTTTGTTTTGTAAATAGCGAGTTGTATGGATTGTTTCTACACAAAAGCCTTTAGGAGTAACATTTGCATTAAGCATTGTTTAAATAATTTCTTAGAGTGTTTTTTCTCTTTTCAATTCTTGTCAATGAGGTTGTGGATGTCAATCCTTCTTCCAATTGTTTGGATTTAATTGATGATGATCTAGAATATGTAGAACATGACTTGAATTCTTTCATTTTCCTCCATGTTGAGCAACTCATATTGACGAATCATAAAGTTGTGTGTTCTAGGATTCATTTGATAACAATTAAGTTGTGTTTCACTCCATTCTTCTCTTGCTATCGTTCTTAATCCGTATCCAATGGCAAACAATTTTCTCTTTCCACCACATTCAACATATCTACATGGCATGACTAAAAGAAATCAAGCATTATTTGTTTCTAATAGTCATAATTTACTCCTTTGAATTCATGAGTCTCATATAAACATTTCTCTCATTCTACTAAGAACAAGTGAGCTCTAATACCAATTAAAGTTACAAGTTAGCTTTAGAAAGAAGGTTGAATAAAATCTTAGACTCTTTTTTATGAACAAATAGATCATCTAGCAAACAATAGCAATACAACAATTTATACTTATTCATCTCAACTCTTGAGCTATATCTAATTATTATTTGAAAAGCTCTTCAAATGTTTCACTAATCAAATACTTAATTATAAAACAAGTACACAAACAACTTTTATTATCCTCTCCCTCTAAAACTAAAACTGAAAACTTGAGTATTTTTTCAACTATAAATCTTGACTTATAAAAATATATATCACATAATAACAAAGATAAATATCAAATAAAGAATATATTAAAAGATTTCACAAGAAATATAACTTTACAAAATGACGAATATATAAATTTGAACACATTTTTTTACTAACACAATTCACACTCAAGCTTTAAATCTTTATCTCTCTTATATACTTTCTGCATTGATTTTTCATTGTTCAACTCTTGATTCCTTGGTCAATGTACTTCACAAATTAATAATGGTATCTTTTCGTGGTTAATAACTTGATTGAAAATCTTCTTAATTGATTTGGCCTGATTTCATTTTAAAGTGACATTCAAATGCTATGTACATCTCAATTTCACTTGATTAGAAGAACATCTTTATCTTGCAAAGACTTTCTTAACCCGCCATGCAAAAATATTTCTACGAGATAGATGACAAATTAATTATGCTCTCGATTTAATTTATTTTAAAAATCACGTTTCTTAAAGAATCAAATCTAATTTAGTCTCATAAAACTATTTTGATAAAGTATGATGTAAACTCAATTATATATTACAATTTAATTTTATTTCTAATCAATAAAGGATTTCTAATATAGCTCCTCATGCTGAAGATAAGTATGAGAATATATATATATATATATATATATATATATATTTTATAAATTATTCAATAGGAGTCCAATTAATATTATTAGAATATATTTTAATACCATCTTTAAAAGTGAGTATGAAATATCGAACTACCTGTTTATTAGTCATCTTAAAAAATTAGAAAAGAATTTGTCACCCAATACTCTAATTCCGAAACATGGAGTCGCTGAAACCCCAAACAATATGCCATGAAGTGATAACAAAGTCGACTCTTATTGGTTCATAGTAGTAGAAATGTCAAAATTCAGCTTTCCATAAATTTGGACTAGCTGAGATAACTAAAAATTGCATTTCGCACAAGAGCCTATTATACATACAACACGGACCACCTCTGAATTGAAAGAAAAATGGCTTAGGGCGAATATTCACATAATGGTTCTAGGTCTATTAGATGATGTTTTGGATTTTGAACGGGGAGCCCTTTTAGGAGCCTCTGTAATTAATGCGTACATCTTCACAGCAAATAATTCTTCCGGGAATCCTTTCTGATCCTGATTGAACAATACAGCAGCTTAGAAACACAACAGTAAAACTAAAAAGCATGCAGAAAGAGACTCCCAAGAAAAGTGACTGAACTGACAGGACATCAAAGGAATCCTATGGCAAAACTTAAAAAGTACATAAACCAAGCACATCACGTGGAAGTCTCTTTCTACATGCTTTCAGAAGCAGAACAATTGCGTGAAGCATAAATGATAAGATCTAACTTTTCAGGAAATAACAAGCACTCTACTTGGAATGATGTTCCCAAATAGTATCACAAGAAAAAGGATCTACAAAATTCCATTTATAGGACAACAAACACTTGCTTCTCTGATTACAACAACACGCATTCCATATTTCTGTAGGACAGATTTAGTATATGCAATTTACCTTTAATCTGTAAACATATAATCCACATTGAGAAAATAGCTCTTTGAAGTACATATCAGATCTTGTAACGCTTCGATCTTCATTGTCAAGCACAAATCCTGCACGGAACATAGCATGAAAAATCCATATAGGAAACTTCCACTACAACAACGCAGGTATAATGGCAGTTACGAAAATGAAATTGTATTATTATATCATTCAAGATGATAAATAACGGAATTGAGTGAAATAAATTTATTCCCAGTACCACCCTTCTAGTTTTTGTTGCTTACTTCGTTGCTAATGAATAGTTCATCCCATTTTTTTAGACTAAGAAATAGAATAAAAAAAGTTTAATTGTAGAAATTATTTGGAATAGGAATAAAGGGAGGACAAGGAATACTCAATAATAAATTTATACCGATATTGGTACTAAGGATGTGATATGGGAGATTAAGCACTAACCATTATTTATACTAAAAGACAGAAATTTCTTAATCCTGATTAAATAACAAAAATAAAACGTGAAAAATATAGAAATGTGGAGACTGTTCTTGGGAGATCATGTAAGATCATATTGTGAGATACCCTCTATAGATATTTTAACATGGCCCCTCAAACTAAAACTGAAACTAGATTCATGTTTGGATACGCAGAAAAATCATTATAAAACAGAAGTGACAGAGTTGCTTCAGCACTCCAAACAATAAAAAATATAAACTATCAACTACTATGCTAGAAAGTGGTAGAAAAAGTTTCATTGTGTTAAAATTAAACTCATTTTAAGCTTAGAACAGTCATTGTGTTAAAACTAAAATTAATCTTTTAGAGAAGTTAATACGATAAATTTTTTACAAATTAGCTCATATTTAGTTTGTTGAGAAACTAAGTCAATTTTCCTTATCTTCTTTTTTCAAAATGCTTATGGAGAAGTTTATCCAAGACCATAAATGCAGTCAAGTTTGATATATAGGTCTTAGAAAAGGTGTCTGAGCCAGTGTTATTAGTTTAATAAAATGCAGGAAAACATTCAGTATCATTACAGACAAAAATGCTACAAAGATGAAAGTACCAGATCTGGCAATATTCTCCTTCAGGACAAAAAATCCACCCGGTTTGAGGCCAACCTATAGTAATGTATAAGTCAATGTCAGCAGACAGAATACAAGTATGAAAGTGATAAAAGTATGTACAAGTATGACTTCAATTCAAATGAGGGAAAACAGTAATGGCAGGCAAACACTGCATGCTTAGGCAAAAAAGAGAGGCAAATTAGCGAATCGCCAACAGTATAATGCTTGAATCCAACAAAACCATCACAAGGTTACAAATAAAATGAACCTGTGTATATGATTAAGTATAACCAACAAACCAACGAAAGCACAAACCATCAATCTTTAATACTGATAAGATAAATTATATACAAGCTTTCTGATTATAAAATATTTCTGCATAACTAGATCCGTTTAAATTTAGTGTAAGATTAGATTATTTTTTAATACTATAGAAGCAGAAATGTTCCTTTATAATGATTACCAGTATATATTACACATAATTTTAGAAATGGAGACTAATTTCTTACAATCTAATCTCATTCATTACAATAACACAAGACTTGTACATTACTAACAAGCACCCAGGCAAATAACGTTAGTAAATATATGACAAATGTGAACCAAAACGAACAATTTCAATCATTGCTGAGGAGAAATCATTAATAAGCTACATTACATTACTTTATCAAGCATGCAACTACACATCTTTTGTATTCTAAAGATTTGGTAGATAAAGATGAAGCCTCAGGTAAATACTTAATTATTTGGAACCTTACCTAATACAAAATTACTGGTTTTAATTTTTTTCCTTAACTCTCAATTACAAATACCCTAATCTAAAAGAATATTAAATAAAGAATGGACGGGTTACCTTTGCTCTCTTGAAAAATGAAACAAAATCTTCATCCGTGAGATGACCAATACACCATTGAATCCATATTACATCATATCTTCCAGTATCTGGTGTAAAATCCTAAAGCAAGGAAAGCAAGAGGTGCTCAATAACATTACTGAAGAGTAGACCAAAACTGGTACTAAAATTGTTAATGCCCACACAAAATATCAAAAGTGCTAGAGATATCGCATTAACTTGAATGCGTCTACTAAAGACTATCACGAGTATGGTTACAAAGTATATAGTTACTAATTTATTTTAGGTGTAGATAAGAGGAAGAGTAGGTAGAGAGCAAACATTGAATTTGGAGTATTATAAATACCATAGAAGGTCTCTTCGAGCATTTTCATTAATATGTAGCTGCTTCAATGCCCGTCTCTTAACAAAGCTAAAGTTCCTAGATATTTATTTACTCGTTAAATGTTCATGAAAAAAATTTCACCAAATACTGCCTGTGAAAACTTATGTTTTCCCATGACAGCCAGAAAAATATGGAAAGGATAACTAGCGTTTAAAAGTCAAAAACATAATATAGAAGTTCATTAAACGTTTGAACTATCCAAGTAACTTCTTAAACTTGTAACAAATACTAGTCTTCCTCTTATTCAATAAAAAAAATTATGATAAATACCAGTTTCCAAATAGCTATTTACTTGCTAGATGTGAGATCTACGAAAAGAAAAATATACAATATTGCTCATGAAAATTTACAATGTCCCATAACAGCCAGATAATACGGAAAGACATAACCAGTGTTAAATAACATGATATAGATGTTCAATCACCGGAATTTTGCGCATATTAGCTGTTTTATCTATTTTACTCATGTGACTTGTTCAATCCACCTGTAGATCCCACCACATAGGGAGCTTTATAAGACCAGGTTGCACACCGCTGTAATATGGCTAGTATCTAATCTAATGGAATAAAATGTTGTCATTTTCATGGAGGTGAAGTACAAACCTGAAGAGGAACACAGTAAAAATTAACAGCTTTGTGCACTGTATTTGTCTGACATCCCAGAGCCAAAGCTTCGCGTGCAGTCTCTAAGAATTGTGATACTGGCTCCAGGAGATCAACCTGAAATTTATAAGATGGTAATTAACTTATATTACCCCAAAAATATCAAAGCATGGAAGAATTCCAGATTGAATTTAAAGAAAAAAAAAATTATAGACAAATAGAAGAGGCTAATCTATGAGTGGCAAATCAATGATAACACTTGTATATATATAAGGATAAGGATTAGTGCCTTACAACATAATCTTAAGGAAACAGAAAAAAGTTTCCCCCAGGATTCTATGTTACAGAGATACAACCCAAAACAGCCATTGCTCAGAAGATCATAAATTGAATTCAAGGTTGAAAGCAATGTGAAGAGTTGCTTGATTATTATATTATAATACATCCTAACTGTTGAACATCAGAAAACCTTAGTTCTTGGAGAAATTGTTTTATCCACACAAGTCCTCCTTTATTGCCATGACCATACCATGGCAAATTCGTCAATAGATTCACGAATACTTCTACCTTGAAGAGTTGGAGCACAAAGGAGTCACATTGTTAGGCTTTCCATTGATTGGACTTGTGACCGGTTAAGGTTTGATCTTGAATATGATCAAAATATGGATTCTTGGCATGACAAATCATGACCACATATAACTTGTCTAACTTCTGCTTGATTTCTTTCAATTTCTAGTAACATTGTTAACTACTCAACAACATATTGACCTGTGGCAGTATAAGATGTTATATCATGATCTATCTATTTCAGCAAAGCCAATTTATGGACAGAATCATAAAGTCTATGAATGTCATTTGCAGAGAAAGATGCTCTAAGCATTCTTCCAAAAGGATTTACATGTTTTGAATGTTCTGAGAGTCCCCAACATATAGGTTCCACATATTGCTACAATAGAGCACAAAGTTGGAAGTCCAACTTCTTCCATTGTTCAACACTTAATGATATTTCACGGCTGTCTTTTCCAAGTGATCATGAAAGCCTTAGCCAAGAAACCAAAATTCAATGGGTAGACCAAGATAAATAATGTTTATCATTAAGTTTTTCCAAAGTAATTGTTGGAGACCAAAAAAACAAGTAGGCAAGTCCATCCTATAGATGTTCCATAGCTCCGGCAGAAACCCAAGAAAACCAAAGAAAAAGATAGAAGCTCTAAGGGTTCAAGAGAACTTATACATGACAGAGTCAGAAAGGTAAGGTGAGGGATGGAACAACGACAGAAGTTGACAAGGTTGACAATACTGGCAAAGGCGATGGATGGTGTTCCTTAAGTTTTTCCATAGTAACTGTTGGAGTCCCAAAAAATGAGTAGGCAGGTCCAGCAGATAGGCGTTCCATAGCTCCAGAAGAAACCATGAAGAAAAAAGAAAAAAAGAGAAGCCCCTAGGTTTCAGGAGAACCTATACATTAACAATGTCAAAAAAGTAAGTGAGGATTCGAACAGGGACAAAAGAAGCTGAAGATATTGACGGAGGCAACAAGATGTTGTTCCAGTGGTTATGGAAAGGAGACATGTGGGCTACATCTACCTGACTGAGTTGCACAAAGAAGCGACGCATGAGGGAGAACAAGCCTTCGTGATCAATCGGGTTCGGTGTCAGGCATCAATCAAAAAAGACGCTTCAGATTTGGTGTTCCAGAGAAAAAGGCGGACTTGACAGTAGCGACAAAACACCAACCGAAGACAGATGTTTTCTCACTAAACAAAACAAGCAAAGCAGAATTACCTTGTTCTATTACCAACTTGGAAGTGTAAATATATGAGGAAAAGAGCTTGAGAGATCTTAACTTAAATTTCCCTTCTGATCCAAATTCATATATATAAGGATTAGTGGCTTACAACAAAAGCTTAAGGAAAGAGAAAGAAATACAGCACAGATTTTGCTTAGAAAATAATATAAACTATTCTAACAATAACATAATAGATAAAAGATAGACACCATATCCAACAAGTCATAAGTAAGAAAAAAAAATAGAAAGGAAAACAAAAAGCAAAGCATACTTCATAAACAAATGATCAGAAAAGGTAAATATTGATGTTATGTAGTTTAGTGAAAGCTAGGATGATGCACTGTTTAGATATTGGATAAGAATTTAGTGAAAAGGTAAATAACTTGTTTGTAAGTACGATTAACATAACTCGGTACAATCAGATCTGGGTAGACTTATAAATAGCAGTACTCTTCAAATATATGGAAATTGAGGGTCGTGGCCTCTATGATTTATGATTTAGTAAAAGTATAGCTGTAGAATTCCCTGCCAAATTTTTTATCTAAACAGGTGTATGCATTATTTTAGAGAAGGATTAAACAATACCAACAAAGTAGTGCCGTCAAAGAGCAATGATATTGTAAAAAATCAGATTCAATCAAGCACCTGAAACAATTTGTTTGCATATTTCATTTATATTCCTCTTTACACTAACATCAAATTAAATAGAAAGGAACATTACAGCATCATTATGCCACTAATTCTCCATTTGGTTTGTAGCCTCTTAAAAATGCCAACATTTAGAAACCTTTCAAATATAAGCACAACCCTATACAACAACCCAAATACTGGCATTGTACAATGAAACAACATATGCTCCACTGACTTTTCATTGGCATTGTCACAGGCTCACCGCAGAAACAATTACTCAATATAAGCGTCGTTAGTTATGACTTATAGAAGACTGACTCGGAAGAAATAGATGAGGAAAGTAAATCTGACAAACCTCATTGAAGTATCTTATTAAAAGATTTTTCGTGACTCTGCCAATGCCAGAACCACAATCTGAAATTCAAGCGTTTGCTGATTAGATCCTCCATGTCCAAAAATAAATATTAAAAGCGATTATTGTATTACATTAAAAAAAAAGCAGATACCGAATGTCATAACTCCCAAAACACTAAGGAAATCAAACTAAACACAATAGCCACCTTTCCCAATGAAAAAATCAAGTAAAAACTAAGCTAAAATCTCATTCGATTTAAAAATCTATAAAACAACATCACCAGGAATCCATTGGTTCAAGAACAAAGGGACAACCAAAGAGTACCAAGAACAACAAGCGGCTGGCGTCTGGCATCAGCAGGAAAACGTTCGGATAGGAGAATCTTCAAGAAATCCTCACTGCAACTTATGTCAGGCTCATTCACATTTGCAAACCCTCCCAATACCCCATCCATAGTTGGATTAACACCCTGCTCTCACAAACAATAAAAAAGAAAACTTTACAATAACATATCAATTGCAACAAACCCCAGATGATAAAATCAAATGTTTTTGAGTTGCTCTTGGAAAAAAAAACAGAAACCATATAAGAAACACAGAGACAGATATACCTCCCAGTAGGAGACGCCGTCGCGATACCACTGGGTCTTCTTGCTAGGGTCACCCGCGTGTTCCCTCCACATGTCGTCGGCGGTCTTGAATTCACGGCCATAGGAATCTAAGCCGGTGGCGTCCATACAGTTGATTTTCCGGTTTGGGGAGAAAGAGAGAGAAGATAAGTGCGAAGCAGGAGCAGAAGCAGTGAATACCTGAGTGCGTGTGCTGAACAGAGAATAAGGAACCCAATTACACAGCATAGTCAAGACTCAAAAAGGCCCAATTTTTCTTCTGTGTGGCGCTGTTCTTCAGCATGGAAAATTAAATTAAATTAAAAACATAATTTAAGTACATGAATGTGAATAATCTACCCTCTTTATATAAATAAATAAGGAAGATGTGTAATTACTTTTTTATGTCATTTTTAAATAGACAATTGTATTATTTAATAAATTTTATTTTTAATAAAATAAAATTTCTTTTCATTTAATAAAATACATAATTATAAATACTCTTACTAAAAGGTAATTATTTAATTTCTATACTTAAAAATAGTTATCATATATTATTGTTAAAATTATTTTTAATATAATAAAAATATTAATATGCAAATTACTTTTCTAAAATTGTTTAATTTCTTGAAATTTTATTATTTCAATATAATGAAAATACGAATACACAAAAATTAGAATGCATGTATTTCCAATAATTTATTTTAAAATTTATTTATTTTACAACAATATTTTAAAAGTTATATTTAGGATAATTTTAAGTAATGCTTTTTTTATTTATAAACATGTTCTATTAATATTCTAAAGTTTTGTATCAGAGTAATGTAGTTCAGTCATAAAATAACTAAAATCTTACTATAAATTGTTTATATGAAAGATTGAATTTAGGTATAATTAATATATTAAACGGAAGTGAAAAATTATTTTAATATGCTAAAAGATTATTAGGAGCGTCAAATATGATTGGATTAGTAAAAATAAGACAAAATAAATTAGGACTGTAAAATATTTGAGTTATGAGGTATTTAATTTTAAGTATTCAATTAGGATTATTAGGATTTTTCTAGGAGAACAACAAAACTTATTAATATTTAACTAGTTTTTTTTATAAATGGTAAAATTTCTTATAGTATTAAAAGATTATAAATATGGATAAATTATATTTTAGAATATATTTTATGTATTTTATATTACTTTTTGTTAGGAAGCTTAAAAAATCTCATTCATCCAATAATGCCATCCATAGTGTATGGATTTATGACATTCATTTGAAATTCTTTACACTTACAATTATAGCAAATCTTTAATACAAATATTTTAAGTTGTAATTTAGCTAACCCCACTTACAATTATAACACAGTACAGCATCACTTTAACAATGCATGTAGTATCATCAAATTTTCAGAACGATGACAACACTTGTTCTAAGAATTATTTCTGAATAAAGTGTCCCTTAATTCTATGGTTTGCAGATGGCAAAACAAGGCTAGCTTTGTAGGCTCTTGCTACAGTGTTAAGTATCAGAGCTAAGTCTGGCTTCTCACTGTTTGATTGATCTATGCACATTAATCCTAGAGACAGTGTCCGCTTAACTTGATGAAAATTTGCTTCAGTAACTTCCATTCTCTCATCAATCATCTGCTGCAAATCTGCAAGATTAAGGGTTCTCATGTGCCTAATAAATCCAGCATCACTTCCATCAAACGCATCTTTAACCTTCTTATTTAGTATCATCTCTAGCACAAATACGCCAAACCTATGTATCTCTACAAAATAAAAGAAAATACCGATTAACATACAAGCCACAAAAATAGAAAAAGGAAAAGATATCACAAGGGAAGAAATATTGTTTAAGGGCTAATTGTCTATTGTTCTTACTTCTTTGATTGCTGTTGTGATCTCCAACTTTGAACCTTGAAATTAATGGTTCCATATTGTCGGACAACAAAATACTACTTGTGTCGAGTTCATAGTCAATTTCAGGCCATTCCTTCTGCATATAACGCATGCATTCTACAACCCCCATTAACACTTTCAATCTGTGATTCCATGGTGAACCTGCCCCCGATAACCACATTTCAACATTTTCTTCTCTTGTCCATTCTGTTATAATGGCCCTGAATTTTCTGCTCTTACACCACCCCAGAACTCTGACAAGGTTTCTGTGGTGTAACTTAGACAGAAGCTTGCATTCCTCAACAAATTTACGGTAACTATCCCTTGGTATATCATCCCAGTACATCTCAATTTTCACTTCAGTACCATCTCTCAAGATCCCTCTGTAGATGTGAACAACATCACTCATCCCCACCAAATACTTATTTGAAAAACCATCAGTTGCTGCCTTTAGAATTGCTGGTGTAAACCTCCTACCTATTTGAAGTTTACTTGGCAGAAAATCAGGCCTTTGGAAACAAAGCCATACCAAGCAAATTACCATAAAAATGACAAAGATGGGAAAGCAAAGCAATAGAACAACAGCCTTCACAGTAAACCTTTTTTTATCCAAGAGAGCACCAGAATGAAGAAAACTTGAAGAATTAAACCTTTTGAAGAATTGGGAATCTGACAGTTTACTCTCTGAAAAATAATTATACGAGAGGTTGAGAAAAGTGAGGTTGGTCAAGGGAGAGAAACTTTGAATCGGAATGTCACCAGAAAATGCATTGATACTTAGATCAAGAGACTGGATTTGGGTGCAATAGAAAACATCAGTTGGAAAACCACCCTTCATAGAATTGTTGGACAAATCAATTGACATAATGCTCAAGGGGCAATACTTCCAAAAGAAATCAAAGGACAAATAAAGTAGTGCAATATTTGGGCGGTTTCTAAGATCAACTTTGGGGAATGACTCTACACAATTGGGGTTCTTAGATTCATTGCAGAGATGGCTTGCAACAATAGTAAACTTGAATATTTCATCAAAGTCCATCATTGGAGACGAACTGCAGTACCTAAGAGATGGATTCTTGATACAGTTGGACAGAATTGTAGAGTTAAAGCCCGGGGGTTGATGTAAGTTTTTGAGGTCTTCTACCACTGTTGCACACAGTGTTGTGCGGAATAACAATAAAATTATGGGAAGAAACAGGGAGGAAGTTGAAGAAATGGTAGCCATGATTGTCAATGAGTTAATTTTGAGGACATTTGATTTCGGATGACAGGTACTCAAAATTTGGATTTGCAGTTGCCAAAGCAAACCAACTTAAACGTGTAGTTCCGCCTCTTTTGCGTTAAGGGTCATTCTTCTCATTTTAAAAATCAACTCAAGGATAATAAAATAAAATATTAAATTAGTAAAGAAAGACTTTTTTACCAACAAATATTAGTTTTTAATATATTACTCTTTCAAATTATAAGTCGTCCCGTAATAATATAAGTAATTAATATGTTCAGTTTTTATAAATTTTTCATCTTTATCTTTATTAATTATTATTAATTAAATTAATTGAAACTCAATCAGAAATTTTATAAAATGAATTAATTTTTTAATAAAACTATACATGAGATTGGAATTTTAATAGTTTTAAATTTATTTTAGAATTATTTTTAAATAATTTAAAATTAGAACTACTAATTTTTTTAATTAAATATTTTAATTAAAATTTTTAATTCCCATCAATCTGGAAATTATTATACTAAAATTTCAATCAAAATCTTTAATTCTCACCAAATTGTAAATGATTATACTCAAAATTTATTTTAAAATTTCACTCAAAATTTTTAATTTCCACCAAAATGCAAATAGAAATACTAAATTAAAATGACATAGGTACTGCAACTTAAATCTGTATTACAACTTCAAAATATCAATTGATATAAATTTGAATATTAGTCCACCTCATTTTAATAGAAACAAAACACTGTTGATAATCATAAAATCTTCAACGACTTCATAATAACCTTTAAGACTCATATCTATTTTGATATTTAAATTATGTAAAAAACAAAATGTAATAAAAAGAATAAATTTAGATATGATATTCGATTACTTACTAAAGATAAAAAGTTTATTGAATGAATGAAGATAAATAAAAGTGAAAAGGTAAAAGTTAAATTAGTACTCCTAAAGATGAAGATGAAATATGAAGAGTCAGACGAATAAAAGATAATTAATTCTTAGTTTCTGATTTTAATTTCTCTTTCTACTATTTAATATTAACACAAATAATCATGTTATTAATAGGGATATATAAAGAAAAAAAGTTATTGAAATTCTAAAATACCTTATATTATGAAACAACTTCTCTATCTAAAGTAGCCGTATAATTTTAAAGGGAGGGAGTAATTATTACTAAAAATTTTGAATTTTCTCTCTCTAATTTACTTTTACTTGTTAAGAGACATGTAATTCATCATATATTACTTTTACTTTATTAATTTTAACCTTTCATATAAAATGAAATAAATTAAAATTAGAACTAAAACATTTCACTTATTTTTAAAATAAGTAAATCCTTATTCTTATAATTTACTTTAATATTACTACGAAAGTACATTGTTTACTTAATACATCAAAATTACTTTTTCTTTTTTTATTATTATATAAATAATGAACATGTGAAATGTAAACTTTTGAATGTATTTACAATTTAAAAGTTTCTTGGATAACTATAGAGATAGAATTGAAAGAACTTTGATTAAAGTTATAGAATAGAGAGTAGTTAAATTAATTATTATTAAAATTTGATACATACATCTAACTTGAAAAATTAAGTAGAACTCACTTTATTCCCACTTTTTCAGAACTTTTTTTCAAGGACTTGAGGATGTTCATATTATATTTGATACTCATAAATAAATAATATTTATTTTATGGGTCTTACTCTTTTTTAAATGACATAATACTAGTACAAACACACCTATGACAGTGTCTAGTGTCATCTTTTTCTTTTATTATAAATAAATAATAGAAATATTTTGTATATGAACATTTATATAAGTAAGTTTTTTTTTTACTCTTAGAAGTTATAAAAATATACCGAAATTATACCTATTATGTATTTAGAATAAAATAAAGGTAAAGGTATATATATAAAGGTAAAGGTATATATATAAAGGTAAAGGTAGAGGTTATTGTAACGGTAACAGTAACAATCACAGTAATGATAACGGTAACGATAATGACAACGACAATAACAATGACAACGACAACTGTAACGACAATGCAACAATCATGGTAATGGTAATGGTAACGACAAATACAATGATAAGGGTAACGACAACAATAACGGTAACAGTAAGGATAAGATAACAGTAATGATAACAACAACGACAACGACAATAGTAATGATAATGGTAACAGTAACGGTAACACCAACGACAATGACAACGGTAAGGGTACGGTAACGACAATGGTAACGATAACGGTAACGACAACAGTAATAGTAATGATAATGGTAATAACAGTAACGGTAACTGTAACTGTAATTGCAACTACAACAGCAATGGTAACGACAACAGTAACGACAAAGGAAACAGAAACAAAAACAAAAATGGAAATGGTAACAGCAATGACAACGATAACAGTAACCGTAACAGTAACGATGACAACAATGGTAACAATAATGACTACACATGAGGTGAGAATAAAAAATTCAAGAGAAAACATTACTATTACTCCTTACCTCTGGTTCCAACTTTCCACTTATAATCTTCTTCCATATTATCATCTATATATTGTTTTTTGTATGATAGATGAGGAAGATGGTCTCTTTCTGAGATGAGAATTTTTTTTGAACGAAAAATGTAAGAAGCTAAAAAAGTAATAGTAAAATAATAACCATTTAAAAAATAAGAAATAATTTTACAATAAAAAAAATCTAGAGAAAAACATTATATTTTATGCTCTATCATTTCATCTCTCACTCTTTTTTTATATGGGGTCATGATCTTCTTGAAATGATTAAAAATATAGAATATTATAAGTTAAAAAGAATATACATTATTATTTAAAAATAATTTTTAAAAAATAAAATAGAAATATTAAAATATGTATCCCTTTATATTGTTATAGATAATATTAAAATCAAAAGTAATATTTTCAAATATATATATGCAATATTAAAGTCTAAGGCATTTCGCACTGCTACAAAAGAAAAATTAATATATTAACTGCGAAAGAAAAAAAGAGAGTTGTGGCTTTAAAACACAAGAGACCCTTACAATTTCAAAATTGAGATTTGGAAGAGCCTTGTGGAGAGAAGAGAAAATGGCATCAAATTCTGGAAACATGAAAGGCTTTTACAGAGAGAAGAAGCCCACAGCCGCAAAGAAATCTCCCAAAGACGCCGCCACTTTGGGCTCCACTGCAGCGCAAACACCGGCCCTCGTCTCCGACGGTGGAAAACCCGACCTCAAAGGTCCGTTCTAATGCTTAGGTTTTTTTTTTTTTTTTTTTTTCTTTCAGTCCAATTTCATTTCTCTCTTTCTGTTATGTAGATGAGTACGATGAGAATGAGACGCTGTTGAGGCAATTCGACCTGAATATGGCGTATGGGCCTTGCATCGGGATACCGCGGCTGGCACGGTGGGAACGAGCTCAGAGGCTCGGTTTGAACCCTCCGCCGGAAATCGAGAGCCTCTTGAAGAGTGGAAAAGTTCAGACGGAGTCCTTGTGGAGTGGTCGCATTTAGGGCTCGTTTTTCGCTTTCTTGTTTCCGGTTGTTAGTTATGAAATCATGTTTTGCTCTGTAAACTGGCTCATCCCTGTTGGGAGTGTTTATAAACTGGTGCTTTTATCTCTTCATTGCCATCTTTGGCTTTCTTTAATATTGTGATGGTTGAAACTCAAGATTAATGTTACAAGTTACAGTTAGCAAGAGTTACAAGATAAAAGAAATGTAGGGAAATTTTGATGTAATAGATGATGTGATGAAGAAGTTGTCACTTGAACATATACAAGAAAAAACAACATATATGAATTAAATGAGATTGAGATTACCCATAGATATTAGATATAGATATACATAGGCAATAGAATTAAACATAAGTGATGAATAATGTCATCATTTACTATATGTATATCATTATTGTAGAGTTATTTAATGATTTGGGTAATAATGATGTATTATCAAGATAGTAATATACGAATATAAGGAGATTTTTATTCAGTGGATATAAATTGTTCATTTTATTTTATTTTTAACAGTATTTTGAAGTTGTTGAACAAAATTTACAGTAAAATATTTATGTAAGAAAAAAAAATTAAAATACAGTGGAGAAAGAAAATTAAAAAAGAAATAACAGACAATAAGAAAAGACCCACATGTATTAAAAAAATTGTTCACGTTCAAAACACAATCAATATGTAAGAATTAATCTCTAAATATTAAAAATGTTTGGAAATTTTTTATTATAATATATAATTCAATATAATGTATAATAAACAATATACATAAAATAATAATATATACGTACTTTTATTTATAAAAGATTATGAAACTGTAAAACTTCATTGTAATATAATATGGTGAATTTGTTGAAAGAAGAGTGGTATTTAATATAAAAATGATTTTTTTTTATTTTTTTACCCTGATTTTTAAATTCTTTCTTTTAATATATAATTTTTTTTTCTAAAATTACCTTAAATATAATTACTTTATCTAAAAATTACTTTAAGTATAATTATTTCCTCTATACATATAAGGCACATAATCTTTATTATTTCTTGGATTAATTTTTCTGCCATCATTTCATTGAACTTTTATTTTTCAATATCTAAATAAAGAAGACAATTAGAAATTTATTTTAAAGATTTCATTTTCTTACAATTTTGTAATTGCAATACTTAATGAATTATATTATTTTTTAAATTTACAAAAATATGAGCACACATGCTTGATGAAGGCTTGAGATTTCAGTAGTATCTATAGTGAGTATATATATTGTTTTGATGTACACATTAACAATCTCAAACAACTTCCTATTTATTATGTAATTATTTTATTATTTTTATTCTTAAAAGACATAAAAGAATGTATAAAGGATAAATGCAACCTTTTATAATTTTTACAACATTTTAATGTCAAAATACAGCTTAATTTATCATAGAAAAAGGTGAAAGTAAAAATGAAAAATTAACAAAAATATTACTTAAAAAATACTATTTTTTTTAAAAAATATTTTTAAACATTTTTTAAAATATGAAGGATTGTAATTAAAAGTTCATTACCCAAATATCCCAGACTAATAAGATGGAAAATAAACGCATTCAATGACATGTATTTTTTTTTATCATACCTTTGATATATTTTGGCAACAATTCTTGGACACAGGCTAACAAAATTTTTTAGCTGAAAATAAAATTAAAAGGTAAAAGGGGATAATATTCAAATTTGCCATGAGAGAAGAGTGTATATATAAAAAAATATGATCTTTTAACTTCAAATAACCACATCACCATGTTTTAATGTTTAAAGATACAATTTATTGATTAAAATTACTCTATTAAAAATATAAGAATTAAAAGCACAATCTTTTTGTTAAGAGACCACTAGAAAATTTGTTTGGATGGGACCTAGAACAACGTTTATGTAAAGTAAATAGATAAAAGATAAAAAAATATAAAATAAAATAAGTAACATTATAAGAAATAAAAAATACACGTTGTAAACATAATTATACTTTTAATAAATCTAATATCAGATATGGTAATAAATAAAATGTTTATAACATACAAAAAATAGTGTTTATAATTATATAAAAAACTTAGGTGTAAAAAATAATAGAACAATTTTATTAAATAGAAATCTTACTTTCATAATAAAAATATATTTTAAGGATACTTTTACTAAAATATATATATATATATATATATATATATTATTTTTTTTATTTCTAAATATGAAGTTAAATAATTAAAATGAAATTTTAATTTCAGTTTATGAATTATAGCAAAAAGTAAAAACCTAAATAATTTTGTGTTTGTATAAAAGGAAAGCAGATGACACAAGTTCCAGCTTCCTGTCCAGAGTTGAGGCATTTTCAAAATTCAAATTTGAAAAGAGCTTTAGGGAGAGAAGAGAAAATGGCATCTATGTCTGCAAACATGAAGGGTTTTTACCGACAGAGGAAAACCACAGCCACAAAGAAATCTTCCAAAAGATCTCCGATTCACGCTGCCATTTTGGGCTCCACTGCGATCCGAACACCGGCCATTATCTCCCACGGCGGAGAACCGGACCTCCAAGGTCCATTCTTATTCCTAGGTTTTTTTTTCTCAATTCAAACATATTTATCTCTTTCTATGTCTAAAAGGTGAAATTTTGTATGCAGATGAATACAATGAGAACGAGGTGGTGTTGCGGCAATTTGACTTGAACATGGCATACGGGCCTTGCCTCGGGATCGCGCGGCTTGCAAGGTGGGAGCGTGCTGAGAGGCTTGGTTTGAACCCTCCGCAGGAAATCGAGAGCCTCTTGAATAGTGGGAAAGTCCAGATGGAGTCCTTGTGGGGTGGTCGCATTTAGGGTCCCTTCTCTCTATGGGAAGAAAAAGGGAAATCCAATCGCTTTTTATGTATTTAGGTTTTGCTTCGGAAACTCAGCTTCTGGCTGTATTCCTTGTTATGTGACTAAACCAAACATTATGACTTAAAATGTTGATGCTTTCTTGCTTCCTTTTGTCAGTTATGGAATCGTGTTTTTCTCTGTTATCTGGCTAATCCCTGTTGTAATGTGTGTGAACGTGATTGTTTATCAATTCGTGTCTGTCTCTCTTCGTGGTTGTTTAATACTGCCATAGTTGAAACTCAAAATTAATGTTACAAGTTTTGATATTATATTTGATTTTATCTCAAAACTAATGGGGTCTCAAGTGAAAGTTGTCCATCAGATCTGGAAGTAACTGTTTAAAATTGAAACAGGTGAATTGACATTAGATAGATGAATAATATCAATTGGGCGTGAGTGTGTATACAGTATATGAGCTTTTGTTACTTCTTGGTTGAGAGTATTAATGATATCAGATTGAGAAAGGCCTCGCACAAAGTATGTACCTCAGGTCCACAGGTGTTTGGTCGTTGTTGTTTAATAAAGATTTTTGTTTTACTAACACGATTAGAAGTTTTTCTTGCTACGTGCTTTCATATTAACTATCACATGAAAATTTGAAAGACACTTGTAAGAGAAGAACGAAAAGAGATGAAAGACAGGCATCATGTCATGTCTCGAGAGCAACAAACAACATTTAGATCTGTACTAGTTCTTTTCATCTTGAGGTATGTTGTGCATATAGCTCGATAGGCTTTTGTTTCTTGTGCAATGGATCTTTGAATTTGGCTTCTCTTCTATGCTTTGTTATCCTGTGCACGCCCTTCCCCTCCTCTGATTGAAGAAATTAAAGACATAGAAGATTTTACTAAGTAATATTTGTAAATGCTTTAAACAAATCAATTTTATTTAAAAATATAGGAGGTGCACAGCACATGAGATAAGCCAAATTTTGAATCTTCCTAATGTTGAAGGATAATCTATTATCAGAAATTCAGATGATCTTATGCTATTCTAGGATGTTGTTATATGATAAGTGTGTGACTTGTTTAGATAGATATCACATAGGATATGTTTACATTGATGATTGTTGACTTCAACTCAAGTTTACCGGTTAGGGAGTATTTATCATAATGTTTGATTTTTTTTTATTGTGTTGAATGAATTTTTTTTAAAAATTTTGTTTCACCTAAAACAATGCATTTAAATTAACTTAAGTTAATATCAATGAATTTTTAATGATATTTTAAATTAAAATTATTAATTTCAATAACAGTCTTTTATTTATTATTCTAGTTATCATCATTTAAGATTCATAAAGAATATGATAATAATTTCAAAATTTATTATTTTAAAAAAAATTATTATTAAAATATTTTAACATATTTATAATTTAATTTATAATATTATCACTATTTTTATTAATAATAATATATTATAATTCAAATGAACTTTTAAAAAATAACATTTATATTTTATTATATTATAAAACTATATCTATTTTAGTAATTATATCTGCTTTCAACTATAATTATCTAAATAAAGTTTTTTAAGTTAAAAGTATTTAAATATAAATTAAATTAATTTAATCTAATTTTAACTGAATTTAAGTTTAAAATTAAGTTTAACTAAATTTAATTTTTTTCCATTTTTTAAACTATAATCCAAATACAATTTATACAAATTGTAGATGTGCTAATACATTTAAATGCCATACTATTTAATGAAAATTAGTATAAGTTATCTAACTTATTTATTCATCATTCATTCATTACATCTCGAAGTACATTCATTAAGTTCATCAATTAAAAAAATTAAAAGTAAAATAAGTAAATTTGATTAAAGTTATACATTTATGGATGTTTAATTATTTATTAATTATTTTTTAAAATCCAATTAATTTTGTGGGGGAATACTTAATGATCAAAATGGATCCAACTATTTTTCATAATTAAATCCTTTTGTAAAAAATTATAATTATTTTTAAAATTTGTTCTACAAAATATATTTTATTTTGAAAATAAAAATAACCAATTTTAAAAATATTCTACATTTGATTATGTATATATAAGAAACAAATAGAAATATTCTTTTTAACATATTAAACATATGACTACTTTTAAATATATTAATGTTTTATTTTTTATTATTAATTTATTTTGATGTATATTAATGAGATATTTTCTCACTTCTTATAAAAATAAATACATCTATTAGATTATTAATAATAAAATTTATCATTTATTAAATTTTAAGTAATATCATGAAATATATTAACTATCTTAATAACACTTAAATGACTTATACTTTTTTAAAAAAATTATATTAAAATAAGTCAAAATTTATGGACTAACTCAATTAGTGACTCAATTCACTAATTAAGTTGAGTTAAGTTTAGTATTGAAAAGTAAAAGTGTATACTCCCTCCGTTTCAAGTTTCAAATTATAAGACGTACTTCACAAATTCTCACATACCAATAAAAGCATTTAATTTGTTCAGTATTTTATAAATCTTCCATCTTTACCCTTATTAATTACTATTAATTAAATTAATTGAAATTAAATCAGAAGTTTTATAAAATGAATTAGTTTTTTAATAAAATAGTACATTAATTGAGATTAAAATTTCAAAAGTTTTGAATTTATCTCAAAATTATTTTTAAATAATTTAAAATCAGAACTACTAATTTTTTAATTAAATATTTTGATTAAAATTTTTAATTTACACCAATGTGCAAATGATTATACTAAAATTTCAATTAAAATCTTTAGTTTCCACCAAATTATAAATGACTATGCTCAAAATTTATTTTAAAATTTCACTCAAAATAAAAAGAATTTGATTACTTATCTTGAAAGATATGAATTTCACTCAAATTTGATTACTCAAAATAAAAATTTCACTCAGAATAAATTTAGATATGATATTTGATTACTTACTTTGAAAGATAAACAGTCTATTGAATGAATGAACAAAGATGAACGTGAAAAGTTAAAAGTTAGATTAATACTCCTCAAGATGAAGATGATATTAGTAAATGATAATGAAATATGAAGAGTTAAACTAATAAAATATAATTAATTCTTAGTTCCTGATTTTAATTTCTCTTTCTACTATTTAATATTAACACAGATAATCATGTAATTAATAGGGGTATATAAGGAAAAAAAAGAAAAAAAAGTTATTGAAATTCTAAAACACCTTATATTTTGAAACAACTTTTCTCTCCAAAGTACGCCTTATAATTTGAAACGGAGGGAGTACTAATTATAATAATATGGATATAATTTATATGGATTGAATTTACGATAAATTAGATTGATTGGTATAACTTAATCAATTTAATAAAAATAATTTAAATTTAAATGAAAATAAATACATAATGTAACAAAGGAGAGTCTTACATATAAAAGAAGACCAAACTTAGTTTTTGCTTTTTTTTTTAGGTCTTTGTCTTTTTTGTTCACTTTCTTCTCTTCCTTTAAATATTACAATAATCATAATGTAGGGTAAAGTATATGAGAGAGCAATTAGTCCTCACCTTGAATAATTATTCTAAATTTTTTATGTTAACTAAGACCATATTTATTTATTTATTTGCTCTAGATGAAGATAAAGTAGATATAATAAGTGATGAAGTTGTTGTAAATTTATTTAATCAAAACAACATTGTTTGTTGAACTCCGAGGCGTGCAACCTCTAATGTACATATTTCTGAAGAATACTCCAAGGTACATGCCTTCAAGGTAGGAAAGAAGATATGAGACATTCTTACCAAAATGTATAAGGGTTCCACGAGGATAAAACACAATAAGCTTAATCTACTAGGACTTTTCTTTTAATTCCAAAGGTGATAAAAGGATCATGCTCAAATACTTTAAAACTTCCTATAGAGTTTATGACTCAAGGTCAATGAAAGTAGAAAAGGTTATTCAAGTGAGAATAAACAACCACAAGTTTAATAAGAAATTATCAGAGTTAGATGATGTTTTATCTATGTTGTAGAATAATTAAGTTAAAACAGAGGAAGAAGGTGTATCTATCTTGTGTAAATGTTATTGTGTGTCTTCACAATGATTGGATGACATTGATAATGTGTCTTATCTATAATCAAACAACCAAGCTAAAAGGCATAAACCAACAATTTAAAAGGTTTAGATTGAAAAAGATCACCCACCTAAAGCAATTCATGATAACCTAATTAAAAGAGTAAATAACAAGATCAACATTTCAAGGAAGCTCTACTTTTATCTCACTTGTGAAACCCAAAAAGGTCAATAAAGTGTTAGACAACAAAGGATTTGGTCCAAGCTATGCAAGACACTCGACTAAATGATATTTGGAAGCTTGTAGAGTTTCCCAAAGTTAAGAAAGTAGGGAACCATAACTTCTTGGAATGACTTTTTTAAAAGAATGATTTATTAAAGTGCATGTATTATAAATGTTAATAAATATTTGATGTACAATAATGCTCACACGTAATTTTTATGTGTGTTTCATACATAATTGGATGTGTTTAACATGCACACAAGCATAACATGTACACAAGCATAACATGTGCCTCTTAGTAGAACAAAAAATTTTATGTAAGCCTTGAAAAATTTGAGTGGGTCGAAGCCTAAAGTTTGAAAAACAATCCAAATGACCTTTCAATCCTTCTATCTATAAAGTTGTTGCACATGTACCACCAAAAGGTTACACTTTCTATCATTAAAAATTAAAATTGTTTCTATTGAGAAACTTCCTAGACAAGCTAATATATTCCAAAGTTGTTTTTCATTCATGACTTACGTAACGATCATTCAACTATTTTCATTAAAACCTCCAAAGAAAAACCAATCTCCATTTTTATCAAGTGTCATATTCATCCGAAGGAACTCGACACAAGAAGTCAAAGTATTACACTTTCCCTAACTCCGTGCAATATTTTGAGTTTCTTTAAGTGGACACACAATGTTTACCCAGACTCATTAAAATGTTTTGGAAACATGAACATGTGATAAAGAAAAGGGAGATTCAGTCCAAAAAGTTAAGTCAATTTTCTGACTGTTATCCAAGTAGCCATAGTTGAGGCCACAAAATGTGAAAAAGGAATTCATCAATAGAGGGGAAATTATAGTCGCTCAACACTCTTTTAGTGACACGATATTTCAATTATGCATCCAGGAGGGACCAATCTCAAATCTCTTGACTTTCCTATTGAGTTAAACTTGAATGAATATGCTAATAATCACATCAACAACTTAATGCCACCACACCTTAATCTAAAGTTCTATGAGCCATTCAACATTAATGATACCCAAGACTTGATAAACAAGCTCACCATGGAACAAAATGTTGCATTAGGGTGAGAAAGTAGTCTAATATTCCACCTCTAGACATGTACAAGTATACCCGTTACTCGGTGGGGATAAGTATAAGACAAAAATTTCATATACGTTAAGTATAGGACGGTGATGAAGATAAATTTTTAGTTTAGAGATATAAAATTGAAACTCGTCTCTACCCAGGTAAGGATAAGTATAAGATAAAAATTTCATATCCATTCGGTATAAGACGATGATGGAGATACATTTTTTTACTTTAGAGATGTAAAATTGAAACTCATCCCTACTCTGTTTCATTGACATTCCTAAGTTGACTATTGACTTGTTACTGTCGAATATTCGAAAGATCCAACAAAATAAACCTTTATTTTTCTAATATTTCATTATGAATATGATTTAGTAGGAACCTAAACTTTATTATATTTCTCTATCTGAATGTGAAATTGTCATGTTTGAAGGATAGTTAAGGATTTGTTGATATTTTCATTATGGATGATTTATTTATTTCCATGGAAAAAATATTTGAGATTGTATGTGTCTTCAATCATAAGAAACTTTGGAGTTTTGTAGTAGAAAACATTCTTGTACATAACTTTCACCTTCTATTTTTTTTTATAAAGAAAAAGTTTTTCTATTTTCAAAACTTGTTAACTGATATTAATCGAGACTAAAAGTGAATTAAAAGTGAAGGATTTATAATTTTCATAGAAATTATTAACTTAAAACCAAATATGATGCATTTAATTTTAAAATAGAAAAAATACAATTTTGTTTTTATGAATTAAAAGGGAATTACAAAAATTTTAAAGAGACCAAAATCATATTTTTCTCTCTAAATAATATATATTTTATAAATCTTAATTTTTTTAGAAACTTTATTTATTGATATTACAATACCATCACTTGATATTTTGTTCAACGCATTAACTATTAATAAATGTCATATAATATAATATTAGAGCGAAAAATAATGATTTTCAATTTTAGAAACACTAAAATTATTCTTTTACAATGATAAAAACTAAAATACACTTAGATACATAACTGAAAATATATTTAAACCTTTTTAATATTAGTACAAATTTTAAAATTTGTCCTACTTTGAAATTTGTTTAAAATTCGCTTTGTAATAATTTATGCTAGTTTACTTCTACCATTATACTATTCACCAGGAAATCAATTGGCTAATGAATTGCTTACTATTCCTCGGAGATATTACACCGTCTTTCTATTCATTCTTTCATTTTACATCGGTTCATCAAACATACTTTTAAAGAAGTGTCATCTTTGTCGACTTTCGTTTTTTCTGAATTTTTAAGCACATTCTTCAAATCTATTTAAAGAGAATTTATCAATTTATATTTTTTGAATATTTAAGGATATCTTTAAATTTATTTTAGGAATAAAAGCATGTATAGATTTTTCTAAAGGAAAAAAAAATAATGCATGTTTTAATAATTCAATGATTAAGTACAATTATTTTGTACAATAATGGAGAGGAAAATGATTCCCTACCCAATTGTTCATACATTTCATGAAGTTCACATATATTATATATTAAATGCATATATTTTCAATAAAATAGAAAGCGTTGGATCACCATCAGTTGGATCCGATTGGTTCATGCATAGATTGCCTGAAGTTTGCTACCTCAGGGAATCCCTGCTCCAAAGACGACCATTTCCGTATAATTAAGGTGTTGAGAATTTGCAGAAGCAGAAGCAGAATCAGAGAGAGAGAGAGAGAGAGATGGTGAAAATTTCAGTTGGAGGGTATGATGATGGAGAAGGACCCAGCAACCGCAACCAGAAGCGACGAAGGGAAGAGGAGGAGGAGGAAGAAGAACGAAACTCACAACGAAGCTTTGAAATTGTAGACCGTTCAATTGAACTTCAAGAGCGTGAAGATCATCATCCTGCTCCACCCTATCGTGCTAACGCAAATGGGTCTGCAGGCAATGCTACCAGAGTTAGGTCCATTCCAATCTTCGTTTCAGACCCTGATGTCCTCGATTGCTGCATTTGCTACGAACCCTTGAGTGCCCCTGTCTTCCAGGTTAATTTCCCTTCACGCCCCTCTTTTTCTTTTTTCTGATCTTGGCTTTTCCTCTGTCAATTTTACATTTTTATGGTATTTCTTTTGGTGATTGTATGTGGATATGTTTTTTTCCTTTCGTCTGTTTGGTAAACTGATTCTGGATGGAGTGAGGTGGTGTGGAACGGATGTTGCAGAGGCTCGAGATATTTAGTTGGGATTCTCAGCGTTTTAGGGTTGTGGATAATTTTTTTCTTGCAATTTTGAAATTTGTTGATCTTTGATTTAAGGTCCAACATTTGGGTAGTGATTAGGTTGGTTACTCGTGTGAGTGGAGATGTTGTCCAGTGCTAAACGGAATTGAGAAAGTGAGAGACTAAAAGATTAGATTAAGGTAATGTAGCAGAAGATGGGGAAGTCCCCAGAAATTTATAGCACTAATCTTGACAGGCTATGCTGTTTTCCATTAGCCATGTTTTTGGTAGCTCTATTTTGTTCCTTTTTGTTTGCTATCTGTTTGTTTTGTATGAAATGAAAAAACCAATTTGTTAATTTTCTTTGTGATGAAATGAAAATTCAGTGTGAGAATGGACACATTGCTTGCTCTAATTGCTGTGTCAGACTGAAGAACAAGTGTCCTATGTGTTTAATGCCCATTGGGTATAACCGTTGTCGTGCTATTGAGAAGGTGTTGGACTCTATTAAAATGTCATGCCCGAATGCAAATTATGGCTGCACAGAGACATTTTGTTACAGCAAGAAAAACGACCATGAGAAGGAATGCATCTATCTACCGTGTTTATGCCCTCATACTGGTTGTGATTTTGTTGCCTCGTCCAAGGAGTTATTCCTCCACGTTAGCCACAGACATGTAGACTCTGGAACACAGTTTACATATGATAAATTTTTCACTGTCATCTTCAGTGCTGACCAAAAAATAATTGTTCTTCAAGAGAAAAATGATGGTAATCTGTTTATTGTTCACAATAACCATGAGCATCTGGGACATAAAGTCCGCATTAGTTGCATTGGCCCCAAGACCATGGCGGAGTTTCAGTATGAAGTTTTGGCTAGGTTTCGAGGAAGCACTCTAATCCTGCAATCTTTTACCAAGATCGTTCAAGGCCAATATGCTGATGCTCCTTCAAATGCGTACCTTCTGATTCCTTCTGGTTTTTTTGGCCCTCTACAACTGAAACTGGATATTCGCATTAAGTCACATTAAACCTTGGATGGAGATCGAAGGAGGCTGCATTTCGGTTTATATCTGCATGTGTTCTCTTTGTTTAGTGCTTAGGTTATCAATTCTGTGTAACACAGTTGACTTTTCTCAAAAAAAGTTGCACTCATTAAGTAGGAAACTAAAGAACTTTTCTGTAGATGTATATGACGTAAATATGAAGTATGACTAAAATCTATTATTAAATGGGAATTTTGTTCGTGTCTCTTAAATTGTACAAAATGCGTTGACAAGTAACTTATTTAGGCATTTTTCTACTCTCCATATCCTGATTAGTTTGTTAAATTGCAACAATTGTTGCTGGTAAAGTTTTTGTTCAATCACACTACGCAGAGCTTGGTATGTTTTCAGTGAAGTATTTCCTATAAACAAATTTCTTTCAAATATTTTTCAAGATAAATGTCATGTTAATGGTTATGAAAGGTCACAGGACCCGAGAGAAAATGCTTATAGAATAGATTTTCTGCAGTTAAGAAATTCACTGCAACGGATGTAATGAAAATCTTATCGGTCCTCAGATTGGGAAGTAATGTTTATAAATCATAATTCTTTAAAAGCAGATTAAATATTTTAATTCTCCCGATCTTATGCAGTGCTCGAGTTTGGAATTTGGATTGGTGTAAGATTTGCACTTTTTTTAGTAAAATATGATCTGTGAACTTCAATTTTCATTTTCATCATAAACATACAGGGTATAGTCACACTGCATTGTGAGAATATATTGCTTTAGGAAGAACATTTCAATTCCTGTGGTACAGTGCTCGAGTTTTCCACCTAATGGTATCGTGCTCAAGTTCTCTTCCTCGGAGTAGTGCCATCTGCATTCATCCTCCTATCGTAATACTTATTTTGACCCTTTTCTTCCATCATATCCTGTCGTTTCACAGTTGACACCTTCGTATCAACATGTTATTTATTGGTAAATAATCAATGGACACTTTTAATGCTATTTAATAGTGAGAAGAGAGAGAAAAAATGTAGATAGATGATAGAAAGAGAAATAAATGTGCATAGACGATGGAAAGAGAAATAAATTTACATAGATGATAGAAAGATATTAATGAATGTTAATGAAGTGTTTGATATGTGATTAATTTTATCTATATTAATATTTTGTGCCGCCCTATACCTCTTTCTTTGAGCTTGGGGTCCTGTTTTCTGATTCTCACCTCTGATTCTCACCCATTTGTCTACATACTTTGTCCTTTCGGACCCCCTTTCCTACCTTCCTTCTCTTCTGGTTTTGTTCATTTGTCAACATCTGGTGAAAGTAATTTGACCTGGAGGTGTGGGGACTGAAAGCTTGGATAATTTCATTTTAAAATCGAGTAATTAATGGACAAACTCCTTATCATTTCCCTTTTCTTTGTTGTTATCTTGCTTTCCAGCAAAATGAAGCTGAAGAACCTTTTTCACATCTCATGAGACCCCAAACCGTTTTCTTCCTGCTTCAAACTGAAGAAGCTTTCTTGAAGCTAGAGTCAGATGAGGAGTGACATACTTATGCTGCTACATAACCTATATTGGCTTATTATGCTACAACATTTCACATAAATTTTGTCTAAGTTGGGTGTAGCAGTTCAACTCTTTTAAGGAACCTTTTCGAAATTGTTGTGTATTTAGATGCCCATCTTTCTCTGGCAAAGATGTGATAATACTACAAATATTAACTAACAATCCATTTCATTATTTATGTAATCTAAGAGGAATACAAATATACTGTATACACACAAAAAAAAGGAGACAAACAAAAGATGTAATGAAACAACATTGGCAAACATGTGCATACTAAAACCAACCTATGAAAAGAAAAACAGTCTTACGCTGATAATAAATACACATATAAAAATACTATTGCCACTACGAAGATAGGGTGAAGTCGGTTGGATATCAAAACCAAGAGCATCAGAACAGAGATAACCCATCCCCATGGCATTGATGATGACTCTGACTCCACATCTCCATCATGCAACGGCGTCACACTTGGTGCATGACTCACGAGGTGTGTTCCATGAGCAATGAGGGTCAACACAAGAGGTAAAAACAAGAGGAAGAAGTTCACGTTGGTCTTGATTATCTGCATGGCAAAGTAGTTGTTGTTCAACTGTGATGATACCCACAGCAAGAACACTACTATGCCAACTATGGCGAGTAGTGGCAGAGGAGGAACAGATAACAAAGTGTTCCCTGTCCACGCTTTCATCCATTCTGGTTCTCTTCTCTCATTCAGAGGCGAAGCCATTGCTCTGTCAACTTCTCTTGTGCAAGTTGTGGAAAAGAATGGGATAAACCTGACTTTTATTTTGTGCAGAAGTGTGATATATCTAGTTACGACAAGTTTTTAACTATTTAAATTTATTTTAATATTTCTTTTTATAACTCTTATTTTTCATAGCTAAAATAGTTCACCCACGAACGATCAAATTATTCCAAAAAAATAAATACTCTTCATTTTTTAAAATCTAATAGTTAACTGATCCAGCAGAAGGCCTTTAATTCTGGAATTATGTCCACCGAGTTGGGGTTTGTGACGTGTTTGAAGGAGACTCAATGAGCGCAGTACATTACTGATAGTTTCATGCATGCATGGATACATGCGCAGCTTAATTAATATGAATGGTTTGAGTGTGATGTGTCTCATTGTAGTGCTGACACTAAGAGGTGTTAGCCTTTTACTCACTACAGCTGGAGGGTTCGGGAAGCTACGATTGGATTTCGTTATATATCCTTGTCTTTTGCTTTGAACTTTTTAGCAGATCACCTGGTATTAGCAGATAATGCAGTTCTATTTGGCAAAGCTTTTGTTCTGTAGCAGAAGCTTATAAAATATAGGACCTAAATCAGTATTCTAAACGCTTTTGCTAGCAGAAAAAGATTGACATGAAGTACTTTTAGACGGATATATAAAAGAAAATATCTTGGCCAAATTGGAAGAGTGGAATGGACAGATAGGATAGAAGTTCTTACTCTTATACTTCCGGAAATCAGAGTGATAAATCTACTCATCTAATTTATTTTCAAATACATCTATTCAATCAATTTATTATAAACAAACTTAATAGATTTTCTTATTAATATTTAATATATCAAAATTAACTTATCTCATTTTTATATTTAAATTCTGATTAATTTTTTTCAAAACTGTGAAAAGTAATTAATTAAATTAAATTTTTAGTTAAGAGTATATTTTAAAAAAATATTTTATTTTTAATTATCTAAATTCAATCCTTAAAATTCCCATCTTTATAAAATCTTCTAAACGGGTTCTTTTTGTCTTTCTCCTCACTAAAGCATAAGGGAAGATTTACTCACTTTCCGTCTAATATTCAAGTATTTATCTTTCTTTGTCTATTTTTCTTTTAATTTTCGTTTTTTCCTAATCGGTTTGTTTCTGATAATGACCAATTCTATTTTTCAACAGTTTTAAATAAATATAATTTTCTTCCATTTTCGCAATTTGTATGCGCATGTATATCTTGTGTTTCAGATTATTCTAGAAAAGTTGATATCATTCAAATCTCATTCAGAAATAGAAGTTCCAAAATTTAAGAAAAATGTTTAATTTAAATCAATAATAATTTTGAATCATAATATAATTATATATTTTTATTCTCAATCAATTAATTAGAGCAGAATATATATTTTTGTCATCAATTTTAATTTTCAAATCATGAAAATGGTTATAAATACCTTATATAATAATAGAATTATAATATATAATTATATATTCCTATTAATCAACTAGTTAAATAATTAAAATTAAAATATATATTTGTTAATTAAATGTGGAAATCATGAAGATGGCTATAATTATATTAGGATTAAATATGTTTTTAGTTTAGGATAAACTTCATACTTATTTCGTCTTTATACTTTGTGTAAATGATCTTCAATAACAAATAAAAATATATTTAGAAAGAAGAAAATAAGAGGAAATAAAAAGGATAATAGTAAAGTGAGAAACTATAAAGAAGAAAAATGAAAAGATAAATTTTTTTTTTAACACATTATCAAGGATCGTTTACATGAGTTTATAAAGAATAAAGATAAAATAAGTTCAGAATTTATCTCAAGGACTTAAACACAATTTTGACAAATAACTCAAGGACTAAAAATATATTTAACTCATTATATTATTATGTTCAGATTAATAACATCTTTTTTTTAATTGGTATTCTTATAAACTCTGGTGTATTTAATTATTATTATTATTATTATTATTATATAAAATGTTTAATTGATATTTTAATTATAATATTTTATGAGAATTTACAATGTTCTTTTAAATTTATTTTTTTTCTTAATTTAAGTCCCAAATTTTATTAAACTCTTTTAATGTAATATTTTCTATTATATTAATGTTAATAACATTAATCTTATGAGATGTGATACATTTAAATTAAGTTAATACAAATACGAACACAAATACAATATTACAATATGTAAAATTTTGACAAAAAGATTACATTAACAAATTTTAGTAAAATTTGGAATGCAATAAAAAAAATATAAAAAAATATTATAAATTTTTATAAAATATTGATACCAAAATGTATATTAAGTCTATATAAAATATAACGACTATATTTTGTGTAAATATAATTTTCTTATATGATTTATTATTTAATTTTATAATTACGTATTTTTAGCATAATATTATCATATATATTAATTAACATTATGATACAAATAAGGACATATGAATGTTTAATATTAATTAATATTGACATTGTGGATAGTATAATTGTAGGTCCCGCAACATCCTTCAAATAATTTACATTAGAATTTCTAAATTTTAAAAACATTATGCATCCTCTTCTTTACACTGCATATATTTAAGAAGGATTATTGTAATTACGGAAAAATAGAAAATGTAAGTATCATCTAATGAAACAAACGAAAATAAATCATGTTACTCATTTCTACTATCATCCCATCCGAACACAAAACTATATTTAAAAATAACTTCCATTTTTTATTCTTTAATTAGTAATTTCACTGCCTAAGTAAATATTTTGATAACCAAATTTTGGTGGAAGAACAAATACTACGGTCAAAAGCATTGGCTTTGAAGTGGAAGATTTCTTTAAAAGAAATTATGATATATAAACACCTAAGACTAATACACTACTACAGGAAGATGAATTAACGTCGGCACTTTACGTCGGTTAAACCAAAAACGACGTAGAAGATACGTTGCAGGAGATTTTACGTCGGTTCTGGGAAGAACCGACGTAGAATGTGTTTGAGCAACACATTCCACGTCGGTTCTTCCCAGAACCGACGTGAAATCTCTCTTTTAAATTCGTGTTCCCCCCTTTCTTTCTCACTTTTCGTTCTTCGCGTCTTCGTCTTCTTCGTCTTTGCGCACAGTCCAGCCGCCGCCGCTGCCGTTCCGTTCCGTTCCATCTGCAGTTGCCGTGGACCTTGCCGCCGGTGCGTCGCCGCGACCATCGGTGTCGCCGCATCTGCACCGCCTGCAGCGACGTTGAAGGCCTGCGCTGAATCCGCTGCCGCCTCCGCGCTGTGCCGCCTCCGCGCTGTGCCGCCTCCGCGACAGTGCCGCCTCGCGCAGCTGCCGTGCCGGTGCCGCCTGCCTGCCCTGCTGCGCCGCGTCTGCCACTGCCGCCACTGCCGCCACCGCCTCCGTGCCGCTGCTAGGTTAGTGTGTTTTTATTTTTTATTGTTTTTGTTTTGTAGATATTGTTTGTATGATTAGGTTATTGAAATGTCTGTACATGATTGTTACGATGATCCGGTCGTGCCGTGGGGCTTTATTTGATGTTGTTTATGTATTTGATGTTGTGTAAAAATTTGGGTTTAGTCAAATTACAGGAGGAAACTCTGTCGAAATTTCGTTAGAATGAGTTTGTCTCTAGTAAACTGTACTAAATAATGTTATAGTGTTTGTATGATTAGGTTATTAAATGCCTGTAGATGATTGTTCGATGATCCGATCGTGTGGAGCTTTATTTGATGTTGTTTATGTATTTGATTTTGTATGAAATTTTGTTAGAATGAGTTTGTCTCTCTTATAGAGCAAAGCTGTACTAAATGATAATTTTGATTATAGTAATCAATGATACTAAATTCATTGATGACCAGATACGTTTTTATTAACTCTTAATTGTAGTCTAAAATCCGAAAATGAATCGAAGTTGGATGAATGCAAGTCGTATATCGAAGAGTATGAGAATGGAGTTGAACAATTTTTGAGTTTTTTTGAACGAAATGGTCTAAAGATGAATGGAAAATTTTATTGTCCCTGTGTTAAGTGTGTTAATGGAAGAGTTCAAACCGTAGATATAATACGAGAACATCTAATCTGTGAGGGTATCATGAAAAATTATACTACATGGATATGGCACTGTGAACTTATTGATATTCCTGTAGTATCACAAGCTGTGGAGGAGGAGGATGTGTGTATGGAAGATCGAATAGAGGATATGCTTCGTGATGTGGGTCGGAAAGCTTTCTTCAAGCACATGCACTGTATATGATAAATTGAAGACCGATTCGGAGACGGCTTTGTATCCTGGGTGTACAACTTTCACACGATTGTCTTACGTATTAAGATTGGTGAATTTGAAGGCAAAGTTTGGTTGGAGTGATAAAAGTTTCAATGAATTGTTAGAACTTTTGAAAGAGATGCTTCCGGATGAAAACACATTGCCTAACCGTATGTATGAAGCAAAGAAGATACTTTGTCCAATGGGTTTAGAATATAAAAAGATACACGCTTGTCCTAATGACTGTATTTTATACGGAAAAGAGTTTGAATCTCTTCACAAGTGTCCAAAATGTGGTGTATCACGTTACAAAGTCAAGGATGGTGATGGTGAAGATAGTCATAAAAAGGGTTCTCCTGCAAAGGTTATATGGTATCTTCCAATAATTCCAAGGTTTAAGCGATTGTTTGCTAATGAAGAAGATTCAAAAAATCTCACATGGCATTCGATTGCAAAGAAAGCGAGATGGACAACTTCGACATCCGGCTGATTCTCCACGAGTGGAAGAAAATTGACCGTCTATTTCCAAGTTTTGGTAGTGATGCAAGAAACCTTAGACTTGGACTAGCTACGAGATGGAATGAATCCTTTTGGTAACTTAAGCACTAACCACAGTTCATGGCCAGTTTTATTGGTGATCTACAATCTTCCACATTGGTTGTGCATGAAGCGGAAATATGTTATGCTATCTATGATGATTGCGAGGTCCAAGACAGCCAGGAAATGACATAGATGTTTATTTAAGTCCTTTGATAGATGACTTAAGATTGTTGTGGGAGGAAGGAGTAGAGGTGTTTGATGCAAATCGACAGGAGAATTTCAAGTTACATGCAATGATATTTTGTACCATAAATGACTTTCCAGCATATGGTAACTTGAGTGGATACAGTGTCAAGGGTCATCATGCGTGTCCTATTTGTCAAGAAGATACAAGTTATCTGCAATTGAAACATGGGAAGAAGACAATTTATAATAAACACAGAAAATTCCTTCCAGTTAACCACCCATACCGAAGATTGAAGAAAGCTTTTAACGGTTGCCAGGAGGATGAAATTGCTAAGTCACCGTTAACAGGTGAGGAAGTTTATGATCGGGTGAAAAACATAAATGTTGAATTTGGAAAGACCCAAAGAAATCTACTGACGAAGCAAGTGGAAGAAGAGATCAATTTTTTTGAACTTCCATATTGGTGTCATCTAGATGTACGTCATTGTATTGATGTGATGCATGTTGAGAAGAATGTGTGTGATAGTCTAATTGGCACACTTTTGAACATCAAAGGTAAGACAAAGGATGGAGTGAATACTCGTCAAGATCTTTGTGAATTGGGAATACGTCCGGAATTGCATCCAAGATCAGAAGGCAAGAGAACATATCTTCCACCAGCATGTCACACTTTATCCAAAAAAAAGAAGACTAGTCTTTGTCGGTGCCTTCGGAGTATTAAAGTTCCACAAGGATACTCTTCAAATATTAAGAGTCTTGTGTCAATGAAAGATCTTAAACTAGTTGGGTTAAAGTCACATGACTATCACGTTTTGATGCAACAACTCTTACCTGTAGCTATACGTGGCATACTCCGAAGAATGTGAGAAATGCAATTATGCGTCTATGTTTTTCTTCAACTCTATATGCGCCAAGGTAATTGATGAAAAATCATTAGATCAATTGGAAAATGAGGCAGCAATTATACTATGTCAATTGGAAATGTATTTTCCTCCATCATTTTTTGATATTATGGTTCACTTAATTGTTCATCTTGTAAGAGAGATACGATTATGTGGCCCAGTTTATTCTGGTGGATGTACCCAATTGAGCGATACATGAAGATCTTCAAAGGGTATACTAAGAATCCATATAGACCCGAAGCTTCTATAGTTTAAAGGTATATTGTGGAAGAAGCTACAGAGTTTTGTTCAGAATACTTGGCAAAAGCACAAGCCGTGGGTGTTCCTACAAGTCGACATGATGATAGGATAAATGGAAAGGGTACTCGTGGTATAAAAGTTCAAGCAAAGGATATTACTTGAGTTGAGTCGGGCACACTTGTATATTTTGAATAATACAGATGAAGTTCTTGCTTACATATCTGCTCATCAATCAATGTTGAGGACCCAAAACCCCAAAATGGGTGAACGGTTGTTAGTGAAAAAGCATAACAACAAGTTTGTCGGTTGGTTTAGAAGCCAAATATTTTCGAGATGAGAATGCATCGATACATTGAAATGGCTAGCTCATGGACCAAAACATAACATCATCACTTGGACTGGGTACGACATTAATAGATATTCCTTCTACACAAAGTCACAAGATGACAATAGCACAGTTCAAAATAGTGGAGTATCTATTGAGGCCACATCCATGCGCTTTTCTAGTTCAAAGGATAAAAACCCGATCATGGCATCCATAAGTTACTTTGGAGTGATTGAGGAAATTTGGGAGGTTGACTACAGTAAATTTAGAGTTCCTCTATTTAAATGTGTTTGGGTCGATAGCAATACCGGTGTTCAATTTGACGAAATGGGTTTTACTATGATAGACCTTAAGAAGCTAGGTCATAAGGAAGAACCATTCATCATGGCATATCAAGCAAAACAAGTTTTTATGTGACCGACCCATGTAATGATAGGGGGTCTGTGGTCCTTCAAGGCAAAGGGATTGATGTCAACCATGAAAATGAAGATGAGTCAGATGATTTCATTGTGATTCCCAATTCACCACGACTGCCTAGTAGTATTGAAGATGTACAAGAGGATGTGGTCCATGCTACTCGTAATGATCATGATGAAGGGATATGGGAAAATTTAGTTGTCTAAGTATGTTTCTACTTAAAATTCTTTATGTATTTGTTTTATGTTTGTGTATTTAAGATTTATAAATTATATTGTTTTATATTTTCTTTACAGACACATGGCATCTCCTTCACCATCACCTCCTCCCTCACCTCCCTCATCTCCTCCACCACCTCCTCCACCAAAGAAGACCGAGGCAAGCTACACGATTGCGAGCATGACGACCGGACACATGACGGGAGAGAAGCTCGGTGTGTGCGTTGATCTACGCACTTGGGAAGGTGTCCGGTCCTCATCATACCCGAGTTCAACGACTACTTGGAGTACCGTTGCACGAGAGAAGGTAATTCTAAGTTTATATTTGAAGTTTTTACATATTTACATATAATTCTTCTTTTCATCTAACTAATGATTATGTTTTAGATATCTATTTTGCATCAGGCTCGGGATAATGTTGACGACACGGTGAAGAATCTGATTTGGCAGGACATTCTGGTAAGTTTAAATTTATTTAATTGTCTTTTCTTGAATATTGATTTTTAATTTTGATACTAATTATGTTTTATTTTTGCAGAAGTATTTTGATATTGAAAACTCCAAGGCGGTTAAGAAGAAGATTATGTCCACCATTGCAAAAATGTGGAGGCGGTTCAAGTCCACATTAACTACGAAATGGGTTTATCTTTGAGGATGTCGTTAGCGAGGGACTTACTCCTTGCCAGCGATATGGCATATCCGAGGAGGAGTGGAGGAAATTTGTAGAGATTAGGACTGGCCCGAGTGGGAGGTATAAATGAATTTAAATTTATTAAGTTATTGTATTATATTCTAATATCAATTATTTTGCGGGGAAAAGATTAAAGGCGAAGGAGATTCGGAAGAAGAATTTGACCCCCACCGTACGTCTCGTGGGGGTATGATCTCTTGTCCGAGAGAATGATGTACGAGAAGGCTGCACTCGGAGAAAAAGAAGCGGCCGGTTACGGTATAAGCCGAGGATGATCTCCCCCACCATCTCCTCCTAAACGTCATCAAACTTGGAAGAGAGCTCGTCAAAAGCCTTCGGTGGGATGACATCCGAGGAGGCCCAATATATAGCGAGATAGGATTGTAAGTTACTATTCTTTTTAACCCTAATATGATTAATTTGTTACACTTGTATATTTATATATACATATAATGTGTTAAATTTATTGTAGGATTCCTTGGAGGAGCAGTGTACACAGGGAACTTTCGTTCCATGTGGTCGTCAGGACATACTGACCACTTCTATTGGTAAAGATGAACACCCCGGCCGTGTTCGGGGTGTGGGGACCGGTGTGGGTATTCGACATTATTTTGGGGCAGCAGTGAAGAATACCCAGAGCTCAACAAGTAATGAAGAAGAGTTGGAGAAGAAGCTCACAGCGAAGGCGACACCGGTCATCGCAGGCACGGGTTCGGGAGCGGCTACTTAGCATGTTTCCGGACTTGGCGGTTAGGATGACATCTTCCCACCAACACGCTCGACCATCTCCTCCATCTGTTGGCACAATGGGAAGTACTTCCGAGTAATCCTGCTCCTATTCTAGCTTCTCCCGTTGCTTCTGCTGCACTTGCACCGATAGGTAAAATCGTTATTTATTTTTCATATATGTCTTCATTAAAAATGTTAATTGAAATATATCATGCATCCACGGGTCCATCTTTTGGGATGAAACAATGCGCCTTATTGGTGGAGGATGGGTTGCTTGAACCAAGATTGGTGGTCCTTGGTTCAGTTCAGGAAGGGGCTTCTACCATCCACAGTGTGCCTTTGCCACCTGGTTATTTGAGAGTGGTGGTAGAAGAGATTCGAGATGCTGATGCTGGAGTCCCTGTGCCTACTGATGAGGTACAGGTGGTGGGACAGGCCCTTCACACATTCATTGCTTGGCCCCAACATTTAGTGAGACAAGTTTCTAAAAAGGTACGTAATTTTTTATGTTAATGACTTCTGAAAATGTTATTTCTGTATTAAGTAGTATTGTTTTAAACATGTAGGATGTTCGGAAGCCTACAAGTCGTGCTGCTTCTGAACATACTAAAGGAAAACAAGCAGCTCTCCCAAAAAATCCAATTGTTGAGTTGATCCATGCCTCTGCAGAATATTATGCGAACTCCTTTGAGATTCGTTGGGATGCTAGGAGATTTGGGATAGATAATGCAAGCTTCCCTCTCTACATTTCATATTCTGACATCTCAGAGGTCACATTGGGTGATAGGGATCTCAACATCTCTATTTTACAACTTTGGACAATGTAAGTACATATTTATTATTATTATTATAATTTCAATTTCATTATTTAATATATAACATGTTATTATTTTTTATTTTTAGGATGATGGATGAATTGGCTGAGGAGCGGGGAGCTTCGGATGTCTATGGATTTTTGAGCCTCGGTCAATCCAAGCAGTTGGAAATAGAAGGGAGGAAGTCCAAAGATATATCCAAAATTGGATCCTCACCTCTAAAAGGCGAGATATATCTTGGAGCATATTTATTCAAGTAAGTCAATATAAGTTCATTATTGTTTTTATTGTGATTGAATTATATTCTAAACATTTTATTTTTCAAGGCATCATTGGCAACTCTTCCTCATCGAGTCGTCCGGAGAAGGCGTATCTCTGGTTTTGTTCTTTGAATAAAAAACCGGATACTGATTTAAAGAACATTTTGAATAGGTAAGTAATTTAAACTTTGTGTTTTCAAATATAAGTAATGTTCATATATTGACTAATAACTTCTCGGCGAGTGCTATTAAGGTGTGCGGTACCATTGATGGAATGCACATCGACAAAGCCACTAACCCACATTGGGAAATCCTACATGTAAGGTTACTTTTAATTCTCTAATGAATATTGAATATGTATTTTTCAAAACTAATGACTTCTTCAATTCATTATAGGTTAATAGACAAACGGGTAGCTACGAATGTGGCTACTACGTAATGTATTGGATGTGGCTTATAGTTTTTGGGAATATCGGAGATACTTGGAGACGAGTTAGTCCTCCAAAACCCTATTCCTCCAAAACTGTATTGGTAAAGTTTCCTACTTGTGATACCTAACATACTTTCATTTTGTTCCAGGTATTCACTGATACCCAACCCTTGCCCATGAGTCTATCGACCAAGTCCGAGAAAAGTGGGCACGAAGTTTTTAGAAATTAGAAATAGGGAACAATAGGAGTACTTTTATTGTAATTTTATTTATACAATTGTAAATAGATCAAATTCAAATAATTATTCAATATATATAATTCATTTGAAATTTAGCTATTTGAAATTGTTTGCTGGTTTGCTGGAGCTTTCTTTGATATGCAGGTACTAAAATGTAGGGAAAATGAGAAAATTAGAAACTGCATTGCAAAATGGGTGGAAACTTTCAACGTCGGTTAAAATTGAACCGACGTTGAAAATTCGGAGACATTCAACGTCGGTTAACTAAATAACCGACGTTGAAAGTCTGGGACACTTTCAACGTCGGTTATTTAGTTAACCGACGTGGAATGTCTCCGAATTTTCAACGTCGGTTCAATTTTAACCGACGTTGAAAATATTACTTTTAACGTCGCCTCTTTCAACGTTGGTTTTGGGACCGTCGTAAAATCATCCCCAGAACTGACGTAGATTCCGGTTTCTGTAGCAGTGATATTTACATGATTGCAAAATTTTGTATTTATTCTTTTTTAATAATATAATTAATCATTTTAATTTAAATTTGAAATATTACAGAGTTGGTATAATATTGACTTTAAGTATTCTGAAATCATTTTTCCTAAAATAATACTGGAGACTTTTGAGGATTTTTATTCAGATGAATGCATCCTGCTTACTAAGGACTCATCACATAAAAAAATTGAATAATACTGATTTGTTTTTCATTTTTTTAATAGTTGAAGATTTTGATTAAATATATTATTAAAACATACTATACAAGTGAAGGATATTTCTAATCTTATAGGTTGCTTTTGTATAAAATTAAATTTTACTTAAATTTATTTTTAAAAGTAATATTAATTTGTTCTAATAATTATTTTGAATCACATCATGCCGATATTATTAAACCATCAAACAGTTAACAAATATTTCAACATATTTAATTCTTAGATGGAGATTATGTGTTAATAATTCACAACCGTGATTAAAAACTTTAGAAAAAAAAAATAAAAAAAATAACAACAGTTTCATTACCAAACCTTGATTAAAAGTGTCAGAAAAAAATAAAAAAAAATACAAATAAACTATTTTCATTGATGAGATTGTGCCTGTTGGTGTGTATCTTATTTTATAGTCATATCTTTATTTATTATAATTCTGAAACTGTTACTAAAAATTTAATTTAATCATAATTAAAATTTCTGTTTTTTATAATAATTGAAAAATAATATTAATTTTATAAAATTGAATTAGATTTATGATTCCATGTTACTAGAGTTTGGTGATGAAAATAGTCTACAACAAGAACTTCTTAAATAAGTGAATTCCATACTGGGCATATAAATTATTTCACATGTTGTAAAATTACAAGTTTATAATATTATAATTAAAATAATGTAAAAAATATTAAATTGAAAAGAAATTGGTTCTCATATCATTGTGTTGTTCTGCTGCAAAAGAAACGGGTCTAATTTCTAATGAGGATGGATGATTAGGTGAAAAATTTGACATATATTGCGTTGAATGATATGTAACAATCATGAATATTCTTTTTTTAGCGATTAACGTCTCTTTCAAATTCTTATTTCCATCAAATAAGTTTGACGCAACATGTGTCAATTTTTCAAATTTATTTGATGTGATGATACTGGAAGAACTTGAAGAAGAATAAAGTTTGAATTTTTCACTCAGTTTTATGCAATTCTTTTACATTATTATAGAATATGTCATCATTAAATAGACTATTGGACATATCCTCTAATGTTATCTTAGAAGAGTCTGTTTTTCATAGTCTTTTTGAAATAAAAGAAAGTGAGATTAAATATTAAATGATGTATAAATGTTCAAGTAATGTATTAAAATGTTGAAGTGGTAAAATAATTATCAACTTACAACAATTTTGTGGTCCTTAAAGGACACACATGAATAAGTTTTAGCCATCTTATGTGTATTTTGAAATAGATCCCAACATGTTGGAGAGATATTCGTCTTTTGGTTATAAAATTAAACAAACAAGTTAGTTGCATTTGTAAATGAAATAAGAAATACAAGTTAATTATATTACGTACCAATATCTTGAAATGTTTTAATGTAGGGATTGATATTCTTAAGTGAAATGAATCATCAAAAGAATTTTTGTTATATGCATTTGTGCTATTTTGCGAATCCTCATTCCTTCATTTTTGTTGTGTTGCCTCATTGCATTAGAAATCCAAGCACCAAAATCAACATCATACTGAAATCTATACTTAGCATTTGAAAAGTATTTATACACCTTATGTTCATATATCCTTCAAATTTGTTTATCATGGAAAACAACCACTTATATTTTTTTTCTACATTAAAAATATAGAATATTATTAATATATATTCAGTATTGTTACGTTAAAATAAGATAAATAGAAAATATAAGTATAAAATTCTTAAAACTACTTTTGGCTCATTCTATGACAAATAAGATGAACAAAATTCTTGAACTTCTTTAAAGTTGCAGTGGTTCTTTGAGCAACATATAAAGCTTAAATAACATTTCAAAAATCGTTTTGTTGAAAACGAAAAGTTTAAAGAAGAAAAAATCAATTTTAAAAAGAAATATATTCTTTGAAACAATCTTAAACAATTAATTTTTATGAAATAAATAATCTGAAAAAGAAAATAACATGTTTGAAAATGATTTTGGGAGATTTTCAATGTATTTTTCAACAAATCTCAATATTGTAAGAATAAGTTTGGATTCGGATCAGAACATAAAAATTTCATATTTTCATATTTTCATATTTAGTTTCAAAAAAGGTTACATGTAACATATGTGATTGGGACATTCAAGTCATATATTTAGACAAAGAAAAACATGTAACTAAGAAAACTAATAGGAAAAGATTCAAGAAGACTTGGGTATGAAAGACACTTATTGTTCCTCATAAAAATTTTATTGGTAAGAAAAAGCCAAGGTTTAAGTTGGTTCCTAGATAGTAGATGCTCACATGATATGATAAGAGAAAGATCTATATTCCTAGACATCAGACCACTTAAAGGACATGAACTATGTTAAGACTTAAACAATCTAATACTTGTCTAGACCCACTAGACCATCTTTTAGTGAATAATTTTGATGTTAACAAATATAAACAAGTAATTGAGTTAATATTTAAATTGCTTATGAATAACCTAACACATGTTTTATGAAGAAGTACAATTTATCTTATCAAAACCTTCCAATGGTTACATCGAAGTAAATGATAATATAAGTAAGCTTGGAAATTTTAATTTTATACTAAGATGTGTAATGAAGCCATAACTAAAAATCTTTGTTATACATAAAATCAAATATATCTAGTAAAAGTTGATTTATATAAATTGACATTAATCATGGCAAACAATATCAAACTACACTAATTTTATATAAGGAAACATATGGTTCAAGTAATGTTGATAAATACTTTTAAGGAATCAATTGATATGAAACTCAATCAATATAGTACAAGTAACACAAAATTAAAGTTAATCTTTTATGTAAAATATTCTTGCAATATTTTATTGTTTACAACTTGTGTCACTTACAAGGAAATGAAACCTTCTATACATAATTTTTTATATAAAATTAGATTATATAAAGTAAAACCTTTTGAAATAATCAATGATCTTGTTATCAAGTACAAATAGATATCTAAACTGACATTGGTAGAAGATGCCTTCTTATGATTTTTAAGAGTTAAGGATTTTCTCTACTTTTTTTGAATGACATTTTGTAGCACAACTTCACGGACTTTGAAGATTCCAATGAATTCCTCTAGTGTTAAAATGCCTAAAATTTTTAGACGCTCACAATATTGTTTCTTGAGGTCTCCATGGTGCTGATAAACTTCTTAGGATCTTGTGGACATGCTCATAATTTTCATGAATCTTACCAATTGAATGAAGTTCATTGGTAATGATGAAAATTCTAGAACATGGTTAGAATGCTTTCATACTCCTCCATCGTAAATAACTTATAAGATCTTGTCAAAAGACTAAATTTATTTGTTTTTACTTCTTTAGACCCTTCATATGTCATGGCAAGGGTGTTCTGCATATGCTTAATACACTTTAACATATTCTTCTATGGAAATGACACTCATGAGAACATTTCTAGCTCTTGCAATCATTTGGTAGTGATGCATTTTTTTCTCTATACAGATGCTTCTGGGTAGAGGTCATTATTAAGTGTCTAATAGGATGTAGTTCCCATTCTCCATAATGTCTAACATGTCCATATGTCATGTTTCAAAGAATTTCAATTTTTTTTCTTCCAATAGTCATATTGTACTCCTTTGAACATCAAAGATATGTTGATAGCACGTCCTTAAAATTCCACAAGTCTTGCTTAGATCGCACCTCTTGTTCTATCAAGAACTAACCGCAAGATATTAACTGTGATACCAATTAAAGATACATGAAGGCTCTAGAATGGGATTGATTAAAATACTCAAGATTTTTTTGTGAGGAACACTACATTGTCTAACATTTAATGTCTAGTAAAGAGAAAGACACAACAAGTTTATACTAGTTCACCATTAACTTTTGGCTTATGTTTAGTTCTCCTTCACAAACTAATGAAGTTTCACTAATTAAAATCTTGATTACAACGATTACACAAACCTTTCTTAATTTCAACGAGTACACAAATATTAATTATTCCTTTTTAATTCCCTTGAGACTAAGAACTTAAGTAATATCTACTGTCACTTTTGACTACAAATCTATAAAAGTTATTAATATGAATATTACTTTCATAGAGAGAATAAAATACAACTTCTTTACAAAATGGGTTGCTTCAAAAAGTGAAAAATATAAAGTTATTGCTTTCCCACTACTATCAAAGACAATATAAACTTAATACAAAGACTGTAAGAAGTATTACAAGTATGTATTTTGTGTTTTATGATAGTTTCCTTTTTATTTGTAGGTGCTTGGATTATACTATAATCTTCTCTTGATATTGTTTTAGTATTTTTGATAATGTAATATTTTATATTTGTTTTATAAAATTACTTAAATTAGCTCGTTCGTTCTGTTTGTGTTTTCTTATAGAATATTACATTTTTCTTTTTGAGAAAGACTTGCACAAAGGAAGAAACAAAGAAATATATGTATTAGTTTTGTACATAGTCATTGTTGAAGTCATTAATTTCTTTATATAGAAATTTAAGTGTATTAGATGTTGTTCAAGTGTTTAACTTAATTTTGATTGCGAACCTTCAACAATTAGATGATTGGAACTTATAATGTTTTGTTTAATGTGTAATATTATATGGGTATACTAAAATTGCATATATGAACAAATCAGAGATGTTAGACTGGAATAACTAATATATGATAATTGAAATAATAAGACTTAATTATATTTATTAGCAAAACTTAAACTTAATGATAATCTAATGTGTATACATTCTATCAGATCGTCTGAATCTTAACACAAATTAGGAATTTAAAGACAAATTCAATAAAAAAGGGTGAAGTAGTAAGAAATAAATTTGCAACAAAAAAATACAAACTATACAAAATCTTATACACTAGTAGTTAGTATAAGGTATAAGTAAAGAAAATGTAAATCTACTATATTTATGTAATTCTTCTCTATTTTCCTTGCATTGTTTGCAAAAACATCAATAAATTGATTGACTTCTAATGTATGTTTGAATATGTAACCTTCCATCTGTCCTTACTTATATAACAATACTACAACATGTAATAGAGCTTCTCAAGCTAACAACCATAGTTTGACGATCAACGTAAACCTCCACACTTGAATTCCCTTCTTCTTCAATTAAATATAATTCCAGAAAAACTTTTCATAATTCTACTACAAAAATTAAAATTCTTCTTTTCTTTTTAACATAACCTACCATTCATATTTCTTATTAATTCTTTGTAAAAGTTCTTACATATTATCAAGTTATTTAATCCTTAGATCCATTTTTTTAAAACAATGTGATTCAATAGTAGGAGTTTCTTATTAGAGTACAATATACTAATTTTTTTTATCAACATAAAAGAATCAAACTATGGAGATACTTGGGATATCTTAACCAGTATACAATAATAAATACAAAGGTTAAAACTACTTTTCTACTACAGCCCACACACTAGTATATAAGTATGTAGTAAAAAGATGTATAACACAACTTGTTTAGACGTCTAACCCCAAAAAAGTCCTACAAGAACCTTTTCTTATGGTACAGAAAATGTTTCATGACAGTTTTGACCTTACAGTTTACTTTCAAAAGATACAAATGATAAAGTTTCACCTATGAAGTATGTCCACGTAGTGTTGTTATTGGTAACCCTCATGTCATTCCTACTCCATGTATTTTCCTCCACTTTTGCTTCTATCAGCTTTCGTTCCTGCAATACCTACCAATTGGATATCCTTTAAAATCCCTCCTTGGCATTGGACTTCCTAAAACCACAACCAATTATTACTTTCTACAATCCACACTTTGCTCTACCCTCTCTCAAAACCGCACCCAATATCTAAGGATTCCGCCTACAACTTATTGCAAATCCACAAAACCCAGAATGTTGAAACAAAATACCTTCTAGCAAACAGATTTTAAACATAACTTTGGACACAAGCACCAATCCGAGAATGAGAAACTAGCCTTTCTATACTTGTAAGAAATCCAAGCCCAAGTTTTAATTTGCATCATACTAAAAATATCTTCATCATCGACCAATTCATTTCTAAAGATCACTCCATTCCTTTGGTTCCAAATGCACCATATAATAGCTATCCACACACATTTCAACCCTTGGTTTTGTTTCATAGTTAGGTCCAACAAACTAAAATGTTTAAAATGTTCCATTGGTTGGCAATGATTGACAGTACATACTCCAACCCATCTACTACACATATCCCATACTCTAGCTGCTACCTTACAGGTACAAAAAATATGGTTGACTGACTCATCTAGATCACCACACATTACACACAAATAACTTGTCATCCTTATTCCCCTACACCTCAAGTTGTCCCTGGTAGCAACTTTGTTTAGGAGAACTCTCCAAGCAAAGTGAAGAGCTGTTGGTAAAGCTTTTATCTTCCAAAAGTTTAAGAAGAACCACGCCTCTTCACCCACACTAAGATTTTGAATCTTCCTATAAGCTGACTTAACCGTATACAAAGTAGTATTGTCTTCTTTCCAGATTCATTCATCCTCCACCTCTTTCCTTAATTGTATAGTAATTATCTCATGTTTGAAGTCTGATAATTGAGGTTTTTCCCATTCAAACCAAGACCTACTCCATTCAAAATGTCATTCCCAAGAATTTGCATCCTATATACCTAGATCACTAATTGTTGTTGTTTTCACTTTTGCATTTGCAAACACTCTTGGGTATTTATACATGAGGGGTATTTCAACAAGCCATGAGTCTGCCCAAAATTTTATTTTATTCCCAATTTCTACTCTCCATTTTATACTCTCATCAAACCAATTGTTTTCTTCACCTCTCCCGCACACATATCTCAAGTCTCTCCACCACCACGAATCCAACTTAGTATTGCATTTGTCCAAGTTCCATATTTGGATTCTAGTATATCCTTCCATTTACCATCTTTCTCCACTCCCAACCTCCACTTCCATTTTGCCAGGAGAGCACAATTAAAAGATTTTAAGTCTTTGATACCTAGGCCACCCTCCCTCTTCGGTTTACACAAAATATCCCAGGAGATCCAGGCTATCCTTTTCCTCTCTGATCCCCATCCCCATAAAAAATTGCTTTGAATCATTTTAATCTCCAGCCTTACACTTACTGGGATTTTAAAGAAGGATAGGTAATATAAAGGCAGAGAAGATAGGACATACTTAATTAAGCAAATTCTAGCAGCAAAAGATAAGTGTTTTCCTTTCCACCTAGCCAACTTTTTCTTGAGATTACCCAAAACACTTTGCCACATACCAATTTTTCCAGGATTTCCCCCAACCGGGATACCTAAGTATATAAAAGGAATCCCCATCTTATTACAATTCATGATTTCTGCGTATCTACCTAATAAAAGTTCATCTACCCCCACACTCGTAATCTTACTTTTATGAAAATTGACTTTAAGACCAGACACAATCTCAAAACACCTTAGAATACTCTTAATAACTAATATATTTTGTGAATTTAGTTGATAGGTGAAGAGAGTGTCGTTTACAAACTGTAACATATTAACATTAACCTCCTTCTTTTCTACCTTAATATCTTCCAACATTCCTTTCCTAACCGCATGTCAAATAATTCCCGTCAAACCCTTTATTGCTATCAAGAATAAGATAAGAAAGGAGCCAACGGACCCTACCTTAAACTTTTCGTGGGATTGAATTCCTATACTACCATTTACCAAAATAGAGATATAAAAGAGGGATACCTAACTTTACTTTTGTCATGTTGTATTTGTTTAAATTACACCTAGTTTTATTCTATGATGGATTTGAATAGTCAGTCAATTTGTGTCCCATTTTTTAACAACCAAACGACAAATAAAATCAATACTTGATTTCTTACTATTTCAAATCGAGAAAAAAACTTCTGAAGCATGTCCTCTCCTTGCATTTCACACAGCTCACCCAGTAATTATAAAATAGTATTTATCTTACTTTTGTCCAATCAGAAAAATCTCACTTTTTTCTTTTCATTTATCTTTGTAATAGTATTTTTAAATAATTTTCTCTATAAATTTTTTAAAACAAAAACTAAATTTTGTTTTTAAGAAAGCTCATATAAAAATTTGCAAACTGATTTACGTATTTTATTTCAGAGAATATATAGTTTAATAGAAAACGAGTCAATATATATGTCCTAAAAAATCTAAGTAAAGTAAAATTTTCTTTCAAATAAACTAAATAAAATTGAATAGAAAACGAGTAAAGCCGTGTGAATTCGACGACTTTAACAACTTAGGTTTCTAGGTTGTTTCTGATCGGACTTTCGCACATTATTTAAATAAAGAATAAGAAAATAACTTTTTAGCAAGTGGTACTTCACTCGAAATTTCACTATTTTGACTTAGATATGTTTCAGAACTGTTTTATAATTATTTTATGTTTTGAATATTTAATAATTATTTAATATATATTATTATTGATATTAAAGACAAAATTTAGTTTGAAAACTAAAAAGTGTTCAAGTTTGTATTTTTATTTTCTTTCCCTTTATCTCTGATTCATTTTTCATTCTCTCTCTTTCCCAGTGAAGCAGGGTAAAAGGAGATAATGGCAGCAACAGACCAAGTAGCAGCAGTATCTTCGCCGTCACTGCAAACCAGTGGCAGTGACAAGAATATCACGCGCATTGATCCTGCTCTATACCTTGCTGCAGTGAAAGGAAATTTCCAAGAATTCATCACTGTCCAGAATTTGGAGACTCTGGTCACCCCCAACAAAAACACCATCCTTCATATACACTTGACTTCTACAACAAGTCGAAACACCGGAATCCCTTCACCAGCATTATTTCTTCTGCAAATACTTCGGGGAAAGTGTCCAGATCTTACATCCAAAGTGCCTGTTTCAGAAGAGTTTGTGAAACAGATTCTTGATAAGTGCAGAGGTCTAGTTCTACTCCCTAACGCCAAGGGGGAGACACCCCTTCATATCGCTGCAAGGAATGGACACTCCAATGTCGCAAAATTATTGGTTGACCATGTCAAAGCTTTTCCAGCAGATATTGAGCATGGTATTGGAGCAGAACAAAAGTTTATCAGGGCAACAAATAATGAGAAGGACACTGCGTTACATGAGGCTGTGCGCTATAATCACATCGAAGTAGTGAAGACCTTGTTAAAAATGGATCCTGATTACTCTTATCATGCAAATAAAGCCAATGAAACTCCTCTTTATCTGGCATCAAAAGGAGAACAAAAGCAAGTGGTGTATGAGATATTAACCAACGTCAAATCACCCGCATATGAAGGCCCTGATAATCAAACAGCGTTGCATGCTGCAGTGATTAATGAAGATATAGGTAACGAACCTTCCTATTATCATCTCCTTTGTTATTCGTTTACTTTTCATTATAAGTTTTGATAACAGTTTCTCATATGTTTTAATTGTTTTGATTTTTTTTTTATCGTTGTGAACTGTATAATCTGAAACATCAGACATTCACTTTTAATTTTCTTAGAATTTTTTTTCAAATGGCTGTGGTAGTAATTTTTTTAGAACTTTTTAGTGACACTAAACATAGTGGCGGAAAAAAAATATATGAAAGAAAAGTGGTAGAAACGTTGAAAGTGGGGAAAAGAATGAGGCAGCAGAGGGAACAAGTAATAATTAAGAAAAGAAACGAAAAATATAGTGGGATCATCTAAAATAATTTTTCTTCCAAAGTGATTAGAAATAGGTTGATAGAAGAAAAAGAAATTATTTTACATACATTTTTTATTGACTCTTGTTCATACACTAAGAAAATATACTCTTTTTTTTTATCTAAATATTATGTTTTTGTTTATTTCTTTTTATTATCTCAAATCAAACATTTTTAAAATTGTTAGGTTTGATACAATAATAAAAAAACACAAAAAAAATGAAAAAAATTAAATTGTATTATTAAACTGTACACAGAATTCACAATCACTTTTTTTTTAATATTATCTTATTTCATATATACAACAAAATATAGAATGAAGAAATAAATAAAAATAATAATTAAAGTGGTTACAGTAAAACATTGCCAAATCATAAAACGGTCTAATTGTTCTAAAGTATCAGAGACAATTTTCTACGCTTTTCATCAGTCGATCATAATTTTAAAATTTATACATCGTAAAAATGTTTTACCGTTTTCATTCAGTCTACTTTTTTGTAGGTCTATGTTTTCATCTACCATACTTCTCATAAACACAGACGTGCAAAGTACCGCATTATGAAACATAAAAAAGCTAAACCTAGCTCAATTTTAGGATATATGAGTGAGAAACGAGAGAGAAAAAGAGAAAGGACAATAAGTAAAAAATAATTAAATATGAAAAGATGTAACGAGAAATTAGAGATATAAGAATAAGAACTTAGGTATATAATTAGTAACATATTTAAAAAAGGAAGAAGATAAGAGGTTGGAAATTTTATAGGAGGAGATTAGTAGGTAGTAGACATATGGGTATATAACTTAAATAAATTAAGAATAAGAATTAAAGAATATTTATTTAACCTATAGTTTTGAGAGTGTTAATACAAAAAAGAATGATAATGATTTCACCTGACATGCAGAAATGGTAAGAGAACTTCTAAAGAATGAACATGTGAAAGGGGCAGCGAAACATGCAGATAAGAAAGGTTGGAATCCTCTTCACTATGCGGTGATAAAGAGGAACAAAGTTTTGACGGAGTTGCTGCTTAAACAAAATATGAACATTGCATACATGCAAGATAACGAGGGCAGGACGGCGCTTCACATCGCTGCTGGTGCTAGCAGTTCGCATATTGTAGAAATGATTGTAAAACACTATCCAGATTGTTCGGAACTAGTCGATAACAAAGGCCGGAATGCTCTTCATTATGCTATGAATGGGTGGAGTCTGTTTACAGTTATTAAAATCATGCGCAACCTATCTCTGACTTATCTTTCCAATGAGAAAGACGTCAATGGAAACACACCCCTCCAATATTACTGCATGTTTTTCTCACCTCTGAAATTCCTCAGAAGTGGAGCCACTGCTTTTAAGTTGGCGTACGCTAAGAGGGAAGATTCAAATACAATGTCGAGGACACAGGTACAAAGTTAGCACTTTAATATTAGAAAAATGATTACTGTACCTCTTTTAACCCTCTAACCAACACCTTAATTTTTATTTTTTATTTTTTTTAAAATCTTCCTTTCACCGTGTATCAGGATTCGTAATATTAACTCCACTTAAAATTCAAACATTCTTCGCATCTAGCGTTTGAAGATAATGATTATGAGTGGTGTAGTTGTCCAAATACTAAGCTTCCTCAGCTCGAATATTTTCATAGGAACATTATGACCTACCATACACCACGCGCTATAAAATCACTGAAGAATTTTTTATCATTTGAGTTAGAAATAGGATACTAGTCTTTCATAAAGTGCAACCGTATTAAACTTTTAAGGTCTTCAGTTAACTACAATTTTACCTAAATGCAGGACCAAGCAGAGCAATTAAAATCGGGGGAGCATGATGAGCGATTTGACAAAAGGTCAAAGAATGAGGAAGAAAAGAGTAAGTGGCCAGTGTTTACGAAGGAAGCAAAAGAGACTCATCTCTTAGTGGCCACACTCATTGCAACCGTTAGTTTTGCAGCTGGAATAACCTTACCAGGAGGTACCATACAAGATGGAGAAAATAAAGGTAGCCCAATTCTGAGAGAAAGAACCGCTTTCAAAGTATTCATTGTATCAAACACAATAGCTATGGTTCTGGCAACTTTTGCAGTTCATATACATCTTTTCACGCCTCTCTTCACTAAAGCCATTTGGAGGGAACAATATCTCTCTATATTAGCCCTCCGATTCACTTTGTATGCCTTATTAGCAATGATTGTTGCATTCGCTACAGGCACCTTTGCCGTATTGGGATCTTCCTCACTTGGTATAGCAGTTAGTGCTCTTGCATTGTTTTATTTTTGTATGATGCCTTTAGTAAATGTATCCATGAGAGTCAATTAGATAGTGATAGACTGATAACCAAAACCACTTTATTACCAATCAAATATTCTCTACGGTTATGTACGGATCATTCCTTCATCTTAATAAATATGACATTTGCCTTCATGTAAAAACATAGCATTAATTAGTGAAAGATACCTTTATCTCTGAAATCTATGAATTCTATGATGGTATCAGAGCTCCTTAAGAAGCTCTTGTGGCCAAAATATTGACAAGTCTCTATCCTTCCTTTTCCTTCATAAATCACCATGGCTAGCCACAACTCCCTGACAATGATTACCTCACCAATCCTTCGAATCCTCTTTATCTTCATGCCAATGAGTCACCCTCATAAGCTTTGGCCTCACTACCTCTAAACGGACGAAACTATCATACTTGGGCAAGAGCTATGAAGCTAGCTCTTCTCTCCAAAAACAAGATGAAGCTTGTAGATGGAAGCATTCAATCCCCGACACCAACAAATACGTCCTACGGAGCATGGGAGCGATGCATCAACATGGTTCTCGGTTGGATTCATAGATCTATTGATGACTCCATCCTACAATCTATTCTCTGGATTGATCGAGCTTTGGAGGTTTGGCAGGATCTCCATGATCGCTTTTCTCAAGTTGATGTGTTTAGGGTTTCTGAACTTCAAAAAGAAATTTTTCAATTACAACAAGGCACCCTCAATGTTAGTCAATATTTCACTCAATTGAAAAGTCTATGGGATGAGTTTGATAATTATAGACCAGTTCTCATATGCAAGTGTTCAATACCCTGCACATGTGAAGCAACCCAAGCGTATAAAATACAAAGATCAAGACTATGTCATTCGTTTCCTCAAAGGGTTAAACAATCAATTTTCACATGTTAGGTCTCAAATCATGCTTCTAGACCCTCTTCCTCCAATAAACAAAGCATTCTCTACGGTTGCTCAACAAGAAAGGCAGATGTATAATACATGAATAATTGAACCTACATTTGATACGAAAATCTTCGCTGTCAACACTGATCAACACATTGGTTCTGGAAGGGGTCTTCTTGTTAACCCAAACCACAATACACTGGAAATGACAGAGGTCGTGGAAATAGAGGCAGAGGTCGTAACAATACTGGAAGAGGTCAAGTCTTCTCCAACAAACTTTGTACTCATTGTGGCAGGACCAATCACACAGTTGACACCATGCTATTTTAAACATGGGTTTCCTACTAGTTACAAGCCGAGACAAAGCAATGCCAATGTTGTCATTTCCAATGACAACTATGCCACGAAAAAGGGACCTCAAACCCAGTCAGGGATTACTGCCTCAGGTTCTGGTTTTACACAAGAGCAATATCAAGGTCTTCTTAGCTTGCTTAAACAGTCCAACTTAGATAGTTGCAGTTCTTCCCATCTTTCCAATCTTGTCCACACCACAGCTTTGCACACTCATTCTCCTTCTTCCGCAGGTATACAACGTGACCAATGGCTCATTGATACAGGAGCCTCTGATCACATAACTTTTAACCTTGCAAACTTTCTCACTTTTTCTGAAATTTCACCTATTCTCATTACCTTACCTGATGGATCCAAAACTCATGCAAAGATTTCTGGTACTGGGCGCCTTTTACCTTTTTTAACCTTGAAAAATGTTGTCCTGTACATTTTTGACTTCAAGGTTAATTTAATATCTACTACAAAACTTATTTCTGACTCCAACTGTTATCTTATTTTTAACTCTACCTTTTGTTTTATTAAACAAACCCTCAACCGGAAGACGATTGGTATAGCTAAGCAGCTCCAAGGACTATACATGCTAATGTCTCAAGTAACTAATTCTCTTACTATCAATTCAACCCATTCCCTTTGTGCCTGCAATACTGTTGTTAGTCCTAGGCTTTGGCATCTACGACTTGGTCATGTTTTAGATTTCAAATTAAAGTTATTATCTACACAGTTTCCTTTAGTAACCTTCCAAAACTCATATCCTTGTGATATATGCCAATTTGGTAGACAAAGGAAGCTCCCTTTTGTTTCTAGTACAACTAAATCAATGCAAATCTTTGATCTTTTACATGTTGATATTTGGGGACCATGTTCCACCACCTCTATTACGGGTTATAAATATTTTTTAACCATCATTGATTATTTTTCACGGTTTACTCGGATTAAATTAATGAAACATAAAAGTGAAACCAGAGATCACTTAAAGAATTTTGTTAATTACATTGAAACACAATTTAATGCAAAGCTTAAGGCAATCCGAAGTGATAATGGATCATAATTTTTTATGACAGAATTTTATCTTGTAAAAAGAATTTCTTATCAAACTACATGTGTTGAAACGCCTCAACAAAATGGTATCGCTGAGCAAAAGCATCAGCATATCATGAATGTTACTAGGGCTTTGATGTTTCAAACTAATTTACCAAAATCTCTTTGGTCTTATGCTGTCATTTATTCGGTTCATCTCATTAATAGATTCTACACCTTTGCTACAAAATCAATGTCCTTATATTATTCTTTATAAACAACAACCTGACTTAAATCACTTAAGATTTTTTGGTTGTTTGGCTTACTCAACCACTTTGGAACATGGTCGAACCAAATTATCCCCAAAGGCTAGAAAAACTATTTTTATTGGATACAAAGATGAGACTAAAGGATACTTGTTGTATGATATTCAATGTAGACAAATTTTTGTCTCGAGAAATGTGATTTTTTATGAAACTTCCTTTCCTTTTAAAGCAGAAGTTGAATCCGATATGACTAGTCCAAGTATGCCAAAACCAATTTGTGAGAATAATGTCCTCTTTGATATAAATGAACCCATCATTTTTCCAAATCCAGAAGAAGTAGATGACCCAAATCATACTATTGATCCAACATCACACTTCCCTGCTCCACAAACACCTCGACACTCCATGCGACAAAAACAACGCCCATACTACTTGAGAGATTATCACTACTACCTGTCTATTGCTTGCAATACTGATGTGTCATCCGGTAATAATTCTTCTTCTGTTCCTTATCCTTTATCTTCCTTTTTATCTTATAGAAAATGCTCTCTCAAGTATAGAAATTTTTGTTATTCTGTATCTTCTCTAATTGAGCCAAAAACATATACTCAAGCTTCTAAAATGGACTGTTGGGTGCAAGTTATGAATTCTGAGATTGCAGCTCTTGAGCAAAACCACACTTGGGAGATAGTTGATCTTCCCCCTAATAAAAGGCTTGTTGATTGTAAGTGGGTTTATAAGATCAAATTTCATGTTGATGGTAGTATAGAAAGGCACAAGGCTCGATTAGTCGCCAAGGGATACACACAACTTGAAGGGGTGGATTATTTTGATACCTTTTCTCATGCTGCAAAACTCACAACAGTAAGAGTCATCCTTGCCATTGATGTTGCCAAAAACTGGTTCCTTGAACAATTAGATGTTAATAATGCATTTTGCATGGTGACTTACATGAAGAAGTCTATATGAATTTATCCCTTGGCATGGCAACTTCCCATCCAAATAAGGTCTGTAAATTTCAAAAATCCTTGTATGGTTTGGTATTGATTGGCCAGCTGATGTATCTTACAACCACCAGGTACATGTTGGAAAATTTTCTTAGGAAGAGGATGTATAAGAGAAAAGATGACACCACTTTCAACATAAAACCTTAAGGCTCAATGTCTATGGGTCTTTGTTTTTTCTTTTACTCCTCAAGTGTGAGACTACCCTAACTGTTGTTGAGTTTATCACAATAGGACATGTTTGCCCTTGCCTGAGCCGGTCACCAAGACAATCAAGCTCTGATACCACTGTTGGAAAATTTTCTTAGAAAAAGGGTGTATAAGAGAAAAGATGACACCACTTCCAACATAAAACCTTAAGGCTCAATGTCTATGAGTCTTTGTTTTTTCTTTTATACACCTCAACTATATCATTTCTACTTAATGTGGAACTTTATGCCGACTCTTACATCTGAATATCTAACCGTACATTCCTTCATTTTGATAAATATAACTTTTGCATTTATGTAAAGACATAACATTCATTAATTAATGAAAGATATTTTTATCTGTGAAACCTATGAATTCTATGACATTTAGCTTCAATTTTTTATCCACAACTCTTACTGTCATGCAATTTGTTTTATATTAAAAAAATTGTTTGTCACTAGATGTCTAGTTATCAGCATATAATTTTCCCAGTAATCGAAGTAATGAATATTTTTTTTTCTTTAAATATCCAACTCAATTATCTACTTTTTTAATTTTAAGATTAATTCATTTTACACTTTAGAAGTTTAAATTTAAAAAATGGATGAGTTACTAATATTTGTTTTCCAAGAAATTTTGCCTATGAATGTAGTTGAAAATATCATTAAATGAAAAATAAATAATATTTGGAGTAACAATTAGTAAAAGGTTTTTAATTTAAATAAACCAAATAAAAAAATAAAATCTTTTATAAAACTTATTAAAAAATGTTAAAAACTAAAAATATCGATAAAAAAATTTAGTTCTCACCACACTTATTTTTTCCCTTTTTGAAAGATGTTTGATTTTTAATATACAAACATGTATATAAAATTCATTCATTGTGTGTAAAAATTATTGAAAATAAAGTTAACAAAAGAGGGAAACTAATGTGAAAATAATTAAGTTACATAAAAAAAAGAATAAAAAAGAAATGTAAAAGAAGCACAGGACAAAATATTATAACCTACTTATCTAAGAGAATTGTTGATGATGCAAATATATAATATATGGATCATTAAATTGGTTTGAATTAAAAACTGATTCATAAAATATTTCAACTCAATTTATTTTGACTTATTTAAAAACCGAAGCTGAAAGTTGAGGAATAAGTGTAAATTACAAAGCATTAATGGCATTTGTTGAGTTAAAGGGAACTCCATAAGGTAAGAATCTCACGTGTTGTCTAGTTCTAACTTCCTCCAAACGTTCACATTACTAGTTATTATTAAGGTGTTTTTAGCAAGACATACTAATTTCTTTGTACCTAAGCTTGGGCCTTACGAACATTTCAAAAGGCCTCATGGGCTTGGTGCCTCGTTATTTAATTTCTTTATCCGCAAGCTTCAATTTTGAGTCTTATTCATCTTCAAACTCTTCCCCAATCCACCAACCCATCTTCATCTACCATCAGCTGCCACCAAGAGACTATAATTTCTTCAGAGATTCTATAGAAGAAAAGCAAAATTACAAGAAAAATTTAACTATCTATAAAATACTTTTTACAGATTTATGTTCATGGGTAAATTATAAATTGTAGACGGAAATATCTTATGAATAACTTATAGTTGTGAAAAACATTGTCAAACGTGTTATTTTTTAGTGAAAATAAATATTTACACGTAATAATATAACCTTTCGACACAAATATCATTTTAATCGAAAATATAAGATGAGCGTGAGTAAATTTTGGTTTGAACCACTCCCAAAACTCATGCTCTCAAGAAGTGGTTTGCCCAAACTCGCATAACCAGTAAACTCCCATGCTCATCATCATCATCATCCCTAAGGTTACGTTTCACGTTATTAGCCTCTCAGATAGTCAAGCTCCTCGACCCCTAAATCTCCATAATTATCAGCCCAAGCCCAATTCTTAACTTTCCATAGTCACCATCCACTAGTTCTTCGCCACCTCGTGATCCACATCTAACTTTCTAGAGCCTCACCTTGAAGCTCTTCACTTAACTCTTAATAGCCAACACCCTAATACTATTTTTATGTCATTTGTGAAATTTTGTCTCCATACATAATGTGTTTTTTGGCGACTCTAAGATGTTTTATCAATTAGAATGTTCAATCTTTCAACAAATACTATAAAAATTTTAAAGGGAATAATTGTAGTTGTTAAAAATATGTATAAATGATATTTATAGATATTAGACTATTTAACATGTATTTAGTAGCTAGTAAGATGATACAAAATTGTAATATTTAATATTGGAGCACATTAATGAAAGAGGTTTAATAGAGTTGGATAACTAAAACCGGCTAGAAGATAATAAAATGAAGGAGTTAGAGTTTTGTGATAAATTTGCACTTAAAAAATCTCATAAATTAAAGTTTAAAAATGATAAACATATGTTGAGTATGCTCAAACAAACTTTTGGAATCTAACACGAGTTCAGAATCATATTGGAGAGTCTAATTTTTTCGGTGTCATATAAAAAGAGAATGAATTTATATCTTAAAAAGTAAATTTGCAACATTTCATAGATTTAAGGAGTTTTAAGGAGTGGCATAATCAATTAGCAAAGATAAAATACTTAGAATTAATAATAAATTAAAGTTTGTATAACCATCATCAATTACCAAACATAAAATACTTAGAATTAACAATAAATTAAAGTTTGTATAAGAACGTTTTAATGAGTTTTTCTAAGAAAAAATATATAAGGAGGTATAAAATGGTTGGAAGTACAAGGAGGCATAAGAAATGAAAATATTTATAAAACTGACAAGGAATTATTTATAATAACAAATTTCCTTAATCTAAAATATTTATAGTAATTATATATATATACTAACATATTTAAAAACATAAAATAATTCCACATTACCACAAATACTCTTAAAATCACTAAACATCTTTTCAGTATATTACTAAAAATACTAACAAACAATAAATTTCACAAGCAATTATATAACTTAATTATATGATACGTATGTGAATCACCATAACCTAACTCCCATTGTAGTCGATACGACCAGGACATTTTTATTTAAATAGAAAAAATAATAAAGTTGAAAGGTTTTTCTACCTACATAACGTGTTTAGTCAATGTTATCTACATTTGGCTATAGACTAACTAATATTAGTATACATGTATTCTTAAAAAAAATATTTGTACATCAATTTTGAAGAAGAAACATATATAATTATGAGAAGGACAGGTTAACAAGAAAGAGGATTATATAAAATGAGTAATGTGATGAAAATAGATAAATTATATTCTAAAAATTATTATAAAAGTGATAATAATATAGCCGTTTTTATATTAAACTCAACAATCAACATATGGATAGCATTATTGAAGGTAATATAAGTTATTTTACGTGCTTGACTTGTGCACCATATATTTAAAGCTCAGGTTAGTTAATATAGAGTTCACATATGCTTATTAAATAAAAATACACCGTTCACATTATTAACTAATGTAATATGTAGAGTTCACACATGCTTATTAAATAAATAAATAAAATAGTTCACATTATTAACTAATGTAATATAAATAAGAGGCCAATGAAAATGATCCCATAAGCACCACCAATGTCATACCATCAACAAAAATGATGCATCCAATCTCATTTTCTATTGTTGTTGTAATAGCCTTCGTATTTTCGTTTAAATCTTCAGCAGTTGATACTAATTTAAACTTTGTTCAATGTCTTCACAGTTATTCTCACAACTCCAGTTCGATCTCTAGGGTTGTGTACACCAAAACCAACTCCTCCTATTCATCTATACTGCACATTTCCATTCAAAACCTCAGATTCGCATCCAAAAAAACTCCAAAACCTCTCGTCATTGTCACACCTCAGGAAGTTTCCCACATTCAAGCTGCCATAATCTGTTCCCAACGCCATGGCTTGCAAGTCCGAATCAGAAGTGGTGGTCATGACTTTGAGGGTCTCTCCTATGTTGCTAAAGTTCCATTTGTAGTTATTGATCTAATAAACTTCAGAGAAATTGAAATAAATGTAAAGTCAAGCACTGCATGGGTTCAATCCGGGGCCACCATTGGTGAACTTTACTATAAGATCAGTGAGAAAAGCAAAACTCTTGGGTTTCCTGCAGGTGCCTTCCCCACTGTAGGAGTTGGTGGGCAATTTGGTGGTGGCGGGTATGGATTCTTGCTGCGTAAATATGGCCTCGCTGCTGATAATGTAATTGATGCTCACATAATTGATGTCAAAGGAAGGGTTCTTGATAGAGAAGCCATGGGTGAGGATTTGTTTTGGGCTATTAGAGGGGGTGGAGGTGGAAACTTTGGAGTCATCCTTGCATGGAAGATAAAATTAGTTCCAGTTCCTCCAACTGTGACAGTGTTAAGAGTTTCCAGGACATTGGAACAAAACTCAACCAAGCTTGTTCATAGGTGGCAACTTGTGGGAAGTAAACTAGATGAGGACATAGGCCTTGGTATTTTACTTCACAGGGTAAATTCAAGCAAAGAAGGAGAGTCAACAATAGAAGCCTTGTTCCAATCCTTGTATCTTGGAGGTGCGGATCAGTTCATTCACTTGATGCAAGAGAACTTTCCAGAATTGGGATTGAAGAGAGAAGACTGTGCTGAGATGACTTGGATAGAATCAGTCCTTTATTTTGTGGGATTGCCAAGCCGTGAACTTTTGTTGGACAGAAGTCAAGCGATAACAGATTCTTTCAAGGCAAAATCTGATTTTGTGAGGAATCCCATTCCTGAATTTGCCTTAGAAGGGTTATGGCCATTGTTTTATGAAGATGGGGCACAAGGTGCAATGATGATACTGTTTCCTTTTGGGGGCATAATGGATAAGATTTCAGAGTCTGAAATTCCATTCCCCCACAGATCAGGAAACTTGTACTTAATTCAGTACTCAGTGCATTGGCTACAAGAAGGGGATGAGGTAGCACAAAAGCACATGAGTTGGATTAGGAGACTTCACAGTTATATGGAACCTTTCGTGTCAAAGTATCCTAGAGCTGCATATGCCAATTATAGAGACCTTGACATTGGAGTAAATAACGAGGGCTTCACAAGCTTTAAGCAAGCCAGCGTTTGGGGTTTTAAGTATTTCAAGAACAACTTCAAAAGATTGGCACATGTGAAAACTAAGGTCGACCCTCATAACTTCTTCAGGAATGAACAGAGCATACCTTCTCTTTTGCCTGAGGGACACAAATAGAAATCCTGGTGGCTCCCTAATAACTTATTGGCTTATCATATTTGTTTTCCAGCAGCTCTCTTCCTCTCTCTATTTATATAGAGCCTTGTATGGCCTAAACATGTTTTCACTTCTTATTAGTGAATAAGTTATCTCTTATTTTGAAGAGTAAATACTTTTGACCCTTCTCCTTATTGTTGTAACGAGAATCCGAGAAAGAGAAGAGAGAAAATAGAGAGAGAGAATATTTTGATATTATATTGAAGTAGTGTGTCTCGTTGTAATGAATGTAAGACTCTTATTTATAGAGTCTTTACAAAAAGATTAAGCTGATTTATTTCAACACAACCCCCTAAATCAGCAATCATCGATTGATCTTACATTTAAGTTTTTCCTTAATTCGATAAATCTTCGAGTACTCAGTGGCTTTGTCATCACATCAGCCAACTGCTCATTTGTTCCAACATGTTCGAGTTTCAGCTTTCCTTCTTTCACCTTCTCTCGAATAAAATGGAAACGAATCTCAATGTGCTTGCTCCTGCCATGATGAATTGGATTTTTAGCCAAGTTAGCTGCTGACTTGTTATCCATCTTCAGATTTACAGCCTCCTCTGTCCTCCCAAATATTCGATTCATCAAATTTTCAATCCACAAAGCTTGACATGTAGTATATGCAGCTGCAATGTACTCTGCTTCACATGAAGATAGAGCTACTATAGGTTGCAATTTCGAACACCAGGAAATCGGAGATTTTCCCAAAAAGAAAATGTAACCTGTAGTACTCTTACATCCTACTCGATCTCCAGCCCAGTCTGAATCGGAATATCCGATTAACTTCCTTCCATTCTGATTTGCAGCATTTGGTAAGAGTATACCAAAATCGATTGTTCCTTTGATATACCTCAACAAACGCTTAGCTGCTGCAAGATGTGACATCTTAGGATTCCCCATGAATCAACTCAGCAGACCCACACCAAAACATATATCTAGTCTGCTGCAGCAAAGATATCTTAAGCAGCCAATCATACGTCTATAGATCGAAGCATCTACAGACTTCCCTTGTTCATCCTTATCGAGCTTCAGATTGGGTTCGACTGGCGTTGCTGCTGCATTGTAATTCTCCATTCTAAACTTCTTCAATACCTCCTTTGCATATTTGCTTTGATGGACCAAAATACCTCTTTTACCTTCGATGAATTCAATACCAAGAAAATACGACGACTTCCCAAGATCGATCATCTCGAGCCGATTCTTCATTCTCCTTTTAAAATTCTCGATCGATGTAATATTACTGCCTGTTATGAGTAAATCATCGACATACAAGCAGATAATCAATACTTCCTTTTGTTCTATCTTCGAGTACACTCCATGCTCGACCTCGCATTTATCAAAACCAAGCTTCTTTAGACAGTTGTCGATTTTTATGTTCCAAGCTCTCGGAGCTTGTTTCAGACCATACAGAGCCTTTCTTAGTCTCAACACTTTGTTTTTTCCTTCATCGATGATAAAACCAGGTGGTTGTTTAACATATACTTCTTCCTCCAATTCACCATTGAGAAATGTTGATTTTACATCCATTTGATGCATCTCCCATCCTTCATAGCTAGCAATGGCGACCACTTGTTCTCACTTGTTTCCATTCTTGCTACTTGGAGCATACACTTCTTTATAATCGAGACCTTCTCTTTGAAGAAATCCCTTAGCCACTAATCTGGCTTTATACCTTGCTACAGAGCCATCTTGTTTCAACTTCGTTTTATAAACCCATTTCACATCGATGGATTTCTGATGACTAGGGAGATCTGTTAACTCCCATGTCTTGTTCTTCTCGATTGCAGCCAATTCTTCCTTCATGGCTTCTATCCACTTAGAATCCTCGATTGCTTCTTCAAACGATACAGGTTCAGCTTCGATTTCAACATATAGGGCTAGATGAACTAGATCATTCTCATCTTCCGATTCACCTATGACATGTCCCGATCTTGTTATTGAATTATCTCGATCTCTTACGTAATCATCGAGTCTAGTTGGGGCTCTTCATCGTTACGGCTGATCGACGTCTCCCTTCTTGCTCATTGATGTCTTGATATGATGTCTGATCACTTTCATCGATTTCACCTTTCTCCTCGATACCTTGATTCGAGGATTGACATCTTGCTTCGATATCATCATCGATCCAGATAATACCTTTTCCATTATCCGTCGAACTCCATTTCCAGCAAGCCTTCTCATCCACTACTACATCTCTGCTACTGATGATCTTCTTTTCGATTGGATCAAGCAACTTGTAGCCACCAGTCGATTGATAGCCCACCAATATCAACTTCTCACTTCTATCATCGAGCTTCTTTCTCTTCGCTTCAGGAACTTGCCTCCAGCAAATCGAGCCAAACACTTTCAAGTGTTTTACACTGGGTTTTCTACCAGTCCACATTTCTTCTGGAGTCTTCTCTCCGAGCTTCCTCGTCGGACTTCGATTTATTAAGTATGTTGTTGTGGCAATTGCTTCACCCCATAACTCTCGAGGTAGACTTTTACCCTTCAACATACTTCGAGCCATGTTCAGAATGGTTCGATTTCTTCTTTCTGCTACTCCATTGTGTTATGGTATGTACGGAGGTACTACTTCATGAATTATTCCCTTCTTTTTACAAAATGCTGCAAATTCACCATTCTTGTATTCACCACCTCCATCTGATCTCATAATCTTGATATTCTTTCCACTCTATTTTTCGACTATTCTTTTAAATTCCACAAAGCAACTGAACACATTCGATTTTCTTTTAAGCAAGTAAGTCCATAGTTTCTTATTGTAATCATCAGTAAAGGTGACAAAGTACCTATTTTCTCCCATCGAAGGTACTTCGATTGGTCCACACACATTGGTGTAGATCACCTCAAGCAAGTCGACACTTCTATTATCGATGCGTGCCTTGAATGGATTCCTTGCTTGCTTTCCTATCATGCAACTTTCACACAATGTATTATTCTTTCGAATTTGAGATAAACCAATCACCATCTCCTTATTCGATAATTGGTACAAACTATCGAAATTTAAATGTCCAAACCTTAAGTGTCATAACCAGTCATCATTCGATACTGCTGCCAAACACTTGTGATTTGATTGTGAAATATCAACTCTGAAGGTTCGATTACCGCCCAGGGGTGCCTTCAGAATTGGTGCTCCACGACTGTCGATTAACCTCAATACTTTTTCTTCTGATTTCCAATCTATCGAGTAACCCTTCTGCCGTAGTTGCCCGATATTTAGCAAATTGTGTTTCATTGTTGGAACATAGAGAACATCAGAGATCACTACAGTTTTATCATTCTTCTTTTTTATCAAGATCTTTCCTCTTCCTTCACAATTTACAGTGGTGTTGTCTGCAAATTTCACCTTGCTTTTGATCTTCTCATCTAAGTTCACGAACCAATCCTTCTGAAAAGACATATGATTTGAGTAACCCGTGTCAAAATACCAAGATGCCTCATTTTCTGATCTCAATGTAGTGGCCATCAAAACTGTTTCTTCTTCCGATTCCTCCTTGGCTATATTTGCCTCTTCCTTTTTGTTCCAACACTCTGATGCATAATGTCCATACTTGTTGCAATTGTAACACTAGATGTGTCTTTTGTCAGTCGATCAATTCAATGATCGACCTCCTCGATTTCTTCCACCTCTCCATTGAAAGCTACCTGCTCGATCTCCCTGACTTTCTTGTTCATAAGGATTCTTCGATCCTCTTCCACCAGATCTTCCTCCTCTGAATCCACCTCTTCCTCGATTCTTCCTGTGATCATTGCCTCGATCACTTACATTCTTCTGTTTAGCCATTAAGTCTTGTTCAGAGGCAGTCTTTTCTACTTCTCTCTCATGCATCCTCTGCTCATAGGCTTCCAAAGAACCTTGCAGCTCATCCAATTTTAAAGAATCCAAATCTTTGGACTCCTCGATGGCAATAGTGATCATATTGAACTTCGAATTTAAAGTTCGTAACACCTTCTCAACCACCGATCTCTCCTTCAACACTGCACCACATGATTTCATCAGATTCGTTAAAGAAACTAACCTCGTGAAGTATTTTTGGACTGTTTCTTGAACGTTCATCTGCAGTAATTCATACTGTCGATTCAGTGTTTGAAGCCTCACCGTCTTCAACCTTTCTCCTCCGGCGTAGCTCTGTTTCAGAATTTCCCAAGCTTCTTTTGAAGATTCTGCTAGGGAAATCTTCTCAAAATTGTTTTCATCAACACATTGATGAATATAGAAAAGAGCTTTGCAATCTCTTTTCTTTGCATCTCGATACGCTACCCTCTGTGCCTCAGTGGGTTCTTCTGGCAATTTCTCATAGCCATTCAAGACTATGTCCAAGACTTCTTGAAAATCAAAGATGGTCTTCATCTTTACACACCATTTGTCATACCCATTCAAGTTCTTGCTGTCAAGAACGGGCATGGTGCCTTGGATTCCACTTCCTAACATTGTCATCCTTCGTCTTCTTCTTCAGCTACTATCCCAGACCTTCAAAGCTCTTATACCACTGTTGTAACGAGAATCCGAGAAAGAGAAGAGAGAAAATCGAGAAAGAGAAAGAGAGATAATACTTTGATATTGTATTGAAGTAGTGTGTCTCGTTGTAATGAATGTAAGACTCCTATTTATAGAGTCTTTACAAAAAGATTAAGCTGATTTATTTCAACACTTATCATGAATATTTTTTCTCCCCTTTTTGTGCAATTGTTACATTAATCATTTAACAACAAATACTTTTTTTTCCCACTTTTTCTCTCTTGTTAGATTGACCATATAACAATTGTGAATGTGTCATTTAAATTTGTGGTTTCTTTCTAGTACTGGTATACTTAGTGAAACAAAAAAAAATCATTTTGAGAATGACAAATATTTTTGTTTGTCCAGTATTGCCTTCGTAAATAATACAATTGATGATATACCAATTGTAATATTCAATTTAGGTTTATACCAATTGGATCTCTATTCATTAATCATAAAAAGATTGGAATTAATTGATCGCAATTTTTTATAAAACTTTATGATTTTTCTAATCCTAGAGATAAAGAATTGTACAGAAAAAGAAAAAAAAAACATTACCACATCAACGAAATCTTATATTATTTGAGAATCAAATTTATAGTTATAAGTCACAAAACAATTTTAATTGTTAGTAAAACTAATGCAATCATTTTGTTGGCACACTCGAGTACTTGAAAGTCTTGCTATTAGTAAACAAAATTTATTACAATAATTAATAACCATAAACTAGTCAATAAATAGTTTCCAAAAGAAAAAGTGGTATACGAAGTCATCATATCTTTTTTATAATATAAAAAAATGAAACATTAGAATGCTTCCACTCTTTTACAAAACTAAAATTCTTTATAAAATTAAAATATTTATAAGAAAATATAACATTTTCTACCTTATAACCTTTTTATAAAACTAAAATATTTATAGAAAAACATAGCTTATTTTCTACCTTACAAGTAGTTCGTCTTTTCAGCATAGATAATCAAAGCATACCAATTTTCTGCCTAAAGGATCAAGCCAATTCAAATACAAAAGATCCTAATAAAACACGTAAAAAACCTATTAAACCAGCAACAACCAACAAAATTCATTTTCCATCTATTAATCTCAGAATTATTGTGTATTGTAATTCCTTCATGTGGTTGACATCTTGCCTGAATTACCACATCTCTCATATCTATAGTTAGAGTCGGTCATAATGTATAAATAGAAATAACTTATTTTATTTTTGGTGTTTTCCACCGATTAATTTTGGACATATAACTAAAATATACATATAAGTATTCTAATAACATATAACTTTTTCAATTTTACTTACTTGAATTTTATGTTTATTTAACTAATATTTAATCTTTTTTTATTTTGTTTCATTGTAAATATAACAACCTTAATATTTCTGCTTCAAATATTTTATTTTATTATCTTTTATTTTTCTAATAAAATATCTTAAATTTAAAAAGTACATTATGATTATTCATATCTGTTTTTATAATTTTCAACATGATCTATATTTTCATTTTTCTGACTAATAGCAAAGTATGTCAATTTCTCACAAACTAAAAACATAAATCAGACAAATTAATATAAAAATTTAATAAAATTATTTGATAAATATTATTATGTAACTTTTAAAATAATAATAATAAATTAGAAAAATATTTAAAAATAAATAAATTATTCTAAAAATTTTTATCTAAAAATAATATATATTCTTTTTCTGGTATATTTATATTCATATTTGAAATGAATATATATATATATATAATATCAGATATATTAAAAGATAATCATCAATTATATAATACAAATCTCAATTATTATTTATGTATTATTTATATTTATATTTTATATTTTAGATATAAAGATAATATTTTTATTAAATAAAAAATTCAGATAAATATGTGTACTTAAATAAGTAGTTCCGTATTTCAAATTAAAGTTATCATGATATATCTTTTTCTTTTTAAGAGTGTGTGACAGAAAATAAAATTATTAAAAATTTAAAATGTTGTGCAAATAAAAAAATAAAAAATATAATAAGATAAAAATACCAAAACAATAACAAAGTTGATATAGTTTAGTGTTTTTCAATTTTTTATATTTAGAAGAAAAAATCATTTCACTTAATCCATTTTTTATTTAATTAATTTTTTTATCTCACTATAATATATATCAATAATGAAAATGATTTCTTAAATTAATAACTATAAATTTTAGTTGTGAGTGATTTAATTTTTAATTCTTACAACTGATAGGAATTTTTAACTGAGTTAATATTTTTAATTTTAATTAAAAGGATATCAATAAAAGAAAATATTTAAATTTAAAGAGTTAAAATTATTTAGATGATATTTATATTTTAATTGTGTGTCAATAATTTATTGGTAGAACAGGTAAAAGTTATAAAGATGTCTCTTTTACTCATTTGATCTCTGCTGTTACGGAAAGAAAATAACTTTCTTATCTCATTTAATAGTGAAAAAAAGATAATTTCATATTATAGTATTTCTCATACATCACAACTTTGAATTTTTCTCTTGTAACTCATTTCATCGGTGCCATTTCTAAAAAGAAAAAAAGATAACTCTCTCTTATCTCACTTAATAGTGAAGAAAATAATTTCATATTCTATATAACAACTTTGGATGTTTCTCATGGAAAAAAAATATTTCTTTTCTTCTATATTTGGAATTTATTGTTATCTTTTTCAAGTTCTTACAATTTAATTGATTTAAATGTTCTTATATTTTAAAAAAAATTTATATAAATTTTTTTTGGGTATATAATAAAATGTTAACTCTTACATTTTTTATAACCTACATCGCTCAATATTTAATCATATTTTATAGTTTATTTTTAAATTTTTAATTTTTATTTTATTTAAATAGATATATTGAGATGAAAAATAAAAAAATAAATTTATTTTTCTGTGATAAAAATTAGATAGATTTCTTGTTGATAATATAATTATTTATATTAAAAAAATTAATAATTTTAGTTCAAATTTAATTATGGTTGAATTTAAAAATATTTAAGAAAATAAAAAATCTTTAAATAAATATAATTTTTATATTTATAATTATATTAAATTATATAGTTATTTTGATTATATTAGTAATAATAATTGAATATATATTTTAAATATATTATTTTGATACTTCCAAAATTATTAGTTAAGATAACACTGATCTTCTCATGAAAACATATAATATTAAAGTTTGAATATTGTAATAAATTAAAATTTAACAGAACGGTTTTTATGCAGATGGAGGTAAAAAAAATTGTTGTTTTAAAATTATAAAAAAGAATAAATGAAGAAGACATCCTATCTACTACAACTTTTATTTAACTGTAACTTTCTTTTGTTTAATAGTGAAATATGTTATGTAACATTATCTTAATTTAATTATATTTTTTTTCTAATAATAAATCATACTATGTAATATAATAACACGATATTTAAGCTAGACAATTATATATTTATTATTATTATTATTATTATTATTATTATAAGAGGATTAATTAATTATATATATAAGTCATGCCTTTGATAAATTTAGTATCTTTACATGATGTTAATTTTCCATTATTCTTTATTTCTCCCATTGCAATTTTTATCTGAACAACAAACATAACAAACCATCCCATCTTTTTAGGAGGTGATACATCTATGGACCTTTTGATCTCTACCTCACTACAAATAAAATTACCATTATTTAGTTGACATAAATTTATATAATAATTTTTATATTTTAATTGATAAAATATAAATATTTAGATTAAAAATAATCTACTATTAATATTTTATATAAAAAAACATTACAAATATGTAAGATTTAAATAAAATTAACATACAAATGCTAACTTAAATATATAATAAAAATATATTATATTAGTATTAATTTGATGCTAAATTAATATTAATTTTATTTATTTTTTAATATTTATTTTAGTTAGAATTAGTTTAGTTAACGTTAATTTGACATGATAAATATACATCACACGTATTGTTAATAATAAAAAAATAATACAAAATCAAGATCAATTATATTACATAATGTTTCTGACGGTTGAATATTAAATTTTAAATTTTTAATAATAATTTATCATAATTTTTTTAATAAACATATCTGTAATTTTTTTAATTTTGATTTAAATAAAAAATGTCTGTTAATACATAGACTCAATATAATGTCAAGTTAAATAAAAAATTATGAGACATTTTAAAGATATATCCAATTGGAGTGTTAAATTTTTTATGTTATCAAACTGTACTGGATTATCCGTTCTAATAGTATGACTAAAGTTATTATTTAGTTTGAGTAATGTTATTATTTAAAAGTTAATTTGATATTTTTTTTATAATAATATTGTAAAGTAAAAACAATGGTACGATTATGAAAGATTTTATGAGAAAATGGTAGGCATTGTATGAGAAAGATTTTTTTAAAATTATTGTGAGTAGTGTTAACTAAGCTTACTCTAAATTAATTAAATTTAAAAATAAAAAAAATGTTAGCATCAGTTCCGTTGACACAGTTAGAATTGATATTCAAAGAGTTATGAATCAACGTATATAGATTTTAGAGTATGTTACACCTATAATACAAATATGATATTAATTACTTTTTCCGTTTCAAATTATAAGCATACTTTGGAGAAAAAAGTTGTTTCAAAATATAAGACGTTTTAGAATTTTAATAATTTTTTTTTTCTTATATATCCCTATTAATTACATGATTATCTGTGTTAATATTAAATAGTAGAAAGAGAAATTAAAATCAGAAACTAAGAATTAATTATATTTTATTAGTTTGACTCTTCATATTTTATTATCATTTACTAATATCATCTTCATCTTCAAGAGTACTAATTTAATTTTTAAATTTTTCACGTTCATCTCTGTTCATTCATTCAATAGACTGTTTATCTTTCAAGGTAAGTAATCAAATATCATATCTAAATTGTAATATAGATTGAAGTTCCAGTACTTATGTAATTTTAATTCAATATTTCTATTTGCATTTTGGTGGGAGTTGAAAATTTTGAGTGAAATTTTAAAATAAATTTTGAACATAGTCATTTACAATTTGGTGGGAACTAAAGATTTTGATTGAAATTTTAGTATAATCATTTGCAGAATGGTGTGAATTAAAAATTTTAATTAAAATATTTAATTAAAAAAATTAGTAGTTCTGATTTTAAATTATTTAAAAATAATTTTGAGATAAATTCAAAACTTTTGAAATTCCAATCTCAATCAATCTCAATTAATGTACTATTTTATTAAAAAATTAATTCATTTTATAAAACTTCTGATATAATTTCAATTAATTTAATTAATAGTAATTAATAAAGGTAAAGATGGAAGATTTATAAAAAACTGAAAAAATTAAATATTTTTCTTGGTACGTGAAAATTTGTCAAATACGTCTTATAATTTGAAACGAATGGAGTATTAATTAGCGTCAACTTTTAATTGTTAGCGTAAACTCTATGCTAAATTCATATTTTCTAGTGTATTATGTCATTTTCCTAACTTATAACGAATTTATACATGAAATTTTATAAGAAAGTTATTGAAATGTTTTATCGCAAAATATGGTATTTAGGTAATTTTTTTAAAAGAGTTAAAATTGTAAAATTTTATAAAAATAATTAAATTACTTAAAATTAGATACTTCATGTCCTCAAATTTATTCTCTTTATATTCTATTATCAAGTTATTGGTTTGACTAAGACTAATATCAGGATCATTATTTTTCTGTTGATGTTTACTATACTCTTTTTTTTTATCGAGGTTGGTAGAATTATTTTGATTTCAATTTTAAATATAATTTTATTGTTGATCTTGATATTATTGTTGTAGACTATATTTTTTTTAATATTAATTAGAGTTTTTTTTGACAAATATTGAGAATAGTAATTTTTATAAATCTAAACTAAATTTTTTTTAAATTGTGATTTTTTATTAATGTCTTCAATGATATTTTTATCATTGATACCAATCACTACTACATGAATACGAATTAACGTCGCAGTTTTACGTCGGTTAAAATACAAACGACGTAGAAGGGATTTCAAAGGGGTTTTAACGTCGGTTATGGGAATAACCGACGTCGAAAGTGTGGAAGACACACTTTCAACGTCGGTTCATTAAGAACCGACGTGGAATGTACAAGATTCAACGTCGGTTCTTCATGAACCGACGTTGAAAGTGTGTCTTCCACACTTTCGACGTCGGTTATTCCCATAACCGACGTTAAAACCCCTTTATATACACGTCCCGCGCTCTCTTTTTCCTCACTTTTCGTTCTTCGTTTTCGAGTTTCGCTGCCGCGACTGGTTTTGTGGTTTTCCTGCTGCCGCGAACGCCTCTTCCTTCGCAGACGCCGCCTGCTTGCCGTCTTGCAGCGCTGTCGCTGCCGCCAGCTGCGCCGCCGCTACCTTGGCCGCGTGGTTTCCTTCACTGTGTCAGCTGCCGCTGCCTTGCCCTCGCCACTCGCCGCGCCACGCTGCGTGCCCCTGCGCCGCGAACCGCGCTGCAGGTTTCATTTTGTCTTGCTGCGAACCCTGCCGTCGTCGGTAGTGCCGCTTCATTGCCAGGTTAGTGGGTTTTTTATTATTTTTTGTTTTGTAGATAGTGTTTGTATGATTAGGTTATTGAAATGCCTGTAGATGAATGTTCTGATGATCTGGCTGTGCCCATGGGGCTTTATTTGATGTTGTTTATGTATTTGATGTTGTGTAAAAATTTGGATTTAGTCAAATAACAGAGGAAACTCTGCTGAAATTTCGTTAGAATGAGTTTGTCTCTCTTATAGAGCAAAGTCTACTAAATGATAATTTTTATTATAGTAATCAATGATATTAAATTCATTGATGACCAATAAGGTTTTTATTAACTCTTAATTGTAGTGTAAAATCCGAAAATGAATCGAAGTTGGATGAATGCAAGTCGTATATCAGAAGAGTATGAGAATGGAGTTGAACAATTTTTGAGTTTTGTCTGAACGAAATGGTCTAAAGATGAATGGAAAATTTTATTGTCCCTGTGTTAAGTGTGTTAATGGAAGAGTTCAAACCAGTAGATATAATACGAGAACATCTAATCTGTGAGGGTATCATGAAAAATTATACTACATGGATATGGCACGGTGAACTTATTGATATTCCAATAGTATCACAACCTGTGGAGGAGGAGGATGTGTGTATGGAAGATCGAATAGAGGATATGCTTCGTGATGTGGGTCAGGAGAGCTTTCTTCAAGCACATGCACCTGTATATGATAAATTGAAGACCGATTCAGAGACGGCTTTGTATCCTGGGTGTACAACTTTCACTCGATTGTCTTCTGTATTAAGATTGGTGAATTTGAAGGCAAAGTTTGGTTGGAGTGATAAAAGTTTCAATGAATTGTTAGAACTTTTGAAAGAGATGCTTCCAGATGAAAACACATTGCCTAACCGTATGTATGAAGCAAAGAAGATACTTTGTCCAATGGGTTTAGAATATAAAAAGATACACGCTTGTCCTAATGACTGTATTTTATACAGAAAAGAGTTTGAATGTCTTGACAAGTGTCCAAAATGTGGTGTATCACGTTACAAAGTCAAGGATGGTGATGGTGATGGTGAAGATAGTCATAAAAACGGTTCTCCTGCAAAGGTTATATGGTATCTTCCAATAATTCCAAGGTTTAAGCGATTGTTTGCTAATCAAGAAGATTCAAAAAATCTCACATGGCATTCAGTTGCAAAGAAACGAGATGGACAACTTCGACATCCGGCTGATTCTCCACAGTGGAAGAAAATTGACCGTCTATTTCCAAGTTTTGGTAGTGATGCAAGAAACCTTAGACTTGGACTAGCTACAGATGGAATGAATCCTTTTGGTAACTTAAGCACTAACCACAGTTCATGGCCAGTTTTATTGGTGATCTACAATCTTCCACATTGGTTGTGCATGAAGCGGAAATATGTTATGCTATCTATGATGATTGCAGGTCCAAGACAACCAGGAAATGACATAGATGTTTATTTAAGTCCTTTGATAGATGACTTAAGATTGTTGTGGGAGGAAGGAGTAGAGGTGTTTGATGCAAATCGACAGGAGAATTTCAAGTTACATGCAATGATATTTTGTACCATAAATGACTTTCCAACGATATGGTAACTTGAGTGGATACAGATGTCAAGGGTCATCATGCGTGTCCTATTTGTCAAGAAGATACAAGTTATCTGCAATTGAAACATGGGAAGAAGACAATTTATAATAAACACAGAAAATTCCTTCCAGTTAACCACCCATACCGAAGATTGAAGAAAGCTTTTAACGGTTGCCAGGAGGATGAAATTGCTAAGTCACCGTTAACAGGTGAGGAAGTTTATGATCGCGTGAAAAACATAAATGTTGAATTTGGAAAGACCCAAAAGAAATCTACCGACGAAGCAAGTGGAAGAAGAGATCAATTTTTTTGAACTTCCATATTGGTGTCATTTAGATGTACGTCAACTGTATTGATGTGATGCATGTTGAGAAGAATGTGTGTGATAGTCTAATTGGCACACTTTTGAACATCAAAGGTAAGACAAAGGATGGAGTGAATACTCGTCAAGATCTTTGTGAATTGGGAATACGTCCGGAATTGCATCCAAGATGTGAAGGCAAGAGAACATATCTTCCACCGAGCATGTCACACTTTAGCCAAAAAAGAGAAGACTAGTCTTTGTCGGTGCCTTCGGAGTATTAAAGTTCCACAAGGATACTCTTCAAATATTAAGAGTCTTGTGTCAATGAAAGATCTTAAACTAGTTGGGTTAAAGTCACATGACTGTCACGTTCTGATGCAACAACTCTTACCTGTAGCTATACGTGGCATACTCCCGAAGAATGTGAGAAATGCAATTATGCGTCTATGTTTTTCTTCAACTCTATATGCGTGAAAGTAATTGACGAAAAATCATTAGATCAATTGGAAAATGAGGCAGCAATTATACTATGTCAATTGGAGATGTATTTTCCTCCATCATTTTTGATATTATGGTTCACTTAATTGTACATCTTGTAAGAGAGATACGGTTATGTGGCCCAGTTTATTTGCGTGGATGTACCCAATTGAGCGATACATGAAGATCTTCAAAGGGTATACTAAGAATCCATACGGACCGAAGCTTCTATAGTTGAAAGGTATATTGCGGAAGAAGCTACTGAGTTTTGTTCAGAATACTTGGCAAAAGCACAAGCCGTGGGTGTTCCTACAAGTCGACATGATGATAGGATAAATGGAAAGGGTACTCGTGGTATAAAAGTTCAAGCAAAGGATATTACTCGAGTTGAGTCGAGGCACACTTGTATATTTTGAATAATACAGATGAAGTTCTTCCTTACATATCTGCTCATCAATCAATGTTGAGGACCCAAAACCCCAAAATGGGTGAAGCGGTTGTTAGTGAAGGAGCATAACAACAAGTTTATCGAGTTGGTTTAGAAGCCAAATTTTTCGAGATCAGCATGCATCCGATACATTGAAATGGCTAGCTCATGGACCAAAACATAACGTCATCACTTGGATCTGGTACGACATTAATAGATATTCCTTCTACACAAAGTCACAAGATGACAATAGCACAGTTCAAAATAGTGGAGTGTCTATTGAGGCCACATCCATGCACTTTTCTAGTTCAAAGGATAAAAACCCCATCATGGCATCCATAAGTTACTTTGGAGTGATTGAGGAAATTTGGGAGGTTGACTACGAGTAAATTTAGAGTTCCTCTATTTAAATGTGTTTGGGTCGATAGCAATACCAGGTGTTCAATTTGACGAAATGGGTTTTACTATGATAGACCTTAAGAAGCTAGGTCATAAGGAAGAACCATTCATCATGGCATATCAGGCAAAACAAGTTTTTTATGTCACCGACCCATGTAATGATAGGTGGTCTGTGGTCCTTCAAGACAAAGGGATTGATGTCAACAGTGAAAATGAAGACGAGTCAGATGATTTCATTGTCATTCCCAATTCACCACGACTGCCTAGTAGTATTCAAGATGTACAAGAGGATGTGGTCTATGCAACTCGTAATGATCATGATGAAGGGATATGGGAAAATTTAGTTGTCTAAGTATGTTTCTACTTAAAATTCTTTATGTATTTGTTTTATGTTTGTGTATTTAAGATTTATAAATTATATTGTTTTATATTTTCTTTACAGACACATGGCATCTCCTTCACCATCACCTCCTTCCTCACCTCCCTCATCTCCTCCACCACCTCGTCCACCAAAGAAGACCAGACAAGCAACACGATTACTCGAGCTTGACAGCCGGACACATGACGGAGAGAAGCTCGGTGTGTCCGTTGATCCACGCACTTGGGAAGGTGTCCGGCCCGCATCATACCCAGTTCAGCGACTACTTGGGTACCGTGGCACGAGAGAAGGTAATTCTAAGTTTATATTTGAAGTTTTTACATATTTACATATAATTCTTCTTTTCATCTAACTAATGATTATGTTTTAGATATCTATTTTGCATCCAGACTCGGGATAATGTTGACGAGACGGTGAAGAATCTGATTTGGCGGGACATTACGGTAAGTTTAAATTTATTCAATTGTCTTTTCTTGAATATTGATTTTTAATTTTGATGCTAATTATGTTTTATTTTTACGAAGTATTTTGATATTGAAAACTCCAAGGCGGTTAAGAAGAAGATTATGTCCACCATTGCAAAAATGTGGAGGCAGTTCAAGTCCACATTAACTACGAAATGGGTGTATGCTGAGGATGTCGTTAGCAAGGGACTTACTCCTTGCCAACGATATGGCATATCTGAGGAGGAGTGGAGGAAATTTGTAGAGATTAGGACTGGCCCAGAGTGGGAGGTATAAATTAATTTAAATTTATTAACTTATTGTATTATATTCTAATATCAATTATTTTTCAGGAGAAAAGATTAAAGGCGAAGGAGGTTCAAAGAAGAATTTGACCCCCACCGCTCGTCTCGTGGAGGTATGATCTCTTGTTTGAGAGAATGATGTACGAGAAGGCTGCACTCGAGAGAACAAGAAGCGGCCGGTTCGGTATAAGCCAGGATGATCTCCCCCCACCATCTCCTCCTAAACGTCATCAAACTTGGAAGAGAGCTCGTCAAAAGCCTTCCGGTGGGATGACATCTGAGGAGGCTCAATATATAGCAGATAGGATTGTAAGTTACTATTCTTTTTAACCCTAATATGATTAATTTGTTACACTTGTATATTATATATATATAATGTGTTAAATTTATTGTAGGATTCCTTGGAGGAGCAGTGTACACAGGAAACTTTCGTTCCATATGGTCGTCAGGATATACTGACCACTGCTATTGGTAAAGATGAACACCCCGGCCGTGTTCGGGGTGTGGGGACCGGTGTGGGTATTCGACATTATTTTGGGGCAGCAGTGAAGAATACCCAGAGCTCAACAATTAATGAAGAAGAGTTGGAGAAGAAGCTCACAGCGAAGCTGACACCGGTCATCGCAGCACAGGTTCAGGAGCAGCTACTTAGCATGTTTCCAGACTTGGCAGTTAGGATGGCATCTTCCCACCAACACGCTCAACCATCTCCTCCATCTGTTGGCACAATGGGAAGTACTTCCAGTAATCCTGCTCCTATTCTAGCTTCTCCTGTTGCTGCTGCTGCACCTGCACCGATAGGTAAAATCGTTATTTATTTTTCATATATGTCTTCATTACAAATGTCTTCATATCATGCATCCACAGGTACATCTTTTGGGATGAAACAATGTGCCTTATTGGTGGAGGATGACTTGCTTGAACCAAGATTGGTGGCCCTTGGTTCGAGTTCGAGGAAGGGCTTCTACCATCCACGAGTGTGCCTTTGGCACCTGGTTATTTGAGTGGTGGTAGAAGAGATTCGAGATGCTGATGCTCGAGTCCCTGTGCCTTCCGATGAGGTACAAGTGGTGGGACGAGGCCGCTTCACACGTTCATTGCTTGGCCCCAACATTTAGTGAGACAAGTTTCTAAAAGGTATGTAATTTTTATGTTAATGAGTTCGAAAATGTTATTTACGTATTAAGTAGTATTGTTTTAAACATGTAGGATGTTCGGAAGCCTACAAGTCGTGCTTGCTTGTGAACATACTAAAGGAAAAGAAGCAGCTATCCAGAAAAATCCAATTGTTCGATTGATCGGTGCCTCTGCAGAATATTATGCGAACTCCTTTGAGATTCGCTGGGATGCTACGAGATTTGGGATAAATAATGCAAGCTTCCTCTCTACATTTCATATTCGACATCTCGGAGGTCACGTTGGGTGATAGGGATCTCAACATCTCTATTTTACAACTTTGGACAATGTAAGTACATATTTATTATTATAATTTCAATTTCATTATTTAATATATAACATGTTATTATTTTTCATTTTTTAGGATGATGGATGAATTGGTCGAGGAGCGAGGAGCTTCGGATGTGTATGGATTTTTTGAGCCTCGATCAATCCAAGCAGCTGGAAATAGACGGGAGGAAGTCCAAAGATATATCCAAAATTGGATCCTCACCTCTAAAAGGCGAGATATATCTTGGAGCATATTTATTCCGAGTAAGTCAATATAAGTTCATTATTGTTTTTATTGTGATTGAATTATATTCTAAACATTTTATTTTTCAAGGCATCATTGGCAACTCTTCCTCATCGATCGTCCGGAGAAGGCCAGTATACTTGGTTTTGTTCTTTGAATAAAAAACCGAGATCTTGATTTAAAGAATATTTTGAATAGGTAAGTATTTTAAACTTTGTGTTTTCAAATATAATTAATGTTCATGTATTGACTAATAACTTCTCAGCGAGTGCTATTAAGGTGTGCGAGTACCATTGATGGAATGCACATCAGCAAAGCCACTAACCCACATTGGGAAATCCTACATGTAAGGTTACTTTTAATTCTCTAATGAATATTCAATATGTATTTTTCATAACTAATGACTTCTTCAATTCATTATAGGTTAATAGACAAACGGGTAGCTATGAATGTGGCTACTACGTAATGTACTTGGATGTGGCTTATAGTTTTTGGGAATATCGAGAGATACTTGGAGACGAGGTTAGTCCTCCAAAACCCTATTCCTCCAAAGCTGTATTGGTAAAGTTTCCTACTTGTGATACCTAACATACTTTCATTTTGTTCCAGGTATTCATCGATACCCAACCCTTGCCCAAAGAGTCTATCGACCAAGTTCGACAAAAGTGGGCACGAAGTTTTTAGAACTTAGAAATAGGGAACAATAGGAGTTCTTTTATTGTAATTTCATTTATACAATTGTAAATAGATCAAATTCAAATAATTATTCAATATATATAATTCATTTCAAATGTAGTAATTTTAAATTGTTTTACGGTTTTCCGGCATTGATATACAGGTACTAAAATTTAGGGAAAATGAGAAAATTAGAAGCGCATTGCAGTGGGGGGATTTTCAACGTCGGTTCATTTAGAACCGACGTTGAAATACACTTTCTACGTCGGTTCAATAAATAACCGACGTTGAAAGTGTCGCGAGATTTTCAACGTCGGTTATTTATTGAACCGAGCGTAGAAAGTGTATTTTCAACGTCGGTTCTAAATGAACCGACGTTGAAAATATTACTTTTAACGTCTCCTCTTTCAACGTCGGTTTTGTTACCGTCGTGAAATCATCCCCAGAACCGACGTGGATGTAGGTTCGTGTAGCAGTGAATTTTTCAATAGTTTATTAGGATTTTTTTTCTAATATTATAAGGACGATAAAACATTAACTAATTTCTTTTTATCAATGTTAATTTGAACAATTTTTTAATTATAATAATGATTGAATACTCAATCCAAATAACTGTAATTAATATTAATTATAGACAACATCAGCCAATTTCAATATAAATTTTTTTATTAATATAATTTGAATTTTTTTAGCAAATTTTTATTAAAAAATAATGTTAACTAAATGAATTATTAAAGACTGTTAATATTGGAAATTTTAAATTATTATTAATTATTTGTTATTAAAATAATTTATTGCCGATAATAATGCAGTTAATTTAAATTTAATATATTTAAATATTTTAAAAATTATGAAATTGTTTTAAAAATTGACCCAGATAGTTCATTGCTCGCATGACTTGAGCATTAAGAATTTGAATGCGAACAAGCAAGTTCACAAAAAGAATAGTACTCAATTACAAAATCCCTATGTTAGCGTAAGTATATGAAATTGTTTTTTTTTTCTTTATCTAGTTCTCATTATAATAATGACATTTTAATCTCAAATATTTCAAACACTCCTTTTACAAAAAAAAAAAAAACATTGCATAGTCTGCAATATTTACGATACTCTCCTAACCAAATTATATTTGACATATTTAAGTTTTTAATTTATAAAGAAATATTACTTAATTATTTATCATGTATAAATTAATAAAAGTAATAATCTATTATACTAAAATTAGCTAGCACTCTTTATTTATTTGGAAAACTTATGTTCATTTTCCTCGAGATCTTTTTCAAACAACATTCATTGTCTAAGTTTTAAATACTTACTAATCTCTCTTATATACTTCACTAATAAAGAAAAATTTATATTTATATTTTATTTTAATTTATATACTGGTGTTAGAATTATATGTACATATAATGATAAAATCATATATTTTATAGTTAACTAATTATTTTATATATTAAAATATAAATTTTTATAATTGATGGTCAATAATCATAGTTAACATATAATAATCAAATCCTTCAATTTTTACTTATGAACTTTTTCCCATATTTATATTTAAAATTTTAATTTTAAATTTTGTAACCTTATTTTATTTAAGTTTTACTTGACCTATTATTTATTAAATAAAATAAGAATGTTAGTATTTATTTTAAAATTTGAAAAGATATCAATATCATTTAAAGAGGCCAAAATGGGGTAAGTGTAGTTTTAATATTTGTTTCTATTTTTTAAATGCTATATACCTATTTTATCTACTAACCTTTTCTTAATTTTCTTTTTTTTAAATAGTATATACCTATTTTATCTACTAACCTTTTCTTATTTTTCTTTTTCAGTTTAGTTATCTTTCTTTTGCAGTCTAGAATTAGTAGAAGAAAACTCTATAGAACAACATTAATCATACTTACATTATTGAAATACATAAATATTTTCCTTCTGAAAACGCCTGGTCACTATAAATTCTTAGTACGACATCATTGTTGAGTAACAATCATACACCTGCTGAAGCAACTGTACCCACAAAAAAGAGAAAAAAAAAATATCATCGTCGGAAAAACGGAGTCCGAGGATTCAGACAAAGTAAAGTTTCATAATCAATTGCGTTTTCTTAACATACAGTTACGGAAACTCCTACAACTACTCTCGATTTTATAAAACACAATCCACAAAATATTGAGAACTTCTCCTTAACATCTATACCTTTTTTCAATATATTAACCAATAATTATAGCATTAGACTATACTTATTTATTTTATCATTGATTATTCTTAAATTTATATCAATATTTTAACACTTTTATTTAGATTCTTTAATGTATGAATGATATATATATATATATATATATATATATATACATACTTGTAATGTATAATGAAAATGAGTAATGTGAAACTAATTGATATTGATTGTTAAGATGGACGTGGATGAAAATTTTTAAAATGTAAGTTATTTAAATATTTTATTTTTTTTAAAATATTCTTGTATGAAAACGGTATCATTTTTATTTGGGAGTAGTTGTAGTTGGGAAATGTGAGTCACTATCTTTAGGGTTGTGCGGGCATTGAAGTGAGCAATTTGGTGGTCACGTTTTTTGTGTTTGCATAGTGCAATGGTTTCATGGCGAAAGCAGTGACGCTCCCCTTTGGCAGGTCAGTAGTCCATTATTGAATTAAGAAAACAGTGTACTATGGAAGATACCAAGTTGTCACTTCTTATTATGTTAAGACATGTTCAAAATCTTGATTTTTTTTGTCATTTCTATTTTTTCGTGGTAAGTTATTTACTTTAATACCTCTTATTATAATGCTTATATATATATATATATATATATATTATTTTTATTGTTTTGTTTGGAACCAGCTGATGAATTGATGGTGTTGATAGGTAGTCATCTCGATTGCAACAGAGGTTACACACAAAAGAGTTTAGGAAGCAATAGGTTCTGCATGAAACTAAAAGGCTCTTCCACAAGCGCGACTTAAGCAGAAAATATGGGTGTTAGGTATCCTTAAACCATAATTACGGTAAATATATGAAACATATTTTTAATTTAATATTAGTTACATCATGTAATAATTACAAAGTAAGATCTAAAATCAATTTAATTCAATAAGCTAGAAAAAAAATATTAAAAGTATAAAACATTTAACAATTGCAGAAAATAACAAAAAGTCAAAGAACCCAAAAAAATGGTGAACTTTGAAACATCTCTATTTCTTTTTAAATAAGAGCCACGAAGTTTGTAAAAACAAGAACAACACTTTTATTCCCAACTTAAATAGAAAAGCTCACCTACGAGAACTCACAAAGTAACCAAGGAGCAACAACACTTCAAATAACAATCCCAATAATATAACTGTTCTTCTTCAAAACAAACGAGGTAAGGTTGATTGCTAACACATCCCGAAATCTATCAGCATTCTCAAATAACAAACTAATTAGCTACAATATCAACATTCTCTGCAACACTTCTTCGTTTATATTTACTGAAGAACGATATATTTGAGCTGAGTGTATATTTTTGTTGATGTATGAAGACAATAACAAATACTAACACATTTTTATATTCACTGCATCTTAATATGCTTACATATTTAGTATCTCAGTAACTATGAAATTGAGATAAATAACTATTCATGTAAGAATGTCAAATATACGTGTATGGCAAAAATTTATATGTTCTCTTAGTTGCTCACTACTGTTATTCATTACTAATACTTATTCTGCTAAATATATAATTTCAAGTTATAGATTGACATGGGCAATTGCAAGATTAAAAAGAAAAAAAATTATTGATTCAATAGAACAGATCGTTGTTGGTCAACAATTTAAGACTGAGGACAATTCAAGATATTGTATACCACTTTCAGATGTTACAAGTTATTTCCTCAATAAAGAGAAAAAACAACAAATTCAATCCAGCCACCTGACACTCATATAACGTATCATCCCGAAAATATCCTTAGAGTCGGGTTAATGTCACATAATATTTCATATAGAAAAAAATCTATTGAATAAGTTTGAAGCTGCAACTAGGGAATTATTATATGAATCTAACATCATTGAAAATAAGAAACAAAATAGAAAACAGTTAGTTATAATGAAACAAATGATATTGGAGCATCTCAATCAAATTCTTCCATTCTATTATATGAAGATAGATGTGATAGATACCACACATCAGCAATAATTGGGCAAACAAAAGGTGATATGCTATATCTCTTTTATAAGATTCCCAGACTAAATAATTCTACTTATGCTTAGTCAGTTTACAATATCCTAAATTATAATTAACAGTATTATTCTAATACATCTCTAGATATGTCTGTCCAAATCAATTCCAGTTCAGATGATGAAGAAATGTTTACAGATCAAATGACACTGAACCGATGGAATTCAAATCTAAGTTATCTATTTTGGTTGTTTTGTGTTTTATATTCACACATTTAATACGCTTGACTAAATAGACCTTTCTAAATTTCAAGCGGTATGCAGATATAGGTGATCCTGTGTGGTTATGTGAACATTGCAAAAGCATATGTGGTATCATGAAAGCATTAGGAAAAATATAAATGCGGTTAATCCTAAGTTCCACCTATGTTGTGGTAATGGAAAGGTACAAATACCACTATTAAAACAGCCTCCCCCTATACTACAACATCTTCTTACTGATACAAATTCGGTAGAGAGCAAGAATTACCAGCAGAATATTAGAACCTACCACACGATGTTGGTGTGAAGATCGATAGGTCTAATAACAATGGAAAAAGACCACCAAATATAAGGATACAAAAGGGAAAACATGTTATAGAATTGGAAGCCTTTTACCACCGCTTGGTGGACTGTCAAAGTTTGCCCCACTGTATATTTATGACACGTAGAATGAGATAATTAACATATTTCAATCTCTACTGTTTAATTTTAGCTTTTATATGTGCGTTATAGTACAATAAAACTCTACTAAATAAATATAAATACATTTTCTAATGCATTGTAGGAACCAACAACATATACACGTTCAAGTTGTAAAGAAATTAATAGCTATGTTGGATGTGCACACGCTACAAGAAAGCGTCGGTCAAAAATCCACGAACGCTAAAGTTAATGAAATTTAAAAATAAAAAAGTAGCATGACCAGATCCACGCTATATTTTAAAAATAAATAAATTAAATATGATAAGATCAGTCTATGCTATGTTTTTAAAATTAAATAAATTAAATGTGATAATGTCCTGATCAATGCTATATTTTTTTTAAATAAATTAAATAGGAATTAAATAGGTAGTCTATGATTTTTTTAAAGAAATAAACATAAACATTTGCTGTCAAAAATTTTCTTCAATTACTTCTGCTTATTATTTTGTTTTAAATATAGATAAAAATAAACTTGATAAATGAAATTTAGAAAACCATTGAGTAAATTTGATTAATTATTATCAGTAACAAAAAAATTTCATCTTCAAAATACAAAAAACTGGTTATCAAAATCCATCTTATAATTATCAGTAACATATTTATATGTTTATATAAGAAACATATATCTTTACTTCAAAATATATCTTTATATCAAAATACAATAAATACAATTTTGACAAATAATTCAGGAACTAAAAATATATTTAACTCTTAAATCAATTACGAATTGAGAAAGAATTTAAAATTAATGAATAACATTCAAAATGAAAAATGAACAACGAAACAGACGATATAGCACGAACCTAATTTATGATATTATTTGTATTTATTTGAATTGTTTCCTTTCAGGAATTGACCAATGAGTTTCGGAATTATAAAGCATTTCCTAATCAAGCGTCCAATGACTCTAAGAATGTAGATTCCGTTACACAAGAAGAATATATCATATATCATCTAGGATATTACAAAGCGAAGATCAAGAATAAATTGAAACAAAAATTAAAGCTTCAAGTAACGTTCAAAATTGTGAAAGCTATAAGAAGACTTAAAGATTGAAAGTTGAAGACAACAAGAGCTAAAGATGATCAAAGCATTTGAGCTACCATAGTTTGTCAACAAAGCATTTAGTAGTTATAAGTGAGTGTGAGCAAAGATTCTTATAATAATCTGAGTAATACCCAGTGAGCTAAATTGTACTCTAATATGTTATAAGAGATATTCCTTTTATTTTCTACTAAGGTCTTAATCTTAAGAGTAGGTTAAGACTGGTATAACCAAGAGTGATTTGTGTACTCATTATAGTTATTTGTTTGATTAGTGAACCACTTCTATATTACTCTTGATTTATATATATATATATATATTATGTCTTTTATTCAATGTTAATGGTTTAATTTTGTTTTTAATGCAAATGTGAATTGATCACTCATCTTTTGATTTATGATTTAAGGTTAGATTGAAAAATTAATCTTAATTTAATGAAATTAGTAGTAAGAAAAGTGTTCAATGCTTTAACATTTTTCATCTAAAATCTCTACAACACCTTCTTAATGTAATGTTTCTATAATAGTCAAAACTTCTTTCCTTTTCTATCACATGAGATACTTATACCAAGAATCTTTATAGTAAGAATAAGAGAAATAACAACTCAGTAACCAAAAGTATCAAAGTATGTAACATAAATAATTCTCTCAAACTTACAAGAACCTACAAGAAATAACAACAACAGAAAATTATAAAAATAATTAAAAAAATCCAAATATTTTTAACATAGAAAAATCTTCAAATGTAAAAAAGTAACAAATTATGGTAGAAACGAATCAATCAAGTTTCATGAAAATAAAATAAATATACAAAAGAATCAAATAAAATTAACAAACAAGAAACAACACAATAAAACTTTTAGATTTAAAGAAAAGAAAAACTTAAAACAAAACAATCAAAACTCATTTCTTCCGTCACAAACTTTCGATGTTAAATCATACTTCTTCCGTTTCAAATTATAAGGAGGCCTACTTTGGAAGAAAATCTTGTTTCATAATATAAGGCGTTTTAGAATTTCAATAACTTTATTACTTTTTTTTCCTTATATACCCCTATTAATCACATCATTATTTGTATTAACATTAAATAGTAGAAAGAGAAATTAAATATGAGAAACTAAGAATTAATTCCTTTTTATTAGTCTGACTCTTCATCTTTTACCATCATCTACTAATATATACTAATATATGTTTTAATTTTTGAATTTGGTGGGAATTGAAAATTTTGATTGAAATTTTGAAAATAAAATTTAAGTATAGTCATTTACAATTTGGTAGGAATTAAAAATTTTGATTGAAATTTATTTAAAATAATTAGTAGTTCTGATTTAAATTATTTAGAAATTATTCTGAAATGATTTCAAAACTGTTAAAATTCTAATCTCAATCAATTTACAATTTTATTAAAAAATTAATTCATTTATAAATACTTCTGGTTAAATTTCAATTAATTTATTTAATAGTAATTAATAAGGGTAAAAATGGAAAATTTATAGAAAGTTGAACAAATTAATTGTTTTTATTGATATGTGAGAATTTGTCAAATAAGCATGTATGTGAGAATTTGCTAAATAAGTCTTATAATTTGAAACGAATGAAGTATAATATTATTATTATTATTATTATTATTATTATTAATTTGAAACGGAGGAAGTATAATATTATTATTATGAATTATGATTTTATCCTTGTTCTTACTTTATAACTAATCAAACTATCCTAAATCATAGAAGATTATGGTTATGAATTATGATTTTATCCTTGTTCTTACTTAAATCCCCTATTCGTTTTGTAACTTTAATAGCAGGGGCTTTCCTGTTTTGTAAAAAAATAACAGACCGTAAGTATGATTATCAAACTATCCTAAATCATGGGAGATTATTATTAAGAATTATGATAAGTGGGCTATGACTTTTGAGTGTCAACCTCCAAGTTCCGGGTCCTAACTGGCAAAAACAATTAATAGTCCTCAATTACAGGTTGCGTGACCCCTATGTTCACGTGAAGTGTTTCTTTCTTTCTTTTTTTCCTTCTCCTACTTCTCAGTACAATAATGTCATTTCACTCTCTACATTAATTATCCGTAACGTCGTTTCACTCTCTATATAAAATATCTGTCTATAGCTATATGTGACACATATTTAAGTTTTTCAATTTAAAAAAGCCAACAATATTTAATTATTTATCATGGAGAAATCAATAAGAATCATAGTCTATTATCCTAAATAATTCATCCAATACTATATTCTCATTTTCCTTGAAATCATTTTAAAACGACAATTACACTTCTTAATTTTTAAATAAACATTAATCTCTCTTATATTTTTTAATAAAATATTACATCTATATTTTATTTGAATTTGTACTTAAATTGGAATTATATATAAGTATAGTAATAAATTAATAAATTTAACCATACATATTTATAATTATGTATTTATTTAACATATTAAAACAATTTTTTCATAAAAGTAGAAACTTTATATTTTTATAAAATAATTTATAATTAAACCATCACTACAAGTAAAATAAAGATTTTACATAACGCATGAGTTGCTCCTAAGATATTTGTGATTAATAAATATTTTCATTAAGAAGAAGGTAGACCAATACACATACAAGGAAAAATTATTAAAAATTAAATATGAGTTGGAATAAAGACTCACAAATATCTATTATCTTCATCTCTTTTAGGAATGTTTTACCTATATCCTTTCTACTCGATTCTGTACCTTTAACAATGCTAACTATTGATCTCTATAAACTAAATTATCTTAGTCTTAAAATTGAATTTTTTAAATTTGCATAAACTAAATTATGTTAGTCCTCATGCTAAATTATCAAGACTAAAAATTGATATTGTATACAACAAGTTAAATTCTTTAAAGATATGATGATTCATAGAATGAATAAATTATTTTATATATGCATAAGCAATATTTGGAGCAACTATATATAATTAATTACTTATAAATTAATCTATTATGACAAAAAATAATTAATTATACGTAAATTCATATCATTTCTCATATGGAAACATATCTATATATTATATTTTAACATGTTTCATTGATATGTTCTCTTTCAATTTAAAAATATTTTTCAAAAAATATTTAATAATTTTAATAAAAAATATTAATGATAAACTTATTTATATGACATTAATGTAGGTGCAAAACAAAATATATATGCTAAATTTATATGATAAACAAAATCAAGTAGAATCCTTTGTAGAATTTTTTAAAATTTTATCTCTAGTTACAAAAATATTATTAAATATAAATTAATTTAGAAAAAATAATTAATTATTACATAAACTAAATTTAAATTTATTAAATATAAAATAATTAATTATTGTATAGACTAAATTAAAAATTATTAATATCTAAAATAATTTTTATTATTAATAAGATTTTATATATGAATAAAAATTAAATATTTTGATAGCTGCTGATCTTATAAAAAATGAATTAATATAACTAAATTAATTTTTTATGAAAATATAGATTAATGTTTAACACTAGTTACTAAAATTTTAACTATTTACTAATTATCTTTTAAATTAATGATTAATTTTATTTTTTAAAAGTCAATAATATATTTTTTTTTTATAGTCTGGATAGACAGTAAGATGATAGATGAAAAGGATAAAAAAATACAGCTCTGTAGAATTAAAATCGATTTAAATTAGACTCTTACTCTAATTTACTATAGGTAGGCATGCTAATTTATTAGGTATGCATGATTTATGCATGCCAATTTCAAGGAAAGTACGTATGCATGCTGTCAGTCATCACATTAATGGTTGAGAAATTGCTATTTTTCCTAGGTATAATTTAATTTTCATTATAACCTTTGATCTTTCAGACCATAGGATAGAGAAAATATCAATGACTTAAGACTTCAAACTTCAAACTTCACCAATTCTATCCATTTTGCTTTATTTTATAAGCAAACGTTTAGAGTACAAACAAGGGTAGTTAAACCCAAAATGAGGTTTTCGGAAAGGTAACTCCTAATTTCACTAATAAAATTCTACGTATCTACAAATCATGTAAAACAAAATGAAAAAGTGCAAAAAGAACGGAGATTTAAGTAAAAACCTATAGAGAAAATGAAAGAAAAATTATAAGAAAAGAAAGACTAAAACTACAAGAAATTTAATTAATATAAACTAATTTTAAAAAAAATAATTATTATACTAACTAAATTACTAACTAATTTTTAGTATTTAAATAATCTTTATTATGATAAAAACTATATTTCCTTATAGTTATTAATTTTAAAAAATTATAAAATTAATTTTTATATAATAATGACGAAATTAGTTTTTAAATAAAAATTTAAATTAATTTTTAATATTATCTATCAATATTTTAATTATTTATTAAATTAAATTTAAAATTAATTTCTATTTTAATTAATAATTAATTTTATTATTTTATAAATCAATAATATAATTGATAAAAATAAATTTTTTAATATAAAAAATGAATACAATTAATAAATTTATCTAGACCAAACCACACTACATAGATAGATTAATAATATAGGATTAATACAAAAAATAATTGAATATTTCTTATCTTAACGTTAAATTATGTCCATAATTTAATATTAAGTTCAAAACATTATTAAAATAAAAACAAAATATTTCAAACACAGTATTGTTAAATGTCATTTAAATAAATCATAAGACTGTTTGTCAACAAAAATATTTGTACGCAACTTTTTTATTCTTAGAAAGAGCTAAAGTTGATATAGTAATTAGGCATATATTATTATTTGCCGAGACAAGCATGAGTTGTATATCATAAGAATTATAAAGTAAGCTATGATTATTAGTTTTTCCTCGTATAACACATCATGCAAGATATCTCTTACACTACACTTTGCCATGTTGAAAACACCTGAAATGAAATTGTACATGTGTTTGCTACAAAGTAAGTAACTTACATAAACTATTATATAATTCAAAGTTTTAACGTGCTAATTTATTCTAAATTATATCTATTGAAAATTCTTTTCCTCTGTGTTTGTATTGATAAAAGAATTATTTAATACCTCATTTATATATACATATATTAAAAATATTATAATATATTACTTTTAAAATAAATCAAAACTTAGTAGAACATCCCTTAAAATTCCTTCTCCCTGCAAAGCAACTTTTTCTGTATATAAAAAGCAGGATTCTACACATCGACATATTTAAGAGAAAAACCTATCATGTTAATGGTTTCAGTTGAAAAGGAAACCAATCATATCCATACTTCTCCTCTCCGCAAAATATCAAGTAAACATAAACACACCTGACCACACCAAAATGGCAGCTTATTATAGGAAATAAATTATATTTTCACACTTTTTATTTTTATATAATTATTTCATAATTTTAATATAATAATAGGATATCTAAGTAAGACAATTGATATTTATTATTATTATTATTATTATAAGAGGATTAATTATATATATAATAAGACAAAAATTACGAAAATGTTAGATTTTATAAAAAAGGATGTGTTTGTAAAATCTCCACGTATCATTTGTCAAATACTCTCATATAGAACTAGGCACGTGTTTAATTTTTTTAAGATGGGCCACAATTTCATGAACATAAGGCATGCCTTGATGAATTTAGTATCTTCACTTAAGGATGTTAAGATTAACTTCCAGACTACTATAAATTACCATTACACTTTCCCACACTGCATTTCTCATATGAACAAAATACCATCCTCAAACATGAAGCCTCTAAGCTTGTATTATGCAGTAGTTACTCTTATTGCTCTTTTATTTTCACTTACACCTTCTTCAGCAGATACTCATGAAAAGTTTGTTCAATGTCTTTACAATTATCCCAATAATACCGTCTCAATTTCCAATGTTGTTTACACCCAAACAAACTCTTCATACTCCTCTATCTTAGATGCTTCCATTGAAAATCCTAGGTTCATAAATATAAGTACAAAACCCCTTGTCGTTGTGACACCACTGGTTTTTTCCCACATTCAAGCCACCATAATCTGTTCCCAACGACATGGACTGCAGATTCGAACCCGAAGCGGAGGCCATGATTGGGAGGGTCTCTCGTACCGTGCTGAGGTTCCATTTGTCGTCCTTGACCTCTTCAACTTTCGACGAATCGAAGTTGACGTAAAAAGCAGAACTGCGTGGGTTCAACCTGGGGCAATCCTCGGTGAACTTTACTACAGTATTAGCCAGAAAAGCAAAACACTAGGAGTCACAGCGGGTGTGTGCTCCACTGTAGGCGTTGGTGGCCACTTCAGTGGAGGTGGCTATGGATTCTTGATGCGTAAGTACGGTCTTGCAGCTGATAATATCATAGATGCTCACATAATAGACGTGAACGGGAATCTTCTTGACAGAAAAGCCATGGGTGAGGATCTGTTTTGGGCCATTAGAGGAGGTGGGGGAGCAAGCTTTGGAGTCATAGTGGATTGGAAAATAAAACTAGTTCCAGTTCCATCAACAGTGACAGTGTTCCGAGTTGTAAAGATATTTGAAGACGATGAAACCGAGGTTATTCAAAAGTGGCAACAAGTGGCGCATAAATTAGACGAGCGCATTACCATTAGGATGGACTTAAGAAGGGCAAACTCAAGTAAACATGCAATACGAGCCCAATTTGTGTCCATGTTTCTTGGAGGTGTAGAAGAGCTTCTTTCCTTGATGCGAAAGGGCTTCCCAGAGTTGGGTTTGGACAGAAAAGACTGTATTGAGACGAGTTGGATTGGCTCAGTTATCTTCATGAATTCTGTGATGATGCAAAATCCAGGCATTGGAGCACCGGAAGAGTTGCTGAATAGAAATCAATATCGTTTTGGGAGATTTAAAGGAAAATCTGATTATTTTAGGGAACCCATTCCCGTTGAAGGGTTAAAAGGGTTATGGAAGTTGTTTCACGAGGATGGGATTGATGATGCTGAGGTTCAATTAGCTCCTTATGGAGGGACATCGGCTCAGATTTCGGAATCTGCAATTCCATACCCACACAGATCTTACATATTTCATATGCATTATACGGTTATTTGGCAAGAGAATGGCGATGAAGCAGCACAAAAGTACTTAGATTGGATCAGAAGAGCGTATAAATATATGGGACAGTATGCTTCCAAGTCTCCCAGAGCTGCATATCTGAATTACAGAGACCTTGACATTGGAGTTAATAACAATGGTTACACAAGCTACTCCCAAGCCAGCATTTGGGGTCACAAGTATTTCAATAACAACTTCAGGAGATTGGCAAAAGTGAAGACCAAGGTTGATCCTCACAACTTTTTCAGAAACGAACAGAGCATTCCCACACTCTCCAAGGAAGAAAATTATTACTTAAACCATCTAGTATCTACAATTTAAATAAAATAAATCAATTATGTATATTTGTGTTTTTAATGAATAAAAAGTAACTAATAACACTCCATTATATATTAAAAGGTCTACCTTTTAATATATTTGGAATAAAGTTACTTATTGTAATAAATTTTATTTAGCATTTTCAATTGAGAAAAAAATAAATCAATGCACCATTTAATTTTAATTGACACATTAGATAAGATTTTACTAATTTTAATTTTAAAAAGCTTTAATATGGCTAAAAATATAGAAAAAAATATATATTTTTAAAATTTTTATAAATTAATTTATACATAAATTAATTTATACATAAATTAATTTTAACTTATACAAAGTTAGTTTAATTTCTCAAAATAAATTTATAAAAAAATTTGTGAAACGAAACCTTATTATCAAACTAACTTTTTATTTTATTTTACCAATTAACCAAATTAACCTAAACCATACGGAGATCAATTATATATAAATTACTCCTATAATCTTATCCTTGTTTTTATTGAATGATTTTCCTACTTTATGAAGTGTTTAGATATGAAATTTTACCAACTAATAGTATTATTTTAATATGACAATTTAAAAATTTGAAATTCTTCATATTCTAAAATTTATATCTTTTTATAATTTATTATCAACTCATATTTTGTCGAGTCTCAAATTTATGTTTTCTTTTTATATTTTATTATCAACTCAAATTTTGTTCAGTTTGACAAAAGTTAAAATTGTTGGATTATTATTTCTAGTTGATGTCAGCTAGAGTTTTTATATTAAAGTTGATAGAATTTTTTATTTAAATTATTTTATTCTTAATGATTTTGTGATTGTTGTAAACTATTATTACTTTTTATAAATGTAAACTAGATTTTTTCGTGATTATTTTTTTTTATGCAGATAGTATCGACACAACTTTTTCAATAGTATTAGAATTTTTTTTTTCTAAATTGTACAGGAAAACTTTTACTAAATATTAACTAAAACTTTTTTAACAATATTAATTCAAAAAAAATTTCAATTGATTGATTAAGAAGTAAAAAAAAACTTCAACAAAAAGCGTCATAAAAATAATTAAGCTAAATAATTATAGTTAATATTAACTGTACACAATATCAGCAAGACTAATAAAAAAATTATTAATATAATTTTAAAAAATCTTAACAAAATTTAATTAAAAAAATTATATCAATTAAATGAATAATAAAAAATTATTAATATTTAATTTTAAATTATTATCTATTGATTGATATTAAAATAATTTGTTGTCGATAATAATCAAATTAATTCAAATTTAATATATTTAAATATTTAAATATTTCAAAAATTATAAAATTACTTTTAAAATTAACCCAAACCCTTCATTGCTTGCATGATTTGAGGATTAAGAATTTAAATGTAATTAGAGATGGTAATAAAGTGACAACGAGTTTCATTCTCACTTTCTTATCTTTTTTCTTATATATAATCAGTATGAAATTTTTGTGTTTTATCTTCATATTTGTAAGAGTATGGATATATTTTTATCAAATAACTGATATAATTGATTTTATTCTTTAATATTTTAAACATTAATTAAATAATTTTTATAAAAAATAAAAATAATAACAAAAAAATATAATATTATAAAGATTTAATGTCAAAATAGCTATTAAAATTATTTATATTTTATGAGAATTTTTTTATAAATTTATAGGAAATTTGTAGGAAAATTAGTAAAAAATTCCTTTTTTACAAATTTTTATAAGAACTATAATTATTTACCTTAATTATAATTAACTAAATAAAAAGAAGAATTATTTAGCTTAATTATTTTTATATCATATTCTCATGCAAGCGTCAAAGGTGGTTTCATGGTAAATGAACTGTACCGTGCTACTTATGAGATGGAATTTACAACCATGCCGAAAGGTTTCTGCAAATTGAAACTGGATTGGAATTTAGAAATGAATTTTAGATTAAACAATTCTAGATTATATAATCTCGAAATTATTTATAAAATTAAATAAATTTTTAATTATGTAATCTAAAAATATAATTTTAAAAGTAACTTTTAAGTTATTTGTAAAAATAATTTTTGAATTATATAATACAAAAATTATTTCTAAAAATTAAAATAATTTCTAAATTATATAATCTGAAATAATTTTTGAATTATATAACATAAAATATAAATAAAACATAAAAAATATATAAATACAAAATTACAATTATTTAAAATAATAATAATAAAAAAAAAATATTTTTGTCATTTCTAGAATGATATGGAAATGTATGTTGAAAGAAAAAATGTTGAAGATCACCTACAAAAATGTTGAAGGTGTTTCTTTTCCTATTATCATAGAAAATTTAAAAAAACAAAAATATCTTCAATATTACTATATTCTTAATAGGTTTTCTTTTTTTATTTTTGTCGATCCAAAAACTATTGTTTTTTTCTGTAATCCAAAAGCCAATGCTTAATTAATTGAAATGTTATGCATATTTAATTTTGAGTTCCTGATTGATTTTTATATTATACATTTTAAAAATCAAAATCAAATTAAATTTACATAATTTTATCTACAAATTTTAGAATTTAAAATTAAAAATAATTTTTAAATTACACAATTTTAAAATAAAAAATTCATATACACTTTAATTTTTATATTATGTAATTTGAAACTGAATTGTATAATTTATAATAAATTCTACCACTCAAAAACATTAAAAATATAAGAATAATTTATTTTTTTTAAATTATAGGAATACAGGTTAAAAGCATCGAGATTGAGAAAGAGTCACTATGATTTGAAACATTCAAACTCGCAAAAGAATAGCACTCAATTACAATAACCCCTATATTCGGGTAAGTATATGGAATTGTTTTTTTTATCCTAGTTCTCATTAAAATAATGACATATTAGTATCAAATATTTTAAACATTCCTTTAATAAAAAATATTGGATAGTCTGCAATATTTACGGATACTCCTATCCAATTTATATTTGATATATTTAAGTTTTTAATTTAGAAAGCAATCTTACTTAATTATTGATCATATATAAATTAATAAAAGTAATACTCTATTATACTAAAATTATCTAGCACTCTTTATTTATTTGGAAAATTATGTTCATTTTCCTTGAGATATTTTTCAAAGAACATTCATTGTCTAAGTTTTAAATAGTTACTCTCTTATACTTCACTAATAAAGTAAAATTTACATTCATATTTTATTTTAATTTATCTTTTTAGAATTATATGTATATATAATAATAAATTAATAAATTTAACAATATATTTTATAGTTAAATAATTGTTTTATATATTAAAATAATTTATTTTATATCTTTATAATATAAGAGAATTTATAATTGATGGTCAATAGTCATAGTTAACACATAGTAATCAAATCTTTCAATTTTTTCTTATAAACTTTTTTCAATATATATACTTAAAATTTTCATTTTAAATTTTGTAACTTTATTTTATTTAAGTTTTACTTGACATATTATTTATTAAATCAGGAATATATGTATTCTTTATATATATATAAATCAGGAATAACACTATGGGACGAGCTGGTCTGCTGTCAAAATGTGTAGGGCGTACTAGACATTTTAATATGTGAGCTTGCATAAGATTATCTCACATAGTTTGCCGGCTCTGCTGACTGGTTTGTTTCCGTCTCGCAACCTTTTTTCATTCATTATTTCATTAATATCATATATTTATACATACAAATTTAAATTTTATTTCATCATCTAATTTAATATATTTATTTATACTATATTTCATTAATTACTTGTATTAGATAATAAAAAATTAGTTTTTACGTTTTCTTTTGGTAATTGTTACAGATATATCCAATCTTTAATTTTTTATTATATTTAAATTTAAAATTAAAAAAATGTTTTAGATTTTTTTTAATTTTATGTAGGTCGACTCACAAATCCGCATATATGCAGGGTGGGTCAAACTTTTTAATGTGTGATTCTTATAGGAAGTCCTGTCTTGATCTATTTTTTATGGACACGGATTAAAAGGAGGCTGGTGGATCCATCTTGCCACCCGTAATTTAAATATATGATTATTGTTTTTTATTTAAATTGAATTTTGTATACTGTTTTATATTTTATGCGTTATTTATATACTAGATCTGTAATATATATTTATACATTTCATGCCTTATGTGTAATAAATATTTTATGTATCATAAATATTTTATGTGTTAATAAATTTTGGATTGCAAAAACGGCTTTCACTTGACACCTTAGATCAAATATGTGGTTATTGTGTCTACAATAGAAACATATGAGTATCGTGGAAGGGAAGGAGCGACTGCTTAAACATTATAAAATATGTTGCAAAGCATTCCCATACATTAGACGTGCGAGTTAAAAATGTAATAAAAGCAGAATTGGAATCGTTGTAAAATATGAAAAACATTGACATGAATTATCATTTGATAATGACTTGTGGATAGGTGGTGAATTGAAACTCATATATTTCATTTTTCGATTGATAAAATAAGTGAATATGGAAGGATGCTATTGTGCAACTAGGTTTACCTATTGATGGATAGTCTCTCATTAGTGTGAGGTGTGTGGAGATTTGATTAGCTTTTGCAAATCATTATTAGATTTACTTTTATAAGAAGGTGTAAAGGGAAACTCAATTAAACTTTTTTATTAAAAATTACATTCCAACAACATCCACGTCATAAACATATTTGATGTACTTATTATTCTGGCAAGATATACCCTTAATCTAAAACTACAGGTAAAGGTCAGTTCATTATGTGGTAACATTTTTTTTTTGTATAATATTGTTTATGATTGTCACAATATATGCATGTGGCAAATTTCGCATACCGTTAATAGATTTGGTCGTCATAAAATATAATATAACCATTTTATGAATCTCACACAACACTCACATCTAATATGTGGCATTTTAAACTTATAATTAATGTCAATTAAAATTATAGTAATATTTTTAATTAAAAATCGTTTTCAATATAAATAATGGTGCATGAGGACTAAAATGCATGAAGTCAACTTCCAATTTTTTTTGTGATTAAGGATGATCATTTGTGAAGACTTAAAATTTCTTGGAGGTATAATTTAGTTTTTTTTTAATATGCCATGGAAGCTTGTCTCTTTAAGACAATTAGTTGATCATGATATTAATCCGAAAGTTATTGTAATTTATTTTAAAAATTATTTTAATCAACAGTATATTTTTAATAAATTAAAAGATCATATTAATATGTTAAATATTTTTTAAGTATCCACATCAAGAAAAAAATTAGTGACCACTAATTTTAGTCCCTAAATTACAAAAATTGATCACTAAACTAATTAGTACTAAATTAGCTATTGAAAAAAATGGTATAAAAAATTCTAGTCGCAAAATATTCTGTTATCAAATTTGTTTTCTGTAACAAAATAGTCACCGAAATTTTAGTTACTATTTGATTGTTAAATAATTTGGTTACACAACTATAATGATAAAAAATTGTTTATCAATTTGACCGTTAATTCGATGACAAAAAAAATAATAACAAAATATTTTGGTTACTAATATTTTTAATATCTTTTAAAATATTAATTATTTTTTATCGTTAATACGTGACAAAGACAAAAAAAATAATGATAAAAAATTTTGGTCAATAATAAGAAATAATAATTGAATTTGTTCCCAAAAGTTCATCAAATTTTTTTTTTAACTTGAATCATGATTTCCAAATAAAACCCTCTTTTTGTCAATTTCTGCCTTGAGGATCCCAAGGTTATGATTTTTGAAATTTCCCTTTTCGGATGCAGCAGGCTAGTTTTTTTTAGTAATATGAGTATGTATTGGTGGTGTGGTGTAGATGAATATGTTGGTGGAATTGGTTAGTTTGCATGAGGGGTTGATTTGTAGGTTGGTTTATGAAAGATTATTATCATGAGAGCTAGGAAAAAAAAATCATACACTTACGCGGAGATAGAGGTTATCGTAATTGAAGGGAACAATAAAAGCTCTAGGTTAATTTTCAAAACAATTATTAAAATATTTAAATATATTAAATTTGAATTAATTTCATTATTATTGCCAATAAATTATTTTAATATCAAATAATTAATAATAATTTAAAATTATCAATATTAATAATCTTTTATAATTCATTTAGTTGATATATCTTTTAAATCAATTTTTGTTATGATTTTTTAAATTACATTGATAATTTTTTCCTTTGACATTCGTTAATATTATTTATAGGTAATGTTGATTACAACTATTTAGGTTGACTATTTATACTTTTATCCATTTTCTAATTATTGTTGATTTAAAAAATTTTCAAACTAACATTGACAAAAAAATTCTACTTAATGTTTAGTGAAAACTTTTCCATACATATAAGAAAAAGAAATTCTTATAAATTATTAAAAAAATAAGTGTCAATGACAAAAAAAAAATGGAAATATCAACAAAAACATTAATTATGATTAGAAAAGATTTAGTTCACATTGAGAAAAATTTTATTAATATGAAGTAAATAATAATAATAAATTACATCAGCATCATCAAAAGAAAATAATTTTAATGATTTTAATAATTTTTTATTCTTAATAAAAATGTTCTAATCAACTTCGATAAAAGAAATAGTGATCCAACAAGATTTTAGTCTCATTCAAATAATAACATTCCAACTAAACTCGAGTTGATAATAGAATATAAAGAGAAAAGCATGAATTTGAGAATATTTCAAATACTTACCCTTTTAGATTGAATTTAAAATTATATAATTTTAAGTAATTCAATTACTTTTTATAAAACTCGACAATTTTAATTTTTCTTAAACAATTTACCTAAACAACATATTTTATGATAAAGATTTCAATAAGTAAAATTTTATATATAAACACGCTATAAAGTAGGAAAATCATACAATATGAATAGCATATTTAAAAATAAGATTACTGGAGTAATTTATAATTGATCTCGGTATGATTTAGGTTAATTGGTTAAATAAAATAAAAAGTTAGTTTGATTAGGTTTGTTTTCACAATTTTTTTATAAATTTATTTTGGAAAAATAAGTTAAAATTAATTTAAGTATAAACTAATTTATAAAAGTTGTAAAAATACAATTTGTCTATATATTTTTAGCATATTAAAGCTTTTTAAAATTAAAAATTAGTAAAATTTATCAAATGTTTCAATCAATATGTATTGATTTTTTTTTGGAACTAAAAAATGTTAAATAAAATTTATTACAATAAGTAACTTTATTCCAAATATATTTAAACGATACCTTTTAATACATGATGGCAGGACTGTCTTAAGGTTCAAATTCATTTTTTTTGTAATTTTTCTTTTCTAATCCTAACTCTAGAGAAACTCTGACTTCTTTCTTTCAAATTTGCAATATCCAATCATTTCTTTCAAAATTAAAGTTCGCGACTGTGATCTAGAGGGAGAGAGGAGTATTTTTACCCGATAAACTTCAGTTTCAAGTAAGTTTTGTCTATCTCTGTGTTTCCTCTTTTTCTATTCCTTTGTTCTTGAGGGTTAAACTTGTATGTTTGGGAAAACTATAAGATTTCAAACTTTACAAACAAGAGATGCTTTATTTGAATTAGCTGAAACAAGTAATGATCCTAAAATAAAAAGTGAAGTTGATTATTTAACAACTTATGAGTTGGAAAACTTTGAATTTTTGTTAGACATGAATATTTGGTATGATATTTTATTTGCAATTAATTCAGTTAGTGAGAATTTACAATCAAAATATATGTGCATTGATGAAGCTATTAAACAATTAAAATGTCTTCTTTCATTTTTTAAAAAGTACAGATAAAATGGATTTGAAAGTGCATTAATTTATGCCAAGGAAATTGCTATTGAAATGGATATAGAGCCTAAGTTCCGTGAAAAACATATTAGCCATAGAAAGAAACAAATTGATGAAAATGTTGAGAATGAAATTGTTTTGATAAAACAATCACCACGCTTCAAAGTAGATTTGAAAAATTTAAAATATATGAAGATACTTTTGGTTTTTTATTTAGTGTTAACAAATTAAAGCACTAGACTATATACTTTTAAAAGAAAAATACTTAAACCTTGAAAAATCTTTGAAACTTGATAACTTGTTGGATCTTGATGGATTGAATTTACTTTTAGAATTAAATATCTTAAAGGAAATCATAGGCTAGGAAAATGATAAATCAATTGACATTCTTAATTATATAAAAAAATAAATTCTTTTCCAAATACATATATAGCTTATATTGAAAGAAGTTTTTCAAAACTAAAGATAATAAAAACTTATTTAAAATCAACAAAAATTAAACGGATTGACCTTATTATTTATTAAAAAATAAATATTAAATAAAATAAATTACGAAAATTTAATAGATAATTTTAAATCCCAAGAAGCTTGAAAAATAAATTTTAAATAAAATTATAATATATTTTAGTATAATTTTTTTATTAATAAATGAAAAAACCTCAACTTTTAAGTTTGTTTTAAATCTTTTAAAGTCTTTTAAAGCCTCCTATAATGGATTGTTATTATTTATTTTTAGTAATTAAAAACATAATATACATAATTTATTTTCTTTAAAGTCTAGATACTAGATGGTTTATATATGAATAAAAATTAAATATTTTGATAGCTGCTGATCTTATAAAAAATGAATTAATATAACTAAATTAATTTTTTATGAAAATATAGATTAATGTTTAACACTAGTTACTAAAATTTTAACTATTTACTAATTATCTTTTAAATTAATGATTAATTTTATTTTTTAAAAGTCAATAATATATTTTTTTTTATAGTCTGGATAGACAGTAAGATGATAGATGAAAAGGATAAAAAATACAGCTCTGTAGAATTAAAATCGATTTAAATTAGACTCTTACTCTAATTTACTATAGGTAGGCATGCTAATTTATTAGGTATGCATGATTTATGCATGCCAATTTCAAGGAAAGTAGGTATGCATGCTGTCAGTCATCACATTAATGGTTGAGAAATTGCTATTTTTCCTAGGTATAATTTAAATTAAGTTTCTTCCTTGGAGAGTGTAGGAATGCTCTGTTCGTTCCTGAAAAAGTTGTGAGGATAAACTTTGGTCTTCACTTTTGCTAATCTCTTGAAGTTGTTACTTTGATATTGTTGTCTACAACGACAGTATCAGTGGAAACATAATCCCAACAATTTAAATAATAAAATTCTAATAACCTCAATAAAAAAACCATAGTTAACAGTAAGTGAAAAATAATAATCTAACAAATTTTAATCTTAGTTAAACTGATCACACTCCAATCAAGCTCGAGTTGATAATAAAATATAAAAAGAAAAGTTCCAATTTAAGTAATAAGGAGCCTGGCTATCAGAATTGGTCATTTCTTGATGGTGTTAGAACAGACTACCTCTTTCTAATGTTTTAAAGAGTCACTTGAAATGCTGTTTTACATAGGTAAGGAACGAAAGTACAATGATGCATATAGGTTCTGCTTTTATGTTTTTGGTATGTTTCAATTTTACTTTCAGTCTTATATGTACATATTTATTCCTTTATAGTCTCTATTTTATTTAATTTTTTTTCTGATTGAAAAAAAACATTTCAGATTGAATTTAAAACTATCTAATTTTAAATAATTTAATTAATTTAAAAAATATTATTATTATTTTTTTAAATATTTATCTAAATATTATATTTTGTGATAAAGTATTTCAATTTAACTTGTAAAATTTCATATCTAAACACATTATATTGGAGGAAAATCATACAATATAAATAGCATATTTAAAGCAAAAGTAGGACAAGATTATAGGATTAGATTATAATTTATCTCTGTATGGTTTAGTTTAATTCGGTTAATTGGTAAAATAAAATAAAAAGTTAGTTTGATTATGTTTATTTTTACTGATTTTTTTTATAAATCTATTTCGAAAAATTAAATTAATTTTGTATAAGTTAAAATTAATTTAAGTATAAATTAATTTATAAAAATTGTAAAAGTATAATTTTTTATATGTATAAGCATATTAAAGCTTTTTAAAATTAAAATTAGTAAAATCTTATCTAATGTTTCACTTAAAATTAAACGGTGCATTGATTTTTTTTTCTCAATCGAAAATGCTAAATAAAATTTAATTCTATAAGTAACTTCATTCCAAATATATTAAAAGGAAAACCTTTTAATATATAATGAAGTGTTATTAGTTACCTTTTATTCATTAAAAACATAAATATACATAATTTATTTTATTTAAACTGTAGATACTAGATGGTTTAAGTAATAATTTTCTTCCCAGGACAGTGTAGGAATGCTCTGTTCGTTTCTGAAAAAGTTGCGAGGATCAACTCTCGTCTTGACTTCTGCCAATCTCTTGAAGTTGTTACCGAAATACTTGAGACCCCAAATGCTGGCTTGGGCGTAACTTGTGTAACCATTGTTATTAATCCCAATGTCAAGGTCTCTGTAGTTCAGATATGCAGCTCTGGGAGACTCTGAAGCATACTGTTCCATATATTTATACACTCTTCTCATCCAATTCATGTACCTTTCTGCTGCTTCATCCCCTTCCTCTTGCCAAGCAACCGTATAGAGAGCATGAAATATGTACTCAGATCTGTGTGAGAATGCAATTTCAGATTCCGAAATCTCATCCATTCTCCCTCCATAAGGAGCAAATTGAACGTCAGCATCTCCAATCTCATCCTCGTAAAGCAAGCTCCATAACCCTCGTAACCCATCTACAGGAATGGGTTTCCTAAAGTAATCAGATTTTCCTTTGTATTTCCCAAAACGATATTGAGTTGTGTTCAGCAAAACTTCCGGTGCTCCAATGCCTGGAGATTGCATCATTACAGAATTCATGAAGACAACTGAGCCAATCCAACTCGTTTCATTACAGTCTTTTCTGTCCAAACCCAACTCTGGGAAGCTCTTTCGCATCAGGGGAATAAGCTCTTCTACACCTCCAAGAAACATGGACACAAAACTGGCTTGTATTGTTAACTTCCCATGTTGACTGGAGTTTACCCTTCTGATGTCCATCCTAATGGTTATGCGCTCGTCTAATTTATTCGCCACAAGCTGCCACTTTTGAATAACCTCGGTTGCATTCTCTTCCAGTGTCCTTGAAACTCGGAACACTGTTACTTTTGATGGAACTGGAACTAGTTTTATTTTCCAAGCCACTATGACTCCAAAGCTTGCTCCTCCACCTCCTCTAATGGCCCAAAACAGATCCTCACCCATGGCTTTTCTGTCAAGAAGATTTCCGTTCACGTCTATTATGTGAGCATCTATGATATTATCAGCTGAAAGACCGTACTTACGCATCAAGAATCCATAGCCACCTCCACTGAAGTGGCCACCAATGCCTACAGTGGAGCACACACCCGCTGGGAACCCTAGTGTTTTGCTTTTCTGACTAATACTGTAGTAAAGTTCACCTAGGGTTGCCCCAGATTGAACCCATGCAGTACTGTTTTTTTCGTCAACTTGGATTCCTCGAAGGTTTAAGAGGTCAAGGACGACGAATGGAACCCCAGCAAGGTACGAGAGACCCTCGTAATCATGGCCTCCGCTTCGGGTTCGGATCTGCAAGCCATGGCGTTGGGAACAGATTATGGTGGCTTGAATGTGGGAAACAACCAGTGGCGTCACAATGACAAGGGGTTTTGAACTTGCATTGTGGAACCTAAGATTTTGAATGGAAACATCTAGGATAGAGGAGTATGAAGAGTTGGTTTGGGTGTAAACAACATTGGAAATTGAGGCGATGTCATGGGGATAATTGTAAAGACATTGAACAAACTTTTCATGAGTATCTGCTGAAGAAGGTGTAACTGAAAATAAAAGAGCAATGAGAGTAACCACTGCAAAATACAAGCTTAGAGGCTTCATGTTTGAGGATGGAATGTTGTTGATATGAGAAGTGCAGTGTGAGAAAGAGTAATGGAGAGTCTCTAATTTATAGTAGTCTGGAGTTTAATGTTTACATTTTAAGATACTAAATTGATCAACCCATGCCTTATGTTAACCAAATTTTGCCTTATCTTAAAAAAAATTAAACATGCCTAATTCTTTGTGGACTAATGTGAGACTATTTGACGAATGATACGTGGAGATTTCACAAACACATCAACTTTTTATAAAAAATGACATTTTCACGATTTGTTTTATTATATATATAATTAATCATCTTATTATAATAATAATAAAAAGAAATATACTATTGTCTTACTTGGATATCTTATTACTATATTAAAATTATGATTGATTTTCTTTTACATGACATTTTTTTACCCCAATATGACATATGACATAATATTTTTTTAATAGATAATAAAATAATGATGGACGCACACAATAAAATATTTATACATTATTTTAATATTATTTTACTATTTTTTTTATAATTAATTTATTATCTATAATATTCATTATTTTTTTATAATATTTCTTAAAGTAGCATGTCCAATCTGGAATTTGATTTTTATAAAATTAAGCGTGAGTAGTCGATAAAATGACAAAATCATAAATAATAATAAATATATATAGACATTATTTTATTTAATATTTTATAATTATTTTACTATGTATTTGATAAATGTTTATTTAATATAAACTAGATGTAAAAATATTCTGATTTATAGTAAATAATATGATATGTTTATTATTTTTTTAGTAAATAATGTGTTGATTTATTTTGAAATTTTATTAATTTTCCTGAAAACTTAAATCTTCATTTTAATATAAATAAATTATTCTGATTTATAGATATAATTTTAATTTATTAAAAAAATTAATTCAAATTTTATTTATTACAATATTGCATGCATTATTTATTTATAATATGAAAAATTATTTGCCTATAAAAATAAATTAGATATCTAATAAACATATAATTTTTTATTAGATATTTTTAATTTTTAAAATTTTTCTCTCATGTCATTTTTGAAAACCAAACAATTAAAAAAAATAAAAATCCATTTTTATTAAAAATCAACATCCATTTTAATTTCATCTTATTAATTAATGTTTATTTTATTATATATTTTTAATTTTAAAAAATTTCACTTATTTTATTTTTAAAAACAAAAAGAGTTAAAAAAAATTAAATTACATTTTCTTAAAAGTTATATTGCATTTTAATATTTATTTCATTAATAATTATTTTTATTAAATATTTTTAATTTCTAAAAAATCTCCTCATTTCAATTTTAAAAGAAAAATTGAGGGGAACCGAATTTTAAACTAGTTTTCCGTCATTATTTCGGCAAGCGGCGTTCAGAAATCGGTCATCTAGAAACCAAATTTCAAACTGAAACAGTGTTTCGTACTGAGAAATATTATCATTTATGTACTATCTGAGTAAAAAGGAAAAGGCATAGTAGAATACAGGGTAAAAAAATCCTTAAAAAAATGTGGACAAGGAATTTTTAGGGATATTAATGTTTATAACATTAATGTTTACTTTTTTTATTTACAATATTCAAACTTTAATATTATATGTTTTTCTGAGAAAATCCTACAGCTAGTCTTTTATCACTTAAACAATATATAAGTTATTACAGTAATGAAATCTTTTCTTATAATATGAATTTTATAAATTAACAGTTATCATCAAATCATAATAATGGAAAAGTTTGTTAAGATAATTTTATCAACAATTATCGTTGAATGAGTTAGAAATAAATCATTTCTTAATGTACCAGTTAATTTTTAATTTCTATCAAATTCAAAAACTGTAATCACTTTATTAGTATTTTTAAAATTATAAATGAAATGGTGGGAAAACCACTTTATAGCATTTAATAATATATGGAACAAAAAATCACCACCATTAAATAACCTTTTCGTTCTAGAACAATATTAACATAAATTTGTTGCAAGATTTAAATTTCTTTTTTATTTGTAGATATATACTATTTATATATATGGAGAGAATATATCAAATTGTATAGCTATTACACCGATGATAGCATTTTATAGCATATTATTTTCATTAATCTAACTATTTTATCGTAGTAATACATTACCTTGTTATGTAAAATTTCATAAAAAAATAAACATGATAATAATAAGTGGGTATTTATTTATTTAAAAGTAATATATTATAATATTTTAATATATGTATATATATGAATGAGGTATTAAATAATTCTTTTATCAATACAAACATGATAGAGGAAAAGAACTTTCAATAGATATAATTTAGAATAAATTAGCACTTTAGAAATTATTGAATTATATAATAGTTTATGTAAGTTACTTTCTAGCAAACACATACAATCTAATTTCACCTGTTTCAACTTAAAGGAGGGGAAAATAACAATCATCGCTTACTTTATTCTTCTGATATACAACTCATGCTTGTCTTGGCTATTTTGAGATGCTGCTTAATATATTTCCAATTTACTACATCATGTTTAGCTTTTCTCAAGAACAAAAAAGTTGTATGCAAATATTTTTCTTGACATGCAGTTTTATGATTTATTTAAATGATATTTAACAATATTGTGTTTGGAAATATATTGTTTTTATTTGAATAATGTTTTGAACTTGATAAATAATAAATTAATGACATAATTAATGTTGAGATAAGAAATTCTCAATTTTTTTTGTATTGATCCTATATTATTCATATTTTTTATCAACAAAGTATGAACTATATTTAAGAATGCACAAATGGAATACTCCAACAACCATTAAACGGGTACATGTATACATAGAAGGACTATAGCTTATTATGTCTCTCATAACAGGAGAGGTTTCTCCAACAATAGAAGTCTCTCATATAAGTTGTCTTCAAAACTAAAAGAAATAAGACCAACTATGTACTCCAAACGTTTGGTCATAAAATAAAATAGATAGATTTGGTGAACTTTGAAGTCATAAGTCGAAATTTTCTCTATCCTATGGTCTGATAATTAAAAGGTCATAATGTAATTAAATTACAGCCAGGAAAAACAACAATTTCTCATCAATCATTGATATATCTATGAGTTCGTATGACATTATAACTGACAGCTTTCATACCTACTTGCATACCTAACTGAGAGAATGCATAATACCTATTAGTAACATACCTAATAGTAAATTAGATTAAGAGTTATTTTTAATCAATAAAGAATAAATATATAAATTAGAGTATAAAACGTATATTCCAATCTTTTACAAAATATTTACAGTATGAGCAATAGATTAAACTTATTTAATATATATATAATTGGTCTCCTCTGCACTAGCAGGCTTAAAATAGAGTCCCAGAAACTAAAACATATTACCTGCCTAATCAAAACTTATAACCCTTCTAAACCCTCCTCATTCGTAACATCGACTTACGCAAAATATACTTCAGATCCCAATGCAGAACATCTAAGGGTATTCTTCATACATAAACTTACATAGAAGAAAAAGCATCAAAGAGCCTGTGCCTGGTAGCCCTGATCTCCCACGAAAAAAGTTCTTAGTTGTCAACACATTTGTTTCTCTCTCTATATTTACGAGTGACTTTGAAATTCATGTGAGTGTCCTTTATTATGCTCTGTCTCCATCTGCTTTTCAAATGTCAAGAAATTATTGTTTAATTTTTAAAGCTTATAAGACTAAAAGAGAATCACATTAAAGGTTAAACTATCTTTCAGAAAACACAACCTCAATGACTAAAATAGTCCCCATAAGCTCCGCGTAGAGAGCACAAGAGGTATGCATGCTTGATTGGTGCATTTTTTATGCCGTTATCTACAAACCAAGCATCAGAAATAAGATAATATTCATATTAGTGAAAATTGTTTCATAATGCAGCATGCACAAGAAACAAGCAAATCTGGAACAAAATATAACTGATATCAATTTATCCTATCTTCATATTTCATATATTCCCATATAGTTTGCCTCAATGTATGGACCACTATTCAAACTACCAAAAATTACCAATAGTAATTCTAAATATCGTGCCTGAATATCTAGATTATTCCATAAATTGCATCACCAACTTTGGTTTTGCCCACTATCTGAACACTTCCATCAGAGTTTCTATTATGCCCAGAGAAATACCTGGGTTTATAGGTTGCCATTTCAGGGACATGTAAAAAATTCAATTTAAACTAAAGTACATTTAGATCATAGAAAGAAACATATAGAAACCAGACCAGTAGCACTAAGAACAATAACAGTCACAGAGAGTCCAACAATACCAATTAGCGAGACCACGGCAACCTTGGGAGGGCAATAGTATTTTCCTTACGTCTTGGTATCATTTATCACAATAAATTTATTAAATATAAACAAATTTTAAAAAAAATAGTTATTATAATAAATAAATTAAAAACTATTTCATAAATTAAAAATTATTAATATTTAAAATAGTTTTTATTATAATAGAAATAATATTTTTTTATTATTAGTTTTAAAAAATTATAAAATTAATTTCTATATAATGAATTGAAGAGTGAAAAATCTGTTGATTTCTCTTCTCTTTCTCATAAGTTTTAGAAGAACATTTAATTGTGCTTTTCAGGTAAACCTAGAAGGAAACTCAATACTTCAATCTATTTATAAGAAATTTATCTTCTAGATATAGCTACTTTCACACTTTTTTATACCTTTGTAAAGGAGTTAGTTAGGAGTGCTTATGTGTTTAAAGAATGTTACCAAAGAGAAGAAAGTTACCACTCTTTTGAAGACAAAATTATAAGTTTTATGAATTCTCAAGCAAGCCAAATCAAGATCATTGAATGAAGAATTGAAACTCAAGCTAAAAAATTTAGTGTGTCAAATCATTCTGGAATAAGAGAAATCAAAAGAGTAAAACACAGATCAAACACTTCTTTACTAGTGAATAATTTAAAATGAACAAAACTGAGTCTTTACACGCACATAATCGATTATGCTCATAACATAATCTTATGACACTGATTTTTTAATAAGAAAAAAATGGTTATGTTATAATAGATTACGTGAAAAACATAATCGATTATGTTGCCATTTGAAAATGTCAAGTCTGGTGCACACATAATGAATTATGTGCATAACGTAAACTATTATGTTAAACATATTTTCAAAAATAAAATATCTTTTAAATACAAACTGAATTTTAACATATAAACCTCTTTCTATATTCTCTTCTAAAGATTATTCTTCAGTTTTTCAAAAGATTAAAACTGATTTTCGAAATTATTTTGATTTTATTTATGAATTATTTTTATTAAATTAATTCAACATAATGCATCTATAATTAACCTAATCTAAGAGGCAAGAAAAAAACGGGAACAATACACATTGAGCACGAAAATATTCAGTTTTTTAATCCTTCTTCTACAACTTTGATCAAGTCACTTGTGAAAAGAGCTAACGGTTTGTAGTACTATTTTGGATTCTTTCTTTCCAGGTAATGGTATTCCTATTATTATTTGATTATTTGTAAACACCATTGTTGGTGTATTTTTCATCTCTTGTGATTTTTTCAAGGGAGGTGTTTCATCTCTTGTGTGATCAAGAAAGGTGTATTGCCATCCTTTGAAGTTTTTCAAAGAAGGTGAGTTTTCATCCCTTGTGATTTTTTTAAGGAAGGTGTTTCATCTCTTTGTGTGATCAAGAGAGGTGTGTTGTCATCCTTTGAAGTTTTTCAAAGGAACTGAGTGTTCATCTCTTGTAGGTTTCAAGATAGGTGTTCAATCTTTAGGTTTATTTTTTTGCATGTTTCAATTGTAATATTGATTGTAATTGAATTTTCTAAAGATAGTGAGTGGGAAGTAATTCTCAAATTGAGGTGACTAGGAATTGGATATAGGATTGACTATACCCGAACCAGTATAAATCTTTGTGCACTTCTCTTTCCTTATCTCTTTACTTTAATTTTCTGCTTTCGCTTAAATACTCAATTAAAATAAATTAAGTAAAGACAAACAAGAAAATTTAAAAAGGGTGAATTTGTTAGTGACATCTTAAAATCATCAATTCACCTCCATATGTCATTTGTCTAACAAAGAATACTCGGGTTTGAGTCAATAGTGACTTATTGAAAGAATACTTGATTGAGTCAGAAATGACTTGTGCAAATAATATTTGTATAGGTTAGCATACAATATTAGTTTGTTAATGGAACTCAACTAGTTGGTTGAGAATTTGATGTAATTTGTGTTTACCAGATGAACCACTATAAAAGTATGTGTTAAGTGCATTCTTATCTCTCTTCAATTATATATTGTTGTATTTAAGTCAATCCTAAGAAGAAGAATTTTCCAAAAACTAGTTTTATCTTTTTAAAAAAGATTTTTAAACCTTTGTCACACAAAATTATCGTATGTCATAATCCTTTCATTATATGATAGTGAACATATGCAAAAATACAAAATACAATTCAATCTTCCTTCCTACATTTTCCTATTTTTCACAATAATAATTTAAAATTATCAATGTTAATGATCTTTCATAATTTATTTAGTTGACATAATTTTTTAATCAAAATTATGATTTTTTCAAATTATATTGACAAAAAAAAATTAAATTGACAATCATGGATATTCTCTGGAGATAATGTTGATTACAATTATTTAGGTTGATTATTTCTAGGACATTGTTTGGTTAAAGTTTATTTTGTCATCGACTTTTCAATTAATATTTACTGAAATTTTTTTCAAATTAATATTGATAAAAAGTCTCAGTTATGTTTGATGAACTTTTCCAATATAACATTAGAAAAAAAAGCCCTAATAAAAAACTATTGAAAAGTTGGTGTGAAACATAAAAGAAATAGTCACGATTTGAAAAAATCTAGTTCATATTTATAAAAAATAGTCTCTAAGATATTGGTTGAAAAAAAGTATGATTAATATTGAGCGAGAAATAAAAATAATCTATAACAATATCATCAACAATGTTTTGTAAAATTTCATATCTAAACGCATTATAAGATAGGAAAATCATACAATACAAATAACATATTTAAAGTAAAAACAACGATAAGTAATTTATAATTGATCTCACTATGGTTTAGGTTAATTCGGTTTATTGGTAAAATAAAAAGTAGTGTGATTAGGTTTGTTTCAATTTTTTTTATAAATTTATTTTGAAAAATTAAATTAATTTTGTTTAAGTTAAAATTAATTTCAATATTAATTAATTTATAAAATTATAAAAATATAAATTTTCTATATTTTTAAGCCTATTAAATCTTTTTAAAATTAAAATTAGTAAAATCTTATCTAGTGTTTCAATTAAAATTAAACGATGCATTGATTTTTTTAATTGAAAATGCTAAATAAAATTTATTACAATAAGTAACTATATTCCAAATATATTAAAAGGTAAACTTCATAATATATAATGGAGTGTTATTAGTTTCTTTTTATTAATTAAAAAAATTAATTAAATTTATAAGTTCTTTATTTTTAATTGAGTTCCTAACAAAATAGGTTATTTCGGTAGGAACCTAATGTATTTATATTTTTTTTCATTGAGTATTTATTTTTTTTATTTTCTTGTTAAATAAAATTCTATTATCTTAGATAATCATTACTTATGTGTCTTTATGTGGAAATAAAATTGAAACTATTTATATTTAAAGTATTTCACAAATTTAATATATTCAATTTAATTCTTCTTAAAAAAAACTATTCTATTGATTATTCAAAAATTTATAATTAGAGTAATAAATTCTTTAATTTTCGGAACTCAAACACAAAACACGAACTTAAATAGCAATAAAATTAAATATATATTTATTTTAATATTTAAATAATCATTTAAAATATTAAAACCTGTAATAATTAATTTTAAAAAAATAATATTTATTTGTGTAATGAATTAAAATATTTAATATTAATATTTAATTAAAAAAGATAAAGAAATAAAATTATAAATTTTTTCAAATAATAAAATGTAAAAATTGTAAAATTATATATATATATATATATATATATATTAAGTAATTAAAATGTTAAAAATTGAATTGATATTTTTAAATTTTGAAAGTAATGAAAATAACATTATGATTGAGAAATAAAAGTGAAACTGATTAAATAATTTAAAATACAAAAAACTTACATAATTTTTAAAGTTTTTCTTTTATTCTATATATTAGTTAATTTTAATGTGTAAAATTTTTTATTTGTTTTATTTTTTATTTTTAAAATATTCATAAAAAAATTGTATAAAATTGTTATATGAGAAGAAGATAAATATTAATATTTAAAGACAGATAATAGAAGAAACAAAACAGAAATTTAATTCATTAACTTTGGAGAAATAAGTCAAACATTCCAAAGAAACATTATGACGGATTAAATTTTAAAAATCATACTATAAAAGTATAAAAAGGAGAAAATAACATAATTACATTCTAAATATTTTTGTAACTTTCTTTATGATTATGTGTTGTTCGTTTATAAAATAATTTATTTTTAAAATAGGTTTAAATCAAAATCTTTCGTATAATAATTTATTTTATTTAAAGCGTAGATACTAGATGGTTTAAGTAATAATTTTCTTCCTCGGAGAGTGTAGGAATGCTCTGTTCGTTTCTGAAAAAGTTGTGAGGATCAACCTTGGTCTTCACTTTCGCCAATCTCTTGAAGTTGTTATTGAAATACTTGTGACCCCAAATGCTGGCTTGGGCGTAACTTGTGTAACCATTGTTATTAACCCCAATGTCAAGGTCTCTGTAATTCATATATGCAGCTCTGGGAGACTTTGAAGCATACTGTTCCATATATTTATACACTCTTCTCATCCAATCCAAGTACCTTTCTGCTGCTTCATCCCCATCCTCTTGCCAAACAACCATATAGTGAGTATGAAATATGTAAGATCTGTGTGAATATGGAATTTCAGATTCCGAAATCTCATCCATTCTCCCTCCATAAGGAGCAAATTGAACCTCAGCATATGTAATCCCATCCTCGTAAAACAAGTTCCATAACCCTCGTAACCCATCAACAGGAATAGGTTTCCTAAAATAATCAGATTTCGCTTTGTATTTCCCTATACGGTGTTGAGTTGTGTTCAGCAAAACTTCCGGTGCTTCAATGCCTGCAGAATTGTTCAACACAGAATTCATGAAGACAACTGAGCCAATCCAACTCGTTTCAGTACAGTCTTTCCTGTCCAAACCCAACTCTGGGAAACTCTTTCGCATCAAGGGAATAAGCTCTTCTACACCTCCAAGAAACATGGACACAAATCTGGCTTGCATTGTTAGCTTCCCAGGTTGACTTGAGTTTGCCCTTCTGAGGTCCATCCTAAGGAATATGCGCTCGTCTAATTTATTCGCCACAAGCTGCCACTTTTGAATAATCTCGGTTAAATTCTCTTCCAATGTCCTTGGAACCTGGAACACGGTCACTTTTGATGGAACTGGAACTAGTTTTATTTTCCAAGCCACTATGACTCCAAAGCTTGCTCCCCCACCTCCTCTAATGGCCCAAAACAGATCCTCACCCATGGCTTTTCTGTCAAGAAGATTCCCGTTCACATCTATTATGTGAGCATCTATGATATTATCAGCTGAAAGACCGTACTTACGCATCAAGAATCCATAGCCACCTCCACTGAAGTGGCCACCAATGCCTACAGTGGAGCACACACCCGCTGGGAACCCTAGTGTTTTGCTTTTCTGGCTAATCCTGTAGTAAAGTTCACCGAGGGTTGCCCCAGATTGAACCCATGCAGTTCTGGTTTTTACATCAACTTCAATTCCTCGAAGGTTTAACAGGTCAAGGATCACAAATGGAACCCCAGCAAGGTACGAGAGGCCCTCGTAATCATGGCCTCCACTTCGGGTTCGAATCTGCAGGCCATGGCGTTGGGAACAGATTATGGTGGCTTGAATGTGGGAAACAACTAGTGGTGTCACAATGACAAGGGGTTTTGAGCTTGCATTGAAGAACCTACGATTTTGGACGGTAACGTCTAGGATAGAGGAGTATGAAGAGTTGATTTGGGTGTAAACATCATTGAAAATTAAGGCGGTATTATGAGGATAATTGTAAAGACATTGAACAAACTTTTCATGAGTATCTGCTGAAGAAGGTGTAACTGAAAATAAAAGAGCAATGACAGTAACCACTGCAAAATAAAAGCTTAGAAGCTCCATGTTTGAGGATGGTTTTGTTGTTCATATCAGAAGTACAGTTTATGAAAGAGCGATGGAGAGTCTCTGATTTATAGTAGTCTGGAGTTTATTGTTAACATCCTTCTATTAAAAAAAATCTGATCAACATTATGTATATACCACAATTTAATACTATTTAATTAATATTTTATAATTATTTTATTATATATTTAATAAACTAACATATATTTATTTAATATAAACTAAGTACAGAAATACAGTAACCATACATCACATGATAAGTTTATTATTTACCTAAAAGAAATTAAACACATGCCTAATTCTTTGTGTCGTATGAGACTATTCTACAAATGATACGTGGAGATTTTACAAACACATCCTTTTAAAATATAAAGAATGATATTTTCACAGTTTTTGTCTCCTTGCATTGTCGGCGTGTAGATTCCAGCTTTTTATAAAAAAGAAAAAGATTCTCTCACGGAGAAGGAATTTTAAGGGATGTTCTACTAAGTTTTGATTTATTTTAAAAGCAATATATTATAATATTTTTAGTACATGTATATCTATCTATGAACGAGGTATTAAATAGTTTTTTTTATCAATTCAAACATGATAGAGGAAAATAATTTTTAATACATATAATTTAGAATAAATTGGCGTGTTAAAAATTATTGAATCATATAATAGTTTATGTAAGTTACTTATTTCACGTGTTTTCAACTTAGGCCAAAGTGTCTTGTAAGGCATATATTGCGTATTGTGTTTCTTATTATAGGAAGGGAAAAATAATAATCATTACTTACTTTATTATTCTTATGATATATAACTCATGCCTGTCTTGGCTATTTTAGATGCTGCTTAATATATTTCTAATTACTATATCAAGTTTTGCTCTTTTTAAGAACAAAAAAGTTGCATGCAAATATTTTTGTTGACATGCAGTTTTATGATTTACTTAAATGATATTTAATAATATTGTGTTTTGAAATATTTTTGTTTTTATTTGAATAATATTTTGAACTTGATAAATATTAAATTATGGGCATAATTTAATTTAATATAAGAAATACTCAATATTATTTTCTGTATTAATTCTATATTATTCATCTATGTAATTTGGTGTAGATGGACTATTTATTAATTTACTCCTTTTTTGTCTTCCCTTCTTTACCATTTTTTCTTTCATTTTTCATAGGATTTTAATTAAATACGTCCATATTCAGGAAAATTTTCAATTTCCACTGCTACAGGAACCGGAATCCACGTCGGTTCTGGGGATCATTTCACGACGGCCCCAAAACCGACGTTGAATCAGGCGACGTTAAAAGTAATATTTTCAACGTCGGTTCAATTTGAACCGACGTTGAAAATCACAAGACTTACAACGTCGGTTAGGGCCCTAACCGACGTTGTAAAATGCAGTTTCTAATTTTCTCATTTTCCCTAAATTTTAGTACCTGCATATTAAATAAACCAGCAAACCAGCCACAATTTCATATATAATACATTTCGAATAGCTAAATTTCAAAGATAGACTCTCTAGGCAAAGGTTTGATGAAGATATCAGCTAATTTAATTGATGTTTTGTATCTATGTATTCTATAATGCAATCCTTAACTATATGATCTCTAATGAAATGATGTGTTATGTTCTATATGCTTTGTCTTAGAAGAACAATTTAAAAAAAGAAAGATTGATGTAAAAACAACATTATTGGATGGATCTAATCGATCTTGAAAAAATCATAAAAAATAGTTAGACATTGAATTTTCCGCTAATTTTTGTTGTGTTATGTTCTTTTGATGTGTACTTGGATAAAGAGGCCTCACATCCCCCAAAATAATCATAGTTTTGAAAATACAAAATTTAGGTGTAGAAAAACTTCAAACGATCATAACTTTTGCTACGGACCTCGGATGGAGATGCGTAAAAAATGAAAGTTTTTGGAAATTCCCAAAGGAGATTTGGGCAAACAAATTTTCAAAAATCCTCCTTTTACTATAACTTTTTTATTATTTTACTATTTTTTACCTATTTTCCTAAATTTTGGCCATTTATGTGACTAACTTGCACTTGTCAAAAAATTTTGAAAAAATTTGTGGAGTTGTGTCGTACCAAGCAGAGAATTATCAGGCCATTACATCTTAGAAATTTCATAGTTGCATGTTCTTTTGTCCTAATTGCATCATTTTGCAGGTTTTTGTCATAATTCCTCTCTTATTAAATCCAAATTTTTATACAAAATCAAACAACATCAAATAAAGCCCCATGGGCACAAGCACAGCCAGACATCCATCAGAACAATCATCTACACTACAGCCATTTCAATAACCTAATCATACAAACACTATCTACAAAATAAAAAACAATAAAAATAATAAAAAATCCACTAACCTGGCAGCGACAGCAAGGCAGCAACGGTGGCGGTGGCGGCAAAGGAGGAACGCGCACCGGCAAGGCACAAGGATGAACACAACGCACCGGCAAGGCACAAGGAGGGCGGCAAGCGGTGGCGACAAAACCCAAAGAGGAAGGGCGGCAGGGGTGGCAGCGGCAGGGGTGGCAGCGGCAGGGGTGGCAGCGGCAGGGGTGGCAGCGGCAGGGGTGGCAGCGGCAGGGGCGGCGACGAGGAAGGAGAGAGACCGGCCGCAGCACCGGTGACGAGGAAGACGGAGCGCGCAGAGAGGACGGAGAGCGGAGCTTTGAGGGTCGACCACAGTACGAAAAGTGAGAAAGAAAAGGGGGAAATAGATTTTAAAAGGGTTTCTACATCGGTTGTAATTTATAACCGACGTAGAATGTTTTTGAATTCTACATTCTACGTCGGTTAAGAAACAACCGACGTAGAATGTTTTGAATTCTACATTCTACGTCGGTTAATAAACAACCGACGTAGTAGTGTTGACTTTCTACGTCGGTTAGTTACAGAACCGACGTAGAATGTAGAATTAAAAACATTCTACGTCGGTTATAGATTACAACCGACGTAGAATGGTCAAATCAAACATTCTACGTCGTTTGTATTTAAACCGACGTAGAATGACGACGTTGATTCCTAATTCTGTAGTAGTGTTCTCAATCATTGATGTGATGTAAACCTACTTGCATTATAAGTGGCAACTTGCATACCCACTGGAAATTAGCATTCATAAGTCATGCATACCTAATATATATATATATATATATATATATATATATATATATATATATATATATATATATATTCATTGCACATATACACTAGTATCTTTTTACATACACTAATATTAATACTTTTTATGAATACAAAAAGTTTGTTTGCTATATAAAAATATAAGATTACGTATTATATTTGAATAATAATATAATAACTAAAGTAATTTTTTTCTCTGGAAAGAATATCAATTAAAAAGGAAATACTATGATGTTACAACTCTTTTATTAAAAATAATTTACAAAATAAAATAAACTAAAAAAAAATATTTATTAAGTATGAAAAAACATAGATATCCATTAACAAGTATGTTAAACAATATAAAAATATACTGCAAAAAGAAAAATAAAACCAATAAACAAAACAACAAAAGTCAAAAAAATGAAAATAGTACAACAAATGTGAAAGAAAGAAAAATAATAGCAAAAAATTTTTTTTTTCATACTTTGTGAAGTGTTCAATGAAAGTATATTAATAATGTAAGCAAGAATCAAGAATCAAAAGAAAAAGATAAAAAGAGAAAATATATGGTATCTAACTCAATCTCATCGTTTATCAAAGTTTATTTTTTGTATAATTTTATGTAATACAATTTATCTTGTATACTAGTCATTACTATAATATTTTAAATTATACTATATTTACTATTTCTAATTATACTAACTAATAATAAAAACATATTTTTATTATTACTAATACTACTACTAACAACAAATATTGGAAGTAAACATTAAAGCTCATTCAACTCTTTTTTAATAACTTTGTCAATTTTATCCACATGCGCATTGAGTCAGTTCTCTTTTGAATTTTGTAGTAGCTTTTCCTCCTTTTCATCATTCTTAGGAAGGCTACTAGATATGATAACTGGAAACTTGTTATTTGTATCAAATAAGGTATAAGGCTTCAACTCTAAAGAAGATCACTATTGAATGAGTGTAGGAAAATCATCAGAAACATCAACAAGAATATTAACAAGCATGTATTATGTGAAGATTAGAATTGAACTGTGTGGCAACCAGAGATAATCTTGTACATAGAGGGATAACGATCTCGAACAATTTATGTGGGTTGTGTGCTAAAGAGAATGATTCTGACAATCATTTATTTTTTGAACGTAGTGTGTCAAACATAGCATGGAACTTATGCAATAAATGGTTGGATATTTTGAATGTTCAACATAATCAGACATGCATGCATCTGGACCAATTTTGTATTCCAAGTACAAATTACAAAAAGAATAGGGTCTGAAAGACCATGTGGGTAGCAGTGATAAATGGTATTTGGGAGCAGAGAAACTCTATATTCTCATACTTTGACTGGTGCTTAAGCCCAATAACTTGCATTCAAGGGATGAAATAGTTTTTGTTTTGGAAAAACTTATCATGTTAATTGTTTCTTTCCTTTTCGATTGTGGTAAATGTTTCTGTTTAGCATTAATACATAACTCCTTTGTTTCATGCTTACGATGATTGTCTGAACGAGAGGATGGATATAAAGCTTCCTCACAAGTTGAAAAATCTGTCATATTATCAATGTCAACGTGAACCGATTTGGAGTACGAGTTAAGAATCTCCAAGGTTGCAGGATATGGTCTAGAAGAAACTGTGAACTAAATACGTAATAAAGGGATAATTTTGATTATAGTGATGCTCTCCTTCCATTTTTGTTATTCTGGCCGGGCCGGTTAAGTCATTTGATGTAGGGTTACCAAGACCGGCCAGAGTATTGTAGGGGCAAAATTAGTTGTTAATGTAAAATAGGTGCATATTTTAGGATAAGTTTTTAAACAGTAATCATATATAAATTATCTATGTAAATATTTTTTTTTTGTTTTTGTATATGGATTGGGGCACTCCTAATATCTCTTTTAACTATTTATATTTTTTCTTGTTGACAAAAAAAACATGTATTAATTGTTGGAATCACCTATTGGAAAAGGATTTTCTTCAGCAAGTGAAATAGAAATAGGATGTATAGCAGAATTAATTTCATCAAATATAATACACATGTTTGAATCACAATTGCATATGTATCAGTGTTTGAAACTGTGATAAATCAAAATCTAGGTCTACTTAGTTTTCATATATTTCTCTTGTTCAACCAACTCTTCAATATTTTCTTATTCTTTTTCTTTACTTTTCCCCTTCTATCATACAAGTTCTTTAACCTTTCCATTTATACCAAAAAACTTGATACTTTCATTCATTGGAGGCTTAAGAGTTTGTACAATTTCATCCATACGACTAACCAATTGATCAAGTTGATTTTGTATCATTATATGGCCAATTCATACGATTAACCAATTGATCAAGTTGATTTTGTATCATTATATGGCCAGCCTATGTAGTTTGTTAAAATATAATGTTATTTACATTCATTTGCCTCACAAGCTTCTATGGTTCTTTAAAACAAGAAGTAATATACTATACAAATTGTTGATATTGTTATACTCTTTAAAATATGATTGAACTTGTTGGCCTTCATCATAATAAAACTATTAAAAATACGGTTGTGACTATTACAAATATGACTTAGAATGTATTTCATAGTTATGTTATGTTGCTGTTATAATTGGAATGAACAAAGTTTTTTTATAAAAAAACAATATTGATTGGTTATGTATCAATTTTTCTTTTCTGATCTCATTAAGAAAAAAACCATTTTATATTCAAATATTCAAGAATAATGAATCAATTAATAGTTAACGGTTGCGATTTGTCTCAAGATTGTTTTTCAATTTTTCAATAGAAAAAAGGGGGAGTATTCTCATATACTTCATATCGATATTTTCATTGGCGGCATGGCCGAGTGGTAAGGCGGGGGACTGCAAATCCTTTTTCCCCAGTTCAAATCCGGGTGTCGCCTGATCGATAAGACACTTGAAATGAAATATTACGTTTTTAACTTTTTTTTCCAACAGAAGCAAGCGAGGGAGGGAAAGGGAGTCTTGAGAATTGCGTTTGATTCTAAATTCTAAACATCAGTAGCTTTGTTTGTTCTAAAAAATGCTGTAAATATTTTCGTCTCGGATTCAAGGAAAGATTCTAGTAGTGAAAAGGAATCAATAATTTTAGAAATGATAGTTCTTTCACTACACAACTATTGTAGTGTCTGTCTCCTGACTGGGTCTTGAATTAGATTGGATAAGAATAAGTCGGATAGGGAATTCCTTTTTTAGTTATAGAAAAGGCAGAAGAAAAACCTTGTATACAGACTAATGTAAAGTTTATGAGTGCTTCCACTTTTTATCAATATTCTTTTAGATAAATTAGATTGAATAGCTTTCTTAGCTAATTCGCTCTCGTAAGAAAGTATTCTTTAGATTTTAATATTCTATATTCTAATAAAATTAAAAAGTTTTGATTCTAAAATAGAAAAGAGAAAAAATTTTTTTAGTTATTTTAGAGAACGAATTGGGAGACATTTAAGGGATTCTTTCAAATAAAAAGAAGAGTCTAAGTATGCAAATTAATCTGTCTTTATTCTTTTTTTTATTCAATTCTTAAGGAAATGAGGGGATAAAAGAGAAATCTTATTATTCCCACCTGTTAGTAACATTCATTTATTTATAAATTCCTATGATGTTTTTTTTATGCTTAATGTTTTCCGATTTGACTAAAAAGAATCAAAAAAACATTTTAGATGTTCTAATAGATAGAATGAATTCTTGCTTTTAGATAGAATGAATTCTTGTTTTTCGTCAATGATATGAGTCCAGAATTTTTTTTTGACTCTGTAACAGCAATTCCACTATTATAGTATAGTATTTTTAGCAAATAATACAAAAAAGATAATAGAAGAAAAAATTGAAAAAAAGAATGAAATAGTTCCTTCATATTTATAGAGATAAGAGACAAAATTTATATAGATATAGTAAGTATTGCTTGGTCTGCTTTAATAGTAATTTTTTTATTTTCCCTTTCCTTCGTAGTATGGGGTGGGGAAGAAGTGGACTATAGAATACTCAAAATTGAGTTAAATCTTGAAATAAATAATAATTTCCATATAAAATTGATTAATTAAAGAAACTAAATGCATATCAATACTAAACAAAAATGACTAAACAAAAATCTAGAAAATCACAACTAACAGCAGAAATAATTAAAAAAACAACAAAATTAAAAATAGCAAAAACAAATACGAAAACAACAGATAGAAAATAAAAACAAAAAAAAATGCAAAAACAAAAAAAATACAGAAATAGACTGGAGAAAGAATAACAAAAATAGAAAAATAATAAAGAACAAAAAAAAGATAAAAATGTAAACGAACAACAAAAATATAAAAACAATATAAAAAATAAATATAAATAATAAGTAAAAATAGAAATAGTAAAATAGAAAAAAAATAAAAAAACAGAAAAAGAGAATAGAAAAAAAAACAGAAAATGGATAAAATAATCCAAAACAGCAACAATGAAAAATCCAAAATAAAAATAGATAAAAAAAATTAGAAAATAAATAGAAACAACAAAAACAGAAGAATAGAAATGTAAATATTGAAATGAGATTAAAAAACACAAAAAAAAAAAACACTAATAATTGGACACAATAACATGTGTCCTATAGTAAGGATATATATCAGTTTGATATTCAATTGTCATTAATTGAAATAAAAAATTACTGAACTTTACTAAATTTTGCAATAGAGTACAATTGAGATTGCTCATCACAGGACACGTTATTGTATTCAATTTTTACTATTTTCTTTATAGAAATTATTTTTTGTGATTTTCATGTAAAATGTAAAACTAAATTGAAAAGAAAATTAAAAAAAAACATATTAAGAGAAAAGATCAAATGTGAATTCATGGGATCAAGATTAAACATTTTGAACTGAATTTCGCATATAGATAATTGGATATCAATTTATGTTTCTATTTCTATAATTTAAATTAAAAATTAATTAAATATTTGATTTAATAATTAAATAAAGATTAAATCAAATAATACTTTGATTTAATTTATATAATCAGTTTAATTATTAATTGAATTAGTTACTTATTTAAATTTGGATCTAAATTATAGAATTAATAAAAAATTATTTAAATTTTAAATTTTTAAATTGACTTTTGATACTCCCTATTTTCATTTTCACTAATCTGTTTTTATTTTCTAATTTTCTTTTAAATTTAATTTTTTATGTTACATTAAAACTCCAAAATTAATTTCTGTAGGAAGATAGTAAATATTGAATGCTAACATAAATAAAATAATTTAGTAAAACCTTACTAATCTTTTATTTCAATTACTACTAGAATTATTTTATTTTTTTATATTTTATGAAATTTTTTTTACAAAAATTATTATAAAAATTTGTAAATAAAATTTTCTATTATTTTTTCTATGAATTTCATATAAATTTGTGGAAAAATTTTCATAAAGTACAAGAAATTTTAGTAGTAAATATTCATGGAAAATAATATTTACCCTTAAAAAAATATCCGTGAGAAATAATCCATAGGTAGTACTTTGTAGTGGTTGCTCAAAAATATTACTTATACATATATAAAATAATCAATTAATTGTAGGAATTATGATATTTTTAAAGAATTTAACTTGTTGAATAAATATCAATTTTTAGTCTTCATAATTTAGCATCAGGGACTAAGATAATTTAGTCTATGCAAAAGATTCAATTTAGGACTAAAATAATTTAGTTTCTGGAGATTAATAGTTAGCATTGTCAAAGATTCAAAATTGAGTATAAAAAGAATAGATAAAATATCCATACTAAAAATTAAGACAACGAAATTGTGAGTATGATTCGTACTTAATTTTAAATAATTTTTTTTCGTATGTGTTGCTTTGATCGCATTGGTTTACCTTCTTTTTAAATTAAAATATCTATCAACCATGACGATGTAAAACCTTTATTTTACTCGTAGTGATTGTTTAATTATAAATCATCTTATAAAAGTACAAAAGTTTGTATTTTTATGAAAAAAGTTCTTTTAATATGTTAAATGAATATATAATTATAAAATACATATGGTTAAATTTATTAATTTATTACTATACTTATATATAATTCTAATTTAAGTACAAATTCAAATAAAATATGGATGTAATATTTTATTAAAAATATGAGAGATTACTGTTTATTTAAAAATTAAGAAAATGTAATTGTCTTTTTAAAATGTTTTGAAGGAGAAGTATTGGATGAATTATTTAGGATAATAGACTATGATTTTTTTATTGATTTCTTGATGATAAAAATAAAAAATTCTTGGCTTTTTTAAATTAAAAAAGTTAAATATATGTCACATATAGGTATAGAAAGATAATTAATGTAGAAAGTGAAATGACATTATAGTAGTGAGAAGTAGGGAAGGAAGGAAAGAAAAAGAATCACTTTCACGTGAACATTAATTGTTTATGGCAGTCTGGACCCCAGGAGGTTCACACTCATAGCTCAGGATTTAAAGTATCACTTCCTCTTTTTCTAAAAAATAAGTGTGGTTATTGAATAAATTTGTATTATTTTATTTATTATTTTTTAAATTTTAATGATGTATTAATTATTTTTTATTAATTATATTTTTATTTTAAAAAATATAAAAATAATTAAATAATTTTTTTTATAAAATTTTAATCCATCATTTATTTATATTAATTAATTATTTTTTATTTTTATTTTATTTTTTTGTCAATTAATAAATTATATTTAATTTTTTTAAAATATTATTAAAAAATTTTAAAAATTTATTATAAATTATAAGAGTTACTATTATTAATTTATAACAATAAATCTTAAAAAATTCTTATTTAAAAACAGAGTAATAAAATGAAATCATAATTCATAATAATACTCTCCTATAGTTTAAGTAGGTTTGATTGGTTATTATTAAGAAAGTGAAATTTAGTCTCATTCTATATCATAAAGCTAGTTTGCTAAGATCAAATTTGCATTTGTGTATTATTGGTTTGACTTCCAGTTATGTATCTAAAAAATGTCGAAATTTGTCTAAATCTGTTTTCTCACTTAACTAGTGTGGAGAAGGGTCTTTAAAGTTTAAAGTAAAGAGACTCTTAATTTTGCATCCTCTGTAGAGAGAAAGAAGAGAAAAAGAAATCAGTAAAACTAATTCACATATTGATTCAACAGTTTCAGTAAAATTAAGATTTTTGCTTCATTCATTTATCGTTCGATCACCGTTGGATTAGACTCAAAATTGGACACTAAGTTTCCAATGTATTCATCATTGGAATCGTGTATTCTGTCTGCGGGTTTGGTTCATTCAATACTAACTCACTTCGACTTTGGTATATATTCCAGATTATTTAATAATTAGTCACGTGTTCATGTATTGTTTATTTGTATTACATATAGCTCGTGCACATTGTATACCTTTTATTTATAACAATACCTAATTCACTTACATTGACACAAGAAAAAAAATATGGTTCAAATAATTATTATCAATATATTTATGCATGTTTGGTTGAATCTCTTATATCCTTAATTAAACTTTTTTTTTAAATATTTTAAAGTTCAAACTCATATTACTTAATTTGTAATGATAAAATTAACCATGTTGAAATCAAGTAAACACATTTTGTTATAAATAAAGACTTAATAAATAATAAAAGATTTAATAGACTTTTTTGTTCCAATTTTTTTTAAGTTTTTACCATATATTTTTATTATTATTTTTTTAATATAATTTCAATTATGATTAAAATCTAATTTTAACTAAAATTGAAAATATATTTAAAAAAATAATGAAACATATTATAAAAATTTTAAAAAATTAAAACAAAAAAGTTATTAAACGAATAATAAAATGATGATAATTTATACTATTTTATTTAAAATATTTTAATATAATTATTATTGCTTAAATTTTGTACTATTTCATATTAGTTTTCAAATCACATAAAATATTTTTAATTATTACATATACTCACAACATAAGTTATATTTATATTGAATTATTTATAGGCACTAATATAATTTTGCTTCACAGGTTAATATTTTCTTAGATTTATTCCAACCTTGAGATATTAAATTGATAAATAATTTAAAAGAATTGATTATAATTCATAGTACTATATGAAATATTTTGTTATATTTTTAATTACTATTACTTGAATTGGTATTATTATAATTCAAATGTAAATCCGATACATAATGTTGATATTTTTTATATAACACAAACTATTTTTATTAATAATAAATATATTCTGTCGATAAAGAAAATAATAATAAATATATTTTATTTTTAAAAAGGTCCCACGAGTAAAGATAATAATACCAATAAAGTGAAGTTGAAAGCTAATTTGGAGAGATATATAAAAATCAAATATAAAAAATCAACTTCCGATAGCTTATATATATAATATTATTTAACATTATTAACATTTTAATTATTATTTTCAAAATTACGATGAACTTATTAATCCAACTTGACACCCACCGAGAGAGATACAACCAAATTTAAAAACGAAGAAATAGTTGATATATATAATGAAATTAATTTTAATTAGCAGAGAAATAATAATGAGCGTTGCTAGGCACATATAAATGGGACAAAAAATTATTCTAGAAGGAGAGTTTGCCAAAGACATATATCTCAACATATGAGGGAAAGGAAGAAGATAAGAATAGAATTGAAAGTTGGTTATACATATATCTCAACATACTCTAAAAATCCTTCTCACGCATTTAAATAAATGAAGATATTTATGTTCTCCATCTTGTATGGTACCTCCTGGTAGGGTCATTCCAACTGCAAAACTAACGGTTGCAATTTCTTTTGCTTCCTTCCTACACACTCACTCCTTTTTCTTTCTCATTCTTTGATATTTTGTCAAATCGTTTATTTCATTTTGCTCTCCCATTTTAATTTCTCTTCTTGGTCCTGCATTTATGTAAGATTGTAGTTAACTCAAGGACCTTAAAAGTTTAATATCGTTACAATTTAAGAAAGTATAGTGTCTACTATGGCTAACTCAAAATGATGAATATCTACGTATAAGATATTTCAGTGGTTTTATTGTTTGAGAAGTTTCTTTGTATCATATTTTTTTATGAATTTCTATTATCGTTTATTAGTTTTTAAATTAAAATAATTTGTTTTACCTAACATAAGGGAAGGTGCAAAATTTAATATATACTAAAATGTGAATACTTTAAGTAAGTTAAAAAAGAAATATGTTAATGATGATGTGATAAGATATTTTTTAATATAATAAAAAAGAAGTGAGTTTTAGAATGTGAATACTTTACGTAAATCTAAAAAAGAAATATGTTAATGATGATGTGATAAGATATTTTTTAATATAATAAAAAAGAAGTGAGTTTTAGAATGTGAATACTTTACGTAAATCTAAAAAAAAAATATGTTAATGATGATGTGATAAGATATTTTTTAATATAATAAAAAAAGAAGTCAGTTTATTGTGGTTGTGGAACATTAAGCTAAGTTAATCTTTGAGGATTATGAAAAAATTAAAGAGAAACAAAAGATTTAGAGAGAAAAATCATACACAATCCTCCAAAAACAACAAATGATCTTCAATAATTTATTATCTTTACGTCTCATTTTTTCTAGTAAGAACTTTTATATGAGTGTTGCAAAGATGAGGATGAGAGCTCAAAGGTTGTGGATATATTAGAAGATGATAGCGTTAAAACTACATTTACTTTTCCAATAGCAAAACTTAAAAGTTATAATAATAAAATAACAAAGAAGGAAAAAACACTCATCCTCGTACAAAACACTTTACACTATCAAGGAAGCTTAGGATCAATTGAAGGAAGAATTTCAAAGGAGTGATAGAAAAAAAGACGATGCAAGTTTTAAATCAAAGCAGAAAATTTGAAACTGTGAAGATGAAGGACAATGAATCTGTTAAAGAGTTCACTTATTGTTTCTTAAAGTTAGTCACATGTACAAGGTTGCTTGGTGAAGAACTGAGTGATCAATGTATGGTTATTTCTCTATGATAATAATGACAAAATTGGTGAATGGTCTATAAGCCACTAAACACCAACAATCTCTCATAATGGAGGACAATGTGGAAGGTGCTCTAGTTGCATAGACCAAAGGAGAATCCAACAATCGAAAAAGCCTTATAGTGATAAAGAAATAATAAGAAATTTTAGAATCATATAAGTAAGGATAAAAATTGGAAGGAGTTTCCACCTTGCTCATGTTGCAAAAAGTAACCATGCTTAAGATTTGTCCTAATTCAAACCAGATGCTAAATGCAAAGTTCGTAACCAACTTGGGCACATGGAGAAAGTTTATAAAAACATACAAAACAAATAAGAAAAAACTACTTGGATTGTCCAACAATACACTGGATGTTGGAACAACTCTTGTTGTAAGTTAGTACTCAACATGTGATAGTAGGGAAGTTTGGCTAATAGACAATGGGTGTACAAACCACATAACTAATAATATTAGCTTTTTTAAAGGCTTAGACAAGACACACATTTCCATAGTTATCATAGACAATGGAAAACATGTAGCAGAGGAAGGTAAAGGAGTTCTGTCCATTGAGACTCTCACATGTGCAAAATATATTTAAGATGTTTTATTTGTACTTAAATTGAGTCAAAGTCTATTAAGTGTTAGAAAAACGTTGACAAGAAGTTATTCTTTAATTTATGAAAAAAAGAATTTTAAAATATTTGATCAATATAGAAATGAGTTGATGACCATTTAAATGAAAGATAATTTTTTTAGTTGAATGGAAGAAAAAGAGGAACAAGCTTTTGCAAACAAGGTAGATGACTCATTTGTGGCACATGAGACTTAGCCGCTCAAATTTTTACACTTAGAATCATATGACTTCAGAGTTACAAAAATTAAAGGTCATGAATTTAAACATAAGTCATGATATGGAATCTACAAAGATAGAGCATGAACAACTTAATAAGAAATTGAAAGAGAATAATTTTTTTAATGATTTACAACAAAAGAATGTTTTTTAGACATTGCAAAAAAATGTGATGAAAATTAGTTCTCTTCAATTTTCTTTTATAAAGAAAAAAATATTATAAAATATTTTGAATCGTCTTAAATATCAAAAGAAGTAAATTATCAATTTAAAATTCACCTTAAACAAGAAAAATAAAGGATAAGAAAGACAGTTAGATAGTTTGAAAAAACAAAAGTTTGAACTTCTCAAACTCAGACATCTTTTTGAATGTCATAAAAAAAAAAAAAGATGAAAATAATACGGTGAAGATAATTTAATAAAATTTAAAATAATGACTATTATAATAATTATAACTATGACTAGTGATGACTTGAGTAATAAAGAAACATCTCAAAAAGGAATATTGGAATTTGATAAATTTTTTAGTTACATTTTCTATGAGCTTTTGTTGTCACTTATTGTTTTTTAAATTAAAATAAATTACTTGTAATGAGATATGAGAAAGTGTAAAATTTAGTTTGTGAGAAATTTTTTAGGATTCATTTGATAAAATATTTTTAATTATAATAAAAAAATAATAAGTTTATTGTGATTGTGAAACATTCTTTTTTAGTAATATATTATTTTGTTATTATTTTTATAAAAGTTAATTTAATTCCCAAATAATACAAATTATTGTTTTCTCTCTAATACATCGACAATAGCATGTGGTGTATGTCATAATGTTCTTATAGAAACATTTGAGCTCAAGAATCGGATTAATGCGAGGAAGCTAAATATTTGGACATCTGATCCCTTAAAAGGCTACACCACTCTCATTATCATTATCTTCAAACGCTTAATATGAAGAATGTTTGAATTTTAAGTGAAGTGAAGTTAATATTAAAAGTGCTAACTTTATAGCTGTGTTGTCAACATTGTATTTGAATCTTCACTCTTAGAGTACGCAAACTTTATAGCACTGCCTTTGCGTATGAGTGCAAGATCTCAAAAGTTTATATCGTTATATCTAAACGTTATTAATTTTATTAAATATCTCATTGCTTGTTTTTTTTAATTAAATATTTTAATTAGATTGGTATTAAACTATAATGCAATAAATAAAATGGAGGGTAAGAGTATAGCTACCGAATAAAATCATTCTATAAGTGGACTAATTTTAACTTATTATTATGTATTGTAATATTTCAGGGATGTCCAATAGTTCGATTATAAATCAATTGACTATGTTATGTCAATATGGACAACCGATTTTATTAATGTCTACAACACATTAGGCTAGATAAAAATTATAGTTGATAGGCTATGTTTTTAATTATAGTTTTGATTTATGGTTTTTAAGTTCTATAATGTGTTCATATTTTTAAGCCTTATTTACAACTTTTTTAAATGAGAAAACAACTTAAACTAACGAAATTTAAAAAAATAAAAGATTAAACAATGATTGACACTACAATTATCATTGTATCACTAATATGATGATAGTTCACACTACAACTATTGTTATATTTTATTTTTAAATTAAAATAAAAATAATCATATGGCAACGGTTACACCAAAGTTATCATAGTTAATTTTAAATATGATGAGAGTTCATTAATAAGCATCTTCGAATACAATATTTATAATGATGGGTTGGACCTTCATTGAAAATGCATATTTTTTAACAACTCCTCCATCAATAACACTCATAGAACTTTTGTCAAAGAGGTCATTTGCGGTAGTGCACAAACACCCAATTTTAACCATATAAAATGCACAATTAACTAGTCCAAACACTATTTACAAAACAACTATTTTAATTGCAACTATGACAAAATAAAATTCATAACACATTATTTTATCCTTCATGCATGTACATGTTGGAATAATTGGCTCTAGAAAGGAGAAAGTTGAAATAGAATCTTAGATTCTTTTCGGAGAAAGTTACACTAGACCATCTAGTGATCACGCACATACAATTTTTATATTAGTTCGCTCAAACTTAGTGCATATGTCTAGTTCCCTCTTAAGATAACTCTTAAGAGATTCTGGTAATAAAAAAGATGATCACAATGAATATGTTAATCACTCCTAATTATCACAAACACACAAATCACTCCTTGTTATATCATCTCGATCTCTCTTGAGAGACCTTACAGAAAAATATAGAATATAATCTCTTAAAAAAAGTTCAGTTTTAGATCACAAAGTGTTTTCTCAAAAAAGAAATAATACAATGATTTCGTTCATATCTTAAATCCTAAACCTTAAATTTAAAAAGAATAATTAAAAAATTCTAGTCACTTAATATTGCTTGAAATGCTAGATTGTTTAATTTTCTTGTATTCTTGTATATCCATCATCTCTATCATGATGTCTTTATATAATCTTCATAAGTTGATTGTTAATGTCTTTAAGACTTCATGTCGACTCTTTTGATTTGTAGTTTTAAAATAATTAAAGTTAATTTGGTTTGATTTATCGCAAAAAGAATTTTTTGTTAATATCTTTATATGTTCTGTTAAGTAAGTATATATATTCTGAAATCTCTTTAATAATCTATAAAAAAATTTAAATTTATAGAATTTGTATCATATATAAATGTGTGTCGCTTATTATCATTTCTTTCCTTTCTTATAACTTTAATTTTTAACATTATTCTTTATATAAGGAATTGATCTTTTAAACATTATTCTTTATGGAAGAGAATTGATCTGTTTAACGTTTGTTTTTAACTTCTGAATAAAATAAATCTTTTCCTGTAATTTGAATGGTATCAAATCCTTTACAAATCTATTATATCGTTTAATGTTTTCAGCTGTAAGAACGAAGTTGTTAAATACTTCTTGTAGATAAAATACTAAAATATATAATCATAATAAGTCATAATATTTTTTTTTATCAAAAAACACTTTTTTACGAGAGTTTATAAAATTTAGATCATCTAGATCCTTGACATTCCAATGCAACTACATAACCTCAAAAGGGTACGACATTCCTTTCACCATGACACCACTGCACGATGCAAACACAAAAAACGTGACGACCAAATTTCTCACTCCAATGCTCAAACAACCCTAAATAAATAGTGACTCGCATTTCCCAACTACTCCCAAATAAAAATTATATGTTTCCATACAAGAATAATTTTAAAAAATAAAATATTTAAATAACTTACATTTTGAAAAAAATTCATTGCCCATCATCTCATCCGTTTTAACAATCAATATCAATTAGTTTGACATTACTCATTTTCATTAGGAGATCTGGAACAATTTAATGAAATATATATATCATTCATACGTTTAAAAAAAATCTAAATAAAAGTTTTAAAATATTGATATAAATTTAAGAATAATCAATGATCAAATAAATGAGTATTTCTTCTGCTTTTAAATAAGCATAGTTTAAATTTTTTTATCCAAACTAATAAAAGTAATAATTTTTATAATTTATAATAAATTTATAATTTTTTTAATAATATCTTTAAATAATTAAATATAATTTATTGATTATAAAAAATAGATAAAAAATTAAAAAATAATTGATTAATATAAACAATTAATCTATTAAAGTCTAATGAAAAAAAATTATTTAATTATTTTTATATTTTTTAAAATAAAAATATAGTGAGTAAAAGATAATATAAAATAAATTTTTTTTCATAAAATAACACTTATTTAAAAATAAAAAATTTAAAAAGAGAGCATTTAAAAATATGTTAAGTAGAGTCTAATGCTATAATTATTGGTTAATGTACTGAAAAAAGATATCGATGTTAAGAAGCAGAAGTTCTCAATATTTTGTTGATTGTGTTGAAATTTACGTTATAAAACTAGAGAGAAGTTGTAGGAGTTTCCGTGTATGTTAAGAAAACGCAATTGACTATGAAACTTTACTTTGTCTGAATCCTCGGGTCCTCAACGTTTTTTCCACCATGATGTTCTTTTTGTCTTTTTTGTGGTCACATTTACAAAGTTATCTTCAATTATTATATGATTGTTACCAAGTTATATCAAGCGGTAAGCGCTTCTCCTCACCCTTTGGTACCAACACGAGGACGCGTGCTCGATTTCGGACGAGGACCGAACTGGGGCAGCGTGGGTAAGTTCCCTTGAGATTCCCGAAGAGCGGGGAAATTCGAGGCGCGAAATCGTGGTGGGACCCAGAGGTTGTAATTAGTAGTGTGAACTCTGTCTACTAGCTATAGCTTTGTATCTAACCGGCTTTGCCAGATTTATACTCTTATAATCTTAGAAGAGCTTTTATGTTTCTGCATTTTAATTTTTTGTACATCTACTTCTCTCCTCTCCTCCCCTTTCTGGTATCAGAGCCTGAACGTTCTTGGTATCCTTTGATGTGTGAGTAATTGAAGTGGTTTGTGTTCGCTAGGATTCCCTTTGTAGTTGGGCGGGTAAGGCCAGGAGGGCCGCTAGACCATAAGACCCTTGATACTACCTGAGTGGGATGAGGAACACTTTGCATATTGCAGCACTCTTTAGACACATATTTCACCTTTTGCACATAAAAGTCTTCGTTTTCCGTTTGTCAAAAAAAAAAAAAAAAGTTTTTCATTAAGCCTTATGATTATCTATATTCTTTTATGAATATTACTTTATAGCGTATTCTGTGGATGCCTGTTTTTACTCTACTGCTTTCCGCCTACTTTTCGCACTCTTAACTGCTTTTTCCTTCTTTTCAGCGCCCTATTAAAATCCTTTTTTTTTAATGGAGAACACACAGCCCTTTCTGGGCAAAGAATACAAATCTGCCCTAGCTGCGGCCGAACAAATCACAAAGTCTCCTCCGGTAGGTTATAAAAAACCTTCCCCAGAGGTAGATCACGTACACACAGTCCTTATAGGACAAAATAATACAATAATAGCACTACTAGAAGAAGTTTCTAGGAAGCTAACATACCTAGTGGATTCCGCTAAAGAAACAAATTTGTCAAAAGATATAGATATTCTGGCAAAACAAATCACAAACTTGTCTCTAGGGACACATAACCACACAAAAACAGTTTCTAAGAGTTCCCAGAAATTTGTTAAGGTCATTACAAAAACAAAAGCTGTAGAAAAAAATACAGCTATCCCCACAAACAGTAATAATAGTTTTTAATGATTAGACAACCTACTTTGTCAACCACACAAACTCAACCTGAAAGTGTTAATATGAATAACACACCAAATTCAGTAAATACACAAAGATTCCCTGGAAATCCCAGAAGATTAAGGGAACATCAAACTAGAAGCCAAAATCTCATACAACACCCAGGAATTTTAGATAGATTCCTAAATAGACAAAGATCTACTAATGTAAGAAGATTAGAAGACCTAGTCGATATACAACAAAATACAGACATAGGGTCAAACTCAAGGATTGATTCCCTTAACCCTAGAAGATTATATGATATAGGATGGTTAAGCCCTGAGCGAACTAGCCTTTATCGGTATAGGAGAGTGGAAGATTTCCATCTCCCAGACAACACATATGAGATAATCCCTTTGATATCTCCACAAACTGGAAGACAATTACAAGCCCAACAGGGTAGATACATACACATGGGTCTAATTACCATTGGTGTTAGATCATTGGCCCGACACATGATTGGAGCCAGAGCCTTAATCGTCTTACACGATTCAAGGTTCCAGAATAACGACTCACAAAGTGTGATAGGGATCTTAGAGGTAGATTTAAATCAACCTTTTTCCCTCATATATCTAGCCCCAAATTTTACATTAACACTGCAAGATTTTATAAACCATATAAACTTGGAAGTACAAACTATAGGTTTTGGACCCGACTGGATGGGAGAAAACCTGCACCTAGATATAACCTTCATAGGAAGAATAAGTAATCATATTACTTCCATGTATAGGATAAACACAAGACCATTAGAAGAAGCAATTAGTTCTTTTAGTACACAGTTTCTACCTGCCCAAGCCTTCACAAGAAGAAATGAAGGACATTTATGGCAAACACATCTTCCCAGAGAAGATAATAACACTATTACAGCCCCATCATCTGCAATTTTGCATAACAGATCTAGAGGGCTGAGCCTAAGTTTCACAAATTACACAAACGTTCCTTTAACAGACCTAGAACAAGAAGGAACAACAGAAAATAGGTATAGTACCTCGGCTATTCCTAATAACGAAAATATTTCTATGATGAATATCATAGAATACGACGAAGAAGATGACATGTCTGACGAAGAGTGGAATCGTCATCAGGCAATCATAGCCGAATTTAGGCAAGGATCTTTGAATCATACAACAAAAACAGAATATACTAGTGATGAGGAAACTATCATAGATGATTTCCTTAATTTGGATTTAAAAGAAGAGTCCTCAGGACCTTCAGAAGATAATCTGTCAATAATTTCAGAACCAGTATCAAAAATTGGTTTTGTCATCGAAAGTATAGGATCAGTGAATCCAAATAGTTACCGACTAGATCACGACGGTACACAAAGCTACTCAACTGGTTTCATACCCAGAGAATCACCCACAAATGTCACATTTTCCGACAACCAATACGTTACGCACGGAAAAAGGCTTCCAGTAGAACCAAATTTCGTAAACATAGGAGGAATTGATCCCCAATTACTTCCAACATACATTGAACAATGGACAGCGGCTGTAATCCGTGATTACAGTATCCATTATGAAAAAGAAGTCCAAACTTCTCAAGACATGATCACCAAGGGTGAAACCTATTTAGGAGACATAGCAAGAGCATGTTGGGAATCTTTCAAAAAGAATTACCCAGCCGAATTAAACACGTTGGTGATCGAACCAGGTCCTCACATTTACAATTTCTATTCATTAATACAGAGATTGTTAACATCTCAATCTGCAAATGATGGGAATACACTTAGACAACAAATATATCTAGGTCATCTAGAACGGTTGTCAATTTCTTATTTCGGAAAGATAAAAGAATTCCTACAAGATTACTTGATGTATGCGTCCATAGCCGGATGCTTCCATGGTGTAAGTGTAGGAGAAAAGATGTTTCTTAAACTTCCCGGAAAACTAGGACAAAAAATTAGAGAGTCATGGAAAAATGAAGAGGTTACTCCCATGTTGAATAATCTCTCTATAAGAATACAACATATCATGAAAGTGATGGAAGACACATGTACGCATATTGCGATACAAAAACAGTTAAAAGATTCCGATTCAGGAATCTGTAAACAAATATATACTCCTCAACAGTATAACCAAAACAAATCGAGAAATACACCTAGAAGAAAACCTAGGTATACTCAAACCCACAGACAAAATTACAGTCAAGGATCCCAATCGACTGTACAGAAACCAACTAGGTCTAGAAAGACTTATACCATTAGGTCTTCAAATTCCAGAAAACCTACATTAAACCCTGACAAACACATTAGGAAATACCGAGATGGTAAAAACTACAAACAAGCATTAAAATGTTACACTTGTAACCAAACAGGACATTTCTCCAGAGATTGCTCAAATATAGCTAATCTCTATACTAAAGAAGCAGAATTAATAAAATCCTGCCACATGAACCTTCTTCCCATTGATGAAGATGTATCCACTGACTCTGAAATTTTATCAGTAGTCAGTATAACAGAGTACGATGATGAAATCGATACTAGTAAAACACGTAGAAATTACGATTTAATAAATGATTTCACACATAATGAATTCATCCATTTATACCCCAAAGAAAATGAATTCGAACTAAATGACAAATACAATGAATTAGGTGAAATACTAGACGATTCTGGTTATTACCTAATGAACACAACAGTGACAAACAGTTGTGATCACATATTACAGTACTTCTTAGGACCAGGATCCATTCCCTGCAAATACTGTGATAGATATTTTCACAAATCACAAAGAGTTCATTGCTCTCAGTGCTATAAAAAATTTTGTATAAATTGTATAAAAACGCACCTACAAATATTAGAAATACCAATATTTCCAGAACACAAAGAAAATACAAAAGATAAAAATATAATAGATACTAGGACTTCAATCCTAGAAACCAGGCTAAATAATCTCGAAGAAAAACTTCTTCAATTAGAACAAATAGTTCATAACCAAGAAACAATCGTAGTCTCTAAAAACGTACAAAACAACATGATGGGAACTACGGAATGTATCCCATTAGTGTGTAATGAAAAACAACTAATTTCTGTCAAAGTATTAGTTAAAATAAATTTCCCTAAGCAAGACAAATATCCTGCTAGAGAAGAAACTATACAAGCCCTTTTGGACACAGGATGTTCTGAAACAGTCATCTGTAAGACAAAAGTACCCCCATACATGATTACCAAAAGTAAACAAACACGTAAAACTAGGACCATGTCTGGGCTAGTTATGATAAATAACGAAGAAATAAATAATATTTCTCTACAGTTTAGCACAAATTGTGACTTATTCGGTCAAAAATTACACATAAGAACCATGCGAGTGGAAAACTTGGTTCCCTCAAAACAAAATATGATACTAGGCCTAGATTTTATTTTAGGCCAAAACATAACAATCACTATAAACAAAGATTATGTGATTATTAGTGATAAATCACAAATGTCACCCATAATTAGTGGAGACAGTTATACAGAACAGCCTTCCGGGGAATGTTCATGTAAAAACCCTGAATCACATGAAGACTGTGATTGTAGGAATCAAAACTTAGATTTAATAGATTATTATTCAGAAGAAACTATGGACTCTTTTTCGTCCATAAAAATATCCAAAACAATAACTTTTGATAATATCCAACAAATCCTAGATAGGTTAAATAAAACAAGTATAATAGGTGAGGACCCAACTAAATTTTGGGACCGAGACCCTGTTATTTGCAAACTAAATATAATCAACCCTGACCTAATTATAAAAACAAAAGATATACAGTTTAATAATTGGGAACAAGAAGAGTGTCAGACACACATTAATCTTCTTTTAAGATTAAAAGTAATAGCTCTAAGTGATAGCCCACATAGGAGCCCCGCTTTTATAGTAAACAAATCTTCAGAACAAAAAAGAGGTAAATCTAGAATGGTTTACAATTATAAAAGACTAAATGATAATATTGTAGAAGATGGATATACCATTCCGTCAAAAGAAATCCTTATAAATCGCATCCAAAATGCGAAGTGGTTTTCAAAATTTGACCTTAAAAGTGGTTTCCACCAGGTCAAAATGGATCCTGAATCCATAAAATGGACGGCCTTCTCTTGTTCTGAAGGACTATATGAATGGCACGTGATGCCTTTCGGTCTTAAAAATGCCCCTGCAATCTTCCAAAGAAAAATGGATAACATTTTCAAATATTGCAAATCATTTACTTGCGTCTATATAGACGATATACTTGTATTCTCTAAAACAAAAGAAGATCATTATCTTCACTTAAAACAAGTTTTATACAAACTCGAAAATTATGGCTTAGTTATAGCCAAAGGAAAAATGGAAATCTGTAAAAATTTTATAGAATTCCTAGGAACAGAAATTGGAAATGGGACGATAAAACTCCAACCCCATATTTCTAAAAAAATTCAAGATTTTCCTGATAAAATGGAAGATATAAAAACCTTAAGATCCTTTTTAGGACTCTTAAATTACGCAAGAAATTTTATTCCAGATTTAGGAAAATACACTGCCCCTTTATACAATAAAACCTCCTTAAAAGGAGAAAGAAAATTTAATTCTGAAGACATAAGATTAGTTCAGAATATTAAACAAATGGTAAAAACTTTACCCACATTACAACTTCCATTCGACACTGATTACTTGATAATCGAAAGTGACGGATGTGAATTAGGATGGGGAGCAATCCTCAAAAAGAAGAAAAATAAATACCTTCCTAAAAATACAGAACAAATATGTAGGTATGCCTCAGGAAAATATACTACTAAACCATAAATTTACCAAACAAGCACTGACTATGAAGTCAATGCTATCATACACGCCTTAGAAGCATTCAAATTGTTTTTGATTAACAAATCAGAAATAACCATCAGGACAGATTGTGAAGCAATTGTTTCTTATGGAAAAAATCAAATTAATAGTGATAAAAAACCCCACCGAAGGTGGTTACTTTTCAGAGAATATATGAATTCTGGAAAAACCATAAATTTTGAACATATTAAAGGATCTAATAATATGTTTGCTGATATTCTTTCCAGGTACATATTGGAAAAATAAAAACTCAAAACCATTTCCATATATTTTTAATATGGACATTATATACATTGAAGACCCTAAAATCCCTCCTGGATTCCAGGTCATGATGCAACCCATAAGACCCCGAGGGATCAGTCCAGTTCTCAGTACTAATCCTGCTATCGAAATATCGAAACAAATAAAGAGATTCAAAAGAAAACTAGCCAGACACAGGCTACGAAAAACACAATTATTTCAACACAACCCTTTTCTATACACCCATACACTAGCCTCATACAAAGGACAGATTTTAGTCTTAGAGAAGAATCTGCAAAGGCTAAAGCATTTTGTTACATAACATGTTTGTTCCATATGTTTCAGGTACAAAATCCAGAAATGGACTTTACACAAACTACAAAGAAAGGACCGTTAGGTCCTAAAGTGACAAAATCCCCATTCGTGGTGGAACAATACACAAAATACGGCAAACAATAATTGCCTGTACTTACAAATATCTACCATTTTAATGGCAGAAACAACACAAATGTCAAATTAAACGTTTTAATTGACAATATTTGGAATATTCCAAAACATACAGCTCAAAATGAGCAACAAATTGTAAAAGTCAAGCAAAGTATTATAAGTGCTTTGTACAACTTTTGTAACACAGACAATAAAGGAGTTGTGCTAACCTCTCCAGCCTCTCCCTCGGGAAAAGGTTTCACACATTATGCCTTGATAACAGGGCCCAACAAAGGTGTTTACACCACATACAAAGACCTCTCTGAGGCAAAACAGGATCAATTTTGGTCTAGTTACAAAGGATTCTATTCTGCAGAAGAAGCCCAAATGGCTTTGAAATTACAAACAATCGATGAAGAAAAAATCAAAATGGGCCTTGCCTTAGAACCCAAAGCCCAAACACACACCTATGCTTCATCCTGTAGCATCCCAATACAGGTAAACCCGAACATCTTCCTCGCAAAGTTTGGAGCCATACAGGAATTTCTTTTTGAAGTCCACTCTGAAGCCCTCAACTTTAATGGACTTTCGGTCAAAGCCCAAACATACTTCAACCGAAGAAACCTATGTACTGAATCTTCGGACTACTGCAGAACAGTAGACATAGACTGCACCTGCCAGATAAAATTTATTATCCGACGGGCCCAGATAGATCTAAAAACCTTCACAAACCAGCTATACAGAGACTTAGTCATAAGTCCCCAATTACTATTAGAAGCTAGGTGCCTACAAACCCTTTCTATCCTGCCTACAGAAAAATTTCAAGCTTTAACACCATAAATTAATTCTGTAGTAAACGAAATACAAGCCCAACACATGAACAATGTGTTCTTACACATCACTTCCTCCCCAAGGAGTGCCGTATCTCCTACTAGTACAGCCACTCATGTAATCAAGTTGTACATCAACACAAGACAAGAGAATTGCTCTTCGTCTGAAGATGATCCATTCAAAGGACTCTCTATCAACAAAGACAAGTTATATCAATACCAGTTATGGAAAGCCTACATAGAAGGACATAACTGGAAATTCACAAAGAGGGACATCTCAGAATTTATCCTTCTTAAAGAAACATCCGACACAAACTGTACTGGAAGAAGCAGATGGGAAACAAATTCCATCCTTTCCCCATTGAGGCCAGCCCAGTACTAGTCAAACACTTTGAGAAAGAAAGGATCTACAAAGAAATCTACGAACAAACAGGATGTCATGGCCAAGAGACTCCTGTTCCGTCCTTTCCTTCTGACAACGAAGAACCCGAACTTTCAGATCATATGCTGGAAGAAGAACTCGGAGATCTAACTTCCGTATCAGTAACTCGGAAGTAATTGTGACAAAAGTTTTTACCTGTGACACAGTAATTTTACTCTTTACAGGAGTAATAGACTGAAGGGTAAAAACTGGATAAACAAGTTTTCGGTCAACAAGAACGACCACTCATACAAGAGAACGCTCGTTCTCACACACAGTGAAAATTTTCTTTATAAATAGACTCGTAAGTCCCTTATGTTGGGCAGAGCACACCCCATACAACCCCCTCTTTCCCAAGTTCCTCTCCTCTCTCTAAACCTCCTCTCTCCCCCTTACTTTGTAACTATTTTCATTCATCAATAAACGAGGAATTTTTCACTCCTCTCTTCCCCTGCTAAGTAAGTAGCTTCTTCATGGAGTAATTTTCTTCCAAGCATCTACATATGCCTTAAGTTATATTCATTAAAAGATGCGATAATCATTTAAAGGCTTAAGAATTAACTGTGACAACACGTTTTTCGAAGGAAAATATTCATGGATAAAACTTACCTTCAATAATATAAGTATGATTATAAAGATATAAAAATTTGTATTTTAATATATAAAATAATTAGTTAAGTATAAAATATATGGTTAAATTTATTATTATATGTACATATAATTCTAACACCACTATAACCTAAAATAAAATATGAATGTAAATTTTACTTTATTATGAAGTATAAGAGAGAGATTAGTAACTATTTAAAACTTAGACAATGAATGTCCTTTGAAAAAGATCTCATGAACACAAGTTTTCCAAATAAATAAAGAGTGCTAGAAACTTTTAGAATAAATAATAGACTATTATTTTTATTAATTTATACATGATCAATAATTAAGTAATATTGCTTTTTAAATTGAAAACTTAAATATGTCAAATATAACTTGGTTAGGAGTATCGGTAAATATTGCAGACCATCCAATATTTTTTCTTGTTAAGTGTTTGAAATATTTGAGAGTAAAATGTCATTATTATATTTAAATATATTTAATTTGAATTAATTTCATTATTATCAGAAACAAACAAATTATTTTAATATCAAACAATTAATAATAATTTAACATCATCAATATTAATAATATTTTATAATTCATTTAGTTGATATAATTTTTAATCAAAATTTATTACGGTTTTCTTCAAATTATATTAATAAGAAAACTTCAATTGACATTTACCAATATTATCTATAGTTATTGACTATAATTATTTAAGTTGAGTATTTCTATGATATTGTTGATTGAATTTTCTTTTTTGTAAGTTTTTAATTAATATTAATTGAAAATTTCTTCGAATTTATATTGTCAAAAAAAATCTTAATTATGTTTGGTGAAAGTTTTCTGATATAATATTAGAAAACAATTCCGAATAAACTATTGAAAAGTTGGCGTCAAATAAATTATTTTTGAGACAAAAAACTAATCACAAAATTTAGTTCACGTTTATAAAATGATAGTTTTTTTATGTTGGCAGAAAAAAATGTAATTAATATCGAAGGAAAAATAATAATAGTTTATAACCATTACAATATAATCAACAACAAAATAATCTTAATATTTAAATAAAATAAATTCTATTAACCTTTAAAAAAAAGCTCTAGTCAAGGTTAACTGAAAAATAGTAATCCAACAAAGTTTTAAAAACCAATGACACTTTAACCAAACTTGAGTTGATTATAGAATATAAAGAGAATAAACATGAATTTGAGAATATGAAAAATTTTAAATTAGTACTTTTTTATATTGAATTTAAAGCTATTTAATTTTAAATAATTTAATTATTTTAATAAAATTTTATAATTTTAACTTTTTTTAAAAAAAAATTACCTAAATAACATATTTTGTGATAAAGCATTTCAACAACTTTTTTGTAAAATTTCATATCTAAACACGTTATAAAGTAGGAAAATCATACAATATAAATAACATATGATAAGATTATTAGAGTGATTTACAATTGATCTCGACATGGTTTGGTTAATTGGTAAAATAAAATGAAAAGTTAGTTTGATTAGGTTCGTTTCACAATTTTTTTTATAAATTTGTTTTGAAAAAATAAATTAATTTTGTATAATTTAAAATTAATTTAAGTATAAATTAATTATAAAATTGTAAAAAATATATATTTTTTCTATATGTTTAAGCATATTAAAGCTTTTAAGAATTAAAATTAGTAAAATCTTATCTAATGTTTCAATTAAAATTAAATGACACATTGGTTTTTTTTCTCAATTGAAAATGCTAAATAAAATTTATTACAACAAGTAATTATATTCCATATATATTAAAAGGTAAACCTTTTAATATATAATGGAGTGTATTAGTTACTTTTTATTAATTAAAATCATAAATATACATTGTTCATTGTATTTAAAGTGTAGAAACTAGATGGTTTAAGTAATAATTTTCTTCCCTGGACAGTACAGGAAAGCTCTGTTCGTTTCTGAAAAAGTTGTGAGGATCAACTCTCGTCTTCACTTCTGCCAATCTCTTGAAGTTGTCACCGAAATACTTGAGACCCCAAATGCTGGCTTGGGCGTAACTTGTGTAACCATTGTTATTAACCCCAATGTCAAGGTCTCTGTAATTCATATATGCAGATCTAGGAGACTTTGAAGCATACTGTTCCATATATTTATACAATCTTCTCATCCAACTCATGTGCATTTCTGTCGCTTCGTCCCCCTCCTCTGTCCAGGCAACCGTATAGAGAGTATGGAATATGAAAGATCTGTGTGAGTATGCAATTTCGGATTCCGAAATCTCATCCATTATCCCTCCGTAAGGAGCAAATTGAACCTCAGCATCTGTAATCCCATCCTCGTAAAACAAGCTCCACAACCCTTCTAACCCATCGACGGGAATGGGTTCCCTAAAATAATCTGATTTTGCTTTGTATTTCCCAAAACGAAATTGAGTTCTGTTCAGCAAAACTTCCGGTGCTTCAATGCCTGGAGATCTCAGTAAAACAGAATTCAGGAAGACAGCTGCGTCAATCCAACTCGTTTCAGTACAGTATTTTCTGTCCAAACCCAACTCTGGCAAGCTCTTTTGCATCAAGGGAATAAGCTCATCTACACCTCCAAGAAACAAGGACACAAAATTGCCTCGCATAGTTAGCTTCCCTGGTTGGCTTGAGTTTGCCCTTTTGACGTCAACCCTAAGGTATATGCGCTCGTCTAATTTATTCGCCACAAGCTGCCACTTTTGTATAATCTCGGTTAAATTCTCTTCCAATGTTCTTGGAACTCGGAAAACTGTCACTTTTGATGGAACTGGAACTAGTTTTATTTTCCAGGCCACTATGACTCCAAAGCTTGCTCCCCCGCCTCCTCTAATGGCCCAAAACAGATCCTCACCCATGGCTTTTCTGTCAAGAAGATTGCCCTTCACGTCTATTATTTGAGCATCTAAGACATTATCAGCTGCAAGACCGTACTTACGCATCAATAATCCATAGCCACCTCCACTGAAGTGGCCACCAATGCCTACAGTGGCGCACACACCCGCTGGGAACGCTAGTGTTTTGCTTTTCTGGCTAATGCTGTAGTAAAGTTCACCGAGGGTTGCCCCAGATTGAACCCATACAGTGCTGCTTTTTACGTCAACTTCGATTCCTCGAAGGTTGAAGAGGTCAAGGACGACAAATGGATCCTCAGCACGGTACGAGAGACCCTCGTAATCATGGCCTCCGCTTCGGGTTCGAATCTGCAGGCCATGGCGTTTGGAACAGATTATGGTGGCTTGAATGTGGGAAACAACCAGTGGTGTCACAATGACAAGGGGTTTTGTGCTTAAATTTAAGAACCTAGGATTTTGCAGGGAAAAATCTAGTATAGAGGTGTATGAAGAGTTGGTTTGGGTGTAAACAAAATTGGAAATTGAGACGGTATTATGGGGATAATTATAAAGACATTGAACAAACTTTTGATGAGTATCAGCTGAAGAAGGTGTAACTGAAAATAAAAGAGTAATGACAGTAACCACTGCAAAATAGAAGCTTAGAGGCTTCATGTCTGAGGATGGTATGTTGTTCAGATGAGAGGTGTAGTGTGAGAAAGAGTAAGGAGAGTCTCTGATTTATAGTAGTCTGGAGTTTAATGTTAACATCCTTATGTTCACGAAATTTTGGCCTATATTTAACAAAATTAAACACATGCCCAATGCTTCTTCTACAAATGATACAAATGATACGTGGAGATTTTACAAACACATCCTTTTAAATATAAAAAAATGTCATTTTCACAATTCTTTTCTTATTATATATATATATATATATATATATATATATATATATATATATATATATATAATTAAGCCTCTATGGGTTTTCTTTTAAATAGTGGTCGGCTGTAGAATCCAGCTTTTTATATGCAAGAAAAAGTTACTTGCACAGAGAAGGAATTTTAAGGGATGTTCTATTAAGTTTTGATTTATTTTAAAAGTAATATATTATAATATTTTTAATATATTTATATATAAATGAGGTATTAAATAATTCTTTTATCAATACAAACATGATAGAGGAAAAGAATTTTCAGTAGATATATTTTAGGATAAATTAGAAAGTTAAAAATGATTGAATTATATAATAGTTTGAGAAATAATTGGTGAATTCCCTTAAACCTCCTTTGATATACTTTACTTTTCTTTTTATCTTGAAAACCTTTGTTTCAAATGTTAGATGAAGTATCGACTGCGGGTTTTAAAACCGTACTGTGCGAATATATAATCTATAATAGTTTATGTAAGTTACAGCAAACACACGTACAATTTCATTTCAGGTGTTTTCAACATGGCAAAGTGTGTAAGAGATCTCTTGCATGATGTGTTACAGGGGTTAGGGTCTATTTTATTTTAAAATTACGGATATGGGTATGTTTTTATCGATTTGGGATAAGTTGTGTTTGAAAAACACGAAATATATATAGGATCCAAAACACGAATTTATATTTTTAAGTAAAAAATAAAGAGTCGGGCAAGAAAAACATGATTTGAATATTTTTTTATTCATTTAATTAAGACCCGTTTTATATTTTTTTTGAGTGAATTAAGAGGAATCAAGAGTCGTGCAATGTAGTAGGCTTTGAATTGAAAGTCGTGTTACATAGCACGATTTAGGTTTTTTTATTTTATTTTCTATCTTTTTTATTTTGTTTGTTTTTTATTTTCTCTAGTTTTTATTTTCTTTGTGTTTTATTTTTATTGTTTTTTATTTTCTTTGTTTTTTATTTTTGTTGTTTTTTTATAATAATTTCGAATAAAAGAAATAATAAAATTAATAAATAAAATAAATTGGATATCAAATAATTAAATTTTTTTATATTATAATAATATAAAATAAAACAAATAATGAATTTAATAAATAAAGTAAATTGAATATTAAATAAAGTTTACAAGATATAAAAATTTAAATTGTTATTAATGTAATAAAAATTTATTTATATGAACATTTTTTTCTAGTATGACTTAAAAAAAATTAAAACCCCATCCATAATTTTTAAACAAATTTGACGCGTACAAAAGGAAATAAAAAACAAACAAAATAAAAAATAAAGAAAATTAAAAATAAAGAAAATCAAAAATAAAAAAAATAAAAACAAAAAAATCAAAAACAAAGAAAATCAAAAACAAAGAAAATCAAAAATAAAGAAAATAAAAAACAAACAAAATAAAAAACAATAAAAAAAACCAAAATCGTATTATATAACACGACTTTCAATTTCAATTATTTGATATTCAATTTAATTTATTTATTATTTTTATTATTTTTTATTTGAAATTATTATAAAAAACAAACAAAATAAAAAACAAACAAAATAAAAAACAAACCAAATAAAAAACAAACAAAATAAAAAACAAACCAAATAAAAAACAACAAAAATAGAAAACAGAAAATAAAAAACAGAAAATAAAAAAAAATAAAGAAAATAAAAAATAAAAAACAATAAAAATAAAACACACAAAAATAAAAAGTAAAGAAAATAAAAAATAAAAAAATAAAAAATAAAAAACAAACAAAATAAAAAAAAACTAAATCGTACTATGTAGCACGACTTTCAATTGAAAGCGTGCTACATTGCAAGACTCTTAATTTCAAGAATAAATGAAACGGGTTTTAATTAAATGAATAAAAAAATATAAAAAATATTCAAATTATATTTTTTTTACATGATTTTTTATTTTTTACGTAAAAATAGAAATTCGTATTTTGAAAACACAATTCTTGTATATATTTCATGTTTTCCGAACACGACTTATCCCAAATCGGTAAAAAAATAAAAAACGCTTCATATCGATCATTTTCAAATCAAATGAATGAACCGTGTTATAGGAGGCACAGATAATAATCATCACTTACTTTATTATTCTTTTGATATACAACTCATGCCTTGTCTTGCCTATTTTCAGATGCTGCTTAGTATATGCCTAATTACTATATCAACTTTAGCTCTTTCTAAGAACAAAAAAGTTGCTTGCAAATACTTTTGTTCACAAGCAGTTTTATGATTTATTTAAATGATATTTAATAATATAGTGTCTTGAAATATTTTTTTTTATTTGAATAATGTTTTGAACTTGATAAATATTAAATTATGGACATAATTTAATGTTAAGATAAGAAATACTCAATATTTTTTTTCTGTATTAATCCTATATTATTCATCTATCTATGTAATTTGGTCAAGATAGACTAGTGATTAATTGTAATCCATTTTAGTCTTCCTTTTTTATCATTTTTTTCTTTCATTTTTTACATAGGATTTTACTTCAATCTCCATTGGTTTTGCATTTTTTTTCTTTTTGTTTTACGTATTTTGCAGATATGTAAAATTTTATTAGTGAAATTAGGAGTTACCTTTCCTAAAACCTCTCTTATGTTACTAAGATGCTATTTAATAGATTTTTTGTAATTTTAATAGCGTTTAACTACTCTTACTCTAAACGTTTGTTTATAAAATAAAATAGGTAGATTTTGTGAAGTTTGAAGTCATAAGTCATTGATATTTTCTCTATCCTATGGTCTGGAAAAGTCAAAGGTTATAATGTAATTAAATTATAGCCAGGAAAAATTGCAATTTCTCAATAATTGATGTGATGCATAAGTTTGTATGACATTATAACTGACAGCTTGCATATCCACTTACAAACCTACTTGCATACCTAACAGTAAATTAGCATGCATAAGTCGTGCATACCTAATATAGGAAGTTTTTTTTTTACCACTGCAATTACTTTTCGAATTTATTAAAATAAATAAATTATTTAAAAACATAATTGAAAAGTATGATTTTTAAATAAATAAAAAATCATGTTTCATAAAAACAACTTCAGACTTCGTGTTAGAAAAACACAACTTTTATTTTTTTTCAGTTTCTTTTTACAGAATAGTGTTTTATACAAACAAATTCGATCTTTTATATTCTACAAATAGTACGTACAACAATTTTGTTTTTTTTATATGTTATAATATTTTTATTTTCTTACAGAAACCATGCATATAAAACACGACTTTTTTTTCTTTTTTTTCTTCTAAATTATCGAATTAACATGCTTTTCTATTTTAATTTTTCAATAATTTAATTATTAAGTTACTTAAATTATTATATTTTTTAAAAATTTTACGTAAACATTTTTAATTTTAAAATATTTTTAATAATTTGATTTATAACTTAAAATTAAAAATTTTATTATTTTTTATTTTTTCAAAGCCTTTACTTTTTTAAATTTTTATTTAAACATATTTTTATCTTAAAATGTTTTTTTTCAGTGATTTGATTAATAAATTCTTCCAAAATTTTATGTAAACACTTTTCTGATTTTGAAATGTTTTTTATGTTTTCTAAATTTTTAAACAAACATATTTTTTATTTTAATATTTTTTAAATAATTTGAAAATATTAAGAAATTATATACATAATCTTGATTTATTAAATTATATACTTTAAAATTTTAATTTACTAATTAAATCATTAAAATGTTAAAAAGAAAAACTAGAATAAAAAATCAATTGCCAAAAAAATTAAAAAATTAAATCGTTCTCCTATCTCACAGCTTCTTTGGAAAAACAAAAAAAATAATAAAAATTAAAAGTCGTATATTCAAATTTAAATGTAGAATATGTAAGATATGATTTCATCAAAACACGACTTTATCTTGAAGTTGTTTTCTAAGAACGACATATCTATTTATGTTATTTTTTTAAAATTATCTATTCCAACAAATTCCTAAAAAAATACATTAATTTAGTAAAAAGGCCTAATAGCAAATTGGCATGAGTATGCATACCTAATAGTAAATTAGATGAAGAGTTTAATTTTAATCTATATCAATTCTACAAAAGATTCTACTTGGTTTTGTTCATCATAAAAGCTTTGCGTTATATATATATATATATATATATATATATATTGTTTTGCACATACACTAATATTTTTTACATATACTCTGCAACACATGAATTTTTTTAAAAAATAGAATATATTTGTTAAGAATAAAAATAATTTGTATGTTATATAAAAATATATCAATAAAACTATGTATCAATGATAATATAATAACTAAAGTAATTAATTATAAAAGATAGAACAAAATATTTTATATAGTATTATCAATTACTATTAATTTTTTTTCTAAAATCGTTTGTGATAATGCAATGTTTTGAAATTGGAACATATTCAATAAAATATTACTTTTATAACAAAATTATGATAAATAAGTGCTTATAAATAATTTATGGATAATTAAAAGCACATATCTGTGTGATTTGGAAACTAATATAAATAGAAAAAATTAAATAATAATAAATAATCTCGACAATAATAATAATAATTATATTAAAATATTTTAGATAAAATAACATGAATTTTTATTGTGTGTGATGTCTTATGTATGATAAAATATGTTTTTATTTGACTTTCTGTTTTAATCGATATTTAGTATTTTTATCATTATAAATTGAGTAACATGAGTTTGAAAATATTTGAAAGAAGAGTTTGGTTGAAGTAATGAGAGATTTAACAAAACACACACATATATATCGATAATAATTACGTTTCTACTTGTTAAGTGATAATTGTTTGTAATCATATTTTTAGTCTGAACCATGTTTTTTTTTTATAAATATAAGTGAGTTGATTGTTGTTTAAAATAATAAAAAGTTTACAATGTTTGAATTGTGTATTGTGAATAAAATTACATTAGAAAAATAAAAAGTTACCATACAATAAAGAAAAAACGAATAAATTGTTGAAATAGAAAAACATGCAAGATACAATGCTCTAAATATAATAATGTATTACCAAAGTGTTTTAGCATAATATTTTGAGATAGGCAATGCTCTAAATATAGTAATGTAGCACAAAAGTGTTTATAACATAGTATTTTGAGATAGATAATGTTCTAAATATAGTAATATACTACAAAAAGTGTTTGTAGCAGCATAGTCTTTTAAAATAGACCGTGATAGTTATGAATGTTTTGTGAAAAATCATTAGTTGTCCCGCTCTTTCATATATAATTTAATCAATTAATATTTATTACAAAGTTATCAATGTATAACTTTGAATTAAAACTTTAAAATGGTCATCAACTTAATACATTTGAATTTCATTCAATAAGTAATTATGAAATTAAGAATGATAAATAAATAAATAAATACATACATAATAATTAGAATAACAATTTTATATGTGATATGTGTCATCAAGGTTGTATGTCTTTGATTTTAAAGATTTTAAAATATTTTTTTTGTATTTTTTAAAATTTGAAAGATAACTTAGAAGTGTATTGTAGGATATTTTTTTGACTTATCTAATACAACTTCAACACTTAATTTATAATATTAATTATAAAATCTCTAATCATAAAAAGTTATGATAATTGAACATTCAGATTGTGTAAATTATAAGGAATCGATGTAGATACCTATTTTTGTCCAGGGCTAAAGAAGCCAAACACAAACTTAAGAAAGGTAGATCGCGAGATAAAGCATTCTCCCTGAAAAATCTCAAGAAACCATTAAAAAAACTTGAGTAGCATTTAGAGAATATGATACAATATTGTAATCTCCCACGAACCATTCTCAGACATACAAAAAGAATCTATTATATGTTAAAGAATGACCATTCTACACTAAAAAAGTATGTGTAAATAAAACACTCTTTCACACATCACAAATATAATATGCTACCATAGTACAAGTTTAATTTAACACATAAAATACAAAAATCGTCCTACTCTTGCAGGAATTTATTGACAAAAAAAATAAAATACACTCAACTCGTGCTACAAAAGACAATTTTCCATTATTATGATTTGATGATAACTGTTAATTTATAAAATTCATATTATAAGAAAAGATTTCATTACTGTAATAACTTATATATTGTTTAAGTGATAAAAGACTAGCTGTAGGATTTTCTCAGAAAAACATATAATATTAAAGTTTGAATATTGTAAATAAAAAAAGTAAACATTAATGTTATAAACATTAATATCCCTAAAAATTCCTTGTCCACATTTTTTTAAGGATTTTTTTACCCTGTATTCTACTATGCCTTTTCCTTTTTACTCAGATAGTACATAAATGATAATATTTCTCAGTACGAAACACTGTTTCAGTTTGAAATTTGGTTTCTAGATGACCGATTTCTGAACGCCGCTTGCCGAAATAATGACGGAAAACTAGTTTAAAATTCGGTTCCCCTCAATTTTTCTTTTAAAATTGAAATGAGGAGATTTTTAGAAATTAAAAATATTTAATAAAAATAATTATTAATGAAATAAATATTAAAATGCAATATAACTTTTAAGAAAATGTAATTTAATTTTTTTAACTCTTTTGTTTTTAAAAATAAAATAAGTGAAATTTTTAAAATTAAAAATATATAATAAAATAAACATTAATTAATAAGATGAAATTAAAATGGATGTTGATTTTTAATAAAAATGGATTTTTATTTTTTTAATTGTTTGGTTTTCAAAAATGACATGAGAGAAAAATTTTAAAAATTAAAAATATCTAATAAAAATTATATGTTTATTAGATATCTAATTTATTTTTATAGGCAAATAATTTTTCATATTATAAATAAATAATGCATGCAATATTGTAATAAATAAAATTTGAATTAATTTTTTTAATAAATTAAAATTATATCTATAAATCAGAATAATTTATTTATATTAAAATGAAGATTTAAGTTTTCAGGAAAATTAATAAAATTTCAAAATAAATCAACACATTATTTACTAAAAAAATAATAAACATATCATATTATTTACTATAAATCAGAATATTTTTACATCTAGTTTATATTAAATAAACATTTATCAAATACATAGTAAAATAATTATAAAATATTAAATAAAATAATGTCTATATATATTTATTATTATTTATGATTTTGTCATTTTATCGACTACTCACGCTTAATTTTATAAAAATCAAATTCCAGATTGGACATGCTACTTTAAGAAATATTATAAAAAATAATGAATATTATAGATAATAAATTAATTATAAAAAAATAGTAAAATAATATTAAAATAATGTATAAATATTTTATTGTGTGCGTCCATCATTATTTTATTATCTATTAAAAAAATATTATGTCATATGTCATATTGGGGTAAAAAAATGTCATGTAAAAGAAAATCAATCATAATTTTAATATAGTAATAAGATATCCAAGTAAGACAATAGTATATTTCTTTTTATTATTATTATAATAAGATGATTAATTATATATATAATAAAACAAATCGTGAAAATGTCATTTTTTATAAAAAGTTGATGTGTTTGTGAAATCTCCACGTATCATTCGTCAAATAGTCTCACATTAGTCCACAAAGAATTAGGCATGTTTAATTTTTTTTAAGATAAGGCAAAATTTGGTTAACATAAGGCATGGGTTGATCAATTTAGTATCTTAAAATGTAAACATTAAACTCCAGACTACTATAAATTAGAGACTCTCCATTACTCTTTCTCACACTGCACTTCTCATATCAACAACATTCCATCCTCAAACATGAAGCCTCTAAGCTTGTATTTTGCAGTGGTTACTCTCATTGCTCTTTTATTTTCAGTTACACCTTCTTCAGCAGATACTCATGAAAAGTTTGTTCAATGTCTTTACAATTATCCCCATGACATCGCCTCAATTTCCAATGTTGTTTACACCCAAACCAACTCTTCATACTCCTCTATCCTAGATGTTTCCATTCAAAATCTTAGGTTCCACAATGCAAGTTCAAAACCCCTTGTCATTGTGACGCCACTGGTTGTTTCCCACATTCAAGCCACCATAATCTGTTCCCAACGCCATGGCTTGCAGATCCGAACCCGAAGCGGAGGCCATGATTACGAGGGTCTCTCGTACCTTGCTGGGGTTCCATTCGTCGTCCTTGACCTCTTAAACCTTCGAGGAATCCAAGTTGACGAAAAAAACAGTACTGCATGGGTTCAATCTGGGGCAACCCTAGGTGAACTTTACTACAGTATTAGTCAGAAAAGCAAAACACTAGGGTTCCCAGCGGGTGTGTGCTCCACTGTAGGCATTGGTGGCCACTTCAGTGGAGGTGGCTATGGATTCTTGATGCGTAAGTACGGTCTTTCAGCTGATAATATCATAGATGCTCACATAATAGACGTGAACGGAAATCTTCTTGACAGAAAAGCCATGGGTGAGGATCTGTTTTGGGCCATTAGAGGAGGTGGAGGAGCAAGCTTTGGAGTCATAGTGGCTTGGAAAATAAAACTAGTTCCAGTTCCATCAAAAGTAACAGTGTTCCGAGTTTCAAGGACACTGGAAGAGAATGCAACCGAGGTTATTCAAAAGTGGCAGCTTGTGGCGAATAAATTAGACGAGCGCATAACCATTAGGATGGACATCAGAAGGGTAAACTCCAGTCAACATGGGAAGTTAACAATACAAGCCAGTTTTGTGTCCATGTTTCTTGGAGGTGTAGAAGAGCTTATTCCCCTGATGCGAAAGAGCTTCCCAGAGTTGGGTTTGGACAGAAAAGACTGTAATGAAACGAGTTGGATTGGCTCAGTTGTCTTCATGAATTCTGTAATGATGCAATCTCCAGGCATTGGAGCACCGGAAGTTTTGCTGAACACAACTCAATATCGTTTTGGGAAATACAAAGGAAAATCTGATTACTTTAGGAAACCCATTCCTGTAGATGGGTTACGAGGGTTATGGAGCTTGCTTTACGAGGATGAGATTGGAGATGCTGACGTTCAATTTGCTCCTTATGGAGGGAGAATGGATGAGATTTCGGAATCTGAAATTGCATTCTCACACAGATCTGAGTACATATTTCATGCTCTCTATACGGTTGCTTGGCAAGAGGAAGGGGATGAAGCAGCAGAAAGGTACATGAATTGGATGAGAAGAGTGTATAAATATATGGAACAGTATGCTTCAGAGTCTCCCAGAGCTGCATATCTGAACTACAGAGACCTTGACATTGGGATTAATAACAATGGTTACACAAGTTACGCCCAAGCCAGCATTTGGGGTCTCAAGTATTTCGGTAACAACTTCAAGAGATTGGCAGAAGTCAAGACGAGAGTTGATCCTCGCAACTTTTTCAGAAACGAACAGAGCATTCCTACACTGTCCTGGGAAGAAAATTATTACTTAAACCATCTAGTATCTACAGTTTAAATAAAATAAATTATGTATATTTATGTTTTTAATGAATAAAAGGTAACTAATAACACTTCATTATATATTAAAAGGTTTTCCTTTTAATATATTTGGAATGAAGTTACTTATAGAATTAAATTTTATTTAGCATTTTCGATTGAGAAAAAAAAATCAATGCACCGTTTAATTTTAAGTGAAACATTAGATAAGATTTTACTAATTTTAATTTTAAAAAGCTTTAATATGCTTATACATATAAAAATTATACTTTTACAATTTTTATAAATTAATTTATACTTAAATTAATTTTAACTTATACAAAATTAATTTAATTTTTCGAAATAGATTTATAAAAAAAATCAGTAAAAATAAACATAATCAAACTAACTTTTTATTTTATTTTACCAATTAACCGAATTAAACTAAACCATACAGAGATAAATTATAATCTAATCCTATAATCTTGTCCTACTTTTGCTTTAAATATGCTATTTATATTGTATGATTTTCCTCCAATATAATGTGTTTAGATATGAAATTTTACAAGTTAAATTGAAATACTTTATCACAAAATATAATATTTAGATAAATATTTAAAAAATAATAATAATATTTTTAAATTAATTAAATTATTTAAAATTAGATAGTTTTAAATTCAATCTGAAATGTTTTTTTCAATCAGAAAAAAATTAAATAAAATAGAGACTATAAAGGAATAAATATGTACATATAAGACTGAAAGTAAAATTGAAACATACCAAAAACATAAAAGCAGAACCTATATGCATCATTGTACTTTCGTTCCTTACCTATGTAAAACAGCATTTCAAGTGACTCTTTAAAACATTAGAAAGAGGTAGTCTGTTCTAACACCATCAAGAAATGACCAATTCTGATAGCCAGGCTCCTTATTACTTAAATTGGAACTTTTCTTTTTATATTTTATTATCAACTCGAGCTTGATTGGAGTGTGATCAGTTTAACTAAGATTAAAATTTGTTAGATTATTATTTTTCACTTACTGTTAACTATGGTTTTTTTATTGAGGTTATTAGAATTTTATTATTTAAATTGTTGGGATTATGTTTCCACTGATACTGTCGTTGTAGACAACAATATCAAAGTAACAACTTCAAGAGATTAGCAAAAGTGAAGACCAAAGTTTATCCTCACAACTTTTTCAGGAACGAACAGAGCATTCCTACACTCTCCAAGGAAGAAACTTAATTTAAATTATACCTAGGAAAAATAGCAATTTCTCAACCATTAATGTGATGACTGACAGCATGCATACCTACTTTCCTTGAAATTGGCATGCATAAATCATGCATACCTAATAAATTAGCATGCCTACCTATAGTAAATTAGAGTAAGAGTCTAATTTAAATCGATTTTAATTCTACAGAGCTGTATTTTTTTATCCTTTTCATCTATCATCTTACTGTCTATCCAGACTATAAAAAAAAATATATTATTGACTTTTAAAAAATAAAATTAATCATTAATTTAAAAGATAATTAGTAAATAGTTAAAATTTTAGTAACTAGTGTTAAACATTAATCTATATTTTCATAAAAAATTAATTTAGTTATATTAATTCATTTTTTATAAGATCAGCAGCTATCAAAATATTTAATTTTTATTCATATATAAACCATCTAGTATCTAGACTTTAAAGAAAATAAATTATGTATATTATGTTTTTAATTACTAAAAATAAATAATAACAATCCATTATAGGAGGCTTTAAAAGACTTTAAAAGATTTAAAACAAACTTAAAAGTTGAGGTTTTTCATTTATTAATAAAAAAATTATACTAAAATATATTATAATTTTATTTAAAATTTATTTTTCAAGCTTCTTGGGATTTAAAATTATCTATTAAATTTTCGTAATTTATTTTATTTAATATTTATTTTTTAATAAATAATAAGGTCAATCCGTTTAATTTTTGTTGATTTTAAATAAGTTTTTATTATCTTTAGTTTTGAAAAACTTCTTTCAATATAAGCTATATATGTATTTGGAAAAGAATTTATTTTTTTATATAATTAAGAATGTCAATTGATTTATCATTTTCCTAGCCTATGATTTCCTTTAAGATATTTAATTCTAAAAGTAAATTCAATCCATCAAGATCCAACAAGTTATCAAGTTTCAAAGATTTTTCAAGGTTTAAGTATTTTTCTTTTAAAAGTATATAGTCTAGTGCTTTAATTTGTTAACACTAAATAAAAAACCAAAAGTATCTTCATATATTTTAAATTTTTCAAATCTACTTTGAAGCGTGGTGATTGTTTTATCAAAACAATTTCATTCTCAACATTTTCATCAATTTGTTTCTTTCTATGGCTAATATGTTTTTCACGGAACTTAGGCTCTATATCCATTTCAATAGCAATTTCCTTGGCATAAATTAATGCACTTTCAAATCCATTTTATCTGTACTTTTTAAAAAATGAAAGAAGACATTTTAATTGTTTAATAGCTTCATCAATGCACATATATTTTGATTGTAAATTCTCACTAACTGAATTAATTGCAAATAAAATATCATACCAAATATTCATGTCTAACAAAAATTCAAAGTTTTCCAACTCATAAGTTGTTAAATAATCAACTTCACTTTTTATTTTAGGATCATTACTTGTTTCAGCTAATTCAAATAAAGCATCTCTTGTTTGTAAAGTTTGAAATCTTATAGTTTTCCCAAACATACAAGTTTAACCCTCAAGAACAAAGGAATAGAAAAAGAGGAAACACAGAGATAGACAAAACTTACTTGAAACTGAAGTTTATCGGGTAAAAATACTCCTCTCTCCCTCTAGATCACAGTCGCGAACTTTAATTTTGAAAGAAATGATTGGATATTGCAAATTTGAAAGAAAGAAGTCAGAGTTTCTCTAGAGTTAGGATTAGAAAAGAAAAATTACAAAAAAAATGAATTTGAACCTTAAGACAGTCCTGCCATCATGTATTAAAAGGTATCGTTTAAATATATTTGGAATAAAGTTACTTATTGTAATAAATTTTATTTAACATTTTTAGTTCCAAAAAAATCAATACATATTGATTGAAACATTTGATAAATTTTACTAATTTTTAATTTTAAAAAGCTTTAATATGCTAAAAATATATAGACAAATTGTATTTTTACAACTTTTATAAATTAGTTTATACTTAAATTAATTTTAACTTATTTTTCCAAAATAAATTTATAAAAAAATTGTGAAAACAAACCTAATCAAACTAACTTTTTATTTTATTTAACCAATTAACCTAAATCATACCGAGATCAATTATAAATTACTCCAGTAATCTTATTTTTAAATATGCTATTCATATTGTATGATTTTCCTACTTTATAGCGTGTTTATATATAAAATTTTACTTATTGAAATCTTTATCATAAAATATGTTGTTTAGGTAAATTGTTTAAGAAAAATTAAAATTGTCGAGTTTTATAAAAAGTAATTGAATTACTTAAAATTATATAATTTTAAATTCAATCTAAAAGGGTAAGTATTTGAAATATTCTCAAATTCATGCTTTTCTCTTTATATTCTATTATCAACTCGAGTTTAGTTGGAATGTTATTATTTGAATGAGACTAAAATCTTGTTGGATCACTATTTCTTTTATCGAAGTTGATTAGAACATTTTTATTAAGAATAAAAAATTATTAAAATCATTAAAATTATTTTCTTTTGATGATGCTGATGTAATTTATTATTATTATTTACTTCATATTAATAAAATTTTTCTCAATGTGAACTAAATCTTTTCTAATCATAATTAATGTTTTTGTTGATATTTCCATTTTTTTTTGTCATTGACACTTATTTTTTAATAATTTATAAGAATTTCTTTTTCTTATATGTATGGAAAAGTTTTCACTAAACATTAAGTAGAATTTTTTTGTCAATGTTAGTTTGAAAATTTTTAAATCAACAATAATTAGAAAATGGATAAAAGTATAAATAGTCAACCTAAATAGTTGTAATCAACATTACCTATAAATAATATTAACGAATGTCAAAGGAAAAAATTATCAATGTAATTTAAAAATCATAACAAAAATTGATTTAAAAGATATATCAACTAAATGAATTATAAAAGATTATTAATATTGATAATTTTAAATTATTATTAATTATTTGATATTAAAATAATTTATTGGCAATAATAATGAAATTAATTCAAATTTAATATATTTAAATATTTTAATAATTGTTTTGAAAATTAACCTAGAGCTTTTATTGTTCCCTTCAATTACGATAACCTCTATCTCCGCGTAAGTGTATGATTTTTTTTTCCTAGCTCTCATGATAATAATCTTTCATAAACCAACCTACAAATCAACCCCTCATGCAAACTAACCAATTCCACCAACATATTCATCTACACCACACCACCAATACATACTCATATTACTAAAAAAAACTAGCCTGCTGCATCCGAAAAGGGAAATTTCAAAAATCATAACCTTGGGATCCTCAAGGCAGAAATTGACAAAAGAGGGTTTTATTTGGAAATCATGATTCAAGTTAAAAAAAATTTGATGAACTTTTGGGAACAAATTCAATTATTATTTCTTATTATTGACCAAAATTTTTTATCATTATTTTTTTGTCTTTGTCACGTATTAACGATAAAAATAATTAATATTTTAAAAGATATTAAAAATATTAGTAACCAAAATATTTTGTTATTATTTTTTTGTCATCGAATTAACGGTCAAATTGATAAACAATTTTTTATCATTATAGTTGTGTAACCAAATTATTTAACAATCAAATAGTAACTAAAATTTCGGTGACTATTTTGTTACAGAAAACAAATTTGATAACAGAATATTTTGCGACTAGAATTTTTTATACCATTTTTTTCAATAGCTAATTTAGTACTAATTAGTTTAGTGATCAATTTTTGTAATTTAGGGACTAAAATTAGTGGTCACTAATTTTTTTCTTGATGTGGATACTTAAAAAATATTTAACATATTAATATGATCTTTTAATTTATTAAAAATATACTGTTGATTAAAATAATTTTTAAAATAAATTACAATAACTTTCGGATTAATATCATGATCAACTAATTGTCTTAAAGAGACAAGCTTCCATGGCATATTAAAAAAAAACTAAATTATACCTCCAAGAAATTTTAAGTCTTCACAAATGATCATCCTTAATCACAAAAAAATTGGAAGTTGACTTCATGCATTTTAGTCCTCATGCACCATTATTTATATTGAAAACGATTTTTAATTAAAAATATTACTATAATTTTAATTGACATTAATTATAAGTTTAAAATGCCACATATTAGATGTGAGTGTTGTGTGAGATTCATAAAATGGTTATATTATATTTTATGACGACCAAATCTATTAACGGTATGCGAAATTTGCCACATGCATATATTGTGACAATCATAAACAATATTATACAAAAAAAAATGTTACCACATAATGAACTGACCTTTACCTGTAGTTTTAGATTAAGGGTATATCTTGCCAGAATAATAAGTACATCAAATATGTTTATGACGTGGATGTTGTTGGAATGTAATTTTTAATAAAAAAAGTTTAATTGAGTTTCCCTTTACACCTTCTTATAAAAGTAAATCTAATAATGATTTGCAAAAGCTAATCAAATCTCCACACACCTCACACTAATGAGAGACTATCCATCAATAGGTAAACCTAGTTGCACAATAGCATCCTTCCATATTCACTTATTTTATCAATCGAAAAAATGAAATATATGAGTTTCAATTCACCACCTATCCACAAGTCATTATCAAATGATAATTCATGTCAATGTTTTTCATATTTTACAACGATTCCAATTCTGCTTTTATTACATTTTTAACTCGCACGTCTAATGTATGGGAATGCTTTGCAACATATTTTATAATGTTTAAGCAGTCGCTCCTTCCCTTCCACGATACTCATATGTTTCTATTGTAGACACAATAACCACATATTTGATCTAAGGTGTCAAGTGAAAGCCGTTTTTGCAATCCAAAATTTATTAACACATAAAATATTTATGATACATAAAATATTTATTACACATAAGGCATGAAATGTATAAATATATATTACAGATCTAGTATATAAATAACGCATAAAATATAAAACAGTATACAAAATTCAATTTAAATAAAAAACAATAATCATATATTTAAATTACGGGTGGCAAGATGGATCCACCAGCCTCCTTTTAATCCGTGTCCATAAAAAATAGATCAAGACAGACTTCCTATAAGAATCACACATTAAAAAGTTTGACCCACCCTGCATATATGCGGATTTGTGAGTCGACCTACATAAAATTAAAAAAAATCTAAAACATTTTTTTAATTTTAAATTTAAATATAATAAAAAATTAAAGATTGGATATATCTGTAACAATTACCAAAAGAAAACGTAAAAACTAATTTTTTATTATCTAATACAAGTAATTAATGAAATATAGTATAAATAAATATATTAAATTAGATGATGAAATAAAATTTAAATTTGTATGTATAAATATATGATATTAATGAAATAATGAATGAAAAAAGGTTGCAGACGGAAACAAACCAGTCAGCAGAGCCGGCAAACTATGTGAGACAATCTTATGCAAGCTCACAGATTAAAATGTCTAGTACTCCCTACACATTTTGACAGCAGACCAGCTCGTCCCATAGTGTTATTCCTGATTTATATATATATAAAGAATACATATATTTAAACATATATACTAAATCTAAATAAAAAAAGTATACATATATCTATATATATATATATATTTAATTTAAATATAAAAAAAACTAAACATATATTTAAATATATATATATATATATATAATTTAAATAAAAATAGTGAACATATATAAATATAAAAAACAGAATACATATATTTAAATATATATATATATATTATATTAATATATATATATATAATTTAAATATAAAAATACAAAATCCATATTTAAATATATATATATATATATAAGTATAAAAATATGTATATTCAGTGTTCTATCAGTCCGTCTTTGAGAGCTACCAAGACACTCACAAAGACAGTATTATAGACACTGTTATATTTATGGTACAGTGATTTTCATTTTGGCAATGCTGCAGTGGGCCTTTCATACTAAGACTTATGCAAGAAGGCCTGTGCAGAAAAAAGAGAAAACGCTATAACAAGCCCAAGAGTGGTTGGAATGGAAAGAGGAAGTTTGTACTTTGGAGAGTTTCAACAACCTTGGTCCTAGGGTCTCTACAATTGGTAGAGTGACATGGTGTGCTTTAGTGCTATAACAAGTGTAACCGAAGCATCCAAATTCTTTTTCTGGGAGATCATGTTTACTAGGCAGAGGCTCTTTGATGCTTTTTCTTTTACGTAAGTTTATGTCTGAAGAATATTCTTATATGTTGTGTATTAAGATTTGAAGTGTATTTTGTGTGGGTTGATATTACAGATGAGGAGGGTTTTAGAAGAGTTATATGTTTTGATGGCAGGTGATATGTTTTAGTTTCTGGGATTATTTTAAGTATGCTGGTGCAGAGAAGGTCAGATATACATTAAGTAAGCTTAACTCTACGATCCAAATCGTAGATATTTTGTAGAGAGATGGAACATCTGTCCTTTTTTTAATTTATATATTTATTTTGATTAAAAAAACTCTCACCACGAATTTGGATGGAAAATTTTAATAATTCTAAAAAATTCAAATATAAGATATTTAAATGCCTTTCACTTAAATTCTCTTTATTTATCAAATTTTTGGTTTGGACAGTGTAATTAAATATTTTATATTTTAATATTTTTTATGTAAAGAAACTTAATTTCTCTTTTAAGAATAAATTTAATTTAATTTTTTAAAAATATAAAATTTTAAAATTAAATTTTATTGAAAATATCAATCAAATTTAAATATTAAAAAATATTTAATAATTTAAATTTTTAATATATATGTATGATTCAGGTCAATATAAGTCAGACTCAATTGAATTTGATATAGATATGATTATAATGAACCTAATGTAGGTCTGACTCGGCACGAAATAGATCTGACTCGACTTGGTCGTGGGCATACTCGACTTGACTCGACTATGGATGGGCCTGACTAATATCGGCCATGGATGGGCACTTGACTCGATCCAAGGTGAGACTGACACAACTCAAGTCAAATTGGGCTTGACTCGACTCAGTTCAGGGTGGGTCCAACTCAACTCAGCTCGTGGTGTGCCCGACTCAACTTCGTTTAGGATGAGTCTAGCTCAAGGAAAAACCTAACTCGACTTAGTCTAAGATGTTCCAAACTCGATTCAATTTGGGACGACTTAGCTCAACTTGGCTTGGGTGGGTCCGACAAGACTTGACCTAGGGTGTGCCCAACTCGACTAGGCCTGTGTTGGACCCGACTCGATTCAGTTTGTGGTAGACACTTAACTTTGCTTTGGGCTAGTTTGATTTATCTCAACCAAGGGTAGGTCTAAGTTGACTCGCCCCGATGCGTATCATACTCAACTTAGGTTGAGGGCTCGACCCAACTCATCCTGGACGAGTTTGATTCGACTCGACTCGACTGTTGTCGGGCCTAACTTGATTCCTACCCTCGGCGAGCTTGACTCAACTAAAGCTTTATGAGGACCTAACTTGACTGGCTTAGGACGAATCCAACTTAAGTCGACCTGGGACAAACTCGACTAAACTCAATCCAAGCAGGTCTAACTCTACCTGATTATGTCTAAGACAAGCCAAACCTAACTAGATATGTGATGACTTCTTTAAATCTAATAATGAAATTTTAATTTCCTTCTCTTTCGAAGATATTTCAAATTTGATTGTTTTAGTTATTTGAAATACCTTTTAAAAATTTTTAAATTTCAATTATTTTTTAATTTTTTATCCAAAAAATTATTTTATTTCAAAATATTTCAAATGTCTCAAATAAATAAATTACACTCATCTCATCCAAATATAGAAATAATATAATTTACTATTAGGTATTTTACTATTAGGTATGCATGTTAATTTACTATTAGGTATGAATGCTCTCAGTTAGGTATGCAAGTAGGTAAGCAAGCTGTCAGTTATAATGTCATACGAACCCATACATCAAATCAATGGTTGAGAAATTGCTAGTTTTCCTGGATATAATTTAATTACATTATGACCTTTGCTTTCCAGACCATAGGATAGAGAAAATGTGGAAGACTTATCACTTCAACGGTTATTTTATAAGCAAACTTTTAGACTAAGAGCAGTTAAACCCTATTACAATATAAAAAAAAATTGTATTAAATAGCATCTTATAAGAGAGGTTTTCGGGAAGGTATCTCCTAATTTCACTAATAAATTCTACATAACTACAAAATATGCAAAACAAAAAAAAAAAAGAAAAAAGAAAAACCAATGGAGATTTATGTCAAAACCTATGGAGAAAATGAAAGAAAAAATGATAAAAAAAAGGAAAACTAAAAAGGAGTACAATTAATAAATAGTCTATCCAGAACAAATTACATAGATAGATGAATAATACGGATTAATTCAACAAAAGTATTGAGTATTTCTTATCTTAACATTAAATTATATCTATAATTTAATAGATGAAGTTCAAAACATTATTATTAAAATAAAAAAATATATTTTAAAACACAATATTGTTAAATATGATTTAAATAAATCATAAAACTGCATGTCAACAAAAATGTTTGCATGCAACTTTTTTTTCTTTAAAAAAAAGCTAAACTTGACATATTAATTAGAAATATATTAAGCAGCATCTCAAAATAACCAAGACAAGGATAAGTTGTATATCATAAGAAGATTAAAGTAAGTGATGATTATTATTTTTCCTTCCTATAAGAAACACAACACGCAAGATATATGTCTTACAAGACACTTTGGCCCACGTTAAAAACACGTGATATGAGATTCTATGTGTGTTTGCTACAAAATAAGTAACTTAACATAAACTAATATTATATAATTCAATAATTTCTAACGTGTTAATTTATTCTAAATTATATATCTATTGAAAATTCTTTTCCCCTATCATGTTAGTATTTATAAAAGAATTATTTAATACCTCATTCATATATAAATATATTAAAAATATTATAATATATTACTTTTAAAATAAATCAAAACTTAGTAGAACATCCCTTAAAATTCCTTCCCCGTGCAAGAATCTTTTTCTTTTATATAAAAAGCTGGATTCTACATAAAAGAAAACAAATCATAATAAGAGGGGTTAATTATATATATATTCTATTTAAGAAGGATGTGTTTTGGAATATCCACGTATCTTTTGTAAAATAGTCTCATACTAGTACCCAGAGAATTAGGCACGTGTTTAATTTCTTTTTAATATAGGCCAAAATTTCCATAACATAAAGCATTCTTTGATCAATTTGATATTTTTTTATTGGATAGAAATAATTTGTTATACTAATAATTTTTTTATATAAAGCTAATATATATATATATATATCAATATTTTATTTATATATAATTTTTTATTTTATGCATTTGTATTTGAAGTGATCTTTTTATAATTTTTACTTTGTCTATTTATAATTTTTACTTTTTTTCATCAATAAATTATAATATATTTTATTATATTTTAAATAATTTTAATTCTTTAAATTTAAATATTTTGTTTTATTAATTTTTTTAATTAAAATTTTAAAATATAACTAACAATTGAGAATTCAAAAATTAATCATTTACAATTAAAATTTATAGTTATTAATTTAAAAAATAATTTTATTATTGATATATATTATCATGAGATGAAAAAAATAATTATAACACACTTTTTTATATTTTGGATATTTTATTATAAAGAAGATTAAGGTAAGTAGATAACATTATATCAAAGTAAATATATAAGAAGATTATAGGTTAATGAAATCATGTATATTTTAACTGTTTGGAGTATTCTACTTATATATAGTTTTTTTTATTTTATCTTACATCTAAAGTAATTTTTTATAACTTTTATATATTTCACAAATAAATTTTTAACACATAATTAAAGTATATATATATATATATATTACCATTAAATTTGAATGTAATTCCATCTTAGTATATTAAAAACAATTTTAACGTCTTATATTTAAATTTTTTTATTAATATAATTTTAATTAAAATAAAAAAATATTAATAAAAAAGATGTACAAATTGTAATATGGAACTAGTTGTTGAAGTACACATAACTGAAAATACACATATATCTACCTATTTTTCACATAATAAAAAAATTATTTTATATTTAAAATATAAAATAAAAATATAAATAATAATTAGAATTTGTATTATATAATTTATAATTAGTTTTTAATATATTAGTAATTTAATATTTTTCTAAAATATAATTAAAAATAAATAAAATACTAAGATATATATATATATATATATATATATATATATATATATATATATATATATATATATATATATATATATATATATTAGTTGTGTCTCAAAACAATTACTAATTGATGAAAAGGGAATAAGACAAAAAGGAAAGAAAAGTGAGACAGGATATTTTTATCATTCTACTCCAATATTATGTCATCCTGTATGTCATATCTACTGCTTGCTTTGAAACTTCTCCACAACATGTCATTTGTAGAATAATATCTCATACTAGTAGTTCAAGTAATTGAATTGTCTCCACAGAATTAGCCATGTGTTTTTATTTCTGGATACACGCCAAAAGATTTCATTAACATAAGTCATGCCCTGATCAATTTAGTATTAAGCATGTTAGCCTTAAATTCCAACTACTATAAATCAGAGACTCTCCATTACTCTTTCTCACACTGCACCTCTCATCTGAACAACATACCTTCCTCAGACATGAAGCCTCTAAGCTTCTATTTTGCAGTGGTTACCATTGCTCTTTTATTTTCACTTACACCGTCTTCAGCAGATACTCATGAAAAGTTTGTTCAATGTCTTTACAATTATCCAAATAATACTGTCTCAATTTCCAATGTTGTTTACACCCAAACAAACTCTTCATACTCCTCTATCTTAGATGCTTCCATTGAAAATCCTAGGTTCGTCAATGTAAGTACCAAACCCCTTGTCATTGTGACACCACTGGTTGTTTCCCACATTCAAGCCACCATAATCTGTTCCCAACGACATGGACTGCAGATTCGAACCCGAAGCGGAGGCCATGATTGGGAGGGTCTCTCGTACCGTGCTGAGGTTCCATTTGTCGTCCTTGACCTCTTCAACTTTCGACGAATCGAAGTTGACGTAAAAAGCAGAACTGCATGGGTTCAACCTGGGGCAATCCTCGGTGAACTTTACTACAGTATTAGCCAGAAAAGCAAAACACTAGGAGTCCCAGCGGGTGTGTGCTCCACTGTAGGCGTTGGTGGCCACTTCAGTGGAGGTGGCTATGGATTCTTGATGCGTAAGTACGGTCTTGCAGCTGATAATATCATAGATGCTCACATAATAGACGTGAACGGCAATCTTCTTGACAGAAAAGCCATGGGTGAGGATCTGTTTTGGGCCATTAGAGGAGGTGGGGGAGCAAGCTTTGGAGTCATAGTGGATTGGAAAATAAAACTAGTTCCAGTTCCATCAAAAGTGACAGTGTTCCGAGTTGTAAGGATATTTGAAGACAATGAAACCGAGGTTATTCAAAAGTGGCAACTAGTGGCGCATAAATTAGACGAGCGCATTACCATTAGGATGGACGTAAGAAGGGCAAACTCAAGTCAACATGCAATACGAGCCCAATTTGTGTCCATGTTTCTTGGAGGTGTAGAAGAGCTTATTCCCTTGATGCAAAAGAACTTCCCAGAGTTGGGTTTGGAGAGAAAAGACTGTAATGAAACGACTTGGATTGGCTCAGTTATCTTCATGAATTCTGTGATGATGCAAAATCCAGGCATTGGAGCACCGGAAGTTTTGCTGAACAGAACTCAATATTATTTTGGGAAATACAAAGGAAAATCTGACTATTTTAGGGAACCCATTCCCGTTGAAGGGTTAAAAGGGTTATGGAAGTTGTTTCACGAGGATGGGATTGATGATGCTGAGGTTCAATTAGCTCCTTATGGAGGGACATCGGCTCAGATTTCGGAATCTGCAATTCCATACCCACACAGATCTTACATATTTCATATGCATTATACGGTTGTTTGGCAAGAGAATGGCGATGAAGCAGCACAAAAGTACTTAGATTGGATCAGAAGAGCGTATAAATATATGGAACAGTATGCTTCCAAGTCTCCCAGAGCTGCATATCTGAATTACAGAGACCTTGACATTGGAGTTAATAACAATGGTTACACAAGCTACTCCCAAGCCAGCATTTGGGGTCACAAGTATTTCAGTAACAACTTCAGGAGATTGGCAAAAGTGAAGACCAAGGTTGATCCTCACAACTTTTTCAGAAACGAACAGAGCATTCCCACACTCTCCAAGGAAGAAAATTATTACTTAAATCATCTAGTATCTACAATTTAAATAAAATAAATTATGTATATTTATGTTTTTAATTAATAAAAAGTAACTAATAACACTCCATTATATATTAAGAGGTTGACCTTTTAATATATTGGAAATAAAGTTACTCATTGTAATAAATTTTATTTAGCATTTTCTTTTGATAAAGAAAAATAATGCATCATTTAATTTTAATTGAAAAATAGATTTTACTAATTTTAATTTTAAAACGCTTTAATATGCCTAAAAATATAGAAAAATTTTATTTTTTACAATTTTTATAACTTATACAAAATTTTTTTTTTTCGAAATAAATTTATAAAAAAATATGTGAAACAAACCTAATCAAACTAACTTTTTATTTTATGTTACCAATTAACCGAATTAACCTAAACCATACGTAAATCAATTATAAATTACTCCTATAATCTTATCTTTGTTTTTACTTCAAATATATTATTCATATTGTATGATTTTCCTACTTTATAACGTGTTTAGATACGAAATTCTAAAAAAGAAGTTAGTGAAATGCTTTATACAAAATATGTTATTTACGTAATTTTTTTTAAAACAAACTAAATTTTTAAAATTTTTATGAAAAAAAAAATATGAATTTGAAAACATCAAAAATTTCAAATTCCTACTTTTTCATATTAGGGTTTCGAAATTTTTATGTTTTCAAATTCATATATTTTTTTCTTTATTTCTATTATGAAGTCGAGTTTGATTGGAGTATCATCACAATATTAATACTAAACCTTGTTAGATTGCTATTTTCCAGTTAAATATGGACTATAGTTATTTTATTTAGGTTGGTAGAATTTTTTATTTAAATTATTTTATTATTGATAATATTATTATTGTTATATATTACTATTAATTATCACTACAAGAAAACACAGATATAGTTGCCAAAATATATCATCGGCCAGTAACCGACGCTACTAGCGTCGGCCAATTAAATGTTAGACCGACGCTAAGGAAAGGAAGAAACTTAGAGTCGGCCGGATCGACGCAAAATTGTAAAATAAACGAATGAAAAATAAAAATATAAGTTAGCGTCGGCCACGCTGATGCAAAAATTAAATTAAAAATTAAAAATTATTAAGGTTGCGTCGGTGCAGGGGACGCTAAAGTAATTAAAAATTTAATAATGGGAGTAGCGTCGGCCTGGCCGACGCTACATTTGACGGACATGGTAACGTAGGCCCAGCCGACGCTGTGTGCATTGTTTGCGTTGGCCTAGCCGACGCTAAAGGGATGCTAAAATTTCAATTGTTTGCGTCGGCCTAGCCGACGCTATTTTTAATTCAGAACCTTTTAATCCAGACATAATTTTCTCATTCTTCTCTCTCGTGCCCACTCTCCGTTTCTCTGTTCTCTCTGCCTCTCTTGCTCTCTCTCCACCTCCACCACCACCACCTCTCCTCCTCCTCCTCCTCCTCCATACCCTATGGTAAGTAACTCCCAACTTCAACTTCCCTTTTCTTCACATTTCATTCTTCACTAAAGCTCTTCCATTCCTTCAACAGGTTTCTCCTACCACATTAACTGCGGCACTTCCGCCAACTCCACCGACTCCTTCAACACCACATGGCTCTTCGACCGTTTCTTCTCCGCCGGCTCCTCCACCCTGGTCTCCCAACCTCTCAATTTCCGCCTCCCCTACGAGAAAACCCTCCGCTTCTTCCCTCCCTCCTCCTATGGCAAGAAAAATTGCTACACCTTCCCCTCCCTCCCCTTCTCCTCTCGCTACCTTCTCCGCACCTTCACCGTCTACGACAACTACGACGCCAAGTCCCTCCCTCCTTCGACGTCGCTCTCTCCTCCACCGTCCTCTTCAGCTGGCGCTCCCCCTGGCCCGAGTCCACCGCCGCCAAGGGCGCCTACTCCAACCTCTTCGCCTCCCTCTCCAACACCTCCTCCTCCCTCGATCTGTGCTTCTACGGCTTCGCCACAGACGCCCCTCTCGTCTCCTCCCTCGAGCTCATCCAGGTCCATCCTATTTTGTTAAAATTTTTTTTTAAGGTAGCGTCAGCCTAGCCGACGCTATTAGCGGCGGCTGTGGAGCTGACGCAAAGTCGATGCTAATAGCAATGTAACGTCAGCTTTCCAGGTGTTGCGTCGATTTTTGGCCGACGCGAACTCATAGTTTTCTTGTACTGTATTGTTCAACATTAATTAAATTTTTCTATACTAAAATTAGGGAGACTATTGTTTATAAATATGAACTAGATTTTCAATCGATTTTATTATTATTTTTAGATGTTTCGAATGATTTCTTTTTCCAAATTTTCAATAGTTTATTAGAACTTTTTTTAATGCTATATTGGAAAACTTTCACCAAACATAATTAAGATTTTTTATAAATATTAATTGAAAAGTAAAAAAAAAACTTAAACCAACAGTATCATAGAAATAATCAAACTAAATAATTGTAATTAAGAGCATCTTCAATAGGAGTTATAAACAATTTCTATCAACTTTAGATGGATTTTATAATGTCATATTATCCCTAAGAAACTCATATTATATTTTTACAACTTTTGATCCAATAAAAATTAACTTATACAATTTTTTTTAATATATTAAAAAAATAATTATTATAGATAATATATAAATATGACTAACAAACAAATAAATTATATAATAAAAAAATAGGATTTTGAGAATTTTTAATAATAAAAGTAGAGATGATACTTGATTTTATAAATAATTAAAATAACTTTAAAATTTATATTATTAAAATCCTTGTAAAATTTTTAGTCAAATACAAAGAAAAAATACAAATAAAAAACAATCAATAAGAATTTTCTTAAATACATATTTTAATGATTTTAATATACTTATAAATTATATTAATTTTTTATTTAATTATTGTAAATAATATCAATTTATAAAAATATCTCTAGACATATCTAATTATAATTTTATTATAATTATAACTATATTTAATTTAAATTAAAATATATTTTATATAAAAATAAATATTAAATACATATTAATTAAGAGGATTGAGAAAAAATTTATAACAAAAATGTTAAACATCTTTCCTGGGAAAGTAAGGAATCTACAAATTTTAATTTTTTTAAGTGAGATTATTCTAATAATAATTTCTTATAAATTTTATTTTTTATTATTAATATACATCTTAAACAATTCTTATTCAACATACTCTTTGATTAAAAATGATATCAACTAAATGGATTATAAAAGATTGTTAAAGTTGATAATTTTAAATTGTTATTAATTGTTTGATATTAAAATAATTTGTTTGTTGTTATAATAAAGAAATTAATTAAATTATAATATATTTAAATATTTTAGAATTATGACATTGTTTTGAAAATTAACCCAGACTATTTATTGTTCATATGACTAAGGGTTAACTCTTTCAATTATAATCTAAGTATATACTAAGAGTTTGAATGCCAACCAGGAAGTTCGGGTTCAAACTGGCAAAAGGAATATCACTCAATTACACCCTATGTTCGCCTAAGTATATGACACTTTCTTTTTTCTTTATCCTAGTTCTCATTATAATAATAATAATATTTTACTCTCAAATATTTCAAACACTCTTGAAAAAAGAAAATTATTGGATAGTCTGCAATATTTACCGATACTCCTAACCAAATTATATTTGACATATTTATGTTTTCAATTTAAAAAACAATATTACTTAATTATTGATCATGTACAAATTAAAAAAAATAATAGTCTATTATACTAAAATTATCTAGCACCCTTTATTTATTTGGAAAATCCAAGTTCATTTTCCTTGATATCTTTTTCAAACAACATTCATTGTCCAAGTTTTAAATAGTTACTAATCTATCTTATACTTCACTAATAAAGTAAAATTTACAGTCCTATTTTATTTTAATTTATACTGGTGTTAGAATTATATGTACATATAATAATAAATTTAACCATATATTTTATAGTTAACTAATTATTTTATATATTAAAATACAAATTTGTATATTTTTATAACCATACTTATATTATTGAAGGTAAGTTTTATCCAAATCATTTAAGGGAAAAAAATGAGGTAAGTGTAGTTGTAGCATTTGTTTCTATTTTTTAATACCTGTTATTAACATTCTTGTTATCTTTCTTTTTCAGTCTAGAATTAGTACACCAAAACTCTATAGAACAACATTAATAATACTTACATGATTGAAGATAAGTTTTGTTCATAGAAATTTTCCTTCCGAAAACGTGTGGTCACTATTAATTCTTTAGTACCATAACATTATTGAATGACAATCATGCAGCAACTGCGTAAATGTGTGCACAAAAAAGACAAAAAGAACATCATCATCGGAAAGACGTTGAGGAGTATGACTCTGAGGATCCAGACAAAGTAAAATTTTATAATCAATTGCGTTTTCTTAACATACACGTACTCGGAAACTCGTAAGAACTACTCTGGAGTTTTATCACGTAAATTTCAACACAATCAACAAAACATTGAGAACTTCTCCTCCTTGAGGAAATCACCCTACGCATCTCTTCAACATCTATACATTTTTTCTATACATTATAACCAATAATTATAGCATTAGATTCCTGCTTAACATTTCTATAGATTATTTTTGTTGCCTCGGACATGTAACAATACAGCCTTGCACTTCTAAACATGGCTTTTATCTGGACAAAATTGTTTTTCCATTTCATCACTAAGGCTCTGTTTGATTTCCATTTTTAAAACATTCTTTAGTTTTCAAAGTGCAACTAAATAAGATACTTAAATATCCTGCAAGAAAGGGAGTAGAATATGGAATTGAGAGAGATTGAACAAAATGAAAATTGAAGAAGGTAAGAAAAAAATCTAAACATCTCTAAGCTGTTTCCGTGTTTGAAAATATCTTTTAAAACTTAATTATAATTTGCGAAAGAAATTGATTGATGAGTAGTGTATAATTGTTTTAGAAAACAATTTTTAAAACCAAAGAGTGAGAAAGGAATCAAACAAAGTTCTAAATGTTCTTTTAACTTTGGTCTGTAATAATATTGAGTTTTAATGTTTTTCAAATCAAAGTAAGGAAACATGGTTTATTGAGATTTCCCAATGTTATTGTTTTTAGTGATGAAGAATTGTTCATTTGCACTCATTAGACACTTACACTTATTATGTTGTGTGTATGGTTAAAAGATACTAATAAGACAACAATTATTTTAGTATAAATAATAGTTTGACTTAAGGAGGTGAAAATTTAGTAGCAATAGGTAGTAAAGTTGTTTTGTTACCTATTCCATTAGGAACTGCGGATTTTTTGGTCCATCATATTCATGCATTTACAATTCATGTAACAGTATTGATACTCTTAAAGGGTGTTCTATTTGCTCGTAGTTCACGATTGATACCGGATAAAGCAAATCTAGGTTTTCGTTTCCCTTGTGATGGACCTGGAAGAGGGGGGACATGCCAAGTCTCCGCTTGGGATCATGTCTTCTTAGGCCTATTTTGGATGTACAATTCAATTTCGATAGTAATATTTCATTTCAATTGAAAAATGCACTCAAATATTTCGGGTAGTATAAGTGATCAAGGGACACTGACTCATATCACATGAGAAAATTTAGGGTTTAGGGTGTTGTTTTAAAATATTTATATCCTAAATCTTTTGTTTTATGAAAATTACATAATTAATAATTAATAATAGTTAATTTGTTATCATATTACATTTAGTTAACTTATACATTTTGTTTCTACTACTTAAAAATTACCTACTAATAAATATAGAAATTAATTTTTATTTTTTTTATTTTATCATTTTGGAAAATTTTATTTCTTATTATCTTTCGAAAATGTTGTTTCTTCCACTTCACATTAATGTATTTAAAATCTAAAATACTATATATTTTTTACTAACAATATCATATTTTTAATTTACTTGTCACACCCTTAAAATTAAAATCAATTTATTTTGTTGTCGAATAAATAACACTTTTCTATTTGATCTCAAAAATTAAAATATAATCTTCTATTAAAAAAGTATGTAAATGTATTCAAAATTAGTCATACCAATTGGTTGACATCTAAATTTTTATTCTCTAAAATTTTTATTCTTTTCATGTCCTTAACTATTGCTATTAAAACAATTACAAATGTCTTAGTTTTTAATTAACTAAGTAGTCTTTAAATTAATTCATTTTTCATCCCAATAAATAGTATATATTTACGAAATGGAGTAATTTTAGTAAAATTTTTAAATAATTAGTGACATATTTATAATTAAAAAAATTAAACTACTATAAGTCTTTTGTGTATGTGGAGAAATTTTTAAATTTTAAAAAAATATTTAAATTTTAAAAAAATACTTATATAATTAATTTAAGACAAAATGTTGATTAATAGTCTCAACATCATGTCCTATATCCAATTACAAAATATATAATAAATATTTATTGTTTTTACTATTAAATTTGTTAAAATCAATTAAAATATTATATTTACTTATATTTTCACATTATAATCATTTTAACTTATATTAAAAATCTAACAACTACATATTTATTGAAAAATAATTTAATGTTATATTTAAAAACTTTAATATAAAATATGTTTTTAAATAAGTTATTATAAATTAAATCAGATCTTAAAAGTGTGCTTTAGTTCTATTTTAATATTATAAATTATTACAAAATAAACTTCTAAATAGACTTCTAAATCAAGTTAATTTTTATATAGACCAAGTTAGATCTAAAATAATTATAAATCATTACAAAGTTATTATAAAATATATTTTTAAATAAGCTATTATAAATTTCAAATAAGACCTTAAAAGTGTGTTTCAGTTCTATTTTCATATTATAAATAATTATAAAGTAAACTTAAATAGGCTTCTAAGTCATGATAAGTTTTGATTATGGGTGTTTAAAACTGAACTAAAGAAAAAATAAAAAATCAATCCTCACCAAATCAAACCGCAGAAAATCGCAAATTTTTGGATTGGTTTGGAATTTTTTTTTTCTAAAAATCAGGTAGTTCAGTTTGGTTTGTTATTTGAATTTTTAAAATTGATCCAAACCAAACTTCAATATACATTCAACACATATTTTATTATTATTAATATAACAACAACAACAACAATAATAATAGTAAGTTATTGTTGGAAATACTTGTTTTATATCTTTTCATTAAAATTAGTTTCTAGGAAATTTTTACTTTTTATTGTAGCATATCATTTCATAAAGATAATAATATGTTCAATTATTATTTAGATTTAGGGAGTTAAGATTGAGATATTGTTAATATTTGGTATTTTATTACATTTTTGCTCTATACATAAAGTACATGAATAAAATAAAGTAAAACTTTTTAATGTAATATATCTCTTATATCTCATATATATCTCTAAAACATATTTCCAAAAGCCCTAAAAATCTCAAGAGTTATACATTTTAACTTAAATCTCTTTATATAGTTGTTTGGTCCGCTTCACAAATTTGATTTTTCAGTTCTTTATTCTTCTTTACCATCAACAATGTTCTCAACTCTTCTGGAGGATGATATCATCAACTTCGCTCTCTCGCTTGACTTTGTCATTATATCCACTCTCACTTTACTTCATCAATGTCATTGATTTTAGCACACCAAAAACACTTAGAGTAAAAGTGCTTACAATTAAGGTAAAATGAGAATATTTTTGCAAAAAGTAAACAAAATTAGATAAAACTTAATTGGAGTAGGATCATATACACAAATAGCGGATTGACTAGCCAATCAAGAATAGAAGCTAGTTGTTAGACAAAATTAGAGTAATAAAGTTTCATAGGTTTTGATTGGTTTATAGATCTAGATGAATGTTGTATAAGTGAAATACTTTTAAAAAAAATCTAGAGTAAGATACATTTGTATCTTTTTCTTGTTGAATTATGAATGAATTTATGTGTACCTTTTTAATTGTTATTATTCTATATATTTATTAGATTTTGAGAAACATATTTCATATCATATTATTATATTTTAATTTAAAAAATAAAAAGAATGAGAAAATATTTAATAAAAAATTAGAAATTAAAAAATCGCATAAACCAGATCTAAAACAAATCGCATAAATTGGTTTGGTTTTGATTTTTATTCTTTCAAATTGAACAAAACCGATTCACATATATATTTTATGTTTTGTTTAAACGTATTTTTAACAAAAAATTGTGTCAAACCGCACCGCGAACATCCCTAATTTTTATATAGACCAAGTTAGACCTAAAATAATTATAGAAGTAAAATATGTTAAATCCAAATCATGTTTTCTTAATTAAGGTTAGACCCAATTTGATCTATCTTATCTCTAATTTAAGTTTTACTTAATTCAAACATGTCATTGTTTTCTTTGGAGGATGTTTATGTGTAAAAAAGAAGAAAACTAAAATTTCAATTTATTGATTTTACAACAAAAAAAGAATATTTACCAAAAAAAATTAATTATGTTGAAATATTAATTTAAAATAATTAAAAATATGTTATAAAATATATTAAATATTTTTTAAATGGTACTTTTAAAACCTTTATTAATTACTAAAAATAAGTAAAAATGGTACTCTTCTATTTATTGTTAAAGACTACTTGTATTATTTTTAATAAGTATATATATATAATTTAATAATTTGTAGAATAGTTATGAAATTTGTAAATATTAATTAAAAATTTCTCTCACTACATAAAAATATAATTAATTTGTTTTCTTTAATCACTACAAGAAAATAGTAAATTACCGACAGAATATTTTTCATGGGTAATTTTTAATTATCGACGGATTTTACTAACGGATTTAGTTCTGTTAGTAAAGTTCGCGTCATATTACGCGAAATAAAATTCGTTGGAAAATTCGTCAGTAAAAATCCGTCAATAAAGTTGGTGCCATATTGTGCAGAAAAAATTCGTTGGTAAATCCGTCAGTAAAAAAATCCGTCGGTAGATCCGTGTGTATATATTTATATGTTTATATGTTTATATGTATGTTTATATGTTTATATATTTATTATTTAAATATTTATTATTTATTTATATATTAGATTCAATCAATTCCTGATTTGAATTCAAAGATTAGAAACGCAAATTGATGTCACAAAGAACAAATCTAAAATTGGAGAGGAGAAGAACAAACTTGAAGCATTAAACGATCGACATGGAAACTCAATTTGGGTTGTTTGATATTGATCCTATGAATCAATCCTCAAGGATTAGTTTTCCATGGATGAAGAACACGGAGAATGCAAAGAAGGAAGATGAGAAGACAAATTGAGAGCAAAAGAATTAAAAGTGGCATCCTTTTGAACTAAAAAATTAAGTACTAATTTTTTGATGTCTTTAGGGTTCAAAGAAGCTATTTATAAATCCTATAGTATGAAAACCTAATCTAAAACCATAATATGAAACAAAGACAACATGTGCTTTAATTAAGTCCTTAAGCCCAAATTAAAAAATCCAAAAGAAAAACAAGGAAACTCAAATCGCAAGGGTTTCATTACAAAAATTCAACAAATATGTCTTAACTTCCAAAAATCATAGAAAATAGCTCAGAATTTCAAATTCAACAATGTTTGTGTTCAAATTGAAGCTCCCATAAATGTAAAATCCAATGCCATTGTAATCATCCCAAAATGATATCTAAACTAAAAATTATTATCAAAATAGTGAGTAAAGGTAAGATTAACTAAAAATGCAAAATTAAATTAAAGTAAATATGTATAATAAACTCAATTATTAGTGTAAATATAAAATCATTTAAAAGCTACAATGTGTCCTTGTTGTAGACATAATGCATTAGTAAATTGAACAATAAAATTGGAGACAGCAAGTAAGTGTGATACATAAATTAAACTGCAAGTTAATTAAGACACAAAAATAACATTATCAATATGCAAACCAACCATAAATATTGCGACACAAAAATAACATTATAAATATGCAAATCATCCATATATATTATGAGACAATGTGTCATTTTTCATGTATTAAGCCAACAATATATATACATGTCACAAGTCATCTTTACAAATATTTACAAATATTAAGAATAGAAGAAAGTTGTAAATATTAAACATGATCGTAATTAGACCAAATAATAAGACGTAATAACTAATAATAATAATAAATAATTATAATAATAATATCTCATAAATCTTAATAAAATTTGTATTCAAATTTTGTAATGTGAAGAATGAAAATAACAAAAAGAATAAAGATGTTTATATTGGTTATCCTTAACATAATTAATTTTCTATCTAAATTTTTATAATTAATTTTATATCTAAATTTTCATAATTAATTTTCTATCTAAATGTCAATTCTAACTGTGACATATTCTTATTGTTTTTTTATATTTCTTACATTATCCAATGTATATTGTTTTGAGTACACTTCATATTTGTGTACACCAATGCCACGACTTTTGAAATTTGTTTTTCAAAGTTAGTTGATGGTGAGTCATTTGCTAATTTGCTAACTCATTCCAGAATGATTCATGATAGTTTATTAAACTTAGCAAGGTTTCAAAGATAGTGAAAAGAAGAAAAGAGAAAAGGGTAACAAGGTGAAGGGTAAAGGACAGAAAGACGATAGAGACGATTGGCCAATGAAGGGACGAACTACGGGGACAACGAACAATGATTAGCCAAAAAAAAAAAAGAAGGGACGATACTGATGATGAACGGTACATGGAAGGCAGCACGACAGAGCACAATAGGAAGGGAAACGCAACACGACACGGGAACAATGCAATGACGTTAGGGATGGAAAGAGAGCGAAGGTGAAAGCACAGACGATTGGACACAAAGGGAGTAACACAAAGGGAGTAGGTGTGTGTGAGTGCTAAAGAGGTGTGTAAAGCACTTATAATGTCTTTTCATATGTTCTTTTTTTCATTTATATATTTTTCCCAATTTGACTTAGGATACTGGTGATGAAATCATTCAAGTTGAAACAGCCCTTTCCGCCAATAGTTTTAAGAAGCCTTTTTCTTTTATACCAGCAGAATTTGATTCTTTTTCTTGTCCATGGGATTTTGTATTTATTATTCCTTTTAAAGTTTAAATTCCAAATTCCAACAATCTTTTGATTCTTCTTGTACATGCTCGTTACATTTAGTGCTTGAAAAATCAAGAAATGAAGAGCAAATTGGGACTGGTAGAAATAATGTATAGTTACGTATATATAGACGAGTTATCGAGGGGCTACTGGTAAACTATCATATCTAACTAAAGGATTCACTTGGATAAATATTCATTAGTGTTTGGACCATTAGTACATGATCTTTAGTATATAAATCTTTTGGTAGATTTTTGTATTTAAAGTTCAGAATTTAGGAATTTGAATAACTTTTTTGAAATACGATTTTTCTTTAGATTCTTTATTAGAATGTTTTATTTTTATATTTGAATTTCTATTTTAAGATGCTAGAACTTTCTCTCCTCATCAATTTCTTCATATCTAATCTCTTCTGCATTTCTTATTTTGTCAAACATTTAGTGGAATCTGTCGAAACAATTCTAATCTAAGGTTAGTTTTTTATCATGACATGAAGATATATTTTTTCTCTAGGCTTTGGAGTTTTTTCATGATGTGCAAAAGCAACAATCTGTGTCTCAATCTACTGCAGAGGCTACATATCAACTGGCTTACCAACCCAAAATACAATTTGACTAAAGTGGATACTTGAAGATTTTGGTGAAAACAAGATGTTGTAATTACTCATTGTGATAATAAATAAGCCATTTCTATGAGCAAAATTTCAGTCTATCATGAAAGACAAAACACATAGCCATCAAACATCAGTTTATTTGGAAAGAGGTGAAATTGGAATTTTACAAGTCTAATAATCAACTAGCTTAATTTAAAAAAATAAGAGAAGCTTTAGGAGTTCAAAAACTCACGTTAAAGGAGAAAATGTTGAATAATGTGTTGTTACAAGTGGTTAAATCAAATTGAATATGTAGTAAAGATCTATTAAGTGTATTTAGTAGTATTCATGATTATTTATATTTGTAACTAGTAGAGCACAATTATAGAATTCTACCTTTGAATGTAGCAGTGAACGTAAACAAAAAGCAAAATAACATAACTGAAATAATAAAAAAGATAAAAAATACACTCAATAGAGAAGTCAATTTCATCCCCCAAATTATCTTCCTCTTACTCTAAATTTTATACTATTTTCTGTAGAATACTACCAACACTTTGCCTCAATTTTAGTGAGAAAAGACAAACACTGGGGTTCCCAGCAGGCGTGGGCCTCACTGTGAGCACTTGTGGCCACATCATGGCTATGGATTCTTGGTGCACAAGTACGGTCACGCTACTGATAATGTAATTGATGCTCACATAGTTTATGTGAAGGGTAATCTTCCTGACAGAAAAGCCATGGGTTAGGATCTGTTTTGGGCCATAGGGGGAGGTGAGGGAGCAAGCTTTGTTGTCATCGTGGCTTGGTTCCAGTTCCATCAACGGTGACAATGTTCAATGTTGGAAGGACATTGGAAGAAAATGCTACTGAGATTATTCATAAGTGGCAGCTTGTAGCAAATAAACTTGACGAGGGCCTATAATGATTTGGATAAACTTGAAAAGTGTAAATTCATGTCAAACTGGGAAACCAACAGTTGAAGCTGGTTTTGAGTCCGTGTGTCTTGGATGTGTAGATCAGCCACTTCCCATAATGAAAAAGAGCTTCCTAGAGTTAGGTTTGGTGAGAGAAGACTGTACTGAGACGAGTTGGATAGGCTCAGTTCGAGCAAGGGGTGGGTTTCGAAGCGATCAATCCCCTCATGGTTTGGTGAACAAAACTGAATTAAGTGGTGTCATTCTACAAAGCAAAAGTCTGATTATGCGAGAGATCCCATTCCTTATCTTTGGTTACATGGGTCGTGGCTTTTGCTTTATGAAGATAAGGCCGAAGATGCTTTCATTCAATTCACTCCTTATGGAGCCAGGATGGATGAGATTTTAGAATCTGACACTCCATTCCTACACAGATCTTGCAACATTTTCCACATTCAAATCGAGGCGCCTTGGCATGATCAAGGAGATGTGGCATCACAAATGCACAACTGGATTAGATTAGTGTACAGTTATATGGAACCATATGTTTCAAAGTCTCCTAGAGTTGCAGATCTGAATACAGAGACCTTGACATTGGGGTTAATTATAATAGTTACACAAGCTACTCCCAAGCCAGCATTTGGGTCTCAAGTATTTCAGTAACAACTTCAAGAGATTGGCAAAAGTGAAGACCAAGGTTGATCCTCACAACTTCTTCAGAAACGAACAGAGTATACCCTCTCTTGTGGCCAAGAGACTCCAATAGAATTCCTTGGGGACAATAAATGTCGTGACAAAATAAGCTTATTGTTATTTATTTTATGCAATGCAACATTAATCCATATTTTCCTTAATTAGTATTATATAATACTAATTTTCTTTTTGCTAGTCCATATTCACTTGTCAGCTATGAAACACATATTCGAATGTAGAGATACGATTAAATTAAAACATTTAGGATACGAGGCGTTACAATATATATGATTACAAATATATTAGAGTCTACTAAATATGTTTTAATATAAAATTAAACAGGTTAAATATGTTTTTAATTATTAAATTATTTCTCAAAATTGTGTTTTGTTTTTTAGGCAAACTTTCGATCTATTTCGTCTTTAGACTTTATAAACAGATGTATATGATTCTTTATTACAAATAAAAACATCTTTATGAGAGAAAATGAAAGGAAAAAAGTGAAAGAAGCTGTTTAAGAGAAGGAGGATAATAAAATAGGAAACTATGTAGAAGGAAAATAAATAGATAAAAAAGAATTATGACACATCATCAATGACCATTTATACGAGTTTATAAAACATAAGGACGAAATAAGTCCGAAGTTTGCCACAGGGACGAAACACAATTTTGACAAATAATTCAAGGACTAAAAACATATTTAACCCTTACAAAAAAATATAACAAAAGAAAAATTTATGTGAACTCTTATGTTTGAATATTACATTTGGTCATTCTCGTTGAAAAATATTAAGTCTGGTTAATTAAGAGATAAGTTAGCAATTTTAAAGATCTCATTATCATCTAATGAAAAGTCATCTCTTGCAATATCTCACAATTTAGTTTCATCTTCTTTGTATTTTGAGGAGTTTCTTGAGAGAAGACAAATATTGTTATGAACAAATATTAGATCCTCCGTTTTTTGAGATGTCATCTTATTTCTTTTAAGAAAATGTATAAAGGAATATGTACTCCAATTTCTTTAATAACAAGAAGAACATGGTAGTCCAAGTCTTAAGAGCTATCTTTTAAAGTGTTGGTGCATGAGCTCCATGAACAATCCACCATGATTTTGCATTCATTTTATCTCTATCACTTAAGGAGTCAACATCAACAAAAACTTCTCTTCCATCTGAAAAGTTTGCAAACTCTATATTTACTTGTCTCCTTACATCCACATTATCAAAGGACCTTTTAAAACATTTTTTCCTTTCAAGAGTAAGTTCTATATCTGGATGTGGGGCAAGTCTTTGTGAATTTTTGTTTAGTCATTCATGACTGTAATATCTACAACATTAAAAATATATAAACATAAATAATATAATATTATAAATATGATATTATAAATTAATTTAACAATATAATGCATACATTGGATTCAAAGAATGAGCAAGACAATAAAAAAGTGTGTTGCTTTTAATCCAATGATCAATTACTATCGAGTTTACTATCTTAAACACAAATGAATGTTCAATTTCCATCTTTCTTTCATGTTTGTATATGAATTTTATCACATTTTCAATCATTGAATCTCACATTTCATATACTAAGTGAAGATCAAGTATACTTATATTTGCCTTCCTAAGAACATCACAAAAAAGGGCAGTGAAAGCAAATATATAATCAACTTTCATCCACCAATCATCAACCAACAAAGTTTCTTTCACCAATTATGCATTATTCACATTTTCCTTTTCGTAAGAAGTTCATTCATTACTAATAACCATCTCTTCGAGTCTTAATCTTAAACTTCTAAACCTCTTAAGCATGACTATGGTTGAAGCAAATCTTGTTAGAGCAACACAAAGAAACTTAAATGAGTTGAAGTTATTGAACATTGATAATCTCATGAAGTGTCCAAGAATAAAGTTTTTGATAAGGGTAATGTCATCAATTTGTTTGTGATATAAGAACATTGTTAGTAAGTATCATTATTTTTTTTCCATTATTTTTCTCTACACAAATATTTTTCAATGCAAAATTCAAGGTTTGCACTACACAAGGAGTCTAATAGATAGAAGAAAATTATGATTATATGGTCATACCTGCTACCTTACATATAGTTGCATTATCAGTTACAATTTAGACCACGTATTTTGTCTCAACCTCCATATTGTATCTCTCATGTGTATAGCCATAAAATATTTTTCCTTTATCTCACTAGATCCATCTATTGACTTAACATTGGACCACCCTTAGCGATAACCATGAAATTTATAAGTGGTATTCTTTGAGGATCACTCCACCCATCACTAACAATTGTCACACATTTTCTATTCCATGAGTTTCTTATAGGTTGCAAAAGTTTTTCTACATGACTTCTTATTTTGAAAGTAAATGACCTATCAATTTACTATATGTTGGCACTACATATCAACTAAGATTAGAAATATTAGCAACATAAGAAAATGCACTCCTATAATAAGAAATCTTGCTAAAAGAAATTCTGAAGAGTAAAACATCATTGTGATTTCACAATCAAGAGTTTCTATAGCTTGAATATTGAAAGAAACTTGTAAAGAACCTTTGACTTTTGGGTTGACAATGCTATATTTTTTCTTTTCTTTATATGTATAGGTGGCAGAAGGACTTTTTTTCTTTAAATTTTATATTTTCAATGTTGTTTTATTGGCCAAATTTTTAAACTCAACAAGTTTTGATGGAATCACATTTGGATAAATTCTAACTCCTCATCTAGTAATTTTTAATAAATGAGCTCTAACGCGAGTATAAGATCCATTAAGTGAAAAATCATACAAACTACACTTGATCATTTTATTTCCACCACCACTGCTACACGAACCTACATCCACGTCGGTTCTGGGGATGATTTCACGACGGTAACAAAACCGACGTTGAAAGAGGAGACGTTAAAAGTAATATTTTCAACGTCGGTTCTAAATGAACCGACGTTGAAAATACACTTTCTACGTCGGTTCAATAAATAACCGACGTTGAAAATCTCGCACACTTTCAACGTCGGTTATTTATTGAACCGACGTAGAAAGTGTATTTTCAACGTCGGTTCTAAATGAACCGACGTTGAAAATCCCCCCCCCCACTGCAATGCAGTTTCTAATTTTCTCATTTTCCCTAAATTTTAGTACCTGTATATCAATGCCAGAAAACCAGAAAACAATTTAAAATTACTACATTTGAAATGAATTATATATATTGAATAATTATTTGAATTTGATCTATTTACAATTGTATAAATGAAATTACAATAAAATAACTCCTATTGTTCCCTATTTCTAAGTTCTAAAAACTTCTGTGCCCACTTTTGTCGAACTTGGTCGATAGACTCTTTGGGCAAGGGTTGGGTATCAGTGAATACCTGGAACAAAATGAAAGTATGTTAGGTATCACAAGTAGGAAACTTTACCAATACAGTTTTGGAGGAATAGGGTTTTGGAGGACTAACCTGTCTCCAAGTATCTCTGATATTCCCAAAAACTATAAGCCACATCCAAGACATTACGTAGTAGCCACATTTGTAGCTACCCGTTTGTCTATTAACCTATAACGAATTGAACAAGTCATTAGTTATGAAAAATACATATTGAATATTCATTAGAGAATTAAAAGTAACCTTACATGTAGGATTTCCCAATGTGGGTTAGTGGCTTTGTCGATGTGCATTCCATCAATGGTACTGCACACCTTAATAGCACTCGCTGAGAAGTTATTAGTCAATACATGAACATTAATTATATTTGAAAACACAAAGTTTAAAATACTTACCTATTCAAAATATTCTTTAAATCAAGATCTGGTTTTTTATTCAAAGAACAAAACCAATGATACTGGTCTTCTCCGGACGACTCGATGAGGAAGAGTTGCCAATGATGCCTTGAAAAATAAAATGTTTAGAATATAATTCAATCACAATAAAAACAATAATGAACTTATATTGACTTACTCGGAATAAATATGCTCCAAGATATATCCGCCTTTTAGAGGTGAGGATCCAATTTTGGATATATCTTTGGACTGCCTCCCGTCTATTTCCAGCTGCTTGGATTGACTGAGGCTCAAAAAATCCATACACATCCGAAGCTCCTCGCTCCTCGCCAATTCATCCATCATCCTAAAAATGAAAAATAATAACATGTTATATATTAAATAATGAAATTGAAATTATAATAATAAATATGTACTTACATTGTCCAAAGTTGTAAAATAGAGATGTTGAGATCCCTATCACCCAACGTGACCTCCGAGATGTCGAATATGAAATGTAGAGAGGGAAGCTTGCATTATTTATCCCAAATCTCAGTAGCATCCCAAATGAATCTCAAAGGAGTTCGCATAATATTCTCGCAGAGGCACTGATCAACCGAACAATTGGATTTTTCTGGATAGCTGCTTCTTTTCCTTTAGTATGTTCGGAAGCAGCACGACTTGTAGGCTTCTGAACATCCTACATGTTTAAAACAATACTACTTAATACGTAAATAACATTTTCGAACTCATTAACATAAAAATTACATACCTTTTAGAAACTTGTCTCACTAAATGTTGGGGCCAAGCAATGAACGTGTGAAGGGCCTCGTCCCACCACTTGTACCTCATCGAGTAGGCACAGTGGACTCGAGCATCAGCATCTCGAATCTCTTCTACCACCACTCTCAATAACCAGGTGCCAAAGGCACACTGTGGATGGTAGAAGTCCCTTCCGAACTCGAACCAAGGGCCACCAATCTTGGTTCAAGCAAGTCATCCTCCACCAATAAGGCACATTGTTTCATCCCAAAAGATGTACCTGTGGATGCATGATATGAAGACATTTGTAATGAAGACATATATGAAAAATAAATAACGATTTTACCTATCGGTGCAGAGTGCAAAGCAGCAACGAACAGGAGAAGCTAGAATAGGAGCAGGATTACCGGAAGTACTTCCCATTGTGCCAACAGATGGAGGAGATGGTTGAGCGTGTTGGTGGGAAGATGCCATCCTAACTGCCAAGTCTGGAAACATGCTAAGTAGTCGCTCCCGAACCTCGTGCTCGCGATGACCGGTGTCGCCTTCGCCGTGAGCTTCTTCTCCAACTCTTCTTCATTAATTGTTGAGCTCTGGGTATTCTTCACCGCTGCCCCAAAATAATGTCGAATACCCACACCGGTCCCCACACCCGAACACGGCCGGGTGTTCATCTTTACCAATAGCAAGTGGTCGGTATATCCCGACGACCATATGGAACGAAAGTTCCTCGTGTACACTCGCTCCTCCAAGGAATCCTACAATAAATTTAACACATTATATATATAAATATACAAGTGTAACAAATTAATCATATTAGGGTTAAAAAGAATAGTAACTTACAATCCTATCTCGCTATATATTGAGCCTCCTCGGATGTCATCCCACCGAAGGCTTTTGACGAGCTCTCTTCCAAGTTTGATGACGTTTAGGAGGAGATGGTGGGGAGATCATCCTGGCTTATACCGGAACCGGCCGCTTCTTGTTCTCCGAGTGCAGCCTTCTCGTACATCATTCTCTCGGACAAGAGATCATACTCCCACGAGACAAAGCGTGGGGGTCAAATTCTTCTTTGAACCTCCTTCGCCTTTAATCTTTTCTCCCGAAAAATAATTGATATTAGAATATAATACAATAAGTTAATAAATTTAAATTAATTTATACCTCCCACTCGGGCCGCCCTAATCTCTACAAATTTCCTCCACTCCTCCTCGGATATGCCATATCGTTGGCAAGGAGTAAGTCCCTGCTAACGACATCCTCAAAGATACACCCATTTCGTAGTTAATGTGGACTTGAACCGCCTCCACATTTTTGCAATGGTGGACATAATCTTCTTCTTAACCGCCTTGGAGTTTTCAATATCAAAATACTTCGTAAAAATAAAACATAATTAGCATCAAAATTAAAAATCAATATTCAAGAAAAGACAATTGAATAAATTTAAACTTACCGTAATGTCCCGCCAAATCAGATTCTTCACCGTCTCGTCAACATTATCCCAGCCTGGATGCAAAATAGATATCTAAAACATAATCATTAGTTAGATGAAAAGAAGAATTATATGTAAATATGTAAAAACTTCAAATATAAACTTAGAATTACCTTCTCTCGTGCCACGGTACTCCAAGTAGTCGCTGAACTCGGTATGATGCGGGCCGACACCTTCCCAAGTGCGTGGATCAACGGACACACCGAGCTTCTCTCCTGTCATGTGTCTGGCTGTCAAGCTCAGTAATCGTGTTGCTTGTCTGGTCTTCTTTGGTGGACGAGGTGGTGGAGGAGATGAGGGAGGTGAGGAAGGAGGTGATGGTGAAGGAGATGCCATGTGTCTCAGTAAAGAAAATATAAAACAATATAATTTATAAATCTTAAATACACAAACATAAAACAAATACATAAAGAATTTTAAGTAGAAACATACTTAGACAACTAAATTTTCCCATATCCCTTCATCATGATCATTACGAGTTGCATAGACCACATCCTCTTGTACATCTTGAATACTACTAGGCAGTCGTGGTGAATTGGGAATGACAATGAAATCATCCGACTCGCCTTCATTTTCACCGTTGACATCAATCCCTTTGTCTTGAAGGACCACGCACCACCTATCATTACATGGGTCGGTGACATAAAAACTTGTTTTGCCTGATATGCCATGATGAATGGTTCTTCCTTATGACCTAGCTTCTTAAGGTCTATCATAGTAAAACCCATTTCGTCAAATTGAACACCGGTATTGCTATCGACCCAAACACATTTAAATAGAGGAACTCTAAATTTCATCGTAGTCAACCTCCCAAATTTCCTCAATCACTCCAAAGTAACTTATGGATGCCATGATGGGGTTTTTATCCTTTGAACTAGAAAAGTGCATGGATGTGGCCTCAATAGACACTCCACTATTTTGAACCGTGCTATTGTCATCTTGTGACTTTGTGTAGAAGGAATATCTATTAATGTCGTATCTACCCAAGTGATGACGTTATGTTTTGGTCCATGAGCTAGCCATTTCAATGTATCGATGCATGCCGATCCGAAAAATTTGGCTTCTAAACCAACCGATAAACTTGTTGTTATGCTCCTTCACTAACAACCGCTCACCCATTTTGGGGTTTTGGGTCCTCAACATTGATTGATGAGCAGATATGTAAGGAAGAACTTCATCCGTATTATTCAAAATATACAAGTGTGCCCGACTCAACTCAAGTAATATCCTTTGCTTGAACTTTTATACCACGAGTACCCTTTCCATTTATCCTATCATCATGTCGACTTGTAGGAACACCCACGGCTTGTGCTTTTGCCAAGTATTCTGAACAAAACTCAGTAGCTTCTTCCGCAATATACCTTTCAACTATAGAAGCTTCTGGTCCGTATGGATTCTTAGTATACCCTTTGAAGATCTTCATGTATCGCTCAATTGGGTACATCCACCGCAAATAAACCGGGCCACATAACCGTATCTCTCTTACAAGATGTACAATTAAGTGAACCATAATATCAAAAATGATGGAGGAAAATACATCTCCAATTGACATAGTATAATTGCTGCCTCATTTTCCAATTGATCTAATGATTTTTCATCAATTACTTTCGCGCATATAGAGTTGAAGAAAAACATAGACGCATAATTGCATTTCTCACATTCTTCGGAGTATGCCACGTATAGCTACAGGTAAGAGTTGTTGCATCGTAACGTGATAGCTCATGTGACTTTAACCCAACTAGTTTAAGATCTTTCATTGACACAAGACTCTTAATATTTGAAGAGTATCCTTGTGGAACTTTAATACTCCGAAGGCACCGACAAAGACTAGTCTTCTCTTTTGGATAAAGTGTGACATGTCGGTGGAAGATATGTTCTCTTGCCTTCACATCTTGGATGCAATTCCGGACGTATTCCCAATTCACAAAGATCTTGACGAGTATTCACTCCATCCTTTGTCTTACCTTTGATGTTCAAAAGTGTGCCAATTAGACTATCACACACATTCTTCTCAACATGCATCACATCAATACAGTGACGTACATCTAAATGACACCAATATGGAAGTTCAAAAAAAATTGATCTCTTCTTCCACTTGCTTCTGTCAGTAGATTTCTTTTGGGTCTTTCCAAATTCAACATTTATGTTTTTCACGCGATCATAAACTTCCTCACCGTTAACGGTGACTTAGCAATTTCATCCTCCCGGCAACCGTTAAAAGCTTTCTTCAATCTTCTGTATGGGTGGTTAACTCGGAAGGAATTTTCTCGTGTTTATTATAAATTGTCTTCTTCCCATGTTTCAATTGCAGATAACTTGTATCTTCTTGACAAATAGGACACGCATGATGACCCTTGACACTCAGTATTCACTCAAGTTACCATATGCCGGAAAGTCATTTATGGTACAAAATATCATTGCATGTAACTTGAAATTCTCCCGTCGATTTGCATCAAACACCTCTACTCCTTCCTCCCACAACAATCTTAAGTCATCTATCAAAGGACTTAAATAAACATCTATGTCATTTCCTGGCTGTCTTGGACCCGCAATCATCATAGATAGCATAACATATTTCCGCTTCATGCACAACCAATGTGGAAGATTGTAGATCACCAATAAACCGGCCATGAACCGTGGTTAGTGCTTAAGTTACCAAAAGGATTCATTCCATCTGTAGCTAGTCCAAGTCTAAGGTTTCTTGCATCACTACCAAAACTTGGAAATAGACGGTCAATTTTCTTCCATCGTGGAGAATCAGCCGGATGTCGAAGTTGTCCATCTCGCTTCTTTGCAACTCGAATGCCATGTGAGATTTTTTGAATCTTCTTCATTAGCAAACAATCGCTTAAACCTTGGAATTATTGGAAGATACCATATAACCTTTGCAGGAGAACCCTTTTATGACTATCTTCACCATCACCATCACCATCCTTGACTTTGTAACGTGATACACCACATTTTGGACACTTGTCAAGACATTCAAACTCTTTTCTGTATAAAATACAGTCATTAGGACAAGCGTGTATCTTTTTATATTCTAAACCCATTGGACAAAGTATCTTCTTTGCTTCATACATACGGTTAGGCAATGTGTTTTCATCCGAAGCATCTCTTTCAAAAGTTCTAACAATTCATTGAAACTTTTATCACTCCAACCAAACTTTGCCTTCAAATTCACCAATCTTAATACGTAAGACAATCGAGTGAAAGTTGTACACCCAGGATACAAAGCCGTCTCCGAATCGGTCTTCAATTTATCATATACAGTGCATGTGCTTGAAGAAAGCTCTCCGACCCACATCACGAAGCATATCCTCTATTCGATCTTCCATACACACATCCTCCTCCTCCACAAAGTTGTGATACTATTGGAATATCAATAAGTTCACCGTGCCATATCCATGTAGTATAATTTTTCATGATACCCTCACAGATTAGATGTTCTCGTATTATATCTACTGGTTTGAACTCTTCCATTAACACACTTAACACAGGGACAATAAAATTTTCCATTCATCTTTAGACCATTTCGCTCAAAGAAACTCAAAAATTGTTCAACTCCATTCTCATACTCTTCCGATATACGACTTGCATTCATCCAACTTCGATTCATTTTCGGATTTTACACTACAATTAAGAGTTAATAAAAACCTTATTGGTCATCAATGAATTTAATATCATTGATTACTATAATAAAAATTATCATTTAGTAGACTTTGCTCTATAAGAGAGACAAACTCATTCTAACGAAATTTCAGCAGAGTTTCCTCTGTTATTTGACTAAATCCAAATTTTTACACAACATCAAATACATAAACAACATCAAATAAAGCCCCATGGGCACAGCCAGATCATCAGAACATTCATCTACAGGCATTTCAATAACCTAATCATACAAACACTATCTACAAAACAAAAAATAATAAAAAACCCACTAACCTGGCAGCGGAAGCGGCACTACTGACGACGGCAGGGTTCGCGGCAGCACAAAATGAAACCTGCAGGCGCGGTTCGCGGCGGCAGGGGCACGCAGTGGCAGCGGCAGTGGCAGGGGCAGGCAGCAGCGGCAGCGACACAGCGAAGGAAACCACGCGGCCAAGGTAGCGGCGCGATTCGCAATGCCGGATTCGAGTGCCAAACGTATTTGCAATGTACGGGGAGCTTAGCGGCGGCGCATCGGCAGCAGCGGCGGCAGACCGGCAAGCAGCAGCGGCGTCTCGGAAGGAAGGGCGTTCAGCGAGCAGGAAAACCAGAAAAACCAGCGTGCGGCAAGTGAAACTCGAAAGCGAAGAACGAAAAGTGAGGAAAAAGAGGGCGCGGGACGTGTATATAAAGGGGTTTTAACGTCGGTTATGGGAATAACCGACGTCGAAAGTGTGGAAGACACACTTTCAACGTCGGTTCATTAAGAACCGACGTGGAATGTATAACATTCAACGTCGGTTCATGAAGAACCGACGTTGAATCTTGTACATTCCACGTCGGTTCTTAATGAACCGACGTTGAAAGTGTGTCTTCCACACTTTCGACGTCGGTTATTCCCATAACCGACGTTAAAACCCCTTTAAAATCCCTTCTACGTCGTTTGTATTTTAACCGACGTAAAACTGCGACGTTAATTCGTATTCATGTAGCACCAAGAATCTTTCTTAACTTTAAAAAATATCTTCAAAAAGATTTTGTTTCACATAAGAAAAAAGTGATAATGTTATGTAGCCTTCATGCCATTTATTAATCATATTGAATGATTATTAGGGTAGCTAACTAATCTTTAGTTTTTCATGATTTTGTGCTATACACAAAACTCATTTGTGTCTTGTAGATATTTTTTAAAAAAATCACTACTCCAAAATAAATCTAACTTGACTTTTGTATAAACCTTGCTCCAAAGACATGTTGCATAAGTGATATTAGGTCATGTGGATGTAAGATATAATAAATTTCTTATTAAATCCCCATAGTGTGATGTGTTAGCTTATGGTGCTTTATCATCTTTTGTAACTTTTCATTTGTCATCATTAGAGTAATAACAAAATTGCAATTGTATATTTTAAATTTCTTTAATAATATAAAGTATCAATACATCTCTTTTTGAGAGATAAATATTTATTGCTTTTGTTATATTGCCTGTATTTCAAGAAAGTAATTTATTGGATTATTTATTTCAAATGTTCTCATTATGTCTTATTTAAATTTTATTATCATCTTCATATACTTTCCTATATGTACAAATAAATATTTTCATCTAAGATAGAGGTATACCAATAAATAGAAGAGACATGCACATGAATAAAAGATTATTAGAAATCTAAATAGAGAACTTGAAATCACCTTTTCCTTTTTATACTCTATTTTGCATACTAATATTTTTTTTATCAGCAAAAGTAACTATATTAAATCAGCAAAAATAATTATATTAAATAGAGAACTTGAGATACTCTAATCCATAGATAACTATAAACAAAGAAAAATAAAAGATATAAAACACATAGAAAGAAGTCACTCAATCTTCAAGTTATATAATAAAAATATTTGAGCAACCTTACACCTGAAAACCTTATGATTTACTAAAAACTATACTTTATAAAAATATCATAAAAATATATAAGAACTAAATTAGTTTAGTACTTGAATGGAATCATTTAAACTTGCAAAACTAAATTATCTTAGTACCTACGACTAAATTATAAGGATTAAAAATTAATGTTACGTGCAACTGGTTAAATTCTTTAGAAGTACCATAATCTTTAGGACTAAATGATTATCTCATGTATTAAGCAATTATATGTACAAAGCAGTCTTATGAACAACCATATATAATTGATTATTTTTAAGTTACTTAAATGTGTTACAAAATAATTGATAATCTGGAAACTCATCATTTCTCATAACTAAACATTTCAATATATTTTAACATACTTTATTGATATATTCTCATTGAGTTTAAAAATAGTTTTAAAAGCTGTTTAAAAATTGATACAAAATATATGTGCAAAACAAGACGAGAAAGGAATATCGACACATTATATGCAAACAAAATATATATATATACCAAGTTTACGTTGAACAAAACAAATCATTTGGTAGTACCGATATCGAATAAACTTAGATTCTTAATCTAATTTAGTAATAGGAAAATAATTTATAGATATCTAAAATTTCTATTTTTTAATATATATTTGAAAAAAGTTATAAATTTATAAAATGCATAATATGATAAGTAAAACGAAATAAAAAAAATAAGTATTGAATAAAGTAAAGGTGTATCTCTAATAATAAACGTTCCTTGGCCTCGACAAGTATCGCCTTGAAAAGTTCATATTTTTGGTTTGAATGAAGCTTGAAAATTTCGAAGATTATCGTCGCCGAAACTACGTATGGATGCTGTCAGTTATAGTGTCATACCAACTCATGCATCACAAATGATTTAGAAATGGCTATTTTTCCGGGATATAATTTAATTACAATATGACCTTTGACTTTTCAGGCCATAGGATAGAGAAAATGTCAATGACTTCATAGTTCATTAAATATATCTATTTTATTTTATAAGCAAATCTTTAGAGTACAAGGATAGTTAAACCCAAGTAGAATTAAAAAAAAGAATTAAATAGCATCTTAGTAAAATAAGAGAGGTATTCCGAATTACATAGATAGATGAATAATATAGGATTAATACAAAAAAATATTGAGTATTTCTTTTCTTAACATTACATTATGTCCATAATTTAATGTTTATGAAGTTCAAAACCTTATTCAATAAAAGCAATATATTTCAAAAGACAATAATTCTAAATTTCATTTAAATAAATCATAAAAGTACATGTCAACAAAAGTATTGACATGCAACTTTTTTTTATAAAAGGAGCTAAACTTGATATAGTAATTAGAAACATATTAAGCAGCATCTCAAAATAGCCAAGAGTTGTATGTCATAATTAAGAAGAATAAAGAAAGTGATAAGAAACACAACACGCAAGATATGCCTGACAAGACAGTTTGGCCTACGTTGAAAACACGTGAAATGAGATTTGTAAAATAAGACAAAATTTTTGCAAATGTCATTTTTTATATTTAAAAAGGATGTGTTTGTAAAATCTCCACGTGTTAAAATAGTCTCAGATATATCCCTTCTCAACAACTAATTTTTTATAATGGTATAATTAATTGTAACTATTTTTTATAATGGTATAATTTATTGGAATAGATTGTACTGATTGCAAAATAAACTTATAGAAACAAATAAATTATGAAAATTAGATAAAACATTAGGGATAACTCACACAGGGGAAGAAGAGTCAATAATTAAAACTTTGAAGACATGGAGAAAAGACATCATTAGAGTAAAAAATACACGAAACAGAAGAGAAATCTAATCATCGAATGTCTTTAACATTTAGAGGGTCAGAGATCTTATAAAATGGAAATATATCAATAAAATATTTAAGAGAATATTTATATGGTTTGTATTTAAGAAATAAAACTTTTCTCAGTCACAAATGAATTACGTTGTAAGATAAGTTTACATGAGGCGTAAGTATGATTAAATCAATTATCAGTTCTCTTTCCTTATTTTTCTTACCTTTTTTTAAAGCACAAAAAATGATGGTCAACAAAATCATAAAAGTATACTGACAAAAGAAGGTATGAAAATTACATGGATGTGCTGAAAAAAGTATGCAAGCCAAAAGAAGGTGAAGAGTGTTAGGATATAAGTATAATGTTAGAATTTCAGATTGAATAAAAATGAATAAGTTGAACGTCATATAAATAAGAAGACTCATAACTCATTGTCTTAAGATCTTGGGTTAGAGGTGATGTTATAGACACTTATATGGCTGTGTTTACAGTTTATTTTCCTTTCCAGAATCTCTCAATAGAAGATTAGACATAAACAGAATTTGGAAGTAGAGGATGAAGTGAAATTTTTTTAAAATAACTCAAATGAAAGCTTGGGTATGGATTAAGAGAAAAAAATCTTAAAGCTAATTTTTCATATTTTGATTGATGCTTAAGTCCAATAACATGCATTAAAAAGAATAAAATAATATTGTTTAAATGCATTATCACCTATCATTGCTGATAATTATCTGAGTTAGCATTACTACACTTTTCTTGTTTCATATGATGTTTGCATTAGAGGGCAAAGTAATAAGGCAAGTCAATGCAACAGTTGGGGTGGACTAAGCCCATATGCTAGTGTATCGAGGATGATGGCCAAACTGTTTAGATGACTCTGGACTAATACATACTTTTCTCACATTGCTGAAGATATTATCCATGTTAAGTGCTAATGTCACTTCTTTACCATTCTGGTTATTTTTAAAGTGTTTGTTTTTCTGGGTAATACGGGGTTGTTTGGTTTTTTGGCCTTCATGTTGTTGTGCCATATGTTGGGGTGGGTAAGGGTGTTGGTTGATATTGCAAAACTAAGTTTTTGCAACCTTTGCCAGTCTTTCATGACCACATTATGTGAGTTTTTTCAGGACTGGTTTTATAATTATATTTATATATTCTTTTTTTCCTATAAAAAAAATACTTGTTAAAGACAAAGAAAATGATTGATGTACCGTTGTTCTATCACTGCTATACATACTACAAGAATTACACAATTTAGCTAAGTTAGTTTAGCTTTTACGAAGATTCTATTTGAGTTGGCATCACAAACTCTAAGAAGATTCAAAATAAAAAAAGATAAATTAATTTTGTTAGACTTGGCTTGGAGTAATCTAAACTGACTCAAAAAAAATTATTTATTTATTTTAAAATATTAAAAACTTACATTGAACTAACCGGCATATTATTTTTAAAAAATATTTAAAATAACCGATACAAATTATATTAACTAATAACAATGGTTTTAACATTCAATTTTTATAAAAAAATATTTATTTAAGGGTGGGTTGGGCAGACACTAATATATATTTTTTTCAAAATAATTGAGAACATTTGTATTAGCGAAGGTTATAACTTAGTTTCATTGTAGGCTTGCAGTACCAAATTTCCCAGATCATGGCTAGGCCTCTCCAGCTCCGGTGGGTGTTGGGACCCTAGATGCGCTAGCGATCGGCATCTCGTGTCCTGGTATCATCACCCCAAAAACTCAGTCTAAGCACATTCGTGTCCAGTGTGCTTCTTTCACGACATGCTCTTATCCCAGGTGTTTTCCTGTTGTATTCTAGCGTTAGAAGAAGTCTTGTCCAGAATACTTTGAAATCTAATCCAAAACCCCTAAGTGAAGCTCATTCTATCGAACCCCAAATCCCTTATGTGAACCTAAAATCCCAAAACACATTGTGGATTTCTTTCTTAGCTCAATCAGGAAGGAACTGGCGCCTACTTAGAAGAATTGGGAGGTATTAAAGGTTGGGATTGTGGCTATGCTAGTTCAAAAAGAGGGTTAAAATTTCTTCCTTTCTTCCTATTGATTAGCTCCTATTTCTAGATTTAGAATTGATTGTGCTATTTTATAAATGTATTTTAATTTGTATCAATAAGCACCATAAATTAAAAAAATGTTGTTTCAATTTACAAAGAGGGGAAAGAAAATGTTGAAGTTCTACGCGCATATGATGTCTATGGTCTCGGTTTGTCTATACTGATTTAATATTTTAATATTGATATTTTGATTTTGCTTTTCATGTAAGCAACATTGGTGGAAGGGTTCAGAAAAGTAGATAATTAAGATCCTTAGAAGAATAGATGGATCTTGATTAATCTAAAAAAATATTAAGAAGACAATTTTTTATGAAAAAATAAGTTAGAGTAGCGAAAGTATAGAAACCATAGAGGAGATTTGCAGCTTTCATCCAAACAAAAAAAAAGAACAAGCAATCAATTAAAATAGAAAATAGATTAAAAACTAAAAAAGGAAAGAACACACTACCTTGAATGGAAGAACTTAAGGATAAGTGCAAGAGGATTCGTCAATCTTCTCAAGATAAGCACTAAAACTAGAGAGAAACATCCTTGAAATACTTTCAAAATATGAACTCAAAGAGATTATATTCAAAATTCAAAAATGATTTTATAGGAGGAGTTGACCACCTTATATAAGGAGCATGCCAAAGTTTTGAAGAGGAAAAGACACCCAAAAAATGTTTGGAAATATTAGAAACTCAAAGGTAAACCTAAGACTACTTAAGCTAAAGTTAACTCAACTAGTCTTATGTTTAACATTTAGTTAACTCTTAATTAATGCTTGCAAATAGGTGGTTCCTTGAAATTAGAAAGTGAGAGAAGGGTTGCTCCTTGATTGGTGGAAAAACTCATTATTACACTTTCAAGAAGCATATGTAGCTAATGGGATGGTAAAAGTCATGTGAAGAAGTTAAAACCATCATTACACTTATAAAAGTGACATTTGTTGTTCAGAAACTCTTTATGTGACTTCTATATATGTCATTTTCATTCCACATGTGTCTCTTGGATTGTAAAATATTTCAAGAAAATCAAGGAATGTTTTATGATATAAGAGTTTTGCAAAAATTGAAAGTTTTTCACTTCTAAATTTGTGAGTTTTCTTTTTGATAATCATTCTCGAATTTTCATGGAATCTTCTTATTTATTTCTTTTTATTCTTTTTCTTGATCATGTTTCTTGTATTTATTTTTGAAGTTATTTTTTTCTATCTTTAACAAATAATTCTTCATCCAAGATTATATCAAAAGGTGAGTTTGTTTTAATCTTAACTTCTTACTTCTTTTCTTTACCTAAAATATTTTCTTTCTACATTCTGATGTCACTATTTAATTTATTTTTCTCTTAATAGCTTGGTGACATGCTACCTTTTATTCAAGAAAACTACATCTTAGTTGTTCTGTGTATTCATTCTTTCTACTAATAACACACCCAAGCACATTTATCTTTGCTCTTATATTATACCTATTTTGTCATCATAGTAAAACTCCATTTAGGCCTGACATTTGAAATTTATTTTGTTATTTATTTTGAAATTGGAAAGTTTCAAACTTAGATCAAGTTCATTTTGTCCTTACTGTCATGCATTTTCACTAGTATCTTACTTAGTTGTTAACAAGTTCAAAAATATAATATTGCATAATAAGTTCATCAAAGGCTAAAGGAAATGGTGGTGTATTCTACACCTCTAATTCTATCAATGTCATGAACTTTTGCCATAGTTTAGTGTGGATCTAAAAATATCAAAAGTTGGTGTGAATGTGCAATTAGTTTTCTCTCATGGGGATTTTATGTTCATTGGTTGCTCCAACACAAGTTCAATGGAAAAGAAGCAATCCTCAATGTTGTTGCAACAATTTTTATTGCACAAATAAGGCTTGTTCACCATCTATGCTCTCCCAGAATCCAACACTCACACCATGCAACACTTTTCTAAGTTTAGTGTAATTCCAACTTTTCCATAGGTGTTTGTAGACAAAGACTATTTGTGTTTCAGGAAATGAAAAATGATACACCAAGGTATGCTGAGGTATCATTAATTCTTAAGAATGTGTCGTTGTGTTAGTATTTTATGTAATAGACACATTTCTATGGTGACCATATGTTGTCTTTCGGTGCTGGTAAAGAAGGAATTATTCAAGCATTTTTGGTTGAAGAACAAAGGAAAAAAAAACATTGAAGAATTGAAATTTTATGAAGTGATAAATCTTTTTAGAGAAATTTTAAGTTTGGGTGATTACAATAAAAAATGAAATTTATTAGAGTCGCTTTCATGTTAATTAACATTTATGCTTGGCTTTGTTAAACTCATTCCATGAAGTTTATTGACTGGTTTTAGTTTTTAATTAGTTTATATATATTTATTCTTCTTTTATATCTTTATATTTTTCACCTATTTAAATCTAGTTCTCAATTCATTATGCAATTTCCAAATGTCTTTTTTAATCAATCTTAAAGCAATCATATAATAAATAAATAATGTAGGTACGTGTACATTTAAATTAATATTAAAATTTAATTTATAAGTGTTGGTTTTCCTCTCTATATTCAAATAAAATCGCATAATACTACTAATGATCGTTAAGTCGACGCTATGCTGACGTTATTAACATTCGTTAGGCTGAAGTTATTAACATCCGCGTTTATTAGCGTGTAACATTTGGGTTCAATTTTTTAAAAGATATATAACCGAAGCTATTTTTTAATTAGTATCCAGTTTTCCTGTTTTTGTCTGCATTTTTTTACCGATTCTAACTATATAGAAGAAAATATGTGAGAATATGGTACATAAAACAAAACGATACATTTATCACCAAACGATTGTATGTGTGTTTGCTACAAAATAAGTAACTTACATAAACTATTATAAAATTCAATAATTTAAAAGTGTTAATTTATTCTAAATTATATATATTGAAAGTTCTTTTCCTCTATCATGTTTGCGTTGATAAAAGAATTATTTAATACCTCATTCATATATACATATATTAAAAATATTATAATATATTACTTATAAATAACCATTTAATTATTATCATGTTTATTTTTTTATGAAATTTGACATAACAAGGTAATATATTACTATGAATAAAATATTTAGATTGATGAAAATAATATGCTATATAAAGCTATCATCGGTGTAATTAATAATTATACAATTTGATATATTCTCTCCATATATATATATATATATATATATATATATATATAATATATCTTCTACAAAAATAAATTTTCAGATTACTAATTAAAATAAATTAGCTTCATCTTAGTTGATCTACTCACCCCTATTTTTGCAAAAAATACATATTTAAATCTTGCAACAAATTTATGTTACTGTACTTTAATATTGTTCTAGAAACCAAAAGGTTATTTAATGGTGGTAATATTTTGTTACATATATTTATTAAATGCTAAATGACACAAATATCACATGATTTTTCCCACCATTTTATTTATAATTTTAAAAATACTTATATAATGATTATAGTTTTGAATAAAAACAATTCAAATAAAAACAATATATTTCCAAACACAATATTGTTAAATATCATTTAAATAAACCATAAAACTGGATGTCAACAAAATTATTTGCATGTTTTTTTTTTCTTAAAGCTAGCTAAACTTGATATAGTAATTAGAAATATATTAAGCAGCATCTCAAAATAGCCAAGACAACCATGAGTTTTGTATCATAATTAAGAAGATTAAAGTAAGTGATAAGAAACACAACACGCAAGATATTTGTTAACATAAACTATTATATAATTCAATGCTTTTTAACCTGCTAATTTATTCTAAATATTTCCATTGAAAGTTCTTTTCCTCAATCATGTTTGTATTAATAAAAAAAATTATTTAATACCTCATTCATATATACATATATTAAAAATACTATAACAGATTTAACATATATAAAAAAACATTTAATTATTATATTTTTTATGAAAGTTGACATGAGAAAGTAAAATATTACTATGATAAAATAGTTAGATTAATGAAAATAATATGCTATTATAGCTATCATCGGTGTAATAATTATACAACTTGATATAGTCTCTCCATATATATAAATAATATATATCTTCCACATAAATAATTTTTTAGATTACTAATTAAAATAAATTAGCTTCATCTTAGTTGATCCACACACCCTATTTGTACAAAAAAGAAATATTTAAATATTGCAACATATATGTTACTGTCTGTTAATATTGTTCTAGAAACGAAAAGGGGATTTAATGCTGCTAATTTTTATTCCATATATTTGTTAAATACTAAATCTCAAAAAGATCTCATATGATCTTTTCCACCATTTTATTTATAATTTTAATTTAAAAATACTTATAAAGTGATTCTATTCTTTTCAATTTAATAGAAATTAAAAATTAACTGGTGCATTAAGAAATGATTTAGTTCTAACTAATTCAATAATAATTATTGATAAAATTATCATAAAAACTTTTCCATGATTATGATTTGATGACAACTGTTAACCTAGAAAATTCAAATTATTATAAGAAAAGATTTAATCAATGTAACATCTGTTGTTTAAGTGATAGACGAGGATCTTCTCAGAAAAGCTTAAAGTTAAAGTTTGAATACTGTAGATAAAAAAAATAAGCCTTAATGTTAATTATGTTTCAGACTCAACCCAATTTTCCTACTTGAGAAAATAAATCAAAAACTTAGTTGAACATCCTTTATGATTCCTTCTCCGTGCAAGCAACTTTTTCTTGTATATAAAAACCTGGTTTCTACGTACCGACATCTGTTAAAAAATATTTCTTTAGCTGAGTTTTTCTTCGTTAAATATTAAATAATATATTATAAACCATAGTATCTTTTAAGAAAATATTTTATTCCTAAAATGAAAAGGAAACCAGTCATATCAATACTCTCCTCTCCTGACACGTGACCACACGAAAATAATCACAAATTTTCTTTTTTATATAATTATTTCATAATCTTAATATAATAGTAAGATATCTAATAAGACTATTGTATATTTATTATTATTGTATATTTTGAAAATGTCATTTTCTATATTTAAAAAGGACATAAAAGGTGAGTAGAGGATAAAGTTGCTTTGAATATTGAAGGTTTATGACGACAACTAAATCATCTTAAAAAATAATTTTTCACTTAACGAAGGATTTTCAAAATGGAGCGGTCAACATTCAATTGCACAATTGCTTGCATATATGCATGAAATGCACGTTTGGTCTTAGTATACATGTTCTTTTTCTCTTTGTATTATGTCATCGTGTAAGCTTCTCCACGTGTCATTTGTAGAATAGTCTCATACTACTTCACGCAATTGAATTGTCTCCACAGAATTAGCCTTGTGTTCTTTTTTTTGGATAGGCTAAGATTTCATTGACATAAGTCATGCCTTGATAAATTTAGTATCTTCACTTAAGGATGTTAACATTAAACTCCAGACTACTATAAATTAGAGACTCTCCATTACTCTTTCTCACCTCTCATATGAACAACATACCATCCTCAAACATGAAGCCTATAAGCTTGTATTTTGCAGTGGTTACTGTCATTGCTCTTTTATTTTCAGTTACACCTTCTTCAGCAGATATTCATGAAAAGTTTGTTCAATGTCTTTACAATTATCCCCATAAAACTGCCTCAATTTCTGATGTTGTCTACACACAAACCAACTCTTCATACTCCTCTATCCTAGATTTTTCCATTCAAAATCTTAGGTTCGCCAATGCAAGCTCAAAACCCCTTGTCATTGTGACACCACTGGTTGTTTCCCACATTCAAGCCACCATAATCTGTTCCCAACGCCATGGCCTGCAGATCCGAACCCGAAGCGGAGGCCATGATTACGAGGGTCTCTCGTACCTTGCTGGGGTTCCATTTGTCGTTCTTGACCTCTTCAACCTTCGAGGAATCCAAGTTGACGAAAAAAACAGCACTGCATGGGTTCAATCTGGGGCAACCCTAGGTGAACTTTACTACAGTATTAGTCAGAAAAGCAAAACACTAGGGTTCCCAGCGGGTGTGTGCTCCACTGTAGGCGTTGGTGGCCACTTCAGTGGAGGTGGCTATGGATTCTTGATGCGTAAGTATGGTCTTGCAGCTGATAATATCATAGATGCTCACATAATAGACGTGAAGGGAAATCTTCTTGACAGAAAAGCCATGGGTGAGGATCTGTTTTGGGCCATTAGAGGAGGTGGGGGAGCAAGCTTTGGAGTCGTAGTGGATTGGAAAATAAAACTAGTTCCAGTTCCATCAAAAGTGACAGTGTTCCGAGTTCCAAGGATATTGGAAGAGAATGAAACCGAGATTATTCAAAAGTGGCAGCTTGTTGCGAATAAATTAGACGAGCGCATATACCTTAGGATGGACGTCAGAAGGGCAAACTCAAGTCAACATGGGAAGCTAGCAATACACGCCCAATTTGTGTCCATGTTTCTTGGAGGTGTGGAAGAGTTTATTCCCTTGATGCGAAAGAGCTTCCCAGAGTTGGGTTTGGAGAGAAAAGACTGTACTGAAACGAGTTGGATTGGCTCAGTTGTCTTCATGAATTCTGTGTTGATGCAATCTCCAGGAATTGAAGCATCGGAAGTTTTGCTGAACAGAACTCAATATCATCCGGGGAAATACAAAGGAAAATCTGATTATTTTATGAAACCCATTCCCGTTGAAGGGTTACGAGGGTTATGGAGCTTGCTTTTTGACGATGAGATTCGAGATGCTGAGATTCAATTTGCTCCGTATGGAGGGAGAATGGATGAGATTTCGGAATCTGAAATTCCGTTCTCACACAGATCTGGGTACATATTTCATACCCACTATGCGGTCATTTGGCAAGAGGAAGGGGATGAAGCAGCAGAAAGGTACATGAATTGGATGAGAAGATTGTATAAATATATGGAACAGTATGCTTCAAAGTCTCCTAGAGCTGCATATCTGAATTACAGAGACCTTGACCTTGGGGTTAATAACAATGGCTACACAAACTACACCCAAGCCAGCATTTGGGGTGTCAAGTATTTCAGTAACAACTTCAAGAGATTGGCAAAAGTGAAGACCAAGTTTGATCCTCGCAACTTTTTCAGAAATGAACAGAGCATTCCTACTCTGTCCAAGGAAGGAAATTATTAAGTACAATGATACATGTGACCTTCATGGGTATGGCTGTCCTACAGCTCTCTCATGGGTCACAGTTCATAAAGAACAAAATTTGAAAAAAATAAGAAATCTACGTGGAGGAGGTGAGGTATAATGTATCCATGCCGTAAGTTTATTATTTTTGAATTATTAGTTATGAGACACAAATAAAATAATGATGTCTATCATGTTTTTAATATATTTGGAATAAGTTACTTATTGTAATAAATTTAATTTAGCATTTTCATTTGAGAAAAACATCAATGCATCATAGTATTTTAATTGAATAATTAATAAAATTTAGGAAACATTTTACCGATTGTCATTTTAAAAAGCTTTATACATAAAAAATATAAAATAATTCTATTTTACAATTTTTATAAATTAATTTATACATAAACTAATTTTAATTTTATAAAAAACTAATTTAATTTTTTTTCTTACAATTTTTATAAAGAAATCTGTGGAAACAAACCTAATCAAACTAACTTTGTTATTTTACCAATTAACCTAAGACGTCGTGAGATCATTATGAATTACTCCAATAATCTTATCCTTTTTTCTTTAAATATGGTATGATATGAAATTTTAAGAAATTTGTATAAAAAAGTTTAAAATACTTTATAATAAAATATGTTATTTGGGTAAAAAAAATTAAAAATTAAAGTTTTAGAATTTAATAAAAATAATTAAATTATTTAAAATAAAATAATTTCAAATTTTATCTATAAAGGTAATAATTTTATATTTTCAAATTCATGTTTTTTTTTTATATTCTGTCCTTATCTGGATTTTGATTTAAGATGTTTTGAATAAGACTGAAACTGTTGGAATCATTATGTTTTTAGTTAATGTCAACTAGAGTTTTCTTATTAATATTGATAAAAAAAACTTATTTATATTGCTATTACAATTTTCTTGTTCTTAATATTCTTTTTGTTATAGATTATTGTTATTGATATTAATTAAAAGTTTTCTCACCAATATAGAAGAAGCTATTCCATGATGGATGAGCTAGATTTTTGAAATGACATGTATTATTTTTTTGTCTCTAATGATTTCTTTTTATCACAGACATCAATTTGTTAATAATTTGTTAGAATTTTTTTCTAATATTATTCAGAAAACTTTCAGTGAATATTAATTCAGATTTTTTTGTCAATATTAATTAGAATTTTTGTTTTAGTAAATATTTATTGAAAAGTCCAGAAAAAACCCCAACTAATAACAAGGTCACAAGAATAACTTCATAAATGTTAACATAAATAATTGAAATCAACATTTATTATAAATAATAACATATGTAAATTGAAGAAAATTATCAATATCATTTAGAAAAATTAACAAATTTTAACAAAAAAATAACATTAATTAAGATCAATTAACAGTATCAATATTAAAAATTTTGATATATTATCAATTGTTTCGATAATAAAAAAATTGTCGTATATGGTGATGAAATATTTTATTTAAATAAAATTTAAAATTTAATAAATTTAAATTATTTATAAAAATAAAATATTTAAAAAATCAAATAATTAAAATGAAATTAATTAAAACTTAATATATTTAACTATTTTAAAACTTATGAAATTATCCTAAAAACTTATCGAGACCTTTCCCAAGATATGCTTGTTTGTTCATGACTTGTGGATTAAGAATTTTAAATGTGTCAACCAGCAAGTTCTGGGTTAGAAAGTGGCAAAGAGAAGAGTCCTCATTTACAGTAACCCCAATGTTCGCGTAAGTACATACGTGAAATCGTTTCTTTTCTTTTCTTTTTCTTTATCCTAGTTATAATAATCACATTTGACTCTAAAATATTTCAAACACCCCATTAACAAAAATGAATTATTGGATAGTCTACAATATTTACCTATACTCATAACCATATTATATTTAGCATATTTAAGTTTTTAATCTAAAAACAATATTACTTAATTATTTATCTTGTATAAATTAATGAGAATGATAGTCTACTATACTAAAATTATCTAACACTATTTATTAGGAAAACTTATGTTCATTGTCTAATTTTTAAGTAGATATTAATCTCTCCTGTTAATAAAGTAAAATTTACAATTCCTATTTCATTTTAATTTATATCAGTGTTAGCATTATATGTAAATATAATAATAAATCCATAAATTTAACCATATATTTTATAGTTAAGTAATTATTTAATATATTAAAATACAATTTTTATATCTTTATAAGAGAATTTATAATTTTTTCAATATTTATATTTAAAATTTTATTTTTAAATTTTGTGACTTTATTTTATTTAAGTTTTACTCAACCTATTATTTATTAAATAAAATGAGAATGTTAGTATCTATTTTAGAAGTAAAAAAAGGAGAAAATGAGATAGTTGTAGTTTTAGCATTTGTTTCTATTAACGTTTCTCTTATATTTCTTGTTTAGTCTACAATAGGAAATTTCAGTTATATAAAGAAATCAATCTATTGAAGGTAAGTTTTATCTATAAATAATTTTCTTCCAAAAACGTGTGGTCACTGTTAATTCTTAGTACGACAACATTATTGAATAACAATCATATAACTGAAGATGCCGCAACTGTGTAAATGTACAAAAAAAGAAGACAAAAAAAAAACATCACGGGAAAGACGTTGAGGAGGAAGAGTATGAAGATGAAGACAAAGTAAGGTTTCATAATCAATTTTGTTTGCTTAACATACGCGTACTGAAACTCCAACAACCTAATCTCAAGTTTTATAACGTAAATTTCAACACAATCAACAAAACATTGAGAACTTCTCTCCTTCTTCTTAACATTAACCAATAATTATATCATTAGACTCCTGCTTAACATTTCAATGCTTAATATATACTAATTTATTTGATCATTGATTATTCTTAAATTTATATCAATATTTTTAAAACTTTTATTTAGATTTTTTTTAAATTTATGAATGATATATATATTTCATTAAATTGTTCATGATTGATTGTTAAGATGGACGTGATGAAAATTTTTCAAATGTAAGTTATTTAAAAATATTTTATTTTTTAAAAATCATATTTTTATTGGTTGTGCGAGCATTGGAGTGAGGTGGTCACGTTTTTTGCGTTTGCATCGAGCAACGGGTTTCATGGTGAAAGGAGTGTCTTACCCTTTTGGAGGTTCTGCGTTGGAATCTAAATGTATTATTGAGATCTAGAGGATTTAATTTGTAAACTATTGTAAAAGAATGTTTTTATGATAACTTGTTATAATTATATCCTTAAATATTTTATTTACATAAAGTATTTAATAATTTTCTTCTTGCGGCTGAAAATAATAGACCATAATGGACGTATATACTGTCGAAATAGTGTATACCTATTACATCTATTAACCTTTTTCTCATCTTTCTTTTTCAGTCTAGAATTAGTACACGAAAGCTCTGTTATAGAACAACAGCATACTTACATTATTGAAGGTAACTTTTATCCATAGATATTTTCCTTCCAAAAACGTGTGGTCACTGTTAATGTGCCCAGAAAAAAAGACAAAAACAACATCATCACCAGAAAGACGTTGAGTAAAAATCTGAAGAACCAGACAAAGTAAAGTTTCATAATCAATTGCCTTTTTTAACATACGGAAACTCAATATTTTTTGAAATTTTATTTAGATTCTTTTTTTAAAATGTATGAATGTATCTTTCGCTAAATTTGGTCAAGATCTTGTTAAGTTACATGATGAAAATGAGCAATGTAAAAGTAATTGATATGGATGGCTAAGATGGAAGTTGGTGAAAAAAAATAAAAATGTAAGTTATTTAAATGTTTTATTTATTTTTAATTATTCTTGTGTGAAAATGATATTATTTCTATTGGGTTAGGGTTGTGCGAGCATTGGAGTAAGCAGTTTGGTGGTCATTGGTGATCGGTGCTATCCTTTTGAAGGTTCTCTGGTTGCATTAGAATGTAAGTGTACATGTTATGATGAATAGAATAACATGTTAAGGCTATTATTTTGTTATAGTTGCTATTAAAATACTTGTTTGGTAAGAATTTGATGTTTGGACTTGTCTGTGTTTTCTATGACTAAAAAAGGATGTTTGTGTTAGGGATTTTATGACCCACCAATTTCTTTTGTGTTAATGGTTCACTAGTTTATACTATTTGTAGTTTATTTGTGCATTTCCATATTTGGCAGTTTTTTTTTTGACAGAGTTTTTTAGTCATAGTGAATTATGTTTGAGAGATTTTTTGGAAGTTGCATGTGATCCATCATGTTAAGATTGTTAGGAACAAATTAGAATATGATAGTGACACTTCTACTTGGTCTTGTGACTTAGAATTCTAAAATATATAAGTATCTTTCATTGCAAGAATTGGTATTTTGAAGGTGGTGATATGTTGCAAAATGGGTTGCAATTGTTGGCAGACGATAAGAATGCATTGCATATGGTGGATAATAAGGAAAAAGGTTATAGTGTTATTTGTTGTGCATAGTATCTCCTAACCAAAAATGATTTATCATATTATAATTCAAGGTTACCAGGATGGAAAAGAATATCATAGAGATAAAAATAAATATTATTAATGTAAAATGTGTATCTTTTAGAATAGAATTTTTAAGTAAAATTATTTTTGTAAATAATTATTTTTTATATGGATTGTAATGTCTTATTTAACTATTTATATTTTTTTATGGTAAAAAAATATTATGATATTAGATGGGTCAATTGAACGTGTAGAGAATAACTATAAAAAAATATTATTATTAGATGGTCAATTAAATGTGGAGAAAATAACTAAAATGGGACTGGGAATTTGATTGTGTTGATAAGTTGGTATGAAATATATAATGAGTATCTGGTTGATGAGGAAAAGTGTTTGGAGAGTATTGTGAATAGACTTAGTAAACCCGACACATCAGTCGAACCAACCATCATCATCACTTGTTCGGAGGTTCAGCGGGCAACACGAAGGAAGACAACGTAGGTATGAGCACGAGGGTTCGTTCTAGGGAAGGTGAGATATTTAAAGGAATTGATAAGAAAGGAGGATGCAGAGATAGTTTGTTTGCAAGAAATAAAGTCCGAAAGGGTTAGCAAAGATAGGTGTTAAGCCTTATGAGGGATCAGAAGCTGAGTAGGTACACAAAGCTGGATCAAATGGGTTAGGAGTGGAGGATGAGCAATCCAATCTATATCATCCAATCTATATCTTGTCATTTCTCTTCTATTTTTAAAATTAAAATTAAACTTTAAAATTAACTATATTTTTATTTATTATTTTTTTCATTTTTTATGAATAAAGGTTTAGAGTATTTTTCTGTAACTTTATTTTTAGTATTTGTTTCACTTATTTTTAGTATTTGTTTCACACTATGTTTTTTTTCTTTCATCTCTCACTTTCAATTTCATTTTTTCAATTTCTTCAATCAATTTAATATATTTTTTTCTTTATCTCATCTTCCACACGTTTATTTTTATATAGTGTGTTTTGAAAGTTTAATAGTAGAAAATTATTTATTTATCAGTATTTTTAAATATATATAATGTGTTTTGAAAGCTTAATAGTAGGAAATTATTTATTTATTAGTATTTTTAAATATATATATATATATATTTAATATTAAAGGATTGTTATATAAACTTTATATTGTGTGCTTTGAAGATTGATAAATTAAAAAAATTATCAAACATTTTTTACATACATATTATAATATAAAAATAATACTAAGATATATTTCATAAGTAGAATAATTTAAAATTTGTAACATTAAAAATATTAATTTATGTATGAAAAAATAATATATAAAAAAAGATATTTAATATTAAAATATCTAATCTCTATAAATTTATTCTTAATAATTTATTTTTATGACACACACATATTTATTATAGTTATGCTTATTTTTAGATTTATTTAAATATTTTTAAAATTATATTTAAAAAAATTAAATGGATGAGAATGGAGCAGGTCGTGGAAACCCGAATCCCCGATGGAACAGGATAGGAGCTAAATTTTTGTTTCCGATGGAGATTAGGGACGGGGATAATTAAGTGAGTCGGGGACTGACAAAACCCGCCTCACCGTGCCATGTTGTCATGCCTAGTTACTTGTAATCATTCTTAGGGATTACACCATGGTGTGATTTTGTTCACTGCATTGAAAATCCAGCCAAGAAATGAAAAGCCTATTACAAGAGTAAGTTTATTATTTTTTTATTATTTTTCATTATGTTTTAAAAGTGTAACTACATATTGACTAATATTTGTCTTTACTTCAATTAGAATCATGTATGAAAGTAATATTCTAAGTATAAGAGACAGATAAAAGACATTGAACTTCATTGATCTTAGAGTTAGGAAATTATTTGATACAGACCATAATTATTATATTTATAAACTTTGAAAATGATTTTGTGATTTGTTTCTCTTAGTGTAATAGACAAACAAATTCATTTGAATATAACTACTACATCATATATTGAATGAGAGTCATAGTTTGTATAAGTATTACTAATTTTAGGACAAAGATAATTTATTTTAACATTTGTTTAAGTTTAGTTACTTTTATGAATATTACATGTTAGTGAGAGTCAAATTAATGTTTGAGGTCTTTTAAAATCTATCCCCATTATCCTAGGATGATATGACATCTACAAGAAAATAATTAACAACTTGTCTACTTAGTTTTTTAAGTCTAGTTAGTCTTCTATAATGTTATTTAGCTCTTTTAGATTAATTAGATAATTTAATTGAATATTTCACTAGCATATACATTATTTTCTTAATTTGTACTAGTAAATTGTATTAATTATATCTAAATTAATATTTTGGATTGTTTGTTGTATCTGGATTATTATGCATGTTTTGGTTAAAAGTCAAAACAAACTTATATTTTTTTAAAAAGTCAAAATTTACGTCGAATGATATCGAGTTGAGCATAAATTAATAAAACAAATCTTACATATTACTTATGTTATCAATTCAACGTAAATTTATGTTTCTCTATCATAAAAAAAATTAAACATAAAATTCTCTTTTAAGGAAGTTGTAGGAATTAAAATAATATATAACGAGAAAATAAAATTGACTTATTCATAAATTAATATTATTTTATATATATAAATTAATTTGTAAAAATTTCTTGTAAATTTTTAAAATATTTACTTTTAACTTAATTATAAACTAATTTTTATTCATGAAAAATAATTTTATTTCAATTTTTTAAAATTTTTTCTGAAAAAAATGTCCAATCACTCCTATGTATATCTAGTATATTATAAATTCTGGTCATGGTCCTCTGAAGTATGACCTACAACTACATATATCAGATAAAGGTGGTCAAAATAGATACTCAACGAGAACGTTGCTGATGTTAATTTGAAGTAAATAATTGATGAAGCTAGAAAGCTTTTTTTTTTTTAATGAAGCTAGAAATTTTCTTTTGTTTGTTTGAATGAAGCTAGAAAATTTGAAAGGTTATCTTCTCGCGGAAATTACATTTGCATGCTGTCAGATATATGTCATACGAACTCATACATCCATGATTGAGAAATATTGCTATTTTTCAATTATATACCTTTGACTTTTCATACTATAGAGAAAATGTCAATGACTTCAAAGGTTAAGAAATCCATCTATTTTAGTTTTATAAGCAAAAACTTAGATATCATTTTATTTGAAACGTATGTGATATCATTTTTAAGATTTCTTTTAAGTTTTATGTTAACGTAAGAATTTTATAAGACTTGTACTTTTTTATTTTTACTTTTAATAAATACAACTTGTGTATGATAAGAAATAATTTTTTATTATTATAATTATCTTATTTAAGACTTAAAGGTTTATTTAAATATGACATTTAAAAAAATTTCATGTCACATTAATATACTTCGAAGAATGATTTTTTGATAAAATCTAAATTTTAAACTTAGAATATTAAATATACGATCTTTCCATTCGAAATATGGTGGAAGTATAAATAATCTATCAAGACAAAATTATAGGAATAGATAAATACAAGGATTGATACAAGAAGAAAAAAAACATTGACTATTTCTTATCTTAACATTCAATTATGTTCATAATTTAGTATTAATCAAATCATTCAAATAAAAAAAATCCAAACACGATATTGTTTTTTATCGGCAAACAAGATATTGTTGTATATTATTTAAATAAGTCATAGCACTGCATGTCAAAAGAATATTTGTATGCAACCTTTTTTTCTTCTTAAACAGAGATAAACTTGATATAATCAGAAATATTATCAAGAAGCATTTCAAAAGAGCCAAGTAAAAGCATGGATAGCATATATAACAAGATTGTTATTGAACAAGGTAAACGTAAGAGGTTATTATCTTTCTCTCGGATAAGAAACACAACACGCAAGATATGTCTTACAACTACAACACTTCTCTTTTCCTCACTTTGAAAACACACGAAATCTATACATTTTTATGACCTTTTTAACATATATAATTTATTGGAGACAATTTTAGATAGGAATATATTGAATTTACATTTTAAAAGGCCATTGAAATAGTCTTCTAAATTTTAGAAGGCCGTGTAGGAATTTTTATGATTTATTGACATTTTTTAGTAATTATTATGACAATTATTTTGAAATAGACCTTTTCATGTTATAAAAATTTAAAAGATGTGACAGGTATTAAGGTAAAGACAAATAAAACTCTAATAAGATCAAAGTTTTAAATATTACACGTCCAAGTTTAAATAATAATAAAATAAAAATAACTTTGGTATATTTAATATGCTTTTGTTTAGTATGTAACTAGAAACACATAAAAACTACAAGATAATACTTAATCAAGACCTATATTAACTATCTTTTGAAAGATTTGACATAAGTATTAACTATAATCATGCAAAAAAAAAATTCAATTATAAGAAATGTAGAGACATTTACAAATATAAAAATGTATGTTTCAACCGCCTTAATGTATAGTAGGTAAAAAAATATCAACAGAAAATCATAACCCACTAACAAAATATTAATAGAGGAATAGTTCTAAAGTATGTAATACTTATATAAAAAAACACAACCATGCAATTCAAGATAAGTTTTGTAAGATATTATTAACAATTACACATGCATGAAAAAAAGTTCTGAAGACCTTAAGTGCTAGTATAGTATAATAGTATATTATCTTCTAGATGTAGAGTGATTTTATTTGTAAATGCTTCATATATGTGTGAAGTTATTTTCTTAGAAAGGATAATGTATATTTCATATTCATTATAGAGAGTATGAATCTTGTAATTTTAAAAAAATTATTTTATATGAAAAATTTTGTATATTTATTTTGAAGAGATGTTGATACTTCTTATTAAATATAGGAGGAATTTAACAAGTGACTTAGAGAAACTTTATATACTTAATGTAGAGAGACCTATATTTAGATAGTTAAAAGTGACTTTATATATTTGTTGTAAGCTAAAAGTGATAACATTAATAGTTGTATTCTATTTTGAACTATGAAATTCATTACTATTAAGAATGGAAGATTAAACATAGTCTAGTTTGAGTGGTCAATATTATATTATTATTATTATATTCTTTTTTATACGTATATTATTTGTAGGTTATGTTTGCTAAATGGATTGTAAAAATACTTATAAAATCATCATATTATATCTAATAGAACCACGATGAAAATATGGAAAAAAAAAGATAGAAAATTTTATTTAAACAAAAAAAATAGCTCTATTCAAATTTCCTTTTTAGAATTAACCTTAATTTAAATGTTAAAAAGGTTTTTTAAATAGTCTTGCAAATTTTAAAAGCCATTCTAGGAATTTTAAGATTTATTGATATTTTCAAAAAGCTTTTATGATAAATATTTTAAATATTTTTTTATATTATAAGAATTTGAAAGATGTTAAATGATTTCATGTATTATATAGTGGAAAGAACTCTACGATGTAAGAAAACGTGCAAAATTATAAAAATTAATAAAAATAAGTATAAGATTGGATAAAGAGAAGTTAAACGAATTCATATATATATAATAACAACTAATTAATCATAACTACATATTCTTAACTAGCCTTCATGTAATAAGTAATCTCAATTTTGATTTTGAATTTGAGCAATAGGTTTAGAATTATGGTCATTATTATCTATTAATAAACGAAGATAAAGATTTGTCTATTGATTTTATTAAAAAATTATCAAAGCAACCTTTTATTCTTAAAAATAAATTATATCAAAGCACTGTACATGAACATCTATTCCGTCTTCAATGAAGAGAACATGAATTATGTTTAACGAAAGAAAATGTTAAGTAACCATAGAAAAAAGAAAGAGTGTATAGAAAAGTTTCAAAGATTTTGGTGGATTGCTTGTAAGTATGGTATTTATAAATCATACTAAAAATTACATGTAATGTATCGAAAGTCCACCTTAAAAATACTAATACACTTTTTATAAGTTAAGTTTTATAGTATTCTTATAAAAAAAATTGATAATCCTACACAAGCTTAATTTATATCACTTGAAAGTTTTGATTGAAATCTTAATTTAATATCATAAAGACTTTTTTTTTCATAAAAAGCAAAAGGAATTTTTGAAATTCCAATCTAATACACCTTAACCTATTGGTCAAAGTAACCCTGTGGTTCAAGACATGTAGTGAGAGACGAAGATCTTATGGAAAGTCCAATCCATGTTAATTATATTTTTAATTATTTTTTTTACTAATAAGATTATTATTAAGGTGTAAAATGGAAATAGTTTTATAACAATATCTTGTTGATTGATGAATTAGTATAGTCCATTGCCACCATTGCCAACACTGGTGATAAGGAATGGACCATTTCCAGTTCTGTATCGAGTGCTTACTTAATGAATATTGACTTTATCATTATATATTAACTCTTTTACTTCAATTTTTATTCATTTATTTTTTTACCTTTATTCAATTTTTCTTTTACTCTCCAACCAAGAAGAATAAATAAAATTTAAATAAAGACATTTTTTAAATGAGAATATTATATAGCAGTAATTTATCCCAACTACTACATAATTCAATAACCTTTTATGGATAGTTTATTCTAAATACATATGATGCATCGAAAGTACTTTTCAACTTCTGTCTATATTATTTATGGCCAATACTGTTAAATATTAGTGCAGGAATCCAATTAAAGCTTAGTTTTACGCAAAATTATTAACAAACCGTTATTGTATCACATTTTTAAGTGGGATTTTTTTTTTTCAAAAACTTTCGGTTATTTTGTGCGAGAGAAGAAAAGGTGTTGCAACGTAGTACGTCTATCAATTCCCTAGTTTTATATGGCAGGGATGTGTTATCTTTTCAGAGACTGGATTTTCTTTCTACAATGTTAAGATAAATCTTGTCTTGTGTACTAAAATGTGTTTGGGTACCGTTTATGTCCCATTAATTAATTATTTTTTATAAAAAACGAATAAAAAATTATTTAATTATTTATATATATACACTACAAAATGTTAAACTATTTTTTAAATAATAACCTCGACAAAAATATAATATTATTAGAGTTAGTTTAACTAATTTTTAGTTAATGTTAATTAATTTTTAGTAAATAAATATTTGATTTAATATTGGATTAGTGCTATTTTAACCAATTTTAATAAAATTTATTTAATATTAAATATTAATAAGGTCAACTTATTTTAACATTAATTATTTTTAATTTTTTTATAATTAAAAATATTTGTGTTAATATTATATTAGTATCATATGACATTAATTTATATGAATATTTAAAAATAAATAAAGTTATTCTTAATCCTAATTTACGTCAATTTTATTTATTTAGGTTAATATAAGTTAGATTAACACCAGTATAATATATTTATTTTTAATATTTATTTAAGTTAGTATTTATTTTAAATTTATATATCTTTGTAAGATAGAATATGAAAGATAAATTATTTTTAATTTAAAAGTTTAAATTTCACCAATCAAAACATAAAATTATTATATACGTTAGCGACTAAACCGGTGATAGTTTTATTTATATGAATTAATATGTTTTCATGAAATAGAATATGAATGATAATTTATTTTAATTAAAAGTCTTAGATTTAACCAATAAATCACAAATTTTTTCTTTTATTTTTTTGTATAAATTTTCGTCATTTTGTTCATTCATACTCATCTTTTTACATTCATCTTCATTATATCTATACTTATATTTTTAACTTTATTCCCTTCATCTATACTTATTTCCCCAAACTCATCTCCTTCCTTCACATTAGTTATATTCATCCACATTTATTTTTTTACACTCATCTCTTCCATTTAATTAAATTTATGATTTTTTTTGTTTAAATTTTATTTTTTTAATATGAAAATGAAGACATTGAATGAATTTTTTTTTTGAAATTTCTATTAGTAGCTCAACCATCAAATTAAATAAAATTTAAAATAAAAAACATTAATATAAACTTGATTTACACTATTAAAAGTCGACTTGATGGATATTACATAGATTAAGTTCAACCAACACTACTAATTAGAATCTAATGCTATTTAGAATCAGTTTTGACAAATTAATGCTAATAAATTAGAATCTAATATTTTTAAAAAATATTATCAGTGTAGTAATTTAGGTAAGTTACATTAATATAATTTGATATATTTTCTTTATATATAAATCACATAAATAACGTACTATTATTTAAATAATTTAAAATTTCATATAAGTTTATTCACCTGCACTATTATTTAAAAAGCATATTTAAATCTTAACAAATTTATTTTACTATTCTTTAATATTGTTCTAGAAACGAGAAGGTGATGCTAATATTTTGTTATTCAATATATTTATTAAATACTAAATCGCAAAAATATCTTTCATGAAATTTTGTTTCTACCATTTTATTCATAATTAAAAAAAACACTGATAAGTGAATATAGTTTTTTGAATTTGACAGAAATTATAAAAATATTGATTTGATGATAACTGCTAAATAATTGTTGATAAATTTATCTTAAAATGTTGGCCCATGATTTTGATGTGATGATAACTGTTACTTTATAAAATTCATATTATAATAAAATATTTCGAAGTAACATATGTTGTTTGAGTGATAAAAGTCTAGATCTCTTTTAAAAAACATAATAATAAAGTTTGAATATTGTAAACAAATATTAATGTTATTTGCAAGCAACTTTTCTTAATTGAAAACCTGGCCCCACCCTACTTTTTATTGGTATATTAGGTGAGTGAAATAAAGGAGAAATTCACCTTCTTTAAATTCTGAACACTCATTTAACATCTATTAAAAATATATTTAGTATTGAGTTTTCATTTAATTAACTATTAAATAATATATAAATAATACAATTTAATTAATATCTTTTTCATTTTCTATTATATATATATTATATCATTCTTAAAATAGAAAGAAAAGAATGTATTACCATATTTACAAATTATCTTTGAATTTTTTTTCAATAAGAAAAAATATCAATTAAGAAAATGAGACATTAAAAATTTTATAAGATAAAATCTTTTACTAATATATATGTGAGATCAAATAAATAGATTAAAGGTTAAAAAATTTCTCTTTAGGTCAAGTAAGTGATGAGTTTATTATAATAAAATTTAAGCTAAAAAACACTTTAAGATTATATAATCGATCCTACATAAAGTTTGTAAAACCACAATCTTTATGATTTAATTGTCTTGACATTTAAAATTTAATAAATTATTTTTATAAATAATAATATAATAAGATAATGATACACAAATACTATTATGTAATATTGAAAAAAGATTGATAAATATTTAAAAATTTCTATCTATCCAATATATATTTAGAAAGAAGAAAAATAATAGATCTAAAGTATATGATATGATAAAAAAAAAGTGTTAAATAGGAAATAAAAATGTATGTGTATCATTATCATTTGATACATAAAGAGAATAGGTGTGGGCTCTCACTCTTTAAAATATATTATACATATTATATTAAAACAAAAAGTCAAAATTTGTTTGAGAAGTCGAATACAATTATTTTGTAAAGAAGTGAATGGTCTCTCACACTTCCAAGTAACATGCAAACTTTCATCTTCTTATTTTTGTTTAACTTCCGCAATTCTCCAACAGCAACAACAACTTCCACAATTTTGGCACATAACATATCATTTTTACAGACATTTTTCAGTACTTACTTTTCTTTCGTCTAATATTTTATTCTCATTACTTTTTTAGTCTTTGGTGTTTTTTTAAGCATACAATTCATAAATATTTGACTTGGCTAATTCTTTCAATTTATATTTATTTTCTTTCGGTTCTCCTGAATTTCTGAATCTGTCCTTTGATATTTACTTATTTATCTTTTCTTTATATTTTTTATCTTATTATATTATATATTTTATTTCTTCTAAATATAATTGAGGTGTGGATGAAAACTTGTGCATCATTAGTTTTCCAAGGTAAAAATAAACACACATGGACGTAAAAAAAAATGGGCGGCTTATTCCAAAAACGGGTTGGAAAAAAATGACTACAAGACAAAGTTGCTTCCAATATGGAAGGTTTAAGACAACAACAAAACCTTAGAAAACTAAATTGTTAAATTTTCCGAAAGATGGAGTTTGAAAATAAAACAGTTAAAATTTTATCGCACAATTGCGTGCATATATGCATGAAAAGCAAGTTTGCTCATGTAAACTCTTTTTTATATTTGGTGGTCAGCGTATAGTTCTTACGTTCAAGCTTCCTCATGTATAATCTGTAGAATAGTCTCCCACTAGTTTACGTGATTGAATCATCCTCTCATATGACGGCATGCCTTGATTTTTCTTTTGGATAGCCCGAAATTTCATTAACATAGGGCTTGCGTTGATAAATCTAGTGTCTACACTTAAGGTCGTGAACATTACTATAAATTAGAGACTCGGCATGCTCAAGTTGCACCTCTCATATGAACAACAAACCATCCACAAAAATGAAACGTCTAAGCTCCTATTTTATCGTTCTTTCTTCCATTGCTCTTTTATTTTCACTTACACCTTCTTCAGCAGATTCTCATGAAAAGTTTATTCAATGTCTTTACAATTATCCCGATAACACCTCCTCAATCTCCAATGTTGTTTACACCCAAACCAACTCTTCCTACTCTTCTGTTCTAGATGTTTCCATTCAAAATCTTAGGTTCTTCAATGCAAGCTCAAAACCCCTTGTCATTGTGACACCACTGATTGTTTCCCACGTTCAAGCCACCATAGTATGTTCCAAACGCCATGGCCTGCAGATTCGAACCCGAAGCGGAGGCCATGATTACGAGGGTCTCTCGTACGTTTCTGGGGTTCCATTTGTCGTCCTTGACCTCATAAACTATCGCGCAATTGATGTTGACGTAGAAAACAGCACTGCATGGGTTAAAGCTGGGGCAACCATCGGTGAACTTTACTACGCAATTAGCCAAAAAAGCAAAACACTAGGGTTCCCAGCAGGTGTATGCCCCCCTGTGGGAGTTGGTGGCCACTTTAGCGGTGGTGGCTATGGATTCTTGATGCGTAAGTACGGTCTTGCTGCTGATAATGTAATTGATGCTCACATAGTTGATGTGGAGGGTAATCTCCTTGACAGAAAAACCATGGGTGAGGATCTATTTTGGGCCATTAGAGGAGGTGGTGGAGCAAGCTTTGGAGTCATCGTGGCTTGGAAGATAAAACTGGTTGCAGTTCCAACAACTGTGACAGTGTTCCGGGTTCCGAGGACGTTGGAAGAAAATGCAACGGGGATTATTCATCAGTGGCAGCGTGTTGCAAGTAAACTCGGCAAGGACATAATGATTAGGATCAACATTGGAAGGGTAAATTCAAGTAAACACGGGAATCTAACAGTACAAGCGCAGTTTGAATCAATGTATCTAGGAGGTGCAGATAAGCTCATTCCCGAGTTGCAAAAGAGCTTCCCAGAGTTGGGTTTGGTGACAGAAGACTGCACTGAGATGAGTTGGATAGAATCGATTCTCTACATGGCTGGATTCACAAGCGGTCAATCCACCGATGTTTTGCTGAACAGAACTCAATTGAACGGTTTGTCGTTCTTCAAAGCAAAATCTGATTATGTGAAAGAGCCCATTCCAGATGTTGGGTTAGAAGGGTTATGGCCCTTTCTTTTTGAAGATGAGGCTAAAGATGCTTTCATTCAATTCACTCCTTATGGAGCGAGGATGGATGAGATTTCAGGATCCGAAACTCCATTCCCACACCGATCTGGCAACATATTCCACATTCAATACGGGGTGTCTTGGCATGAGCAAGGAGATGTGGCTGCACAAAGGCACGTCAACTGGATTAGAAGAGTGTACAGTTATACGGAAGCTTATGTTTCAAAGTCTCCTAGATCTGCATATCTGAATTACAGAGACCTTGACATCGGGGTTAATAACAATGGCTACACAAGCTACTCCCAAGCCAGCATTTGGGGTTTCAAGTATTTCAATGACAACTTTAAGAGATTGGCACGCGTGAAGACCAAGGTTGACCCTCGAAACTTCTTCAGAAACGAACAAAGCATACCTTCTCTTCTCTCCAAGGGACGCAAATAGATTTTCTTGGGTGCAGTACATGCCATTATAAAATAAGCTGCTTTGTTAGTTTACTTTCACTTTCATAAAATGCAGCATTCATCCATATTCCTTTGTCAGTACGGTGTATAATAAATTTATTTGTAGTATGATGACTGGTCACACTTATCATTTTCCCTAATTTCTATGTTCATCTCATATTGAAAAGCTTAAACAACTATATTCTAGTAAGGGTATTAATATTTCTCAAATGGAAACCTATATCATACCGAATTAACCGAATAATTTACATTATTTATGTGTGTTATTACCGGAAGGTAGCGTACCAGTTGTTAGAAAAAGTAAGACTTTGTCCAGCCGTTGATTTTTTGGAATGATTTATGAATGTTTGAGTACTGTGCAAATAATAATATGAAAAAAATAATGAGAGAAAGTAATGATATTTTATTTTGGTGAAAGCATGTACATATAAGCATTTGGATTTCCATAAATAAATGTAAGCAAAGAGAAGATATTTTAATTTTGTTGCTTGCGAATCACTCAGTTGATTATTAAAAATCGAGCTGTTACAAACTATTAACATCTAGAGTTGTATCTTGTCCAAAAGAATGCGAAAAGGCTTCGACTACGAATACCTGCATATTAAGTTTGGGGTATAAACTTTTGGACAACAAATGTGTTAACTAACTATATTTTTTAGCACAAAACTTTATGAGGAAAGATAATCGTATCATTCATTTGTCTATTTTTCTATGTTTTAGGTGTGACTTATCCTTTTATAATATAATAGTTTGGACGAATCTATAGTTAAGATCTATAGATGTTGTTTGTTGTAAGGGTAATTAAGAGAGTTCCCCATATATTCTTTAATATGATTTGTGTGTGGGCTTTGATGGAAATTAACAATTTTCTTTTTATCTTAAGTATTAGATTTGGTTGCATCTTAATGTTGAGATCATATGGTATTGAAAAATTGAGATCTGTTTGTTTTAAGAAGATGTACATTTTTGTTGTGGTTTATTCTATAGATAGTTCTGTTTTTTTAGTTTGTTTGTTGCTATATAGGCAATGAAATCCTATAACTTAATGTTTCACATAATCCATAGGTGTCAAAATGTGTCTTGGGGTTCATTTAACTTTTTTCAGATTTTATATTACATGAAATATCAACCTATTGTCATGAAGTTACAATTATATTTATACAGTGGTTGGACATAACTCTTAAAGATAGATACACCAGCAAATTGCACATATAAAAAAGTATAAAGAGTTAGAAAGTTGGAATGGTAACATATGAGAGTGGAGGATAACATGAAGAAAACAATGGTTTGAATGTGTTTATAATTTGATGAGGTTCATATTAGAAAGAATTTATCTTATAATGCTAGACTAGTGAGAGTTAAAGATATTAAAATAAGATGACTGAGACATCAATATAATTAAAGTGATTAAAGTGATATGAGATCTAAAGACTAAGTATTATAAGTTCACTATATCCAACTAAAAAAAATAATAATTAAATCTAATCTAATATTAATTGTTTATATGAGTATGCAGTATTTAGATTATATATATATATATATATATATTTGGAATAAATATAATTATTACTTACTAAAGTTTAAAAAAATTGTTATAGGTTTAAGGGGGAAATAGGAACAATATTACAATTATCCATGAAAAAATCCACTCTTAAAAAAAAAATATTATGTTGTTCCATCTATGGATGTTTTTAAGAGAATAAAATCAATGATTATTGACTAGTACAATTTTGCATGAAATAAAACAAATGTTGTAGGACTCTTGTTCTAGCTTCTTGTTTTTTATAGTATATAAAGACGATAGTATGGAAAAAAAAATACACACAGAAACAAATATTTTTAGAGAACAGGACTTAAAAAAAATCTATATGCCACATTAATTTCATCCATACCCGATAACATCGTTTAACTATGAAAGTCAAAGTAATTAAAAGCTTTTAAATTTTTACTAGTAATACCTAACTTTGTCTTCTCTCTCCTTATATATACTACCAAGCTACCCATTGAAAAAATTTAGAGTAAATTTGAGAGCCCATTTACTGCTTTTGCCATAAAAGCTTTGTGAAGTAGATATTTAATGCAATTAATATACATATATAATGTGATTTTATTGATCCAAGTATATTGTCAAAGTAACAAGATGATAATAAAATTAATGTACTTTCAATCCGTTCCATTTTACTGTTTCTTGTATTTAGATATCTATAATAAATATAAAATAATTTAGTAATAAAGAATAATTAATTATTATAATAATTAAATTAAAATTATTTTATAATTTAAAAATTATTAATATTTAAAATATTTTTAATATAATAAAAATTATATTTTTTATATTAGTCTTATAAAATTAATTTTTACATATTGGTGATTAAATTGATTTTTAAATTAGAATCTAAATTAATTATTAAAATTTTAATCACTTATTAAATTAGATTTTAAATTAATTTTTAATTTAATTAAAAATTAATTTTATTATTTTATAAGTTAATAATATAGTTAATAAAAATAGATTGAGACAATTTAACATGCATAATTTTAAAAAATAAAAAATAAAAATATTTTTTATAATTTTTAATATTAAATTTAAGTATATTATAAAAATAATAATTTAATATAATTATAACCATTAAAAAATATAAAAATTAATAATTTAATATCTATTACAAATAATAAAAAAATATAATATAAAAATATATTAAAATAAGTTATGAAAAAAATTAAATTTTACTTATAAATATGATATTAATAAAATAATAAATAAAATATTTAATGCATATAATATTAAATAATAATGAAAATTAATAAAATATAATACAAATTCCAATAAGGAAACAGATCAATCCACATAAATTACAGCTTATACAGATGATTTATGTGAGTTGATAACTAAAATATCTAACTTGTGCCGATTTTTTTTAGCAAGCCCAGGTCAACCTGGATAACTTGTCCCATTTTGTTATTTTTATAAAATTATTTATATTTTTATTAAAATCTATATATAATGTCAATGTGACGTATAAGAATGAGTATTAAATAGATTTTAGTTTATATGAATTTTTAACAGGTATGATTTATATAAAAGTAACTTTTAAAAAATTTTAAACACTTCTCATTAAGTAAATCTGGTTGACTGAACTGGATATAAACTAAAAAAGTAACATATGAAATCAGCTATTTTTTTAATTTTATTTATTCATTGTCATAATTTTAGCAGGATTTGTGCAATCATGATTAGGGAGGATTAGAGGGCCAACTTGTAATATTTATATGATTTAATTAAACCAATGATCTAACAAAAGTAGGGTTAGATAACTCCCTCTTTTAATAACTAAAGGAAATTAGACAAGGGACTTATTCTAAATTTTTATTATTGATGTTGCAGTTATTGCATTTAATGTATGATATTTTTTTCTCTCACATGATACATTTTTTTATTAGATTTTTTTTTTCAAATTGGAATATAATACTTTTAAATCTTTTCAATATTTTCTTTATAATCTTTAATTGAAAATATAAATAAAAAAGTAAAACTTGGAGTTGAAAATTACAGATAAATAATATTAGGGATTTCTGAACTAATTTAAAAATAATTTTAAAAAAATCTAAAAAATTGAAAACCAATTAAAATAAACTATTTCTTTTATCGATTTGATACTTTTTTTTTTCAGAATCAAGTTATTCCATTAATTGCTTAATATTATTATATTGTTTATCATTTCAATCACATACTAAAATGTGAATGTGTGTATATGTAAGAAAAAAAAATTAATTTTTTTAATTTAATTAATACTTATAAATTTATGAAAGGAGTAACACAATATATTCTAATAATATAACAGTAAAATTATAAAAATTATTAACACAAAATAAAAATATTTAATTAAATAAAATAAAATAAAAAGACATTAATTTTAATATTTATGTTTTAAATTTCATATAATGTAATACATGAGTAAAAGTTTTACAATAAAATTATAAATTGATTTTAAAAAATTAGTTTGCATTTACTAAAAAAATTAAATTTTTAAATCGAACTAAATTAAAATGTATATAATTATTATGATTGGTTTAGATATATTTTTAATAAAAAATCAAATCAAGTAGAATTGTAAATATCTCTAAATAATATAATTTTTAATTAAAAATTACGGAAAAATTTTATAAAAATTAAAACTATATGCTTTTATAAGTTTTTTATCACCTAGACTTGTGTAGACTTTTGCTAATAGTTCAAAATATGAAGTGTTATCCATATGAATGAAACGTTAATCTGACTGTTTTATTTTATTAGTAACAATTTTTTATTAAATAGGATATATACGAATATAGCCACAAAACAAGATGTTTGAAGAGTTTGTTTAAGGAGTGAAAGTAATTTTATATAATCTCGTCCCAATTAATGTCTTGCATGTTGAGATATATTATAGATATTTCAAAACATTAGCCACCAAAGGGCTTGAACTTATTAGGATCTTCAGGACATGTGAAGCATAGATCATCTTCACACTTGGCTAATATATAATCTTGGCATTATTAAAAGCAACTTGTGTCATGCCTGGAATGGAGTAGGAGTGTAGGTTGGTAATTTACAGTTGGCATACTAAACTTGGCAGTGGCCGCCAATAACCTGTTGCAGAAGGAAAGCATAAACAACTACTGATGGGAGCAATGTCCGTTGACGTAAGAATTGTATGCAATCAAATAAAAAAGGTGTTTCACACAAGGGTTCATATCCTATTTACATCCTTCGTAGTTTATCATGAGAAGGAATAAACATGAACTAATTTCTATGAAACTGCATACGTTGCAGCTACTGATATGTGATATAATTTGCTCCGTCATCTCCCCCAAAGTATTAGGTTTTAGTACTGTAGCAAATCTCCTACAGTTATGCCTGGACAGTTTTGTTTTAGTTTTGTATTATACAGTAGTGTCATTTTTTTGAAAGATGGTTGGGTTATTTTGGTCTAGTATCTTCTATTGAGTGGTGGTTTGTATAAAATATAGATATTGATACAAATCATTGATGTTATTTTGACTTATGTTGATTCATATAAATCATTGATGTTATTTTTTTTTATATATGGGTTTGAACATTCTTTTGTATTCCATTTAATATATTTATTTTTTATTGATAAAAAAAATCTCTCAAAGCATTAGTTACAATCTTTCTCTTATATATATATACCATTTAAAACTAATTAAAGGATTACATAAAGAAAATATAATACATAGAAACAACATTAAAATACAATTTATCCTCTCTGAAGTATTGTTATCATGAAATAAGGTTATATTCCAATTAGGATAAAAATTACAATGTGTAAAGGAGATAAAAAATACATATTCACTATTCCTTATATGAATAAGAAAAATCTACATAACATACACATAAGGAAGAATATCATCTCTCTAGACTAAGAAATCACAGGACACATAAAGCAATTAGAATAGATAAATGAAAAATTGGTTATTTTATTTCTTATTCAATACCACACCTTTAGTTGTGCAAATATTTTTTCCCTATCCTCTTTACCATTTTTGAATTGCACCCAGTTTCTTTGATCCCAAAGGCAGTTTACAATTGTCATTCACATAACCTTCCAAATCTTGCTTCCTTTGAAATTATAAGGTAACCTTCCAAATCTTGTTTCTTTTGAAATTAAGGCTGACTAAACAAAAGTGGTGAAAATTTTGAATAACTCTATTATGACCAAGGTAGTTAAAATCGAGATTTTACTTAAAATCGTAAAGAGTTCACAAAATCGTAAATCGGATCGTAGATTTTACTTTCTATAAATTTTGTTAAAATAATATCCAATTTATCAATGAAAATAACATAAATAATTAAAACAAAATAAATTTCATTGTCAATAGTTCATCAAACTTAAATTTATAAAATCAACTATTTTGTCAATACTTTATCAAACTTAAGTTCATCTAATATAAATCATTCAAATTAAAATAAAAACTAAAAGGATCTTCATTAGCTCTATCTTTTTCATGAAGCACATCAATAAGAACATTATCCTCCTCTAAAGGTGGGATGGTAAGAACATCATCCTCTTCTCCACCACCTTGGACTTGACTTTCAACCAAGTGTTCATCATCTCCATTTGAATTGGGAGCATAATTTAAATCTATATTTTCATCATCTCCATTTTTAACGTTTAAAAATGTGAAATCTTCTTAATTAAATGTTAAAATAATCTTTAAAAAAAAACTGTTCACTGGACGTGCAAAGCTATGGAGAAGAAGAAAGAGTTTTAATTTTATTTTTAGAAGAGGAAAAATTTTAATTTTTAATTATTTTTATTAAGCTTAAAAAATTTAAAAATTGTTTAACGTTTAAAAATGTGAAATCTTCTTAATTAAATGTTAAAATAATCTTTAAAAAAAAAACTGTTCAGCTCCTAAATTATTGGAAACAAATATTACTAAACATTAAAAAAATATTAAAAATCATTAAAAAATTAAAAACTGTTCACCTCCTAAATTAGTGGGAACAATGCTCAACATTAACCAATTAGTAGGAACAATGTTCAATGTTGAAAAAATTAAAACCTATTAAAAAAAATTAAAACCTATTAAAAAAAATTAAAACCCATTAAAATGAAATTAAAACACATCCACTTACTTGTATTTATGAAAACTTTAAAATCTTCGATTCTACGATTTTTCCGATTTTTCTCTACGATTTTACCGATTATACTGTATTACAATTATAAGTATACTTTAACACGGAATTGAAATAACGATCTTACGATCCTACGATTTTACGAGTAAAATCTCGATTTTGACTACATTGATTATGACTGACTCAACTGACACCCACCCATTTGCTACATAGATTCCAAACTTGATTGAAGAATTTACACTCAAAAAGTAAATGGTGACATGATATTTACACAATACACATAAGTTGTTAGGTATATTCACTCCTTTATGCTCAAGGTTAACTTTTGTAGTCATCCAATTCAAACCCAATTCCCAAGTAAAGTGAATAATATTTGGGATTGCTTTGATCTTCCAAATTTTTCAAAAGAAGATATTACTTTCCCCGACTACACTACTATGCATCAATTTGTGTGCGGATTTAACATTTTACTTACTACTCATATGTTTTTAAATAAGAGTCGTTTAAGGTTTTGGTACACAGACCAATAAAAGCAATAACTTTTAGTATTTGCAATAAATTTTTAATTTTTTTTCCAGTAATACCCTTGTCATTAAGGTTAAAAGAGTGTATTCTTTTTCTCTCTATAATAAAATATAATTAAGAGTACTCAATGTATTCTCTCTCCACTTAAAAAAAATCTTTCAATTCTCAACAATACAGTATCTCTGTATGAAACATTTTTTTCTCATCTCCATGAAAATAAGTTTCCCTCTATAACTTTTAATCTGAAAATTTTCACCACCACAAATTTTGATTTAAAAATTTGAAGAATATTTTTGTTCCCACTAAAAAATTTCATATCACTCTTAGTTTCACTATACATATATTGAATCTAAACTTCAAAAAAATTATCATTCTACAAATATGAGTATTGGAGATAGATTCTCAATGTGTGTTATCAAAAGAGTCTTCAACTCTCTCTATGATATAATTGTCAATTTCTGTCTTCATTTTTTTGTGTAAGTATCAACTTCTCTTTATATTTTTTTTATAATTTCACTCTAACGTCTTTTTTTTTAAATTAAATACATTTTATTGATTAAAGAGAAGATAGATGAAAAAATGGAAACAATAAATTAATGTATTAAATAATTGGTTAATATAAGCAGCAGACTACTTAAAGTCTCATAAAAGAAAAAATTTAATTGTTATTGATATTTTCAAAAGTAAGGATACAATTGATAAAAAACAATTAATGCAATCTTAAATTCTACAAACGACAGATAAAAAGAAACAAAATCACTTTTCTAAAATGACTCTTATTTAGAAACAGAGGGAATATGTTCTTCACACTTCCACACACATAAGTGTCATGTTCATCTTAAATCGATTTGTTTTCGAGGATAGGATGTCTGTATTCCACCTACCCTCCCAAAACTTTAATGTTGTTTCTTCTCCAAATTTGTAGCTGAGATTCTTATCAAACCACCCTAGGTTGAACCCAAAATCCAACAACTTCTACAGATTTTATCTGCAATGTATGCTACGAATCGCCCTTGAAGCTTAAGTCCTAGGTTTAGCCAAGAAAGACCGCATTATATATCTTAGGTATTTTTGTAATACGTCCCCTGTACAAGACAGTACATTTTAGGTCGTTGTTGGGTCTTGCTTGATATGAATTTGGTTATTGTTAATGACGTAGGTGACACTTTTTGTGGATGGTTCCTCACTTGTTTCCTCTTGTTTTTTCTTTGTTTTATATATGGATTTGAATACATCTTTGTACTCAATTTAATATATTAATTAGCCGATAAAAAAAACATTAGAATAAACATAATAGGATTCCTTTGATAAATGAAGTGACTTTGGTTGATCAGCTACAAAAGTCTTAAGGTTCTTCGGAAATATTTCTTTATTTTAAATTATGATAATACTTTCATCATATCCACCGTTTGACATCTGCCATTTACCATTCCGTTGTTCGTCCTTGAACGTTGTTTTTGCCCTTCCCTGTGCTGAGTCTCACTGTTTATTTTGAGATTATGTGCTCTGTAAAAGGACATATTAAAAAGAACAAGTATATACATTTACTTTATTTATATATATATATATATATATATATATATATATATATATTCTTTTATCATATTATATATCTAGAAATGTATTAGCAGAGATGGAAATTGTAGATATCCATCTATCATTTTCTTATTAAATATTCTGATATGTGAATGAAGAATGAATCTCATAGACTCAACTTAAGATAATATTATAAAAAGTTAGTTCTGCAATGGTGTTGTTAATGGAAAAGTATGTCAAATTTTTTTCCTATATTTTTGTTACGTTTAAGTTTTTCTCTGTAAGTTTGTAGAATAATTTTTAAAAGATATTTCACGTACACGTGATTTTGAAACCAACGCCTAACCAACATCTTAATTATAGATATTTTGATTTAAATAGATTAAATGTATTTTATTTGGATGATGCATTGAAAAGATAAATATTAAATAGAGGTTTAATATTTTGGATATAGGTGCATCATCACCCTAATTTCTCTTTATAGGAAAATAAGGCCAATATTGATAATATCTACAGCTTAGGATCTTAAATAACACATTAAACTCCCTATGGACTTATAAATTTGAAATTTCTCGTTTCTCAAGTTGCACCTCTCACATGCAAAACACCCACCTATCAACAAAAATGATGCGTCTAAGCTCTTGTTTTACGATTATAGCGATAGCGCGCTTTTTTTCATTTGCATCTTCTTCCTCGTATACTCATGAAAAGTTTGTTCAGTGTCTTTACAATTATCCCTGTAACACCACCTCAATCTCCAATGTTGTTTACACCCAAGCCTACTCCTCATCATACTCGTCTATACTATATATGTCCATTCGAAATTCTAGGTTCTCTAACTCAAGCTCAAAACCCCATGTCATTGTCACACCTCTGGACGTTTCCCACATTCAAGCCACCATAATCTGCGCCCGACGTCATGGCATGCAGATTCGAACACGAAGTGGAGGTCACGATTACGAGGGTCTCTCGTACGTAGCCAAGGTTCCATTTGTCGTCATTGACCTTATAAAACTTCAAGAAATCAAACTTGACGTAGAAAACCGAACTGCATGGGTTCAAGCAGGGGCAACCATCGGTAAACTTTACTATAGTATTAGCCAAAAAAGCAAAACACTAGGGTTCCCAGCGGGTGTGTGCGCCACTGTAGGCACTGGTGGCCTCTTCAGTGGAGGTGGCTATGGATTCTTGATGCGCAAGTACGGTCTTGCCGCTGATAATATCATAGATGCTCACATAATAGACGTGAAGGGTAATCTTCTTGACAGAAAAGCCATGGGTGAGGATCTGTTTTGGGCCATTAGAGGAGGTGGGGGAGCAAGCTTTGGAGTCATAGTGGCTTGGAAAATAAAACTAGTCCCAGTTCCATCAAAAGTGACTGTCTTCCGAGTTGCAAGGACATTGGAAGAGAATGCAAGTGAGATTATTCAAAAGTGGCAGCTTGTAGCGAATAAATTAGATGAGCGCTTAACCATTAGGATGGACATGGCAAGGGCAAATTCAAGTCAACAAGGGAAGTTAACAATACAAGCCAGTTTTGTGTCCATGTTTCTTGGAGGTGTAGAAGAGCTTATTCCCTTGATGCGAAAGAGCTTCCCCGAGTTGGGTTTGAACAGAAAAGACTGTACTGAGACGAGTTGGATTGGCTCAGTTGTCTACATGAATGCTGGGTTGATTGGATCTACAGGCAATGAAGCCCCTGAAATCTTGCTGAACAGAACTCAAATTCGTGTGAGGAACTTCAAAGGAAAATCTGATTATGTGAGAAAACCCATTCCTGTTAATGGGTTACGAGGGTTATGGCACTTGCTTCATGAGGTTCGAGATGCAGTGGTTCAATTCGCTCCTTATGGAGGTAGAATGGATGAGATTTCGGAATCTGAAATTCCATTCTCACACAGATCTGGATACATATTTCATGCTCACTATGCGGTCTTTTGGCATGAGCAAGGAGATGAGGCAGCAGAAAGGCACATGAATTGGATTAGAAGAGTTTACAAATATATGGAAGCTTATGTTTCACAATCTCCTAGAGCTGCATATCTGAACTACAGGGACCTTGACATTGGGGTTAATAACAATGGTTACACAAGTTACGCCCAAGCCAGCATTTGGGGTCACAAGTATTTCAATAACAACTTCAAGAGATTGGCAAAAGTGAAGACCAAGGTTGATCCTCACAACTTTTTCAGAAACGAACAGAGCATTCCTACACTCTCCAAGGAAGAAAATCATTAACTAATTGTGAACCATCAAGTATCTAAACTTCAAACAAAATAAAGTATGTATATTTAAGATTTTAATTTATAAAAAAATAACAAATAGCACTCTATTTTATATTATGCAAAAATTCGTTGGGATCCAGATGATCTAATTTACTCAATAATTTCCGATTCAAGAAACGCAACTATAAAACCGTCAGTAATAAATGACACCTGCTTTGTTATTTTAGTTTTATATGTATCTACTGCAATATTTATCAGTATTTCTTGACTGGAAGTCACATAAATGTCTATTTTATAGAATTAAAATTTATTATAAATACAAATATTTTAAATGTATAAATTATATTTTAGAACTACTGTGAATAATTTTAATTCTTGGTATATAAAAAAATTAAGGACCAGATGTAAGAATATATATATAGAATTAACTCCGTAATTGATTCCAGGTAAGAGATCTATAGATAAACGATAGGCTATGACAATAACTTCCTTCTGTTGTCTTTTTTGTTCAAAGAAATATTTTTATAAATATCAGTTATATGGTGCATTTAGAATTAAAGGAATGGAGTAATTTTTAGAAATGAATTGGCTGATATTGAAGAAATTTTTAGTATAATGCATATTAGAACTTGGACTTAGATTTCTTACAAGTATAAAAAGACTAGTTTCTTATTCTCGGATTGGTGCTTGTGTCCAAAGTTATGTTTAAAATTTGTTTCCTAGAAGGCATTTTGTTTCAACATTCTGAATTTTGTGAGTTTGCGATAAGTTGTAAGTAGAATCCTTAGATATAGGGTGTGATTTTGAGAGAGGATAGAACAAGATGTGGATTGTAGAAAGTAATAAATGGTTGTGGTTTTAGAAAGTCCGATGCTAAGGAGGAATTTTAGAGGGTATCCAATTAGTAGGTATTGCAGGAACGAAAACTGATGGAAAGCAAAAATGGAGGAAAATACGTGGAGTATGAACGGCATGAAGGTTACCAATAATAACACTACATGGACATACTTCATAGATAAAACTTTATCATTTATATCTTTTGAAAGTAAACTGTAAGGTCAAAACTGTCATGCAACACCTTTTGTGTCATAAGAAAAGGTTTTCGTATGACGTTTTTTGGAGTTGAATGTCTAAACAAGTTATGTGTTATACATTTTTTTACTACATGCTTTTATACTAGTGTGTAGGCTGTAGTAAAAAAGTAATTTTAACATTTGTATTTATTATTGTATACGGGTTAGGATACCTCAAATATTTTCATAATTTAATTCTTTTATGCTGATAAAAAATAAAATAAATAAATATTAGTTATAGTGTATTAATGTGGGTTGTGTATCAACAGTCCTTTTCTATTTAACAGCTACAATTTATTTTGAGGTTACTTTATATTTATCTGTGGTTATTTGTACAAATATGGGTGATTTCATTTAATGTATCATCAGCTACATGTAGTGTTCACTATTATTGCTAGTACAAATAATTTCTTTATACTTTACAATATTTATTTTTTATTTGTAATTTGTAATTCTAATCTGTCGTTATATATATTCTTTTGTATTACTGAATTTTTCTATTTTTTCTCATTAAACAAAAATATAAATAAAAAAGGATATTAAGAGTATCCCAACTCATAGAAAGCATGAGAAATTCAAAAGGACTCATACATTATTGAATTTCTTCTATATTATCCAATCTTACATTATTATCCTTATAAAACTTATACATTGAGCAGGCCACATTTCTGAGCAATAAAATGTGTAATAAAAATTAGAAATTAGATTTTTCAATCATGTAATGTAGTATAGTTAATTTATTGTTTCAACTTCCAGCTATCAAGTGTGATTCATTAAAGGAAAATGTTTGATGTATATCTCTCAATCCTTTTTCATCTACAAGACATCTAGTAAAATAATAATGTTTTTTACTTTTCTAGCTTATTTATTTTAAGTTATTTTATATTTTAAAATAAAAATTAATCATATCGTTAGTGTTGGATAGGTGATTATTAAAAAATTGGATGTTTGTGTATTATCATTCTTCTTAAAATATGTAATAATTTTTTCACTCTCACAAGATTAAATTCATAAGATTAAATTCATTTGTTGTGTAAAATTAAAACATGAAACTTCATGAATAGAGAAGTTTAACCACATATCATAATTTTGTCATACCCAATATATAAAGGTACGAATTTAACTTATGACGAGTGAATTGCAGCCTACTCCAAAAATAAGTTTTATTTATTAAGTAATAAGTTTTATTTACTAATTCACTTAATAAGTGGACTTAAAAAGTTCATAACCTTCTAAATCTCAACATAAAATAAGTGAGGATCATGATCAAAGTAGATTTATATATGATTTGGTTTCCAATCATATACTACAGAACAGGAATTATATATGAATCAAACATATATTTTATTTGAAAATTATTATAATAATTATATTTATTCCTGACGGATTTTGGATTTAGATGATATTCTTTTAGATAGTTTAATATGTTATATTTTAACTTTCTTATTTGTATATGGGTTGAACACCCCACTTAATACTTTATATATTATATATAAATTAGTCTTCTTAAATTTACTCTTCTAAATAGTGAATAGTTAAAACTTTTGTTATCATTACTTGAAATTTCTCTTTGTCGTTAATATTCTAAGTTTTTCCTTTTGTCACACAACCAGTTGAAACTTCATCTTTTTTCAAAACCATATGAAAATTTGTCCTTCCTTCCTTTCTGTGCAATTATTTGTGGAGTTTAAGATAACAAAATAAAAAAAGTTAAAATTTTAAAATATAAACGATCGAGCCAAATAAAATTAATAGATCATTGATTACATATATAATTTAGTCATTAGTTTTTGTCAACGTGAAGTTAATTTGTTATACTAATATTAAAGTGTCACGTTAGCAATCAATTGGAATTTAATGAATAATTGACAAAAGGGTTAAAATTCTCAACTTTTTAACTTTTGAAGTAAATTCCAACCAAAAAATAATAATTGAGAGCAATATTTGTAAGAAAATCAAACTTTAAGAATCAATAATAAGTGCTGTATGTTTATTAAAAAAAATCAACCTTTGGAATGTAAATGATTACCCAACAAAAAGAGTTGTAATGCTTTTTCAACATTTTTAATTTAGAGACTAGTAGCCAGATTCCATGTCCAAGCACCATTTATCTAATTACGAAAGTCAACTTAATTAAAACCTTTTTAACTTTTACACCTTCCCTACGCTTTAACCAGTGAATTTGTGAGTGTACTACCCCTCCATAAAAGCTTTTTATTTTAGATTATTTAAGAGACTTAATTACCTGTATAAAATCAAACTAATTAATAATTTTAATATCAGAGCAACCTACTCTCTGATGGAAGAAATTAATAACTTTTTTTAGCACATTAATACTAATTAAAAACTTATAAAAAAAGAGAAAACCTAAAACTTAGGCACTACATTTGATAAACATTGTTATCTAATAATATATAATACATTTAATAAAATACATATTACCATAATAAAATTCTAAATTTAATTAAAGAATATATATAATTTGAATGTAAATTTTAAATGAGATTTAGACTGTATTTTTATTAATATTTTTTATCAAGTGTGTGAATAATCTATCAATAGTTTTAATTTATTAAATATTAGATACAAAATTTAAATATTATATCTAAATTATTGTTTGTTACGTTATCATATGCATAGATAATCATAATATTATTATTGTTATTATTATACCAATACAATTTAAGAATAAGAAAAATTAAAAAATTCATGTAAATTTAATTATTATAACTCTACTTAAGTATTTAATAAGCTACTTACACTTAATTTAAAAAAAATATTTTTTCATTTATATTGTGATTCAATAAGTCATTATAAAATCAATATATAAAATATCGATATGCTAAACATAAATTTCAAAAAATCATAATTCATTTGATGTACTGTAAGAGTTATAATTTATAAAAATAAATGTACAACTATCATAATTAGTAAAGGCATGTCTTCATAAACTTGTAAATTCATTTACAAAATAATAAAATTAATCATTAATTAAATTAAAAATTAATAGAGAGTCTGATTTAATAAATGAATAAAATTTTGGTAGCTAATTTTTAGAAATTAAATTAAATTTTAATTTAAAAAGCAATGTAATTATTATTATATAAAAATTAATTTTATAATTTTTTAAGATTAATAATTATAAAAAAATAAAATTTCTATTACAATAAAAAAATATTTTAAAATCAATAACTTTTAATTTATAAAATAATTTTTAATTTATTTATTATAATAACTAATTATTTTATTTTTTAAATTAATTTATATTTAATGAATTTCTTATAATTATAAAAATTAAAAAAAATATTAAAAACTAACTTTTAGATTATTTTTAATTATTTAAAAAATATTATTAGAATAATTTTGGTGTGTGTGTGATTATCTTCTTTTGTATGATTCAAAAATCATAAACAGCCCCATGGGTTGACCATAAATATCCGGTTCCCATACGTTGACAAAATATAAAGATTACAATAAATTAACGGTATAAAAATATTGAATTATTTTTAAAAAATTACAATAAATTAGTGTGTGTATCAGTTTTTAAGTACTAAATGACTCTTATATAACATTATTTAAATCAAATCGAAATATAACTTATAATATTAAAAACTATAATTTAAAATAAATGTTTATCAATAATAATTAGAATTATCAATTTAATTCATTATATATAGATTAATTTTAAATACTTTTAAAATAAATTTTATTTTATTAGTTTACTAAATGTTGAAAAAGTATCAATTTCTAAAGTGAATGTTAAAGTAAATTTGCTGGATTATAAAACTTTAATTAATTTATAAATATGTTTCATAATTATTTTTTATAATTTATAACTTAATAATAAGATTAGATTTAACTCAACTTACTTAGATCCAACTCGATCAAACTTAATTTAAATTTGTTTCGGTCAACTCAATCTTGTATAATTTCGTTCAAAAATTTGATTAGATTCTCTTTACTTGAATCTAATTTAACATGGCTCAATACAACTACATTGGTTTGGGTTATCTTAATCTAATCTCAATTCAACTTGACTCGACTTGAACTTAGCTCGACCTAGTAAAACTTAACTTGAACTCAATTCAATTTGATTCATCTTGACTTTAAACTAGGTCTACTAGTCTAGCATAAACTCATCCAGATCTAACTCAAACTAACTTGGACTTAACTCAATTTAGTATAAATTGAATCTAAATCAGACTCAATCCAAACGTAACTTAAAATCAACCTAATCTAATTTGGACCTAATTCAACTCAACATTTTTTTTTATCTTATTGAATCTAATCTCACTTGGATTTAACCTCAGTATCATGTAATTTAGAACCAATACAACGTAAACTTTCCTTTGTCTATATATATATTGTACAATAGTTAATATTTATATGTAAGTGATTAACATCATTACACCTCTCTATCATAAATATGTCTTTACAATAAAAAAAAGTCAACAATATACTTTTTTACTTTATGTTTATTTTTAAGTATTTACTATTTATAAAGATGGAAAAGTGTGAATCCCTCGTGTTCATTTTAGGTGATATGTTAAGAAACACAATAATTAATTTGTAGAAGATGAAATATTTGGATGTTCGCAAATGTGAGAAGAAAAAATGAAAAATAGAATGAGCATAGATAAAATTATAAAATTATCTTTCAATTTTCTCTATTACTTTGCAAAGTAACTATGATATTTTTTTTACATGTTTAAAGAGACCATGACTGCTGTATTGATTATGAAAATAGAAAAAAATAAGTTCAAAAACATTTTTTACTCCTAATATATTCATATAATATTTATAATGAAAGCTAACGTTAATGATCTCGATGTAATTTTAAAAAGCATAATTCATTACCTGAAAAAGGATGATCGATTATATTAATTATATAACATAATAATTATATAATATAATAATAATAATATAAATAAATTTATATAATAGTAATTATAATATTATAAATAATAATATTAATAAAAAATTTAAATAATAATAATAATAACAATAACAATATTATTCAATCTACAATATATAATTGTTATAAAATTATATAATAATATTATTATTGTTAATAATAATAATAAAAAAATTAAATAAATTATTAATATTTATTTTAAATTTATTTTTATTTAAAGATAAAATAGTAATTTTATTAAGTTATCAATTATAAATATATTTTTAAACTATAACACCGATCAAATCATTTACATATTTTTCCTTTCTTTCATGTTTTATTATCTTTATCTTAAAATAAATATTCTATTTTTCATTTTCTTTTATTTAAAATTTATTATTTTTCTCTCTCCCAAATTTATCCTTTAAAACTAACAAAGTCTTTTGTACTATTTTTAAACACATAGGTAATATTTATATTATTGTTATAAACTATGATCCTATTTCGTGGTCGATTTTAATAAATAATGGTTTATTTCTATTTTAATTTTTATCTTTAAAAGATAAGGATTTATTCTACATGTTACCTTCATTTACTTAGAAAACTTCTTTTTTCTTCTATAACTGGAATATTTTTGCCCAAGTCAGTAACAGTGAGAATCAATTCGCTGCGTTTGGATCTTCTCTATACCAACAGCGGACTGGTCGGCCATAGGACAAGCAGAAGGTCTTAATCCGATTGATTAGAGAGAAGAAGAATGGGATTTGATTTACTAGTTTTTTCTTTTATATATCTGTTTTTAAAATTGATAATTGATATTTAACGTAGATGTGTTCATTATTCAAATTACCATATTATTGTATGTGTTTATCCTTCAATTAATATAATTTAAAATTGAGATCTTTAAACTAGTTTTTAATAAGTCAACTTTAGTAAATTACACTTTATATTATGATAAAAAGAAATAGGTTGATGGGCAACCTACACCTGATGAGCCGATGAACTGGAAAGACAAGACAGAGCAAATCATCCACTAAGAATTTACAAGACATAACTTCTTCAAGAATCAGGACTACAGCCATTGCAATAATTACAGATCATTATTATGCATCATTATGCCTATGCTCATATATGTTTGCAAATTTTAGTGATTTATTATTTGTGATTTTTATCTTCTACAATGGTGGAATGCTCTGCTCATCCCTGAAGAAATTTCCAGGATCAACCCTGGCCTTCACTAGTGCCAGCCTTTCAAAATTGTTACTGAAATATTTCAAACCCCATGATTTTGCCTTTTCATAGTCAAATTTCCCTTGGTTCACTCCCAAATCAAGATCTCTATAATTCAAATATGAATGTCTTGGCAACTTTGACACATATGGTGCCATGTATTCGTGCAATCTTCTTATCCAATCCAAATGCTTTGGCGCTTCTTCATCTGAAACCAAATTCACCGAATACTGAATGCCATATAAGATCCCTTTTCTATGTGGAAACGGAGTTTCTGATTCTGAAATCTCACTCATTTTTCCACCATATGGTGTGAAGATCATCATTGGTGAGTTCTCCAAGAGTAGCATATTCCATAGCCCTTCTAAGCCAACTAAGGGAATGGGTTCCTTCACATAATCAGATTTTGCTTTGGAACTTGAGGATGTTTGATTTCTCCTGAGCAAAACCTCCAATGATTCATCTATTGAATAGCCTGCAAAGTAAAGAACAGATTGAATCCAAGTCATCTGGGTGAAGTTGCTGTGCTGCAAACCCAATTCTGCAAAATTGTTTTGCATCAAAGGAAGGAGATTCTCAGCTGTCCCAAGATACAATCCTGTGAAGTAAACCGCCACAGTTTTTCCACCTTGAGAAGCTGAATTGGAAACTCCCACAACAACGTGCAGAAAAAGTTCTGCAGGAAGTTTGGGAGCAACTGTTTGCCACTTGTGGAAAAGGTCAGTGGCACCTTGATCCAGAGTCCTTGAAACATCAAAAACTGTCACTGTTGAAGGAACATGAACAAGCTTGATTTTCCATGCAGTAATGACTCCAAAGCTTGACCCTCCACCTCCTCTTATGGCCCAAAAGAGATCTTCTCCCATCAGTGTTCTATTCAGTATCTTCCCATTGACATCTATTATCTCAGCATCAATTACATTATCAGAAGCTAGGCCATATTTTCTGAAAATTGTTCCAAACCCACCTCCACTAAAGTGCCCTCCAACACCCATAGTGGAGCAACTTCCAGCTGGGAACCCATGGACATTACTTTTCTTTGCAATTGCATAATAGAGTTCTCCAACTGTAGCACCTGATTGAATCCATGCACTTTCTTCATCCATATCAATGGTTATGGACCTAAGGTTGATAAGATCAATGATGACGAATGGAACGTGAGAAACGTAAGAAAGACCCTCATAGTCATGCCCCCCACTTCGAACTCTTACCTGTAAGTTGTTTTTCTTTGAGCAAAGCACTGCTACTTGGATGTGGAATAGGATTTGTGGAGTAACAATAAGATTTGGTTTTTGGACTGAACTGTTTAGGAATCTGGCGTTTCTTATGGAAGAATTCAAAAGGGGTTCATAAGAAGAACTGTTTTTAGTGAATGCTACTGCTGAAGTAGTGTTTTTCCCTAAAATTGCCTGAAAACATTGAAGGAAACCTTGCTCAAGGCCAGCAGAACTACAAGTTGCAGCAGGGAAAGTTGAAATGAAAACGGTGACAGAAAGGAGAAGTAATTTTGCCATTGAATTCACCATTGTTGTCTCATTTCTTATCTTTTCACAAATGGGAACTCAGGTTTTTTATAGCCAAGGTATGCGGCTGTTTATGGCTGGCATATTTGAATGGACTTTGGCAAAAGAAAATGAAGAATTAGGATTCTAGAAAATAATATTTTGTTTTTTAGCAAAGATTAAAGAAAAATTTATGATTATTCAGAGAGACTCATAAAGTTAGGAGTTGGGTGTCATAAAATCTTGAAATATGCTGATATAAGAAATTATTTCTCAATGAAACATTAATTAGATTGAAGTAAGACACTTGGAACATCAAATTTTTTTACATAAAGTAAGTCTTTTTTTTTTTAACAAAAAATTCTACTGCTATTTTTAACCTCATATATATATATATATATATATATATATATATTTAAAATATAAAAATACTATAAAATCTTATTTAATAATATATTATTTACGTATTAATTTAATAAATTTTTACATAAAAAATATTTTTAATTTCAAATAATATTATTTTATTATAATTTAATATTTTATTTAAGATTATGAGTTTTATCTTTTTTATATTTAATAAAAAAATTATAAAATTTAGATCTTTAAACTTATAACTTTGTAGTAGAAATGTGTGGTAAAGATTATAAAAAAATATTGAAAATAATGTAAAATCTTAAAAAATATTAAAATTTAATATTGTAACCTTAGAATAAAGATGTTATTAATCTAATGTTCAATTAATAAAATAATTAATATTTAATTAATGAAATAATTAATATTAAATTAATGAAATGAAGAATTCATTATTAAAGTTTATAATTTTCATTAATTTTAAAAATTAATATTAAATATGCAGTTAAAAGATTGGGTTTTTTCTCACCGTACACAAATTAGTTTAACAATAAATTAAGAGTACGAAACAAACAAGTAATACTCATATTTAATATTTAAGGAAAAAATTGATTCAACATGATAATCAATTAAATTATAATTAACAGAGTGTTTGAAAGAAAGAACTAACTTTTTTTTATCAGAAAGACTACACGTGTAAATTTAAAAAGCTTTTAATATTTTATCAATAACAATCTTCTTATAAATAAGTAAAGTACTAAAATTAGTCCTATAAAATAGTATAACAGAGACATCAGATTTCTAATAAACTTCTGATTAATATTTTAGTTTGTCCTTTTTCCTTTATCTTATTATATCATTTTATTTGAATAGAATCTAATAAAAAAAAGAAATATGATTTGGATTGAAAGGATAAACTCACAAGTTAAGGACCAAACTTCGAGACAAACAAAAGAGCTACTTGACATTTCCAAATTCCAATACCTTTCTTTTCTTTGAATTTTCAGTTACTTCCAAATTCCACCCATTGACTTCTCTTTTCCTCACGCGTCCCCACATAATGGCTACCACAGCAGAGGCCACTTCTTAATTTCCATTCTTCATATATGAATAACATTATGTATTTTCTGTTTGAGTCATATATTTTAAGTTACTATAATGCTTATTATTAGGTATATTAAATAATAACAATAATATATTCTAATCATACAAACACTTTAAGAAAGCTATTGAAAATAAATATATTTAATCATTTAAAATATAAAAAGCATTTAATTCTTTATTTGTTAATAGTTTATTTGAGTTACTTATCGTAATGTATTTTTTAAAGACAAGACTTAAATATCGTAATATGGTATTGTTAATAACATTTTCAATCAAATTTGGAGTTTTGTTTTCATAATTTTTTTCATATTAAATTATTTTATATTGCAAAAATAATACAAACTCAACCTATTATATATTTACAAGTGTTTGTGATGTATTTTAGTTTAATTTTTAACAAAAAAAATATTAACTAATATGTAGTTTGATTTGATTCAATTTAAACATAAACATAAACAAATTCAAATCAAATTAATTTCTTTACTGTAGAATGTATAATACTAAATAAGTTACAAAATATATCTTTCATAAACTCTATAAATTTTACTTACATGTCATCTACACATATTTATAATATTATATAGAATTCAAAATATAATTATAATTTTTTTATAATATTTTAATATTTTTTTAAGTAACATTCATATTATTAAAATAATTATTCTATTATGTTACCACTTTATCAATTACTTTTTTTATCATATATTTAAAAGTATAAGAACAAAATATATTTAAAATTTGTTATTAAAATAAAATATAATTTTAATAAATAATTTAGAGACTAAAAATATATTTAATATTTATATATAAATAAAGTTTTTTTATATTAATACATAATGATAATTTAAATTTAAGATAATATATGATTATTTATGATTTTATAATTTATATATTTGACGGGTTGATTGGTAGTTTGCAATTTATAGTTACTTTATAGACTATTAAAGCCTAATGTATGACTTTAATATAGGGCGTAAATCTCGTTGAAGATTTTCATTATTGATTTAATTCTTTTTATAAAAGAAGGTTGTCACTAAAGTAATAAACAAGTTTTAGAAAGGGTTTTTCCGTGAACACTTAACAATAAACGAATTAAAAAGCAAGAATGACACAAGATGTTTACGTTATTCATCTTACCTCGTGAATTTTCTAGTATAATCAAACAATGATTACTAAGAACTTAAAGTATTTTTTCTGGCTACAAATGAGACCTATGAATTAAAGATTCTACAGAGAATATAGAATACAAGTTTTCTTACAAGAATAATATAAATGAAACAAAAACTAATAATGTTTCAATATCTGAAAAAAGGCTTATATTCATATATGATGCTAATTGATTATCTTGCTTGTATTTATATTTTATGAAGAAAACATGTAAGTATATGTTAGGTCCATACTATTTTATATTTTAATTTTTTATTAAATAAATGAAAGTATTTATACTAATTGAAAGTGGAAACGGATTTTATCCCTTGTATGATAAACATCTATATAATAACTCGTACTCAATTCTAAATTCTCACTTGAACTCGATCACAATTTTTCAGCTGAAGTTGAAATCCTTCCTTAACTAAAGTTGAATCTCAAATATTCTCAATTATACATTGTTTTAGCAAAAAATAGATATTATTAATATTAACAGAGGAAGTTGATACCATACATTATTGAAGTATTCTTTAAATATTCACAAATATTTATGTCCAAAACACGAACTCTTGCAATAATGATTTCAACATAATTGGCCATAAGTTTAACTAGAAAAAATAGTAAAGAATAGGTTAAAAAACTGTAATATTTTTTTTATTTTGATAAAATAAAAAATTTATATTTTATATTTTTCTATATTTATATGTAAAAAAATTAAATATAAATAAAAAGTGAAAAATAACTAATAAAATTAATTAATTATAAAAACTTCAAAATATCAGTTAAATAAAAATAAATATGTTCAAAAAGAATTCTCTTCCTCAATAGTTCATATCCATCTCATTTTCTTTACTATATATCTTCTTTTCTTTTGTATCTCTTTATTTATTACCTTATTTATCACACTTACTTTGTTTCTCTTATATATATATATATATATATATATATATATATATATATATATATATATTATATGAATAGGGATCTGCTTACTGTAAGAATAAGTATTTTAACTATTTATTTCATTTTAAAAGAAATATTCAGATAATTAAATAATAAGTTTATTTAATTCATTTTTAAAAGATCATTAATATCTTTTATGTAAATTCTTTTTCTTCTCTTTTTATTAATATGTAGTTCCTATTTATTTTAAAGATTTATTTTAATATAAAAAATAGTAAGTAATTTTTTATTAATACTGTAAGCATAAAAAACTATTTTACAAAAAAATTACTATACTTTATAAAATATATATATTTTAATTAAATATAATCATATTATAACTATTTTAAAATTTAACTAAAATAATATTATAATTGATAACACAACTTTATTTAAATATTTATTAATAAAAATATAAATTTCTTTACTAATTAAATATTGATAACACACTTAAGATTTGTGTTAAAATCTATATTTTAATTAAAAATAAATTTTAAATAAATATTTAAATATATATTATTTTAAACAAATATTTAAATATAGTTATATTATTTAAAAATTAATTTTATAAATATTAATTTTATTATTCATAATATAATTGTTTATGAAAATTAGTTAATAATTTAAATAATTATAATTTATATGATTAAAAATAAATTTTAGATTATTAACAAATTAATTAAAATATAAATAAACATTAAAAACTTTAATAATTTTAATAAACTCATAAAATTATTTTTTATATTTAATTATTGTAAATAATATTAATTATAGTACATACAAATAAGTATATCCAAATATATCTAATTATAATATTATTTTAATTAAATTTTAAAATAATTATAATTTAATATATATATATATATATATATATATATATATATATATAAAAGATTAATTTCTTTTATAAAAATAACTTTTTTGTTTAGAGTGTCATATACTAGCAAAACGATTTTTACATTACTATTTTATATTAAAATAAATATTAGATAATAGTAATGAAGAGAAAAGAGAGAAAATTTGCATAAACAATACAATTAAAAAAAATAATTTTAACCTTTATATATTTTATAAAAAATTAATAATAGTGGTTACAAAAGAGATGGGTGGTTATATTTTTTTAAGTATTTATGATTATTTTTAGAATTTAAAAAAAAATTATATATTAAGAATAAAATAAAAATATAAAATTAATAAAAAAGAGTTATCTTTATATATTATTATAGATTATTGATTAATGATCTCTTAAAAAAATTAAATACACATATTATTTAATTAATCTTATAGATTAATAATCTAAAAAAAATTAAATATACATATTATTTAATTAATCTTAACCTTATATTTAAAATAAATGTTAATACGAAGAGTAACTCATTTCACCTATTCTAGAAATAAATGAATCCATACTCATATTATATATATATATATAATATGTCTTAAAATATTTATTATTATTCACTTCATTTTATTATTTAAAATTTTAACAATTTTTTAAATTAATTACTATGTACTTATTAATTACATATAAAATAACTAAAAAAAAATTACCTGATATTTATTAGAGTATCTATAATGGAAGTTACTTCAACTTCAAATGCATCCTAATATTTCATATCATTTATAAACAATTCATATTATATTTTTACAATTTTTATTTATAAGTATCTTTACTTTTTTATAGCTCATACTATACTTTTTAATATATTAAAAAATAATTATTATCAATAATATATATAAACATAAATAATAAATAAAAAATTACATAATCAAAATAAATTATATTAAATTTTTTATTTAATTATTTTAAATAATATCAATTTATAAAAATATTTCTAAACATATCTGATTATAATTTTATTATAATTATAATTATATCTAATTAAAATTAAAATATATTATAAAATTAGATAAAGTTTTTTATAAAGATAAAATTTTGTGTGTAGTATAATTTTTCATAAGATTTTTATAATATTTTTTTGTATAAAAATAAGTATTAAATATATATATATATATATATATATATATATTAATTATTAATTAAGAGGGAATTAGATAAGATATAAAAAAATCTTTCCTTCCAGAAACAACATTCCAAAAATAGTGTCTTATAAAGTATGTTTCTTATGGTTAAGATAGATGTTAAATAATTTCTATGAGAGATGTTCTTAGTATATTATAAATTACAAATTAATTATAGGATAACAACTTAAGATATTAATTATTTAAAGAGAATAGCTTAAGAAAATTTTAATAAAAAATTATTAATTATTCATCTTTTATATTACTTGTAAAAAACATTAAACAAAGACAAAATAAAATGGAGGAGTATACGTTAAGTTATAAATTCTTTAAATTCGTATAAAAAACGTATGATTAATTAATTTCTAATCTCTCTTTATTTAAGACCTCATTAATTACATTTAATATTTTCCCTTTCTCTCTTTCATGTTATTATTATCTTCCCTTTATTAAACCCAAAGGTTAGAAGAAGAGACCATAGTGTTTGACTCATCATCTTTATATTCGGGGACTTCCTTCTTTTGAACGTGTGCAACTGAAGTATTGAACCAAGGAATCTCCAAATCCATGCACAACAACCATGTCTACATTCATAACCTTTATCTCAATCTTTCTGCTCCACATTGTAATGGCAGTTTCAGACACCATTCCCCAATGTCTCTCTCTTCATTCTGACCCCTCCCATCCAATTGCTGCTGTAACCTATTTCCCCAACAACTCCTCATACCCTCCCATCTTGGAGGCCTACATCAGAAACCTCAGATTCAGTTCCCCCACAACTCCAAAACCATCCTTCATTGTGGCACCAAACCACGTTTCCCACATTCAAGCCTCCATTCTCTGCTGCAAAAAATTCGGGCTTGAGCTCAGAATAAGAAGTGGGGGGCATGACTATGATGGCCTCTCGTACGTGGCAAAAGCCCCATTTGCCATTTTGGACATGTTCATGTTGAGATCAGTGCAGGTCAACGTGGAGGACCAGAGTGTGTGGGTTGAATCGGGGTCAACGATTGGTGAGCTTTATTACGGGATTGCTGAGAAGAGCAAGATCCTTGGTTTCCCAGCTGGGGTGTGTCACACTGTTGGTGTAGGAGGGCACTTCAGTGGAGGAGGGTATGGGAACATGATGCGAAGGTTTGGTATCTCTGTGGATCATATTTTGGATGCCCAAATTGTGGATGCTGAAGGGAGAGTCTTGGACAGGAAAGGAATGGGGGAGGATCTTTTCTGGGCCATTAGAGGAGGCGGGGGAGCAAGCTTTGGGGCCATTGTTTCATGGAAAATCAAGTTGGTTCCTGTGCCTCAGGTTGTAACGGTTTTCAGAATTGAGAAAACATTGGAACAAGGTGCCTGTGATATTGTTCATCAGTGGCAGCATGTTGCTAGTAAGATAGATGATCGCTTGTTTATTAGAGTAGTTCTTAGTCCTGTGATAAAAATGGGTAAGAAGACGATAAGGGCCAAGTTCAACGCTTTGTTTCTTGGAAATGCACAAGACCTGGTTCATGTGATGAATGAGAGCTTCCCTCAACTGGGTGTGGTTGGTGAACAGTGCATTCAAATGAGTTGGATCGATTCAGTGTTGTTTTGGGATAACTATCCCGTGGGGACTTCGGCTAATGTTTTGCTTCAAAGGCATAATACACCAGAGAAATTCCTGAAGAAGAAATCAGATTACGTGCAGCAACCCATTTCCAAAACTGACCTTGAAGGTATATGGAAGAAGATGATGGAACTACAAAAACCTGTTCTCACATTCAATCCCTATGGCGGAAAAATGAGTGAGATTTCTGAGCAGGAAACACCATTTCCACACAGGGCTGGCAACATATATAAAATTCAGTACTCCGTGAATTGGAAAGAGAAGGGTGAAGATGTTGCTAATCGATATTTAAATTCTATTCGGAGCCTCTATGATTACATGACCCCTTATGTGTCAAGTTCACCTAGAAGTTCATATTTGAACTACAGAGATGTTGACATAGGCGTCAATGGACCTGGAAATGCTACTTATGCACAGGCTAGTGTTTGGGGAAAGAAGTATTTCAATATAAACTTTGATAGGCTGGTAAAGATAAAGACCAAGGTAGATCCAAGCAATTTTTTCAGATATGAACAGAGCATTCCATCACTTGTATCTGCTCATAAAATAGTGTCCGAATAGAAAAAGCCTTGAAGACTTGACTAGGTAAAATAAAGGTCCAATTTGAGGACAAAAGGTATCTTATAAGCAACTGGAAAACCAGTTCAGACTTATATTTTGCCATAAAATTTGACTGGTTAGGGAATTGTTTGTTATGTGCAATAGTATTATTCAGCTGATTCAGGAACTTCTTTTTTCTTCAGTTGTATGCTGAGCTTTCTACCTATAAAAAATTATACTCAAATATAGTTTGGCCTTTCGATCATTTTTTATTTTTCTTTCTTTAAAACGTGTTTATTCCTTTGCCTCATTTAGTGTGTTTTTTGTTTAGTTCATTTAGTTATATATATAGGAACCTTACTCGTATTTAGAAAACAATTAATTTCGTATTAGAATACTTCGTTTATAAATTTTTTAAACTAGTTTTTATATATATATTTTGGTTGCTTTTTCAGTATTGTGTAGAAAGAATGGTCGATGTTTAAAAAAAGTTAAATATAATTTTACTCATCATACTATTTGTAAAAAAGATAATGATATATATATATATATATATTATAAAATATTCATACACTAATTTTACATTAGTTTATTAGCATTTTGTAATTAATTTATTATAAATTATGTACTAGTACAAATTTATTTAGAGATGTGGTATGTCATATTGCGTGGTATATTTATCATTTTCATTGTGTTTTGTTCGTGAGACAAAACTTTAGATTTATTTTGTCTTTATCTTATCTAAACTAGTGTAAATGATTATTATTGATGTGTTAGAGTTCCTTTTTATCTCCTTATTTTTTTCTTGACTGCTTCCTATTCCATTATCATTTGCTCCCTAAGCTTTCCTCTTTTTTTCTTTCATTTCTCTCATTTTTTTCTTTTCAAAGTCATTTTTATTTGTCATCGAGAACCACTTACACCAATTTATAAAATATAGGGATGAAATAAGTTAAAAATTTGTCTTAGAGACGAAACACAATTTTAACTAATAGTTAAGAAACTAAAAATATATTTAACCATCTAAGAAATAATTTGGAGGGTCAAAATATTTATAATAATATAATATTAAATATAAATTCATACTTATGGTTTTAAATATTAATTATATTTTATTAATTTCTACAATCCCAAAATATTAAAATGAGATGTCCTACTACAATGAGAAGTCATAAAAGCATTGAGACTTGGTCATAGACTCTTCTAACACCAATAACTAGAATTTTAAATTTATTTATATTATTAAGATTATTATAATAAAAAAAACAAAATAAAGAGGAGAATATAAATGGTGAGAGGAGAAAACGAGAGAAGAAAATTTAAGAAGAAAGCATGAAAGGAGAAAATGTTGTATCGTATTTCCAATCTTGAATCCTCCAGTGTCTTTGGCAACAACTATTTCTTTGCCAACTCTTTGGTCCACCATCAACTCCTCTACCTTGAGCCATTGTTCCTTTCAAAGAGAGGATTTGAGGAAGGGAAAAAGAATAGATTTAAAGAGAAAGAGAATGGAAAGTAAGGTTATTTAAATTAAGGGAAAGTGAGTGGAAATGAAAAGAAAGTTTATAAAAGTTTGTGATTGATTTGATTGATATAATAATTTAAAATTAATTTTATAATTAATAAAATTTTATAATTACTATTTTACCCTTAAATAAAAAATAAAAAATAAATTTAAATTAATATTAATAAATTATATAAAACAAAAAATTAATATATAATAAAAATTAAATTAAAAAAATATTTAACATTAAATATTGAAATAATATAAATTTATTCTATTATTATTGTTAATAATTTAATTTAAAATTATTTCTATAAATTTTTTATTTTATTAATAATATTATTATATAAATTTATTTATGTTGTTATTTGTTTAATATTTATTATTATTATATAATTATATTTTTATTATTAAAATTTTATTTAAAATAACTTTTTAAATATATTTTGTAATTTTATTTTATTATACAATTATAAATAAATATATATTATAAAATAATATATAATATATATATATATATATTATATTATTTTATAATATAATTAATTATATTTTGTATATTATTTTAAAATAATATTATAATATTTGTAATAATTATTTTTAAAAGTTTTAATAATATAAATTTTTAATTTATATAAAATATAAATTTAAAATAAAAAGTATAATAGTTTTAAAAAAAATATAAGTAGTGTATGAAAGGAGGAGAAAATCGTAATTTTAATTTTGACAGGTAATTTTCTTCGCTTTTCTTTTTATATTTGTGAGGAACCATTTTTATAAATCCATGTTTTTCTTTCTTTCTAGATCGTATGAAAGGAACATAATACATCTGCGCATTTCCTTCCTTGATTACTTTCCGTCGCTGGAAAGGAACAAGGGCTGAAAGTCATTGTCAACCAGTTTGCCATTGGTTATTCCTTCTTGAGGAAAATTTATCATTTTGTTATAATTTTGGAAAGAAATTATTAGAATGAGTAAATTTTAAATTTATTATAATGTTGGGTAAGTCATGTTAAGAGTGCATGACTTCATATTAAAGAAGTCGTCTCCATGAACATGACTTCACTATCAACATTGATATCACACAAAATTTGTGTGCTTTGGAATATTGAAGTCATATTTTGGAAGATACAAATTCAATTAAGTTAATGAAGCTATAAACGAGTAACACATTTTTTTCTTATTTGTTGTTTACATAAAAAAGTCTTATGGAAAGCACAACTTCTTCTTAAATTATGTTGTTGATCACATAGAAGTCGTACATATGAAGGTACGATATTCTTAAATGTTGTTTGTACTGAAGTCGTGCATAGTTAGCACGACTTTTATTTTTATTTTTTTTTCACTTGTTTGGTTATGTTTGTAGGTGTTGAGTATCAATTAGGTTCGTCACCACCATAAGCTCAAAAATCTTCCTTAACTTTTTCATGCTCTTTTTGTCACGACACTATCTCTAACCAACACGAGGTGGAGGAAAAAGAACTATATATATATATATATATATATATATATATATCCCATTTACAATAACAACTAGCATACAATCCAATGCAACATATTCCACTAAATTCAGACCCAATAGAGTGCACTCTAACATACACAAATAAACCATTGAACAATTTGATTAAATTAATATTTAAGATTAATTAATGATTGGTGGAATCATTGACTTTTTATTAAGATGAGGAAACAAGCGCCAAAGTCGTGGAGTTAGTGCACACAAGGTTGATGACAGAAGAAATAAAAAAGCATGAGTAAACTTCACTAAAAATAACATTTAAGAAGAATCTCTGTCTCACATGCACAATTTCTGTGTAAACAACATATAAGCGTAAGTTTTTCCTTTACCTTCACGAAATTCTATCTCATTCCCGTCGTCGGTTGTCCAACGTCATTGAAACTAGACACTAAAGTTCCATTTTCATGGTTGGTACTTACGATTTTTGGTTTCTATCACAAGATTTATCTAAAAAAGTTGTGTTGCATTGCTTTTGATCAATCTTAAAGTTTTATCATTATATTTTATTTTGGCTGAAGATTTTATTCCAAATACTTAAAAATTACATATTCAATTAAAATTAAATTCTAAATTTTTATTATTTTAAGAAATCAAGATTTATGCATAGTTTAATTAACAATTTTTATCTACCAAAAAGTATAACTATTCCTTTATTATGCATGCAATATAAAAAATAGATGCGAAGTAGTAGTTAAATGGCCAAATTTTTGTAGAAATATATTCGGAATAAATGCTTATATTTGAAAGAATATGCTTTAGATGATTTTCATGATGCAATGTATATTACTACTATTTTGAAAAATTCATGAAGAATTAATATAAATTTTGCTATGTTATCATTTTAATGGTAAAATTTTGCAGAAGGGAAGAATATAGAAAATTTAGTGGTCTATTACATTAATGCACTTAAAAACCAAAAAAAATATTCCTGAATATAAATGTTCATATCAGTAATTAATTGTATTGAAGTTTTAACCATTACATTTATATAGTACTTTACTTTGTCCACATTTTAGAAAGTTCAAACATAACAAAAATATTAGAATGTGCATATTTTTAAGTATCATAATAATTAGTAACTGTGTTTTGGTTTATATATATATATATATATATATATGTATTTTGCGGTTTACTCTCTTGTAAATGCGTCTAACACATGTTTGTAAGATCATGTATATTGAAAATGTTAATAAGATATTAACAAGTACTCAAAAAGCAAGTTATGATTACACTTTTTAAGTATTTATAAAGACATAAGATATTATTTCCATTAATATAAGAATTATGTATTAGGTAGGATGAAAGGAGGGGAATTTTACTACAAGAAACGTCATACTATCTTTTACTCTTTTAAACGTATGTTTAACTATGAGTTTATTTGTTGTAGGATAAAATGTGTATTTTAAGAAAAATGTTCATTGCTACATAAGAATTTTTTTAAGAAATGTTATGTTATAAAATATTTTATAAGAATTTGATGAATTTGTTGGTGATAATTAGATAGATGATTATTGTCCATTTATATAATTGTTGAATTGATTGAGTTCAATTTTTCAAACACAAACTCTATTATGTCTCTAGGCCTTTCTAAAATATTATATGAGATTAAGAATGTTGGAAAATATACTTGGGGTCATGTTGTTTGTGAATTCTTGATTGGTGGTCTTTGTCGAACATCTTATTCTTTGTCCATGGAGATAAATTCATCGCAAATGCATATTGTTTGGTGTGTATTAGCATAGGAAATATAGAGTCGTTATGCTTATCAAATATGATTACATGATTATTAATGTTAATGTTGTTTTTGTGGTTCTTCATTTTGTAGGTTAAGATTTTGGACAATGTCATATGTTAAGTGTCTTTCCTTAGTGTTTGAAGTTGCAAAGTATTGACATTTTAAAAAAAAACATATCAACTTCCTTTAAAAGGTAATTTTGTAAATCAATGAAGTTCTAAATTTATATTATTAAAAGAAATTTTACGTCGTTTGTGTGGTATTAAATTACATTATGTTAGTTGAAGAGTTAATTATCACAACTTTTAAATTTACCCATAATATACTTCAAGTAATGTAATGTAGAAGAAGTATAGGACATATGGAAATAAACAATAGTTTAAATAATATTATTTATTATGGTGCTTTTAATAAAATAAACAACCATCTCAAAACTATCTAGTAATAAATATCAAGTTTGAGAAAATTTGTTGTAGCCAAAGTCAACATTAGATAAAAACATGATAAAAAATTATGTTAGTCTTGTCATTATAGACACATTGGTCATATTGAGAGACAATTTATTAACCTACCTTCCTAATATTCTTGTTAATAGAAACTTTTATATTAATAAAACACTAAATAATAAATGACTTTGACGGACACAAGCTAACCAAAGCTTCATACTCCAATTAACTTTAATGAGTTTCCAAACAACCCTATCTTTTATTTCACTAATAACCACATTTTGTAAAGTCTTATCAAACTATGAGATAGATTGAATAATACACAACCCATATTATACCTATTGGAGCTATGTGTCACTTACAATCCTATATTGGATATGAATTAGGAATTAACCAATATATAAAGAGAAAGATCCACAATCTTATTGTCTAAGGTTTTTTGTTGAAGATAATGACATTGTCTCTTCAATAGATCTCAATTAATAATATTAAAGTTCATGGTTTATCTTGATGTTTGACTTAGATTAGTATAATATAAAGCAATGAAGAATCCATATTGAAAGTCTTCCTAATAAACTTTTCATATAGGTATGTCTTCTTGTAAGAAAGACTTACACTTAAAAAAAAAATTATTTAAGTCAAGTTTAAATAGAAAATCCTTCATAAAATAAGAATGATAAGTTGAAAACATATAAAAAGAAAGATCTAAAAACTTACATGATTTCTTATATAAATTTATTCATAATCGTCTTAGATCTTCAAAAGATAATATATAAGATTTCCAAACAACCTTGATAAAATCATTAATACTAATTATTTAAAATAATAAAATTTGAAGTATGTTATATTTAATATAAAATTAGTTTTTGATAGTGGAATTTTTTAAACTTTTTAAAGTCAAATTTAAATTATTAAATAATTTAATTATATAATATGCCTAGTTTTTATTAGATCTTAAGAATACAATTTTAACACAAGTTTGGAATAATAATTTTTTTACTTGAAATTTAGTAGATTTTTGGATAGTTTTATATGAAAAATTCGTTACAAATAAAAAAACTATATGAAATGTATCATATTCTTTTATAATATTCAAAGAGGAATTATGTTTTTGATAATTTCCTTTTTAAAAAACTTTATAATAATATGATAATAATAATAACAGTTGTCAATGGTGTCATCTTCGAATAATCTAACCATAAATCTTCAATGTTTTGTATTCCTCGAACCCACGACCAGCTAACTGAACCTATGAGAGGTGTATCAAAGCACTTACAATTGTTGCGACCAACCAACTTGCATCGTTGTTTATACCGTGGTAACTCCTCTCTCGTATCTTCACACTATGTGCCCACAGAGACGGAATCACTACTCAACCATTGTCACCAACGACACCTTCCCGGAGCCATGCATGTGTTGGATGCCATGGAAAGACGCAGAGTCTGGGCCGACGCTATCACCTATTCTGAGCTCATCAAATGTTGCTTGGCTCTCGGTGCTGTCAGGGAAGGAAAACGCGTTCACCACCACATATTCTCAAATGGGTACCACCCCAAAACGTTTCTAACCAACACTCTCATCAATATGTATGTCAAATTCAACCTCTTGGAAGAAGCACAGGTACTGTTCGATAAAATGCCTGATCGAAATGTTGTATCGTGGACGACTATGATATCTGCTTACTCTAATGCCAAGCTCAATGACAGGGCCATGAGGCTCTTGGTTTTTATGTTTAGGGATGGTGTCATGCCTAACATGTTTACTTTCTCTTCTGTTTTGAGAGCGTGTGAGAGGTTGTCTGATCTCAAACAGCTGCATTCTTGGATAATGAAAGTGGGGTTGGAGTCTGATGTATTTGTTCGCAGTGCGCTCATTGATGTTTACTCGAAATTGGGGGAGTTGTTGGAAGCTTTGAGTGTTTTTCGTGAGATGGTCACTGGAGATTCGGTAGTTTGGAACTCCATTATTGGTGCTTTTGCTCAGCACAGTGATGGGGATGAGGCTTTACATCTTTACAAGAGCATGAGGAGAGCCGGTTTTCCGGCGGATCAGTCAACGCTTACTAGTATTTTGAGAGCGTGTACTAGTTTGTCGTTGTTGGAGTTAGGGAGGCAGGTCCATGTTCTTGTGCTAAAGTTTGACCAAGATCTTATCCTCAACAATGCCCTTTTAGATATGTATTGTAAGTGTGGTAGTTTGGACGATGCAAAGTTCATTTTCAATCGGATGGCCAAGAAGGATGTAATCTCTTGGAGCACCATGATTGCTGGGTTAGCCCAAAATGGTTTCAGTATGGAAGCACTCAATTTATTTGAGTCCATGAAAGTGAAGGGTCCAAAACCAAACCATATTACATTTATTGGGATTCTGTTTGCGTGTAGTCATGCGGGGCTAGTAAATGAAGGTTGGATCTATTTTCGATCTATGAAGAACCTGTATGGGGTAGATACTGGAAGAGAACACTATGGATGCATGCTTGATCTTCTTGGAAGAGCTGGGAAGCTTGATGACATGGTTAAGTTAATTCATGAAATGAATTGTGAGCCAGATGTTGTTACGTGGAGGACTTTGCTTGATGCATGCAGGGCTCGTCAGAATGTGGATTTAGCCACATATGCTGCTAAGAAGATTCTAGAGTTGGATCCACAGGACACAGGAGCATATGTGTTGTTATCTAATATCTATGCAATTTCAAATAGGTGGAATGATGTTGCAGAAGTTCGGAGGGCTATGAAAATAAGGGGCATAAGGAAAGAACCTGGATGTAGCTGGATTGAAGTCAATAAGCAAATACATGCTTTTATTTTGGGAGATAAATCACATCCTCAAATAGATGAGATCAATAGACAGTTGAACCAGTTTATTTGTAGACTAACTGGTGCTGGTTATGTACCTGACACAAATTTTGTACTACAAGATCTTGAAGGGGAACAGAGAGAAGACTCTCTTAGATACCACAGTGAGAAACTGGCAATTGTTTTTGGTATCATGAGCTTTCCAAAGGAGAAAACTATTAGAATATGGAAGAACCTAAAGATTTGTGGAGATTGTCATAAATTTGCAAAACTTATAGCGAAGTTAGAGCAACGGCATATTGTAATTAGAGACCCTATTCGATACCATCATTTTAGAGATGGGGTATGCTCCTGTGGTGACTATTGGTAGCAGATGAGAAGCACATACGACCGAGACAGAATCTATGACAACTTGTAGGCTCAAAGAAGCATACTTGACTCTACAATCAGCTGATATTTATACGAGGATAAAGTGTGCAGCTGTAGCATTGCTGTTAGTTAATGTCAATCAGGTTGAGTAAGCTTATTCTTTATTTTTATTTTGTATAATTCCTAGGCTTAATTTAAATTTTGGTTCCTATAATTTACAAAATCAATTTTAGTCCCTAAATGTTTAATTATCAGTGGTTCCTGAATTCTTTTAGGCAATTTTGATCCCTTAATTTTTAATTATCCTTAAATTTGTTCAATTTTCAGTTTTAAAAAATCCACCATCTTTAATCTTTCAGCTGATACCGTTTTCAATCATGTAAAAAAGGCCTCAAATATAATGTGGTTTCCTCTAATTCACTATATCATGTCCGAAATAACAAAAGACTATAAATAATTGAACTGAAAAATTGAACAAAGTCACATAAAATTAAAAATTACTGGATCAAAATTACGTAATTTGAAATCCAAAAATTAAAAATTACAGATAATTAAAATATTCAAGTGTGGGGTCTTGCTTCCTTCACCTATGTGACTCTTATGCATGTCATCAAATATCGTATTGTGTCTTACTAGAATGAAAAGCAAAGATGATCTTGATTGCCTGATGGAATTTTGGCTATGAAACTGACCCCCTTAACACTCGAAAATTTGTTGCACTAGTTGACATGGGATCTGCGGATGACTCAAACGTTAGATTCTGGTCATGCTATGAGGCCGTTGCCGGCTGGAGCTTTAGATGATGGTGTTGCAGAACATATGTAATGGACCAATTATGGGGCGACATTTGGTGTGGATGGGACCTGAGGTTGTTGATGGTTCAAGGAGCAGCAAGTGAGACTCTGGCTTGATGAAGTGCATTGGTGAGGGAACTGACCAGGTGAGGTTGCTGCGTTGAGCATCCACCTAGATTGCTGGTTTCAGCAAAAAGCGTATTTCAAAGGGTTTTCGTGATTAAAAAAACTTCGTAGGAATAAGTTTTGCAATGTCTATATTTTATAAAGAGACAATATGTATATTCCCTCTTGTATGTGTGTATACACACACACACACACACATATATATATATATATATATGTTTAAAAATATTACAGGATATTTTAAATAATGTTTGACTTTTATTTAGGTTATTGCATTGATTTTCTAGATTACTAATAAGCCATGTATCATTTGAAAATGACTAACAACTGTATTATTGATTACGTGTCCTTTTGATTTTCTCAAATACTGCAGAAACTGTGGGTGTTCATCAATTAGTCCAACCCAAACTCCAATAAGTGAATTGGAAAATTGATAACTGAACAAATTTAAAGCTGGAAAAGTCTGTTTTTCCATTTGATAGAATTTGTTGAAAAAAATTATTTTGTAAACCGATCCAAGCCAAAGTGTACCAAACAAGCGTTTTATTTTGGCTAGTCACTCTAGAAACTTTCATGAACTAATTTGACTAATTTATAAATTGGTTTGATGAGAAATATGGATATGTTTTAGTAAGTTTCTGCATAAATATTTTCAAAAGAAAAAATGAAAAAGATAGATAAACTTTTCTACAAGATATTGAGTTAGTTTACAAAGAGAATATTAATCTGGTTGATTGTAAGTTACTCGTCCCAAGTCCTGAATTATCTACTTACTTCCCCAGACTTTCAGATTATCCAAGATATGAATCTGCATATTCTACAAATGTACAAAATCCTGTTCAATAATTAGCTACATGGTCACGCACCTATGAATTTGTATGAACTACAGATCTATTCGTTATATATTTTGGTTTTTAATAGGCTAGTATAGTATGTATAGGGTGTTAATACATTGTGTGGGGAGTACGGTATATAGCAGCAATAGGATGGGTCTGTGGGGGTTGGTTTTGCAAAGGTTAATGTTTTGTTATGTAGTGATTACACTTGCTGTCAAGCACAGTATGGAAGGGTGGCTGGATGGTGAAGAAAAAAGGGGGTCGGGGGAAGTCTGATGCTAGCATATGCAAGGCATGTGTGCAAAGGTGGAAGTCTAGATGATAACAGTATGATTACGGCTTTCCAGATAGAAAATGAGGTTGCTGATTGATTATGCAGGTGTGAAGGGTGGTTATCTCAGTGCTTTGGATGTACACATTACTCTGATAACACTTATTTTGTTACACGTATATCAGATGTATTTCAGTTGCCCTAGGATTGACTTCTGAACTGGTTACCAGAAGATAAATTATAGTGGGTATCCTTTGCTAGTGTATGGTATGGGTTTGTAGAAATAACCTACAAAGTTAACTATCTTTGATAATTTGAGCTATGTAAGTAAAGTAACCATATCTTACGGGCACGTGTACTCTATTTTTCTTGTACATCGCATACCTTATTAGTTATATATTTCTTCTTTACTAATAAAAAAATCTTCTAGTTCTGAAATGATCTTCGATTAACGATTTAAATTTATATTTTCAACTGTTATAAGTTATACTTATGATATATGTATGGGTATCTTTATTTGTTGAATATTTAAGCACTCCTAGTTATTACATACACTTTTAACTACGAAAAAGTAATAAATAAAAATATTAATAAAAAGAAAACTCGTAATTAGACCAACTATCTAATGTTTTTTCAAATATAATCATAAGAAAAATCTAAATATGATATAACAAGTTACTAAATGTAACACATAATACCATCTTTCTTTTAACTTTAGAGCGTTTAGATAATAGTTAATGATTAATCTTTTGAATTTTCATATTTATTTGAAGACTCCATTTCTATTAAAAGGTAATTACATTCATAATTTCTTCGGTCATTCATCATCCTCTGCCACATTGAAACTCATTGTCCCCATCAACCACTTAGTTTCAATCACGTGCATAGATAGTAATGTCCGCTTCCAAAGCTACAAACATTGTTAGTGGATCAACCCACTCAAAACCCAAAAGAATGACCAAAGCATCTCATTGGATGAAGGACTCCATATGAGAAAGAACTCAAGCCCATTTTGATAGAATCAGTCCAAATTCTTTTTCATTTGGCCTTTATGCCTTATTGTTTGTGTTACCCTAAAATCTTGACTTATATGTATAATATACCACTAGCCACAATAAATTAGGACAATGAAATGTTTCCTAACATGTGTGTGTTCCTAACGTGTGTTTGTTTCCTACTGTTAAGTAATTTTGACACATGAATTATGAATTGTTTAGCTTTTAGGTATCCAATAGAAGTCATTTTGTGTTAGTATTTTAGGGCTTAAATGATGTTGACAAGTATGGAATATGCATTTTCTCTAGTTTTTTCCTTCTTGAAGCCTAATCCACATTTATAATATGGTTTCCAGATTATCTCTACTATGTTGAATGTGTAACACTCTATATTTTTGGCATAATAATTTAAATTAATGATTAAAATAATAATGCAACATAATTCCATATAGGTCTTCGAAATTTCTTAAATTGTAATTTGATTTCTAAATATTTTTCATTAATTATATATTTGTCTCTGCTTAATTTTTGTTATTTCTAACTTAGTCCCTGAATATCTTTTAATAATTGTAGTTTAGTCTTTGACAAATATTTAATAATTACAATTAGGTTCTTGGTGAACTAATTAAGTTTCTTTTTGTAAACACAATGTAACAACCACCAAATTTAGAATATACTTTGTTTGATATTTGATTTTTTATGAGTTTAATCAATACATATACATTAACTAAAATTTTATCGGATTTGGTCAATAATTTCGTTTTTAAATTCATCACTAATAAGATTATAGAAATTTTTATTTTAACATTTTAGAAAATTTTGCATCAAGATAAAACATCAATAATCCGTAGAAATAAAGAGTACAAAAAATATCAAAATCATTTGAAAACTTCTTGAATTGAGATACACGATTTTGGGCCTAATACGTGGTGAAATTACAAAATTTTGTATGATAAGCCCATGAACTAAAGCTCATTGTTTGGACCCAACTCTGCAAACAATGAAAACAAAGTCATTTTTCCTGCACCTCCAACTTTTCTTCATACACCTCCAAAAAACAATTTAAATTATCAAACTATCCATTTCTTCATGTTGGTGATTATACAATTTGAAAATCATATCGATGATTGCACAATCCAAAAGTCATTTTCTAAATTGTGTAATTTAGAAGAAAAATTTTCTTATTTAAACATGACTTTCAAATTATATAATTCAGAAGTTTAATAAAAAAATTTAGCTTTCAAATTCTACGATTAAAAAATAAAAAATGATTTTCAAATTCTATAATTTGGAATACACTTTTAACTTTCAGATTTTAATCCAAAAATCAAAATCCAGTATCAGAAGAATAATTTTGGTATTTTCAAAATTTTGAAGGTGTAGAAATGAAAACAAGTGGGTCATGTTCATTTACTTCACAAATTTCGTCATCAACACAAGGGAAAATCACTTAAAAGTCATGAAAAACAAGTTTGCATAAAGATTATTGATATGTGGTTTGTGAGAAAGATGATTGGTGATCATTATGAAATATGGGAATTGAATGATGAAATCAATGTTGCGATACTATTCCTGTCTCCTGATTCTATTAGGAAGAGATGACACTTAGCTAACCATAGGTTTGTTACTTGATTGAGTGAGTTTTGGTATAGTCCACTATCAACCTAGTTGGAATTACAAATTATATAGTTCCTTCTGTATATATATTTTAAAAAAAAACACATATACTTTTTATTATGTTTTTTATGTCTATTATACATAAATTATAATTTAAGTAATACAAAAGTTTATTCTCATTATATATAAAATGAAACTCTAGTATATTAGAGATAAAAGAACCAATATGATAATGATAAAAAGGCAATAATATTTCCGTAATGTTATGCAGTATGTTAAATATTTTCTAAATTATTTCAATACTTAATTATTACCATGATAAAAAGAATTAATCAAATGTTTTAGGGATATAATTTTTGAATTTATGTATTCCATGAATATTGAAAATAAATGTTTACTAAATTGAACTTTTAGAATCAATGTAAAAACTTATTACATCAATTATAAAAATAACTTAATGAATTCTTGAGCTTCTAAAACATATTCTCTCCTAAGGTCTATAATCTCACTCTTATTGGTTGATTCACTAATTTCATTGAATGGTGATTTTACATTATATTTGTTGAATTATTATATATAATGTTGTTATTTTTAAACCTACACAAAAGTAATAACCAATGCATGAATGATCAAGAAGAAAATGATAAAGAACACACCATACTTAGAAAATTATCAATGCATTAATGATTAAGGAGAAAAAGAGAAAGAAAACACTATATCCAGAAAATGAGTGAGGTTTCGAAACTAACCCTCAATATATTTCATTGAATCACACAACACTAAAACTATAAGTACACGAACTTTAGATACCTCTTTATCATCAAACATCTCATTGTTTGTTGTCATTATCATCATATTGAAATCCTAATCGAGAAGTTCATTATTTACACTTGTCATAATGTTAGTGTCTCAACTCCATCATTAATTTTTTTTGTAACAAAATGTTCCTATTTTATCTTATCTTCAATATCTACAAGAAAATGATAGATTTAAATTCAAGAATTTATGCTAGTATTGAGGGTGTTAGTGACCATAATAAGTCACAATAGACAACTATTGAAGTTGATGATGAGGAGGTGATAAAAATAGAGATGAAAAGAGAAAAAGATAAATAAAAACAAATACATTACCAGCAAAAATAAAAATAAAGTAAGATTAAGATAAAAGAGAAAAGGAGGAACAATAACAATATAGAGATTGATAAAGAAAAGATTATTGTGAAGTAAAAAAAAAAGATAATTACATCACATAATACCATAAATACATCTAATTTCATATTAGTTTGAAGTATATCAAAGTAGAAAATACTTTTTACACTTATTTAAATTTTAATTAAAAAATATTTTTTATATTGATTAAATTTATAATGAGTGTAACTTTTATATTTATTTATAAAAAAGTGACCATATTTCTTTTAATTGGATTATTTTATAGTCTTTGCAAATAGTGGGTCATATAATATATATATTTTTGTTGTGAATGGAAAATAACTAACTATTATCATAGCATAAATAAAGTCAATATTAAATAGCTAATTTTGAAAAGGAACCGTACGAGTTATAAATAGAGCTATAAAAATAGGTCTGACCCGATAGACTGGCCCGTATAGCCTATGATTTAGGTTAGGTTAGACTTAAAAAATTGTGGCCTAGATAACAATATATCTTTTTTAGCCTAGCCCATTTGGCTCGATGCCCATATGGGCCAAGGCCAGGTTGGCCCGTAGGCATATGGGCTGGTCCGTTTATTTTTTATATTAAATTTTTGTTCTTAATTGTTATATTGTCATACTAAAGAAAGAAACCCTAGTGTCTCAGAGTCTCTGTTCTCTTCTCTTCCTTTCTCATAAGTTTTTTCATCTCCTCTACTGCACTGCTCCTACCTTCACCACCATAGTTTCTAATATAACTTCTCTGATTTACATTAGGTTAGGTTCTTCCTTATTTTTTGTTAATTTATATTATTATTTTTTGCATTTCTAATCAAAACTTTATATATGCTCTTGTTTTCCTAGTATCATCATGAGTTTGTGTTATTTTCTTAATATTTGTTGAATTATATAAAGTAAAATTATTATAAGTATTAAATAGGTTTTTATGTTTTTTTATCTCTTAGATTGCAGAGTTTTTATTTCTTATAACAGCATCAAGGAGTTACTATTCCAATTAGTGATCCATATGATGATAACAAAAGAAATAATATTGAACAAAATTGTGGAGAGACTAAAAAAGTAAAAGAAATATTGTAATATTTTTTTAATTTTTAATTAGGCTAAAAATGGCCTGTTAGCCTAACATAGAATCAGAATAGACTAAAAATTGTAATCCGTTTTAAAATATAGCTCAGACTATACTATTACTTTGACAGCTCTATAAAAGACCTAAAATATTGATTAAACCCTGTACAAATTAAATTATCCTATGAATATATTTCAATTAAATTATATACTATTCTATTTCTGAGAAGGAGTGGCAACACACAGGGATTACTGATTACAGAATCCATCGGTCAACAAGTAGTTATCATATGGTAGAAAAAAAGGTTGATAATTGGGCCATCAATCAATCGCTAATAATCTGCTTGCCAGTTTGATTAATAGCATTTGACCGCATAAGCTCTTGAGATTGCGTAGTTATATTCTGTATCAGATTTTTTATTTGTATTATGGAAAGAAAACAGGCATCTTAAAAACTTCCCATGAAGTCATCTGAGAATAATCCAAAGACAACGATGTTTATGGGAGCCACAAGCGTCATCACCATTGTTTATTGCTTTCTATTTCTTTCATGCGAATGGATCGTAGTTGTGCTATGCTTTTATTAACTCAAAATAAGAGCAAGTATGAAATTAAGAATGCGAAAATTTACTACTAACAAACCTTTAAAAAATGAGTATCCTCTACAAAAGAAATGCACGAGTACAATTGTGCTAACTATGAACAACCAAGATAATTTGACAATCACGCGTCCCCAACAAAGTGCCGCATTTGAAGGGAATGCACGATGTACTTTAAGCACAAGGGGTCTATATATATGTCTCTGAGACGAGATCTATCTAATCTTATTTTGACAATTCAAACTTTGGGTGATTCAACTTTCAAAGCGTGGGGAAGAAAAAAAATACTATAGTGAGAAACTTTTTCATACGCAATAACTGTTATAGCCCCACCAATGGAAAATTTAAGTCTCTTGCCATCTGGGGTTTTCCTTTTTCTTCTTCTCAGTGTGACGGCTTCGGTGGCTGCACCGACTGCAGAATCTGTGTATACCTCTTTCCTCCAGTGTCTCACAAACTACACAAAATCTCCGGACCAAGTTTCCGACATAGTTTTTGCTCAAACCAACTCGTCCTTTTCTTCTGTTCTCCAAGCCTACATTCGAAATGCCCGATTCAACACCACTTCAACCCCAAAACCCTTGCTTGTTGTCACTCCCTTGGAAGAACCCCATGTCCAAGGTGCTGTGATTTGCGCCAAAAACATTGGGATTCAACTCAAGATCAGGAGCGGTGGCCATGACTTCGAGGGTATCTCGTATGTCTCCGACCAACCCTTCATCATCCTCGACATGTTCCAGTTCAGGAACATCACCGTGGATGTGCAAAACGAGGTTGCTGTGGTTCAAGCTGGTGCCACACTTGGGGAGCTTTATTATAGGATTTGGGAGAAGAGTAAAGTTCATGGTTTTCCTGCTGGGGTGTGTCCCACTGTTGGTGTTGGTGGCCACTTGAGTGGAGGAGGGTATGGTAACATGTTGAGAAAATATGGGTTGTCAGTTGATCATGTTGTTGATGCTAAAATTGTTGATGTTAAGGGTAGGATCCTTGACAAGGAGGGTATGGGAGAAGATCTTTTCTGGGCTATTAGAGGAGGGGGAGGAGCAAGTTTTGGAGTCATCTTATCATACACTGTTAAACTTGTTCCAGTGCCTGAAGTTGTTACTGTTTATAGGGTGGCAAATAGGGTGGCAAAGATTTTGGATAAGAATGAGAGTGCCACTGAGTTTGTCTTGCAATGGCAGCAGGTGGCGCCGCACACTGATGATAGGCTTTTCATGAGGCTGCTGTTGCAGCCTGTGAGTTCTAAGGTTGTGAAGGGCACGAAAACCATCAGAGCCACTGTCATTGCTCTGTTTCTTGGAGGGGCTGATGAAGTTGTTACATTGATGGGGAAGGAGTTTCCTACTCTTGGCTTGAGAAAGGAGAATTGCACTGAAATGAGTTGGGTTGATTCTGTGCTATGGTGGGCAAATTTTGACAATACCACAAAGCCTAATGCACTGCTTGACAGGAATGTAAATTCAGCAAGTTTCCTCAAGAGGAAATCTGATTATGTGCAGAAACCAATTTCCAAAGAGGGGTTGGAAGGGATATGGAAGAAGATGGTTGAATTGGGGAAAACTGGGTTTGTTTTCAATCCTTATGGAGGGAAAATGAGTGAGGTTTCATCTGATGCAACGCCGTTTCCTCATCGTTCAGGGAACCTGTTCAAGATTCAGTACTCGGTGAATTGGGATGAACCGGGAGTTGAATTGGAAAATAATTTTACTAGACAGGCTAGAATGTTGTATAGTTACATGGCCCCTTTTGTCTCCAGTAATCCAAGAAGTGCCTACTTAAATTACAGGGACCTTGATATTGGTACCAACAGTTTTGGAAATGATAGCTATAAAGAAGGAGCTGTTTATGGAGTCAAGTACTTCAATGACAATTTTGACAGGTTGGTCACGATCAAGACTGCGGTTGATCCAGAAAACTTCTTCAGGAATGAACAGAGTATTCCAACTCATACAGGTTAGTAACATAGTTAATCAAACAATGAAACTGATGACTGAATTTGATTCTGATAGTGTTGTGGAATTTGGGTAGTTCAAGAAATTGCATCATTTTGATTCCGGCTTATGTGAATTTCAGCTGCACTTGGCGTTGGTAAAAAAGTTACACATTATGCAATGTAAAACATGATTTATTTAGTATGTGATTTTCTGGAATGAATCATTAAGCACACAAGTTATATTACTTAATAACTTTTCTTCTTAATTATTACAATGTACTTATTAGTAATAATTTTCTTCTTACAAGTTAAAATCCAAATAAAACAGTAGAGAAGTACTCAAAGTTCTAATGTCATTTCTTCACTGATTGCAGGATTGGACACAGGTGCAAGTAAATCTGGTGCTTCCAAATTGTCACACTTCAGCCTTTATTGGAAAGTGATGGTAAAGGTGGTAGGGCTGCTCATACTTGAATTATTCATATGATTATTGTAATCAAACATGGAGTTATAATATTTAGATTGTTTTACTTTTATCTTTCCCTGCAAAGAAAAATTGTATAACTAGCTCTTTTGTATTGAGTTTTCGAATTAAGGGTGTTAAGGTTTCTTGAATAATCCAGGATAGAGGATAAGTTACACGCAAGCAAATGGTTCCTTTTGAAAGGAACCATTGAAGTATAGAAAGTAGTAGCTGGATAATGATCTCATTCAAAATTCACTTTAATTGTACGTGAGGTATATATAAAAATCTTAAGATTAAGATGTATGTAATTTGAACTTAAGTTACATATTAGGATAAGATATCTATAATTTAAATTTAAGTAAATTCTAAGATAAGATATCTATAACTTGATTATTCTGTCAGGTCAATAATTCAATATGAAAGTAAACTTTAAAAATTAAGTTTTTGAACACTGATAAACATACATTTATTTAATATTTTTTATTTTTTGTTTTATTATATCATATAAATCTACGATTTTCTTTATCTGATTAGATATGTATTAAGTATTAAGCGTTTGAATATTTTAAGCGTACGTAACTTATTTTTCTTTTCAATCAATATAATGTTAGTGAAACTGTATTGAGAATTAAGTGTTGAATATTTTAAGCGTACATAAAGTTATTTTTCTTTTCAATCAAATAATGAAACTGAAATGTATTGCATTCATTGTGAAAGCTGAAAGGACCATCGAAAAAATGTAACATATTAAAATATTTCTATTACTTGAATTATTTTATTAACTTTTAAAAGATAATTAAATTAATTAATAATATATTGCAAAAAAGAAACAGAGATCAACTTTACTCAAAGTCATGTAGAATTGATTTCGTTTTAAACACATATCTCTATTTGATAAATATTGCTGCAATTATCTTTAATTGTAAAGGAAAAGGACATTAAGCTTCATTTAAAGAATTAACTATAATTAAAAAATCTGTATAAATTTTTTCTCATTGTAAATAATTATTAATAAATTACCTACACATCACACTTTCAGAGCATAAATACAATATTTCAGAAAGTGAGGTATCTTACACTTCCAAAAGTCCATATTTTATGTTGATTTTAAAAAGTTTTTTTATAAAAAATATTAAAAGAGATCATGTTTATGATAATTTTAGTTTTAACTATTATAGAAAGTAATATTTTGTATGAAAAGTATAGTTTTAATTATTACAAAAGTGTTTTATGCATAAAGTTATATTTTTAAAAGTATAATTTAAAAAGAAATTAAAGTTTTAGTGAATTTTTTATAAAAAATAAGATTAAGAATATAAAATTATAGATAACTATTTTTGTGAAAAGATCAATAAACTCTATCAAATCTTTTAGAAATACTTTAATGGATTTTAACTTATATGTGTAGTCTTAATTATACATAGAAGTAACATATTTTATAACAATTAAAAGACATTCATCATAGAAATTGTTACTTTTTATGATAATTAAAACTATACTGTGATAGAAACTAGGTGAAAAGTATAAACATAATAATTTTTAATATTTTTTTGATAAGTCCTGATATAGAAAGTGAAATTCTATGAGAAATATTCAACATAGTCAATTTAAAAAGTTTATTTTTATTGTCATAAGAAATATTCAATGTAGTCCGTTTAAGAAGTTTATTTTTATTGTCATAATAAGACTTTATTACAGTAGTTTTTGTATACTAAAGTATATTAAGTGTTTCTTCCTATAACATTATGGTCACAAAAGGTTGAGCTTAAATAGTTCTAAAATATAAGGTTGGCATCTTATAGAAAACATAGTTCTAGAAAGTGAAGATTGAGCTTAAATAGTACTTTGAATATTTTTAAAACTCGTCTAATTAGGATCATCTACAGGTTTTATAAACATGTTCACAAAAGGTTTTTCTAATAAAAATATTTTTATAAACAACTAAGAAAAGTAGTGTGCAAGTAATATAAATAAACAATGGACACTTTAGTTTTTATACTTGTTCATCTCATTTCTCCAATGGAAACTACTAAGAGTTACATTAAACAAATAAATGTTTGCATGTATTCTCATGTCATTTCTAATTTATAAGAGTACACAAAGTCTCTTCAAATTATTTACTAATCTTCCCTTAAATTTAGCACCGAATACATAATGTATCTCTAGGTTAAGTATATAAAGTTTCTATAGACTACACAACAATAAAGTTGTATTTACAAGTTTCACACTCAACCGAATGGATATGAAATACAACCGTACTTGTATTTACAAAAAAATACAAAAGATTTACAATCTAGACACTTTTTTATAAGTGATCTGAAAGACAACACCTCTTAAGCATTAAAAGCTATGAAAAAATGGAGGAATTGAGAACTTTAGAATGGGTAAGAATGTTGCATAAAGTTTTTCACAAAGTCATTATGCCTACTGTGACTTTCCATTTATAGGCCTTAATAAAACATTTGTTGTGACTAAATGTTTATGCATTGTTTTTGGTAAAATTTTTCATATATTTAACATAACATTTAACTATTATACTTTTTTGTTGATCTATAAAGACTATATATATATATAAAAAGCAACTATGATGACCATATTAAAAAGAGTGTATAATGTTTATAGGTAGGTTATATATGTATAAGAATCTTTTTAAAAAAAATTGAGTTGTATTTCCAAACTTGTAAAAAATCTTCTTTAAGTATTCAATGTGTAATAAGAGTTATTTAATAAAATCTTGATTATCTAACACTTCAACCTTATAAAATTTCTTATTGATTTGTGTTATGCTTTTTCAAAAGCGTTTCTATAATCATATAATTTTTATTTAGTGTTTTTTTTATTATCATTTTAATCTATATATAACATTTTAAATAGATGTCACAGTGAAAGATTAAAAAATCTAACATGAAATCAACTCAATGTATTGAATTACGTGCATATTTAGTGTAATATAAACATGAGTAAAAATATTTGTTGTTAAACACCACTAGGCGAATTGAAATTATTGCTTGGAGCATATATAATGACGAGTACAAATATTTCTTTTTAAAAACCAATAGGGGAACAAGTATTGTAGTAACTACAGATACTCTGTTTAAAAACAAATTTAAAGTCAAAGTTTTTGGCATAGTAGTCTAACATTTATGTTGCATTTATCCATATTATAGCTATTATTTATGCGTTACTATACTTAACAAATAGATCTAATGGTTTATCAAGATCTTTCACTGATATTATATGTATTTGTTTTTATGTGAAATACAGAAGTGTGGTGTTTACATGCTTTTATATATATATATATATATATATATATATATATATATATATATTGAGCGCATGTTACCCGTGTGCATAAAAGTACATCAACACATTTACAAAACTGCGGAGCATAGGAAAAACACTGACACACTTTTGGCTTAATTGAGTTATTAAATGAAACCTAGTGAATCGTATGATAAAAATATCTTCAAATGGGTTGATGACAGCAGAACTCAATTATTATGTTGCACTACTATCATAAGGAAGACATAATGGGTGGTCCAACTAGGAACACAGAAAGTGATAAAAGAACCAACCATGTTCTAAGCTTTCCACAATAGAACAAATGGAAAAACCAAATTCCCTACCATTTCTTTCTGTTATTGTTCTGCTTCTTCTGGTCTCTAACTCTCAGCAAACCACATACAACACTTTTCTTCGGTGTCTTGAAAGCCATACAAACCAACCAGATCATGTTTCCAACATAGTCTACGACCAAACCGATGCATCCTACACTTCAGTTCTTCGAGCCTTTGCTAGAAATGCCAGGTTCAGCTCCCCCTCCACCCAAAAGCCATTACTTGTTGTCACCCCTCAAACTGAACACCAAGTACAAACCAGTGTGGTGTGCGCCAAAAGCATCGGTGTTCAAGTCAAAATCAGAAGTGGAGGCCACGATTTTGAAGGTGTTTCATATGTCTCTCAGGTACCTTTTGTCATCCTTGACATGTTCAATTTTCAGAATGTCACAGTGGACGTGCAAAATGAGATTGCTGTGATTCAAGCTGGTGCCAGTCTTGGACAAGTTTACTACAGGATTTGGGAGAAGAGTAAAGTTCATGGCTTTCCTGCAGGGGCTTGTCCAACAGTAGGAGTTGGTGGCCACTTGAGTGGAGGAGGGTATGGTAACATGATAAGAAAATATGGGTTATCTGTTGACCATGTAGTTGATGCTAAAATTGTGGATGTCAAAGGTAGGATTCTTGACAAGACAACTATGGGGGAAGATCTTTTCTGGGCTATTAGAGGAGGGGGAGGAGCAAGTTTTGGAGTCATCTTATCATACACTGTTAAACTTGTTCCAGTGCCTGAAAAGGTTACAGTTTTTCAAGTTGACAAGACTTTGGAGCAGAATGCCACTGATCTAGTTGTTCAGTGGCAGCAGGTTGCACCACACACAGATGATAGGCTTTTCTTGAGGCTCGTCCTGCAACCTGTGCGTTCCAATGTTGTGAAGAGACAGAAAACCACCAGAGCCTCAGTTGAGGCTTTATTTCTAGGAGAGGCTAATGAGCTCGTCACATTGTTGGGGAAGGAGTTTCCTTTGCTGGGACTGAAGAAGGAACTTTGTCATGAAATGAAGTGGATTGATTCTGTGGTTTGGTGGGCCAATTACAATGATGTCTCCTCAGTTAATGCATTGCTTGACCGAACCCATTACTCGGTGCATTTCAACAAAAAGAAATCTGATTATGTTCAGACCCCAATTTCCAAAAATGGGTTGACATGGATATGGAAAAAGATGATTGAGTTAGGAAAAGTGGAGCTTGTTTTCAACCCTTATGGAGGGAAAATGAATGAGGTCCCTTCTGATGCTACTCCATTTCCTCACCGTGCAGGGAATCTGTATAAGATTCAGTACAGTTTGAGTTGGCAGGAAGCAGGAGCTGCAGCAGAAGAAAGGTTTTTGAGTGAGATTAGAATGCTGCATAATTACATGACCCCTTTTGTGTCCAAGAATCCAAGAAGTGCCTACTTTAACTACAGGGACCTTGATATTGGTATCAATAGTCATGGTAAAGATAACTACCAAGATGGACAAGTTTATGGTATGAAGTACTACAAGAAAAATTTTGACAGGTTGGTGAAGGTTAAGAGTGAAATTGACCCTGAAAACTTTTTCTGGAATGAACAGAGCATTCCATCATATCCAATCAAGGCATAAGGAACCTAAACCGATCAATTCATTTAGTTGACTTTGCTACTCTTCTCTATGTGATTGGTTCGACTCTTTTAATAGTTCAGTGTGAGCATTATTTGGAGAAATTTTATCCTTGTAGACAAAATTAACTTTGTTTCTCTTTCATTATGCTTTTTTATTCTCAATGAATGAAATGTGTATACTAATTTTGGTTGTATGGATTTGTACTATTAGTAAATTTTAACCATAAGTTGATTTTAAATATTAGTAAATTTTAACTAAATTTTATCTTATTTAATGAAAATACTTTTAAGACATCTTACTTAACTAAAACATTATTTTCAGTTATTCTCTTTTTTTTATATTAAATTTCAATGAAACAATTTAAAAAAACATTTTGAATGAAATTAGTAAAGGTATTTTATAAGTTTTATATAATATTATATATTTTTCTCTTTTCTATCGTATTAAACTTGAGTATTGTATGTTTGTTATTACTACTGAATAAAGATAATTGAATTTTAAAAATTATTTATAGTGAGTACTGATTAATTTCTTAAATCAATATGGAATGAATATTTTCTTATTGAAATCGTTGAAACTGTACAAGGAATATGATGTATGCTATCAAAATTCTCGTACCAATCCTAGGGAATACTCATGCTTTAAACTTGTTTAAGTAACAAAATCATTCTCCAAGTCTAGTGTTTTTATTTTGGATTAAATATAAGAAAAAGGAAAAAAGAAATAAAGAACGAGAAAGAGAATAAAAAGTGAAAATATCTAGATTAAGTAAAAGTAAAAGATGATATTATTTTAATAAAAAAATGCAGTGAAAATGAGATATATATTTTTTATTTCTAATTATATTTATTATTATTATTAACTTTTTAATGATTTATTATTATGATTAGAAATATAAATATTAATAAAATATTTACAAGTGTAAATATATATGGAATGCATAATAAATTATGCTATATAAATATTATTAAAGTATTTAAAATATAATTTATTATATTAACTTTTATCCTATGTTTTGTTTATCTTTGTGAAAAATGACACTTCTCTTTTTTCCTCAATTATCAAACTTTCGACACATACAAGTAGAAACAAAAAAGAGAGGAGGCCATTTTCTGCTACAATCCTAATCTTATTCTTTCTTCTCCCTTATTCAAACGAAGTGTGCAGAAAATAAGCTGTGCTTTTTAATTATGGTAAAAATCACTTTTCATTAAGGCAAAGAGTTTCATCTTGTTTCAACTTTTGAGCCAAGATTATTCTCAAAATTTTATGCATAAAATGTTTTAATAGCAGAAAGTTTATAGCATTATATTTTAAAAACTGCTTTTATTTTATTCTTTACTTTTTAATCTTATCCTAAATTAAGTTTTTTCTTTAAATAAAAGTAAGAATAAATATCCACACTCACACACATAAGGATCGGATCACATTAAAACGAGATGAAATAAAATAGCAACAGTGAACTTGGTTCTTCTTATCGACAAATTCAAAATGTCAAAACATTAAAATAGTAAAAATAAATTTAGATAAATTTAAAAAAGACTGTATAAATGGATAAGTTGTACATGGAAGTAAAACTTCAGAAAAAGTTGTTTTTTATATAAAAAAGTTCAGAAGTAAAATTTTAATAATTTTTTTTTTCAAATAGATCTAAAAGTCACGCTTAGAACTACTATTTTGGGTTTTTTTCTTTTAAATCGAAGTAGAAAATGACTTTATGGTTTTTAATTTAAATAGTCATGCTTATAAATATGAATTTGATTTTTTAATTTGTGGTAACTTGGTTTTTTATTTAAATTTATGTTGTGGAACTAAAGTTAATTTTTCTAATATAAATTAAAGTGCATAAAAATTAAAATATATTTTGGTAAATTTAAAGTAATATATCAACAACTTAAAGTACAAAATATTATAAAATAGACATATATAAGATATTAAAAGCAATAATAAAAAAATATTTGTGAATGTTTCTTCTATAAGTTATTTTTTTTATTTGTTTTCTTTTTCTTCTTTCCTTGCATTGATTGATATTTGTGTGTGTAATATAGGTTGATAATAATAATCGGATGATATGAGATTATGTCTAATTACCATATAGTAAAAAAAGTGACAAATGATAGAAAATATATTCTGACTATTCATAATCAGATAATCTCTTACATAGACACATTACAAAATTTTTTGATATTTTCACATAATTGAGAATTAAGTTTGTAAATTAAAACTGAAGAATAAAAATTATTCAAATCAGAAACATGCATTACTATGGACTATGGTAACTTACCAATTATTAGATCACAAGTAACTGACTCAATTTATTCAAATTAAATTATTTCTAACATTCCCTCCCTTAAACTGATATATACTTATATCAATTTAAAGTCTTCACATAATTAATAGTTGAGACACCAAGCAACTCTCTCAAGTTCAAAGCTTTTTTAAAGCCTTGGTAAATATGTCAGCTACTTGATCTTCACTCTTGCAGTAGACTAGATCAATAGTTTGTTTTTTGCAAAGATCTCTCAAGAAATAAAATTTCACATCAATATGCTTGCTTTTTCCATGAAGAACTGGATTTTTTGACAATTTGATTGTTGAATTATTGTCACAAAAAATTTTAGTTGATTGTAGTTCTTCAAGAATTTTTCTCAACCATATGGGTTGACAAGCACAAGTTGTAGCTGCAACAAACTCATCACTGTCTGTGAATCCAAGTCATAAGTTCCTTATAAACAAGGAAGAATTCTTTTGGCAACAAACATATGTAACTTAGTGGGATTTTTCATGTACCCCCTAATCAAACTCGGCCTAGTTGCATTTCTCCAACATATTTCTTCTGAGATAGAAAAATGTTCTGATTGAATTACTTCTATGCCCAGCAAACATTTCACATTCATTCATCATAGACTTCTTGAATTCACTATACATGACATCACAATTTCCAGTGAATAGAAGATCATGAACATATAAACACACTATAAACATTTTTCCTTTATCTCTCCCCTTAACAAACAAGGTACTCATAAGGACATTTCACAAATCCAATTTTTAGAAAATAAGTCTCAGTGTGATTATACCAAGCTCTTGAGGCTTGTTTTAACCCATAAAAGAGCTTTCTTCAATGTATAAACCTTATTTTCATGTCCAAATTTAATATACCCAAGAGGTTGATCAATAAATACCTGTTCTTCCAAATATCTATGCAGGAATGTCGATTTGACATCTAATTGAAAGATTTGCCAGGAATTTTGTGCTACTAATGTAACCACCAAACGGATTGAGTCATGTCTTGCAACGGGAAAAAAATAATCATTTGTTATACTTGCCTACTCCATTGATGAAATTAATTCCATTGAAAAGAATGACACTTGGGAGCTATGTGATCTACCTAAGGATCAGAAAACCCTTAGAGTAAAATGGGTTTTCAAAACAAAGTTAAACAAAGATGGTGAAGTAGGTAAGTATAAAGCACGCTTGGTGGCAAAATGATACAACCAACGGTATGGGGTTGATTATACAGAAGTATTTTCTCCCGTTTCAAGACATGACTCAATCCGTTGGTGGTTGCATTAGCAGCACAAAATTCCTGGCAAATCTTCTAGTTAGATGTCAAATCGGCATTCCTGCATGGATATTTGGAAGAACATGTATTCATTGATCAACTTCCTGGGTATGTTAAATTTGGACATGAAAATAAGGTTTATAGATTGAAGAAAGTTATTTATGTGTTAAAGCAATCCCCAAGACTGCTATTGGATTACCTTTCCACGTTGGTATACTCCACTCAAGGGGATCATCAACCACTACCATAGTAGTGACCCTAACTGTTGTTAGGCTTTTCCACAATAGGATATGTTTGCCCTTGTCTAAGCTGGTCACCAAGACAACCAGACTCTGATACTACTGATAGAAAAAAATATTCTGACTCGCTGTTTATTATTCATAATCAGATAGCCTCTTAAATAGATACATTAAAAACTCTTGATATTCTCACATAATTGAGAATTAAGTCTCCAAATTAAAACTGAAAAATAAAAATTATTCAAAACAGAAACGTACATTACTATGCACTATAATAACCTACCAATTATTATACCATTAGTAACTGACTCAATTTATTTAAATTAAATTATTTCTAACAACAAATATATATATATATATATATAGTAAAACAAAGGACTTAACCCCTCCACTCAAATCATGGCTGAAAAAACTAGCCACATCAATCCCATCTTGAGGCTAAATCGTTGCTAAAAAAAAACTCTTTCAGAGCTTCAAAAATTGAATGAAGTAAACTAGAAACATGCATTTCTCCATTTTTTTATATTTAGCATATTGTTAAATTGAACTTCAAAAATAAAATACTATTTATGTAAGTGGCATTATTCGATTAAGCGCATATAAATTTTAATAATTTTGAACAGCAGTCCAAACAGTAAAGCAAACAGAGTCTTAATCAATTTGGGAAAAATAGTAAACAATAATATAAACTACATTTGATATTCTGAACTGTTCATAGTTGATGTTATTATCGGGCCCTTGCAAATGTCTTACTCTTCTAAACACAAAAATGCCCAGCAGATTTTGGCCCATAATATTGGAGAAAAATATGGCTACTTCATTCTGCACCCCATTACTTTCTTATTCACACCACCAAATTTTAGAAAAAATTATATTATTCTTATTTTTTTTGTTTTTTGGATTAAATTTTTTAGAAATATAAAATAATTTTTGGTATAATCTGGAAAGTAAAATTGTGTTCTAAATAATATAATCTATGATTATAAAATTAACAACTTCAGATTAAACTATCCAAAAAAGTATATATTCATCTTTTCTGGACAAATATTTTTGGAGATTTATCTAAAACCCATGCCAACCATTGTCTAAAAATGAAACTGTAGAATCTGTTCATCCCTTTGTTGGTGATGGCAATCAAAATCCAGCTCAAGAGTACGAGTCTGTGAATGAATTCTTGATCCACCTTCTGGAGATTTTGTGAACAATATTAATTCCAATCTTCAGAAAAAATGTCTAATAGCACCACTTATTCGAAATTGAATAAACTCTTTCCATATGAATAAAAAAAATCCGAATCAACTCTTTCGAAATAAAAAAAGAAAAAAGTGCACAATAGTTCTTCTGAAATTTAAGGTAGGTGATTTTTTTAAATAATTTAATTTTGGAAGTATTTAAAACGTATTTTTACTTTTTAATTATGTAAAAGGTTGAAACACTCCTTTTATGATCTACTCAATATATTTTATTCTTTATTAATAATTTTTTTAATAATATAATTGGAAGATTTATTTAATATTTTCAAAAATTTTAATGTAAAAGATAACTGAAAAAACACAATATATATTTTTTTCTTAAAATTATGGGTAGAGGAAGTAACATTAGAGGATGCACTGCTTAATGATTTTACTATCATTCATTTAAAAACTCATCTACTTATATGTCCAAATAGATTTTATCAATAAAATTCTAGACAGTTGCAAAATAGTTTATGTCCTTTTATTATATGTTTATTAGAATAATAAAACCTATTACTTTGATCATTTGTAGATTAGGAAAATGATTCAATTGTGGGTTACCCAGTATATGTGAAAAACATCTGACTTATTTAGTTTTTGAATTTGGAAAATTGAAAGTACCAACTAGGTAACTAAAATCCTTAAATATAAAGTATTTTATATTGATTAACTAATTTTATTTTATGGAAAAGTATTTGTACAATTAAACTATTTGAAAAGTGAGAAAACTTCAACATTTAACTTAAATGTATAGTTTCTTTATTCCTTTTTATACCTTTAAAGGAAGACTTCAAAAAAGGCAAACACCAACAAATTCATAACAAATGAAAATTTTCAATTTCGAATAGATTTTTAAGTGTTTATAAACTCTAATGCTACTTTTTCATTTGATTATTTTCACTCCATATTTTGATTCATCAAAATAAAATTAACAAAATTTAAGGAAGTGAGTGTCTCTTACTTGAAAGTCAAGACACAAATTTTTATTATTTTTTGTTGGGAATATAAATGTGAATTTGAATGACACATTGGAGAGAAATTGATAATTTGAACAACATATAAGAAGGAAGACCTATAAACTCGTTACTTTAAAGTTTTAGATTGAATGTAGCATCAATTCTTTTATAGAAGTTAGTTTGTGGTTCATTGGTGTCGTCTCCGATGGTATCTTCTCTTAAAATATCTAATAGTAAGATACAAATAATATTAGAAAGAAATGAGTAGTTTTAAATTTATTATTCTAAGGTTTTAAGTTTAATATATGTCAATTCTTTTATAAGAGTCGGTTTGTGATTCATTAATGTCAGTTTCTTCTTACATATTTTCTTTTAAAAGACTTAACACTTCTTTTACATGAAAATCAAAGTTTAATCAACACAAATTGAATTATACGGGACTTAAATTTCACATCAAATTCTATGATCAATCTTTTATAAATTTATAAATTAATTATATATCAGATTTTTAATAAACTCATGTTTATGATATATTTCTCATATCAATATGACCAATCTTTTATAAATTTATAAATTAATTATATATCGGATTTTTAATAAACTCATGTTTATGAATTATTTCTCACACATAAAAATTGTACTCGATAGGTAAGGAAAGTCTCTTAGCCAGTTCTTATGTTATGGAGTATGTAATAAATTATACTAAAATTAATTAGAGGGTGTGTATTCACTATTATAGGAGATTAGTTAGATGATAAGACACATTAAAGTAATTTATTGAATAAAAAGTGTAATTAATAGGTAATGGAGTGTATTTATCTACCCCCACTATAGCCTATTCTAGGAACCTAAGTAATAAACTTTGTAGCACTAATAAGGTAGGATAGGTTAAATGGCTAATTAATTACAATATATGCAAACCTGCGCCTCCAAATATAAGTACTACCTAGACAACAATTATTTTAATCAAAGTTAAAGTTTTAATTAGTTAGTTTATTTTATTAAATAGGTTTTACATTATATAAGAAAGTAAGAATTTGGATATGATAGAATTAGAGAAGAACTACAAAATTATTTATAACATTATATATAAGTTTCCTCCATATGCAAATATCAGTTGATTGGTGATAATTGAAGGGATGAGGTGGTAAAGAAGCAAAAGAGGAAACAGATGAAGATGTGACAAAAAGCATAAGTTCCATGTGCCATTTCAGAGATGAAATATCCCAGAATAATTGCCTCTTCTTTATGAACAAAAGAAAAGTGTAGCTGAATAAGCCTCAAAAGGGTGAGTTCTTGTAACTGGTAGTTAGTTGATGTTATAACTCTTTCACCTTTCGGTGGTTGAAATTGAATGCATTGAAATCAAACACTTGGGAACTCATACTATTGTGTATAGTGCAAGATAGAGGAAGACAATGTGTGGAACTTATTTCAGAAGAGTTTCTTTGTCCTTTGAGATCTCTTTTTTTTCCAACTAAGACAGCTGCCAACACAATTTTTCCACAGATAACTTCTTATCCATATTTAGACAATAAATCATTCTATTATGATTAATAAAAGTAAAAGTGTGATATTTTGGATATTCTTATTCTGCAAGTTTAACTACTAGTTGCATCATATTCTTACTATTGCAAGGTTGAGCTGCTATCACCTAAAGCAGGAACACCTCATCTCCATTGGTGACACTGAATATAATATAAAAAATTTATTACATATAAACTAATTTAAAAACAAAAAATAATTATTTATTATAATAAATATTTTATAAACTAAAAATTATTAGTATTTAAAATAATTTTTCTTATAATTTTTTATTTTTTTATTAATTTTTAAAAAATTATAAAATTAATTTATATATAGTGATTAAATTAATTTTTAAATCAAAATCTAAATTAATTTTTATCATTAATTATTAAAATTTTAGTTATTTATCAAATTAATTTTTAATTTAATTAATAATCAATTTTATTATCTTATAAGTTAATTATAGTTTATAAAAACAATTTTTTTACTGTTAATTAATAATTTTTCTATACAAAAGATTGTAATAATCTCAGGTTTTCAGTACATCATAAATAATAATTTTTGTCTCCTAAAAATTAAAAAATTATCAAATATGTTTTGTACAGTTAAAAATACAGATAATAATATATTAAAAATTAGATATTATAAAAATAATAGTTGTTCATTTTTTTTACTTTTAGGTAATTTAAAATTAATTTGGTTCATAATATAATACATAAAAATAGAATATCCCTCGAAATTGAACATTTTCTCATAATATAATGCATAAATGGAAAAAACCTTTTCTCAATGTTCTTATGCTTGAAATTGAACAAAATGACTCCATATGCAGAGTAAGACTTTGGGTGTGAAAGAGTGAAGAACTTGATAAATACAGCGTTAAATCTACCTATAATTTGTTGCACTACAGTTTAGTTGGGGAATTTAATGTATTCTTTTGGTGTATTTGGGAAATTAAAGAAATCTTCAATGTTTTGCACTTCACTTAAAAGTTGGATTAGAATTGTGCGGCCTCAAAAGATAATCTTAAGCATAGAGATGTGAAAATTCCTTGTATATGTGTATTTATTTTTTTAATCAAGTATGGAACAAGTGAAAACAAATAAATATTATATATTTATAAAAAAATTATTTCTGATAAAAAAAAGGTACATGTATTTTATTATGAATCCAATTTTATATATAAAATGATACACACAATTTATTATATACAAATAAAAATTATATGTAATTATATTTTTTCATATTTTTTGAAAAACAATATTAATCATTAAAAATAAATTTGATAATATCAATAATTCATATTTTCAAAAAACGTGATTAAGAATAATTATTTGAAACTAATTTTAGTTTTAATCTAATATATATTCTCGCAGAAATATTTTAAAATCATATATTATTATTCTAATGATCAGTAAATATAATTAAATTTACTTTTTCATGAAACAAGTAATTAATTTTATACTTAATAAAAAATAGTTATTATATAATCTATCATAAGAAATATACCATAAATAACTTAATAATTAAAGTTTTCATACATAATTAATTCACACCATTCAATTTCAATTATATATATTTTGACAAAAAAAATTATTGAGATCAGGAGAGTTTACTCCAAACCCTATATTAGATGATAAGAAATTAATGTGAAAAGGATGTGTTGTTTTGAAAACTGAGAAAATCCAAAGTACAATTGATATGCGCTATAAAGTTTATTTGTCGAATTTTATATAAATTTTATGTTGAATGATAAAATGCTGAAATTTTATTTTAAACGATTTTGATTTATTTTGTTATATGAAATTGTTTGATTGATATTTATAATATAATTTAATTTTAAATGGTGGTGAATACTTTATTACAATAATAATAATTATTATTATATTTAAATACAAGACGCTATTTTACTTGATTGCATATTTGTTTGTGTTAAATATGTTTATGGGGGATTAACGATGATAAATTATATAAAATTTATTTTAAATTTATATAATTGATTATATGCTTTTAAAATTGAATAAAATTTTATACACCTTTTATTTAAATTTAATTATAGGTTCCTAAAACTTTTTTTACACTAGTTTAGATTATAGCTTATGTAAAAAGTTTTTTACAATTTCAAAGGTGTTACCATCTCACTTATCATGATACTTTGATTACAATTGTTATGATAAGTTATCATAATTTTATATCAGTAAAGTTTCAATCAGTAGTCAAAGTAACTAACCGTGTTGGATTACAATTGTTATAATAAGTTATCATAATTTTATATTAGTGAAGCTTTAACACATTGTTTAAGTATGGGTTGTACACTTAAGAAAGGAGTTTTGACATTTAAATTAAATGATTATTGCTTCAATATCATTAACAAACTCGTCATTTCAATGATATATGCACATAACAACACATCAAAAACCTTCTCAAATGGACCAAACTAAGTATTTTTATTTTAAACCATTTTCTCGTCAATTTTATTTAAAATCAAACTTATTATTTTACCAAATGGTTTTCAATTTCTCAAAATGATCATTGACGTCAAAATTGAATAACAATTCCACATGCAAATTTATCAACATCATAAAAAATCAATCAAACTAAGTAGTTCAAATACACTTCATAAGAGTTCAAAATCTTATACACACTAGAATAATAGTAGGAAAAATAGAAATCCCTCTAAACATTTAAACTAGGGTTCAACCTGCCAATTCTGAACTTAATACTTAAAGTTTATTTCACTTACATGTATACATCTTTCCTTCTAAGGAACTCCACTCCTTGAAAATAAAAGAATGAGCTAAGCATGTTAATAGATTCTCATGTTGCTCTTAGGAAATCAAACCTAACACATAACAGTACACACCATTACACAGAGTCGTATTTTATCATCTCATCATACATGTGGTGAATAAAAAGACTAGACATTTGAACAAAAGAGAGACATGAAAATAAAAGAGAATAGAAAACTTACTTTAATCAAAATTTTGTTCAACTAAGTTAGGTATATTCTCTACTGTTTCCTAATTCATGATTTTAGAAAGAAAAAAAAGTGAATAATTATATAAAAATTGGAGAATATAATTTTTTTTAGAGAACTTAGGTTTTGAAAAAATTGAAATTTTTAAAGAAATAAAAATAAATAAATTATTTTATTTTAAACCCTATCTTCTAACTCCTAAAAACATGTAGTTACATGTAACGGTTCAAATTATTAATTTATGCATTTTATATTAAAAATTATAAATATTGTTAAAAACATATCTTCATATTTAAATATTATATTACATTAATTTTAAATATCAATGATAAATGGAACAATTAGGAATTAGTATAAAAAAATGTATTTGGATGCATTGATATGTATAAACTTTTTTATACTTTACATTTAATAATATAATTAAAAATTATTGAACTCTTTCAATAAAAATACTTTAAAGTCATATACTGAGTAATTTCTAATGTAAAAGAAATTATATTGATAATTTATTCATTAAACTATAAGTATAATTTGCGTATTATGTTTCATGCAACTTATCATAAACTAACAGAATATTAAAAAGAAAAAATGTAAGAATAAATGAATGTATACAACTTGAGTTGACAAGTTCAAAAAAAAATGTGGAAGTACTTTTGTAAGATAATCATCATGTTTAAATTATTACATCCATTATCAACAACCAACTCCTCTTGGTATTCTTCCATGTATATTTACACACACTCACCATTTTTTCTTTTATTTCTGATGTCCTCGTGCATTTCCACCGAGACCACATGTATATCCAATACTTGGTTAAATAATGGGCAACAATCATTCACTCAACACTCACCAAATGCTTTTGGATCTTGCATCTTCCAAATTAGTGCCACTTATACTTATATAACAGTTCCTACATGATCATATTTTAATGATGGTAATTCAATTGAAACTCATCCATCTTGTGGTTCATTGAAGGTAGGTGATGCAATGCAAGTGCAACGTTTGTAGTAAAAAGTGTGCAGACAATATGTAGAGCTAATTCAATTAACACTAGACAAATTTTTAAAAAATAACATTCTTTTATAAATTAAAATTAATTTATGTAAAAGTTAATTCTTTTTATTAAGTTATTGCGAATAAAATCTTCCAATCATATCTTAATGTATTATATCTTGATATATATAAATATATATGACTGATTTGTGGCATATGATTAATGTCTGAATTTTTATGATTCAGCACTGATATTTGCATAACAGTGTGTAGAAACTCCCTACGTGTTCTTAACCAATTAGGTGTGAAAGGCATCAAAAGAGAAATTATAATAGAAGTTTCTCATATGGATGCAAAAAGATTTTTTGAAATAAAATCCTTTTCAGGGCTGATAAGTCTTTATTTAGTCTGTATACAGTTGCACCGCAGCAAGATTTGCCAAGTCTGGCTAAGTGGATTTTAAAGTGGTGCACGAAACTCTGGAGGCAAAACTTGGTGGAGAGGTGAGTAGATATAGAAATAAACAATAAATGGTCTATCCCAGCATATTGTCAAACAATGCTTGCGTGGTAGGTTTGGTGCACGATTTAAGTTGAAGAATATCAGGTTGAACCAGATAACAAATTGGACCCTTTTTTACCCTCTTTCTGAGTTGAGAATAACTTTAAGCCGCAAATTAAGCTCTAGATAGAAGAGCAGAAAAGGGATTTTTTTTCCTGCGCATTAACCGGGAGTAAACTTAGTCGAATGATTGAAACAAGTGCATTGTCTATGCTTGATCAGAAGCTAAAACTGCATTTTGCAGAGTTTGAGATTTGTGGGGTATGTTGATGTCTTTCTGTGACCAAACACTCACAATTATTTTGTGAAGTTTCCTTCCACATTTCAAATGGGTCTTGAAGTTAAGGTTGAAGTTCAAATCAATAGGGTCAAGCCATGTGCATGTGGGCACCAAAACAAGCCAATATACACATGGTGGTTCGGACTTTTAGGAGTAAAAGAATAAGTTGTTCAACTCTTGCCCTACGTCAATGATAACATCATATACATGTTTAAATTTAATGTTAAAAATTGTTCTGTCATACACTGTAGGTGGTGTTAATTTAGAGAGCTATTGAAGCCATTTTTTTAAAAAAAACTCTCAATTTCTTTTCTTCTCTGATTTTTTATCCATAGTTTTGAAATAAATGGCAATCTTCATTGTGTGACACACCTCCATTTCCTTTAGTTCTCCAAAGTTATAGTAATAAAAGAAATGCACAGAATCTTGACTCTTGCAATTCAGACACATGATAATATTTGAATTATAGGGTCTGAGATAGGATCAATCCCATGAGCTTGATTCTAAAAGTGGATTTTGTGCCAATTACATTTGATGTCCTCTTTAGATCAAAGAAACTTTATGACATATCAACTAGAGTCGTATTTTTCACACTAATTCTAGACCATCAATTAGTTGCATATATACAATTCAAGAAGTGTTATATCATGTCTTTAAGGTGTTGTCTAACATGAGTCACAAGACCTTGATAATCACATCTCATGTGATAAAAATCTTTGTTCATTCCTTGATCGTGAGATCATTATCAGTAGCTCCCTTATTGTAACCTAGTTTCATGTTAGGCGACCACCTAATCTAGGTATATATCAATCTTTGAATCCAAAGTCCTCTTTGCACCTATAGAAAATAATAAAAAATTATTGGAAATGACGTTTGAATAACATTTTACCTTCGCTTTCTTTCTACTTCATTAGTACTAAAATCACTAAACCATAAGGAATGTTTGATTTATGTTAGGACAAAGGATAATTTATAAATCTTAACAGTGTTTTCAACAAATAAAGGAAAAAAAAGGTTTTAAAGCTTAGAACAAGAAAAGATGGTTTCATGACGAACGACGAAGACAGTTGACAAAAAATAATTGGAAAGTTTGAAGCATCTATATTCAAAGAAAGTTTTTAAGAAAATCAAACAAATACAAGTGTCTATCAGCCTAATTAAGTATAACAAAATAATTGTTTGAACGAAAATAAGTATGTTCCTTTTGCATGATATAGTACTGAAAAAAATAATCAAAGTTTATCTAATAATCAATGAAAAATATCTTAATATTCACATTTTGCTTTACCCAAGCATAAGGAAGATGCAAACACAATGGTCTTACATTTACCATTTTCAAAATATGCTTAAAAATATACCAGACATTATTAAATTCTTTGCTTGTAAATTATTTCTTAGCTTTTGTAATCGTGTTTCATATTTCTTTGAGTGTGTTAGACAAAAAATAAATTTTTTTTCTTGCTATATTAATTTTTATCATCACAACATATAACTTTTATTGGATAATGAATGTATATCCTAGATGGAAAGCAAAATAACCTAGATTTATTACAAAATGTCGTTCCTAAAGATGGTTTATGATGTTTTTACTCTAAAATTATGATCGCTTAGAAAATCGTCGACTAAGATGTGTCTGATAGGGGATATTAATAGAGATAGGCTTAGACGATCACATATTGTCTAGTTGCTCAATGTTGTATAGGTTATTGTTTCTTAGCACTACAACATCTATCTTATGTTTCTTATAGATGATGATTGTCTTAATTATTTTAATGGTTTTCCATTGTCTCGAGTTTTATATGCAGAGTTGTGTTAAATTATTTGGAGTATGTTGTAGAATACGAGGTCTTTGTGTATAGAATCTTTAATAATTTCTTCAATTTCTTTTTCTTGTGTGTTTCTTTTATTATATTGTTGATCAAATCCAACAATTACCGTCCTTTACAGAAATGAGAAAGGAAACTTAGGAGATCAAGATTCATGGTCACCAAGATTGACATTGAGAAGTTCTTTGGAAAATGACTCCAAATTATGGAGGATTAATATGGAAGCTATTTGGATATAACAAAGGATGCACTGATGTGATAAAACGAGACATAAACATGTTAACATATTTGTCTTAGAAGGAGAATATTATTATGATCAACAAAAATAGAAGTGTCATAATTACATGCCCTGAAGATAAGACACTAGGGAAAGTCGCAAAAGAGAGAACTATCAAGTTAACGTTGATGAAATTTGAGTCATTGTATATGATGAAATTTATCAAATTTATTTGAAGCAATAGTTGTATTCGTGTAGGATGACAAAATCAAGAATGATAGTGGAGTAACTGACAGATTTTGATAAGATTTTAGAGTATCTTAACTCAAAAATGAAAATAATACTTTATTGGTTCTTAATGTTATACCTAAGATGTGTGAACATTTTAAGAACACTTTGTTTTTGTTGGGAAAGAACAAACCATTACTCCATAGGAAGTTTATACCTCAATTAGGACTAAGGAGCTTTAAAAACTTCAAGAGTTTAAGGGTAAATAATGGGTTACGTTTGTCTGTCTTAAAGTAAAAAAACAAATAAGGAAAGCAAAATGGAAGTTAAAATATTCATTAGATAATAGGGTGAAAAAGGGACACAAGTGCTACTACGAGAAAGATTGCTCATAAAAGAGAAAGGAAGGAAAGAGGAAGTAATTCTCATTTTTAGAGAGAATATGTATATGTTGTGCTTGCATTTTATAAGTTTTAAGTCTATTGGAGTTTAGTGACACTGATTTAAGATATACAAATAAGTTCGGTCACGAGCTTATTCACCACATATGCTCGGTGAAGGAGTTCTTTGAGACCTTAGAGCTGAAATAAGATGTGATTCTTTTTTAGAACAATAAAGCCTATAAGGTATAAAACATGTGGTCGATTAAATTGAAGATGTTTAACAACCAAAAAATATTACTGCAAGATGTGAGGTATTTTCCAAAGTTCAAGAGAAATCGATTACTATGGTTGATCTAATGGGTTTGACAATCAAGATTGAATATGACAATATAAAAATTTTAAAGGGGATTTCTACAATTATTAAAAGGGTAAACAGGAACAATCTTTATTCTTGGATTAAGTGCTTATTACAATGTTAAAAATTATAACTAATAGGTAAAATGCAATTATTTCAACTTAAGAGTCTAACAACTCAACTGTCATAATTCAATTGTGACTTGACTCACCTAACCTAGACTATGAGATAATTGATATCACTTGTAACACTCTCCCCCATCATCAATTGGTCTATTAAGAATTGAACTCTTCAATTGTGACCTGACTTGTCTTGTAAGTGAAAAATGTTTGGTGGAATTGAGTAAGAATAACCTACTAAGATGTGATAGTATGGTCGAACTAGAGTTTTGTGATCAATATGCATTGAAAAGGTCTCATAGATACAAGTTTGAGTTGGTGCGCATGTATCTAATAGACCATTTGAGTAGGCTCATGTAGACTAATACAAACTTAACTTCATGGTGGAAAGTATTATTTATCATTAGTGTGAATTTATATATTAAAAAAAAATCAAGACTTTTTCACATATTTAAAGAATGACATACCATCATTGAAAAATCATGTGGTGTCGATTATACACGTTGTGTTCATGGAACTTATCTTGATAAGGATGGTAGTTGAAGTTATCAAAGACGTCACTATTCCAATCCCTTTATCCATAATAAAAGTTTAATTAGTGGGACAAACACTTAAAACATTCATTGCATGAATTACAAATCGTTTAAGCTATTTCAAAATAAAAATAAAATATAATTAACTTCAATTTACTTTTATATTTTAATATTCATCACATTCATAGCATTTCATAATTTTGATATATTATTATATTAAATAAAACATTGAAATATCAAAAGAAAATAATTATATAATATCAAAAGAAAATAATTATATTTGGAATTAGGTCTCATTGAAATCTCTCATTAATCTATCATTATACATATTCATACAATAGTAATTCAATAATTAAGTATTGAACATTATAGTTACTAATAATATAATATAATTAAATTTAATTTTAATTTTTTATTTTTATTTTTTATTTTTTATTTTTTATTTTTTATTTTTTGATTTAATTTAGATTCAAATTTTAAAATTTTTAATGTTTAATTTTTTGTTAAATAAACTTTTAATATATTAAATTGTTGTTGATATATACTTACATTATTGAATTTTATTTAAAGAAATATTTTTTCTTCTAAAAATTTTATCATACAATAATATATAAATTCAGATTATATATATATATATATATATATATATTAATACTTAATGCTAATATATGCATCGTGGGTGAGAAGAGTGCGACACAACTATTATGCAGTCAATGTGCAGATATAGTTAAAAACAAAAACAAAAACAAAAAATAAATATATATAACCACATGATTAGCATATGACGTAGTGCTTATCTCAACATTTATGCATATATTCAAAATTTCCCAGCAGCTAATTTGTGTCTTATTGTTGCTAAATAGGAAATGAAAATTGCTGGCCATAAACAACGGTAACCTTATTCCCGTGTACAGAAAGTAGATTGCTTCACATTGTAACTGTTTTATATAAACTACATAATACTTAAAATTGCATAATTATATCCTTAAACTCCATATAATTACTAATATTAATTTAGATTTATTTAAGTTATAAATGATAGATTGGATTGATTTAGTCTAAGACCAATCTAATTAAACTAAAAAACTAAACAAGTTTACAACAAAATTAATTTGGATATCTAGAAAGACAAGAGGGGTGCCACCAAAGACATGGTTTAATATAAAGTAGAAAGTGAAAGATCTAAGTAAATCATAAAAAAGCATCATTTACTTATTTATTTAACCATTTTCCCAACCTTACTTTTCTTAGTCACAATCCTTTCACCATCTATATTTGTTGTCGGTTTAGGGTTTTCAGCTCAAACTTCTTGTCATGGTCAATTTCCATGATAACGACACCGTTTGCTTTTCAATAACCATTTAATCAACGATTCTAAAAATATCGTTAAAAAAATTCAGTGGTGAATATCATACTGTACAAAATAATTTTCTCAAAAAAATGATAAAAAAATCATACTTATTTCAGGAAAATGTAAAAATATATAAACTGTAAAATATTTAGGTTAACAAAAATATTTATAATCAAATGAAAATAATTTAAATTTTAAGGAAGAAAGGTTGAAATTGACAAATGATATTTTTATAGGGTAAATTACTTTTCTTTTAACTTCACTTTCTTGATTTGTTCCAACGGAACTTTTTGGTACCACTCAACCTTTTCTCTACTTTTGAATTAACTTAGAAGTTGTGCATCATTGCTAATGTTATTTACGTGATTTTTTATATATATTTGGTATAAATAATCGTCATTGACAGCAATTTAATTATATCTAATATGTGTAAGGTTGATTTTTTGGATTAAAGGTGATTCCATATATAATTTGGGTGGAATCATGCCCAAGATCTCTAGTAGTATATATGAAACATAAGCTCTTCGGATTGTTTAGACTAGGGTTTGTTCAATAACTACTGAGTTTTATTTATTGAAAGAAAAATGACATTACCAACATTTGTAAGAAACCCATGTAAATTATACACAACAAATGAGTAAAATTTTAGAAGAGTATGAAAGACAACTTCCCCATATACTCAAAGAAATATATACCAATGAAGATGTTTTTCTATTAGTGTCATGAAGCATGAGAATTTACTTTACATAGAAAAAGTTGAGTAGCATGCCTTCTTTGAACAAGAGGAAAATAACTCAAAACCACACACTACTATAATTAATAGCTTTAGCTACCAAATGTCTTTGAAAAGGGAAACTAAATTAAAGGTGGAGAATTAGTTTTTTCTTAAATAGATATTTGAAAAAATTTATTAATATTTCTTAGAATATGATGAGAACAAAATAATACCTCTAGTGAAATATTTTTATCATATCAATTTTCATCAATCAATGAAAAAGGAAAGCTTAGAAGCTCTTACTCGTGTGAATTCAATCACTTTTTTTAAGTATATTCATCAGTTCATTATTTTTTATTAGTAAGTTCTTAAATAGTACATATTCTTATATATATATAATTAAGCTGCTTTTTTTGACAAAAATTAAGACTTCCCATAATGAATGTTTACTAACGAAGAACTTATAACAGTTTAGACAATAAGAAAAGTAAGTGATAGGAATACAAAGCAAATTAAACATCTTATTTATTCTCTGAATTCTCAATGTATTCTAATTTATTAGATTGATTCTTATACATATAAATATGCTTGAATTGGTCACTGTGACCATTACTCATTTAATCATTTTTAATTTGTTCATAACACATTTTTTAATTTTGTTTGTACATATTCCTAATTTGGTCTTTATACGTGTATTGCATTCTTAATTCGATCACTTGTAAAAAAACAAATTAAAAATATGTTAAACGTGTAGGTACTAAATTTAAAAAAAAAATGTTAAATTAATAATAAATAAATAAATAACAATAAGAAACGAATTTGAAATGACATTTGTTGATATAAGTAAGAATTAATATTGTTAAAATTAATAACTATTTTTGAAATATTATCTATTTAAAATTTGGTGAACTTATCATGGTTTTATCCCTAAAAAATATTTCAATGAGATAGCTTAACATCAAATACTAAGTGATGTAAACTTTGTTTTGCAAAATTTTCGATAAAAATATTTCTAATGTTAAAATGTTCAAATCCAATTAATTGATTTCACCTATAATTCATTTGCTTTAGTTTGGCGATAATCTCCAATATCTTCAAATAGTAGTATATTCTACTTTTTCTCATTTTATATATTTTAAAGTATATGAAGCCTATAATGAAGGACTCTTTCAAGGAAAATTCAAATAACTTTCAAATTTTCATATGCCCAAATAATAAACTAAGAACATTACCATACATACATAACTAGTTTTTTTTTTCTTTAGTTTTTCAACCGCTTATTGTTAGGTATTCAAGTGTGAGAGTGGGCATAAAGTTTCACATTGAGTAGAAATGATAAAGTTGAGGTGTATAAAAGAAAAGCAAAGACCCATAGACATTGAGCCTTAAGGTTTTATATTGTAAGTGGTGTCATCTTTTCTCTTATACACCCTCTCCCTTAGAAAATTTTCCAACACTTGAAAACAAAAAACTATTTGTTTCAAGCCATTGATCGATCTATCCTGGAAACCATTCTCAACAAAGAAACTTCCAAGGATATTTGGGATTCAATGAAGAAGAAGTATCAAGGGTCTGCAAGAGCAAAGAGGCAGCAACTTCAAGCTTTTCGTGCTGAGTTCGAAACAATTCGAATGAAGCTGGGAGAATCAATTACAAATTATTTTTCCCGTGTGATGACGATTGTCACCAAGATGCGCACATATGGTGACAAAACTGAAGAAACAAGAGTTGTTGAAAAAATATTGCGGTCTTTAGAACCAAAATTTAATTTTGTTGTATGTGCTATAGAAGAATCTAAAGACATTGACGATCTGTCACTTGATGAACTGCAAAGTTCATTATTGGTACATGAACAAAAATTTAAACAGTCAGAAGTTGAGGAGCAAGCGTTGAAAGCTTCTACCAATACTCATTCCAACAACTTCAGAGGACGGGGTAGAGGTAGAGGCAGAGGACGAGGGAGACAAAGCCATAATGATCAATCTCAAGATAGAGACAAATCTCAAGGCAGAGGCAAAGGAAAGGAACATGACAAATCTAAGGTAGAATGTTTTAGATGTCGTAAGTTTGGTCATTATGCTTCTGAATGTTATACCAGGTTGCCTCGAGACAAGGAAAAGACAGAAAAGTCAAATCTAACAATGAGAGAAGAAAAGGAGACATTGCTAATGGCTGTTGAAGATGAAGAAAATGGTGAATCGGATTTATGGTACGTAGATACAGGCTGTAGTAACCATATGAGTGGAAATAGATCTTCATTTTCATTTCTAAATGAAGATTTCAAATCAACTGTGAGTTTTGGGGATTGCTCTATGGTGAAAGTAATGGGAAAAGGTGATATTAAAATTAGAACCAAGAATGGTTTTATTGAAACAATTTCTAATGTACTGTATGTTCCTGATTTGAAAAGTAATTTGTTAAGTGCTGGACAGTTACAGGAAAAAGGTTACACAATCACCATTAGCAAAGGTGTTTGTGTGAAATTTATGATCCTGTTAGAGGGGCTATTGCTGTTATAAAAATGAGTTCAAACAGGTTGTTCCCTTTAAAGATTGAAAGCATTCAATCTAGTTTAATAGCTAAAGGAAAAGATCCTTTCTGGCTTTGGCATTATCGTTATGGGCATTTGCATTCTGGAGGATTAAGGACTCTCAAACAGAAAGGAATGGTAACGGGTCTTCCAGAAATTGTTGTACCTTCTCAAGTGTGTAAAGAATGTGTTGTTAGCAAACAACATCGATCTCATTTTCCTAGTGGAAAATCATGGAGAGCAAAACATGTTTTGGAACTTGTGCATTCAGACATATGTGGTCCAATAAACCCTTTATCCAATGGAGGTAATAAGTATTTAATTACTTTCATTGACGATTATTCTAGAAAAGTGTGGGTCTATTTTTTACAGGAAAAGTCAGAAGCCTTTGATGTTTTTAAAGCATTCAAAGCAAGAGTAGAAAAGGAATCAGGAAAGCCTATCAAAACTCTTCGAACAGATCGCGGTGGAGAATAATGTTCAAATGAATTTGATGTTTTTTGTGCAGAACATGACATTAGAAAAGAGTTAACAACTGCTTATACACCACAACAAAATGGTGTATCAGAGAGGAAAAACAGAACAATTCTCAACATGGTGAGAAGTTTGCTAACGAAAGGGCAAGTTCCAAAGACATTTTGGCCAGAAGCTGTATGTTGGAGTGTTCATGTTTTAAACAGAAGCCCAACCTTTGCTGTTCAAAACATGACACCTGAGGAGGCTTGGAGTGGAAGAAAACCAGCGAGTACATTATTTCGAATTTTTGGGTGTGTTGGTTATGCCCATATTCCGGATCAAAAGAGAAAAAACTTGATGACAAAGGAGAAAAATGCATTTTTCTTGGTGTTAGTGAGCAATCAAAAGCTTACAAATTGTATAATCCCATCACTAATAAAATTGTTATTAGTCGTGATGTGGTGTTTGATGAAGATCAATTTTGGAGTTGGGATGCAGACAAAGTTGAACAACATCTGCAAGCAGATGTTGATGATGATGTTAATGGTGATAATGATTTTAATGGTGGTGACAAGGAAGATGGTAGGCAACAACCAACAGCTCAAGTGCATAGTGAGCAACAAACAGAACCTACAAATGAATGCCCTCAACGAAACAGAAGGAGACCAGCATGGATGGAGAATTTTGTTGTAGATGAAATTAATAATGAGGAAATTACTCATTTTGCTTTGTTTGCAGATTGTGATCCTACAAGTTTTGAAGCAGCAGTCAAAGAAGAAAAGTGGAGAAAAGCAATGGATGATGAAATTAATTCCATTGAAAAAAATGACACTTGGGAGCTATGTGATCTACCTAAGGATCAGAAAACCATTGGAGTAAAATGGGTTTTCAAAACGAAGTTAAACAAAGATGGTGGACTAGGCAAGTATAAAGCACGTCTGGTGGCAAAAGGATACAACCAACAGTATGGCGTTGATTATACAGAAGTATTTTCTCCTGTTGCAAGACATGACTCGATCCGTTTGGTGGTTGCATTAGCAGCACAAAATTCCTGGAAAATCTTCCAGTTAGATGTCAAATCGGCATTCCTGCATGGATATTTGGAAGAACAGGTATTTATTGATCAACCACCTGGGTATGTTAAATTTGGACATGAAAATAAGGTTTATAGATTGAAGAAAGCTCTTTATGGGTTAAAGCAAGCCCCAAGAGCTTGGTATAATCGCATTGAGACTTATTTTCTAAAAATTGGATTTGTGAAATGTCCTTATGAGCATACCTTGTTTGTTAAAGTGGGAGATAAAGGAAAAATGCTTATAGTGTGTTTGTATGTTGATGATCTTATATTCACTGGAAATTGTGATGTCATGTTTAGTGAATTCAAGAAGTCTATGATGAATGAATTTGAAATGTCTGATATGGGTTTGATGCATTATTTTCTGGGCATAGAAGTAATTCAATCAGAACATAGGATTTTTCTATCTCAAAAGAAATATGTTGGAGAAATCTTGAACAGGTTTCAAATGAAGGATTGCAATCCTGTATGTACTCCAGTTGAATGTGGTGAAAAGCTACACAAAGATCATGATGGGAAAAAGGTTAATAGCACACTATTCAAGCAAATTGTTGGCAGTTTAATGTATCTTACTGCAACTAGGCCAGATATCATGTATTCTGTGAGTTTGATTAGCAGGTACATGGAGAATCCCACTGAGTTACATATGTTTGCTGCCAAAAGAATTCTTCGTTATTTACAAGGAACTCGTGACTTGGGATTATATTATAAGAAAGGTGAAAGGAGTGATTTGATTGGATTCACAGACAGTGACTATGCAGGTGATCTAGATGATAGAAAGAGTACATCTGGTTTTGTCTTCCTGCTTGGAACATGTGCTATTTCATGGTCTTCAAAGAAGCAACGCATTGTTACTTTATACAGTACTGAAGCTGAGTTTGTTGCAGCTACAACTTGTGCTTGTCAAGCCATATGGTTGAGAAAAATTCTTGAAGAATTACAATTCAAGCAAACAAAGGCAACTACAATTAATTTTTTGTGACAATAATTCAACAATCAAATTGTCAAAAAATCCAGTTCTTCATGGAAGAAGCAAGCATATTGATGTGAAATTTTATTTCTTGAGAGATCTTTGCAAAGAGGAAACTGTTGATCTAGTCCACTGCAGGAGTGAAGATCAAGTAGCTGACATATTTACCAAAGCTTTAAAAAGGCTGCCATTTTTGAAGTTGAGAGAGTTGTTTGGTGTCTCAACTATTAATTCTGTGAAGACTTTAAATTGATATAAGTATATATCAGTTTAAGGGAGGGAATGTTAGAAATAATTTAATTTGAATAAATTGTCAGTTACTAGTGGTCTAGTAATTGGTAGGTTACTATAGTGCACAGTAATGCACGATTCTGTTTTAAATAATTTTTATTCTTCTGTTTTAGTCTGCAGACTTAATTCTCAATTATTCTCAATTATGTGTGAATATCAAGAGTTTGTGTAATGTGCCTATTTAAGAGGCTATGTGATTATGAATAAAATATAGAGAGTCATATAATTTTCTATCAGAGTCTGGTTGTCTTGGTAACCGGCTCAGGAAAAGGGCAAACATGTCCTATTGTGGTAAAGCCTAACAGTAGTTAGGGTCACTACTAAAGTAGTGGTTGAGAATCCCCTTGAGGGGAGTGTACCAATGAGGAAAGAGATCGAAGGGACCGTTGTGGTATAAACCCAACAGCAGTTAGGGTAGTCTCACACTTGAGGGGGAGACTGTTAGGTATTCAAGTGTGAGAGTGGGCATAAAGTTCCACATTGAATAGAAATGATAAAGTTGAGGTGTATAAAAGAAAAGCAAAGACCCATAGACATTGAGCCTTAAGGTTTTATGTTGTAAGTGATGTCATATTTTCTCTTATACACCCTCTCCCTTAGAAAATTTTCCATCACTTATCGTCTCATAAATATAAAATTTCATACAAAAAAATTACTTAAATAGTTGACATAAGGTGAATGTTTACATTAATTTCAGAAATTTTCTACTTATTTTTATCTTAAGAAGTAATTTTTTAATTGATAAATATGTTTATATAATCAATTACGTAACGAAATTTGTATAAAAACATTATATCGAATTGTCAATAAATTTTATCAATCAACAGTCTTATTTTTGTATAATGTAAACCCCCCTAACACTTTATATATATATATGGAGGAAGAGGGACACTGCATCCCAGGGTTGGTTTGTCGATAAAACAAATATGTAAATTCTTTTTTTTAATGTTTCGGGAAATTAATAGATACATTGAAAATTGCATGTATGGACAAGTAATTTAAGCACACGACTTCTTTGGGTTTTAAAACATGACTTCTAGTATAAAAAATAATGAAGTTGGGTTTGTTTAAAGTCTATTTTGAAATATGACAAATATTTTTCAAAAATAAAAAGTGAAAAATTTAGAAGTTGTATTTTAAAATACTCATATTATTTAAAGGTAAATAAATTATATTTTAAAACTTGACCTTTTTTAAGTTGTGTATTAAAATCTGACTTTTACCATTACAAATTGTGACTTGAAATACAACTCACCCGTCATATACTTAATTTAAGTATACTCATTGCTGTAATTTATTTAAGAAAACACTCTCAACACTTCAAAAAGAAAAGTTGCAAATAAAAAACACAACAAAAATACAGATTTAGCATCGATCAAAACCAATTGCTAAGAATAATTAATGTGGGATTTACATTACAACGCAATAAATTTTAAAATTGCGGACACTAATCTATTAACTTTTCAAGATTGATTCTAACTGACATTAATCATTAAAAACAATTTTGTACAATATCTTTATTTTCACATTAAAAAAATAAACAAAAAAATATGGATAAATGAAATAAATATGATAAAATTTATATAGAAAAATGTGAAGGATAAATTTTGTGATTTAATTTGTTAAAACTAGTTCATTGAATTAAAAATAATATATTATTTATATTTTATCTCAAAAATATAAAAATTCATATAAATAAAATTAATAATACTAATTTATATAATAATTTTATTTTTTAATTGATGAAATATGAATATTTAAATTAAAAATAATTTATAATTCATATTTTATCTAACAAATACATGTAAGATATAAATAAAATTAATATTAACTTAGTTTATAATAATTTAAATAAATATTAAAAATAAAATAATATTAACTTAAATAAATATAAATATTAAAAATAAATAAGATTAACATTAATTATATTTTAAAATAAATATAAATATTTTTAATTATATAAAAATTAAAAATAATTAGTATCATCTTAAAATGAACTAAATTAATTTTTATTAGTGTTCAATATTAAAGAGAATCTGTTAGAGTTAATTAAGCTTAGAATTATCTGAAATAATTTAGGTCTTCTAACTTTCTTTTTTTAATTATTTTTTTCATCTTACTAGTGTGATAATTTGACTGATGTTATTATTAAAAATTAATTTAATGTTTTTTATGGTGAAAAATAGATAAAAAATTTAAAATGTTTAATTAAAGAGAAATAGAAAAATTAAGAAAAATGATAGAGAAATGAATTAAAGTATATGAGAAATACATTGAATAAATACAAGTGAGTCTGATTTTATTTGTTTTTAGTTCACTAAAAAAATTAAAATTATTTTCACTATCGCTATTTTCACTCTCTTATTTCATGGTACTAAACATTACATTAAAGATGACAAAATATATTGATTTGATTTACTTAATTTGCAAAAAATGATGGGACATACTGGGCGAATCAACCTTCTAACTACTCCATCCGACCATTATTTATTTTATTTTATAATATTAAATGTTATTAGGCGTTTAAACTTAAAAACTCTACTATATATTTTTCCAAGTTTTTAAAGAAAAATATATTAATCGTTATGGTTAGTGTATTTATAAATTCAAAATCTCTAATACTAATGGACAAATTTATGTTGAAAACAAATTTAAACAAAATTGTGTAATATATTTTAAATAATTTAATTAAATTAACTTTACGAAATAAAAAGAACTTAAACATTTTCTTTTTCATTTCTAGTCTAGGGTTAGCCTCCTAAGTGCTAAACTATCCTCAGAGGACTCAAACATGATTTTCAATTATCATTCTATTTCAACCTATGTTTATTAGACTAATTACAAGATGAAGCAAAGGAGATAAAGATGAGAAATGTAAAGGGAGGTTGTTGAACTACCTCTGTTTTTTATTATTTCCTTTTCTTCAAAGGGTTGAATTCTGGCATTGTGGAGCGTGCCATACATTTTCTTTTTATTTTTTACAGTTATTTATTTTTTTAATCTAGGACTATTTATAAAACTACATGTCTTGAAAATAATAACTATTAATGTCAGATTTGATTCAAGTAATAAATATAAAAAACATTGACATGTTTTTTTAAGTGATATCGTATGATAATTGACTGATTTTTAGTTTTCATTAATTTATATTTAATCACATAATTAGAACTTATTATTTATATTTTTTACAACTTTAAATATAATCAACTTAGAATAATCTAACTTTGCTTTTGGAGTGTTTCTCTTACAAAGGAATGAATAAATTCCTTACTTTCTAACTCATTGGGCCATTGAATTTCCTTTACATTTCTGAATTTCTCACTTATTTCCACTTTTTTTTACTCTTTAGTGGAAAGTATAATGGCAGTCAACGAAGTTTTCCATATCTCAAAAGTTGTCTTACTGTGTTTAAGTAAATGTTCGTAAACTTATTTTTAATCATAATAATTTTGGTTAAGAATAATTTTAAAATGAAATCATTTGTTTTTAAATACTTTTATTTTAAAAATAACCTATTAGCGAAACTAAATATAGTTTCTTTATCCAACACAACAACTACTCAACATTACTTAAATTCAAAAGTGATTTTGGACTTAAATACAATTTTTCTGTGTGAAATTAAAAAAGTAATTAATAGATAATAAAGCTGATAATAATCAAATTATCATGTTAGGCAACACATTTTCTAAAAAAATTCAGAAAAGTTTAATCAACAGTAAAGGTTGTGTTTAAAAGCATTCTAGTACTGTTGTAATTTATAGTACTCTTTGAAACATTTGTTTTGATTTCCTAATTCCTTCCCAAACATAAATATATATTTTATATGAGATAATTTTAAATAAGTTTTATTTTTGCTAAATAAAAGTGGATGAACATAAACAAACATTAATGACATGTTGAGTTGCTAACAGAAGTTTTTTACAAATTGCAGTTACAAAAAATGTTTTTTTTTAAAATTAGAAAAATAATATAATTAACTATCCTAATGAAAATTTGTTTTTATGTACTAGAAAGAGATTCACGTTTATTAGTTCCTTTACCTTTAAAACCCTAATTAAATTAACACACTTGAAAGACCTAAATATCTACACTATTGTAGAGAGTTTTTCTGGCAATATTTTTATTTTATTTTATTGTATCTTTTAATCTAACTATTTTTCATTTAATACACTGTTTACCTGCATTGTCTTCATATGAGTTACCGACACCTATCTTTAGTGACGGGAATCCGCAGAAAGGAAAAACACCCCAGTTTTTGCAATAAATAATATTTGAGTTCCTCATTATATACATTCATTCAAAAACTTTTCGTTCTATTACTTTTTCCACTCTAGTTTTAATGTATATACATTCATTAGACATTCATAATTGTACCAAATATTAGAGTCAAATATTATTTGCAATACATATAATTTAAAGAATTTAGTAAAAACATACCTCTAATGTCAAAACATACACCAATTTTTTGTGCAAATAAAGCAATGTTTCCCACTCAATTATTGAAAATTGTTTTCGTCGATAGAAGAAAGTAATTTAAAAAATTCAAGGTAGTTGTCTAGCTTTTCTAGTACCATGTTTTTCAAGTTTTTTTCATATAGTTACACTACAACTTAAATTTTTTTTGTGTACGATAAAAAACAACATATCATCTTGAATTGAGACTTCAAGGTTCAACCCGAGTTAAGCTTGGCAACACAGCGGAATATTTGTTACATTAATTAATTACTCTTCCCAGACAAGTATTAAGAAGCTTGAGGATGGGTGGTTAAACGTTACGTAACACAATGAATTAAAGTAAAAAAAAAAACATAGTAATTGATTAGTGATGTGGACCATAACCACGACAGTTTCCAGAATGGATTCGATTTACACAGAATTCACTTTTTTCAATGCATGATCCCATAATGCCTCAAATATATAGACATGTTTATTTCTTATTTTTCAAAAAAACATTAACAAACTCGTGGGGCCATTCTAGGCTAAGGCACATGACTAAAGGGTTTTGCCTCTCTTTTATGGGATGAAGCAAAGTCGTGATGGTCAGATTTTTTTGTATATGATAATGGTCGATGTTCTTGAAATAAAAAATAAAACGAAAAAGTTAATGTCTCGCATTGTCATAATTAAAATTAGAACATCCACCCCAAATCAATGCCAATACTCCTCATCTATATGACGTATGTCTTAGCTCAAGTAACCTTGTACAGTAACAGCATTGTGGCACAATTGCTCCATTATATATTGAGCACTGGCGACACACTTCATGGCACAAAACAGAGAACACAAACAATGGTGTCACCAATCATACCCTTGTCACTTTTAGTCCTCCTTTTATCACTTTCATTGGCTAACTCAGCTTCACTTCCAGAAAGTTTTGTCCAATGTCTCACCTTGAATTCGGACACACAAGCTTCATCAATTTACACTCCAACCAACCCTTCATTCACCACCATCCTTGATTCCTGCGCACAGAATCTAAGGTGTTTGGTGCCTTCAGCACCGAAACCTGAGTTTATATTCACACCCTACAGTGATTCCCATGTCCAAGCAGCAGTAATTTGCTCCAAGAAACTTGGGATACACTTTATTGTGAGAAGTGGAGGCCATGACTATGAGGGAATCTCCTATGTTTCTAAAATTGAGAGCCCCTTCATAATTATTGACTTGGTCAAGCTCCGTGGCATCAATGTTGATATCCAAAGCAACACTGCTTGGGTTCAAGCTGGTGCCACAACTGGTGAACTGTACTACAGAATATATGAGAAGAGTTCAGTTCATGGTTTCCCTGCAGGCCTTTGTACAAGCTTAGGAATTGGAGGGCATATTACAGGAGGAGCGTATGGAACCATGATGAGAAAGTATGGCCTTGGGGTGGATAATGTCCTAGATGCTAAAATTGTTGATGCCAATGGCAGAATTCTTGACAGGGAAGCCATGGGGGAAGACCTATTTTGGGCAATAAGAGGAGGTGGAGGTGGAAGCTTTGGCATCCTTCTTTGGTGGAAGGTAAAGCTGGTTCCTGTGCCACCAACTGTGACAGTTTTTACAGTTACCAAGACCCTTGAGCAAGGTGCAACACAGATTCTTCACAGATGGCAAGAAGTGGCTCCCTATATTGATGAAAACCTCTTCATCAGAGTCATCATTCAGCCATTCAGTGCTGGAAATAAAACTCAGAGGACCATCACAACATCTTACAATGCTCTCTTCCTTGGTGGGGCCAGGACACTCCTCCAAGTCATGAAGAGAAGCTTCCCTGAGTTGGGTTTGACAAGAAAGGATTGCTTGGAAACTAGCTGGATCAAATCTGTGCTCTATATCGCAGGCTTTGCAAGTGACACCCCTCCTGAAGTCCTTCTTAAAGGAAAGTCAACATTCAAGAACTTCTTCAAGGCCAAATCAGATTTTGTGAGAGAACCAATACCAGAAACTGGGCTTGAAGGGCTGTGGCAAAGGTTGCTGACAGAAGATGCCCCATTGATGATTTGGAACCCGTATGGCGGAAAGATGAGCCAGATTTCAGAATCTGACACCCCATTTCCTCATAGAAATGGAACGCTGTATAAAATTCAGTACCTTTCTTTGTGGCAAGAGGGAGACAAGAATGCTGCCAAGCACATAGATTGGATTAGGAAGCTTTACAACTACATGGGTCCTTATGTTTCTTCCTTGCCAAGGGAAGCATATGTGAATTACCGGGATCTTGATTTGGGGGTAAACACCAAGAACAGCACAAACTACATTCAGGCAGGTTCTTGGGGCTATAGGTATTTCAAGAACAACTTCGACAGGTTGGTAAAGATTAAGACCAAAGTGGATCCTGAAAACGTGTTCAGACATGAGCAAAGCATCCCACCACTTCCAATCTGAATACAAAAGGCAAGGAATGGGAAATAAGTCATTGTGATGCTATAATTACTAGACTGGTATCTATAAATTTGTGAAAGGGTTAATAACTTAATATACTAGTTTAGAGTAAGGAGGATACAATACCTAATTGTTTTTGGCCAAGTTAATGTTGTGAGAAACAGATTATGTACCTAATTGTTGTGTCTTTCTGATTTGTGTATTTCACTATATTATGTATGACTCTCTGAAGTGTTGTTTCTCTTGAACATGATTCTCAAGTGTATTACTCGAAAACAAAACAAAAATCTTGGATAGGGAAAACTAATTTCCTTCACTGTGCCAGTTATTTTTGTTTACTATATCGATCAAGATTCCAAATTTGGCTTCAGCAAAAACTCACCCCAAGCGTCAAATTTGTAAAACCAATGGATCTTACAGTTTAGGGAGCATGATAATTTATGGGCACCACTGAACATTTATTTAGTTTGATTTAGAAATTAGATAGAGCATTTAAAACCAACAATTCCACTCCTAACTGAGAAGAACCTTCGACTAAAAAACATCATTGAATTTTCTTATTAAACTTGCTAATTATGATTTTGGTGAAAAAGGAAACTTAATAAAAGAAATTGAGAAGCACTTTTAGATTCCCCGGAGATAAAAAGATTTTAGAAAATACTCCATCAGGCTGTTTTTGAAATAGTAAAAGAAAATGTATAAGATGATATAATAACGAAATATGATTAAACTATTAATATAAATGTGTTTAAAGTGCTTGTGTTTTGCTTTAAGATTCTCAGTATAACGTTGTGCTGTTACGTAGGAAAATGTACATTTATAAGAGGACAAGACAACATAATTTAATCAATGTGAAGTGGTTATATTTTTCTTTAGGTTGTCAATATAGTATTATCTTTTTATTTAAGAAAATGATATTTTGACATTTATAAAAAGACAAAAAATATTCACTTAATTAACAACCTAATTTAATAATATAATAATAAAATATGATTAAAATATTAAAATAAATTAATATAAAGTTATTGTATTTTATTTTGGGATTCTCAATATGATATTTTGACATTTACAAAAAGATAAAAAGCATTCACTTGAACATTCAATTTACTAATATAATAATAAAATGTGATTAAAATATTACTATAAATAACCATCAACTGGTTATAATTATTTAAGAAGGTGAGTATAACATTATCATTTTCTGTGTATCATGTATCTGATTCCCTAAGGTGTTTGATAAATAGAAGACAAGTAAAATTAGATTTTCGGTTATTACAAAATTTGTTATGTATTAATTGGGCTTTCAAGTAAGTTTCAGCCTACTTATATCACAAGATTTTGATAGTTTTTTTTATTAAGATGATTTTTTTTTCTTTCTTTGGAATGAGTTGAAGAAGAAATTTTAACCATTATATGATTAGTGTTATATTTGTTAGAATACAAGTGTGATTGTAGTCTCACATTGAGTAGAATGAGTAAGTTGAACATCATATAAGTGAAAAGACCTATAAACTCCTTATTTTTTGGTTAGAGATAACTTATGTAGTTATATTTATAGTTCATTCTTCCTTCTAAAATCTTTCAAAAATTTGATGGTTACTCAGGTGATTATAAGTTAGAACATGTATTAATATTAACCAAAATATTAGAGATTATTGTTTAATTATTAAAATATTAATAATGGTTTATAAACAAAAATAAGATATGTAAGTATATCAATGCTATCTAAGGAGATGTTTTAAAAAAAAATCATATGAACTTCAAAAGAAAGTCAACCAAAAAAAATGAAATTTGTTTTTTAGAAGATAAAATTTTAATTCTATAAGTTTTAGCTCACGTATAAATTAATTTTAGTTGGATAAAAAAAATTTTATTTGGTTTAATTTATTTTCTTTTAAATATTTATAAAAGAAATTTCTTTCAATTAGTCATAAAAAAATCACAGTGACAATTTTGTAAATATTTGTAACTTTAAAATCATAGTTAAACATTATCACTAAAATTATAAAAACAAATATGATTTTACAAAATTGTTAATAAACGAAATTAATAATGATTTATTTAAAAATTGTCGTCATATATTTTATTTAATGCCAAAATTATTATAATTTTATAATTTTTTTATTTTTTTGAATGTTTTTCTCTTCATCTCTACAAATCGTCATCACTTAACACCATTGTATTTTGTCATTCTCTATAAAATGTTGCCACACATATATAATGTTTAATCATTGTTTAATATTGTCTTGAATTAAAGTATACCTTACAAAAATATTTGAATTTGCATATTGTGATACATTTTATAAAGTTCAATGAATTCTTAAAATATACAATGATAAATTAAATGTGTTACCAATGCTTACTTGTTATATATTTTAAAAAATTTCTATTAAAACTAGCTTAGTTATAGAAATTAAAGGTCTTTCTTGTTTATCATTTATTATTAAACTCTATAAAATATAACATTCAATAGACCATACTTTAAAATTGATGATGGTAAGTACAGTCCCATTAAGACTAAAGGTTGCTCTTATGACTTGTTTACTATCACAGCATAGGTTAGCATTATGAGATACTGTCTTCTAATAAGCCTGAAAGACCATGTGATTGGGATGGTGACATAGACATTCATGATATACATATTTCATTCTCAATAGTGTTTTTTGTAATAATCTTTGCATTGATAACATGATTTGCTATTCTTGTTATTATTAATCTACTACCATTATCAAGTTCCTTAAAATCATGATTGATGTTTTAATCTTGAGTTTAATTTTATGATTTGACATTCTTGTTGTAGTTAATGGATTTAGAAATTTCAGAATAATTACACCATATGCATCAACTATTACTGTTTTATAATTATCAATGCAATTAGAGATGAGAGATTATTTTTCCTTTCCTACAATAGTATATATAAATTGTTTCATATTTAATATTAATTACTTGAATATGCGTAAATACAATATAATGTACTACTAAGCTAGAAAACAAATACCATGAATTAAGGACAAGACATATTCGTTGATTTCATCCATAGTTTCAATTTTGTTGGCGCTCTGATTTTCAAAAAGTTTTCAATTTTGTAGTTATCCATGAATGTTGGATATGTGCTTCTGACTATAGCTTCAAAGAATGTATTAGATTTGTTTTGTTTTCTCATGAAGTTATTCAGGGTTCTATCTAATGGTTAGCTTGTTTTAATAATTCTAAAACTTTACTTTCTGAAAAAATATTACAAACAAGTTATCTAATCTAGGATTTGGAATCTTAAATTTTGAATGAGTTTTCAGCTTGCTGGTAACAAAAGAGATGTGATTCCACTTTATGTAACTATCAAAATGATTTTTTGTTATGATAGTAAAGTTGTTGATAATATTTTTCACATAAATATTTTGGTTGTCATCTTATAACCATATAAAAATAACATTTCTTCTTCATTCCTGTTAAGAAACTCAATTATAATTTTGAAAAATATCTTTTTGTTTATTTTGGAAATTATAAAAACACGTTAAATTATATATTAATTTAATACATATACATTGTAGTATAATTATAAATATAAAATTGTATTAGTATACATTACTTTTTAAACAATTGAAGTTTGATTGAAATGATTATTGTTGATCAACTATATCATAACCTAATTCTATATTTATCAACCTATTTTGTAAATGAGATGTATCTTATCAATCAAGGTAAGACATTGACAGATAGTCCTTAAAACTCTTCTTATCTATAGTAGTTTTTTTTTTTTATTTCAACCAATTTTAAATTTTGCAGTATCACAAATATTAGATATAATTCTGCATAAAAATTATGATTCATTAACGTATTCACCGTTAAAGTTATAATAACACTATGGTGTTATGGTTACTTTTCTTTCATTATATGAAACTCCATCTAATAGTATTTCTTTGTAATACTTTTATGTGAAACATTTGTTTTGATTTCTGAATTCTTTCAAAAACATAAATATATATTTTGTGAAATAATTTTGTATCAAGTTTATATCTGTTGAATAAAAGTGAATGAACATAAACAAACATTAATTAATGAAATGTTGAGTTGCTGACATTACAAATTTCTATTAAAAATATGTTTTTTATTTTTTACAAATTAGAAACATGATGTAATTAATTCTCCTTATGGCTTCTTTTCATGTACTAAAAGAGATACATTCATTAAAAAAAACTTTTCGTTTTTAGTACTTTTTTTACCCTAATTTTAATTATAATGTATATACATACACTTAGATATTCATTATTATACTGACTAAACCTTATATTTAAACTTTAAGTATTATTTGCAATACATATAATTTAAAGAATTTAGTAAAAACATATATTTAATGTTAGAACATACACTAAATTTTTGTGCAAATAAAACATGTTTCCTACTTAATCACTGAAAATTGTTTTCTATAGAAGAAAATAATTTAAAGAATTAATTATAATTTTTTAACTTTTTCAGTACTTTGTTTTTCAATTCTTTTTTATATAGTTACACCAAAACATAAAGTTTTGTTGTATGCGTTAAAAAAATAACGTATCATTTTGAATTGTGACTTCAGATTCATGTTATTGGGAAATATTTGTTATATTAATTACTCTTATCAAACAAATATTAATATTAAGATCATATATAATAAAAATTATTTATTATTATTATTTATAGTTTAAAAATTATGAAATGCGAGTTACATAATTAAATAATTATAATTTATATTTAATTAAATAATTCTAAACAATTTTTAAAAAAATTTATAAATATTTTTTATATCACATCATCAATTTCAATAATAAATTATTATAAAATAAATTTAACAAATAAATCTTATTAAAAATATTTATAATGTGATTTTTTATTAAATTTTATAACTTAAAAATAATAAAATGTAAGTTATATTATTAAATAATTATTAGAATTATTTAAATAAGCAACTATTAAATAATTATAAAAAAAATTTAAAAAATTATAAATATTTAAATAATAAATTATTATAATTAACTATAAGTATCTGTAAATAATTTTTTATTAAAAATAAATATATAACATCGACAATGCATTAAAGTAAAAAAATAAATACATAGTAATCTATTAGCTATGTGTAGCATAGGATCTTAACGACGAGAGTGCCCAGAATGGATTCGATCTTCACAGAATTCACTTTTTTCAATGCCTGGTCGCATAATGCCTCAAATATATACATATGTTTATTTCAAAATTTCGCCATACACAATCACTTCATATCTTATTAAACATTCATTTAATATTAATAATATAACCATTTTTCAAAATATAAAATGATTTAGAATAATTCAACTAAAAAAAATTAAATATTATTATTATTTTATTAGATATTTAAGACATTGGAAAATTAATAGGTGTTGTGAAATATTTTCTTATTTTTATTTCTTGTTCTTCACAAAAACATTAACAAACTCGTGAGGCCATTCAAAACTAATGCCGTATTTGGTTTCAACTATGCATGTGATATGATACTCTACAATATCGGTCTTTTGTATTGTATATAATTATAATATTAATATATGTAAATTTCTGGAAGTAATATTTATACTATATTTTATCTTTTTTTCAACATTTGAAATTAATATATATATATATATATATGTGGAAAATTTTAAAACATTAATAAATTAGAATATTTCAATTTTAGATGTTTACTCACGAAATAAAATTTATATATATAGGGAAAATTTTAAAACATTAACAAATTGGAATGTTTCAATTTTAAATATTTATCAGGAAATAAAATTTTCATTAAAATTCATTTATTATTATAAAATTTGGAATTTAAATTAATTTGGAAACTAATATAAATAGGAATATTGATTTATTAAGTAAATAAGATCATTTTACTTTTTTTTCTCCACATTTAAAATTAAAATATTCAATTTTTTAATGTTTTTAAAATTTCCATATATATATATGAAAATTTTTAAAACATTAGAAAATTAGAATATTTCAATAACATTTTTTTCATTAAAATTTACATTAAAAGTCACTCATTATTATAAAATTTGAAAGTTAAATTAATTTGAAATGTAAATAAGAATATTGGTTTATTAAGTAATTAAAATCATGTTTTCTCAACATTTAAAATTGAAATATTCTAAATTTTCCATATAAACTGTAATATCTCAACTATATCTTTCTATTAAAAATTTTGATATGAATAATTTTCCCATTTAATTTAAGTTTTATCTAATTTAGTGGCTTACTTAAAGATTTTAAAATTTAATTAATATTAGGATGAAATTGTTGATATTAAAGATATATATGTTAATAATAATTAATATTATTTATTATTTATATGGATAAACATTAAAGAAAATTAAATTAAATATAAAAACTTGAGATGTACAAAAATTTAATTATTTAATATAATTAATTTTCAATTATAATAATTTAAATATTTATTAAAGTTGAAATTACAAAATTAAAATTTTCATTATATTAATTTAAAGATTGTAAGATCAAATTGCTAAAAATTTAATCGCTTGTCAATATCTTTGAATTGACTTTAGAATTTGAAGAATTTGATCTAATTTTTAAAATTAAAAGTTAATTTCATTCTATCATTACACGTAAATTAATTTATTTAATCAGGACATGCATTAGTAGTATAATAGAAAATGATTATATTTCATTATTAATTTAATTTGGTCAATAATTTTTAATTTTAATATTAGAAATTTTTACTTTTCTAAAGTAAATAATAACAAAATAATTAAATTTATATAAAAATATAAAATTATATTAACAGTTTAATCATTGGTGTATTGTTATGAAATGTTATTAACAGAAAACAGTTTAAATTTTATTTTTAACTTTATAAATTAATTAATTTATAATTGATCATTTTAAAATTTTAATTTATACTTATTTTTATTAAAATTAAACTAAAAATATTATTTTTATAATTTATTATATTATCTAATTAATTTATTTTTTCTCTGTTATATCATTTATATCTATTACAATCTTTTTATTTATTTCCAATGAATTTTTATTCACTTTCTATATGAATATTGTGAGTTTCCCTACCTTGAATTCCTTTTCTGGCCCCAGCTTCATCGTCATGGCACAATTGCACCATTATATATTGAGCACTGGCCACACACTTCTTGCAACAAAACATAGAACACAAAAACAATGGTGTCGCCAATCGTACCCTTGTCACTTTTAGTCCTTCTTTTATCACTTTCATTGGCTAACTCAACTTCACTTCCAGAAAGTTTTGTCCAATGCCTCACCTCGAATTCGGACCCAAAATCTGCATTTGATTCAACAATTTACACTCCAACCAACCCTTCATTCACCACCATCCTTAATGCCACCGCACAGAATCTAAGGTATTTGGCGCCTTCAGAACCAAAACCTGAGTTTATATTCACACCCTGCACTGATTCCCATGTCCAAGCAGCAGTAATTTGCTCCAAGAAACTTGGGATACACTTTCTTGTGCGAAGTGGAGGCCATGACTATGAGGCAGTCTCGTATGTTTCTGAAATTGAGAGCCCCTTCATAATTATTGACTTGGTCAAGCTTCGTGACATCAAAGTTGATATCCAAAGCAACACTGCTTGGGTTCAAGCCGGTGCCACGAATGGTGAACTGTACTACAGAATATCTGAGAAGAGTCCAGTTCATGGTTTCCCTGCAGGCCTCTGTACAAGCTTAGGTATTGGAGGGCACATTACAGGAGGAGCATATGGAGCCATGATGAGAAAGTATGGCCTTGGGGTCGACAATGTCGTAGATGCTAAAATTGTTGATGCCAATGGCAGAATTCTTGACAGGGAAGCCATGGGAGAAGACCTATTTTGGGCAATAAGAGGAGGTGGAGGTGGAAGCTTTGGCATCCTGCTTTGGTGGAAGGTAAAGCTGGTTTCTGTGCCACCAACTGTGACAGTTTTTACAGTTACCAAGACCGTTGAGCAAGGTGCAACACAGATTCTTCACAGATGGCAGGAAGTGGCTCCCTATATTGATGAAAACCTCTTCGTCAGAGTCATCATTCAGCCATCCAGTGTTCCAAATACGACTCAGAGGACTATCGCAACTACTTACAATGCTCTTTTCCTTGGTGAGGCCACGACACTCCTCCAAGTCATGAACACAAGCTTCCCTGAGTTGGGTTTGACAACAAAGGATTGCTTGGAAACTAGCTGGATCAAATCTGTGCTCTATATCGCAGGCTTTCCAAGTAACTCCACTCCTGAAGAACTTCTTCAAGGAAAGCCAGTATTCAAGAACTTCTTCAAGGCCAAATCGGATTTTGTGAGAGAACCAATACCAGAAACTGGGCTTGAAGGGCTGTGGCAAAGGTTGCTGACAGAAGATGCCCCATTGATGATTTGGAACCCGTATGGTGGAAAGATGAGCCAGATTTCAGAATCTGACACCCCATTTCCTCACAGAAATGGAACACTGTATAAAATTCAGTACCTGACAGTGTGGCAAGAGGGAGAGCAGAATGTTGAAAAGCACATAGATTGGATTAGGAATCTTTACGACTACATGGGTCCTTATGTTTCTTCCTCACCAAGGGGAGCATATGTGAATTACCGGGATCTTGATTTGGGAGAAAACACCAAGAACAGCACAAACTACATGGAGGCAGGTTCTTGGGGCTGTAGGTATTTCAAGAACAACTTCGAGAGGTTGGTTAAGATTAAGACCGAAGTGGATCCTGGGAACGTCTTCAGGCATGAGCAAAGTATCCCACCAGTTCCAGTCTGAATACAAAGGCAAGGAATGGGAAATAAGACACTGTAATGCTACAGTTGCTACACTGGTATCTATTAATTTGTACCTAATTGTTTTGTGTCTTTCTGATCTGTGTATTTCACTTTATCATCGATGAGTAACTGATGTGTTGTTTCTCTTAAACATGATTCTCAAGTGTATTACTCGAAAAAGCAAAAATAATTTCTTTCACAGGGAAAACCAATTTCTTTCACCGTGCCAGTTATTTCTTATGGAACTTGCGAATTATGATTTTGGTTCAAAAACGAAACTTAATAATCAACTTCCATGCCACGAATCTTTCACAAATGAAGTCACGGCAAATTTAGGCTTCGTCTCACTTTTTTTTAGAAGTTATTTTCTAAAACATTTCTATCTACACAACTGAGTAACCAATTATCATTTAAATTCTATCAAGTTTTAAAAACTGTTTTCAAATTAAATGTTCCAAAAACCAAAGAAGAGAATTTACTTGAAGATGTTTTCTCATTTGTTTTTCTTCATGTGTCCTCTGGAAGAAATCAGAGAACAACATTTAGAGAAAAAAAATTGACACTTTAGATGTGCCCAGAGATAAACAAATTTTAGAAATGCTCCATGAAGCTGTTTTGGGAATAATTAACTCTAACATAACGGATGATATTATAATTTCTAAACATCTAGTTAGGATAATTTTTTAATATAACTTTCATAAGTGGATTATATTTAATTTAATTTAAAAATAATTAATTTATATTCACTTATTATATAATTGTATGTTTTACCTTCTTTGGTGTGAAATTTGTAACATTATTATCTTTTAATAAATCGGACATGACTGTTCTAAAAATTATAAATAAATCTTCGTATTTATTATCCAACATAACTGGCATTGAATACTTTGGATTACTTTTCTAATAAATCGGACATGACTGTTTTAAAAATTATAAATAAATCTTTATATTTATTATTTAAGATAGCTGACGCTGAATGCTTTGGGTTAATTAAGAAATGAAAGTTTTTAATTAGATCAAGAAATATTCTATTGTTTTGTGTTTCACTTCATTATATGTAAGTCACGTATATTAACCTTTTACTCCTAGTATTTGACAAGTATAGAAAAAAACTTACATGCTTCCAGATTATATGCTTTTAGATTACTGAAGCACTTGTGGGTATAATTGTTAATTTGGTCTAATTTAAAGGGGTTTACTCTGATTTAGATCAGACAGGTAAAAAAATTTCACAAAACTAAAAGTGTAAAAGACAAAAAATATCAACAAAAATTTCATAGACTGAGATCAATTGATGAGTAATTTTTAAAATAAAAGATATTATTTAAAAATAAAAATAATAGAAAAAATTACTCAAATAATATATATATATATATACGAGGAACATTTACTCCATCTAAATCTAAATTTATTATGTCAGATCTAGTCAAGTTAATGTTAGACTCATATAAATTAAATTAAGTCAAACACATCTAAGCCGCATTGAGTTGGACTTATCTTAGATCGAGTTGGGTAGGGCTAACTTTAGGTTGAGTAGAGTCAGGTTCATATGAGTCAAGTTAGACTCATGTTGGCTGAGACGAGTTAGATATACGTTAAGTCAAGTCGAGTTGAGTCTACAATAGGTTAAGTCAAGTCGAGTTTGGCTCAAATCAAGTTAGACCTACATTCAGTCGAGTTGAGTTGAATCCATATCAAGTCGTGTTAAGTACAATCCATGTTGAATCATATTAGCTTAAACCGAAACAAGGTCACTAAGGACGAACCTATGTCTAAGCAATGTTGGGTCAAGCCCATGTCAAATTAAGATGAGTCAAACTCAAGTTAAATTAGGTTGGATAAATTGAATTGGATCCTAACATTTCAATTATATTACAAATAATAAAAATTAATTAGATACCAATTTATAATTAATATAAAATATTTAAGGATCAATTTATAATTTAAAATATTTTAAAAACTCATACAATTCTAAAAAGTATTTAGAAATTGAAATCTTGTTGTAGACAAAGACTAATTTACTTTATGTATGACTTTCTAAGTAGAGTTTTTTCAATCTATTCATTTTAATGATCTAATAAAAAGAATTTTTTAAAAATAAATTAAAATTTATTCATTTTGAAGAAGAACATATTTAAAATCTTGGACTTGAATTTTAAGAGTTAAATATAATAGAGGGATTTTATTAGACATACAATCACTTCTTACATTTTTTTTATCATACTAGTTCTTTCCTTTCTTTCTCCATCACCTATTATCTCACACTTCTCTTCTCTCTCTTGTTACCCTACCTCTCTAGTGACAAAATTGTAATATTGTATTGTGGAAAATCAATTTCACTTTTACTCAAATTTAGGTATTTAAAGGGAAAGTTGTATTATATTACCAAACAATCCGGAGAGTAATTAAGTATTACATTACGATCGGTAACATTAACTTTGTAAAAGTTTACAGTTAAAGTTTTACCTTAATTAATCTAACCCGGGAAATAAAGTCTCTTGTAACATATCTGAAAATAAATTTCAATTAAACTGTTTTAGTAATGTATCATTTTAAAATTGATTTTTAAATAAATATTTGTGAACAATTAATTATCTCAAACTTAATTTAAACGAATTAAACTGTTTTAGCAATGTATCATTTTAAAATTTATTTTCAAATAAATATTTGCAGACAATTAATTATCTCTAACTTAATTTAAACTATTCAAGAAGTGATACAAATGATAAATGTATTAAATCTAAGGTTGAATAAAGTTGAATAAGTTTTGGAAAATTGGTGGATCATACTTGGGCTTTTTACTGGGCTTCATTGGGCTTTTTATAAAGATCGGTTTTTTTTGGGTCATTTTTTCTGCATCTCCACCTTTTCTTCCTGCACCTCCAAAATGCAATTAAAATTACTAAATTATTCCTTCACCCCTACTTTTTTATATTGGTTTTCTTTTCAAATTGTGTAATCTAGTAAATATTTTCGAATTGTACAATTTGAAAGTCATATTCACGATTACACAATTGAAAATGACTTATGAATTGTGTAATCCAAAAGTCTTTCCAGATTCAAAAATGACTTTCGGATTATACAATCCGGAAGTCATTTTTGGATTTCAAAATAACTTCTGGATTAGAAAAAAATTGTCAATTGTCTTCTGGGTTCTACAATTCGGAAGTCAAAAAAATGATTTTCTTTTATCTTCTGGATTCTACAATTTGAAAGTAAAAAAATGATTTCAGGAATCCGAAAAACACTTTTACCTTCTGGATTCCACAATCTAGAAGTCAAAAAAATGATTTCTAGAATCCAGAAAACACTTTTACCTTCCAAATTCTACAATTCACAAGTCAAAAAAATGATTTATGGATTTTAGAATCTGGAAAACACTTTTATCTTCCAGATTCTACAATCCAGAAACCAATCCAAAAAAATTTTAGGGATAATTTTAGTATTTTGAAAATTTTGGGGGTGCAGGAAGAAAATTGGAAGGTGTAGGAAGAATTACACTTTCTTTTTTCTTTGGGATGAGTGGATGAAAACATTCGCAATTTCTTCGATATTTTTCTCCTACACCCCATTTTCTAACATATGCATTTGATCCTTTTTTGTTTTATTATTTATTCTACTAAATAAAATCTTTAAGGAAAGTTATATTTCAATATGCTATAGGTGGAAAGTCTCTTGATTTACTTGTAAGAAAATAAATATGACTTCATGAAAAAATTGAGATGGGATATGAAAAGAAAAAACTTCAAAGTAAATCACATGCATCATCATCTAAATATCATAATACATTATTTTATAGCATTCCTAAGTGAGAACCAAAAAAATACTAATAACAAAAAATCAATTCTATATGATATCTCAAAATAAAATAATTTTTCTTGCATATGTATTCAATGGTAGCAGGACGTATTTGGACAATGACTACTTGTGTTATATTCCAAGATTACAAGAGTAAGAAAGGAAACAAAGTCATATTAAGAGAAAATTAACAAGGACAAATAATTGGAATTGATTGAATTGGTATGAAAAATTTGTCCTTTATTTAAAAAATTCTTTTAGTAGATGGTCTAAAACACAACCTACTTTAACATAAGTTAATTGTGAGATAGTGATTGTAATGTTATTTTCAACAAAGACCAATGCATAGTAAAAATCTTAGATGGAATCAAATATTTATGCGGAATAGATAAGGTAATTTGTATAAGATCAACATGAGTAGGTTGTCAACTGAGAAAATCTCATCTCTCATGACAGTCAAATAAGATAATTGGATCTCACATAAAAAGTATGGTCATACAAGTTTAAAATTACTCTCAATTACAAAAACACAACATTGTGATCTTATACAATTCTATTTACACATTTTTGTGTGTGTTAATTATAAGAAGTAATCGATGTATAATGAAAGAAATTTTAGAACAAGGGAGATGATAGACGTACCGTGGTACGTCCCTCTCTCCACAATTGCACGTGTTTAGGAGAGGTCATTAAGAGGGTCATAGGTTTTTTTCCTTATAACAATTTTGCTTAAACTGATGTAGAATGTCACACATTCAACATTAGTTTAAGACTTACAACTAAATACTTGAATACATTGGACTAAAAAATCTATTCTAATAGAGTTGTTGTTTAGAAGAGCTACAATCTCAATAGTCAATTACAACAATATAAAACTCATGTATTTGACATATATACATCTCACGTAGACAAACAAATAAACTCATCGAGAATTAAAAATGATAAAAAATCATACATAAATTTATAATTAAATAAAAATTAACTAAAATCTCTCTCAAATACATACAACTAGAAAAACACAAAAGCTAGTTAATCAACTATCATGCACAAAACTACTACAACATATAAATTATAAGAAATATATTCTTCAATTTTTGTCTTACGCTAATTATCATAATCACATTCAAAAGAATTTGTTATGATATTTTCTTAATTAATAAGATAATAAAGTGTCACAAAAAATTATTTGTTTACCTTTAGAACTTTTTTCCTTTTATTGAGATAAAACTTTTCATAGTCTACCATACAAATCAAGAACTGAGTTAAGTTCCTAAAACTAATTAAAACAACTTTCATTGAACAACTCGGATAGAAAGTGTTCGTGAAATTTCAAAAATATTATCATGTGAACTAATTTCTCATTAACTAATATAATTTTTGCGATGTAAAAAGAAGTTTTTGCATAAGTAATTACATATTTGAGTGTTTGCCATTGGTGAGAAAAATCAAAATACAAAAGATTGATAGATTGACAATTCGATCTCCATAAGTGCAATCAACACAAAAATCAAAATACAAAAGATTGATAGATTGACAATTCGATCTCCATAAGTGCAATCAACACAAAACAAAGTTGGAATCTTCTTGACTAAGCATACCATGGACGAGAATCACTGGCTCATAGAAATATTTGATAACTAGTTTTGTTTTAATTTCCCAATTTACAAAAATGTCCCAAATTGTCTTAATTGTGACTTTTTAATGGAATAATCACTACAAAATTGTTTGGTATACATTTGAAAGCTACATAACATCATAAATTGTTACTTCCACAGTTCCACCAAAGGTAAGTTTATCTGGAAAAATATTTGTTACATAGTCATTAATTACTCTAACTCTACTGTAGGTGCCGAAAAGTCTGACTTATAAGGTCGGAAAGGTGAAGCCGACACGCCGAAATGGTTGTACCGAATATGGTGTACCCGGAGGATCTAGTCACCAGTTGCCGAATACGGAAAAATCCGACTTGGTCCTACTGTGAACTTATCAACGTAATTAATCTCCTAAATGGGAAATCACACCTTAATCTTGGAGACCATGTCAACAAGGTCAGATTCAAGATGGAAAGACCCATAGTGGTAAGAAAGTCTATCCAAAAATAGTATAAATAGGTGCGACTTTCAAGGTAAGTGAATATCATTAATTGTCTGACAATTATTTTGACATATTACTGACTTGAGTGTCGGAGTGCCTTCGCAGGTATACCGACCTGTCAGGAGGACTATTCAGAGGAGTAGATCGTTGAGAGTGATCCGAGGAAGAACAAGAACAAAAGAGTAACGAAGAAGCGAGAATAGAAGAGTAATACTCGATTCCTTGTAAAAACAGTAACCGTATTAAAAACTTGTGGTCTCATTTATCCCATGTTTCACTAATATTTGAGTTAATTATTGTAAGTTGTATTGATTGTGACTTATTGCTTGAAGTGCTGTTATTATTTATTTATTTTTCTTTGGCACTGAATGTTTTCAATCTCGGTATCTTCTTTTTCTTGCCCAACAATAATAACCTCCACAAGGTCTCGGAATGGATTCGAAGTTTACAGATAATATAAAATTATATAGAATTTGTTATTGGTGCAAGATAGCATAATGCTGCAAAAAAGAAAAAAAATGTCTATGTCTTGTAATTATTCACAAAAACATCAAGAAACCCGTGGGGCCATTCACGACTAATAATGCTTTTCCTCGTCTACGACTAAAGGTTAATGATAATACCACATTTTCTTTTGGGATGAAACAAGAAAGTCATTGTCAGATTATATTGTGTGCGAAAATGATCGATGTTTTTGTCAAATGAAAAATTTAGAAGGTGGTCATGGGTAAAAGAAAAACTTGGGAAATTTTCAACACAATCAAATGCTGTAGTGTATCTTTCTTCATATTATAAATCTAGGACTGCATCTTAATATAATGGGCAGGGACATCCTTCTATTCCAATGGTTTATTTGAAATTGCTTTTAATAAAAAATGTGAAAGCATAAAAGTTTTTGTTCCACTCTATCATTATTAAAAATAATTTTTTAAACAAAAAAATAAATCATGATTAAAATTTGAACATTTTCTCCAAACAAATGCCCATACTCTTCTTTGTCAGTATGACGCATGTCTTAGCTCAAACATCCTATAATGTTACAGCATTCTGGCACCATAGCTGAAATATATATAGAACATTGGTGACACCCTCCATGGCACAAACAAAGAATCTCAAACCTAAACACAAAAACCATGTTGTCGCCAATCTCACACTTGTCACTTGTAGTTCTCCTATTATCCCTTTCATTGGCAACTTCAGCAACAATCCAAGAGAGTTTTGTGCACTGTCTCAACTTGAATTCGGACAGAACATTTCCATTTAACTCGTTAATTTACACTCCCAATAATCCTTCATTCACCACTGTCCTTGACTCCTCTGGCCAGAATAAAAGGCTACTGGTGCCTTCAGCACCAAAACCTAAGTTTATATTCACACCCACCCGTGATTCCCATGTTCAAGCAGCAGTAATTTGCTCTAACAAACTTGGGATTCATTTTAGAGTGTTGAGTGGTGGCCATGACTTTGAAGGAGTCTCGTACGTTTCCGAAACTGAAAGCCTCTTCATAGTCATTGACTTGATCAAGCTACGTGAAATCAATGTTGATATCAAAAGCAACACTGCTTGGGTTCAGGCTGGTGCCACAAACGGTGAAATGTACTACAGAATATATGAGAAGAGTTCAGTTCATGGCTTCCCTGCAGGGGTGTGCACAAGCTTGGGAATTGGAGGGCACATTACAGGAGGTGCATATGGAACCATGGTGAGAAAATATGGCCTAGGGGTGGATAATGTCTTAGATGCTAAAATTGTCGATGCCAAAGGAAGACTTCTTGATAGGGAAGCCATGGGTGAAGATCTATTTTGGGCAATAAGAGGAGGTGGAGGTGGAAGCTTTGGTATCCTTCTTTGGTGGAAGATTAAGCTGGTTCCTGTGCCCTCAACTGTGACAGTTTTTACAGTTAACAAGACCCTTGAGCAAGGTGCAACCAAGCTTGTTCAAAGATGGCAGGAAGTGGCACCCTATGTCGATGACAACCTCTTCATCAGAATCATCATTCAAAGAACACAGAGAACTATCACAACTTCTTACAATGCTCTCTTCCTTGGTGATGCCAGAACACTCCTTAAAATCATGAAGACAAGCTTCCCTGAGTTGGGTTTGACAAGAAAGGATTGCTTGGAAACTAGCTGGATCAGATCTGTGCTCTATTTTGCAGGATTTCCAAGTGGGGCCAACCCTGAAGTTCTGCTTCCAGGAAAGCCACTAGTGAAGACCTTCTTCAAGGGAAAATCAGATTTTGTAAGAGAACCGATACCAGAAACCGGGCTCGAAGGATTGTGGCAAAGGGTGCTTGCAGAAGACAGCCCCTTGATTTTGTGGAGCCCATATGGTGGAAAGATGGACCAGTTTTCAGAATCTGATACCCCTTTTCCTTACAGAAAAGGAACAAGGTTCATAAGTCTGTACTTGTCTTTCTGGCAAGAGGGTGACAAGAATGTAGCAAAGCACATAAATTGGATTAGGAACGTTCACAACTACATGGTTCCTTATGTGTCTAGCTTCCCAAGGGGACAATATGTGAATTACAGGGATCTTGATTTGGGAGTAAACACCAAGAATAGCACAAGCTACATAGAGGCAAGTGTTTGGGGTTATAGGTATTTCAAGAACAACTTCGACAGGTTAGTAAAGATTAAGACCAAAGTGGATCCTCAAAACGTCTTCAGGCATGAGCAGAGTGTCCCTCCTCTTCCAGTGTGATCACAACACAAAAGCCAAAACAATGGGAAATAAAGCTTTGTGCTGCTGCAATCATTAGACTGTGGTATCCATAGGTTGGAGCAATAAGTAATTACATTTCTTACTTTGTTTTTGGTTTATTTCATCTTGTAAGATATGGATTATGTACCTAATTATTTGTTATCTTTGTGATTTGTGTATTTCACTTGATTATGCATGTGACTGAAGTGTTGTTTCTCAAGCAAAAACTGTGCTACCTACTGCTCATGGTCTACCAATATCTAAATTCAAGACTTCAGCAAAACCTATCTCAATGCATTTATTACGTGTTCATGTATTATTTGACTAATTTTAATATATTTTATTAATAAATAATTACTTTAATTGCCTTTAGATACTTAAATAAGATTTGTTTAAGATTTCAAAACAATGAAGTAATTGATACAGGTATGTTAAATGATTGATTAAGTTTCTTAATATATTTAAAGTGTTTACTTTTTAATAAAATATCAAACACAAATAATAACTTAAATTATAGACCAAATATAAAAGTTAAATTAAACTATTGATATAAAATAATATTAAAAAAAATTAAAATTATAGAAAAAAGTAAGGGTATCTCATGTTGAATTCGATAATATTGGCGGATGGTTAAAATAAAATAAACTCCATCTCTTTTGAACTTAAGTATTTTTCATTTTCTTTCTAGATACGTTAAATCTATTTTATCGACATTCCTATTTTATATATGTAATTTTATATGTAAATTAATTGATAGATGATAATATCTACTAATCTTGTAGTTGGATAACAAATTCCCATACCAAAAATATACATAACGTTGGTAAACGTTACAATAATTTGATCACGTGCTTTTTTTCACTTTTACCTATTTTTTATATTTATTTTTGTTTGTGTCATACCAAAATAAAATTAGCCATTCAATTCTCATATTCATTAAAAATATGTTCTTCTACCATTTTTTTCATTTTACTCGACATAAATTGATATTAAAAGAACATAAAAGAAACAAGAGAGTCAAACAAAATTACAACGTGCCACTCTGAGTCCTGAATTGAATATAAGAAAGATTCAAGAATCTGGATAAAAGAAGATAAAAAGACTATCAAAATTAAATGCATATGAATTTTAAATTTAAATTAGGAAAAAAAAACTCAATGAATTTGAATCTATCTAATTGAACTTGGATTAAATTTTTAAAAATTTAATTATGTTCAGCCCTATTCATAAATTGAGAAAAAAAAAAGATAAAATGCAGAATGAACAAAATTACAAACTCTGCAAATGATTCAAAGATTGTAATGGAAAGAAATTAAAGAAGTAGGAGTCTCTCTTCTTGCTTCTTATGAAAGCTTCTAGTATCCCTTTAAATAATTATTCTTTCTCCCTCAAAGGAAAGGAAGAAAAATGAAGTCCAAGAAAGCAAAGGTAAAGCTAACTGCTTAAAAGAAAATGACAATTTACACATTGTCTTGGAAGTTAGTCTAAAGGAATTGGTTAACAGTTAAAAAAAGTTAAACCACAACAAGTGAATATCTAAAGCTTTGTAGTTCCATCTCCAAGCACATCTTATTTAAAACATAATTTAATTTTGGGTTAAATATGATTTTCGTCCCTATAAAATACATAATATGTTAAAATAGTGCCTGTAAAATTTTTTGGATTTGTTTGGTATCTATAAAATTTAAACCTGTTATTTTAGTTCAATTTTTTAACGGAACGTGACGGAAGTTGATATGACAAACGGAGTGGTGACGTGTGAGGTGTTTACATTGACACATGTCGTGACGTGGACGTCCCGTAGACTTTAGTTTGCACGTGGCTTATCATAGCATGCTTCCTTTCTCTGGGTATGCCTTCGGCTTCTTCCTCAGGGTCATCCCCTTCATGAGAATTATGGGACTATGGAAAGGCATAACTGGTGTTAGCAGCTTCTCAATGCCATTCTTTCTCTTACTCGGAAAAGTAAGCATCCAAATCCGAGGTTGGAAATAGCATTTATTGATGAAATCTGGTTATCAAGATAATGAGAGAAACCGCATTTATAAAAGGAGAGGAGGGAGAATGCTATCCTGATTTCGAAATAAAGATTGTTGTGGCCGAAATCCATTCCTAAATCGCGTAAGATAAGAGATGAGTGATTTGTCTGTCAGTGATCTCATTGAGAAGCTGTGATTGATAAAGCGGGAGGCCCAATGAGCACTACTGTAGTGCCCTATTTTTATGGGGTCGTAGAGGCCGGTAAACCAGTTTGCCTAAGATCCGATTCTTGCTCATCTTAACTCCAGATAGCACTCATATCACCGATATAAAACCAGTTAGACGAGAAAGATTCTTTCATCTTTGTCTTCTGTTAGCGTACCCCACTAATTTAATCAGTGTCAGAGGGGAAGATCATTTTTGAGTCTGATTCTCTATCGTCGTTGGCTCAGAGGAATTCGAAAGCAAGGAATAGTACATGTTTTCCTCCTATAAAAGATAGGCTAACAGCTCAAAGCAAAGGGGCCCACCTCACCACTCCCCTTTTCCCCCAGCCAAGTCACCTTCCTATGCCTGGATGGACGCCGCCGTGCGCGTAGCCCTTCTTGCGCTCCCAGAAGTTCACGAGCCCATCGGAGGCGCCGCAGTACACCATCGAAGCCTCTGCGTCCACCGCCAGCGCCGTCACTGTGCACTCCTGCTTCAGCAGCGTATTCACCGCCGCGTGTTTCAACCCCTTCCCCCTCGCCTCCCGCCACCACACCTTCAGCCACGTGCAAACTAAACATCTACGGGGCGTCCACGTGACGACACGTGACAATGTAACTTCTCACACGTAGCACTCCGTTAGCCACGTCATCTACCGTTAAAAAATTGGACTAAAATAACAGGTTTCAATTTTATAGATACCAAACAAACTCAAAAAATTTTATAGGGACTATTTTAATATATTATGTATTTTATAGGGACGAAAATCATATTTAACCCTTTAATTTTTTCTTATTGTATTTTTGTCTATTTTCACAGTTAAATATAAAATAAAGACAAATGCTTAGATAAACTTCGTAGCCACATGTTTTGCCACATAGCTCCAAGAATATGTGCCTTAGCTTCTAAGGGTGCTTATAGACTAACCTTCCCACTCACAACCCAAATAACTAAAAACCAGTCCTTTATATCTCAATAACCACCTCTGCCTTGTAACAATGATGAATTTTCTTTTAACACCTTTTATTGATTATAATAAATGGGGAGAATAATATTGAGTTCCAACATATAACATTGTTTTGTGCATCATATATATTTTATAACATGAGACTTTTATGTATTTATGTGTCGATCTTATATTCATCTTTCTTATTCTTATACTTGTTTTTCCTATAGAAAGTTTTATGCTTTGTTTATATTTACTCTTTTTTATTTTGATTTAATTTAAAATTTAATATTTTTTATTATTAAAATGGGAGAGATTGTTAAGACTAAAATGATCTATATTTCTTTAGAACCATCAGACTATTTATTTATGTATAATTTTGATGATAACAAATATGGACATATTAATCTATATACTTATTTTATATAATGTTTATAAACCTTATGTTATATGTTTCATTAAAGATTCTATTAAAGTTTATAATGACATATGGTTCAAGTAGGATAATATAGTATAATTTTATCATAATGATACCAAGTTCTTATACATAAAAATAATTATATTGTGTAAGTTTAAATTCACACAAATAAGCTTAATCTTCGCATTCAGCGTCCAAAACATCATTTTATAAATATGAAAACAAGTGATTTCATTAACGTTCGAGAAATCTATATTAAGAATCATCTTTATATTAATGAACATGAAGCAATATCCTTTCATACAATATCAATGCACATATTTTGTCTTACATTATTCCATATTTCCTTGTTTACAACACACAATATCTATAAGGAAGTGCAACATTCTATACACAAATTGGTATCCTAAACTAAACTTGTAGAAGTCGTATTTATGTAGAAGATCAATGATTATGTTATCAAGCACAAAAAATAATATATCTAAAGATTACACAAGTAATAAATATTTCTTGAAAACCTATATAAAGGACAATCTGTTAGTCTTTCCATACGAATATACAAGAGAACATGTCAAGAATTACAAATTATATAGTGTTTTGTGTTTGAGTGTAATGTGTTCTTTACCTTATGAAGCTACCCACCTATGAGGAATACTTGTTATATTCTTTTTTAGAGTAATTCCTTCACATTCTATCATACGTGTTTATAGCAAAAATTGACAACTAATAATAATCAAATTCTTAATCTAAGAGGGAGATTGAGAAAAAGGAATAATCATGAACAATTTGTATACTCATCTTGTAATTACGTTGTGATTAGTAGAACTTTTTCTTAAAAAATAAATGAATGTAACCCAAATGTTGTAGGTGAAGTTGTGTTTTTTTTATCTTTTGGAGAGTTTATTAATTTGTGAAAAAGGTTGTTACTTCACTATTATGTTACTTAATTGTATTTGTGTGTAGCCATTTTATAATTTTATATAAAGTAACTTGTACTAATTGTTATACAATAAAACACAATTGTTTTTTTTATCTTTGGACTTGTTCAAACACTAGATAGATAATAATAATTTTTAAATTTCAATGTTAGATGTCAAATTTTTTGTGAATTATATTGCCTTTATAAAAAATAGTTTAAAAAAAAGAATAAATAAATGAAGAACTATAACTATACATTAATAAAGAATATTTAATTAAGATTAATACTCTTATATATGCAAAGAAAAATAATATTATCTATCATATTAATACTTTCATAAGTTAAACTAAATAGACAAATGCATATTTTGTGTATATACAAGAAAAGTAGACAAATAATATAACTGCACTATGTACATGAAATGAGGACTTTGTCAAAACTTAAATAAAATAGTTGATAAGAATCTAGCCTTAGATAATATTTCTTTACCAAATTCAACTTGTATTGAACTATTCTTACTTTTAGTTTTATTATAAATATTTTCTAACCAATTAAGCTAGAAACTAATTATCTCAAATTTAAGAATTTGCATACTTGGTGATGATGGACTATGATTTTCCCACTAAAAAAATCTTTATCATATTTTGATTCTTCTTGATACATTTTTGTTTAAAATTATTAAAAGCTTCTACAATATAAATAAAATTATTAATATATATATATATATATATATATATATATATATATATTACATAAAAGATATTATAGAGTGTGGTGCTAACATGCATTAAACATTTGAATTATTTATGATAAATAAACGGAAATGTTTTGCATAAGTTTATTATATAATTTAATTAATGGTGTCCAAAAAAATTGTATATTCTCCTACTTGAATATAACAATACATTCAGCATCCCAGAATACTTTAATAAAGTTGGTGATTTTTATCTTAAAATAGTGGCCGGAATAGTTTATCATGCATAAATTATTGTCTCTACCAAACATGCTGTCTACCACGTTGACGACATTTAAAGATGTGGTGACTATTTTCTTAACTTTTTCCGGATATCTTGAATAATTTAAAATTTTCTATAATATAAATATTTGGGAAATTAAATAAATATAGTATCAATTTTATTTTTTTATTTATTAAGTATAGTTTATTTGATTTAATTTAATATTAAAAAGATTGTTATTAAATGTGCACTAAAGGAGTCCATGATTGTAACTTGTAACATATTGATTACTAAAAGAGTAGTTGAAATCTTGGTTTTTGTCAAACTTTATCCCGTTTGCTTCTTGTTTTTGTTTTGCTTCTCTACATCTTTTTCCACATTATTGAAGGCATATGATATGACTTATGTAATTTTATTAAAAGTGGAATTGAATATTTATTACTTGTAAGTTTGAAAAAATGGATTATTAAGATGTTTACGTGAGAATGAGTCAGAATTTTACATTTGAAACATATTAAAAGTGTCTTTTGAAAGAAACCAAAAAAGCAGTTGATATACCCCGCAGCTTCTTTCACAGCATGCTTGAATTCTTTGGTAGTTAGAGGCCATCTTTCTTTCTTTTCCCCCTTTATATATATATTTTTTTTAAATTGTGAATTTAAATAAATCCATGACAATTTTTTTATGTGTCACACCATTACAAAGGTGGTATTAAGTAAATATAAGCTCTCTCAAGGTTATGTTTTGAATGGATGGAGGATAAATGAGCAAATTTGTCCCTTCAAAATATATTTTAGTTCCTAAAAGTAACATAATTTTAAAAAAAATAATATTAAAAAAATTATTTAATTTTGTGTATAATATTATCTTTAATAGTCTGTTTCTTTCTAAAGACAAAAAAAATAAAAATAAATAGAAGATAAAGTTAGAAAATAAAATAAAAATAAAAATAAATATACGAAAACCAAAACAAAAATTTTCTTAAACTCTTTTTTATAAAAAAGAAAGAGATTTGTATTAAAGAATACAGAAATACAAATTTTAAAATATAAAATATTTATTTATACTACATATTAGTTTTATTAATTTTTAAATATAATTAATTATTAATTATAAATTTACATTATAATATAAATAATTAAATAAAAAATAAAAATTTATTATATATAACATAATTAATAATAGATTATATATTATATTATAACATATAATTAATAATATGTTATTAATTATATTATATAATAAAAAATTATAAATTGTTTAAAAATTATTTTAAAATAAAATTTAATAATAAAAATAAATTTATATAATAAATAATAATAATAATTATTATTATTATTATTGATAATAATAAATAATATATAAATAATTTCACAAATTTTTATCAACTTTTTCTTATTTTTACTATTTTTCTCTTAAAAAAAATAACTTCATTTTTTATTCTTATTTTTCTCAGATCTATTTTCTTTTTCCTCTCTCAAATTCATCTTTAGAAATGAATAAAACCTAAAAAATATATGTTAAAGTTAACTTCTTCATCTTTGTGATATGTTATTTGTCTATATGATAGTTGAAATTGTATATGAGATGACATATTATAGTTTAAAGTGAAAGATTCTTTGTTTACTTTTTCTAGAATTATGATTATCATAACTTTATTTTTAATTTAGTCTTTAAAAACTATTTGATTTTTTAAAGTATTTTCGAATTTTCAATCAATTCTTACAGTAAATTTAAGATGTACGTTGCTTAGGTAACTTCAAAATTTACAAAAGATTTCCAATCAAATATTCTCTGTAAATTAAGATATTAGCTTATAATATTATTAATGTTTGTGAAACTTTTAGAACCTGTGAGAAATAAGAAAACGATATATTTGATGATAATGTATCTTGTAGGCGTTATAATTTTTAAAAGAGAAAAAAAAAAATCACTTTGAACTGTCATGTGTCATCCCAAATTCAACTATCACGTGAAAAATAAATAAAGTGTCGCATAGGTAAATAGAAAACATGTCACATAGGCATATACGTCAACTTTAATTATTAAAGGATTTCTTTTAACTAGTAACTTTTTCTTTTATATTTAAAGACTTTAGGGACTTTTTATAATTATGTTTTTTAAATACACTAAAAGTGTAATTTGATTATTTATCTTATGGATTGATAAAGTAAAAAATGATGAGAATTAGAAAACAAAGTCTTAAAAAAATCTCCAATCAAATTCTATAGAAGAACATTTATTTTCTTTCTTTCGTGTCAAGTATTTTATGGAAACTTTTTATAATAATATTTAATTTATTATTAAATTAAATAATAAAATATAATATTTTATTACATTGGGTGGTTTTCAAGTTGAACAAATGAAAAAGTGGATCGTGAAAATATACAATTGCAGTTCCTAGTGGGAAGAAAAAAAGATTGAATATAGGAAAAATAACAATATCAGATAATAATCTGGGTGTGAAATGAGGGTTCAGCAGTGATTGTCATGATTTTCCATCACACCACTGTGTGTGAACCTAGAAAAACGAAATAATACCCATTCACATGACGTTTTTCTTAGCTCAAGTACACGTATATTGCCGCTACAAACCAGCATTGCCAAGAAGCAACCAATGTATTTAACTCAAACTAAACCTTTTATCTGTAGACACCACAAACCTCAAACCAAAGAACCATGCACTCTCTGTGGTCTACCTTAGCAAGTTTCGTAGTCCTACTATCAATTTCACATGCCACTTCGGTTCCAATTCAAGAAGCTTTCAACCATTGTCTAACATTCCATTCTCAAACTTCTAACCAATTTTCCTCTTCCATCTACGCTTCTACCAATGCTTCCTTCACTTCCATCCTTGAGTCCACTGCCCAGAATCTAAGGTACTTGTTACCCTCGGTGCCAAAACCAGATTTTATATTCACCGCGCTAGATGACTCTCAAGTCCAAGCAGCAGTGCTTTGCGCAAAACAGCTTGGTATTCACATGAGAGTGCGAAGTGGGGGACATGACTATGAAGGGCTCTCTTATGTTTCCCTTATTGAGAAGCCATTCATGGTCCTGGACTTGGCCAAACTTCGTGCAGTGAATGTTGATATTGCACACAACACGGCTTGGATCCAAGCTGGGGCCACTATTGGTGAAGTTTATTACAGAATTTCAGAGAAAAGTTCAGTCCATGGCTTTCCTGCAGGGCTTTGCACAACCTTGGGAATTGGAGGGCACATCACAGGAGGAGCATATGGTTCCATGATGAGAAAGTTTGGTCTTGGTGCTGACAATGTTCTAGATGCTAGAATCGTTGATGCTAATGGGAGGGTTCTTGATAGAGCAGCCATGGGGGAGGACCTATTTTGGGCAATAAGAGGAGGTGGTGGAGGCAGCTTTGGAGTTATTCTGTGGTGGAAGATCAAGCTGGTTCCTGTTCCACAAACTGTGACCGTTTTCACAGTGACTAAGACCCTTGAACAAGGAGGGAACAAGCTTCTTCATAGATGGCAGAGAGTGGCTCCAAAGATTGATGAAGATCTCTTCATCAGAGTGATCATTCAGCCAGGGAATGGCAGTGTTCCTGGCAAGAGAACAGTAACCACCTCTTACAATGCTCTCTTTCTTGGTGGTGCTGATAGGCTTCTCCAAGTGATGAAACATGGTTTTCCTGAGTTGGGTTTGACAAGAAAAGATTGTGTGGAGACTAGCTGGATCAAATCTGTGCTTTACATTGCCGGCTACCCTGATGGAACAGCCCCAGAAGTTTTGCTCCAAGGGAAGTCCACAACAAAGGCGTACTTCAAAGCAAAATCAGACTTTGTGAGGGAAGAAATCCCAGAGAAGTCACTGAATACCCTATGGAAAATTTTTCTGCAAGATGATGGCCCCCTAATGATTTGGAACCCCTATGGAGGCATGATGAGTAGGATTGCAGAATCTGCCACTCCTTTCCCTCACAGAAAGGGAGTTCTGTACAAAATTCAGTATGTGACGGGATGGCTTGATGGAGAAAAGAGTATGGCAAAGCACATGAACTGGATGAGGAAATTTTATTTCTACACGGCTCCCTATGTTTCTAAGTATCCAAGGGAAACATACGTGAATTATAGAGACTTGGATATAGGGATGAACCAGAAGAATAACACAAGTTTTTTTCAGGCTTGGTCATGGGGTTATAGGTATTTCAAGGGTAATTTCAACAGGTTAGTAAAGGTAAAAACTAAAGTTGATCCATCTAATTTCTTCAGACACGAACAGAGTATCCCTCCTTTGCCAACTGGTAAGAGAGGGTAGAAGGCAGTGACACAATGAGCTAGATCGAAGGGGTATGACACTGTATCATGGCTAGAGTGCTAGATCAATATGAAAACTATGGTTAAATCTGTTTACAAGGATTATTTGCTAAAGAATAAACATTCCATTTTGTGTTCTTTATTTGAATCTTCTGAAATATTGAGCATTCGCAATTAAGTTTGTTTGCCATCAGTTTCTATTCTAGTGTGAGTTGACATGGGAGATTCTTGAGTTTGGTATTGAAGTGGCTTCTATGTCATGTTATTTATCCAAATATATTGTGCACATTTGAGCACTTAAGACTTTTCTATTTATTCCAAATATGTGAACATAAATGGCTTGTTAGTGAGACTTGAACAGATACTAGTTTGACTATGGAGGAACTATTGGTCAATTTTTCATACATTTTTTTATAAACATTAATTAATAGTGTATATATTGTTTGACTTAGAATCAGGGAGGAACTAGTGCTAGCTGTCTTTCTCTTCTTTTGGATAAACATTAATTGATAGCTTATACATAAAATATTTCTAACAATTTTAGTATATTAAGCAATTTCTTAATTTGGAAATAGTATACTGAGATGTAGAAGTGACACTAATAGGGTGAGTGGTGTATGTAAGAACTAGACCAAAACCACAATATTATCAAATCGATATATAGCTATGTTATTTAGCAGGGGATAGTATATAAATTTAAAATATTAAAAAATAATTATTTAATATATTCAATTGTAATTTCTCTAAAGTAAAATGTGGAAATGGCATCTCAAATAATTTTGGTTCCTCCATTGATGAAGTGGTTGGTATGATTTTAGAAAGAGTAGTGGAATGGTTGAAAGGAGTAGTTAAATGATTAAGTTGTTTAATAAAATGTGTAGAACAACTGTGGATGTTTTCTTTATTATGAGGAAGACAAAACAATATTTTTTTTATTATAAAAGTACTCTTGATGGAAAAAGTGAGAACGTGATTATTTTTTTCATTTCAAAGGTGGGTAAACCTACAAAATTGTGGTATTGAATCAAATTTTTTTAAACATTAAAAATGGTATATGTCATTCAATTAAGACCATGAAAAATATTTTTACAGGATTAAGATTTAAAAAAATATTTAATATTCAAAATCATTCAAATTTAAATGGATTATTTGGTTTATTACATTTTTAGAGATTTTTTTATAACTTTTCACATTCAGGTCATTCTTTTATGCTATTATTTATATTATTATTTTTCCAATCAATTTTTTGCGTTATTCCTATATATTATATAGGATTGTTCAATCAAAGAAAATAAATATTTTTTATTTAGTTATATATGTTTTGTTCTTTATTATTACTAAAGTATTTTGATAGGTTCTATTACTTTAATAATAATAATTTATAATTAAAAAATGATATATATGTGTATATTCGTTTAACTTATATTTATTTTTATTTTAATTCTTAAAATATTAAATTAGTATATCCAAAGTTTTTAAAACTTAAAAATTATATTGTTTTATATCATAAAACTTATTATTAATATTAATATTTATATAATGTATGTATATATGTATAATGTTATTATATAAACATATAAGTTATTTGAACTTAAATTTAATCATTTGAAGCAAGTTTTTCTCTTCGCCAACGTGGTTTCTGAAGGTTCCATAGGTGCTGGTACAAACTGGTTCTTACAATAAAGTTGTGAAAGGGATATATGTGTGAATATTTTTAAAAAAAATATATGCATTTTCTTACTTTTTTTAAAATAAGAAATATTTTAAAATAACTTAAAATACTTAAAAGGGACATAATATTCAATTAAAAAGTAAATTTTTCTTTTCAAAACCAAACTTTGATATTCAGTTTTTATGTAATATATATTTTTTGCTTAAAATAGTATTTGATAATTGAAATCAGTATATACTTTTTTCAAGTATTTTCAATGTAATTACTTAAATACTTAATTTTCTTAATTTGTAATTGAATTTTGATTGAATGTTTTAAAAGATATTTCACATTTGATATTAGTTTATTATTGAAAATTCTTTAAGAGAATTTTAATACACGAATATAAGTATATAAGAAAAATTCATAAAACTTCTAAGGCTCAATGTTAATTTTTTTTCTTATATACAATCTAATTTTATTATTTTTAATTAACATAAAATTTTATTTTCAATCTCATATTTTCTATTAATTATTTAACTTTTTATCATCTCAGTTGAAAAATCAAATTAAAAAGAAGTTAGAAGCTTTAATAAACATAAACATAAACATATTAGAATTTTTTTACTTAAGTCATTTCAAATTTCAAATTATTATTTCCTCCGTTCTCAAAATTTCTTCTGGTACTTATATACGAAAAAAAGTCTAAATTATATAAAAAAAAAACGTTAGAACCCTACACTTACACTCTGAGACACACCTTGAGACCAAGCAACATGATCAATCAAAAGAAGAAGAAAAAACTCAATTCTGAACTAAAGTTTTAAAAATAAGTACAAAGAAATTAAGAAAATTTGCAATAATGTATTTAAGAGAACGTAGACCTCATACTTTCATGTTGTTTCGATAAGGTTAACAATATTAGAACGAGTGGCTGCAAATACTTTTTTGGTAAAGATTAAATTATTTAATATTATAGAAGAAATAGAAATAGCTGATGTTATTGTATCAAAATTATCAATAATTCATATTATAAGGAAGACATTGAATTTAAGTAGAGATTAATTTGACAATATAAATAATTAAGAATTGAGAAAAGATATAACTTAACAAGTAAAATTTAAAAGTCACTGTTTAGAAACAGTTAAGATGTAAAAACATATTAAAAATGAATTTGAAGGTAATTAATTTGTAAAAAAATGCTAAGTAAATAGTAGTGAACCCACATTTCATTAAAATAAAAGGAGTAAACTATAAGATATTGCTGTTTATGTTTTTTGAAATTAATACGAAAAAAATCAGATAAAAGTACGGAGTTGGGGATTATTCGACCACCTCTGATAGATTAAGGTAATTAATTATGTTGGTTTCTTTGATATCAGACGAAGTTTCCAAGTTATGGTACACAAGGAAGCATCCCAGGCAAAGGATTCACACGGAAAGCAAAGATGCAACATTAAGAACTGTGAACACGACGCGAGTTTTTTTATGCCAAAAATTTGATACACTTTTAAGATTTTACAGGATGTTTGACACAAGATGGTAGCACGTTAACCCTCAGAAACATCAATCGAGGAGCAAAATAGTTAGACAATCAAGACATGAACTATGAATTATCAACATATCTCGTTTGAAGCTCCTGATTTTACTATGCTTAACCAATGAACAAATGTAACCATGGCACTAAATTATCTACGTTTCGCATCGCCCTTTGATTGAGGAGGAGGAACCGTTCCAAAAACTTTATCCCACAGGGGTGACGTGATCCCAAAGCCATAGTTCTGGAGCCGATAGTGATGATTTAAGTGATATTTCTGCAAAATAACGAAGGAATTATCATGTCTTTTCCTGGCTTATAAATTTAGATAGCTGCCTGTACATCATAAGCAACAAGAAAATCCATGTTTATCATGTTCTGAGAAACAATCTTGCTCCAGAAGAAATTAGATGATCCAAATCTCTAGAAGATTGGAGAGAGGAGAATGCTATCATGTTTTATGCAGTTTAAGAGGCTAACTAAAAGTGAAAATGAACGCCTCAATATTATTCACAGTATATGAATTTAAAGTCCTTCAATTTCTAATCGAGTTAAATACTAAGGCCAACAACTTTCGATGTACTAATGCATCTGGTAAACACAAGATGATTCATTGAAAATTTTATTCATTGACAAGATGATTCCACCAGTAGCACATTGGACACTGCAATTTAATAGCTAAAGGAGGAGGAGCACTTTTACCTTGAGACCTTTGGGCACTTCAGACTTAGGCTGACCATGGTGCAAGTAGTAATGAGTGCAATCATACATCACATAGCCCAACAAAATACCTCCAAACACGGCAGGAGCAATTGAAGGGGAGCATATAAGCTTCACTAAGTTCCAGATCTGAACACAGAAGACAAAAGCACCAAAATCAATTCATGGAACCGCTTATCAAGTTCAGCTAGAAAAGTATGGGCACAGAATAGAGGTATCTCTAAATTTCACCCACATCTTCATACTAATCAATCATTTTTACACAATGCTAAAAAAGGTTTTCTGGCCGTTTTCAGAGGAAATCTACAAACTCTGTTCAACATCTGAAATGATATACTTTACCCTCAAGAAATAATTTCTTATCTTAGAGAAGCCGGATCCTAGATGACGGGGTGAGGGGCAATCATTGGATTCTCTTATGAGGTAAGCTATGAAGATTTTTGAGTTCACCAAATGCATAATTAACCACAACAAACCGCGATTTCAAGCCATGGTAATAACTATGAATGCATGGAAATGCATGATCTTTTGTATATTAAGTAACAAAAGAAATACCGGGAGAGCTAATATAGCGGCTGCAACAGGGGGGAAAACAAGTCTGTAGCTATCCATGGGGTGCTTGTGGTGGCAACCATGGAGAAGATAATGCAAGGTGTTTCCCCTGATGCAATATTATAAAACAAGTAATCAATATCGTGCATATAGATTTTATCGATCGCATGCACACAGAGGTAGATTAACTAGATAGGTAATAAGTTGTGAAGAGAAAGAGAGAAATCAAACCAGTAGCTCTTGGTTTTAATATGAAAGAGAAATCGGTGCAAGGTGTATTCCGCCAAAGTCCACACGAATATCCCAAGAAGGACGAGAGAAGCTACATGATGAGAAGGGAGGCCTGATTTTACAGAATTGGAAATGAACCAACTCGCAACAGGCACCCAAACGGTTGGAATCACCCACCATGCAGTGCGCGTGAATAACTGTCCCAATCAAAGAGCCAAAACAACGTTGGTTAACCTAACACTCGATTTCAATCGGTTTGACGAATTGGAAATTATAAACGGAAAGGAATGTGCGTACCTCCAGAAAATCGCTTTGGAAAAAGCGAGGACCTTCCTTGCTTACGATAGGCTCGTGAACCCACTCATCATAGTCTTCGCCAAGATGCCCAACCTGCGAGCGAAAGAAGAAGTAAACACGCGTGGCAATTCCTGAAACAATGTAGATTGGAAAGGACGTTTTTGGGTTTACCTGGAACACAAGGGGCTTGCTCAAATCCACGAGGAATTTCTGGGCAACCATCTTGGAGCTGAAAGAAGGAAAGAAATGAAAACGAAAACGAAAACGAAAAACGAGTAAGGAATGGAGATCTGGAAAAGGAAAGAGGGGGAGGGAAACGAACGGTTGAGAGGCGAGGAGAACAGAGAGAAGGAGAGGTGAGATCCGAAGGCGAAGCAGAGCTCCCTCTTCTCGCAGGAGAGGGAGTTGGAATACGATGCGATGTATTCAGCGCAATGGGAAGGGAATTTGAACCTCCATTTTATGCTTCCTCTTCCTTCTCTTCTAGCCGTTAACTCTCTCTTCCTCAGATTAGAAACCTATGCCGATTTTCCGTCTCTGGTTTCCATCACTGCCAGCGCATCATCCTCCTTATTCACCCCTGCTTCTTCTCATCTCCATTTCTCACTCAAAATATACATATTACCTCCCACTGCTAATTCTATTATTTTTAAATTATTTTTATCATTATTATTCAATGCTGAACTGTAATAATAATAATAATAATAATAATAATAATAATAATATACGATACATTTATTAAAAAAATAATGGTTATTGTGACTTAATTAATTGATTCTTTAAAAAAACAAAAATACATTAAAATATAGGCCTTTTAGAACATCCAGAAAGTAACCATAAATAGCTAAAGTCTCTGCTTTATGAATATATTTATATAAACTACCCGTTGCTTTGGTTTGCTTCAGCTTGACATTGACAGCAGCATTACAGCGTTACATTTGCTTCTTGGCAATTATATCAGCAAATGGTTTTATGGTATCAGCAAATGGTTTAGGTACTGTAAACAACTTTCTACTATTCATACTCTTTATTTTATCTTAATGTAACTAAATGGGAGATACTCTTAGATAATGATAAGTTATATTGTGTTTGAGTTTAATCATTAATTTAATGCATGTTTTATCCTGTTTAAGACTTATTGATTTAGTGTTTTAAGAATTATATTTCTTTATTATTACTTATTTATGTTGTTATTTTTCTACCTGGTTTAGTGGATGGTTTTTTTAAAAAAAATATTAGGATTAGATTAGAATTAATTTTTCTTCTGAAATTTCACTGTTATTATTTTTATTATATTTATATTTTTAACATTATTATATTGTATTAATTTTTATATAAATTTAAATATTAAAATTTTAAATTTAAAAATTGAAAGTCTGAAGATGTTCAAATTTATGTAAGAGAATTTTAATAACTTTTGTAAGAGTATGGTTATAGAAGATAATTTTACTAAGAAAATATTTTGAATATTTTGAATATTTTGAATATTTTTTTTAATTTTTATTATTTAACTAATTTAAATGTTTTTATATTTTAAAATATTTTTTATATGAAATTTTTTTTTAAATACATAATAAAATATTAACTGTTATATTTTTTATAACTTACGTATCTCAGTATTTAATCATGTTTTTATATTTATTTTTTAGGTTTTAACTTTTATATTATATATATATATATATATATTTATTGATAAAGAATATATTATTTTCTGAAATAAAGATTATAAAAAAATTACAATATAGATATTTACATTAAAAAAATAACTAATTTTTTTAATTTAAATTAGATTATTTTAATCTTAGATTGTCTTAAACTATAAGTTAATCAAGAAATTTTTTCAGAAATATTTTTAATATATTATTCATTCATAAATGTGTGAAAGTTCAATTTAGTATTATTAATAATATAAAAGACATCTTAAAAATAAAGAGTGGTTTCACCAATTTCTCATATTACAAAAGAGAAGTTGTGAGCAAAAGTTATAAACTTTTAAAAATTTTAACTCAAACAAGATTTGAAATATACAATCTATAATGATCCATTCTAAAAAGTAGTTATGCATAAAAAAAATGTTCTCAAATATAACAAGAGTCTCAAGTTCACGAGATAATGATTTACCAAAAAAAGAAAGAAAAAGTGGAATCCTGTCTTAAGAAAATCAAGTCAAGTAGTTGGTGTTCTAGCAAAGTTTGGCGTTACCATGATTAGTAGTTGCATGATTTCTTATACAGCGCGCCATTTTATTTATATTTTTCTCTTTTGACGCATGGTGTCTATGTACTGGGAGCGGTTTCAACAAAAAAGAGATACCTTTTACATATGGCTTAGCAAAAATAAAAGGAACAAGAAACGGTAGAGTAAGCCCATATTATTAGCTACAATGGTGACGCTGCCATCTTTATTAGCAAGCATTATGGTTCGAAATATATATTAATAATGATTATCCAATGGCGAAAACAATTGACACCTCCCACTTTGATGTTCTTGCTTCGAATAACACAGTAAAATATTGTTGAAAGCCAAGCAATCATAATCATCATGGCGATAGAAAAAAAAAAGGTAAAGGGAATATATATACGAGAACTGCAGACGTTAATGTATTTAATTTTCTACCCGGTAAAACATCTGATGACTTAATAGCAGAGGCGTTATCTTATCAACAAAATCCAGATTAAACAATGACACTCCTCAATTTATACGGAACAACAATCACATGAATAAGTCAATGTTTTTCACTGCTTCACAATTTAATTCCATTCGTCCACATTCCAATTAGAAGCAACCTTCACAACTGAAAGACGCCTCAAGCACCAATGTCCTCCTCGTCATCCTCGTACTCTTCCTCATCAGCAGTAGCATCCTGGTATTGCTGGTACTCTGCCACCAGATCATTCATGTTGCTCTCAGCCTCAGTGAACTCCATTTCATCCATTCCCTCACCAGTGTACCAATGCAAGAAAGCCTTGCGCCTGAACATAGCTGTGAACTGCTCGCTAACTCTCCTGAACATCTCCTGAATTGAGGTCGAGTTTCCAACGAAAGTAGATGACATCTTAAGACCCTTTGGAGGGATATCACACACGCTGGACTTCACATTGTTGGGTATCCACTCAACAAAGTAAGAAGAGTTCTTGTTCTGTACATTTATCATCTGCTCATCCACCTCCTTGGTGCTCATCTTTCCACGGAACATTGCGGAAGCGGTCAAATAACGACCGTGGCGTGGATCAGCAGCGCACATCATGTTCTTAGCATCCCACATCTGCTGAGTGAGTTCTGGCACAGTCAAGTTCCGGTACTGCTGGGATCCTCTTGATGTCAAAGGTGCAAATCCAACCATGAAGAAATGGAGACGAGGGAATGGGATCAGATTCACGGCAAGCTTCCTAAGATCAGAGTTAAGCTGTCCAGGGAAACGTAGACAACAAGTAACTCCACTCATGGTAGCAGAAATGAGGTGGTTAAGGTCCCCAACTGCAACAAAAGAAGAAAAAAAAATGAACAAATTTGAATTACAGTAACGCATCATATATTCCATTCAGAAAAAGGGATCAAAAACAAAATTTAGTGCAGAAATTCTACAGCCATAACCACCAAGAAATCTGAAACTTACAAGTTGGTGTAGCAAGCTTCAAGGTACGGAAAGAGATATCGTAGAGAGCCTCGTTGTCCAAAACCATGCATTCATCCGCATTTTCAACAAGCTGGTGAACAGAAAGCGTGGCATTGTACGGCTCCACAACAGTGTCAGATACCTTGGGGGAAGGGAAAACGGAAAACGTCAACATCATACGATCAGGATACTCTTCCCGAATCTTGGAGATCAGAAGAGTTCCCATGCCGGAGCCAGTTCCACCCCCCAAAGAGTGGCACACTTGAAACCCTGTTAAAGCCAACAATGAAATTGAAATGAGCACAATTGGAAAGAATAAACACGAATTCCGAAAACAGAGGAAGAAATACAAAATAGAAATGTGGGGAGACCTTGCAAGCAATCGCAGTTCTCGGCCTCCTTCCTCACAACATCCAAGACGGAATCGATGAGTTCGGCACCCTCCGTGTAGTGACCCTTGGCCCAGTTGTTTCCGGCGCCGGACTGCCCGAAGACGAAGTTATCGGGGCGGAATATCTGGCCGAAAGGGCCAGACCTGACGGAGTCCATTGTGCCGGGTTCGAGATCCATGAGGACGGCACGTGGAACGTACCTTCCGCCACTGGCCTCATTATAGTAGACATTGATACGCTCGAGTTGGAGTTCGGAGTCGCCGCTGTAGTTTCCGGTGTAGTCGATGCCGTGCTCGCCGCAGATGACTTCCCAGAACTTGGCTCCGATCTGGTTGCCGCACTGGCCGCCTTGGATGTGGAGGATTTCTCTCATTTTGTGGGGAAAGTGAGGGAGAAGGGAGGGAGGGATTGAAGAGCCTCTTTTGCCTTTTATCTTTTTCCCTTTTTCTCATGCTCCCTGGTGATGAGCATTTTAAGGCCTCCTTCTGCGTCCATTTAGGGTGTGCCTACGTGGCAGTTACTTATCTTCTTTCTCTCTTTTTCTTCTTCATCTGTTGGATCCTCTGCAACCACCTCATCTCCTCCAATCTTAGCATTTTCTCTCTCCACTCCTCCCTTTTTCTTGCTCTTCTTCTAAATATATATATATATATATATATAACACATTTTCGGTCAAACCAACCTTCATATAATCTAATTCTTTATCCCACTCTCCTACTTTCTCCCTGTCTCAACAACAAATTATCTTCACCTATATCTATATATATCACTCTTCCCTCACAAAATTTTGCACACCTTAAGAATTTATATTAATAGTCCTTTATATACTTTTTTTCTATTAAATTAGTGAAACATTTTTTAATATTTATTAAGTTCCAAAATAAAAACGACATTAATAATATTATTTTAGTTAATTTGATTCGTGAAACTTCTTACTGTTAAAATATCTTATTGTTGGAATATATAAACTTAGTCTCTTTATATATTTATTAAAAGAATAATATTTTATTATTTAGGTATTATATTATATGTAACATAATAATCACATCTTTATAGAATATTTTTCTTTTATTATCTTGTTGGTATTTATTTATTATTTAGAGACTAAAAGAAGAATATCACTACTAAATAAATGGATATATATTTTTTAATTCATGATTACTCTTTACATTCTCAATATCATTTATTTTTTTACTAATTTAAGTGTTATATAGTTTTTTTACATTAACTTTTATTTGGTATTTGAGCAATTTCTTTCATAATTAATTTATTTTTTATTTTATTATGAGGTTCTTTACAAGAAGTCACACCATATCTTCTTTATCAAACTATGAGATGCCCTTATTAGTTATTGGCTAATATATTAAATCTCACATAGAACAAATGTTCCAAAAATAAGAAGACAATACAAGCTAAGATCATAATTTTACAACAAAAAACACTTGAATGTAGCTAACCAAAGATTTAGAGCTCGTCAAAAAGCACACCAAACTGACTAGTATAACATCAAGTAAAATTCAAAGTCTTAAAGGATCAATTGCATATATTCATTCATGATTGTTAATATCAACAAATACCAAGGACAATGAACAACTTAATTGAAAGAGTCATGACCCTGGATGCACCAACTAGGCAATTGAATTTCGGTTGGGGTCATATCAACTTCAATATGATGCCAACAACAAAAAGAATTTACAAATCAGGCATATCAAAATTCACACAAACATGCTTGTTGGTCGAGGTAAAGAAACTGCTATATTATATTAGGAGTAGTGTTTATTCCTATGTAACTCAAGCTTGGCATTTGACGCAAACCATTCTTGCAAATGAAGACACTTATGATGATGATGATAATGCATTTACTACCAACCTTATGGTCGTAAACCTCTCATCTAAATGGTTTGTCCTGATAATAATAGATAATCTTGATGAACATGTAAAAGCCTTTAAGATTTAAGTAAATCTCTCCTCCAATGACAGTGTTGTTCGTTGTAAGAAGTTCTCAATAACGCTTAATTGCAAGTGTACTGTAAGTTACCACCAAACTTCATTGAGTCCTTTTAGACTTTTTCACCGAAATTAAGATCTAGATTTGCATTAGTTGACTTCATGCAAATAGTTTGATGACTCTGAAAAATGTACTATAAGGGAACAATAAGTCTCTCAAGAAATTCATGGACAAATTTGTAGTGGTATCATTCACAATATCATATTTGAATTCAATAATTACCATGCACACAATAATTGCATGATTATTGTAAGGAATTCTTTTGCATGTTTTCCTTATGAATCCTCCACAAGATATTGACAAGTTTCAAGATTGACCCTCAAAACACATCATCATGAAGGAGAATATTAAAATGAGAAAATGGATACGTAAGAATGAAGTTGACACATAATCATTAGTTAGCCCAAGCTAGAGTTTCAAATGTTGGCGAGTGGCAAGATATCACATATATTTGACAAGACAAGTGACTCAACTATTACTTGTTCTTTTCCTCCACATATTGATTCATTCAAAAGATGTTGATATCATTGAAGTATCAACCATAAGATCAAATATTTTGTGATATGAAAATCTTGTTTAATCTTAAGCTCTTGTTAAGTTTGTGCAAAACAAAAGCATAAGAATATATTAAAGTTAAAAAAGATATTGAAGTTACAATCTCAATAATTAAGATAGTTATTAATATCAATAAATATAAAATTATAACTATAAGAAAACATAACCAAAAATATAACAACAATAAATTTTTTTACCTACAATTCCAATAACGTAATTCTAAAGCAAGTATATATATATATATATATATATATATATATATATATATATTTATTTATTTATTTAAGGTATAAAGAACTATATCAAATACACTTGTAAATAACAGAAAATTTATAATAAATTTTAACAACTATACTATTTGAAATATTTTATATAGGGTATAAAGAACTATATCAAATATACTTGTAAATAACAGAAAAATTATAATAAATCTTAACAACTATACTATTTGAAATATTTTATAAATATGTTGTATTATTCATACATTATATATATATATATATATATATGAATTTTCGTTATTAAACCAAATTATTCTTAATAATTTTATTAAACTATTATAAGTCTATAGTTAATTTTTTTTCATTTCCATCTGACTTCTCTCCTTTTAAATTAAAGAAGTGATTCCTCTCTCTCATTAAAATCTATTTTCTTATCCCTTTCAAACCAAACAATGTGTTTGAGTAATATATTAAAATAGTCTCTTCTCTCAACTTCCAATTAGTTTTATTCCTAAAATTAAAAAATTAACTCATGAAATTATAAATCACGGAACATTTTAGTCCGTATTTTTTAATTTTGGAAATAATGAAAGAAATAATTAATAAGATAGTTTATATTGAGTAAAAGAAACTTGACAAAATCACATCTTATACTAAGAAATAAAAGTGAAAAATAACCTTAAGAACATGTTAATCTGATTTTTTTATACAAATCTTCACTTTCTGTTACACAGAAAATATTTATGCAATATAAAGGGTGAACTATTTTTATTAGTGAAAATACATAGGCGTATGTAATTTTACCCTTTTTTTAATAATAAAAATAAAATTTTTAATTATCATAGTAATTATTAAATAAAAAATTAATAAATTATTTATAATTTTATTATAGATAATTTTTTTTATTGTATATTGATTTTTTCATTAATTGAATTTAAAAAACAGTAGATTTGTTTTACTGTGAATGTGATTTAGGATTTAGTTTTGAATTTGAAAAAAACAAATTACAAAACTTAAAAAATAAAATAATAAGAATTTATACACACCAAATAAGATTTTTTTAATATATCGTTATAAATAAGATTACAAATTGGAATGCATCAAGAATTTGTTATAAATCTGAGTTTATTTTGACCAAATACAAGATTTAATAGACTAGTTCAAAAGCCTATCTATATAGTTTTAATAAACTGTTCCAACTCATTCCCCGTTCAACTCTGTCAAACAATAGGTTGTATTATAAACTTCCATGATGGATACAACCTTCCCACCAAAATCAAATGCCATTAATTTCAGCCCATCCATGTGCAATTCCTCTCAACTGTACACATTGTTAGAAGTAAGATGACCAAATATAATTACAGGACAATTACAAGTAGTGGCCTGTGGGTAATTCAAGATTGAAAGAAAGAAAACAAGTCATGAAGGATTCAAGAATCTTGCTAATACATCGGCATTACAGAAAATTGTGCTACTTTATCAAACAAAAAATGGAAAACGTCGTAAACAAAATCTGCCAAACTTAGACCAGACCATTGCTAATGAACAAATGTGTACTATGCTAGAGAAACCCTAAAATGTCATGGGATAATGTTAAGAAAATTAGCAGTGATTTCTTCGAATCATGTCATTGGAAAGTGAAAGGCTGCTTGAGCTTCAGGGTACAGTCCACACAATGTACTAAGCTTGAACCCGGATGAAAGTTGATAGATGCAGAGCAGGGCCGGGATTGCAACAAATGAAAGCTGATCTCACAACGAACACCAGAACTACTTCAGCATTCCAACTTTACCTTACCTTCCTAAGAGTGTTCATGTAAGTATAACTGGACAAGGCCACAAAAAGCTTGCGAAACCTGCAGAAATTAATTTAGATGTGCTATTGTGCAATGCCTCTTTGAGATAATTTCAGTCTAAGTTTCTAAATATCTATGATCTATATGTCCTGTGTGATGGATAGCAATATTGACACAAGGAGAGAAAAGATTAAAGTAAGAAAACATTTGAAGAAGAAAATCCAACGTAAACGACATTTGCAAATTTCAAGGAAAGGTATTTTAGTCTATATAGTTTTATAGTAAAAGTAAGGTAAAGCATCCATACCATACCCACTGACTTGAGTGTTGGGCCATTGCGTTAAAGCTCCTACGAGAATTTTCATTTACTAAGCAATGCATTGTTCCATTTGAGTGCAGCATGGCGAAAAATATGGACAGCCAGATATCAACAGGACCACTATATTTGCGCAAAATATTGGTGCTAACCTATTAGTAATGAAGACATCAGAGGATAATAAGGCAATTTGGGCGAGTCATAAAAAAAAATTGGTCAAATAAGAGAAAATAAAACTAAGAAAGCTAACACATACAAGCTCCCAAACTTCAACATCCCTTTGTAAAGTATCATGTAGTAGCTTGCTGTGACAAAATGAAAAATTTTCAATTTCAGAGACAGCAGCACAAACAAGAGTGAGAGAAAATAATACAATTAGTTTCCATATATAAATCATGGAAGATGTCCTCATGCACTTAACTCCCACAATCTTAAGTTTCCTGGATACTGTACAAAATATCACATTCATGAGGACAAAGAGAGCTGTTAAGGATAAATTCAACAATCAGCAAAGTCAAAACAGCAGAAGTCTTCTCCCACGTGATTAGGTTGACTATAGGATCAGTGACACCATTGGGCTCAATTATAAACCAAATTCTCAGCTACACAGTCTGTTGTAAGTGACCCATGTTTGAGATAATGACAAATTTGCATGGATGTCAGAGCCTAACACGATCCTCCTACTTTATCTGGACTTGGGACCGTAGACACAATAAACGTAAAAATCACTTGCACAATTTATATAATCTAAGTATGGATGATCAAATAACATATTTAAGTAAGTTTAATAATCTAAAAACCACTGCAAGCTGCTTGCCGGAGCTTTTAAAACAAAATTTCAGCATTTAATAAAGATATTTACAGGTACTACAGAAGTTGTTCAGGTTTATAGTGTATGGAGTTTTTATGGAAACAAACTACACGGCTCCAAACAGTATCAAACACAACATAACACCACAATTGAAAATGAGTATTGTTAAAACAGTAAAGGGGGGCAATAAGCTTAGAGTACACATTGTGTGCTGTTATGATCATTTATTGTTATTTACATTTTAAAATTATAGTGTTTGAAATAAATCTCAAAATGTACAAATGTTAGCACACTTTTGGTTCAACTTATTTTGAATAAATAATCACTTTTTTTTTATATTGATCAATACCAATGCTCAACTTACCATACTCCATAATGCACATCACGATGATTACAATGGCCAGAGACACCATAGCAGTCAAAGGTAATAATCTGGGGAAAAGAGTTAAGTAAAAGGATTATTAAGAGAGATAATTTGCACTGGAAGTACTAGTCTGTCAAAAGATGCTTAAGGCAGGCATAATAGTCCTACCATATCAATTGAACAACTGGTTATTTCTTCCTCAATAATCTTTGCCAATAAGCTATGGTTCCAAACTTTACCAAAACCATCCTAGGTATGACAACAAGTTAAACAACAGAAACACAAGGAACTAACAGTAAGCTTCAGAAGTAATAGTAAATATTATATCCAAAACCTATTGGATGAAAACCTGCAGATCAGGATGGTCGACAATCTTCACTCGCTGCATTGGAACCTGGGTTCAATTTCTGACGTCAAACAATATTTAATTTGTATGTATAGAGAAGCTATGATTTTAAATTTGAAACCACAACCATTTTATAAATTATGTAAATTACCTTCAGGGCTACACAAGCCTGAAAAAGCTCTCGTTTTCTGATGTTTCCTTTGCCTTCTGCACCACCTACAGAAAAATAATAAAATTGAAAAACTATCCAATGGACTGAAACATAAACTTCAAAGCTTTCTTGGAGCCTAGCTTGAAGCTTTAATTTTGTGACGCTGAAATTCTCATATGTAACAATCTAAGATGGATGGATTTTTTGTCCTAACTCTTTAAAATGCAAAAGCAAATCTTCCATTAATGAAAGACTGTTAAGGACAGAGATATGTATATAATTACAATGGGAAATGGACAGTTTCTGGTAAAGAACTAAAGGTGATCCTCAAATTTACGAGAAAGGGGAAATACAGGGATTGACAGGAAAACAGAAACAGAATAACAATAGGGTCCTATACACCAGGAAACGCCCCCTAGCCAACCCTCATAATTTCCTTCAAATATCAATGCCAGCCTCCCCATAAAGAACTCACAGCAAACTTTTAGATCCCCCTCCTTACTACCTTTGCAAACGTTCCTCCTTGTTCTCCCTTTCTAGAAAATCTTCCGTCATCTCCTTTGTTCAATTGAGTGTTTATCACTAGACAAAAAACTACAACTAATAGTCAAGGTGCAACTCATACTTCTTAAAAGTATTGCAACCAAAACATCACGAGTTGATTGTAACTTAACCCATGCAATTGATACAACCCACAACATTCTTCTCGTCCATACCCCCAAATCGATCCGTCTACTCTGCTAGATCCATTCCTTCCCTGCCCATACTTCTTCCTTTCTTTTATATATATAGGCTAAGGGTGTGTTGAAACCCTTGAAATCGAATTCTAAAAAAGAAAAAGAAATTTTGTATCAAATGTAAACAGTGAAAACTGATAACAAGAAGTAACCTGATTTGAGCAGCTTAAGCTACAGCAAGATTGATAATGCTACAAGAATTCATTGGTTTGTGTATAACATTTAAGTCTATTACCATATGATAAGAGAAATAATATTGAACTTCATTTTACAAATGATCTGAGAAATAATATTGAAGTGGCAATATCATTCATTAATAAAGTAATACTCTATATACTGGAAATAGCTAACTATTTATCAAGACAGTCAGTAAACTTTCTCAATTTAAAAAGATGTCAACTTGAAGAAAATTCAACTAAAGAATGGGAAGAAAGAAAACTATAATTGAAATTAATAAAAATGAGTCCAAAGTCACACAAAGATCAAAATAAACACACATATATACCAAAACTGCCATAATTTACAAGACAAAAATAATTTATGCAAAGTTATTCACCAGTAGATAAGCATAGTATTTGAACGTCATGTCCTTTTGAAATCAGAAAATTTATAGTTGGAGTAAAGAACCTGCAGAAATGAACAAAATTTCAAGATAGTGTTAAATCATAATACAGGAAATATATGCTTCAAACTTCAAAAGTTTGGAACTTACATGGATTCGTCATCCGGATGAGCAGTAACGAACAGGACGTTTCTCTTCCGAAATGCTCTGCCTGAAAAAAAAAGGACAAGAGATTTTGAGAAAGAGGAGGAAAAATTAAGGGGAAATGGAAAAAAGAGGCATTACCGTTGTGCGTGAAATGTTTGGCGTAAGGGATGCGAGGGAGAAGGAGAACTTTGCAAAGAGAAATGATCCATACAAATAGAAAGAAGAGAGATGCAGTGATGGGAATGAAGGCCATCTTCAAATCAATAATATGATCCACTTTTATGGTTGGATCAACTCAGTGGAGTGTTTCATTAAAGATCCTAGTAATCGACCATTTTATACCTGTTTGACAACTGCACAAAATAATACTATGAAAAAGTTGTTTCCCTTTTTTTTTTTTTTATGCTATACATTTTACCATTTATCATAAACATATTTATCCAGTGTACATTCTTACCATTTCTTATTTTACCTTTTCTTATTTTGAAAAAGGGGTTGTCAAAATATAGTTTTTATATTGTATTAATTAAAAAACATACAAATGGAAACTTTTTTTACAAAGGGGTTGTCAAAATATAGTTTTTATATTGTATTAATTAAAAAGCATACAAATGGAAACTTTTTTCACAGGGCATTTTCTTTTTGTCTTTCTCAAAAAATCATGTCCAAAAAAATATTCCATTTCAGGCAAAACAATTCATAAATTACTATTCAAACGACACAGACCTATCAAAGACAAAGAACTCAGCAATCTTATAATTAAAAAATACTTAATTGAAATTTAAGATGACAGGCACATTGGGGGAATAAGAAAACAAGAAGAAACGCAATGGAAAAGGGAAAAGAAAAGGGAGAGAGTACCAGTTGGTCGAAAACCTAAAGTTGCAGAAGTGAAGCAGCACGTTTTCTTCAGCGCGAAGTGAAAGAGAAGGGAATACGTTCTATGATTCTCTCTTCAGCGCCGTTAATCTTCATTTTCTTTTTCTATTATTCATTCGACACAAATCGGAATCACATTGTTATGTTTTACACTTTGAGATTTGTCTCAAACACATCTTAGCTTTTCTTTTTATCTTATATTTTAATTACACAAACAATAATATATTTTTCATAAAAAAGTTACCAATAATATATTTTTCTATAATAATTCTTTTCCTTAACAAACAATAATTTTTGTAATATATTTTTTCATAAATAATAAAGACAAATAAAAACAAAAACTTAATCAAGAACCACAACGAGAAAAAAATTATTTATGACCACATATGAAAGATAATAATTTTTTTAAAGCAAATATATAAATATGGAAATCTTAATTCTCGTGTTTATTAAAAGTTTTCAAAATAAAAACAACTTTAGGCATACCATGAGTGTATTTATTTTACAGATTAAAAGTATTTTTCTAAGTGAAAACGAAAATGTTTTTTTTATCAATAAATGTTAGTTTTTTTAGCACAAATGAACTATTGTACTTTTTTTGCCTTTATTTATTTCTTTAACCACCAAACTAACCTCATAATTCTTGAAAATTAAAATTGTTCTATTCTTATGTTTTTTACATATACTTTCAAAATTTATTATAAGCTATATTACAATGTTTTTCTACATTTTTTAGTAGGATATGTGGGAATACAATATTTGCAGAGGAATATGAAAAACTATTGTCTAATTAACATTTTTATTTCCATAGGAATAGGAAAAGCCATTGTCTAATAAACATTGGTGAGCATGATATTTTGGTAATATGTATTGGCCATAGAGAAATGAATGTGGTTGTTTCTGGAGAAGTAGAAGGTAGCATGAAGTGGAATAGATTATTGTGAAGAATGGAAAAACCAAACACAATTAGCGGTGAATGACACTACCCCATGCATTCTTTAACCACGTGTCCTTCCTTTCCTACCAATGATTTGTAGCACTTTTGTATGATAAACATATACATATATACATATACACATACCACTATCATCTATTCTTCACCACACTTCCCTTTCTTCCTCAGAGTCTCAACACTCTTATTCCTCAACTTCTGAATCTGAACTCAGCCCAGAGAAAGTCATGCATCAAACAAACACGATGAAGGTACGTACATACGCTGCTTTCATGCAAGAGGTGACTTAATATGTATCTACCACCCTATTTAATAAATTATTAAATTTAATTATTTGTTAAAGATAACTTACAAAAGAAATAGAAGCAACGGAATGGGTTTTAGTTTTATCCATTCAAATCATGTGTTGTAAATTGTTTTCTTATGCAATATTTATGTAATTTTTTCCTTAAGTAAAGCAGAATTTTTGTCTAGTGTGATCCAAATAAATAGTCTCTTGACATCAAGTGATGACTTTATGAAGCATTGTAAGTTATTTTGGCTTTTGTTTTGTCTTGAGCAGGCCAATTCTAACATGCATAAAAGAAAGTCTACCTTGATTAGTGATGGACGTCCTTCTGCATTCAAGGTATACCAAGCAACTTTTATGTGTCATGTAGCGTTGTTTGGATACATGAGTTTGAAGCAAGAAAAAAAATTCCAAACTCTTCCATCCAAACATTACTTAGGATAAAAAGTATAATGTTAAAGTTTAAATACTCAGTCTTTATAGTCATAAAGGGACAGTGAACTATAATTTTTTAGTTGTTAACTATACATATTATTTTTAATCATTTTTAGTGTCTACATATATCATTTTAAACCCCCTTCTCTTTGTAGTTTTTTACTGTAAGGACGCTCAAGATTTATAACTTCTCTGAATTTAGAAGACAGTTAGAATGATGTTCTGATATGATTCCTTTTATATTAGAAGAGGATACCAAGAAGAGGAAGCTATGCGGACTCTTTTGAAGGAAAGGTTATCCTCTTTCATTCTTGTTCTATGATTGTCATCTCTAATATATATAATTATTTGGTAGCCATACACAAGAGTTTATTTTATCTTCAATAACAATCAATATTGTAAATATTACAACTTCAAACTTTTATCTTATTTCCAAATCAACCAAATATTTTTTTATTTATCTTCAACTATGAATTTTCTTGAAACTTTATAAATCATATTAACAAATATTCAATTTTAGTTCATCAATATACATGTATACACTTAATATACCATATTAATAAATATTCAATCTCAATTGAATTATAACTCAATATATTTTCAGCTACTTTTCGGAATTAATGCATCACATTAATTTTCAATTCCTCAAAAATATTGAAGGATGGACATACTTAATGCGTAACATTAACAAATATTCGATTTCGATTCAGAGTTTCAGTATGCGAGTCGTAATATAATGAAAGCATGATGTTGGAGTAGTTATGTCTGTACAGTGGAGGATAGTGCTAATGAAGCATCTTATGTAACCACAAGAAGTGAGTCGCAGGGGTTCTTTCACTTCTTAGTCAGATCTGAGTCAAAATATAACATGAAGAAGGGGAAAAAAAAAAGAGTGAAAAATGGAGATATAGGAATAAAAGGAATATGAAATAATAGATTATATATTATATCTTAAGTTTATAATAGATTATACTAAGCTGAAAGTTAAATTGAAATCTCTTCGTTTTTCATGTTTTATCTTTAACTTTTTCGTTTTTCGCACTCTCTTACGAAATCAAACAAAGCTTTGAAGAAATAAAGCTTGTTATGTCTTGTCCCATCATCATATATTCTTTCAAAAGCTTCTACTGCATTTTCAGAACATATCCTATATTTTGTCACCTGAATTTCCCTCCTATCTGTCCATTACTTTTTTAGATGATTTCAACTAAGTTCTCTTTAAGATAAATTATTAGGTGCATTAAGATGGTTGAATTTCCTTGTGGACCTTCATTATCTTTGCCAGCAAATCTTTACTTTGCATTTAACAGCAGCCAGAGGATAACATTACTAGAGAAGAAAACTATAATGAAGATGAAGATCAGAATGTTGTCTGTAAATACATGGTTGAAGAAAAAGCAGGAAGAGATGATGATGCAGTGGATGACTATCAAGACAAAGCAGAGTACTCACCAGAAGATAAAGCTCCAACTGCTACAGAGGTACCCTGTCTTTATCCGATGAAATCCTGTCATGATGTTTACAATCATTTTTCTGGTAATGTCTAAACATCAATGTAAGCTTAGCAGCTTATCTATCAAGTTCGTATCCGGCTAGATTTCTACCATGATTTTTAGCTATGGTGATTTATTCCAGCTTTTACATGAGCAAGCTGTTTATGTTTTGTGCTTATAAAATCATTTCAAGCTCTAGTCAGGATTTTACAATTGCTTTCAGTAGAATCATTAGGTTCGGTGTCCACTTGATTTTTCTCAGTCAACAGATTATGAGAAATAGCTTTTGCATCTTGAAACTTCCTGGTTAACCATTTTAGGTTCTCGTTCACTACAAAACTTTATCCCCACGCATGCACCAAAATCAAATGATCATTAGTAAAAGACATGGATTTTATCATCACAATATGACAAAGGAAAGCGAGAAGCTAACAAAGTAATTTTGCAAAACACAGGAGCAACCTCACAAGGGTCTCGTCACAAAATATGCATACGAAAATAATAACCCTTCAACTCGAGATTTCATCCATGGATATCACTTAATACAAGGACAGATGAACCACGGAATGGAAGACTATATTTTTGCTCAACATATGAATCTCGATGGCTATAACTTGGGATTGTATGCAATATTTGATGGTCACTCCGGTCATGAAGTTGCAAAATACTTACAAAGCCATCTATTCGAAAATATACTGAGTGAGGTATATCCTTTAGTAACTTTAAATTACAGTACACGCCATTATTATTCTCACTAATATTTGTTTTCTTAATCATGCATCAATAGCCTGGTTTCTGGGAAAGTCCAGTGCAAGCTATTAAGAAAGCATGCAAAGCAACAGATGATGAGATTTTAGAAAACATAGCTGATTCACGTGGAGGATCAACAGCTGTTGCAGCAATACTAATCAATGGAGTAAAGCTACTGGTAGCCAATGTTGGTGATTCTCGAGCAATATCATGCAAAAATGGTCGAGCAAAACCACTTACCGCGGATCATGATCCAGAGAAGGAAAAAGCTCTAATTGAGAGCAGAGGGGGTTTTGTGTCGAAGAGACCCGGTAACGATTAAATAAATTCATCAATATCTATAAACTTAAGAACTTCAACATTCTTGTTCAACCAAGAAAATTAGTTTTTGAACAGCCAAAAACTACTCTTATAAGTCATCAGAGCAAAAATTAAAAATTAGGAAGTTTAATTTTGGAAACTTTCTTGTTTGGAATTTGATAACTGATATTTAAATTTTAAAATTTAATCTTTGACATACGCATCATTTTATGACAGTGACAATATAGACATACGCATTATTTGATGACAGTGACAATATAGATAATTTTTTCTATCTTGTGCATGAAAAGAGTATTACTAGTATAATGAGGATACCTGCTTTTAAAGGGTGAAATCTATGGTAACATCTATCTCTACCAGATGGTTGCGCATAATGTTAATTCATGACGTCTGTGAAATTGGGGCTTCTGAGTCTATCTTGCATTGTCAGTACATAGATGTAAAAGACTAAAATGTTTGATAACCTGCCACTGTATGCCTGATATGCTTGTATTTTTAGTCACGAGTTGCTTCTATTTGACAGATCTTTCTAATATGCATTTTCAATATATCAAGCCTCTTCATGCACAGCAGTATCTACTACCAAACTACAGCTCATTAATTATCGTACAAGATTATACTACTGCACTATTTTTCAAGTGCAATATCCAGTGATGTAATGAAATTACTATAACGAGTAGGATCATGTAGACTAAACATGCATGCGTGAGGCTCAACATCTTATGTCAACTGCACATTTACCCTAATTCAGGAATCTGACATTTGATAGATTCCATGTAATGTAATCTCATTGAATATCTTTGCTAACGTTAGTAGCTTACCGTGTCCTCTAAATGGGCAAGCCTTCCCTCACCCCAAACTTGTGTCTCAAAATCGTGACTGTGACCCCTTTTTTCCTAGTTTTGCTGCATTCACCAGTCACTTTATGTTCTCTGGATTATAACATAGATATCCTATAATTCTTTTCACCTACCTAGTTCTATGGCCCCTTTTTTTCTAGTTTTGCTGCATTCACCAGTGACTTTATGTTCTTTGGATTATAATATAGATATCCTATAACATTTTTCACCTGCCTAGTTTTATGTCCTTTTGTTCTCATTTGATTTTATTTATACTTACACTCGTGAACTTGTGTTGCTCCTGCCAAGTCCAGTACTGAACATTATCTGAATTGCCAAAAATATAACTTCATTAGGGAATGTTCCAAGAGTGGATGGCCAATTAGCAATGACACGGGCATTTGGAGATGGAAAACTGAAGGAGCACATTACGGCAGAACCAGATGTGACCATTCGGAAGATTGATGAAGACACTGAATTCATTATTTTGGCCAGTGATGGTCTGTGGAAGGTACATGAATATTTTATGCATCATATAATTACAGATGAGCAAACCTTGGCTGAAATAGAGCAAGCATAAACCTAAGCTCTAAAAATTTTAAACCTTAAAGAAATATACCGTAGACGCAGAGCCAAAAATATAAAGGATAAGAAATATTGAAAAGAGGAATAATTTAAAATTTCTAATAAATTGGTAACTTTTGTAGAATAACTGACTGAGATTACTAAGGAAATTGCCAAAATACAAAGCATGTCATGCTAAGTTCATTTGCATATTTTTATGGTCAAAAGTATAAAACTTAACCTGTATTATACCAAAACATACAATCTTGTATGTGCTCAATTGTACAAAACCAAATTCTAGAATTTGCATATTCTTCGACTGCGTTCTTAGCTCCAGAAACATGGTCCGAACAGCAAGTAGGAAATTACCCTTGGTTTCTTTGGTCGTAATAGTTCGTTTTTCTTCCCTTAATCACACCCGAGAACCCTGTCATCAGTATTTTTAGATTTTCTTATATGTAGAGAAATTTATTTTCTTTCAAACTAGATAAAGTAAAAATACCAACATATTAAGTCACATAATTACATAATTACATGCAATATTGAGAAACAGCACTGGCCCCTGTGTCACAGGTGATGACAAATCAAGAGGCTTGTGACTGTATCAAGAATGTGGATGGTGCGCAGAAAGCATCCAAGAAGTTAGTTAAAGAAGCTAAATCTCTGGGAAGCTATGATGATATTTCATGCATAGTGATTATGTTCTAGCTTACGTGCTCCATAATGCACCCGTTTTATGAATTTTTGCCTTTGTCTCCAGTAAATTATTTTAAATTTCTATAACTCTAGGAAATGTCTTTAAATTTGTGAGGGACCATGTACAGCTGTTTTAACTAGCTACTACATATTGGATGTTTCTTTATTTGGTTCCCTTAATCTGCTACAACTTAAACTTACCAAAACTTTCACCAACATCCTTCACAAAAACCAAATCCAACGATTTTTAACTTGTTTCTCAGAACTCTAGCTTTCAAATATTGTAGCAAAGCTCTTGGCTCTGCACTGGACACTTTCTCCCATACCATCCTTCCAGAAACTCAACGATGATAAACGTCGACTCTATCGAAAAGCCAATTTTCATCAAAATTTAAAATTTCAATAACCATTAAAATTGGCAATTGCTTCGGTACTAATTTTATACAAGACAAATAATAGAGCAAATTATAGCAGGCTTACCTTAAATTATCATGTCATGTTGAAACCTGCCCGCCTTCTATGTCCTCAAGTCTTAGGGTAACTGCTAGCTTGTGGGCATCGAGACCTTCAACTTCAGCCATGGTTGCTACATATGGCCCAAGTTTTCTGAGGCCTTCTTCTGTGAGAGATTGCACTGTTATGTACTTCAAGAAAGAATCCAATGAAACACCACCATACATCCTTGCATAACCATACGTGGGAAGAACATGATTTGTCCCACTTGCATAATCACCAACGCTCTCGGGTGTCCACGGCCCTAAAAATACAGAGCCTGCAGAAGCAACAAACGAGCATGTAAATCTAGATCTGGATTCTGAAGGTCAAGGAAAAAGCATCAAAGTGCCTAGTACATGTTTCAAGTTACATCTAAGTTGGCTCCACAGTTTTTTTTTTTTAACAAAAAGGAAGGTGTTTGCAATTGGCACCAAGTTCAATTTTGAGCAATGTATGAGATGGCAGATATAATTCGTACGACAAGCAACAAAGCTTCATCTCCAACACCCCCATCACAAGAGGAACTAACAATATGACAGCCATACCTGCATTCTGAATAAAACCCTCCCACTTCTCTGCATCCTTCACATTGACAATTAGATGCTCAGGTGCATATAAGTTTGAGAAATTGATTGACTGCAACATGAAAAAGAAACACCAGCAAAGAAATAATAAAGATGTCGATAAATTGAAACCTAACTAGCTAGAGGAATTGGCATTTAAGTGAAAATTGTAAATTCAAGTATAACTATTAAGAAGTGGACTTTAACTCAACCCCACAAAACCAGCTTTGTAAGGTGAAGTTTGCACCCACTTATATAGACTATATTGACTTTATCTCTAGTCGATGTGGGATTTCCAACACACCCCCTCACGTCGAGGACTGGACATCTCGAGCGTGGGACTATAGATTTATGGGTGGTCCAATAACGGCCCGATAGCGGGTGGTCCAACACCTTAGGATGAACTTAATCTGGCTCTGATACCATATTAAGAAGTGAACCTTAAGTCTAACTCAATCCCACAAAACCGGCTTTGTAAGATGAGGTTTGCACCCACTTATATAGACTAGATTAGATTGACTTTATCTCTAGTCGATGTGGGATTTCCAACAATAACAAAGTGGTGAATTATGATATATTAAAAGATAATGTTGACTGTGGTTCCCTTGTTATGAAAATAGGATTAAGGATACAAAGTTGAATCAACAACTGCAGCACATATATAAAATACAGGCATAGATAAGCCTAACACCCGTGTTAATGCCTCTGAACAAATTGTTTTCTCTCTTCCTCTTTGCTCTTCACTTTGGTTTTAGTTGCACTGAGAATACATGGATGAACTTGGGAAACACTACTGACCTCTAGCATATCATGTGCATGAACAATAAAACTGTGGCTCAGGGCTTTAGCAGCGAACTCTCCTCTTGGTAGACTCTGGCACTGCTTGCTGAGTTCCTCCTCCATAGCATTCAGATCCACGCCTTCACCAGCAATCACAAGCACAACCTGACTATCAGGGCCATGCTCAGCCTGAAAATGGTACAGTACATCAGCATTATATAAAAGGGCCAAAACGTTCTTAGGCCGATGAACAATTACAAAATATATCTTATTTTAAGAGTAAATGCATGCTATTATTGATAAGTATATAATGTACTTGTCTTTGTACCTAGCCCAAAAAACAAATGTTGGTCTTTCCATAGTTTTCAAATTGTCAGCATTACGGTACTAAGTAAGGAAGACATCCAGAAACTCAGATGAGAGGATATCTTAACGGTTAATATAGTCACTTTTTTCAATATCCACATCTTGAAATTTGAACAGAAGTTTTGGCGACATAGAATATTATTTCTGCAAACCTCTCTCCTTTGCCCGGTCATGTTCATCACAATCATTAATTTCATAGATTGTTTGGTATCTCAAACTATATATCAATTGCAATTACTATTAATTACAAAATACAATAGGCATACCCAGAAAATGTCATATCTTACTCATTATCGTCATTATATCCTTTTGTAATAATAATCATAGAAATAAGGAGCTAAGTGAGGAGTATTGTTATAATTATAGAAATGAGCAATCATAATTATGAAATAAGAAACTGATTTATATAATTAAGAATATTTAAATTATATACGTATTATTAAGAATATTTTATTTATTTTTGTATTATATTTTATTATTAGAGCATATTGATTTTTTTTTCAATATAAATAACATACTCGCTGTTTCAGAAACATAATTTCAACTCAATATTCTTCATTAATCAGAAACATAATTTCAACTCAATATTCTTCTGTAGAGTTTAATATAGTATTTAGAGTCTTTTTCAAAAACCTGTTGACTCAATAGACCTGTTGTTTTGGTGCCCTCTCCTTAGTTTTTATTTTCTCTCCTTCAGCTTTCAGAAAAAGAAAATGTTTTTCAACAATGTTGAATCGACCTCCAGAACAGGTTTTCCTCTCTCTTCTATCCATATTGGTAGTAATACGAATTGTTAGTATTGAGAAAATAGAAAGGTCTAACTATATTATTTGGACTTCCAAAATTGGGTTATGGTTAAGTGGATTGAGCTACAAATCTCATTTTACTACCACTATTGACGTGAAATCCCCTAGTTCACAAAATATTGGCAGCCATCCATAGTTGAGTCACTTGTTACTTCTAATTATTAATTTATCATCTCAAACAACATTTAAAGATTTTATCACATAGTGATTCATCCTCTTGAATATGATCATTAAGGACATCCACCTCTACCACCATTCCTCCTATATTATTAGGACCTGCTCCTCCCCGAGTGGATACCATTACAAAAGATTCAACAAGAACAAGGAGACTTTCACTTTTAGGGGTTGGAACACGAAGAAGTCTTTTTATCAAGCTCTCCATTGATAGAACTTGCTGACTAATCAGAATTTGATCAGGAATATGACCAAAGTTTGGATTCAAAGCACGAAGAATCATATCATCATGTACACATTGTCTAACTTTTTAATTTCTTCAAATGAATAAGTTTCAAGGAACATTTTCAATTCCTCAACCGTAGCCCGAGCTTCCGCCATAAAGGAGGTGATATCATGGTCTATATAAGATTGGCAAAATCATATAGAGGTGTTGAATGTCATTTGCATAGATTCTACTTTGGAAGATTCTATTAGCCTTCTTCCAAAAGGAATTATATGCTTTGAAGGTTCTAAGAGTCCCCATTAGTGAAAGACTAGAGGACTGGAAAAGACGATGAGACAGCTGGAGGAGAGGCGGTTTGTTGCGCTCACTGTAGGGCAGTGTGAACTACATGCCCGTGACTAAGCCATGTAAAGAAGCTGCGCGTGACAGCGGGTGTAGTGGACTTTTCCTTCACAATCACCATAATTGTGCCTCACTTGAGGACGAGATCAAATCTGGTAGTCTCTGGAGAAATTGACAGTGGCCTCCAGCCGGCATAGACAAACAGGGCAGGATGGGACATGCTTTAATACCAAGATGAGTGTAGAAGTGTCTCAGAAAAATGCTTGAGAGGGTGAGCTCTCGGCAGATCTATTTTATATATGTTAAGTCTGAACATAAATACGAAAAGGCTTCCAGAAAGCCTACACCTAGGACCCTATATGAGTGACAACCACAGCCAAAAACGCTTTTACAGAATAATCAAAATAACGATAGAAAGCCTTTTTCTAACAGACGTCATGATTCATACTGAATAGTGTTTTGGAGTAATTAGCATCATAATGCAGAGAAAAAGCTTTTAGAAATTAGTTATAAATGTATAAATTACAATAGAACATGAGATACCTTGTTAAGAGAGTGAAAAAGAAATATAATTAATTTAGAACTCAGTAAACCTGGGAAAGCAAATCGGCAGCTACATGACGCGGAATTGCATGCTTGTCAGCAATAACTAAAACTTCTGATGGACCAGCTGGCATGTCAATTGAAACCATGGCTTCACTGTTCTGCAGAAGATTTTGAACAGTAATGCAAAGCAGGAATAACTATAAGATCTGAAGAGTAAAGCACAACGTATATTGAGAAAAAGCAAGCTTCAAAGCTCACTTGCAGAATCATTTTTGCAGCTGTGACGTATTGGTTTCCTGGCCCAAAAATCTTCTCAACCTACAAAAGCATTATCACAAACTTTTGATAAGAAATCATGAAAAAAAACGTTAGAACTACAAAATATTTAAATTTATTTGTTACAAAATAAAAGGAGAAATTTAAAATAACGTTCTGGACTCTATAAATTACTTAGTACATTTAATGCATCATTTAAATCTTGAATACGAGCAAATTCTAACATAATATAACAGTTAGTTATAGTTTTCAAACAAACCAACTTTCTTTTTTCTTTTTGAATCTATTTTAAAATACTACTTTGGCCCTGTTGTTTTTTTATATAATTTTGTTATTCAACAATCCAGAAGTTTGTTTTTTTTTTTTCATGTCATGTTGTTTTCTAATTAAAATAAAAATTATTAAAAGCTTTCTGGTATGAAAAAAAGAATTGTAAATCTTAAAACAAACATACAAAACCAAGTAAAATGACATAGTAATCTCCAACATACCCTCCTCTCTACTAGAATTGAACATCGAACAGAGAGTGCTCAATAGGTCCAAATATCCTAATTAGAATAGGCTTTGACCATCTTATAAAGTGGACTTTATTTAAACTAATTTAACCTTTGCAAAGTATATCTCTAACCAATGTGGGATCCCCAATCTTAAATACCCTCTTTTTCACCCTACTATTTCTATATATAATAGATAATTAAAGAATACATTAAGACACTCAGCTTATCAAGGGTAGCAGGGGGAGTTCATGCGTATATAAGAGCTTTACCTAGCCAAAACAGAATATAACTGGATCAGAATATATTGTTTGCATGAAACTGAATTACAGGTTTTCAAGAGACATGTACTCTCCACAAACAATGATCAATTACGATATCCCCTTCCAACTCAGACCCCTTTTGTTGGAGTGAATATGTAGTTATATTTTGTATGTACTCTCTTACATCTGTTAGCTATTACTACTAACAACTATATCTTTTGTGGTAAGCAGTTACCTATAAATACTTTTGTAAGAATCTTATTCGTAACTGAAAATAATAAACATAGTTCAATTGTTATAAACACAGTTCTGTTTTCATAACTGGAAATGATAAACACATGGTATCTAGAGCTAATTTTTTGGCATAAGACAGTTCTGTCTAGTGTCCTTGGGTTGACTCACTCTTATGAGGTATGGGAGAAGATTCATGTCTTCAAAAAAAATCTCGCAAATTACATATGGCAATTGATTCAAATCAATGGAACATTATATTCTCAAGATTAAGTTGGTGTGTTCCCATCCGACACGAAGAATATGTTGAGCATATTTTACCCATTGCTAAAATTGAAGCTTTTCTTTGTGGTCATGAACCATGTCTTGTTCAATATGTAAAGGAGGCACAAGGTTTGGTATCTTCTTCACCGAATTATACTCAAGACTCTTTGGAGCATACAGTTGTCGTGGTGGTGGTAATCATGGTGACTCTTGTGGTGGAGTATGTTGGAGATCCTTGATAGGATCTCTTGGCAAATGAACTGAATCAACTTCAATACAGCTGAAAAGGGGTTATTGTATTTTCAGAAATTAGTAAATATTTAGATGGTTATTTAATTCCTTAACTAAAACCAACATAGAAATTAAATAGACCATTTTGTAAACAAGTAAAACACAAATTTCAGAGATCGAGTTGATTAAAACAAAATGATTATAAAATTCCAGAGATGATCAAGTACAAATTCAATGCCAAGGAAATGAGAGGGAGTACCAAGATCCTTAAGTGAGAATCAATGTGGAAGAGCTCAGTTTGAAACTGAGACAAAAACGTGGAGTCATTGCCTGTTACCAGGAAATCACCAACATAAACAAGAAAGTAAAAACGGTACTGCGGTGATAGATACACAAGGACATGTCAGATTTTGTAGTTTGTAGACATGATTAGGGTATTGCGGATGCACAAAGCCTGAAGGCTGCTCCATGTAGATGTCTTCTGTGACTAAGCCATGAAGGAAGGTGTTATTGACATCCATTTGACTGAGAGGCCAACCTTTGGATAAGGTAGAACAAAGCACAAGCTTGATAGTTTGAGGCTTGATAACTAGACTAAATGTGTCATGATAGTGAATCCATGTAGATGTCTTCTGTGACTAAGCCATGAAGGAAGGCGTTGTTGACATCCATTTGACTGAGAGGCCAACCTTTGGATAAGGTAGAACAAAGCACAAGCTTGATAGTTTGAGGCTTGATAACTAGACTAAATGTGTCATGATAGTGAATCCATGTAGATGTCTTCTGTGACTAAGCCATGAAGGAAGGCGTTGTTGACATCCATTTGACTGAGAGGCCAACCTTTGGATAAGGTAGAACAAAGCACAAGCTTGATAGTTTGAGGCTTGATAACTAGACTAAATGTGTCATGATAGTGAATCCCAAGACGTTGATGGAACCCTTTGGCAACTAAGCAAGCTTTGTAGCAAGCAATAGAGCCATTGGTGTTGCGTTTAAGGCGGTATACCCATTTATTGCCAATAATGTTAAAGTGAGACTATTTTGGAACAAGTGTCCATGTACAATTTGCAAGAAGTGCATTGAACTCTTCATACATGGCATGCTTCCAATCTAAGTACTTTAATGCTTGAGTAAGACAGGTGGGTTCCAAGGATTTGGGGAGTGGGAATTTAGTGACCAAGTTAACTTGCTTGGGTTTATGGATGCTACTCTTAGACCAAGTGACCATGGGATGAGATGATTAAGGTTGTTGATACAGGAAGGAGGAATATTTGCAGACAGAGGAGGTGGAGACTGTGTACAAGCACACTAGTATTTGTTGGAGCACCCTTCAATAGTAGTGGAGGGGCTAGTATTTGTTGGAGCAGGGTTTGGGTTGGAGTGTTGGGGTGATGGTATAACACATGAAGGGGAAGAGTTGGATTGGTCTTGAATGGATGTGATCGGGCAAGTTGTTTGAGAATTGGGAGGAAGTTGTGGATGACAAATAGATAGGGGATAAGGAAGGGTTTAAGAGATAGATGAGTGGAGATTAGAGTCAGAATTTGATTTTAAAGGAAAGGAAGCACCAAAGAGTAAAACATCTTCAACAAATTGGACATGACGAGAGGTGTACAACTTGGAAGTGGTGGGATTATAGCACAGGTAGGCACTCTGTGTGGGACTGTATAGAAAGGTGCATGGTTGAGACTTGGTTTGTAGTTTTGTGTTGTTGTTGTATGGATCAAGCTATGGGAAGCAAAAGCAACTGAAGACACGAAGTTTAGCATAGTTAGGAGTGATGTTGAATAGCTTTAGGAGAGGTGATTTCATATGAAGACTATAAGTTGGCATTCGATTTATGAGATACACAGTATTTTGAAGGGAAAAGGACCAAAACTTGTCTAGAAGCGAAGCATGATGTCAGAGACAACGCATTGTCTCAACAAGAGGATGGTGTTTGCCTTGTTATGTTGGGGAGTGTTAGGTGAGTTATGCCATTAGATTGATGAAAGGTTTGTAGTTTTAGGAATTCACCACTATTGTCCCTGTAAAAAATTTTAATTTTGCAATTCAATTGGTTCTCAACTAGTGATTTGAACAATGGAAAAATGTTTGAGACCTCTGATTTAAGTTTAATAGGAAAAAGCCATACATATTTAGAAAAGTGATAAAGGAAAATAACATAATAGGAACATCGAATCAACAGATATAGGGCCCCATACATCTGAGAAAATAGTCTCTAAAGGACTGTTACTAGACATAGTGGAAACAAAGAAAGACAATTTTATTGGAGAGACAATCCACGCATTGGACAAGGGGAGACAAAATGGGAATGTGACTCTGCTGGAGGGCATGTTGTATAATGCAAGAGTGAGGACGACCAATACGATGGTGCCATAGGGATCAGGAGGAGGATTGACGAGCATGATGTAGGGAAGCAGCAGAATGATTTGAAGGCAGCTTGTACACATGAGACTCTTGACCTCAAAAAAGAGAAGAAAGAATTCAATTGAAATTGAGTTAGATTTGCATAATTGAGATATAGAAATTAAGTTTTGTGTAACAAACGAAACATGAAGCATATTGTGAAAATGTAAAGAAGCATTAGAAGTGGGAATGAAAGTGGAGCCATAATGGGAAACGGGAAGACTTTTTACTGTTTGCAATCAAAAGCTGATAGCCTTATGATAATCATTGGAAATGGTCAGGTTGCCAAGGTCATTGGTGATGTGATGGGAGGCACTAGAGTCAAGAAGCCAAGAGGGTTCATCCTATTTAGGAAGATGAACGATGGCCTAATGTCAAGGATTATTGGAGGGATACCCATGCAATTTGTGGCAGGGTTTTCCAGTATGACCTTCAGGATCATCGTACTAGTGTATAGGAACAACACGATGGGAGAAACCCTTGTGGGAAGACCCTTGGCTGGGTGAAGGTGATCCAAAAGTAGGAACATGGTCACGTGGCATGGAAGGACCACATTGAGAAGCCACGAGTTGAGGCAGCAAGGAAACATTGGGTAAAATTTGTCATTGCAGGTAAGGACAGCTGTTGGCGTTGTCATGTTGAAAGAACATCTCATAATCCACTAGCTTATCAAAGAGTTCATCAAAGGGAAGACGAGAATCCTGTGAATCGCATGAATGGATGTAATGAATTCACGGAAAGCATGACCAAGACCGTTTAGGGCAGCAACGACAAGATCAAGGTCATCAATTGGATGACCAATGAAAGCCAACTCATTAGAGATGACACAAATGGAGCAAAGATACTCGTTGCCAGAAGAGGTGCCTCTGGTTACAGAGGCAAGATGTTCTTTCATAGACATGATCTGAGCTCGAGAACAATTTGCATAATGTTTGATGAGGTGAGACCAAGCAGCAGCAACGGACTCGACAAAGGTCATGATGACCTAGGCTTCATAGGAACCAAGTAGGGAAAGAAGATAATATCTATATTGCCATTTCCAATGAGTATATGCTTGGGTGTCTGTAGCATCATCACCTGAACCAGTCGTTGAAGACAGGCAGGGAGTGTCACCTGTGACAGCCAAAAAGCTCAGTGGCTTTCAGAAGATGAGAAATTCGCATATACCAAGTATGATGATTGGTGGAATTGAGTTTAATAGGAAGGGTGGAGGCTGTATCCTGAACCAGTAGTTGAAGACGGGTGGGGAGTGTCACCTGTAACATAGCCAAAAAGCTCATGGCTTTTAGAAGATGAGAAATCTACGTATACCAAGTATGATGATTGGTGGAATTGAGTTTAATAGGAAGGGTGGAGGCTGTAGTGAGTTTGATAAGAGGTTTGGATTGGGCAGGTGCTATAACCATTGAAAAACAAAAAAGAAAGAGGATCAAAAGGCTGCTGGCTAGGTGCAATATGATACCATGTAGAGAAAGCTAAATAAAGGTATTTCTCATCTTATTAGTAGTCTATGCAGAATCACTAAATATATATACAGGGTTGTTATTGATACATTTTTCATAAAAAGATAATATAAAAAAACAGAATGGAAAGGGTGCGAGGTTGTTGCATTATTGAGCTGTAAAAATAAAATCATTTGTTGCATAAGTGTAGGTGTGAGACTCAGTTAGTTAGTGAGTACTCCAACAGTGGTAGTAAATTTCCTAATTTTCAATGCTAGATCTACCTTAAGTTTGGTCACACAACAAATATTCATCATTTTAGATCTATACTTCTCATTAGCCCCATGAGTCTTTGTCCTTCACTGATCTAGCTACACAATAATATTATTCCTTATTTTGTTGGATTCTATAAAACCTCAAATACTTGGGTTAACCCTGATACAAGACTGGAAACACTGCTCAGCCAAGAGCAATGCTGACAAAGTTGAATTCTCAAAGAACTGGAAATACTTCTTGGACACCAGATTTCGGTGCAAACTTTCATGAGATTGGTAAACCAGAAAATATCAAACTACATTTTGATGGTTCAAATCAATATTCATAGGCAACGGTGAAGGGTTAAGGATCCTGTTCATTTGCGTTACCTCATTGTTTTATATGACACAACCTCCTGGATTTGAAGTGGGGGACATATCTCTTGTTTGTAAATTGAATAAGCCCTCTATGGGTTAAAACAAGCACCATGACAATGTTTTGACGAATTTAAATCCACATTCGTCAGCTTGGTTTTGTAAGCATTAAATGTGACTCTTCACTTTTTGTTTGCAGAAAACAATCTCAGGTTGTGTATTTACTAGTATATGCCGATGACATAATAATCATTGGCAGCTCTACTCTTGCGATCCAACATATTACAACTGAACTTCATGTAGCATTTTCTCTTAGACAACTTGGTCATCTAAATCATTTTCTTGGTCTAGAAATTAAATATTCACCTGATATATCTATTCTGATGACTTAGAAATATATTTGAGACTCGCTTCACAAAACACCTGGCAGAAGCTCATTCCATTTCTTCCCCAATGGTTTCTTTCTAATTGCTCCTTCCATTTCTTCTCCTATGGTTTCTAATTGCAAATTATCCAAGTTTAGAGCATATCTATTTTCAGATCCTACCTTGTACAGTTCAGTGGCTGGTGCTTTGCAACATGCCACTCTTACTAGACCAAAAATCACCTTTGTTGTTAACAGAGTCTATCAATTTATGGTCAAACAACTAGAATCTCATTGGGTATCTTAAAGGTACTTTGTTCCATGGACTACATTTTCAGCTTGCATCTCTTGCACAACCTTTGTCACAGAAAGCTTTTTGTGATGTTGATTGGGCATTGATATTGATGATAGACGCTCTACTCTAGAAGCATCCATCTATCTTACTCCCAATTTAATAGGTGGTCCCACATGCAACGAATTACTGTTTGTTCTAGCATTGAGGTTGAGTAAGAAATTTGGCTCAAACTTCTATTGAATTAACATGCATTTCTACTTTGCTCATTGAATTGCAAGTTTCATTTACTTCTACAATTTTTTGTAATAATCAAAGTGTTGTGTCTATTGTTCATAATCTGGTGTTTCATAATCACACCAAGAGATTGATGTTTTCTTTGAGTGGGAAAAAATTATGGCCAACAAACTTTTCATCTATCATATTCCCGTTCTTGATCAATGGGCAGATGTGCTACCCAAGCTTCGGCTCATTTTTCTTTTCTTAGAGGCAAACTCAATTTGAAGAGTTTTTCTTCTGAAAAATCTTCTCTCCCTGAGTTTGAGGGGAGTTAGATTTTGTATGTACTCTGTTACAGTTGTTAGCTATTACTAACTGTACTTTTTATTGTAAGCGGTTACCTACAAATACTCTTGTAAACATCTTATTTCATGAGTGAAAATAATAAACACAGTTCAGTTTGTCCTAAAGTTTTCTATCGTTCAATTTCTTTAACACCTTTTTATGTTTTATAATACCCATCTGATCAACAACCAACTAACTTAATTAGCTGTTACTTTACAATTATACATCGCCTATTATCCCTTACGTCCCTCCTATTTTGCTTACTGTAGACACTCCTAATAGGAGGTCTCAGCTCCTTATGTATACAAAAAATAAGCGAATCAAATCTACATACGATAACATGTAATAGTAAGAGAAGAAATGAGCTCAATGTAATAGCTATAAACTATAATTGAACGGAAATTTCAAAAAAAAAACAAATGAGCTTATAATGAGAAAAATGAATCCACCTTGGGACAAGTTTCTGTTCCCCAAGCCATGGCAGATATGGCCTACAATGTCAAACAATGTCATATTAATGATTGTTAATACAAATACAATATGCAAACATAAAAATGAAATTAAGCATTAGGATATTAATTTCAAATTATAGACACATAAGACAAGGGTGAAATTTTATCATGCTACCTGAGCTCCTCCAGCTTTGAGGATGTGAGTAACCCCTGCCTTCTTTGCACAATACACTACCTCCTGCAGAGAAAAACATTGGTCAGAAAGGATACTAACCTCAAATATGTTTTCATCAACAGAAATGAGTACCTTGCATATAGTGCCATCCTGAGCTGGAGGAGTAGCAAGAACGACAGTTTTACATCCAGCAATCTGCGCAGGCTGGTAATAAATAAAACTATCAAAGATCAATAAAATCTGAAAAGATGATGGAGATTAGATTATCAAGAATCCCGATGCCACTACAGGATGGAGAACAATACCACAAAATAATTAGACATAAATTCAACTTACAACTGAAAGCATCAGGGCTGTTGAAGGTAGTACAGCAGTTCCCCCTGGAATATAAAGGCCCACAGTATTAATACTTCTTGAAACTCGCTTGCATTGGACTCCCTGACATTTTCAAAAACCTCGAAAGACTAACATAAGAAAGACATGAAGATAATGAAATGAAAATAACTTGTTTTGTTATCAGCACAGAAAAAATACTAAGAACCAATCAAGAACACGGACGCGTGTACAACCACGAGGAATAGTAAAAACGCTTAATTGAAAATTTAGTTTCTCAATTATGCAATTTTGGTCCCCCCATTACCAATTGCACAAATTGACTACTCCAAATATTGCACTTATATCATTTTGAATTTGATCCCTTCGTTGGTTTTATGATAAATACTTACAAGATTTTGTTGAGAAAACCTTGAATGATAATGCGACGCCTATAACATTTGTAGCAATTAAGTCACGGTAGCATATGTGTCATGCAACGTGTCATTGTCATGACACATCATCACCCAATATTACATCAACAAAATGTGTTATATGTATTTAACTATGTGTTATATGTATTTAACTACAAACTAACAAAAAGACAAGTTGCATCACAATACCCAAAGGATTAATTAGCACAATTGGAACTAGGCGGACTAAAACCTATGAAGCTCGGACACTTCAAACAGAAGCCGTTTTCCTGCTTCCAACACACCGTGGACATGGAAACACTGCGTGTTTGTGCATAACACGGAGTGGGACACCTTATCTTGGGCCAATCCTTGGATGTTGGAAGTGACACAGCACGTGGCGTGTTGTGACCCATCCTTGAATCATGGTGGGTCAATGTCAGCACGCTTTCTAAGCGTTGATCTCCAGCGGCTCCAACTTCAGTTGTGAACCTAGCAGGAGATGGCAACCGCTGTGCTCAGAGGCTGGAAGCATGTGGTGAGGTGCCCAAGGACAAAAACAGAGGAAACCGATTCTACTTTCAGCGCGGAATATATTAGAGGTGTGGTGTGTGCTTTGCAAAGCAGTATTTTGTATATAAACTCTACAATTGCATATCATATAATATGAAACTACTTTTGATGTTTGCTTTTATTCTCTAATAAAGGCAAGGTTCCTTGCCACTTGGTCTGTTTATTTGGTTGTGAAGGATCAATTATGAACTTCTTCTAATTTTACTCATGAAAAATAAGATCTAGTGAATTGTTCATGGAGTTCATACATCAAATTTCGAAAGATAAAACTTAAGTTGTTTGGACAACTATGTTTTTCTTGTTGTTGTGATCACCTCTTTCTTTACATATTCTTTGAAGAAAAAAAAACATGACACTTAAAAGAACGGAGAAGCTAGTATTTTTTTCATAGCAAATGACTTTCATTGAATGACAATAAGATTCTTGAAATTGTTAAATGGTATCTTTTTTATGAGGATAACTACAGTTTACATAAATTTTTCTTTTGTTAGACTATTTTTCATAATTGTTTCTCTTGATTTTTTTGAATTATGAAATATGATTTGTACTTTATGATAGACTCGTAATCATAAGAATATATATATATATATATATATATATATATATATATATATATATGTATGTATATATATATGTATGTATATTATATATGTATGTATATTATATATGTATGTATATTATATATGTATGTATATTATATATGTATGTATATTATATATGTATGTATATTATATATGTATGTATATATATTACTTGCCGTGTTCTGTATTTTTTAATTTGATTGTATCCTGTGTACGTGCTTCTTATAGACTAGAACAGTCCAGTCCAATTGCAATACTTGAAAAACAAAAATTATAACTAGTCCGATTAAGTGTAACAAAAAGAAGTAAAAGAAATCTATTTTATTAAATATCGAATTTCTAAATTTTCCTACTTGCAAGATAATCCTACCAAAACCTACTCAAAAGAAGTTTCAGAAAAGAAGGCACAAAATTGTCCACTAATCGGGATATAACATATAGGTATTGTATTCCGTTTTCTAGCTAATGAAACGCGAATTCGTTTAAGAATAAGATGCTATCATACTTTGATGTTCTCAACATTTGTTTCAGGAGTCCTCTGCGCGGCATGAAAGGCATATATGTTGCTGTAGGCGATATCGAAAGCTTCCTTAACATGTGCGTCAAGCTGCAGTGCAATGTAAAGCAGAAAGTCAAAATTAAATAACATGAATAATTTAAACAAATAACGGAACGGTGATATAAATAAAGAATAAAAATACCTGTGGATCAGGAAGGTCGGAGACCAGTTGAACAATGCTATCCAATTGAACTTTGTCAAATCTCAAAGTATATCTACAGAAATATGGAAAGAATAGTGAGGATGATGATGATCGTAACGAGAGTGACAATGGGGAACGAAAGGAGTAAAGAAGAAAGAAGCACGAACTCACTCTTTGACAGCAGCATCGCCTCTTTGTCGAACGTGATCAAGAATGGGGTTGACCTGCAAAGAGAAGTGTGAGAGACTAAAAACGACGGTGAGAAAGGGGAAAGAGTGAAGGGATGGAGAGGGGGGCACACCAGAGAGAAAGCAGAAGAGAAATCGATACGAGGGCGAACGATGAGTCTACGAAGCTCAGCATCGCTCAGTTCTGACAATCTGTATGACTTCATAATAACCCAATCAAAATTAGTGATCAACCACGACGCCAACCCAACCCTTCTTCTCTTCTATTTGCTCGCTCTTGTCTAGTTAGTTCACACTTCTGTCCTCCCTTCTCCTTGTGCACGTGCCTTCCACGCACGACAAAAAGACATCTTCGACCATAGTTTACTAACACGCACGACTTTTTTGTAGTTATTCTCTCGCATTTCAGTTTTTAGGATAAACATTACTCGGCCCTAAACAAAAATGGATAATTTACTCTCATTCATATTTAATTTATAAATATGTTGATGTTCCATCTGAAGCTATTGTTTCAACATTTTTGTATTATTTATTCTCATTGTCATATTACAATTTCAAAAATTAAAGAATTAAAATATAGATGAAAATATGGAGAATTTTAAAACATTGGAATGATTAAAGTATGCAAAGTAATAAATTTTAAAATTTATTCGTAATAGCTACAGCCATATAAAACGCGGAACATAAGCTTAGCATAGTAACTCATTCGGAGTTTATTTATTCTTCATTGGAAGTATAGGTAGTAGATGAAATATATACTAATAATATTAAAGAAATGCAACGAATGACTATATATCAACTTTTTCCTTTTTCTACCTAAACCTCTCAATTCACCTGGTCTTTTCCTAGAGCATCCATTCTCCCTTGCTGGTCTGCTTTCAGAAACACTAGCAATCTGATCACCTAAAAGAACTGTACCTGTCTCACTAACTATAGTTTTCAAACTTCAAAGAATTTATTCCTTTTTACTATTCCATTCCCATATTACATTACAATGGTGATCATCAGCATCCTTCAGTACATCATCATCTTCAAGTTTCCAATCCCTTTTAAACACGGCAATCTGTGAAGCATAGCCGGGCTCAACATCAGCAGAACCACCAACCCCGCTAAACTCCACCTTGTAATTGTGTCGAGCAGCTGTGTCAGATGCCCATTGTCTGAACTGTGCTCTGGTCCACTCAAATTTGTGGTCGTGATTACGAAACTTGCATGATTGTAAGAGGGTTTTCTCGTCTAATTCTTCATGTTCTTGGGCTGGAGGACTCGACTTCTGGAGTACTACATTGTATTCAAAATTTGGAGTGGAAACAATGAGAATCCTTGGCCGAAAATAACCTAATGCCACATCCCCAAATAGACAAGCTTGATCTTCTTCCATATGTTCAATTACCTGCATTGTATCATCGATTTATATAAGTTGATTCCACAGGTTGCAAAAAAAAATATTAACCACAGGAACATGACAGTAATAGCATAATACAAGACCAATTCAACTAATTAATACAAACTATGAAGTATATTTCCATTGAATTAGTGCATTTATTACTAGTACAATTATTACTAGTTATAACAATGCAGAAGTAATAATGATAAAGACCAGTAGCAGAATTACAGTTTATAAGGCTAAGTTGCTTGAACTAGAATGTGTACATGAATGAATGCTTGTAAACATGTGTATAACGCATAATACCGTGAAACCGGTGACTGCAGTCACTGCAGAGAAATAAGAAAATTAGAAATCATCATAAATGTCCATCTTCCAGACCTGCTCTACCAAGTAATTCCATCCCGTGTAGCAATTCACATTATGGTAAACTTCCGTTGTTCAGTCAAACTCCTCTTTTACTTTCAATCTCAAGCAGACAATTTAATTCCAGTTATATTACATTAATAAATTGGTACAAAAACATTGACTAGTCATAAAGAAATTATACGGCACAATGCAATTAGACATATTAACCCCAAAGTTATTGATGGCAAACTTATTTATCAGATAGTGAACATATTCTAAACTCAATAATAATGAAATCATTTATCATACATGATTTACTTTCAGAAAGAATATATATGACCTCTAACACGAGGACAGCCATGTCAAAATGAAGTTAACAATGGCAGAACAGAATAGATAATGGACTACGAAATTTACCTCTAAACAAGTACCGATATCAAATCCATGCAACTGAGAGCTAAAATTTGTAATTGAACCTTTATACAGAATTACTGATTGTACGCTTGTCCATTGCCCACCAGCATCTGAATTTGTTAATAATTTTGAATTTAGTACCTGTAAAATTCGTGCACACAAAACCAAGCAGCTTTACTAACAAATCAATATTTATACAACAACTAAGCATTTTTCCACTAAGTGGGCCGGTTAGAATGGATCAAACAATTTCATGATGAAAATTTTCGTACTGTACAGAATACTAGTCAGCTGACACTTTAGTCAAAGATATCATCCTCCCTCCAATAATAAATAATTCCCTAAACTAAAAAGAGCACATCCTTGTTATTCAACAAAAACAACAATAAAATAGTGTTGACCTATTATTTTGATATTTTCTATAGTAACGGACACTATTATGTACATAGCAAAAATTTCCTTCCTAACTGCAAGTGATGAACAAACAAGACTCGCATACATAATGGACAAAATAAAAGCCTTTTTCATATTATGCAAGAAAATGAGACACATAACTTAAGTCTGTAAATATTCACATCCCTTTGGCATACTTACTTCTAAGATCTAATTGCAAGTGATGAACAAACAAGACTCAATGGACAAAATAAAAGCATTTTTCATATTATGCAAAATAATTGGGACACATAACTTAAGTCTGTAAACATTCACATCCCTTCGGCATACTACTAAGATCTATCTTCTTCTGATAGGACTCCCCAACATTATATGTTTTGAAAAACCAAACCTGGCTCTTTATCGTACATCTAAAGCATAAACCCGTGCAAACTAAAACAACAAATGAAAACTTCGCTATATGAAAGTGAATGTGATGTGACCTTTGCAGCACGGCTAAGACCCTTCTGTGAAATATCAACACCCGCCATTTTATCCAAAGACGTTGGATAATTTAACAAAGCTTCCAACAAGCTTCCAGATCCACATCCAAAATCAATCTGTGATGAATGAGAGCATCAGAATCACAATTTAGATTAACCAAAGAAAACCAAAGATGAAAACATTGTGTATACCAACGTAGTAGCATGGGATTCTAGAATTTGTTGCACTGCAAATTCCACCCGTTGCTTTGAAAGAGGGGGGCTGAAAAGAGCCTGCTCCATTCTTTCCTCAGGAGGTTCAGCAACCTTGATCAAAGTTATTTCGTATTCTATACAAGAGTCTTCTGAAAAATAAAATATAAGGCTGTGACAGTCAGAAATTTAACCCCAACTGAACCAGGAAGGGGGGGAGAAAATAGAGAGAAAGTAACTCACTAGAAGATAACAACGACAACATTTTGACTGAATCACCAGCTGAAGCAAAAATCAAATCAGAAGTTAGAAAGTTTGTAGAGAAGTAAGCGCACTGGCCAACACACATCTGCATCACAACCTCCTCGATATATGAAACTGTGGCACTGACTCCCACTTCAAATTCAAACTCATCACAGACTTCGATAACTTCTTTGACATTCTGACTCTCTGCAGCCAAAGACACTGAATACCTTATACAAGGTAAAGATCCATTGCAGGGACAGACACCAGAATATGGACCTTCAATCTTTAACGACTGCACTATATTCCCTGGCATGTCATATGATGAATTCATATAGGTTGGTTCAACTAATTTATTGCATCGAATTGCATTAAGCTGACCACTGTGTGTTGATTGACCTGCTAAAATCTCACTGATAATGTTGTCGGAATAAATCTGGATATCAAAGTTGTCTGCAGTCTCCCAAAGCTGCTCAAAAGGGATAACCATACTCTTAAACCACATATTCAGCCATGATAGAACTTTCAATGATGCGTTCTGAATAGCATCATTCTGCTTTTTATAACCATCCTTTGGGGAACACAAAAGTATTGAATTTGCACACCTAGAAAGCAATTTTACTTCACATTTAAACAACTCTGAATCTGAATGCATTGGACTTGTTACACAGACCCCATTGATATGTTCAATCACATTGTCACCAGATTCTGCAACCTTCAAACATGATCCTGATAATACTGACGATGTTTTGAAAGGATGAAATGAAAAGAGAGGTTCAGATAGACGGTGCTGGCGGCAAAACATACAAAGTATATCCCTAGGAAGAGAACCCCTCCAGTTTGCTCTTGTGGTGAATCTTGATGGCAACTCAGACGCAAGTATTGCCTCTCTGGATAATTTATAAATGCCACCTGGTGTCTTCCCTAGAAGCATCCTGTAATGGAAATCTAACCATCATTAAATGATGCAACCTAACAAATTTTGCAGATATTGAAAAATTTTATTGGCTTATTGCCTAAAAAAAGACCAAATTACAAATGTCGATGCTCATCAAAGTAAATATTTGAAAAATGAATTCAAGGGACAAAACTTGACTGTCAGACTCAAAATTAACACACATGAGAAACCAAAGTCTGAAGATGTTAGGTATCCATAGACCATTACTTAGTCACCTAGTTAGTTTTGTGAGCTGGAATAATTTGAATAAGGCATGTTGCTTATAAATAAGAGAAGCTAGAAAGAAATATCTGCCATCTCAGAAAGAGTAGGGCAAAAACATATCCAATATCCTGAATATTCAATAAAATTCGTTTACAATTTCTGGTTCAATTTTTATCAGAAGAGCAGGTAAACTTCTGAGTTTAAGAATACCATGAACATTCAATTTGCAGAGACATGGATTCATGAATTTTTAAATTAACAAAAATACTTAACAAGAAGCAAACTGTTGTTATCATTGTCATACATGATATGACAGACCTTTACCCAGAAAAAAAAAGATTAAATATATATATATATAACAAGAACAAATATATATTGAACACAACCCTACTAAGAAATAGAGATCTATAATTTTATATTAACACACTCATATCAATGGAATATCAGTTCAGGATAAATTTTTTATAGCCATGGAAGAAGAAAATAGCAAAGATTTCTGCCAACCCAAAGACCATAATTTCCTACTCAATGACTGGATACCTCCCTTTCAACCAAGCTACCCATGTTTCTCAAATGTTCCCACACTTCTTGCTATGTACGCAAGGTTGTTACGAGCCTAATCCTTCCTCTGCTCCTTGTTTATCTTCCCCCACTATCCCTTTTTTATCTCTCTAAATTTCAGGATGATGCCTAACAAACATCTAGAGAAATTATTGTTTACACAGATTGAAAGTAGGTTTGTCAAAATGGAAAGCAGAATAAGGCAGACAGAATACTCAGCATTTTCAGTACTACGTAGTTTAGATAACAAGCCAGGTAAGGTCCATTACTAAGTTCAAAATATGACAAAGGAGAAATTGTTTACAATCAAAACGCCAACAAAAAATTTAGAAGTTGTTCTGCAGGAGCAAAAAATACTTTGGTTGGCCACTATGATACAGCAAACGTGCATGACATAATAACATCTTTCTTTTAATCAAAAATTACTTGTAATTTCCTCTTAAAGACAATATAAGTTTGGCAATTAGGCAATAAGCAATTCAATGAATCATTTGAATTCAAACAGACCTGTGATATAACTGAAGCGTTACATCCTCATAGAAAATGTCTCTAGATTTCCATGTATATCCAATCGATGCTAATATTGCATCACCAGTTATATCTTGCCCAGCAAAGTAGCTTGCCCTTACATTCAGAGATCCCATTAAATAAAGGGTTTCTTTTTCATCTGCAAATTTAGAAGATAGATCTGGTAGATAAGGTTTTGGAGCAGTAAAGAACAGTCTTGTCTCAGAAGAAGCTTTACCCAAATTCCTGTAGAGACCCAGAAGTCAAGAATAAGTTAGTAAGTAATCATTGAAACTTGGAAACATTTTAGTAATGTAATTGATCATCATACCTTGAAATCATAACATTTGCAGCATCTTCAAAACCAAGTTCATGTGCAATGACATCAAGGTAGTATTCTCTTAAAGAAATACGAAGAGTCACTGGTACAATAGATTGTTCCACTGAACTAGGAATGCGTATGGCAGCAACCTGAATGCATTCTAGAGAATCATGTTCTTTCGTCAATGACTCTACAATATCTTGTGGATATGGACTCAGCCTTCGAATACAGAAATGCCGTTCAGAACTAGCAAGATACTGGTATAAGTTTGCAGCGGCCCTCATTATGTACGAAATAACCAAAAATGGATTTGACTCCACATCAGGATTAATACATTTACACAAGCTGAGAAGCTTTGCATCATACACAGCAAGGACAGAAATAGGAATCGACCCACAAAGGTCACCTTTCCTCCACAATGTTGATCGAATGTGACCACCAAGAGGATGATCACATACAAGAAACTGTAGATGTACCAAATGGCAAAGAAAATTAGATATCAGACTGATTTAAAATTCACTAACAGATAATCACAGAGCAGCATGGCATCAAAAAATTATATTTCCTTTTGACCAATTTCTCACCAAGATAATTGTAAATTCTTTACTAAAATTAAATTATAGAAGCACAAGACAAAAAAAGTGAGACATTATTTTCTAATACATTATATTCTACTTTAATCTGGCTTTTCTCTAAATTCCCAAAAAAGTTCTTTAAAATATAGTGAGTCCATCCTTATGGAATTGTCAACTCAAGTGTCTAAGAAATACAAGCATGTCATGTTACATCTCCAAACTAACAAAAAACATTTTTTAATTGCAAACCTAATTAGGAGTATAAGACATGTGTCTGGGTGTTAGGGATGTCTCCATATCAGAAATGTGTCAAATACTACAACACTTCAAAGAGGAGTGTCCTGGCTTCATGGCCTAATATACATGGCTAAAATAAATTACCTACCTTTTCAGAAAATATGTCGGCAATTCGAGCTACTAAACTTTCTTGTGCTTCTTCTGGAGTGGGATCAATGGTCTGTGTACATATGCCAAGCTGCATATTATGAAAGTTAAAATGTCACAATCCTTACCACAATAAACACTTGAATAAAAGATATAATAACAGTATAAATCCGGTTCCATTGTAGCAGAAAAAAATATAAGAAAATATCATAATACTATCAAACTAGGATGCATACAAATAAAACTTACAGTAGCAGTCAAGTCAATGTCGGGAAAAAAATATATGCTATCCATAACATTTTTGAGAAATTATATATAGTTTAAAACTATAAGTGTATACTTACTCAGATGTATTAGAACCTATCATTCATGTGTGTCTATACAGCATATTTTTCTTTCTATTAATGTAACTATAAGTAATCAGTAGACACCTGGATCTTTATCAAATCTGTCAAGAGTTATTTAGTGACAGCTTAATCTTAACAGTTTGTTATGAAGCTTAGTTAGCTTGTCTTTACCACAGCCTGATTTTATATATACATGAGTCTGCACTTTCTACTATTAACTTTTTCACTTTTCAGTATCAAACAGATTGTATAGTTTTTCTCTAGTGTCAAATCTATTAGAAACAATGATACAATGAGTCAGGAAATACAATCAAGGCCACAATAAATGTGCACTTCATCCTCCAATACAGGGCATTGACCAAAAAAACATCAACGAAAAATTCCAGTGAATTGAATGATAAATTACACAAGCATGATTACATTACTCAAAAGACTCCCTCAATTACTCTAGAAGACACAAAAGACTAAGATTCACATAGTGGCAATCTCATTGACTTTCTCAATTGTAAGAAAACAAACCCATCCTACAAACTTGACCACAATAGCCAAATGTAACAGCATTAGCAATTAGTCATTTACTGGTTCTACCTCTTCTAGATAACTTAGAGAATGCTTGTTTGAATAAATAAATAAATTCAAAAAGGCATGTGAGATAAAGCTGTAGCTCGATTCAAAAATAACTGTAACCGAAGAAAAAGTAAATGCTGTTTATATCATATGTCCACAACAACCATAGATAGTTCAAAGGAGAGTCAAGAAGAATGATAAGATAATAATAATCAATTTTACATACTGACTGATGGAACTGAGTGATACCTTCTCAATAGCAATCTCTGCTGCAGATTGCTCTGCATCCTTCTTTTTTTTAAAGGTCCCTGAAACAACAGAAAGTTCTGGAAGCTGTAATGTGCAACGATAAAGGCAGGGACCCATTTGTGGAATACTCAATCCAGGACATTCAATTTGATGAACCTCCTTCACTTCCTCTACCACATAGCAAGCCTTATTGCCAAAATTTTGGTGTATTATGGCCTTAGGTGTACGGGTAGGTTTTTTGTGTGAGACAAGAAGATGTTCTTTAGTTTCCATGACCAAAAGCTCAGACCACCCACTAACCTAGAAAACCAAAAACAAGATTAGCCAAGAATGTATTCCAACATACTTCAAACTTGATATATCATCATATTAACAATAAATTACTTTTTGAATGATTATTAGCATACACAGAATAAATAAATATCACTGAATTACCTTTCGCATTAGTAAAATATTTAACAGAAGGATGTGTGAAATGCATTAACCTAAAACCTAACTTATTCTGCAAACAGTATTTGGAAGGGGAGGGGAATATAATCCCCAATCAGCAATACTTGTTAATCCAATTTAACATTTAAAAAAAAAACTCCTGAATATATATTCACCAACAAACACACACATCCAAATTCATAATTTTACATATTTTTCAATAACAACTAAAAACGGAAAATAACAACCAATGAATTCGTTTCGTACGCGATTACCAGCATGAGGAAGTCCAAGCAAGCAACCATACATTTATGATGATGGTAATAAAAGCAAGCCAGCATAAAAGTAAATGAGACGAAGCAAATCAAATGCGGAATACCGAAGCGAATAGGAGAGGAATAAGAAGAGTTCAGAAGCAAGTTGAGTAGGTCCTCTGAAAGCATCTACATTTCAACATTCAAAAAGAGAAAACGAATAAAAAAAAGAAAGAAAGAGAAGAGATGATAACCTTTCAAATGTAGGAGAGGAGAAGAGAAGAGGAGAAGAGAAGAGAAGAAGAAAAGGTTTTGCTTTCCTTTCAAATGTTGATGGATGGGTTGTTTTCTTTTAGTCAGTGATAAATGGAACCGAATCACTAGTCCACCCGTGGTCGCGTGCTGCTAATTACTTGCTTGCTAAGTTTTTTGAACTAGTGAAAAAAAATTACTTGAACTTGTATGTGCCCACACTTTTCTTTATAGTAAAAAAATATATGATTAAAAATTAATAATAAAATTAATTAAAAGTTAATAAAGAAATTAATTAAAAAATTATACGAAAATTAAAAGGTTTAATTTTAACTATGTACTTTTAAGTTTTTTATGGGTTTCATCATTTAAAAAACCTACTCAAACGAGTATGTGTGGGCACTTTTCTTTAAAAATAAAAATGTAATTAAAATTAATTATTATAATGAAATTAATTAAAAATGTCACAAAAAATATATTAAAATTAAAAATTTTAATTTTAACTACTTGTTTGTTAAGTTTTTTATGAGTTTCGTACATTGAAAAAACCTAAGTGCACATTTTTCTTAATAATAAAAAAGTAAAAATATAATTAAAATAATTATAATTAAATTAATTGAAAATACTACGAAAATGTATATTAAAATTAAAAGGTTTAATTTTAACTACTTGCTTGTTAAGTTTTTTACGAGTTTCATATATTATCTAGTGAAAAACCTAATGGAATGTGTATGTGTCAGGCTCTTTTTTATAAAAATAAAAGTTAAAAATATAATTTAAAAAATAATTATTATAATAAAATTAATTAAAAATAAATTAAAAAAATAAATTAAAATGAAAAGGTTTAATTTTAATTACTTGCTATTTAAGATTTTTATAGTTAAGATTTTTATGGGTTTAATGTATTAACCTGAGCACAAATAATTGGAAGAATTATTGGTGAGAGTAAATGAGTTCATTTCTTCCTAGATATTTAGGAATGATTTATATGTTCATTAACTATCATTAAAATAAAAATTAAAACTTATCTAAATAATTGAAAATTAAAAAAAATAAAGATTTTGAATTTTTTTTAACTATTTCATTAATTTGTGATTTGAATTATCAAAATCGTTTTAAATCAAACCAGATTATAATATATTTATTATTATTATTATTATTATTATTAACTTAAATCTCCTATAAAAGATTGTAATGTTTTATTAATTAGCAAGATCATCACATTGTTACTATTAATATAAGAGGAGAATGTTTTGATAGGAAGTGAATAAAAATAAGATAAAATGCTTGATTGTAACAAGTCAAATGTATATGTATACAAAATGGATTGATTAGATGTTATTTGTAATAGAAGTATTATATTTAGCAGGTTTAAGATTAATGTTATTGTCTCTTTATATTATTCCACATACATATTGAAATATGCTCTTTTTTTTTACATGTAACTTTTTAGAAAAGGTTTATCGAAGACTTTAATAAGATTGTTATTTCATTGTCTAAGATACTTATGGATTTATAGTTCAATAATAATGGTAAGGAATCTTTTGACCAATTTGATTTATATCCCTTATACTTTAGTCTTCAAATTGGAGGAATACCAGTTTGAGTTCATGTGTGACCCATCAAACCTTATAGTTCGTGTGGTCATCAAACTTTATAGTTCGTGTGCTCCTTTTTGTGAGAGTTGAAAAAATGTCCTATGTTATAACATATGCTTCTTATACCCTAGATATTGCATAAGCTAACTACACTATCATTAAAAAGGAGTTTATGTTCATCATTTTTGCTTTAGATAAATTTTGTGTTTATTTATTAGGAATTAAGGTTATCATTTTTATAATAATTTGGCATTAAAGTTTCTCTTTACATATAAATTCCACACTCATCAAATGGATGTTATAATTACCAAATTTTTATATTGAGGTTAGGGACAAGAAGAGAAATGAGAATAAGAGCGAACCACGTAAGTGGCAAACCTCGCAAACATAATAGGCTCATCTCATTTGTGGTACTTTTCCATTCGAACACCTTTTAGAGTTATAAAGTAAAGATCTGTTATATATTAACTAGGTTAATTATTTGGTTACTTTCGAGTTACTTGCTTATTTTACAAAGTGTCAAAAAAATAAACTGAAAAGTCAAACCAAGTGTTATCTTTAGCATGATTAGTATTTGTTGCATATATGTAATGCTCATTAGGTGTTAAGTGTATGAGTTTGAAATATTATTTGTTTTGCAATTTTTTCATATTTTAAGTATGAAGGTCATTTTGGGTCATAAAGTTCTACTAGAAAAATCTTAATTATTTTGATTTTTATTAATCCACATTGTTATGTGATGCTTATAAATACTATAAAAGTTGTGAGCACGGTCAAAATACAAGTAATATTTCTCCTAAAAATGAGACGACTTACCAATTCTTATTATTTTGTAAAATATTTTGTTTGGGTTATTAATTTTATAAGTTTATTTCTTGTTTTATCTAATTTTTTTTATGTTATTGTACTTATTGATTATGTTTTTAAATTCTAAATCCTAAAAGTTAAGATCATCATACTTAAAAGTTTTCAGAATCTTAAAAAATTTTAATGTATCTTTTAAAATATAAGCTAATCTATTTAATAGGTAATTTTTTACAAAATAAATGTAATTTGTAATAATTTAAAAATGTTTAAAATACATATTATATAAACTAAATTATTATAATGCAACTCAAAACTTATATCTAAAATGTCAAATCTGGATTTATACTTAAAACGAACCAACCTTAAGAATTTTTTCTTTAGGTAATGTTTAAACCTAAAAGATGTGAACCTAAAATAATTTGAGTTCAAATATTATTTTTAGAAATGATTTTAAACCTAAAAGTTCAAATTTGGACATAAAATGAGTCAATTTTGAGTTTTTCTTTTCTAAGGTTGAGTTAGAATTTAAAATGTCTAAGTTTAAAATAAATTATTCCTAGTTTTTACTAATAAATTATACACACTTCTCAATTTATTTGCTTTTTCATTTTTAACTTATCTATTATTATATGTGGTGTTACCGAAGCATAAATGTCTTCTAGAGAAACTTAATTAACATATTTCAGTAAGATTTGATCAAATAATTTCTAAGGCAAAGACCATTTTATGTACACCAAACATATTGTACATCATCACATAAGTATTATAATACACAAATATTTAAAATTATACGGATTCAAATTAAAATTATCTTACATATCTCTAAAATAAAAATATATATAAACCATTATTATCATATAAATATATATAAAATTATCTTACGTATCATATAAAAAATACTTCGTCAATACACATCACTAAAATATCAGATTATATATATATTTATATATATATATATATATATATATATAAATATAAAAGATTAGCTATATGCCGAATACTGACTTAATACAAACAACACATACTCTGACGAGCACAGATTATTAATAATAGCACTTCTACATTCCTCAATCTAAAACTTGCTCTTCCCCGCCCATATATGCATTTCGCTACTCACGCTAATAAACTATTTATGTTCATAAAAAATGAAGAACGAGAGGGCTGTCTGAAGTCTTGAAGTGGAAGTTGTTCTGTCACCAAGAGGTAGAAAAGCCCCATTACACCAGTGTGACCACGACTGCTGCTATAGTTAGACTCTAGAGTTAGAGTTTCACCATCCATAATCTTTACAGAACCTGTTTTAGGATAACATGTCGACATTCCCACAATGTAGTTTTCCTCATTTCCTGCATCTTTTCCCTTTCCATATTTAGGCATCGAAGAACATATCAACCTTCCATCCTGAAAATCCCATTCAAAATGTTTCACAAAACAAGTAATTATTTATTACTACTTTTTCAATCTTTTCCTTCCACTCAAATTGTGCAGCTACTATTAAATTGCCACTGTTCAGCCTATTCTTGTAAATTAAACTTTGATAGTCATCAATTGGAAAACTTTTACTTGGTAAGACTCTACTAAAGAGAAAGAAAAGGTTTGACCTTGTAATCCCTTTAAATTTAGGAGGTGGAATCATTATTCATTACCCTCTTGCATGAATAGTTTTCTATTCCAAGGCATACCATAAAAGACTAAAAACTGTTATAGTTATACCCAAATTTTTAAGAATAATTATAATAGCGAACATTACCTTTCCATATAGAGTTGATCCAGTACCACCTGAATGCTGATGAGCAACACCATAGATGACATAGCCACCCTTTTGCATTGGGAGACTTGCTCTCTTCACATGAAGACAGTCGTTTTGATTAGTGCTGCAAGATTCAACATCGTACTCGGTCTGTAACAAAGGATTTTGTTGGTCAATTATACGGACTAGTTTATGTTTTATGAAGTTGAAATTGATACAATCTACATATTTCTTGGTGAATTCACTTACCAAACAATTATGCTCAGGAATCACTCCTGAAGAACCATCTGGTATTTTCAAAGTATCAGTCACATCAAGTATGTAAATCTTAACAGGCACTATAAACTTGTCCCAATCAACCCACTTTATTGTGTATCTTAGGTAGAGACTCCTCTTTGGGCCCTCGAAACCTTCCCTCAACTTGCACTGGGTTTGATCGTAGCAACAAAACAAACCTCCTTTATAGTCTGACCTGATAGGCTCCCCATATTCATCCTTTGTAACGTTGTAAAGGTCACACCTACACTCAGTGCACCCCAATTTATCCACTACACCACGTGTATCAATAGCATGGATATTCACCAGCCACTTCTCTTCATACCCATCTGGAATTTCTGCAGGATCACCTACAACTATCCCAAAAGGATCAGGAACATCCGTAGCTGTTCCACGCGTTTCAGATCCAAGACCATAGTATTGTCCCAGAATATTTCTCTGGCATATTCCACTGTTCCTCACCATTATATGGCCAGATTGATGAAGCACCCTATGGCCATCATACCTTGGGTGTGTTGCCACATGTTTAGCTTGATAATATCTAGCAACCACCCAATGATGGAGATACGTTTCATGGAGAGGCACTGGGTTCCCTAATTCATCAACAACTTCAGCATTGAAACTCTTAAGTGCTATATGACCTCTAGGAAAATCAATATCATAATCATATTTATTGGCAACCGATCCCGGTCCAAGTTCAAACTTTGGGGACAGAAAAACTGCAGTTTTCATATTACTTTCCACCTTCCCAAAAGCAGCACAAGTTGAGCCCAATAGCAGCACAAGCATCCCCAACGGCAAAATCGAATCCATTTTTATCTGTTAACCAACTCTTTATCAGTATCTAACAATCCATTGATTAAAGAAATTAAACAGATGCAGATTGTAAAGAAATTCACTAACAAGATAGTATAATTACGCAATCAGAAAAAAGAGAAATTTAGATGTAGAAAAAAAGAGCTGGTAAGTCCTCTAAGAATTTCAGACACTAAAATTAAGCCACAAAGAGTTTGCATCACAAAATTCAAAACAAGAAAGCGATACCCACTCAACCAAATAAAAACCGTAGAAACATAATGAAAAACGGAAGATGATTATGGTATAAATAAAGACCAGACAGAAGCAATCAGGAAAAGGAGAGAGTATGGAGGAATCTAGATTTGCGTACCCTACTACGTAAGAGAGAGCCTACAGAAGGCTTTGTGTGGATGCACGAGATAGGCACCACTTATACAATTTCCTTCCTAAAAATAGTTAAAATCGAAATTATATTTAAAATTATGAAGAATTCACACAATTGTATTTTATTTTTACAAATTTTGTTGAAATAACATTTAAGTGGATATACAAATGAAAGTTATGAAAAAATAAATAAATTTAATTTTAGTTTTAGATAAAGAAAGATTTTAATTTTTAATTATTTTTATTAGACTTAAATTAAAAAAGTAAAAACAATCTTTTGAATTAAATAATAAAATAATCTTTCAAAAAAAACTGTTCAGCTCTTAAATTAGTGGGAATAATATTATTAAACATTAAAAAAATATTAAAAACTATTAAAAAATTAAAAAATGTTCACCTCCTAAATTAGTGGGAACAATATTCAACATTAACCAATTAAAAACCATTGAAAGGAGTAGGAACAATGCTCAATGTTAAAGAAATTAAAACCCATTAAAATAAAATTAAAACACATCCACAACATGCATTTGTGAAAACTTTAAAATTTTCGATTTTACGTTTTTTTTTTTCATTTTTTCTCTACGATTTTACCGATCACACTGTATTACAATTATAAGTATACTCTAACATAGAATTAAAATAAAAATCGTACGATTTTATGAGTAAAATCTCGATTTTAACTATATTGTCCCTCACTCAACTTAATTGAAAAAATATGAAATTATATTAAATTGAATTTTGTAATTTTTGTTCGTAAAATTAACTAAATCCAAATTACTTAAATGGAACTAAATAGGATAGGTCAATTAAATTTTAATTTTTAAAAGATATGTTAGATTACATTTTCAAAAATAAACTATATAATATATAATTATTATAAGTAAAATTAAATAAAAAATAAAACAACAAATTATTAGTTAAAATTAAAATATAAATAATTAAAATTTGAGGCTGAATGTAAAAGAAAAAAAAATTATGTGTAGAAAGTTGAAGTTGAATTGGATAGCTGTACCTTTTATAGACAAAAACAGAATATTGGAGTTTTCACACGTGAAAATCAAAATGTGACTTTCTTTAGCTATGGATTCGTCCGTGTTTTCTTCGTTCTAGGATTTGTTGGGATTGAGGTCACGTTTAACATTATGGGACAAAATGCAATCAGACGCAGAAATTGGGATAAACACAATTAAAAAGAGAGTAATATATATGAAAAAAATTATAAATATATTATTTTAAGATCTAAAATTAAAAGAATGCTAAGTTTTTTTTATATAAATTTATTTATAATTTATTGGTGTTGAATGTTTCAGTTGATCTTTTTAAAAAAACCATACATGCACTATTATATTTTTGTGTCTGCATTTTTAGTTATAATATTTATTTTAGTGAATTAAAAAATAATATCATGAACTAGTTGAAATATATGTATTTATTATTTTTAATAATAAATAGTTTATATATATTATTTTTAATTTAAAATATGATTAAAAATAAAATGTAAATATAGACCATATAAGAAAAATGAATAATTTCATTATATATTATTATAAATAACCATACTTGTAGGTTTTATTTTTTCTGTGATGTCACGAACATTGCAAGTCATGCATGACGTATTATAGCGATACATCCAACCATAGTTTTAAATTGTTTATCGTTTTATTTAGTTTTCACAGATCATTGATAGATATCTTCGATGGTAAAAGAAAGAGAAGATATCTTCCACGGTGTGATACATATGTTGAAATAAACTAATGGTTTTCGTGAAGGAGGTGCATTAGGTTAAGATTTTAAAATATTGTTAATGAAAAACATTTGTACTATTTAATTAGGATTTAAAATAATCTTTTGGTAAACCGTTTTATACCACTTAATTATGATTTTAAACTAATATAACTGAAGTTTTATATTGAATTTATCACTATTTTAAAAAAAAGTACAACGAGATGTGACCATATTAAATTAAGATTTTTACACTTCATACAAGTTTTTTTATTTATCCCAATAATTAATATTTTAAGAAAATTTTGATGAATTTCATGTGATTTTTTTTTAATTCAAGCATCAAATAGTGTAGTCTTATTCCAACTCTTACTCTCTTTTTTCTAGCTTCTCTTTTTTCTTCTTCTTCTTCTTCTGTCGGTAGGCTTTTTATTCTTCCATTAAATATAATTAATACTGATATGAATTTTGAATTGAATCAGTGAAATATATTACTTAAGTCTCACTTTAGGAAAAAATTATTTTATTTGATTGATTGTTTGTAATGTTTAATATTATATTAATTATTATTTATTAATTATATTTTTATTTTTAAAAATATAAAAAATAATTAAATGAATTTTTATGAGATTTTAAATCTCTATTTTTTGTATTAATTATTTTTTTATTTTCTTATCTTGTTAATTGATAAATTGTATTTAATTATTTAAACATATTATTAAAAAAATTAAAAATTTAATACAAATTATAAAAATTTACATTTATTTATTTTTGTAAAGAAATTTTAAACAACATTTATTTAAAAAAAGTATATGTAACAAAAATTATAATTTTAATTATTTAAATATAAGAACAAATTACGAAAGATTAATAAAGGAAGAAAAGTTAGAACCAATTGGTTATTAAAAAATTATATTGATTTTTCTAAAATTATATTTTATTGATTCTTGTAAATTTAAATACATTTTTTAAATTTATCACATTCTTTTTTAATCTATAAATGAACAAAGTATTTTTTTAATCTTTTAAATTCTTAGTATATTAATATAATAAAATCTAATGATTTAATTATATTTTGTAATTTTGATTTTGATTCCCTAAATTTGAAAAACAAATTTGATCCCTTAAAATTGAAAAGATACTATTTTAGGTAATAATCATTAAATTTAAAGAACTGAAAACAATTTTAAACACTCAACCTTAAATCTTAAATTATAAATCTCAAACACTAAAGCTTGATTCTTAAACTCTATAAAAATCATATTAGTAATTTACTATTTAAACATTAAAATCATAATGTTTTTACAATTTGATAAATTAAAATGTTAAATTTAGGGACCAAAACAAAAATTACTCCAAATTTTAGAGAATCAAAATATAATTAAACCGAAATGTTTATTTTAAAATCATAATCTTTAAGGCTTTTAAAATTAAAAAAAATGAGAAAATAGTTTTTAAATCTAGATCCAATGCGCCTTATAAATGATAAATAATTCAAAGACAGAATGATAGTTTCTAGTCAAAATACTTAAATAGAAGAAAGTAAATGGACACTAGTAGTGTTTGAGAAAGTCAAATAACGTTAGCAGAAGTTCTATCTGGTAAGTAATTTCTTATCTATTTTTGGGTGATTTCATAAGTAATCTCTTCAATCCTCGACCTGCTATTGTCCCGTTCTCTGTTGCAAGAACGTGTAACACTCACGTAATTAAAGGCTTTATATGACCTTGCACCAACCAACCATGTAATCCAGCATAACATACTCTAATATTCTACTTGGAACTTGTAATTGCATCATAATTGAGCATGAGTTAATGGTAATAATATATAAAATAACATAAAAGCATATAATGTAATTTAATAGCATAAATGTGACATTTGCCAGTTTTATTTTCTTCCACAAAAATAAATAAGTTATGAAAGTCAAAATAAACTGTTTAGTCTGACCTATTTTGGAGGTCTAGCCTAATCTTATGGATCAAATTAAACAAATCTAATAATTCAGTTCGACTTACATTTTAAAACGAATCATAAATTTTGGTTTAGTCTGACTTTATATCGGACCAACAAACCAATGAATCATTTTTGCCTTAATTTTTTGTGATTTTTTTGCAATGTGTTTTTATTACTTTTTTTTAATGTAGTCTCAATTTTGATTAAAATCAATTAATATAGTCCATTTCGTTAAATTGATGTAAATAATGTTAAAATGCACTGGACATGTCTCATAATACTCTCTCATCTCTTTTTTTTGTTTCTCCCTCTTTCTTTGACACATGTCTTATTATATGTCACATCATTATTCTTTTAACGTTGTCCATATTGATTGATTTTAACTAAAATTATCAAAATTAGGACTATATTGAGAACAAAAAGTAATAGTGGAAACACATTGCAAAAATCCAAAAAAATAGAACAAAAAAGTTTATTAACCCGTTAAAAATTTAAAAAATTACAATTATGTCTTTATAAAAAATCATGATATATTATTGTTCAAAAGCCTAAAGTTTAATATTCAATAACTATATGCATTATATAACAACATCACATATCTTAATCTAATATTATTTTTGTTGTCAACGACAACATATATATATATATATAAAAGTTTGTGCAAAACTATTCATAACGAAACAACACAAACTGAATCAAGAAAAAATGTTGGGTCCAAATTGTCTTTCTTTATCACACCATCCAACCTTACTTTTATAAGTACCTATACCCTCATTCCTCACAATTTTGTTAAATAAAGACAAGAATTAAAACACCATTGTGAAAATATAGGACAATTGATTTTGTCCTTATTTATATCTTGTCCTCCACACTCACACACCAAATAACATTTGTCCATAAGATATATTCTTTGGTATAATAATATTTCAAATAATTTATTAATGTCTTTCGTGTCCATAACATAATATGTGTAATTAAAATAAAAATTACGAATAAAAAATTAATATTAAAACAGGTTAGGCCATTAGCCTAACCTTGGCTGATTTGGGCCTCAAGCCAAACGAGATAGGCTAAAAAAGTTTAATTGAAATAATACTTGTTTTGAAATAAGCTTTTAAAGATTTTACTCCAAAAATGTCAATATTCAAGTTTAATTGATCTTACACCTTTAAGTTCATCACCTTGGGCATTGTTATGTTTTTAGAGCTATTGTATTGTGTGAAGATCCAGGTGATTTTGTTCCATTTCTTTATTGTAATACATTGTTGCGTTAAGTTTTCTTAATCAGGTTGATTGGGAATTGTCTTGTAATAGGGTTTTACAAGTTGTTGTTGATCTTGTAGGGTTCAAGATCAATTGTTTGTGGGTTCTTTTTAGTTTTTTCAAGTAGGATTTTTATAAAAACTGAAATTTAGTGGATTGGCTTGATCTGTTATATTAAGCAACCGAATATGTATCCTTTTTTGGGAGATGAATTAATATAAATCTTCTGAAGTTTGTGTTCTTGAACATTATCTTTTTAATTCTTGAATTTTTATTTTGAATATTACATGATCCAAATATAAAGAAACTTGATTCTAGTATATTCAAGAACTCAATCTTAGTTTCATTGATTCAAAGGAAATCTGATTCAGGTTTTGAAATTGCTTAAAGCATAAAAAATCTTTCATAGTTCAATTCACCCCATCTTGAACTTATGATAGAGAATACTTGAATATTTAATTTCATTTAAGAACTCTGATGCAAACCATTCACTTTGAACTCAAGAGACACATGTAATTTTTTGTCACCGACTATAGTAGAAGAAGCGTGTAAGAAAATGCAAGCGTTTAGTAGATAAAGTAGAGTAAGCGTCGAGCCTAGGAGGAAATAGAGCGTAGAATGGTTGAGGAAGAAGATGGTGTCTTCTTAAGAAAGTACTATCTCAAAGTGTGCAACATACATAATTAAATTCAAATTAAACATAATAAATAAAAATAACTGCATACATTATATAATATAATAATATAAAACAACTTAAAATCAAATTTGCTTGTCAAAATATCTTTTTTTTCATATACTTTTTCATATGATCCTATTAAGAATATAAAATTGACACTTTTTCACAAATGTGCTTAAATTGCTAGTGAATGTCTGCATCACTGTGTACCAGGAGTCCTTCTTCACTTATGTGTTTTACAAAATGTCATGTATGTTGTCTCCAACATTTTTAAAGGTAGCTCAAACCATCTTATGGAAAAATGTTTTAATTTTTTTAAAAAATTGTTTGTAACAACTCATCCATTGAAGTAGTGTGGCGTAATAACTCAATTGTTTCAAAATGTGTCAAAGTTATTTCTACAACAAGTAGTGTTTCACCTAATATATTATTATTTTATTATTTTAAAAAAATAAACAACTTATTAAAATTTGATGCATTGATGATGCCCTTATTAACATTATAAGGAGAAACAAGTAGATTAGACATATCCTTGTATACACGTTTGGAATTTTCATGAGTTAAACACACCGATTCTCATAATACAATTAAATACAAATGAAACACACACACACATATCTGAGATTAAAATAATCTCTCGTATGAGTGACACATGGAAGTCCTCAAATAAAAAACTTTTTGTGTACATATATGTATCTCTCATCTATACTTATCTTATTTCGAACCTTTTATTTTCTCTTACCTATTAACAAAATACATAAATTGAATTTGATTATTAAAGTTTATAAAATTTGTAAAATAATTTAATATAACCAAGTTAAATTGTATAATAAATTAAATGAATTGAACTACATTAGGTCATTTTAAGGTTTAATAGAATTTTTAGTCTCAATTTTTTGTGGGATTTTGTAATGTGTTCTCACTATTTTTTTTTTCTCAATATAGTTAGAGTTTTTATTAAAATCAATTAATTTGGTCCCTTCTGTCCATTAAATTAGTGTGGATAACGTTAAAAAGAGTTATGACGTAACACATGATAAGACACATGTCATATGCACATGACGTGTGTCAAGAGGAAAAAAGAAAGAGAAAGAAGAAGAGAAAAAAATATTCTGACACATGTCACATACATCTAACACGTGTTTTATATATCTAACACGTGTTCTATCACATGTTATGTCATCACTTTTTTTTAGCACAATCAAATTGATTGATTTTAATAAAAAATAGAATTATATTAAAAAAATTGTGAAAACACATTGTAAAAACTCACAAAAAATTAGAACTAAAAAACTTATTAAACTTAATTTTAATTAATCAACCTACTTTGAATTTCTTTTAAATAACTTATTAAACTATTAGTAACGAAGATTTTATTTTAAAGTATATTTTTCAGTATCATAAGTTATAATTTAACTTATCTTTCAAAGATTCTACTTATAGAAAATTCAATTTTTTTATATAATTCATTACCAATTTACTCGAGTTCAAATTTTGAACCGTCCTAGTATTCATTTACTGTTGTTTTTCATTTATGATTATATTAATTATTATTTATTCATGGTTGTTGTGCTATTTATGATAATATTTATGTCAATTATTTATTATGGTTATCGTATTTTTGTATTATTTAATATATCAATTATTTATTTGTGTATGCAATTATATAAGTGAAAATGGTGTCTTCATTGTGTTCTAGCTCACACAATATGAATTGGAAATTATTTATATTTTTTTTGCCCACATGTTTAGATGGGTGATCGACATGAATAAAAAAGGGAAGTTAATTGGATCGTTCAAATTACCAACACACAAGGGGATCTTGCTTTTTGCACCCCATGATTTCGTCCCACGAGAAATGTCAAAAGCTTATGTATACATTAATTTACACAGGCTTTTTTATTTGGGTGAAAATGGAGTAGAAGAATAAATAATATAATAAAAATATCAAACGTATACATTAAATCAGTTTAAAAAAATTATGTGAAATAATTGAACAAAAACTTTGAGTAAAATAAGATTAGTGGCTTGGTATTAACAAGTTTTCCAACAATGATAAATGAATAATCAAATGAAACAGGAGGATCGATCATAATAAATGGCAAGCGCTGCAAGAAATATATGTGAAAACCAGCGAACCAGGCAATGGCGTTTCTTAAATTTATTTCTAAATAATTAACTAGGCATAATTTAATGAAATAGAAGTAAAAAAGGATCACAAAAAACTATATCCTGAACCAGGTTCCCCAAGTCCCCATGGATGTACACCTGTCATCGACTTCCTTTCTATCTTTGTTTCAACGGGTTATGTTATGCTCCATCGCTGGCCATGAAAACTGCTCCATTACCTGCCCCGTAAACACCTATGACCAAGCAAATCGGGATAAACCCATCTGCTTATCGTCCTTACACCATATATCAAACTGCAATGTGCAAACAGGGCCAAAAATAATCAGATCAAAGATGAGGTTGCAGAGTAATAAAACTATAACGTGAAAGTAACATACTAACCAAGAGAATTGACAAAAATTTAACAAATAAAAAGAAACAAATGATGATCTCAGTCATCTCATTCAAGTTTAGTTTTTTAGAATATTTCAACGCATCATTGCACAAGTTCATCAACATTAACAGACAGCTCCCTCTCAAAACTATAAAGACAAATTATACTGCAACTAGTCTGCTCAAATTGTGCTCAACTGGAAGACACTGGTTAAAATAAGATATTTACTTTCTAATCAAAATCCAATGTTTCTATGATGCAATCTATATATTATTTGAACAAAACACGCTAGCACATTGTTAGAAATCTGAAATCTAAGTGTAAGCTTGACTCCCATATTTAAGAGAAATGAGAATGTTGAAAAATATATAGAAAAAAACTCATAAATCCATTATCTTTCATATTTTAGATTAGAAGTGGTGGTAATGATCTTATGTGAATGTCATGTCCCCATCGTATTACCCACATTACATTTCTATTCGGATACAAGTTTCATATCCTGGAAACATCAAATCAACACAACCAAGGAAACATAAGTGTTGAAGTAATTACCAATAATTTCAACAATATATATGGAAACATTTACATGATCACATGACATTAAAAAAATAACAAATTTACATTATTATAAATAAATACATTCTAATTAAGTAAATAACAGTTATCCAATCACAAACTATTGCAATGCATGATAAATTTACTGACTTTTACAGTGTATTGACTTGTAAAATTAATCTTCAAATAAAACCTAGCTTCCTAATTAAATCACTATCAAGCAACCCGTAAAATTGGCTTCAACCTAGGAGTGAGGGCAGGTTTCAGTGAGATAGATAGTGCAATGAACAACAAGATTATTGAGCTTTACACTGTCTACGTTAATTTATGATCCATTAGCAATGTATAAAAGTTAAACTGTCCAAGTTAGATTCTTAACTAAAACAAAGTTGTAGAGTTAATTTGCAAATTGTCTACCTTTTGTTGCGAGTAAGGACCCTCATCTGGACACGGGCTTCTGCAGCAACGCAGTCAAGAAAACTTCACCATTCTTGACGCCACTGGCATCGGTCTTATTCCCCGTCGCCCACTTTACCTTCTTGTAACCCAATTTCCCAATCAATGGCGCATACACCTTCTCAAGGTCCACGCCTTTGCTGAAAAAGTGGTCCACCCAAAGGTACCCTCCACCCCTCAGCACCCTATCAACATCAAACAGCAGAAACTCCATCACCGTCACAGGGATCCACCGGTTCACGGCGCGCCCGCACCGCACCAGATCCACCACTCCATCGAACAGCGGCAGCCGCTGTTGCAGCGGCACATGCAGCGGCACCAGCCCCCGCAGTGCCACGGCCTCGCTGTTCGGTGCCGCCACGTTCATCGTCGTGGTCACCACCGTCACGTTGCGGAGCTTCATCGAGGCAGCGAATGACCCGGTGCCGCCGCCAACGTCGAGCCCGAGCCGGAGCACCGACTTCGCCGATTTGGCGATCTGGAACAGCTGCTGAATCGGGAGATCCAAGTCGCTCTTGTAAGAATTGAACTTGGAAACGTCGCGTGAGGGTTCGAAGCCGAGGTTAGGGTTTTGCCTGTTAAGGCAATCAAAGGATTTGCAGGTGTAGTGGTCCCAAACGACGGCGTTGTCAGGGAGGGAGGAGGGGAAGGGGTCTTGCGGGAGGGAATTTGGGGGAATGGGTTTCTGTGGAGTTTGGGAGAAGCAGCGGCGGCGGGGGAGGGGGTGGCAGCCGCGGAGGATCAGGGATTCGGCGAGGTCGGAATCGGAGGGGCAGAGAGAGAAAGGGGTGTAGGTCATGTATTTATGGAGGAGTTCGGGGTGATTGTGGCATGATGAAGCAATTGGGGAGAGGTGTGAGTAGAGGAGTAGATCTGAGGGGATGGTTGATTTTTTGGTTGGGTTAGTGTTCTGGAGGCGCGTGAGGTGGTTGATGGTGGCGCGTATGGTGTGGAGCTGGTGGAGGAGTTGGTCGGGGACGGGTGGGGGTGGTTTGGGGGATTTGGGGGATTGAAGGGTGGAGGAGAGGTGGTAGAGGGAGAGGATGTTGGTGGCCACCATGGCTATTAGGAGGAGCAAGTTCAGAGTCATGGTGGTGAAGGTGAAACCCATTTTCCTCACTCACACACTCACTCTCTCACTCTCACTCACTGTGTCTGTGACTTTGTGTATTTGGCTTTTTGTTTTGGTTAGAGTAAATTAGTAGAGTTGAAGAGCTATAATTGCAGTTTTGAGATTCACAAGTGGGGTTTGGAGGTTGACTATTTGGACTTCATTACCTGGAAGTCAGTGTAGCAAGTGGACTATAAGACTACCAAAGTGTAGTCTTGTGTGGGAGAATCTGTACCTCAACCTCATCCACCTATGCAACTAACCCTTGCAGTTTCGTATTCAACACCATACATTAGATTGGGATGTGTACTCTGTGGGACCAGGGAATCTATATTTACTGTTTATGTAGATCTAGAATGCAGAATCTATATCTCTGCTTCTGCTATGCAAAATGAACACAAATTTTGGTTTATGTTAGGGAAGTGGTTTTTTCTTCACTGAAAAGAATAGGATGTGGAGTGGGATTGTTTTCATTATTTTTAAAGACAGGTTAGAGTGTGATTGAGTGTGAGAGTGTATTTGTAAATGAAGTTAAGAAATATTAAGTAGAGTTAAATGGGTAATTGATGAGGTATGATGAAAGGAGTGGAAAGGTTGATGTTGAGCTTATGGGAGGGGTTGTATGCGGTGGGTTTCAATGACTTTGAATAGAAAAGGACTTGGATCTGATCTAATGGATGGTGTTGTGATATTTCAAGAACTGCATCTCTTTTTGGCATAGTAGTAAACACCTGTCATCATATCATGTGCAGTGCTTGCAACTGTGACAGGGTTTTTGTGTGTGGTTGTACTTATTTGTGACTAACATGTGTTACGCATATTTTTCAATCCTTTTTATAAATCTTTTTTGGTAAATCAATTTTATTTTCATATGAATTTGGACAAAAAGCCTACGTAAGTTGGGATGTGAGTTTCCTTCTTTTTCTTTGCTTCCTAACTTTTACATAACACTATGAGCTGGCATTTAAAATTAATAATTTAATTGTAGTTTGTTTAGGTGACACATTTACATTTTATAATTGAATAGAAAAATAAAAAGGAAATGGATGATGTGAGAAAGCTAAAAGTAAGATTAAGGATGGAGATTGTTTGCACTACTTGAATGATAGCAAGGTTTACTTTAGAATTGAATTTGTATGTATGGGCATGTGTGTGGGTTGAGAAAAAAATATAAATATAGCATGGCCATGATTATGGTTTTCATTGAATGTTTTTGTTCCAATAGTAAAGTGTGAATGACATAAATAGAGATAGCCAAATGTTGGCTTAATTGTGACGTTTTGGGTGGTTGGACAGAGTTCAGAAATGGAGTATAACACACCCTACTTAGGTCTGTATTATCAGCTTTCAATAAATCTTTTTGTATCCTTTTTAAGGCTAACTTTTGGCAGAAAAGGGAGAAACGAATCTTCATAAATCAAAACGAGTGAATGTTTCTTTTTGTCACGGGTAAATAGTTGTGGCGCTAACAAAAACGTCACCAAACTTATTAACAATTATATTCTAATTTTACCTATGGTGCTTTTAATACTATTTTTAATAAAAAAATTAATCAATTATCTTTCTACTGTATTGAGATGGATGATTTTAATTAAAAGATAATGCCTTATAAATGTTTTCTTTTGCCGGAACTAAAGCAAGTAGCTTATAGCACTTCAATTATACCCTTTGACCCTTATTACTATGCATATTTTAGAAAAAGAAATTGACCCTTTTCATAAAAAAATTATAATTTATTTGTAATTTGAGATTTGTTTTCCTTGATTGTAATTAAATATTATGAATATTTCTGTTTTGTATTAATAAATAATAAGAAAATAATTTTAAAAGCAATTATTAAAATTTTAATCTAGTTTTAAAATTTAAATAAACTAAAACCAAATTATTAAAAATAACTTTTTATTTCTCAATTTTTTCCTTTTAAATAAATTTCTACACGCTATTATTAAAATTCAATTTAGTCTCTATATATTATCAGTAAAATACAATTTAATCTGTGTATACAAGGACTAACCGACATTTTAATAATAGTATGAAAGAAATTATTTAAAACAAAAGAGAAAATAAAATGCAAAAGTTAATTTCGAAGACATTCTGAAAAACTGTACACTTTCAAACACTAACAAAGTCATTTAGACCTTTAAATTTAAAAAATATAATCGTTTAAAAAAATAAAAACATTATTCGGACTTGAATTATTGACTTTCCTATTGAGAATAAGTCACGATATGACTTTCGAAGGAAATCTCTGCCTTCACCCAAATGAAGCAAATATTTTTCAACGTGGTGATGGAACCCAAAAGCAACCCTCCATAAGGGTCCACAAATCACAATCAAAAAATTAAATCAGATCTCAATTTCCCCCTAACTACTGTTTAGCTACCACATCAATATGCAGATGCGAATTACTTTAGAAAACCAAAACGCAACAGCCGAGCACCCCTTTTAAATTTTCGAAAATGGCCTTTAGCTAAGAAAAGAATCAAGCGACCAAACAAATGCATGACTTCGAAAAGTTATATATCCCCATATTTTGGGTATGAACCTTTCTATAGGTTTGAAATTTAGACTACAGAATCATGAATCATCTAATCATCACAACCAAAAAAAAGTGTATGTAAGTATGGAACATTTTTTTCCTGTTTCCGGAGCACGAGGTAAAAAAAATACAAGTAACCATACAGCCACCTAAATGATCAAAATACAGAGGAGAACAATTTTTTAGTTCCGCATTGAATGAGAATTAAACAATTTCAGAACACAATATTAGCAGCCATTATCCGGGCACCTAGAAATTTTGAAACACAAAAGCCGCCTTCGATATCTTTTCAGACAATCCTCTCCAACTCCCTAGCATAACTAAGTGTCTGATTGATGAGCTGCAGAGAGGGTATCTCTTTGCACGGTGCAGATTCTTTTGCCTTTTGGAAAAAGACACTACCATTCTTGATCTCCCACTCAGGATGCTCCTTCAATCAATAGATAATAACTTCAGAACATGAGAAAGAACAAATGGAATTGTGGAAAGAGATATGAAAGATTTTCTATGTCCGTTTGGTGCATGGAAATAGAATAGAATTATAATTATAATTTCAATTCCTATTGTATTAGAATTGGAATACTTGAGATCTTGATTTATAGATTTGGGTTGTACAAATAATTAGAGTATAGAATTATAACGTTTAACTTCAATCTCATTCTTTTACAGGATGAGTTGTCATGTTTGAATAAAGAATTTAATTTGCAAGTGACAATGGACAAAAGTGGTGGCACTAGTCACAGCGGTGGGGCAAGGGTGATGACAACAATAGTGATGGTGGTCTTGGAGATGACAATAATAGTAGTGGTGGTCTTGGCAGTTGGTGGTACAGGTTATTTGTGGTGACAAAGTAACACTGACAATGGAGTGGGGAAGGTAGTGATGGTGGCAGCCAGATGGTAAAGGGAAGTTAGGTTGGAAATTGTGATTTAAAGGTAGAGGTTAAGAATTGTGAAAGCGTGGTTATTATTAATATTACAATTCCATGGAATTGTCTTTTCAATTCTAAAAGGACTTTGAAACATCATTTTACAGATCTAAGGTTCAATTCCAATTCTCAAACTCATGTCCAATTCCGAATCTTATGCTCAATTCCAATATCAACACCTCCCATCCCCGGCAAAACAACATAAATTAAGGGGTAATAAGATAGTTCACCTCTTTAATGTATTCCAGGAGTTCCTGATCTGATGAGAACAATAACATTTGCTTAGCATCCTTAATTGAAAGATAGTCATATGCCTTCTCACTGCAACCTGCTATTTCATCTCTGAATGTTTGAAGATAGGTAAAAACTAATTAGAAAATCAATATAGATGCACAATTGGAAAAGAATAGAACCACTACATAGCCAGGCGTTTGAGCTTTAAGATTACAATAAAGGTCGTGCTTCCATCAAAATTGCTATTTCAAGAATAAAAAAAATTGAATTACAAGAATAAAAATAACCCAATTTAATGATAAAATTCTAGAAATCAGTTTGGAGGAGAAAAATTCAAAACAGTGTCAATTATAATAAACCCAACTTCTGAAGAAATCAAGTGGAATTCCAGTTTCCTCTTGTTTATCACTTAAGTTCAACCATCCCCTACGCAATTAAAATAAAATAATAATAATAGCAAATATTACCTGACAGTCTTTGCCAAGAGATCCATGAAATAAACATATGTATCATGTGGCACTGTCTGTCGAGCACTCAAGACACGATTATAAGCTCCTTCCATAAAAGATTGTTCCAACTCCACAGCATGCTTAATGCAAGGATTCTCTAGAGCAGCAGATGAAAGCAACTCCAACTCAGTATGGAATTCAGCAATCCTATTCTGCACAAGCAGTCTCAACAGGTTGAGACCTAGTATTGGGTACTCTTGAGGCGATGGTGGAAGACGATTGCTGTCACACAAGAAAAGTCCCATGAAATACAATAACCCAAAAACGAAGAAAGAAAGAAAAATTGCACAACATCATAATTGATACTACTTTTATATTTCTCGGCATATACTATACAAGTTTATGATAAGTGAACAATCAAAAGATGTCCATTCTTTTCATTGGTTGCTGATTCATCTGTTCCAGAGCAGAAATTCATATTTAAAGTAAAAAAGGGACAAGCATATGTTACCAGGCATCTGTATAATAAGGTTTCAACTGGAAGAAATCCCTCTCAAAAGCATCTTGATCCTCAATTTTCACACTAAGGACAACAGCGTGCTCGTATATATCCCCTAGAAGTTCAAAAAAACACCAGAAAAAAGAAATCTTAGATATAGAACTTCTAACTTTCTTTCACTTTCATTTTTGAAGTATTTACTCATGCTGATATGATTCAGTCATTGAGATATTGTTTAATAATCTGTTTGATTATCAATATGGCTTTAGAAGTTCAAAAACCAATAGAAAAAATAAATCTTACATATAGAATACACATTAACCATTCCTTGTATAGTAAAACAAACACTAACTAGTCTCAACAACCAGATAGCAAAACCATCTTTTGAACAAAATCAAGGATTATTAAGTTTCAATTTTATTTACTGCATACAAGAATAGCGGGTATAGAAGAGAAATTCTATTTTCAATCACAAATAACTTATAGAATACATATAAATATCTATTAAGAAGTAAATTTTAAGTCTAATTCAATCCCACAAAATCGACTTATAAATTAAAAAATAGACTTTAAACCTAACTCAACCTCACAAAACCGGCTTGTAAGGTGAATTTTACACCCATTTATATATACTAAATTGACCTTATCACTAGTCAATGTGAGCATATTAAGATTTACTAACATGTTCCGCTTCTACTACTTAAATAATTAGGCTAAGCCTATGCAGTCGCTGTAGGCTTATAAACACAGAAAAGGTGGGGGGAAAGGGACATTGTAACAGATTGGAGCGAAGAGTGTTACTTGCTATTGTTAACTCGTGAACAGCATTAGGTGTATCAGCAAATAATGGTGGAAGGCTTCTGAACCCTGTCAGTAACACCTGCAAGAAACACCGACCTTATAATTAAATAAATAACAACAGCTACAAATATATGTACCCAAAAAAAGGAAGCTAAGATCTTTCAAACCTCCATCTTTTGTAGACTATAAATAAATTGGAGGCACATGAATTCAAGCTGTTTGTAGCAGTAATCACACAAGTCCTTGCCGTATATAAACTAAGGCATCATATTCTTCAAGCAAAACTACCTTTTCTATCAATGAGCTAGAATGGGGAACTAGTAAATCAATCACTCATCCACTGCGATTATCAACACAATTTATCGTGCACAGTACACTCCCTATCTTCGGATGAGTCAAATCCAGAGGTGAAAACCCATGGAATAGATAGCTAGGAAAACTTCTAAAATCTAAAATGACGTTGGTTTCAGTGTAATCTTTGCTATAATAATCTCAAACTGAAGCAACCTACCCCATCCCACAACTTTCTCAGTTCCACAAGGCGAAGTTCAAAATAAATAAAAAATTCAAGAGAAAAAGCAAACAAAGAACAGAATCGATCTTCAAAGAGAAGAAAGAAAGGAATGATGGGCGAATTTCGGAATTCAGGGCAATAAGTTAACTAGGGTTAGGTTAGGAGGGAAATACCTTTAGCTGAGAAAGAAGATTGGAACAGTTGTCATAGTCGTTCCTGAGAAATGAAGCCTTAAAGCGATCGAAGAGCTGAGAAACCTCGGTTAGCTTGGGATCCATGTCTTGTGAATTTAGTTGTGCAGAATAGGTTGAGTGCTCCCAACGAAAACCTTAGTTGACAAGAATCACAGCGATGATGAACGGTGCGCCACTTTCATATTTGTAAGAAATTGGGCTTGTGCTTGTTTCGACTTTAAAGTAGAGGCCCAACCCATGTTTCATGCAATGTACCGTTACCATCATAATTATCTTAACTACAATAATTCAATATCATTCTCACTTTAGATTAAAAAAAACTTACACACTCAATTTCTTTATACAAATTTCTCTAAAAATATTTTTTGTATAAATTAACTTGTGTTAATTTTTAAATTGAAAATATCATTAAATAATAAAAATCTAATATAATAATGCTAATAAAAATTATTATTTATATTTACATAAATAAATCGGATTATTATGTCTAGTATCACACTGAGTATGTTCTAAACTTTGGTATTTATAGAAGTTTTAATTTAATTTATTTTCTTTTAAAAAAGGTTAGACTGGATACAACCTAATTTAAGAAAAAACATATATCCCTTTCTCAGCAAAATGAACAACATAACTTATTTTCAGCAAAAAAAAAGCTATGTTATAAGTCTATCTTGAAAAACATAACTTATTTTTATCTCTACCTATCAAAATAATTTTGTTTAAAGATGTATATTGTAAAAGATAGATATTTTATTTTTGTATTTAACGAAAATCTGTAACAATACGTAGATTACATTATAAGAAAAATCATAATAAAATTTTCAAATATTTAAATTGTACAAAATTTAGAAAGAAAGAAATTATAATAAGTATATTCCGTATCTTGAAACATTCTCACTATTCTCTAATTTTATTCTCTCTTGTATATGTAATTCAAGCATTATCTCTGCATTCGTATGATCGTATCACAACTATTTAAACTACTTTTTTTTTCGTCTTTTTTTCATAATAATTAACTTAATTGATCGGATCCTCTGTTTCTTGTAATTATCAGTTCAGAGTATATCTCTAAATTAGATTTTGATTATTTAAAAATAACTATAAATAAAACTATATTAGAATTTAAATGATTTATTTGTCATATTTAATTCCGTGGAGCGTTGTTGGTGGAATAAGAAGAATCTGATTTGCTCAGCCACAAACAACCGCTTATTGCTAACGCAACCTCCCCCTCCCCCTCCTGCAGCTGCATCGTCAGAGACTCGCTAGGGTTTCTTCTGCACACCCAACCAAATGGTACGTTCCCAATTCTCATTCCATTGTTAACCAGTTATCGGTTTCGACTGTCTACTCTCTTCTGTCTTTGCGCTTTTTTTGTTTTTCTAACGAAAATACTCAATGGATTCTATCGTAAACTACCTTTTACAAACTCTTTTCGGTTATGCAAATTTTAATTATTAGTTAATTAATTATTTCTTCTTCAGGCTGATCCTGAGTTGGAAGCAATCAGGCAGAGAAGGATGCAGGAGCTTATGGGTCGCCGAGGCGTGGTTAGAGATAATTGCTTTTGTACTCTCTTTCTCACTCTATAGATTGATAATTTTCTTGTAATTGTTTTACTTTTGCTGATTTGTAGGCAAATCAACAAAACCCTGAACAGGAGAAGGCTCAGGATGATGCAAAGAGGTGTTAGTTTATGAATATATAGATTTTTTGTGTTGTGTTAAGCTGATTATTTTGCCTCACAAACTGGGTCATCTTTTATTTGTGTTTCTGATATGGATGGAAAAACTATTAATTTAGGGAGGCGGAGGAGCGAAGACAGATGATGCTTAGTCAGATACTGTCTGCTGAAGCGCGAGAAAGGCGTAAGCAATTTTGCTTTTTTAGTCAACATAAGCACAAGAATGATTCTCTTCTTTCCTTTTAAATTTTCTTGAATGCTTGTGTTAAAAGTACATGGATGTGTTTTTGTGTTGTACTGCTGGTAGAAGATATAAATATTTTGTGGTTTGTGATGGTATATGTCAAAACTTCAATTCTTCTTAGTCATGCATGCATCTATGAATGAAGAGACCCATGTTGGGGAAGTTTTATTGATGTTATATATTATAGGTGTATTGTTTTCTTAAACTTTTTGTGTTTTGTACTTGTATCATATCTGGTATTATGAGATATTTTGACCAAATGCAAACTATATACGGAATAGATGCACACTCATAAAACAAATATATAAGATATTATTACTATATATTATATTTCCATTGCATTCTATATATTTTGTTGTGACTAAAGTCCACCTCCAAATTATATACCAAAACGAATTCTATTGAAAGAAGATATTAGTAGATTTTGTGCCTAAATAAGTTTCCATCCAAGATTTGTACGAAGTGTTGGAATCTTATGAAGTGTCTCAAGCTCATTGATGGATTTAAGCCCCCACCTACTAAAACAAAATTATCTTTGAAGACTGCTCTGGTACCAGTTACATGAAAAGTAGCAACTTGTTGCATTTTCTCTATCCATCAACATTCTGTTCTCCGATTTCCTTCATGTGCCCACTTCCTGCTGGGCACACTGTAAGGATATCATAGGATGATAGGAGTTGCTAGTGCAAGTTTTTTCCCCTGTCTGTACATTTAAGATTTCAATACTTCATTTTGGACTGTAGCATATCGTTTGTGTGGATATTGAAGTTGAATATTTAGTTTTACTTTGTAAAATAAATAATGAATAAGAATAATGTGGTGTGGAACAGGAAAAATAGTGTTGTATGCAATGTATAAGGTGTAATAGGATTTGTTTCTTTAATTGGCCTTTTGATTTTTATTTGGACTTCATTAGTAATCATCTTGGTATGATTAAGGTTTTTAGTTAATTAATTGGGCAGACATGATTAGATATCTCACATTATTTCAAATTTCTTCTATCTTTATATGCAGTTGCTCGAATTGCTTTGGTGAAACCTGAGAAAGCTAGGGGTGTTGAAGATGTTATACTGAGAGCTGCTCAAATGGGTCAGATAACTGAAAAAGTACGTTGGATCTTGTTTTCTGCTGAGTCTTTCTCGTTCTTGTCACCAATTGTTGGCAATATTCTTAATTTAAACTTAATGCACTTTATTGTATGATATATTTTTGTTTGATCAGTGAAAGTGTAGTTGTATCATTTATTTCTTTGACCAACTGGTAATAGGTCCTCAATCTATAATTGCATGCTATGCAATCAAGTGACAAATGTTAATTAGGGTTAGTGTTCTCATCTTTCACGTGTTACTTAGATGGAATATTAGTGTTGGTTCTTGTGGTAATCACTTCACTAGGTATAAGTGTATAAAGGGATTCCCAATGCATGAGACTCCCACTTAGTGGCGTTTGGTCAGGATAGATGCCTGCCCCTGCAATCGAAGAAGCTGTTTGCAAGATTTGAACCCCCTGACCTCAACGTTACAAGGCGACAACTTTCTCGTTGTGCCGAGGCTTACAGTGCTAGATATAATAACATCATCACAACTTTATCAAATATCAATTTATCTACCATGCGTCTAACATACTCATGACATATTTAGGTTTCTGAGGAAAAACTCATATCACTACTGGAGCAGATAAACAACCAAACCGCAAGGCAGACAAAAGTTACAGTAAGTTGTAGAATATTTATTACATTTTCTTTTCTCAATTTCTGAAGTATTTACCATGCTATTTTTGTGTCATTTCAGATACAGAGGCGTCGAAGTGTCCTCGAGGATGATGATTAACTGTCACTGTTTCTTCAAACGGTGTGCCTCGAGTATTGATTTCATGCATTATTATGTATTTTAGCCACAAAGTATTGTAAAAGTGGATTGTTAATTCTATCCGTTTCTGTTTGAAATTTTGGTTGTCTTGTCAGGCCTCCTAATTAAACTATACAATACTTGAAAGCTTCTATTATTACTTTGGCTCATTCGGCTGTAAAACAATTTTCTAGCATGTGGCATCTCACAGATTACTTGTTATGATGTTGAACGAAATCATTTTTTATTTTGTTTTTATTTTCCTTTCACAAATTATGCATTCAACGACCTAGGGCAGAGGATCATTGTGACTGTTTTAAAGCTCCAACTGGCTTAAACTGTCTTTATTATTCAAGCTTTGGTGATTGGCCTTTTTGATATAGATAGTTTAGAGATTTCCAAGATTTGACTAATCCTGGATTAGAAAATTAATAATTAAGATTGTAATCAATTTTTGAAGTTATCAAATGTGATTTTATCATAATATCAATTATTGACTTTTTAGTTAATAATTACTAGTGTATTGTACTGTTTTAAAGAACATTTCTCACTTCTGTAGAAGCAATGTGATCCCTAAATATGATGGTTTATGCGGTTTATGCATGAAAAGGGTAGTAGAAATTTACTTGTATAGCCCTAGGATTTATGAGGGATAGTGTGTGTTCGTGCTTCTTATCTAATTGGAATAAACCCCGTTTTATTGTTACGAAGACGCAAATCGTATTTGAGTTTTTTAAAATTAATTTTGACAATAATTTGGTTTCTGAATACGCAAAGTGACGTTGGTGAGTATCCCCTTAATGATGACGTTTTTTATATCGTAATTCAAGTGTAAACTCATCTCATAATTAATCACTGAGGTCAGATAATGGTTTTTTATGTTCAAGGGTAAAAAAATTACGGATACGAGGATATGAGTCGTGTGACGTAAAAAAAAATAAAAATTGAACCAAAATTATATTAGTTACGTGCCATGATTTAATCTCATTTTGTAATATAAAAATAATCTAAATCAATAAAATAAAAAAATTTCGATCCCTTTTTACAAAAACAGTAAGATAATTGATTATGATTTCTTTATTATATTTGTAAAAAATATTGTTTTAAAAGTAAGAAAATATTTATAAAATTATTTATTTGGATTCCTTAAAGATTGATTTATTCCTACGAAATTCCATTTTTTTCATAATAAAAACTAAAGGTTTAAGGTTTAAAGTTTAAGGTTTACTTATTTCTTTTTAGCAAAAATATTTTTGTGATGATTTTTTAAAGTGCTTTTTTATTATTCTAACTTTTATATATTTTATGACTATTGAAAAATTGAATTATCAAGCAAATCTAATATTTATCATAATAATAAATAATTTTTAAAATTGTTATGGATAAAAAATTTAAATATAAAACAAGTCTTAGACTCAACATGATTTACAAAAAATTTCAAAAAGTTCAAGACTTAACATGATATTTAATAATTTTCTAAAATTATTATGGATAAAAAACTTGTCAATAAAACATGTTTAAAATTTAACATGATATTTTTTTAAATATTACGGATGAAATTGAAAATCTTAAATAAAAACCAAATTCAAAATTCAATATGATATTTAATAATTTTCAAAATCATAGATGGAAACTTTAAATATAAATAAATTTAAAATTCAACATAATATTTAAAAAGTTTCAAAATTATTATGAATAAAAATCTTAACTATCAAAAAAATCTTAAACTCAATATAATATTTAATAATTTTTAAAATTATTATGGATAAAAACCTTAAATATCAAGTTCAAGATTCAACATAATATTTATAAATTTTTAAAAAATATATATAAAAAATTGTAATTATTAAACAAGTCTGAAATTATATAATAATTAAAGAATTTGAGTGGAAATTTTTCAAACCTAACAAAGATTTGCATGTATTTGGTAAATTAAACTATCTTTAAATAATTACTGACATGCAAATTTCATTAGTATAGCAAATATTAAAAGTAAATAAATGATATTGAATAAAATATTAATATATGTAAGAGAAAATAGGAAAATGAATTTAGCTAAATTCAATTAATTTAAAAGAAATGCAATGAAATAGAGGAAGCAAACAATATCATGTTAGATGTAGGAAGTTGATAAACATGTGGAGAGAGTAGGTATTATGGAAGAGAGAGAAAAATAATCATGAAAGAGAGAAAAATGACTAGATGAGAAAATAGAGGAGAAAAAAACAATAGAAAAAAATAAAATATAATATAATAGATTACATAATATATATATATATATTATACTTATTGAAAATAATTTTTTTATTTGACATTATAATCATTATTTTGTTATATTTTTATTATGTTTTCTTAACATATTTTAATCATGGATTAGTCAATGTGGTATACATATGTTTTACAAGTCTCTCTGGGGAAACTAATCAAAGTAGTGATTAATATTTTAATTACCTTAAGCGCATTTATGGTATATACAATAATATAGATTGAGATACAACCACTGCAAGAAAGATTAGCAGCATATACTCAAATAGAAAGGGTAAAGAAAAAGACAAAATATCTCAAAAGAAGCTTTACTTTACAGAAGAAAATAAATTTCTATATTCATGAAAAATGACTAAATGAGAAAATAGAGGAGAAAAAAACAACAAAAAGAAAATAAAATAAAAATTAATAAACTACATAATACTTATTGAAAATAAAAAAATTTCTTTTAAATTATAATAATTATTTAGTTATATTTTTAAATTTTTATTTTAAATATAAAAAGCAATTACAATATTTATTATTTAATATATTATAATTATGATAATAGTACTAACAAAAGATTTTATTATTTATATTCACTTAAACAGCTTCTCAGGTCTTAAAAATGTTTTAAGAAATAGTATGAAATGGACTCCATGTATTTTCACCCATCAATACATAATAAACGTGTTGGATTGGTTTATTTGACCCATCACGTTCATTTATTTATTTTTTAAAATCATGAATTGTTTGGTTGGTTACATGTTATATATATAGTTGACCATGACATTTTTGTATACTATTATGAATTTCATATTGTTTTGTATAACATTTGATTAACTGGTAATTACAACTTATACAGTATTATTTTCATTAATATAATGTTTATATTTAGGTGACTTTTTATTTGCCTACTTACAAGTCATCACTTAGTATTATTAGTATAGGATCAACTTGACCACTTAATTTATTAGAATTAGATTAAGTTCATATTTTTAATGCAATCTTAAAATGGACGCAATTAATTTTAATTCCTTTTTTAGATAAGAACAAATTAAATTGAATGAGCCCGTTTTTACATCTTTATATATAAAAAAAATACTTTGATTTAAAAAAAAAAAAAAAAACAACAACAAAAGACTTCTACAGGAAATTGATGATAATGCATAGTCTTTTAACAAGAGTGAAAAGCATTAATTTAATCTATTAAGTGTTTATTTAGATTTTTTTTACTGAAAAATGTTTATAAAATTGAATTTAAACGTAATTTTTTTATTTTGAAATAAATATAGTAATTTTTTTCAACTAAATGACAAAACTATTTTCGATAATTTTTTCATCTCACACAAAAAAGATATTTTAAGAAAATAAAGGTAGAAGTTTATAAATCTGAGATCTGCTTATATTTCAAAAATTGTTTCTTGATTCCAAGCTATAGGCTCATGCAGAAGTACCTCATTCAAGTATTCAAGGAAATAAGTTAAGAATAGATTGTATCATGACATTGTTTGTATTTGTAAACTCTTTTTAAATCTTATAAGATGTAAATAACTGAAAAATATATTATTAGTTATCTAATAGTAAAATAAAATTTATTAACATTTTTAAAATATAATATAAATTTGAATATAATTATCTAGTAGAACATTTTCTGTATAATAATAATATAATTATTATATGTATCCTGATATTCTTTATATAATAACAATATAATTATCATACATATCCTAATATTCTCCTTATAATAATAATATAGCTATTATATGTACACGGGAGTACACTTTTAATTGAACAGAAGTTTTGAGGTGAAATTAATTTTAATTCATCATTCACCATTAACCAAAACAGGGATGATAAGGCGGGCTTTTAAGGGTTTCAATTTTTCATTTTTAAAATTTCATAATAGATTTGAAATTTTTATCTTTTTCATATATAAAAATTATTTCAATGAATAACAGGTGTAATTATATTTTTTTCTATTTTAAATATTAATTAAATGACTAATTTATAAAATAAAATAAAAAATTATAATAAAAAAAATGATATTATAAATTATTTAAAATCAAAATAATATATATATATATTCTTTTTTTCAATAACAAGTATGAACAAAAAATTATAACACCATAAATCTTAAATTAAAATATCATCAAATAATAATTAAATAATTATAAAAATAAAATAAATATTAAATATATGTTTTAAAAATAAATTACAAAACTAAAAATTTTAAAAAATAATATAAATTTTTAAATTAATTAATAAATTAAATAAATTTTAATAATTTAAAAAATAAAAAATAAAAAATATTAAAGCGAGTATAATAAAAATAAAATAATTCAATATTCTCATCTCCATTTTTATATCAATTTAAAAAAATTAAATATTATAAATGATACTCATATTTAATTAATGAATTTTTTTTTATTATTATCCAAATTCATTTGACACTGAGACATATTCTAAAATAACTTCAATTTCTTTTATTAGATAGAATCTTTTAAGAAAAAACATGAAAAAAATTTAACATTAATAAATTATTAATATATTTATATAAAATATTATGACATTATTTTTAATATAAAATTTTAAAATAATAACTTATTTAGGCCAATCACTAATACCAACTATACCAATAAAATATAAACAAACTTAGTTAAGACCAAAAAATTTCTTAATAATATGTTTTACTTGGTCATGTATATAAGTACTCAAATATTTAGGTGAGATGTACACACATAAGAACCGATTAGCCTCGTACCTGCCTCTGCCACTACACCAACAGACAACTTTACTTTCACAACTATCCTAGAGTCTTCATTAACACAAAGGAAAACGAACCAGATGATAAGAAAGTTGTTTATTAATGTAGTATCATAATCATGCATTATATTTTATAATTTATTACTTTTCCATAATTTTTAATGGACCAAATCAATATTCATTTGTTAAATCCCAAATCAATTTTGTGCTAGTAGTATAATTATTTTACTAAATTAAATTACTTGTATTAAGTTTATTAAATTTAAATATTATAATATATATATATATAACCTACATTAACTAATTATAAATTTTAATTTTTTAAATAATTTTCCACTTAAACTTCGTATTAACTTTACATATTTATATCACAAAAATTTTTAGATTCACAATACTATTCTATTGGGTGGTTATATATTTTATTTTATTAATTTTCATACTTTTCTTTCTAAAAATTTTTAGAAGAGAAAAAACATTAAAATAAACAAATACTAAAAATTATTATACCTTCATTTTTCCATAATTTTAGTGGACACGTTCATTTGAGTTGTTTTTGGAAGAATATAGCAGCACACTTCAAATTGATTGGATTTTGTCTTCACGAAATTCTACGCTTCCTCTCTAAAGTTTACACTAAGTAATTATTTCTACTACTTCACCTATCATTATTTTATTTATAAAAAATTTAGACTTGAAATAATTTTGATTAAACATATTTTTATCTAATATTTCATTCGATAATTAAAGTTTTAAAGTTCCGAAAAAATTTATAATTAACTGAAATTATTTTCCTAATTTATTCCCAAATCAATTATTCTATCTATTTTTTTTTATTGTAAAGGGAGTTACGATGCTATATTTTAGTAGGAGATGTGTCTTATATCTATTACCATTTGTTTTGGCATTGAATACATTTTTATAATCATTTATATTTTATTATACTTAACACTTTTAATGTATGATTGAATTTTAATTTGTACGGTTCAATTTTTTATATGCAAAAGTTTATACATGCACTTAATAATCCAATATAAATAAATAACTTGATTAAGATTATATTTATATTACTTGTCTAATAATAGAATAATTATAAATAATATTTATGTTTTCCAAGTAACAATTCGATATACATATACAATGTTAGACAACAATTATTATTGTCATTGTTTATCTAATAATGATGTTATTATAAAATGATGACTAATTACCAATACTCAGTTTATATGAGAATTTCATTTTTGGAACCTCTATGTCAACAACTCCTATATATTTATAATTTTATTAATTTTTTTCTTACATTTTGAACTTAGATAGTAAGACATGCTAATTAAAAATGAAAAAAAGGTGTTAGAATGACACTTAACTAAAATGTGAACATGATTTAATATCATTACTAATTAATAATATTCAGGAACACAGATGATCATTCACACGAGTTATTTGTTAAAAATAAACTTTTATTATATAGTACTTTTTAATTAATAGAATTGTATTTAATTGAAAACAAAAAACAAAAAAGCAACGCATATAAGAGTACTTGTTAAACATTGGTTTTATTATATAAAACTATCAATAAAATTTATATAAATACTTACTTTTTTGTCCTGAAGTTCTTTCGTAATGTTTTAATTTGGATTAATATATAATAAATGTAAAAACTATGGTACACTGTAGATTTTGTTTTACTTAAAAAATGTGCTTCCCTCCCAACATACAATTAATAAGATAAAAAAAATTATATTATAAAAGTCATAAATCTAGTTTGTGAAGTTTATTTTATCCATTTGTTTGGCTATATTAATGAAATTTTGAGTTATTTAACATATCAAGTGAATATTCATAATTATTGTTCTAATAACACATATTAAATTTAAAATTATGGTTTAAATAATACATTTATTTATAAATTGTACATAAATTCTTTAAAAATGTGACATTATATCTAAACTTAATGAAAGAAAGAGTAAAATTAGAAAAGAAAAAGTAAAATAAGATTATTTTTGGATTTGAATTTTTTTCTTAGTATAGATGATTTTAAAAAATGTAAAGGTTAAAGTTCTAATTTATATTAAATTATAAATTTAATTATTTAGTTATTTATTTAATTTTTTTTCATTTTGTTTACTTTTTACACTATTTCTTATATTTTCAAGATAATATCACTTAGATGGTATTGGAGTAATTGTAATTTTTCATTGTTGAAATTTTTTTATAAAATAAGTTTATGTCTATTCTTTAAATATTCTCTTTAGTTTCTCCTAACTTTTTATGTGAATATTAAAAGATCTCACACATCTTAGGTTTTAGGAGATAAAGATGATGGTTCATCAAGATCAACATATAACTTTGATAGTTTTGGATTTTTTTAGGTGATTCCGAGTTCTTAGGAGTAGTTTAATTTTTTTTTTCCTAGATTAGGACATCTATATGGCTTGGACAATAAATAATTTTGAGGTAAGAGGAGGTGATTATTTTTCTCTAGTCAATTAATTCAATTTGAATATGTTGAATTGAACTATTGTTGATAATTGAAGTAGAGTTTGATTTTGAGTGAAAATGAGATGAAGTTATGAGATTGATTTATGTAATTGACTGGTTTGGAATGAGTTAGTAGTTAATTTAAGTTGGTTCTCACTTGAGCAAAGTTAATTTTATCTAATGAAAATACTTCATTTAAGTTATTTTTCTAAAGTGAAATTAAGGTGTTTTAGAAATTTGATAAGATGAAAATGTTTAACATATGAAATTATATTTAATTAATTATTGAATAATTATCTGAATAATATTACTATGTATGTATCAATAATTACTAAGAAAGTACTATTAAATTATTTTTGTATATATCTCTCTTAAAAATATTTTTGCGAAGTTTTTTCTATAATCAAGATTTGACATTTCTAAATACACTAAAAATAATAGAATTGATATTAATTAACGAGAAGATCAAATATTATATTACATGTGAATATAATACAAATGTTGAATTTTTATTTAAACATTGAAGCTTTTCTCAATCTTGAAAAACAAATCTAGAACGCTATACCATAAACACTTATAAAATTTGGAAAGAGCTTATTTATTGTTTATTTAAATACTTATATTATGACATACATACTTTTATAGTGGTTTGTTTGAAAGAGTATACGAAAACTTATGAAATATTCATGAATTGTTTTCAGATTATTTAAACTAGTTTTAAGAAATAGCTTACTATTATATGAAAATAATTTAATAATTTTTTTCTTCAACTAAAAAAACCTTATATTATAGAAGTGTGTATTTAGTAAATAGTGAACTAAACGGAAAATATAAGCATAGGGTGAATATTTAATGTTTATTGGAATCAAAAGGAATATAGGACTTTTTGGACATAACGTAACTATAGTTGAAAATGACACAATATGCTTAACCAAATTTGACACATTCATCACTCCTAAATCATCTCCAGTTTTCATGCGTATAATCACGTTAGAGAAAGAATGATTAACACTTAGAAATAACAGTTGTCAAACAAGACTTTAAAAAAATCTGAACCCGCGTTCCTTCACTTTGTGTTGTTAATCATACAGAAGGCATAGCCACTGGGCCCTCACAAACTCTGATCTTCGTCTCTAGCTAATAGATTAAGTGCATGTTTGGCAATCGGTAATTGTGAGCTGAATTCAAGTTAAGAAAATTATTTAAAGTAGCTTTCATTTTCACGTGAATCCAAACACGTAATACTTCTTTTCTACTTTTGTTGCAATCAGATAGAAAAGTTTCCAACCTTTTCTGCACTTCGATTTCGTATTCATACAACTTCGTTCAATTCTCGAGCTACCTACCTTCTCCCCATATCTTACCACTTCTTTTTGGACTACACACACATTATATATATATATATATTAATCTTGACATCGTTACGAACACTTTGAAACATATTCTTTTTGTTGGTATGTTATTTAGATTTATTTATTCAATTCACAGTCAACATTTAAAAATTTGTCTCATTTCAATTCTAAATTGTGATATTATATAAAAATTGTTTGTTATAGAAACTGACATAATTTACGAGGTCATTTTTTTTTCTTATTTCTTGTTTATAAGGAGATGCATGGAAAACAAGGAGAAGGGCTACTGATAGCAATTCATGGAAGGATAGGTGTTTTCAATATGAAAAAAAGGGGGAAAAAAATAAATAAATGTTGTGTGGTTTCGAATAGAGTCTACTAGACACAAATCGAGTATATCATAACATGTGTAGGAAAAGTTCGAAAAGAGCTTCACTACTTCAAATAGAACATGAAGAAGACTTTAATAAAGTAATATAGCAAGTCATTTTTCTTTATCAAATTTCAACACAAAACATAAACTTTGTTGATTTTTCTTTATCAAATTTCAACACAAAACATCAACTTTGTTGATTCTCAATGCTCATTTGTTCTTCATTCTTTAAAAAATATTTTAGATTTTAACAAGAAAATAAAGTAGATTTTCTTTTATTGATCTTATTATAATGTAGTTTACTTAATTGATTTTATTTTTATATCTTTATACATTTATAACAAAAAAGTATTTTTTACCATAAAAATTATCAAAAATAAGATTGTGAAATAAAATAATTTTTTTATAATATAGTTATTTATATTAAAAAAATTAAAATTTTTAATTAAAATTTTATTGATGAATTCAATAATTTAAAAAAAGAGGAACAATCTTTTAAAAAGTGTGATTTTTTATAATTATTTTTGTTATATTAGTAATAATGATAATGATAATATATATAAATTTTGAATATATTATTTTGATCATTTTAAAATTATTAGTTAAAATCCACCAAAATAAATATATATATATTTTTTTTGGTTTCTTTATATCCTTAGATTCTTTTCTTTTTGTATGAAGAAATTGGGACTACATCTTATATCTTAACTCAATATATTGTATGTTGTGTGAACTTTTTTAACATTTTAGAGTTTTGGAAAAATTCTATAAAAAACTCAATATATAAAGATAAGTTAAAATAAAAATATTTGATTTGTTTTAAATTGATTTAGTGAGATCATAAGTTGTTAACAATATTGTGAGATGTTAAATTTAAAGGTTAAGTAGGGATTACAAGTATATGTTCAATTGATTGGTAATTTTGGATAACTGAATCCATATATTGTAGATGTAAATTGATACTATATAAGAGTTAAGATTGTTATAATTGGTAAGATTTGCCTATGTATCAATGTGTGTAAATTTTGACTTTTCTAATTTTATGTATATATCACTTTAGTGCCAAGCTATCACTTAAGCTACACTCGTGTAATGATGTTTATTATATTGAAAGAGTATTATCGCTCAAGTTTCCAATTATCATAACTTGGAGTTTGAACAAGAGAGATGCTCAAACCATTCTCTCTCATCTAAAACTCTTATTGTTCTAGAGTTGAATTGTTACTTAAGTAATGAATATAATTGGATGGTGTAATTTAAGTGGTTTCAAAATGAGTATATGAATTGTAATGAAGCGTGTACTAGTACGATGTGATGATATAGGATAATTTAAATGAAGAGTGTTGTGTCATAAATTTGTATGTGTATTTACATTTAAGGTTAGTTTTAGTTAGTTTACCCTTATTTGTTTTTTTGTCTTATGATAATTGTTATAATCATACTTGATATGTAAAGATGTTACCTTATCCAAGAAACTTAATATGTAAAGTTGCTACAAAAGGCATGATTTAGGCTAAAGAAAATGAGGAAAGAGTCCATCATATCCAAGAAACTTTTAGAGATGTTCTCACTAAGAGTAAAACAAGAAATCTCGAGAAGGATCTCTACGAAATTATGAAGAAAATAAAGACTCTTATAAAATGTAAAGATGATGTAAAGGAAATTCATTCCAAATTATACATAGATTATAACATAGTTTGGAATTAGTTTGTAGTAGAATAAAGTTAACCTACGGTACAATAGCAAATTCTAGGTGTCTATGTTGTAAATGGAATCCTACACCACCATTTAGGATAATGCGAGTTTGACTCCTAAAGCTATAAAAGGAGACCTTCCCTAATACACCTTTCAGAATACAATTCATTTGAGTTTTTGAAAGTCTTTGAGTGAGAGTATTACTTCTTTAGTTGACTTGTCCCAAGTCTTCTTGAAACTACCAAGAAGTGTGTCAAGAGTCCCCAAGGATCCTAGACAACATTTAAAGATTGTGTACATTTAATTAAATAATTACCATTGTACTTTATCCATTTATATTCATATTCATTTTTTGTATCATCTTTTATTTTATTTCCATTTTATATGTTCTGTATAAATTTTCACTACCTCTCAACCACCTCAATCTAGCTTAGAATCAATAAAACTAAAAGATAAGTTTTTGGCCAACTCCACACACCACCACCTAGTTTAGGTTTTCTCTAAGAAAATCATAAAGAAACCTTTCCTTGTTTCAATCACCAACTCTTAGCCAACAAGCTTTACACCATCCAAATCTCACATAAACATAATAGGTAGATTGGAATTTACAAAAAAACTTTAACATTATATATCCAAAAAGATTCAAAAAATTTATAACCACCATATTTCAACCTTAAGCTCTTGCAAAACTATCTTAAAATCCTTTTTAGAAATATCTCTCATCAAACAAGACTAATTTCCTCTCCCTGAAGAGATTAATAGAAAACGAGGATTTGTTTAAAAAAAGTAATTGATAAACTAACTGATAGTTAATAGCTAAACTAATTTCTACTTGATAAATTAATTATTACTTGATAAGTTCCTAACTTATAAATTGTAAGCTGATAAACTAACTTAAAAGTATTCAATAAATTGGCTAGTAAACTAGTTGATGAATGTCAAATGACATAAAAAAGATATAACAACGTAAGTTTATTATATAAATAAAATTTATAGTTTTTAGTGTAATTATAATTAAACTTTTTAGTGCTTCTATCTATTTATTACAAGTTGTACACAATTTTTTTTATTTGAAGAAGTTATTTTATTTAAATGAGTCGATGTAATGAGGATTAATCAAATTTAACTTTTATTTATTTTTAAAAATTTATTTATTTTATTTCTAAATTTAAACTGTTACATTAAATTTTGTTTTTTTATCATTAACTCTCTTTTAATTTCAAATACATAAAAAAATAAAAAATAATCTAACAAATATTAAAAATAGTACAATAATTAATTGTTTTCTTATAAATACTAAAAATAATATATTAATTATTTGTTTCTATAAAATTAAAATGAATAATAATAAATAAGAAATTAAGAATTATAATAAATTGTATGAAAAATATAAAATATAATAACAATAAAAATTTAAATAAGTTATAAGTTAATTAAGTAAATGTTTACTTAAAATTAGAAACTTTCAAAATAAGTTATTTTAAATTATTTATTAAATATTTTTGTATTAATCAAATTAGTTTATAAATTGATTAAATAAATTAATAACTAGTTTATCGGTGTTACGAAATGGATCCTAATAAGGAAAATATAATTTCTTACCTTCTGTTTTCTTTGTTTCTATAATTCATATCCAAACAACTTTTGGTCAAGTGATTCCAGTTTTTTATTTTCTTTTAACACTAACCAAATTAGTTTGACATGTTTTTTTTAAAGAGTTAGTTTGACATTTTAATATGGTAATTTACATAAATTTTAGTTTATTAATAAAAATATAATTTGAATTACTTATAATTTTTATTTTAATAAACTTATAAATGTTTATTTACTGATAAATTATTTTAATAACAATTTTTTACTTTCAGTTACTATATTTTTATATATGATGTATTCTACTATTTTTCTTATATTACATCTTGAACTATTTTTAATAAAATATAAAATAAAATAAAAATATCATACATCTAAGTAAATATCTTAATATAAAAAAAATTATAATATCAAATATGCTGTGAAAATAATAAATTAATATTACAAATAAATTGATGATTAAAATAAACATTATAATATAAAAATATAAAAGACTAATTACTTACTACGCATTATTAGTAATATTTTATGCAATTAAAAGATAAAAATTAAATTTTATATAGAAATATAAAATCCTTTCTTATGAGTCAAAGGAAGACAAGAAAATAATGTATATATGAATTGTTACCTCAAAATTTAATAAATGGTTTACAAATAAATATAGAGATTATAAGATTTTTTTTTCAAAAAACGTTTAAAAGACGTCACAATTAGTAAAATAAATAATATTAATGAAGTTAAACATATTTTTAAGTTAATAAAAAGCCCAGATATTAATGAGGTAATTTTTTATTTAGTAAAAAAGTAAAAAATTAAAAACTGTCATAATGAGTATAGGAAAATAAATAAATATTAAGAACAAGGTAATAATTTGATGTGTTTATTGATTCCGAAAGAAGATACACACATGAAAAGGAAGAAAAGAAAAGATTTGAGCCACTTGCCACCAAGAAGCGCGTGAGTGTAGCATCTGCCCTGGGAACGAGTGGTACCAATGAATCACGGTAAACATGTTTTGTCACCTCCCACGTCAACACCGTCCTCATTCTTGTACCCATGTAATGTTTATGTTATGTGCTGCAAATGCAATGCAAATCTCTCTCTTTTCTCTATCTGTTATAACTTCCATCCCCACTTTGCTCATCAAAAACTCATAACACAAAGACTCTCTCTTTTGCATTTCCACAGCCAATTTCCCTCCATTCCCAAACCCACCCTTCTCTGCAAAATTCTTCCTTCCAAAGCCACCGTCTTTCCCTGTGTTCAATCGTTTTTCTTCCTCTGAACCCTTGAGATCGCATACCCTTATGGAAAAGGAGCCTCTGCTCCCGTATTTCAGCCCCAGAAAGAAGCCTCAATCATTGTCACCACTATGTCCCTTGCCAGAGCACGACGAAATGGTTCTTCCAATGACCCCTATGGAATTCAAGGACCGTCTCATCTTTGGTCCTGCTTGTGCTTCCCCAAGGGACCCTTCACCTTTGGGTGATTCCTTAACACTCCACCTCAATTCCCCCAAATGTTCCTCTTCTACCTCGCAGGACTATGCATCGCCATCACTGTTTGATTCCCCGCACCAACAACTATCCTCTTGGCTCCTTGACCCCAATTACTCCTGGCGGAAAACAAACCTTCATCGCTCCAAAACCGCGCCGGCCATGGCGGTGATCAGCGATTTCAACCACCAACCCTCTGTGCCAAGGCCGCAATTTGGCAGCCAAAGTATCGTGCGCCAGGGTGTGATTCTTCTTGTTCTTTATTTGGCATTAGGGGTTGTCATTTATTGGTTCAATCGTCATAATTTTACAGCTACTGAGACTCATCCTATAGTTGATGCATTATATTTTTGTATAGTCACAATGTGTACAATAGGATATGGTGACATCACTCCGAATAGTACAACCACTAAGCTTTTCTCTATATTGTTTGTGCTAGTGGGGTTTGGATTTATAGACATTTTGCTAAGCGGGATGGTTAGCTATGTGCTTGATTTGCAGGAGAATCATATGTTGAGGGCAGTGAAGGGGAGGAGGGGTGAGAAGGATGGGAAGTCCTATATAATTGATGTGAAGAAAGGGAGGATGAGGATTCGATTGAAGGTGGCGCTGGCGTTGGGAGTTGTGGTGATTTGTATTGGGGTAGGCGTGGCGGTTATGCATTTTGTGGAGAAGCTTGGATGGTTGGACTCTTTTTATCTTTCAGTTATGTCGGTTACTACGGTTGGCTATGGAGACCATGCATTCAAGACCTTGCATGGCCGGATCTTTGCTGCAATTTGGTTGCTCGTGTCAACGCTTGCGGTGGCTCGAGCGTTCCTCTATTTGGCTGAGGCAAGAGTGGATAAGCGGCATAGGAGGATGGCGAAGTGGATTCTAGGTCAGGATATGACTGTTTCTGAGTTTCTTGCTGCAGACATAGACAACAATGGCTTTGTGAGGTATGGACCGATTCATTTCGATCCCATACAAAGTTCAGTGATTTTTGGCATTAATTGATGTTATTTTTCATGAAAGTGGAGCACGGAAAATGTATTTGCCACTTAGGTATACAAGTCCCCCGCCCACCTAGGTATACAAGCCCCGCCCCATGCATCATGAACCACTTTTTGAAATATGAATCTAGTATCTGATTAAATGTCTACGTATATCAGCCGACTAAAATTTTAAATTCTTGGACTTGCTTTGTTTCTATTTTTCTCACATGGCAGTAAAATTGAGCCAATAATCTAGTGATTAATTGGTTCTTTGTTATTTGCTTTTATTAATATCATGTAAAGTATAAACATATGTATCTAAAACCCATCAATTGGCCTAAAACTGGTTTCTTTGGTAAATTGGACAAACATATCCTTTGCCTAGACTTGGCTAATTCACAGTGTTATAATATATTGGAACATACAAAAAATATCTTCTCATATCTTACATAATTTTCTAGAATCATATTCTCTTTTTTAATCATAATTTTGTTTTCATAATTTTGTTTTCATAATTAGTTAGGATTATGGTTATTTAAATAAGGGTTATGTTATAGGCTTTATGAACATATCAAATACACCAATACATTGTAATACATCATTATTTGGTCTCATTGTGGGATTAGAGTGGTACCGTCCTCCATGATCTGTACTGTCACTACTTTGCTACTGAGCACCCTAAAATTCAGAGTTATATTTTAATTTCATGATTATCCTTGCAAATTAGTTGTCTTTCATGCCGTGTGAACCCTTTTACATCTTTTCACGTTTTAACTCCCTTGCACGATGTTATTCCTTCTTGCTAGTCCAGGCCTTTTCTGATTGTTTTTCATTCCAATGGTCTCCTTCTCCATCTTAGCTTTCAACACTCAATTTTATCAGCTTGTTTCAGGAAATTTTCTGACTACTTTGTCCTCCTTCTGGTACTGCTTGACAATCTTTTTTCATTGGTTTCTTCCATCTTGTGACATCTCCGGCATGCACTAACACCTATGTTTCTATTCAAACTTCTATGTCCTCATCCACACATTTTTTTGATGAGTTTGGTCAAATTCTTATTCTGGTAATCTCTTTTATTGATTTATAATAGTGATATCTCCAGGATGACATCGCCGTTTCTCTTTGGTTCTTATCTCTCATGACATGAATTTTTCTGATGTGTTTCATATAATCTCCAGTCATCGTGCCTATCCTTGACAGTCATGTCATCTTTCGACCAAGTTTAAACCTCAATTTTTCAATTTGACTTTTCCATTACTTTTTGTCATTGTTTGGTTCAACTTTAAATGCATCATGAACCACCCTTTGAAGTACAAATTATTAATGCCTAGAGATATTAACCAAGTTTTTGGCATTTACTCAAGTAATATAAAATATGCTGTAATTGTTGGGAATGCATTGTAAATTGTACAGTATGCATTTATTATTTAGTTCTAGTTGAATTTCTTGGCATATGGTCTTATTTCTTACAATTCTTCCTGTTGTAGATATCAAATTAGAAAACTAGATGATAAGTTCTTAACCAAGAAGTGCATTTTTGATTGGGAAATTTTGCATGCTTTACTTGTTCAACATGGTGATCTACATCAGTGTTTCCATCTGTTTCTATGTGATATTTTCCTCATTATGTTGGATCGTATTGTATTGTGTTTAAGCTTAAAGTCAGATGGCTATACTATCCATCATTCACTTCAGGTTCCTTTGTTTCTTTGGAATTGAAATAGAGCATTATCTCGTATTCTATTACCTTGTCTCATAATATTGTCATTGCATCATTCTGGCTCCAGTTGTATCTTGAATCTTGATCAAACTAATTCAAGCAAAACTGATATCTTTAATTGTAGAAGACAATGAGGACACCTGTGGAGGAAAAGTCCCTAGATTTTTATAGTATTTTAGACTTGTTTTGGGTTGAAGGAAGGAGTACAGTCCACTTGGGCATCGGCTGCTTAAGGTGCTTCTAGTGGGTTTTGAATCCCTGCACTGCAGTAATGTCCATCCACATGGAGTTAAGGGTCCTTTTGGCTCAAGAAAACTTATTTTGTTTTCATTTTTTATTTGCACTATATTTCTTGTTTCAGAAGTTTGTATGTGAAATCGTGAAAACAAGAAACAATAAAAAGTCGTCTTTATTCTCCTATGTGAACTTTTGAAAATAGAAAACACAATAAAACAATGTGACATTTTTCGAATTAAATGTGAAAACAGAATACATTTCTCAAATCAAATGGCCCCTAGTTTTCCATCTCAGCCACATCTTGTGGTTTGCTATATTTGAAACATGTCCATTATATACATCTATCTCGATCATTGATACCTGCATGTTACTTTATGAAGGCCTGAAAGATTTCATGTTAAAACCGAGGAATTAACTTATGTTAGTTACAGGACAAAAGATACGATAATATGAAAAATATGGGCAGACAGAAACTATGTGTTATTCACCTTGTTGTCTGTTGAACTTTGAAGTAGTATTCATTGACTATGATAGAACTTGTGACTGTGATAGCAAGAAAGGTCAATCTTTACTGAATAACAGGGAAGATCTCCCTTTGTGAATGATACACTCTCCTGATATTCTGAGAGGTCTCTGGACCACTCCTCACAACTTTATAATTCTGAAAAAGTTCCCTTACATCATTCCATTATTCCCCCCAAAGCTTTCACCTAGTCCTCAAGGGGAAATTAGGGGAGCTGTTCTGAGAGGAAGAATCTTCCACTGGATGAGGGCTTTTACTGCTCCCTGATCTACATACCTAACAGTTAACACCCTTCTGGTTGGGGTTGTTGTAATTCCCATTCCTCAGTTTGGACTGATGATAGAGGAGGTTATGGCACTGTTGATGCTGCTAATGCCTTCTTAGTAGGCATGTATGGAAAATATGATGGATGCATTCTTGCTCCGGTAAGTCTAGCTTGTGTATAGCTGAACCAATTCTCTAGAGGATCATGTAGGAACCATAGTTGTGTGGCGGTAACTTCTCATTCCTCTTCCTTGCTAAAGACTTCAACCAGTAGCTTTGCAAAGTTTAATATGCTAGACATCTTTAAGTGTGTCTGTTTCATGGATTAAAAATTTATTCCAAGATGCAATTCCCATGTTTGATATGCATTTTGAAAAAAATCTATAGATATTGTTCATTCTCAAAAGAAGTAGTATTGTAATGTTTTATTGTATTTTCTTTATTCCAACCGAATTTTAACTTCCTCCTTTACTCTATTTTATATTTCAATCATTCTCAAATTTAAAAATATTCCGAAGAATTTTAAAATCAAACCGCACCTTTTAATATATACCTAAAGTTATAATATTCCTGGAAGTGTGATTCCTGGGAGGGCAATATGATACCTTGAAACAAACTACCCTTTTGTTTTTCATTTGGATTACTGTTAGCTTCCCTCTAAAATTACTTACAAATTAAAAGATACAAAGATTATCCTTCTTCAGATGTGCGTTTAACACCCAAAAGTACTCTTCAAACTGTTCTCGCAACATGCACTTCTATTTTTTGAGAATATTGCTAGGCTAGACTCGTATATCTTGAAATTCTGTAAGAACTGGTTGATGTCTTTGTTAAAGCCTGGTGAAGTCACAAAGTCAGGCTTGTATCTTTGGAAAGCTTGGGAGCTATGAAATCTCTAATCTCAGTGCACAATCTGTTTCTTAGGGAAGATTTGATTAGAGGTCATGGGTTAAAAAGTAGAGAGAAAACGAAACAATGATAAGAAAAAGCTCTCAAAAAGTCACAAATGGCAAAATGGAGTTCTCAACTTACTGGACTGACAGCATGGTAGTGAGAGATTGCCAACGGTGGCCAGACAAGAGAAACAGGAACTTGTACATAAATACAGTTGTTATGATATGCTGGAGATGTCATTGTGGTAGAAGAAATTTATAATAGAAATGGTTGCAACAAAGAACACAGCTAAAAGGAAGACAATAGCTGAATTTTTTTTTAAACATGCTAGTAAAGTGCACTGTGTAGGCTAATATAGGAAAAGAGATCGCAAAATGAAGAATGCAACTAGAAGAGGACTGAACACACTGGAAGGAATAAATAACAGTGAAAATGTCTAAAGTTGGAGGGTTGAGAATATGACAGATGGTTAATTTGAAGGAAGAATCATGAAATTGAAGTAGAATAATAAAATCTAAACTTTAAGGAGCCCCAGCTGCAAAATATTGATGAAAAAGGTCGTAAATGATGATACCACTCTAATTCTTCTTCGAAATTATGTGGTGATAATATACCTAGTGTTAGGCTATTCTCTGCTATTCTTTGTATCAGTCTTACTGTTTTAACTAGTATGTTACGCTGATTCAGTCAGCATCCTGTAAAAGTTACTTAGCAAACTAACCATTTTAATTTTAGAAAAACTCAAGTTTTGCATTTTATTTATTTACTTGTATCTAGTGAAGTAAGACACGAGCACCGTATTCCAAAACACATCAGTCATTAAATGACACAAAAATAGTTGCAGTGTTAATTTGATGAATGATGTCTACACAAACCATTGACCTCTAAATCCTTTGTAATAGTTTTTCTCAATCTCCCTCTATTTGTAGTGATAGATCTACTCTGCATCTAATCTACTCTCCTCATCGGAGCTTTTGTAAGTCTTCTCATATATGGTGATAATGCATTCATTTCTAATCTTGTCATATCTAATATGTTCACTCATTTAATTCAACATTCTATCCTCTGTAACATGTGATTATTCTCATTAACTTTTGGGCTCAACAATTAGTTCTATACGTCATGGTACATCATATAGCTGTAGGCTTTTTCCCCTTAAGCTTGAGTGATACCTTTGTTTTTTGTCATGGATAACATTAAATACACTCCTCCTTTTCGTCCATCTTACTTCAATCCTATGGTATACATCACCTTCCATTTTTCCATCCTTTTGTATGATGGAGCCTAGATACTTAAACTGTGTGACTTGTGGTAAGGGTAAGGTTTCAGATTATCTCCTTTAAGTTAGAATTTGTGTCTCGCATATTAAGCTTACATCTCATGTATATCCATAACTTATCTCTTCGGTCTGCTTCTCTGATGTTCTCATTTATTTCCTTTCTCAGCTCTCTAACTAGGACTATATCATCCTCACAAAACATGTTTCATTGCATTGACTATTGGATATGCTTAGTAAACACATCTAAATCGAAGGTGAAAAGATAAGGGCTCAAAGTTGACCTTTGAGACAAACTTAAAGGAAAATTTGTTATGAACTCACCTTTTATTTTCACATTTGTCATGATAGGCATTATGTACTCCTTTTTTGTTTAGGGCCTTCCACATAACCTCCCTTGGAAGTCGGAACAATACATATGCCTTCTTCCTAATCAATGAAAAATCATATGCAAGTCTCTTTTGATTCCTTTGACATCACTTCATCAATTGTTGTCCTAAGTATATTGTTTCCATTGTTGACCTCCTTGAGATTTTCAATAATGTTAGTCTTTTGTATTAATCTTTGCACAATTACCCTCTTCCATAGCTTTGTAGTATGTTTATAATCTTAATTCTCCCTCTAATTCGCAGAAAATTGTATCTAGCATTTTCTTACAGTTCGTAGTCTTGTTAAAACACTGTGAACCAACTAATGCATTTCTCTCCAAGACCCCTTCATCCAGGCTTCACAAGATAATATATTTTTAATTTATTTATTTTTATAATGAAAAATCTGATGTTGTGTTTTTCTTTTCTTGGCTGCATTATCTATGGATTTTCATCTAATTTTTCTCCCCATACTGGTTGAGACTAGAATATAGTTTTGAAATATTGTCTGCATGCATATTCTTTCCATTGTTTCTCGTAGTTATCGACATATCTGTTATTCTAAATTGTTGACAAACATTATATACAGTAATGTCCTAATAATTGCTAGGTCTCAATTTTTAACAATCTCCGAATGTCAAATTCGTATTTGCATTTTTGCTTTTCTTCAGATCCCATCATTCTTTTCTCTTCAGTGTTTTGAATTATGTTCTTTGTTTATCCTGGCTAGAAAGAAGGCTATGCTAATTTATTTTGATCAAATTTGGTAACTTCAACATTTTGTGATTTCACTGAATATGCTGAGTTTTGGACATGCAGTAAATCAGAATATGTTATATACAAGCTCAAGGAGATGGGAAAAGTATCGGAGAAGGACATCATGCAGGTTAGTGAGAAGTTTGATAGACTAGATGCTGGCAACTGCGGAAAAATAACACTTGCTGATCTTATGGAGATTCATAATTGATGAGCTTTGTGTGGTTATTGAAGAGGCATAAAGGGAGGGTGTGATTCTCAAGTTGACGGGAAATTTCTTGTTTTGGGGGGTTGGGAGGGGATATCAGGTTTTCAAGATGCAACCTGGTGATTTCCCCTACCCTTTTGTCATGATCATTAACTCATGACATCATAACATGGAGGCTGCTGAATTTCTGGGTTCTTTTGCCTGAATTTCACAAATTATTTAGTGGGTGGTAAGGTGCCAATCTTACCAAAATTCGAGCATAACCAATCACAGATTGTCACATTGATGAGATGGCTTCTGATAATGGAGGGGATCATTTTGATTGGTTTAAATTATTAATTTGTACATAATCTTTTTTGAGAATGAATTGAATTTATTCTTTAGCATCTTATTTGCTCTGGGTTAATCGTCTCTCGGTTAATTGCACAATCTATGTGGAACATCTTGGTGACTTTCGTGTATCATTTTTGCCAAGATGAGTCGATTAGCTCGATGTAATAAAATATGTTTAATATTTAAGTTCTTTATGGCACATGCTTATATATTCACGTATGTAATTGGACAATAGTTCCAGTTACTGTGTTTTTAGATGTTTTAGATTGCACTGTGCACATGCTTAACATGGCACCTGCAACATTGATAGACTTGATATAGCATAGTACCTGGGATTTTACTCCTTTAAAGTAAAATAAGCACACTTTAAAAGATAAAAGCTGCAATAATAACCATTAATTGTAAAATCGACTGTTATGATCAACACGTCTTTACGGGGATTTTCTTTCTGTACCCAGATGACTTTTACATGTATCTCCATGGGGTTGACAAAATGATAAAAGTATTCTACCCTTGCCACCACTCCCTGCCAATCTCTTGGTTGAGGAAAAAGTAGAAAAGAAGAAGAATGATGATGGTTAATAAAGAAGACGATGCGATGGAAGTACAAGAAACTTGTTTCGAATACAATTTTCATTATAATTAGGAAATTTTTTTATGTAAAATATGATTTTTAAGTTGTGTAATTTAATTTTTTTAAAATAAATTTTTAAATTATATAATTTAAAAGTGAAATTTGTATTATAAGTTATATAATTTTTAGGCATTTTAATTTAAGAAATCTAAAAGTAAATTTTTACTTCTGGATTAAATAATTTAAAAATATTTTTAGAAATAAATTGAGAATTTTGTATTTATAAAGAAAGAGAAATATGGATGTGGAGAAACAAATTTCTAAATTTACTTTTTCGATGACAGTAACAGTTTTTATTTTTTCCTGGTGGGGATGGAGGGTGGTTGAGTACTACAAACTGCAACTTGTTCCGATTCCATTTCTCCTCTTAATTATGTTCTGCTACTTCACGCTCATGGTCGGAGAATTATTGTTATAGTTATATTAGTATTATTATAATAATAAAGAGAAGGAGGTGGAGAAATCAAGTTATTTAAAAAAGGACCATCATTACTTGTTAGAATAGTTAGCTTAAAAGAAAATGAAAGTGAATATTAAGTTATTTTTGGATTATGTAGATTCTGTATTATTATTATTATTATTGAATATTCATTATAAATATGTAATAATATTAAAAATACTGAAACTTGACATGAAATAAGAGAAGTGTTAATTATCAACATATTTGTCCACATCTTCCTTAATATTATTAGCTGAAATCTATTAAAAAATATAAAATGATATAAATCTCACTTTATATTTAGTTTTACCCGTGTCGTGGTTTTTATCAAGTTCTAAGCAAAACCAGAGAATGTATTAACAAGAACAATTTGTCTGCAATCTCTTGAAAGGGTAACCATATACCTGGTGATGTAACTCAATTACACAGCGGTTACAAAAGTATAGCCCATTGCGATTTGGCATACACTGTTGTAAAACACACAAACCAGAATGCTACTAAGTGTGAAACCTGCCAAAATGTGTCAAGATTTTACCTTGTCCTATGGAAAATTTGTCCTGAAATCTCCAGAGGGAAGTTATCACTTGCCTATACTGTTAAAATGTTCATGAACTAACGAATTATCTTACATTCATTCTCATGTCCTCTTCTTCATTCACCTATGTTCACACGCTGCAACTGCATTATTGAGCTGACACAGACAATTATATTTATAGGCCTATAATATAAATCACTATAAAACTTAACATATAGACTCATTTTCTATTATCCCTGACACTGAGCCTCTATGGGAATTAGGTGCTCCTCTAACAATATTCATTTGTGGCGAGGCTCCAAGATTGCTCAGGAAAGCCTGACATCTTTGACAAAGTTTTGTAGTTTCCTAATTAATTTCAAACTTTTGACTTTGTCCAATCCTCTTCTTTTGCGCAAACTGATTCCCTTCCACAAGTAGTTATAACATGTTAAGTTCTGAATGCATTTGTGGTGTGTTTGATGGAAGAAGTGAGCCACCAAACCAAAAGGAAAATGACAAATAACAAATAGTATGTGCAAAGATAACCATTACTTGAGGCCTGTGCAGTCCTTTGAGTCTTTCTTTGACCACTGAGAAACTTAAAAGCGTTTACACATGGTAAACTCACCCTTGTAGCATTCTTGATAGCCGAACTATCCATGTAAATTGTTTGACAAATTAAAGTTCTCTTTGGCAATTGGAAGAGGTTGAGTTAAAATAAGTAGAGAAGTCAGAGATTGTATATTCTTAACTGATGTGAAGTGCATGTGAATGTAACTGTTTGTTTGCATAAAAGCATGCCAGTTGGAATTAGGTGAGTATAGTCATGAATTATTTGGAGTTTGGAATATGATATAGGTGATAGACTATGCCTTTTGGATTTTCATAATATGAAAAGGGGTTCATTCAGTACTATACTGATAAAAAGAAAGAATTAGGTGTGAGGGTTGATTTTGTTCTTAAAAGGCTGCTTCCATTATGTTTTCTTTTACCCTTTGGTGCTTCTTAATTTATTTATCTCATTTAAGGCATAATCATTATTATTTGTGTCATTATCTTGGAATAACAAACAAAAGACTAATGATAGCGTGTGACGAGTGAGAAACAGTCAAACACATTTTCTAGAAGTAGTCTAGTCGAGAGTCTGGTCTCTAGTGTATGCTTTCTTTATGTTAATCATATATGAGGCAAATCCTTTTGTGGTTTTGAGGAGGAATTCAACAATTTTCATAGTTGAATGTAAAGTTTATGCAATTATGTTACATATCTCTGACTTGGTAAAAGATTGCAAATTCCAAGGCTTCTTTTGAGTTTGGAAGAATATCAAGCCAATTTCAATTGCCATAATCATGCTTTGTCACTGTGCACTCAAAGTTTGCAACTCAAGTTTTAAAACTGTTCAATACCTAAGGTTGAAACCAATAAATTATTTTGGTGAAGAAAAAAAGAAAAACAAAAAGCAGTTGATACTAACATTAAGGTAAAACCCAATTCTGACATCTAAAGTGTATAGTGATTTGTGTTTAAATTTAGTCTCTCTTTCATATTCCTCTGAAGCAGACTGTGCCAAACATGATCAGGTGATTGAAAGAATCTGGCAAAGTGTGTGTGAGTAGAATATTTACACGTACATAGAACAAAATCAAAAGTAATAATCATTTTCAAGGAAATATAAAAAGTTGAGGTAGAAACTTGCCATGACCATGTCAAATTAGCCTTAATTATTATATCTCTTACAATGAACAAGAGAAGTATTAATTTAGTGAAGAAGACTATTTTTGCTTAGCTTTAAGTTTACTAGTGAGCAAGTTGGTGGGTCACGGTAGCATCAATTCACACTTTAAATTATTCATATAAAGTAGAAAGGAGGAAAGTGTTAGTAGTTAGAACAGTCAAATTGATCCTTAATTTGTGAAGAATCAAACAAAAGAGAGGAACCTTTCACATTAAAGGACTGAACTCTGCTTCAAAACTCAACTATGTATGTGTGGAGAAGGAGTCTTGGGAAGTCATGCTGGCACATATAAATATCACAACTCCAACTTAAAATATGTATTGTGCATATGACACAATAGATTATAGGCATAAAAAAGATATTGGAAAATTAGACCAAGTTGGAACATTCCATGTGGCCAAGATGATTGGTGAAATGCTGACTTTTGATTCCAAGTCAATAGAAGTAAATAATAGATTAAGGAAATATAAATTGAGTTGAAGGCCGAAAAGTGCTTAGTGATGTTGATTGATTTGCTTGCTCATGTTAAACTTATGCTGCAAGACAAGCAACACTAATTGGACTTGTGTTTGTTAAGGAATTGGTGGAACTGGAATTAATTAGAACAACTTGTTTTACAAGTTAAATTTAGTGCATTATGCACTATATATGAGGAGACCCTTCCTCTTACAAACATTACAATCCTTCTTTCTCTCACCATCTTTTCAGTTTTTTTATATACTTTTTTCATCTATTCATGTTAGTACCTAATATTAGAGTGTTGTGTTAGAAGGAAAATATAGACAAAAAAAAAACTAATAAACTCTTTACAAATGATAATGACTTCCACTATAATCATTTTGTACTTTTTCTATTATAATATGATGTTGTCATGTGAGCTACTAATAATATGTATATATATATATATATATAATTTATAAATTAAAGATATAAAAACTTAAATTTGTTTCTGATATAAAATTATTTTTAAGTTGTATATAACAAATTAAAGTTTTGTAAAGGTGTGTAATATTTAGAAGGATAAAAGCGTGTGTTTTATACGTTTAATATCATTGGTAAGGTGCAGTTTGAGTCAGTTTGGTTTATAAATTTAGAGGAAGCAATAAATGAATTGATTCAGGTTTTGAAAACCATTTTACCAAATTCAACTTCAACTACATCGATAAGAGTTAAACATGAAGAGGCGTCACTTCCAACATAGGCTTAAATCCATAATTAATTGTGACTATATTTTTTGAGTTGAGCATGAATGAATATGAATCTACTCATATATACAAATTTGTTTGGACTGAAGGTTCCATTTCTATGATTAACGATTGATAGTACTTTCCACCAACAAGGGTGTTAAGATAGCTTTTTCAATCACTTCTTCCTACTTCTTCATGTAAACGTTATAAATGCATATTAATTATTGGTTGTACTTCATCTAGTGACCTAGCTTTAGATCATTAATTACACCACTAAATCAATCTCTCCCACTAAATCTCGCACTTGTTATTGGAAATCAGTAAATAATGTATTTTTTTAAACATTTTAACCCTAATCTTTTATTAATTAAGATTTGGTGACATCCCAACTTCATTTTCATTTACTTTCTTAATTAACATTTGAATGGGCATGTGTCAAACCTTCATGCAAGTGGAACTTACTAAAAAGACTACCAAGTAAGTCTTGGATTAAATTCAGAATAAAAATTTTAGTTTCACATTTTATATATATATATATATATATAAAGAGTTGAATAACATATAATAAAAAACTCATAAATTTATTATTATATTAATTTTTTAAGTTAAAAATAATATTTTAATATTTTTTATGAACTGACTGACTGTCGAATATCTCGTGTCATCAAAAGATTTAACAATAAAAATCCTAGCATTAACAAGTAACAAGATTCTTCTTCTTTTCTTCTTTATTATTTTTGGCTTGATTCTATTAATTTGGACCCTCATTACTTTTTTCCCTTTTTCTTTTTCATTTTATTTATTTTTCTCTTAATTCCATTAATTTGGACTTTCAGCCACATATTTTGTGCAATTCCAATTTTCTTGAATCCTTACAACATTCTTCTTCTATTAGTGTAGAGTATTATACCAATATTCCACTGATTTTTTTCATATTCCATTATATACAGCAAAACTCATCATGTTGATTATATAAATGTTGAATTGAAGTGGGTACCTAATTACTAAAATTGAATGAATATAATAATCACTCAACAAACATAAATGAAAATTGAAAATCATATTTGAATATATGGTTATAATAATTCTAAGAAAGATACTATAATGAAAGAATTGTTATAAAAACTCTAGAAAAGTCACAACAATAAAAAAAAACTATTACTAGGAGAAATCATCATAAAAAAATAACTATTAAAGAAAAAAAATAGAATACTCAAATATTGTATGAAACATTCCATATTATATGATATGACACTTAAACAGCCTATAATGCTTAAGTTATAACAATGAGATAGAAATAAGAATGAGTGAGGTTGATGCATGTGTTTTCACCTCATTTGCCTTTGAAAGAGAAGATAAATAAAGATGAAGAAGAATGGAAAGCAATCTAAGGCAGAATGTGTGGACGAAGAAAGTGACTTGTTTATGCCTTAATTTGGGGAGTTGGAGGCATCCCAAGAGTGTCCACATCCATAAAGATTCTTTATCTCTATGAGTGCTCAATACACCTAACAAATAACCTGCTCTCTTCAATTTTGATAATGACTTCCATCACCAAAACCAAATACATCTACACAAATACCAGTTTTGGTCAACAATCTCATGCCTTTTCATTACTTTTTTATCTCTTTCATTCGCAAATAATGTCAAGTTCTTCCACTCTAAATTTTTAAGAAAAACAGCAAAAAAAAGAGAGCTTAAGTTGTCCCTTTTAAGCAACCGCTCCCATCCGATTAACTCAAACGACATGTTTCATTACTCATTTTTAGGTTTCCATAATTAACATCACCAATCATATTGCCAAATTAACCTTCTAGATATTTAGGTTCCCAGCCTTTTCAATTATTTTAATTCCACTTTACCTTTCTTCATTCATTCATTCATGTATCTTTATTCTTTTTCACGTCACTTTCTTATTCTAATTACTTTCATTGACTTCATTATATCATGTATATGGGGTTCAACGGGGAACAAAATCTCTGTTCTTTTTTTCATCTTTTGGGGATGCTTGCAATATCGAAAACTCTAATTTCTTATAAAAGAAGAAGCTCATACCCGAGTTAGAGTGTAAAAAAAAAAGAAACCCTTCTTGATTAATAATATGAGAGTAAAAAAAAATAACTGTAAGAGTCAAATATACTTAAACTTTTTTAACTAAAGGTTAACCAATAGTAAAATACTAACTGAATTTGGAATTTTTTCTTGTAAACATGTTTGATGTTATATTGGATATTTGTCTTTCCTCGTTTGTTATTAGGATTAAACCAAGAATAGTGAAATAGTAGCATTAACGTTCATGTGAAAAAAAGAGAGTTACTAATAGCTTCAGTGTAGTTTCATATAAAACACCATAAAATCTAAAATTAAAACTTTAAAGGGAAGTTATTGGATTTAAAAAGTAATGAACTATAATTCTTCTTTCTTCCTTATGTTTTTTTGTCGAATTGGTTTCAAATTTTAAAAGAAAAAAAAAAACTAAGACCTAAAACCAATATAAAGTAATCTTACTTTGACCCGAAACTAATAATGTATACATAAATATAGTTTCCACCTTTTAATTTGAAAGAATTTTTGAATCTCACTGATTGTCTGGCTAAATTATCATACATGTGAAACAAATTTCTATAAGTTATTTCAAATATTAATTTATAAGAGTAGCAAAAAAGTCAATTTACAATTCTAATGTTCTTGAAAAGACATATCAATTTATTTTTTTATATTTTATTAATTGATGATATTAACTTTGATAATGTGATATTTTAAAATTGATGACTCAAATTAAAATAACATGTTTTCTTATTAAGTTAACTCAATTAAGTTAAAAGAATTCAAAGTAAATTAAATTAAATACATTTTATATATTTTTTCTCCAAAACTTAAATCAAGTTAATCTTCCTTGTAAATGTCTAAAGTAAAAAAAATCCTTGAAAATAAAATTATAATTAAAAATTTAAGTTTAAAAAATAATTTCAATTTTAAATTTTACATTGCTTGATGATAAATGCTAATTATTAACTTTTAAATGTCATTTTTCATGTTAATTTTTTTATTTTTACATTTAAAAATATCAAAAGAATATGACATTAAAAATACTAATAAACTCTTTATCATTTAATTGATTGATGATAAGTATACCAATTATTAAATTTTTAACATGCAATTTTATTTTTAAATTTGATAAATCAATTAAACCAACTTTTCTTTTTAGGAAACTAATTTAATTAAAATTAAAAAAGTTCTAACTAAACTATTTTTTCTCCAAAAAGTAAACCAATATAGCCTTACCCAGAACTAAGAAAAAATTATTCTAGAAGTGAAATTTAAAATTTCAAAATAAGTTCAATTTATTTATTTTTTTCATTTTCAAATGTGAAGTGATGGTAAATTTTAAATATTAACTTTTCAATGTCAAGTTTCTATTTTTTTAATTATTAACTAATTATCAATATTTTATTGTTATTTAATTTCTAATGTATATTAGTTTATTTATTTATCTAATGTATATTTATAAAAGTAACCTTAATTTTGGACGAAAATTGTTTACCTATACTTCCTTACTTTAATATTTTAAGATTTAAGATAACACATATGTCCTTAAAAACATAAATCAATTTCAAAATTTGCACACTTTATTGACTGATGATGAATGTCAATTATTGAATTTTTGTTGTGACGTTTTCATATTTCAAATTGATGAATCAAACTAAACAATTTCTTTTACAAATTAATTTGATTAAAATTAAAATAATTCATACTAAATTGAATACTTTGAAAAAAAAATCGCCCAGAATAAATAAATGTAGCATTACATGTCAATGCATGCTAAAACAAAGATAAATTTATCCTTAAAAATGTAAACTATGATTTGAAATTTTAAATTTGGAAATGAATTTAATTCAAAAGTTTGCATTTTTATTGGTTAGTGATGTTAGAATGTTAATACTAAATATTCATGATTCGATTTGTATTTTTCAATTATTAATTATCAATATTTTATTGTTATTTAAATTTTTATATTTAATAATATATCTTATATTATATATATATAATATTAAATCGTAATATCAAATTTCAATTATATATTTAAGGTTGGATGAACTATAAATCTTCCTTCTTTTTTTATTTTTTTTATCGAATTTGTTTCAAATTTAAAAGAAGAAAAAAAGTCAAGACCCTTGAAAACAAAAAAAAAATGTATTTCATTATATATAATAACATCGTACGTATATATTAACATATATTCATAATGTACACAAATAAGTTAATCCAAGAATTATCTATTCATAAAAGGATACCAACACAATATACATATGATAAAAATATTTTTATCATATACGTATAATCATGTATAACATAAAATAATCGTATGTCTTAAAACATATACAATTAATCATACCATTTTATTTATCATGGTTGATATATAATTGAACTTATGCTTAACATCAACGATATATACACAACATTTTATTAAAGTTAGACATATTAAAAAATCCAAATCACCATATATTGAACCATCTAAACAATCAATATTAGCTCTTAATTGGGATTGAAGAGGTTTGCTAGCAAAAGTATTTTTTATGACAATTCTAGCAACCCATTACTAATTTGGATAAATTTTCAGAATTCAAATCTTATACTAATAATATCTCTTCTTTCAATAGACCGTTCAAACAGAAGAAGAAAAAAATTGAAACAATAATAAAAAAATTGAAACAATAATAAAAAAATTGATCCATCATATACGTATCTATCATTTTATCTTTTTTGGGAATTTAACATAATAATAATACTAATAATAAAATATTATCTTAATTGAGAGAGAGTACATATAAGAGTTTTAGAAGGATTAGATTTTATTTATATCCTTTCCAATATTTATTTGTTTAAAATTTATCTTAAATGAAACTCAGATCTTTATCACTATTGGTAAAAATAATAATGTATTTTAAATTCTACACTATTTTTTGAAAAAATAATTATGATACGTACATTTGTAATACTAAAATAAATTCATTAAATATAAATTAATTTAAAAATTAAAAATAAATAACTATTATATTAATTAAATTAAAAATTATTTTATAAATTAAAATTTATTAACATCTAAATTTAAAAATTAAAAATAAATAACTATTATATTAATTAAATTAAAAATTATTTTATAAATTAAAATTTATTAACATCTAAAATAACTTTTATTAATGAAAATTATATTTTTTATTAATATTAAAAGATTATGAAATTGATTTATATATAATGGTAAATAACTTTTATTAATAAAAATTATATTTTTTATTAATATTAAAAGATTATAAAATTGATTTATATATAATGGTAATTAAATTAATATTTAAATTAATTTCTGATATTAATTTCCAACGTTAATTATTAAAGTTTTAGTTATTTGTTAAATTAGATTCAAAATTAGTATTTAATTTAATTAATGGTCAATTTCATCATAATTGGTAAAAATAATTTTTTTAGTATAGAATATATATATATTTAACATCTTTTCCAAATTATATGTAAAAACTTAATTTTTTTATGATGATGTTAAAATCTTATTTAACTTAGAATTGTTGTAAATAACAAAACTGTTTTTATCATGCTTAAAAGTGTAACATGACCAACGAACAAAAATTTAAATGAAACATTATAAATACTCTTAGTTACGCTTTTAACTAAAATTTTATCTTAAAAGTTTTCATATTAAGATTTGAAATTAAAAATTAGAGTTAATTGTTGAAACAAATCTTATTTTTAACAAAGAAGTGAACAACATAAAGAGAGTTGAACTTTTAATGTTAAAGTGAGTGTTTGCCTTTTGAATTTTCTTCATCTAGAGTGTTTTGACTATTAAAAAAATTTGGTTAACCATTCATAACTTTAGACCTTTTCTTTTCCATCATCTCCTTCACACATGATGTCTTCTCTAACTTTTATGCTTTTTTCACAGTCAAATGAATTAAAAGAATCTTAATAATATGAATTTAAGTCCTTTAAATTAAGGATCGTTATGAAATTATTTATTATTAATCAACGTAATTGAATTTTACAATATATTTAATTTAAATTAATTATAGATAGATTTCAGGATTAAAACCAAAAATTGGAAAACTGAATTTACCAATTTAAAATATAAGAACAAAAACAATTTTTTTTAAAAAAATGCAACGATTATTTTCTTAAATTAGAATTCTCTCACTCCACAATTCTCTTTATTTTAGAAAAGACAAGTTCTAATAATGGATAATATTTCAATGGGAGACTGGATTGCAGGAGTAGGTAATTATACTAAAAGAATCAAAAGAATTTTATTATCATCTATAAGGTAAACAACAAATAAAGGGAAAGAGAATTAAAAAAAATTATACTATAACATTTTTAATAGAATTATATTAACATAATTAATGTTAAAAAAAGTGAAAATAACTTATTTTGTTGTTTTTGAGTGAGCAGCAGAAATAAATGCAAAAAATAACATAAAAGAGAAGACTAAGGTGCAAATAGGATTTGGAATTGAAGACCAAACCAAATTAGTATATACTACAATACAAGGGATTATTAATATTTGCACATAAATTTTGAGATTAAATGTTCTATAAGATTATTTTTATTTTTTGAAAACATAAAAGTTAAAATTGTCATTTTTAGTTCTTCATGAAAAAATTTAATATAAGGCAATAATAAATAAATAAGTAAATAAGCTTAAATTTTATTAAATGCGTTTCTCGTTATGAAAATTTGTTTCCCAGTTTGGCCGCAGTCCACATACTGACTTTTGGAATGTTCAATGGTAAAAGGATTAAAGTTGATCACAGAATTAAAACATTATTTAATCATTTTACCATTCGTTAGTCTAAGCTTTGTAGAAGAAGATTATATTATCTATAACACGTGGCAGCGCTAATTTTAAATATCACCGCTACAACTTTTACCATTATTGCAATGAAATTTTCACAAAAATAATTAATTTAAGCGTCGATTATGGAAAGTTTGTTTAAATTTAAAATATTTTTTAAAATCACTTAGTTATAAAGTAGACTTTATTTACTTCTTTTAAAAAAATAGAAACAGTTTATTTTAAAATATACAAATTAAACAAGCACATAAAAAACAAATATACTAATATTGAAAAATATTTTCTTAACAAAATAAACACACAAATAAAGTAACCCTATATTTTTATGTATTTTTTTTCCTTTTTTATTTTTATTATTATCATCAATTATATTTTTTAAAAATAATATTAAATAATCAGAGTTAATATATCTCACTCATGCATGCCAATCACATTTAATTAAACTTCTCTAAATAAAGTATAAGTACATTCGTACTTTCTTTGTTTTCAAAGAGTCAAATTAGTGTAATAACGTGGTTAAACATTGATATTATAGCAAACCAATGAAAGATATGATACTTCCCAAAAAGCAAATTATTTGCACCTAATACACTGCAAATAATTTCATGAGAAAGTGTGATGTTGTTACAAAAATAGACATCATAATTTTGTTCGTAAGGAAAAATAAGACTTCATCGTAAATTATGATGCCATCCATGTTGTTATTGTCACAAATATGATTAAGGAAGAAACATTTTTTATAATGGTTAATTATGACGGGAAGATTCATCGCAAAAGTTACTCAGGAGATCCAACAATCCCAATTGCAAACATTAGCAACACATGACGTGCAATAGGTTATAGCTGCAATTAAGAAAAGAAAAAAAAAATTAAGCCAATCAGATGATCATTGTTGTAAATAATAAGATATCAATATGATCACAAACACATATCTCTCTAGAATGGTCATGTCCTATGCAGCAAGAGTATATTACTCATCTTGATTGCCTAACATGATTTCCGCAACAAGCTGCAATTGAATCCTTAACCTCAGTGATGATTATGATGGTTGTGACTTCATTTTTTTTAGTTTATTTAGTTTACTTTAGTTTTCTTTTTAGTTTTTTCAAGTTTATGATTTAACTTTATTTTAAATTTGTAATTATTACTATGAATTAACTTTTATAATTAAAAATTTGTATATATCTTTTCCTATATTTGAGTAAATATATGTCACGCTAATATTATTTCTTAAAATTAATTATTACACAAATTTTGAAGATAAATTAATTAATTTATTATAAATAATTCTTTAAGTGTCATTAAATACGCACTTCAACTGTTAACTAACTATTATTTAAATAAAAGTTTACATTTATTTAAATGGCAATATATTCACTTAACTTCAAATACTTTCTCTTAGTTTAATTAATTGTCACTTAAATCAAAGTTCATGTTTGTTTAAATGACGATAAATTAATGAAGTCTCGTTTCAAAGGCTTTCTTTCTCAATTTTAGTGGAACTTTAATATAACTTCACCATTATTTGACAAAGTATTCTCATTTTAAACATTTTCACTTTCATACATGAATATACTTAACTGAGTAATAGACATTTAAGCGATATAGCTTAGAACAATAAGAACTTCAAATTAAGCCATATCAATTTCATAATTATTTAAAGTAAAATTTTATACTCTTAAACAACTATGATTTTCTATGACACTATTATTTTTATATATATTTTATAATGATATTTTATGAAGTATGATGTTAGACATGAACATTTATCATCACAAAGTTGTTATTAATATAATTTTATAACAATTTCTGTGATGTAATATTTAAGAATGACATATACTTATCACAAAATTTATTATATAAAATTTATAAAACAAAATTTTTCATAAAAATCAAGTTTTAGTCATAATTTTTTTAATGTCCATGGATTCGCAGCCAAGCTTCAGAGGAGAGAAAACATATTTTGCATGATCATAAGAAGTTTATTATAAAATGTCAAAATATAAAATTATTTTTATCATAATACTATGAGAAAATAAATAAACTCTTATATTATAGGCTTTTGACGAATGAATATATATTATAAAAAGTTATTATTCAAATTTTTATATATAAGAAATAAACAACTTAGATTTTGAAAATTCAGTCATATATTTTAAATTATGTCGTGAGCTATCTTGTATATGTGATATATATATATATATATAGTTAGCCATCGCAAGGCTTTTTCCATTCCGTGTGTTAATTAAAACAAAAGTATAGTGAGGTACATTTAAGAAAACTAATTTGTCTAAATATCAACAACAATTTCAAACCCTAATGAAGGTAGATAAGGATCTCTAACTACTACTTTAATCCCTCAAATTTCTTGCCGCTAATTTGGGGGGAGTACTCAAATTAATTAAAGTAGGATAAAATCTTGAGACATCTTCCAGTCAAACACTATTTATTTTTGTGTCCACTAACTGTCTCAGGATGTAGGGTTTATAGTACTATGTAATTTAAAAAAAAAAAGACTTCTTAAAATTTTAAGTCAAATCAATATACCCTTTTGTTCATATAAATATTTTAAAGTTAACGTACAATTTATTTTTCTCTTCAAAGGAAGGGATGGGAGAGTTAAGAAAGATAAAAGCTATAGCAAATACATGCACAATACATTTTCAATTTTTTTTTTCAGTTCTTGCAAAAGAGTATCTTCTTTGCTTATGTATGACATTGTGTACAAGATTCATCTCTCTTGAAGCAATAATATGCAACATTGAAATTCATATATAGGTGGTTGTGCAGTCCATGCTGTTTACAATACAACACATGAAATAACCATAGAGAAAGTGAAAGCATGACTAGGGCTAAACAAACAACACTCTTTTATATATAGTATAGCATGTTCTTCTAGTTCTAGGATTGCAATGCATATACCTTAATCATTTTCGTGTGTATTTTTTTTACGAATTTAAATTTGTAAAGGAATTTGTGCATCAATCGAACAAGGCATTATTCAATCATTTCCCTTGGCTATACGTATATAGTTCACCAAACAATGCTGTTTTTGTCCACCAGCTTAGTCAGCTACCATTCACATCTTCAATTCATTTCAATTCATTTGTATTGCCACATTTACAAAATAAGTTATCTTTTGTAATTGGGTTAGGTGTAGGGACGAATTAAAGTAGTATACGAAATGTCATACGATTAGTTATAATTGTACTGTTTTTATCTCAACTTTAGTTAAAGTACTTTCTTAGATGATTTCTTAATTAGCTATGAATTCACCTCTAACATTGAATATTTGATGCAGTTTCAAGAATAAGTACCTCGATTATATTGTGAATACAACATTATGTTTATATGAGTATTCGAAATGAAATATATTAAACAGGGTCTTCAAATTCACCGATGGATGCATCAATTGATATAGAAGAAAAGAAAAGCTTTGTACATTGTTGGGATCTATATATAGAATTAATAACCAATTCAAAATATGTTTTTTTAGCGATGTTAAAAGGGTAAAGTGTAGTAGTACTGTAATTGGAATAAGGAAAAAGAGTTGAAAAGAAACAAATTTTGGTGGGACATGGTTGAGGTGCATACGGAAGTTATCTTTGTATGAAGATTCTCACTTATTGACCAACTAGTTGAGAAGCATGGCTTGTAATAATCTAATTCGTAAACTAGGCCTAACTTTTGAAACCTTATGTAGATATTCATGTTCATTCAACAAGAACCAAATATAAATATAGTTATAATTAGGCAGCGATCCTCTTAGTAATTCTTTGGAAAACACTAATTATAAAGATTTCGTCGATAATCTATGGGAATATTTGTAAAATAGAGATGCCAAAACCTATATATATATATTCATAAAGGATTAAACTAAGAAAAACTCAAGAATAAAATATACCGTGATACTGATTTATTTCATATTATATTATATTATATTTAGAAATGTATTGAAATGTAATCCAATGACAATCATTATAAATGAGATATATAACAAAAATGTGCAAATGAGATGAAAGATGAAGGGTATGTTGCAAAGATAAGTTTTTGTGAATTTGTTTCTCTCTAACAGGAATAAATATATTGTCCCAGAGATTGTGTAATGTAAGAAGAAGGACCTCCAATTTGAAAGATCCAAGACCATGAAGAAACATTTAATAATATCTGCCACACCAATGGTTTGAATTGTGATTCCTGTGGGTCCTAAGCAACCTAGCTACCATGCAAACTTGTTTTTTGAACTTGTTTCCTTTCAGTGGTGAGTGGTGGTGGTGAATGAAGTGATGATTGCAAATTTTCAAAACATGATACCCCAGCCAGAGTACCAATGGACCAAGTCAAAGAAGAGTAGCAACATTTTACAGGAGTTGCCATAACACACTTCAATGAGTGATGGTCCCAAATCATATTCCCCAAGCAACATTCATTTAGCTCCCAATCTCTCCAAAATTAATTGCCAAAGGGGATACCAACAAATTTTAAATAAATGCTTCATGCACCACTCAATTTTAGTGCCAACACATTTATTTTACTAATTTACCAAATAACCATTCCCATCTCTTCTTCACCATCATCCAGACTCATCAAGTGTCCACGTCCACTTCCTCTTACCATTTCATTAATTCACCATTCTTTAAATGACTTACCACGATTTCATAAGAAATAATGAAATCTCTTTTTTCATCTTTTAAAAAATGATGTATATGTTCTCAAAGAGTGAAGTGAATAATTTAAAAAATCTTAGAATAAATAATCTCGTTTGCAGAGAAAATACTTACCTTAATCAAGAGGATACTTCCAATAATAATTTTTGTCAAATGTCGTAAAAAAGTGACAAATTTAAGCTAAAGTTTAATTGTTTTTAATAAAATTTGTCATTAGTTTTATAAAATATTTTAATAAGCTAATAAAAAAAGCTTGAATGTATATTAGAATTATACTAATAGTGTAATAGTTTGGTATATTTTTTTACCGTGGCCTTTTGAGTAGATATCTAAGCAATAAGTTTATAAGAAAACCTCTCAATTCACAAACTTGGACAAAACTCTTACCGCTAACTCTCGTATTTGTTAAATTGTTCTCTCCGTTTTTGCGGCTATGAGATTATTAAAATGTTCATTCAAATAAACTCTCTAGAAGGACAATGGAATTTGGGAATCAACATTCTTTGTTTGAATTTTTATATTGGACTCTTGGTGGAGATATCGTTCAAAGATAGGTATTTCGTTCTATTCGTTTAACAGAACATGATATATGTTAGAGATCAAAATTATTTTTTCTCCAAAATTTTACAATTTTGACCATGTTTTTTTATCATGGTAGTTATCTTTTTCAAGAATTTGTTATAATATAAGAATAAAGATAAAATATTGATTTTAATTGAGAATCAATTATTTAAAAATGTGAAACAGATAAGAAATAATATTTTGATCCGAGTTTGTTGGATATTACTAAATAAGGTTGTGAATGTAAACACATTAAATATTATATGTTCTAATAAACACACAATTAACACATAAGAAAAAATAAGAAAGATAAGAGAAATAAAAATAATTTTCTTTAAACATCTTCGATGAACATGTACAAGAATACAAAAAACAAAACACATCAAATAAAAAAGAGAAAATTATAGGATAATCAACAAAAATATACGCATATTAGTATGACTTTCTCTATGTTAGTTCAACTTTGTGAATATAGAATAATTATAATTGTAAATAACTATAATAGAATATCATAAAATCTAATTATCTAATAAAGTAACAATCTAATAACACTCATGAACAAATACTAATATTTTGAACAATAATATTCATTAAATTATTTCTGTTAGACACAAGATCAAACAATATTATTAAATAATCTACAAGTAAGAAATTATAAGACGAAATTAAACCATTATCCATCTTGACTTGAATCTTTTTTCATATATGTTGATAGATGATTGTGACAAAAAATTAAAATTGAGCAATTTTAAAAATTACATGAAGTTGTTCCTATTAACAGGCTTGGTGATATATCAACTAAATTCTCCATTGTATCAATCGTTCATACTTTGACTCACTCTTCACTGCAAAGAAAATGATACATGACATTGGTTCATTCATAGTAAATGTAGATCTTGTTATATTGAACTCTTTATAGGATAAACTTATTAAGGCACAAACAATTAAAAACAAGCCAACATATATCAACAAGTCACCATAAGTTTTGATGATAATAAATAATACCAATTTTTGGTATATCTAAGGAGTTTGTCAAGTGTGAATCATGTTAAATTGCTTCAAGTATAAATAGACCTAATTTGTTGCTCACTAAATGTCTCAAGAAAAATTGTCAACAACACAAAAAAACTAGATGACATTCAAACGAAATTCTCATGAGGCATCGTTAGACTCTAGATATGGAGTTCTTATATTTCATATTCACTTATTTGAATGTGAAACCTTGTAAATAATAATTTATTCTTGTATAACTCAAAGAGACTTTGTATACTAAGTTCGAAAAGACGTTGTGTACTTGTTACTAAACCCAGGAGGAGTATAGTGGATAGTCTAGAGAAATTTTGTATACTTGTACAAGGAAAAAGTGATAATGAAAAATACTTGTAAATATTTATATATTTAATATAACTTTTTACAAATTGTATTGAATATACAATCCAGATTAAGAGTGAACTAGTATAAAAATTATAAAATATTAATTATTTCTCCATTACTAATGCAATGCATCTCTTGTGAACTTTTTTGTTAAAGTATTAGATTAATCTCTTCAAGTATTTAATAGAAAGATTTATAAAAGTGTTTATGACTTAACATTTTAGGTGTGTCCAAACTCCTCTGTCTAAAGTTTAATTTTTACTTTGAAGACATTTTGACTATACACATATAAGAATTTGATGAGGTGTGATAGTTCATGTTGCTATATTATTTATTCTAATTAAAAATTAATAAATAATGATTTTAGTATATTATATTTAATATATTTTATGATTATTAAATGGTAATTAGAGATTTATATAATCTATTTTATGTATATTTTTACATTATAATATATAATAGAATTCATTAATATATTTATTTTATTATATTATTTTTAATTTATATATGATTTTTTATTTCCTCATCTATTATTCCTCTCACACACATATCCTCACACGCCACATGTGTACACACTGTACAACCTTTCCTCTTTCTTCTACCATACAATATACCACATGTCTTCTTTTACATTTATTAGTAACAATGAAGCTTATTTGTAAGTTGCTAAAAATGATGTGAAAGAAAACTTTTATGAGCTTGTTAGATTGAATGAATTCTTCATTCACTGAATAGATTCAAATTTTAGTGTTAGAGGCATCACCGATTATTGTAGAGGTGATAGAGGAAATGCAAAATATGATAGTTAAATTAAATATTGGTTCTACTGCAAAGGAGGCTAGGCTAAAGAAAAAAATATTGGAGAAACATTTACAACATGATCAACAAATGAATATATAGTACAACACTCTTCATAAGCATTATACAACAATTCAAGAAATTCATAAACATTATACAACACATTCAAAAAATTCGTAAGTATTATACAACACATTCAAAAGAATATACACTTTCTTAAGAACCAATTAAAAAACACCCTAATGTAAAAATCTCCTGCACTAACACAACATGTATTACTAAACATAAGCAAAGAAAAAATGAAGAGATAAAATGTCACTTGTAAAGTAACAAAATTCCAAAAGATTAAGAGCAAAGCAAAATTCTCCTAGAAAACTTATCAAACGTATCTTTAATTAAAATTTCTTCTCCAAAATATTTTTCAATAATGTTTCTGTTAGAAATTTTGGAGCAATACTGAATCTCTTAATGTAACGTAAAAATAATCAACTTAATTAAATTTGTGTATTTTATAAAATTGAGGGAAAACTAATTTATACTTATAGAATTAGTTAATTATTATAGACTATTTTGTTCTCAAGTAAATATAGAAATCTATCATAAATCATGTAATTGATTATTTTTTTTATTATTTATGCAAGCAATATTTTAAACAACTGTTAAATAATCGATTATTTGTTTATGGTAATTAATTGACACAATAAAATTGACTATTTATGGATTAATGTAAAATTTGAGATGTTATCGTCTCAAAATAATTAATTATATTTTAACATAATTAATTAATATTTTTTTTTTGAAAATAACTTTAAAAAAATTTAAAGATTATTTAAACAAGTTATTAAAAATAAGCTTATGCATATAACTAAATTTATGTATTATCATATAAAATCTTATACCGATTCCATTAAATGACTAAATTACTCACTGTTAGTTGAATCAATATGAAAATTTTGATTTATTAATAAATATTTTTAAAAAAAATGAAGCACTATTCACCATGTACCTTTTTTTACATCTATTTCTCTCAATTACTATTGTTTATTAGTTAGGTTTAGTTTAATTGTACTTTTCGTCTCAATTATAAATTTTCATCTTTTAATTGTATCAAGATCTAGCTATATATGCAGCAAATTTAACAACAAGCAAATCTCTTTGAATTTTTCTATAAAATTAGAAGGGCAGAATTTTTCTGTAATATATCTTTGTACTTCTCTTACTGAGGCACATCTTGTGTTTTGATATTCTAATAATATATTTGCCTTGCAAAAAAAAAAATTGTATCAAGATGAATGGGCAAATTAGTGCACATTAATCATTTTCCATTATTCTAGTTTTATTCATCAGTTCTATATGGAGTATTGGAGTTATACTATTTTAGCCTCTAAAATTATCATAAGTCATTGAATTTCAAATGGCAATAAAAATTAAAATTATACAAATATACTATATATGGATTAACATAAATTGAAATACGAAAGATTACAATTCCACATTTGTGATATATATACCTAACCTAATTTACGCAATTAAAATTAGTGGAACTAAAATCGCATACTAAAGACAAAGAAATACAATTAAACTTAGTACCAAAAGTTTTATTACTTAAATTTAATCAAAATTATCAAGAAGAACACTATATATGAACTGTTATAAATTCTCTATAAATGTTCAGTTCCTAGAAATTAAAAAAAAATGAAGACCTATTTTATTAGTTACAGACCATGTTAAACTAATAAAATATAGTTGTGGAATATTCAGGAAACTTGATATGTTATGTAATTAAATTTTGTTTGGGGGGTCTCCATTGGTCGTTGAAGATTCTCCCCAGAACATCTTGCAAAGCACTTGGTTGTCCTTTATTTTTTAGGGTCAACAGAAGCACTTACTTGACTCCTCAATTTTCTAACTCTATGGGTCAGTGAAGATGAAGAAGAAAGCTGAGATAAACTAGAAAACAAACCAGAGGAAGGATGCGGCAACAAGAAAAACAATTAATGATTGATGTTAAGGTTAATATGGTTATTAATAGTTAATTAGGTACATTGAACAGAAATGAGGTGTGAATTTGAATTAAATTAATGTTTAATTAATTAGGAGGAGGAGAAATTGGAGAGAAAACAGAAGATTAAAATAGGGTTGGTATTAGTTACAAGAAGCTTTAAGGAAGTGTTGTTCTTGGATTATGACCTCATAAGACTTTCTCCCTATAATATTAAGGTCATTAATATTGGACTGTGCCAACTTGTTGCAAACTACACTATCATTTCTATCCATCTTCTCCGGCATCTATGGCAAACATGTATACACCATATGTACGATACTCACTATACACAATCCTCGTCATCAACAACAACAACAACAACATAATTGGTTTCAATTTTGAATTTTTGTGTATGCAAAATAAAAGGTAGGGTTGTTAGCAAGGGCAAAGCTTGATTTGATGATTAGTATTATCGGAGGAAGCATAATGTTAGATTGGGTTTACGTAAAGCATGTGTAGTAGCTAGAAAAAGAAAACCAAAGAGAGTGAAAGGGAAAGGAGTAAAAAGGAGATGATGAAATCCAAATTAAGGAGAAGATGGTGTGAATGGGCATGGCCATGCAATAATAATGTTCATTGCCAAACCTCAATAGTAGATTGTACATGCTGACGTAAGCACCCCGTCACCAGAACAAACCCACACACCGTCTACGCCACGTGCCTACTACTGTGTCGGCTTCGGTCAAAAGCCGGTGCCAGTCCCAGACACGTGTGACCTTTCTATTATCCCCAAACCAAATTTTGTATTTTCTAATTTATAAGTCCAAAAGTTTGAATCATTGACTTCAACACTCACTCATCACCCTCCCTCCACGCGCTCCTCAACCACCTCCCACACACGCGCCCAATCAAAAACGCAACGTCTTTTTTTTTTTCACACGTGATATATATATATATATATATATATATATAACTTGTGGAGTGTGAATATTGCACCCTAATTTGTGTTTAACCTTTACACGTTCTTTGTGTGAGATTTTAGTTTCAGAAAAGATGGCAAAATTTACCCAAAGGAGATTTTTAAAGTAAATAATTTAAACTAGGCTTAGATCCGTTTCATAGAATTTTTTTATTCTTATAAAATGTTATTTTTTGTTCATTGTTTAATTTTAAAAAATAGATAAAAAAATCTGTAATAAAAAAAATGAATTTTATCCTTTAAATTATTGACACAGTGTGGATGGATCACCACCGATTATACATGTTCCTTGTCAACACTGCAGAATTTTAAGAGGATTGAAAAGTGTTTACAACATCCACTTGGATATGTCTAGAAAAAGAGATGAGAATCACGTAAAAACAATATCACAGTCAACCATGCTTTATTTGACTATTCTTTTCCTAATGAACCAAAAAATGGAAACAAGACCAGCGGCTAAAGATTTTAACTGGTTGAGACCACCTTGGATTCTAATGTATTTTTATTTTTTACACATACAATTAGTGGTTTCATGGATTTCGGCAAACAAGGTGGAGAGGACATAGAGAAACTCTTCTTCTTCTTTTTTATAATTTTGGGTTGAAAAGAAAAGCTGTTGTTTTGTATAAGACTCCCAATTGGACTGAATAGTCAAGCAAATTTATAAAATGAACCACAATTTTATTGCCAACTCTTTGAGTTTCAAAAGGCTAAAGATTCTGTTGTGCCAAATATTAATTGAGATTACATAAGAGTGATTACATTTTATATAATACCTGTGTACTCACTCAAAGTATGCAGCAAATTCTACACATATATTTTGTCTTGACCAGGGAATTCTCGTATTATATTTTAATACATATATTTAGCTGAGAGTGATTTAATTAATGAACTGGTGATGAGGTTATTGTACTTATAAGAAGCTGTATGAATTACTTGGTATAGTATTTGTTTTATTCTCTGTTGCATAATTGTAGAGTTAGTATTTGATTTATTTATAGGCCAGGCTCCAGTGAGAATCACCCTGTCTCCATAACTAATATGGATCAGTTTCCTTAATGGAAGTAACATGACTGAAAATGTTTCCATATGAGAAAGCACTTTCTGGTCTTCTGATTGGAAGGTATTTTGTCAACCTCCTTTTAAAAGTGACCATAGCAGCTCCCCATTCAAACCCAAAGACTTTTTATTTCCCTTTTTTTTAATCTTATAAATACACACATTAATAACTTCAAGAGATAAGCTACATACATAGTCCCCACCAAGCATACGCGACCTCACACAGTACCACTCTTTTCTTCTGCTACTTCTCTTACTTCTTCTCTTTCTTCTTCATGTCTGTTGAACCTAAAGAACTTTACTACCAGGACCTTGTCCTAGACCACAACAATCAGCAGGGCACAGGAGGAGGATCTGACATGTATGAAAAGCACTTTTCCTCTTCCTTAATCCCTGCAGGTTCAACACCATATGATTCGCAGCCCTTTGATCCCTCCTACATGAGCTTCACTGATTGTTTGCAAGGGGGCATGGACTACAATTCTCTTGCAACTTCTTTTGGCCTTTCTCCTTCCTCATCAGAGGTTTTCTCATCTGTTGAAGGAAACCACAAGCCTGCAGAAGGAGGAGACGGAGGTGGTGGTAGTGGTGGCAGTGAAACCCTTGCGACCCTTAACTCATCTATCTCTTCTTCATCTTCTGAAGCCGGGGCTGAAGAAGATTCAGGAAAGAGCAAAAAGGATAGACAGGTGAAAACAGAAGAAGGAGGAGGTGGAGAAATCTCTAAGAAAGGGTAAGTGACTTTTTTCTTATTTTCTTAACCTGATAGCAAAACACCTTGTTTTTTATATCTTTTTCTTGTTTATGCTTAAATGGTGCAACTTAGAATCTGTTGCATTTAAATTAACAGGAACAAGGATAAGAAGAAAGGAGAGAAGAAACAGAAGGAGCCAAGGTTTGCTTTCATGACCAAGAGTGAGGTTGATCACCTTGAAGATGGATACAGATGGAGAAAATATGGACAGAAAGCTGTCAAGAATAGCCCCTACCCAAGGTATGAACACGTTTTCCCCCTTTCCTTGCACCCAAAATAAGATCAAAATCAAGCCTAGCTAAAATCTTCACATAAAATTATTTCACACACAAATTCCCTTTGCCACTGATGTTATTATATAGTTCCATCAATCTCTTAGATCTTTACATTTCAGATGAAATAATTAATCTGTTTCTAAGATGACATATTACTAGAGACACTATTGTTCCACCCGATTGAATCCTAATGAAAATCAACAAAAGGAAAATCAAACTAGACCCCATTATTGCTTATTTGTCCACACACTTCACACAATGGCTTCGATTTCTCTACCAATATTATAGTAATGACCAAAGTGAAAAATGATGTGAAGTGAGGTATTTGATGGATGATGATGATGGTGAGCGAATATTGCAGGAGCTACTACAGGTGCACTACACAGAAGTGCACAGTGAAGAAACGCGTGGAGAGGTCATTTCAGGACCCAACCACTGTGATAACAACGTATGAAGGTCAGCACAACCATCCGGTCCCCACATCGCTGAGAGGGAATGCGGCCGCAGGAATGTTCACACCTTCTTTGCTCGCCACACCAACTCCACTCGCAGCCGGGTCAAACTTCCCTCAAGATCTCTTCCTTCACATGCATCATCAGCATCACCACCACCCTCACCATCACTTTCACAACACCCTCTTCTCCACACAATCAACAAACGCTGTTACTACTACCACCACTACTGTTAGTACTGGTGCTACTCCTCCCTCCATTTACTCTTCCTATAATATTAACAACTCTCTTCTTCACAACCAGTATCTTCCTCCTGAATATGGTCTCCTTCAAGACATAGTCCCTTCCATGTTCCACAACAAGACACACCACCAGAATTAATTCAAACAACACCATGCATGTACTCACTTTTTTTTCTCTACTCTTCCTATATATATATATATATATGTGATACCTATATCTATATCTATATATCGCTTTTTGGCCTTGCTTATGGTCCACTTTGTATATATAATTAATTTGTTTAGTTATATGATTCTGACTGATCATCACAAACTCTAGCCTGCTTCGGATGCTTTGTTTCGAAGTGGGTTGGCTTGACATCGATCTGCTATAGTGAGTGGAGACTGGTTTGAAGGAAAAAATCGTGGGGTACGATGTTCAGGCGCATATAAGTACTTGTACTTAGAAACAAGATCTTTTTCATGTGTATTAGTCATGTGTATGCATGCAGCTCATTTGAGATTTTCGCATATATCCAGTGACTAGTGTAACGTTATTGATCTGGTTGAAATATTACTTGATATGCATGGGTCGGTGGACATTGCTACTCTCCATTTTGCTTTGTTTCCTCCCTATGATGGCTTCAAGAACTTGTGCATGTATGTTCAACTGTTTACTTTATCTGATCAACCTGGAAACACAGGCAATTACATAGTATGTAAAAGATTTGTTCATAGCCATTCTTGAGGCACCAGGTGCAAATACATGAAAAGGTATTTGTGGAGAGAGACTTTTTAAGAGAAATGTCAACACATCGATGAAATTTATTATAAATCAATGTTTTTAGAAGTCTTGTGTTTAATTTGTTATGAATCACAACTTTTAGGAGCCTTTCTCTTACTTTTTTGTTTAACGTGTCCATTTTCTGATTTATTTATTTTAATTAAAACATGTGTGTTAGAAAAAGTTGGAGAATATTGATAATAAATCTAAAATATATAAGTTTAATCTATTATATTAGATTTGTGAGTAGTTTTATAATATATCTGTAAAACAAAGTCCACAAACCAGACGTTTATAATGACCATATAATTCAATTAATTTATGCTGATATTTTTTACTAAAAAAAGAGGAACTCAAATTATGTCCAGGCAAGTAAACTGAGATATATAAATAGTTTTTTATTTATCCAAAGAACAAGTCATCTCCAGCAGGCTCAAAGAAAATTTGAGGAATACCAGCAAAACCAAAAATATATATTGGCTTTCTGAATAATGAAAACTATTGCCTTTGTTTCCTTATAAAAAATGAAGAAAAAGGAAACTATTGAGCATGAAATGATTTTTACGCTTGCCTAACTATATCTTTAATTGTCAAAGTAAAACAAAGCTGCGTAGTATTGTGAAATGGAAATTTCCTTCGTTTTTCTTCTCCTTTCGGGGTCAACAGAAGCATGATCTATTTATGAATATATGAAAGATTAACTATAGAAACTTCATAAAGGTAGAAGTTGTCTAAATTGATCATAGTCATGGCTTAGAACTTTCATGTAAATGCAATTGTATTCCACAAGATGGACCTAATTAATTCATTCGCAATATTAGTTTATAATGCATGACTCTGATATTTTTTAATGATCCATGATAATTCATTACTTTCTGGACATGAAATCGAGTCTAACAAAATTTACTTGAGATCAGAGAAAAAATCTGTGGCTGACAAAGTGCCAAGAAGGTGTGAACAAGACATGTATATGAAAGGAAGAAATTAAGTGAGATGATTCATTAATGGCCTAACCTATTTAACAAATAAGTTAGGCTTGAGTTTTTAGAAATGGTTGTTAAGTACCCACTTATATTTTTTTTAAACAATTAAAAAAGAAATTTTTTTCAGTCTTTTTTAGCTTTATTTAGTTATTATTTATACATAATTAAAGTTTCATGATATTTATACAACTAAAATAATTATAAATAAACATAACATATTAATTTTATACATAATATATTCATTATTTTGATTACTAAATCTTATTTTTAAAATTAAAAAACCTCAATACAATTTAAGTACCGGAGTAGACTTTCTAACTAAATTAGGCTTTCATATTTTTTATATTTATATAGCTAATGATAAGGACAATATTATAATAAATTATATTAACTCTTAATATTGTAAGCACAAGGAGCCTAAGCCTATTTAAAGTGATTGGTAACCTACTAAAAGCCTCTCATGTTAATTAATTCCTGAATTTGTTTCATAAAATTCTTGTTTAGCATCTAACTTACAAAATGGTACTCCCTTTATTTTTTTTAACGACAATGTTTACAGTTAAAAAATAAAGTGTTCAATACTTTTTATCTCAATAATATGAGGATTTATTCTAATTTTACAAATAAACACCTTGAATGCTACAATTTTGTAGGGCAATTATGTGTGCAGAAGAGCTTTGATTGTATTGAAGCTATATGAGTTATTTATTTGATAGAGACCTAATTAAAAATGATTTATAAATAATTACTTAATTTAAACTTGGAAAATGGTTTGTTCATGGCATGATATTGGAATCCCTGGCCTAGTATCCTAGAGTTCAATCGTTGTTCATGACTCATGAGGGTGGGTGTCAAATATTTAATATAGAATAATTCATGCACTTTTTCATACAAAAGCCTAAATATTTTATATATTGATATTTGTGACTGCAATTTGAGAGAATAACTGGAGAATAAGGACAGAGACAATAATTAGGGGTAGTAGAGATAACTATGACACTACATAAGCATATCTTAAATCCTTGGAGTAGCTGAGATAAATATTACATATCTCAAAACTTTACTATTACATTTATGTCTTTATTTGATATGTTCACATGTGTGAAATGTTATCCTTCACTGTTAAAATAGTGAAGATTTTATAATGAAAAAATGTTAAATGTGGTTAATTTAAAAGATAAATGAATTATTAAATATATAATAATGACCACCTTTTTAAACATTGACCCCTTTATATTGAGCATGCATTGCCATGTCTTTAAACCCTTTAAGAGGGGCGTACGTGTGTACATGATCATCTTTTTTTCTCTTGCAGCTCCACAATTTTTTTCTTTTTGACCAAAACAAAAAACAACCAATTTTCCTTTTCTTTTTCTTGTCTTTTTTCAAAAGTATTGGTTACACCCACACAAAAGATAAATTAAGAAAGAATACAAAGGGAAAAAACGAAGTTATTATAATGATGTTGTGAACATATACTCGTGGAGAATGGGGTATGGTGTTGGAAAGATTGATACTATAATCAATTTTTCATAGTTATCAACTTTTAAACACATTAAGATATATCACATTAACAACCTTTTTTTCAGTCTCTAATTCTTGAAAAGGCTTACATTGCACTTACACTATGTATTATTTATACTATAGTTTTTCATGTATAATATCAATGTTCTACATTTTTTTCTCTCACTCACTTAATTCCTTACTTATTATATATGGTACAAATTTAATAATAACACAAGAATAGAGCTGCAGATTAAAGGCTCTCTCTCTCTCTTTCTCTTTTTCTTTTTTTTCTTAACTGCTTTACTTTATCATCGTGGAACTGTTTGTTTCTTCAAATTATAAAGTTAGCATGCATTTTTACAAGACCTACAAACATTAACTGTATTTATTTTATAAATAAATATGTCCCATTTTCTATCTATTTATATATAACTTAGTGGAAACATTTACTACATACTATATATTTGATACAAACCGCTTGTCATAATAAAATAAGGGTTGCCAAAATATTAAAAATAAAATTATAGTAAAAATTTGCTGACAAATTCAGTTATCGGAAATCGTAGTCGATTAAATATACTTGTTAATAATATTTCTCAAATTGAAAAAAATTGTTTGAATAGCAAACTAACTAAAAGTATTAAATCTTATTCTTTCTTTTATAAATTTGACACACGTGTTTCTAATAAAAGTATAACATATAATGTTAAATTTATATAATATGGCTCCTATGCGGAGAATTCACTTAAAAAATGAAATAATAACCATAAATTAAAAAAATAATTGTGATTATAATCATTTTTTAGATTTTATTAAATATATTTTTATTTTATTATGCTTTTAAATTAGTATCTTTTTTATAAAGTATTATGAATACTCTTTATTGTTTAAAATGCATTTCCTTACTTTAAAGAGTCAAATAAAAGATTTAATACTCTAACACCTTATATTTCAACATCTATAAAAAAAATTAAATTAAATCTTATTGTCTCTTTTTAATACTTTATATATATAATGATGTACTCATTTCAATACTTATATTTCTTTTTATTTCTCAGAAATTGTGCCAAAAAGTAGCATACACAGTGAACATTTTTCCTATCTTTATTAAGTCTATATATACGTCCAATTATTATAGATATTGAACTACCAACTACTCCCATAATTTCCCACACGCAATCATTTTAGGTATAACATTTAAATGATATATAAATGGATCCTTTCCTTTAATAAGGTAGTGATGGTGAATATCATAGCTAGCCAACGTCTATAAGAACAAGTAGCTTGATTTTTTTATCAATTTTTAAGTTAATCTAATAAACGAATCAAATATTAGATATGCATGCACTTTATAATTATGACATCGTGATTGATAATTTATTTGTTTTTTTTTGCAAGTAGAGCTTTGACTTCCAGCTATGGTTTTACCATACATAGGATGATAGTATAGAAGTATGGATATAGAAATAAGTTGGGACAAATAATATTTAATACAAAATCTTTTATACTGTCTAATAAGCTAAGAAACTGAATGAGAAGAAAAAACTCTATATAAAACAAACTATAAATTATAAAACTAAAATTTATGAAATAGAGATAAAAATAGATAAACTACATTTTATAGTCAAATACTACCAAATTGTTTACATTATATAAACCTATTTTTCAAGTCTAATACGTCATTCGTGATAATAATTTGTTTACAATAAGATTCAAAAAATTAGACAATAGTATTTTTAATAAATTTATAAACTTTGACTAATATATATATATATAATCTAATATGATAATTATATGAATACAAAATATCATTTATGTTAAATTAGGTGAATCAATCTATTATACCTAAAGATATCATTACTGAAAAAATTGATACTCAAATATTTGGAGGAAGATTGTAGAGAATAAAATTAATTAGCTAATGAAAATAAGATATATTGTTTAATAATTAAATATATGGATGAAATCCATCATACCATAAATAAAGAGTTTGTCATTCAAAATCAAAATTTGGATACATATAATCAAAATGTTTTTAAGTTTTTATATTATATGGATAGGTCATATGATTTATAATGAGAAAATAGGAAAGGGATATTCAATTTCGAAAAAAATAGATGAGAAGATAAGTTATAAGTTATGAGATTTGTTGTCATAAGTTATCCTCATAAGATCAATATGCTTATAACACATATCTTGATAAAAGATCAATTCTGGATTCTTATAATTCAAAACTCTATATAAGATCTCCCAAAAAGAAAAATTCTCATGGAGAGAAAACTACACTCATCTATATTCATATGTCTTATTGCATTACAAATATATCCCTTCTATAGATTAAAATATGTCAGACCCTCTAAATTTCACATTAATTCCCACTAAATTTTTTTTAATCTTTGTGACAAAATTTGTTTAACCCTACATCATTTTTGTTGTATACATTATCATAATAAAGTATGTAGTCATTCTAACAATAGTCAATCCTTTAACCTTCTAATTCTAATTTAGAAAGCAAACTCTTGGCATTATACAATTTTTTTGAAAAATTTTCTTAATGAGCATTAGGTCCAATACCACTTTTGAAATAAAAAGCATGAACATGTGTCGAGAACATTCCAATTAGATTCTCACACATAATAATATAATTTTGAGTTGAATGTCCCTTCATACAAAGACCGGTAACATTTACCAACAAATTATAAAATCTTAAAATTTCTTCATTTGAAGACTTTTTCATTATCTTTGACTTGAACATTTCACCAAACTTTTGCTTCCTCAGAGTAGAGTTGTTAAAATAAGTTTGGTTCAATGGACCGGCCTGCACGACCTATGATTTAGGTCAGGTCAAACTTAAAAAATGTTAATCCATATAGAAATAGATATTTTTAGCCTAACTTGTTCCTATATGGGACAAGGTTATGCTGGCCTTAGACTAATGGGTTGGCCTGCAAGTTGATGGACTGGTTTATTTTTTATGTTAACTTTTTGTTCTTAATCTTTATTTTATTTTAATTAAACATGTTATGTTATGGATGTGAAAGACATTAAACAAATTATTTCAAGTAACATTAGATCAAGAAATATCTTATAGGAAGTGATTATTTGGTGTGTTTGAATGTGGAGGGTAAGTAATAAATTATGTCATGGAAGCAAAGGAGATGTGTGAAGATAAAATTATTCAATATATTCATTTTTTTACATAGAAGTGGTATAAGACTGAGGACAAAATCAATTGCACTATGTTTATATAGTGATGCTTTAATCTTGAACTTTCTTTAACAAAGTTGGAGAAGGAGGAAGGGGGACGCAAGTACTTATAAAAGTCAAGTTGGATAATATGGTAGAAAAAAAACAAGTTTGGACTAAGTGCTAGATTGCATTACTCTTATTGGTTAAATAAAATGTTTTTTCTTTCCCTTGTTTTGGTTATGGTATATCTGTACCCTCTCCTTTGTATGATGTTTTAAGTTTTTTCTTAACTTAGTTTGTTTTGTTCTATTATGAATAGTTTTGCACAATTTGTGTTTTTGGTGTATTATATATAATATTAGACCAAGATATATGATATTCTTATATAACATATCTAGTTGATGAATATTACATTTTACACTTTTGAACAATAATATATCATGATTTTTTATATGAACATAATTGTAATTTTTTAATTTTTAATTAGACAAAAAATGACCCTTGTCCCATGGGTCTGACATAGAGTCAGGTTAGACAAAACATTATGATCTATTTTAAAAGGTAAGTCAGGCTAGACTGTTAGATTTCTTTTTACTTGGTTCATAGGATCCTGTTAGGCTTGGCTAAACTGTCCATTTTAACAACTCTACTTGGGAGCATCACACACTATTTTTTCGACATTTATACAAATTGTTGTCACTTTTGGTCATATATGTGTCACTCTTTGAAGCACTCATGTCATTTTCAATAGGTAAATCCAAATACACCATATATTCACCATAATCCATCTAAGTCTAACAATTAGGCTTAAAGTCATTTTTGTAAAAGTGAACCTTCACAATGTTTTTCTCCAATATCTTTATACAATCACATTTGTCACATAGACATTCAATCCCCTATCACTAGCACAACAATCTCGTTGACAAGCATATCTTACAAACTAATAAACTTCTACTATAAAATGACTTTTTTTAAACCACCTCCACCATTAAAACACTTATCACACATCCAAACACAATCTAAGCTAAACTAATTCATGTTGTGCACATTCAACGCAATGGTTAAGGTTTATGTATATCTCAATTGTCTTGACTTTTGAATTTGATTATCCTAGAATCACTTGCCTAGATATATTTGATTAAATTTGCTAATTTGTGATTCACTTTATATCACTTACTTTTATAGTTATACCAATGTCTTTTATATATATGGGCTAAATATATACTAATTTAAAAAATGTATGAACCTTCTACTCTTGTCACTAGTACAAAAACATGAATTTACATAATTAATATAACATTGATTCATAAAAAATTGATGTGAAAATACACAATGACAAGTTTGTAAATATTTAGAGTACATTCTAGATCAATTATTTTTATAATTGAAGTAGAATGTAAATATTATATCAATTGTACAAGGAACTATATAGCATACTTTTTTACATTAGTTACACGACATATGAGTAGGATCTATTGTGCATGAACCAATTAAAAAAAATTTTCTCAACTAATTTTCACTTCTTTAAAACACAACCATATATTATTTTTCACACTAAAATTGTTGTTTTTTTGTGTCATGTATTTTGTTTTTTGTTACCATGTTATTCACATAAGTAGGTATATAAGTATACATGTTTCACTCTTAAGGTTATACTAATGAAATCTTACATAAGATAAATCAATTTATACACTACAAAATTTGTAGGTTTGTTGAGCTTGTTCACAATTTTTTATCGATAAGTCTAGTTAAAAAGTGACATTTGTAAAAGGCTTTAGATAAATCATTTTCTATAAAAAGTTTTGTAGAGATTCTAATGTAAAATTAGAATATGTATAATCAGATAGTCCAAGATCAAAAGATTCTAGTATTCTATGTATGATAAAAACAAACAAAAGTCAAGTATCAAAGATGGCTACAAAACCATGCCAGATAATTTATAAATGCTCAAATTTTTACTAGGAAAATATAAATATGCAACTACAAAAAAGTCTTCTCTAGCCTACCTCCATATGATTCATTCTCTTTATAGCCACTTTTATAAGAGTAGTTCCTTTCCACACATATGGCTAAACCAACTAAAGCAAGAATCAATAATACAAGTAATAATAAAAGAAAACAACCACAAAAAAATTATAGATGACATAACTATCAACAAGAATAATAGGGAAAGAAAATTTACAATAATTTCATCCAATCATAATTTATGCAGAGTAGAGACCAAACTCAATAAAGCTCTAGCATATCATATTTGTTTTATAATTTGCCAAATATATCATATAATGTTTTACCAAAGAAAATATATACAATGTGATAATGGATCAAGAAGCACAATTATTAGAAGGAGTTACTACAAGAGACATGAAAGGAAAACAAGAGGAAGAAGAGAGTCCAACTCATCTAAGGATCTTCTAAAGGAATCTTGACTAAATGTAAAGCTGTGGAGCTAGAAGAAAACTAAAGCAAGAATATGTTTTTCATTAACTCGCTCTTACACAAATCCTTAGTTCTTTAATCAATGATGTTTCAAAAACTCTTATATGTCTTAAAAACTTTTATCCTTATTTCATCAAAGATACGTCTAAACTCAAGTTGTTTCATTCTGTGATACCTTGTCAAAAATAAGTAATATAACTGACTAGTTAGACACACACTTATAGTTATATATTCTTTACCCTCACAAAACTGATATTATTTGTCATGATAAAAAAATGGAGAAATTATTAAGATATAAACAAGTTTTATCATAATATACAATTTTTAATCTATATGTCATGTCCAAGATACTCATGTTTTGATAATAACAAATAATAATACACTTTGATGTATTTAACGACTTGCTTGACTATGGAAACATGTATTATATATGGTTTAATCTTAACCTAAGATGGGTGATTAAAAATTCAATTAAAAGACTATGAGGACTGGAAAAAAAAGTGAGACGCACATTAGATTCATACATATTCTCCAAATAAGAACTACAAAGACTCATATGTAATCTTTAAGTCTAAGACTCAATATATTCAAAGTATTATATATGCATCTTCAAAAGACGAAGACATTTACAAGACATGGACTAGTTGAAGACCTAAAAGATGCAAGATACATTTATCCTTGGATGCATTCTACAAGAGTTCAACACAAGACATGTTGCAAAATGTAAGACGATTAAAAATCATGAAATAGTAATAGTAATTCAAGAACACACCTATCATATGAGTTTGTATGCTTAAAATGTTGTCGTGAGAATAGTATAGGAGTAATGCAGAAAAAGATTGTCCTTTTTACAATACTTTGATTGTTACAACAAAAAGTATCAACCAAAAGCCATACATGCTTTGAAAAGGCGTTAACACACGAACAAGTAACATCACACAAGTTTCAACAATCCTTTTAGGATGTCAATAAATTGAACCTTTGTATGTAAATACAAATAATGAAACAAAGTAAAAAACACTTGTCATGTGTGATTCTTTACATGTAAAGTTAAGCCTTAAAAATTTTAAGTGTTAGCATTTATAGTGTGTGTGCAAGACTTTGTGTATATAGCATGAACTGACTTTATGTTTTTTTGTAAACTAGAAGTGATAGAGAACGTACTTATAATCATTCATGATTAGTAGAATCATTTACAAATTGCAAAAAAGAACTAGAAGTAATCTAAATTGGGATGAATTAGTATGAACTAAATATACAATGCCTTTTCTATTATTTAATTTATTTTTCTTAATTATCCTTTTAAAAATTTCACAAAAAAGTTTATAATTAGACTACTCTTATCATTATCTAACTGGATTAACTTGGAATTTTTTTTCAAAATTTTTAAAAATAAAATTTATTTAAACCTATTGTATTAGAGTTAACGAAATCTTTTAAATAATTCATCCTATCTAAGTTTTACGAAAACTACTTTTATTAAAAATCTACTTAAAAATATAGATGTTTGCTTATTAGGTTGTTTACCATTTAGTTTCAATTTTCCAAGTATTTGGAAAAAAATATAAACTTTATTAAACTCTCCTTTAACGTTAAGATGCTATTTCATAATATTAAAAGTTGGATTATAATATTATATAATGTTTCGATTTAAGTTAAAATGCTAAAAAAACCACTTTTTAGCTTGAATACTTGTTAATATGTTTAAAACTTTTCTTTTTAAATTTATTTAGAAGCAAAACTTCATTTAAATTTGAGTTGATTTATTAATTATTTGTTTTGAAGAAGAGAAATAGATGGAAGTGACAACGAAGATTAGTGTATGACACATAATCCGGGGTGTTAAAGTTCATTGGTGGAAAATATATAAAGTTTAGTATACTATATGTACACACATACATGTATGTGTATGTGACGATAAAAGAGCACATTACTCAACAAAATCATGGAAGTTTGATGATGCAAAGTGGGAAAGCAGAAAAGGCAGTGCAACTTAAATGAATGGAAGAACAATCGTAAGAGCCCTCATCATCCCCCAACAAGAACAGCATTGTCGCAGGTTGCTCTGTTTCTCAACCTCACCCTCCTACAACGTACGAACATGTATTGCCACCCTCCAATCATGTGCCCACAATGCAAATCTCTCCAAGGGCATGGAACTCCACTCCCACTTGCTCAAAAACGCCTTCTTTGGATCCCCACTCGCCATCACAAGCCTCATCAACATGTACTCCAAGTGCTCCCTCATCAACCACTCCCTCAGAGTCTTCAACTACCCAACCCATCTTGACAAAAATGTTTTTGCCTACAATGCTCTCATTGCTGGTTTCGTTGCAAACGCCCTTCCCCAACGTGGGTTTGCTCTATATAAGCAAATGAGGCATCTGGGTATTGTTCCTGACAAGTTCAGTTTTCCGTGTGTCATCAGAGCCTGTGGCGATATTATGGAGAATTTGGAGGCTAGGAAGATTCATGGATTGTTGTTCAAACTTGGGTTGGAGTTGGATGTGTTTGTTGGCAGTGCGTTGGTAACTACATACTTGAAATTTGGGTTGGTGGGGGACGCACATGAGATGTTTGAGGAATTGCCTGTGAGAGATGTGGTGCTTTGGAGTGCAATGGTTAATGGGTACGCGCAGATTGGAAGGTTTGAGGAGGCCTTGTTGGTATTTAGGAGCATGGAGGGAAATGGGGTGGTTCCTTGTAGATACACTGTTACTGGGGTCTTGTCGATAATTTCTGTGACGGGGGACTTTGACAGTGGACGTGCTGTTCATGGGTTTGTGACGAAAAGGGGTTATGAATCAAGCGTTGTTGTTTCTAATGCATTGATTGATATGTATGGGAAATGTAAATGTGTTGGTGATGCCTTGAGTGTGTTTGAGGTGATGATCGAGAGAGATATTTTCTCATGGAATTCGATCATATCAGTTCACGAACACTGCGGTGATCATTATGGAACTTTGAGGCTTTTTGATAGAATGCTGGTAAAAGGTGTTCAGCCTGATTTGGTTACTGTTACAACAGTACTTCCGGCTTGTACTCATCTTGCAGCGTTGATGCATGGTAGAGAGATACATAGGTTCATAGTTGTAAATGGGTTGGGGAAGGAAGAAAGTCATAATGATTTTGATTATGTTTTGTTGAACAACGCTTTGATGGACATGTATGCAAAATGTGGAAACATGAGAGATGCATGCGTGGTTTTTGATAGTATGATGGAGAAGGATGTGGCCTCATGGAACATCATGATCACAGGTTATGCAATGCACGGTTATGGTGATGAGGCGTTAGATGTTTTTTCCCGTATGTGTCAAGCTCAAATGGTACCTAATGAAATCAGTTTTGTGGGATTGCTATCTGCATGCAATCATGCTGGCATGGTGAAGGAGGGGCTTGGATTTCTATCAGAAATGGAGTCAAAATATGATGTTTCTCCATCTATTGAACACTACACTTGTGTGATTGACATGCTTTGTAGGGCGGGGAGGCTCATGGAGGCTTACGATTTAGCGCTAAGAATGCCATTTAAGGCCGATCCTGTAGGATGGCGGTCTCTGCTAGCAGCATGCCGTCTCCACAAGGACAAAGACTTGGCTGAGATTGCGGCTAGTAAGGTGATTGAACTTGAGCCAGGCCATTGTGGAAACTATGTGTTGATGTCAAATGTTTATGGAGTCGTTGGTCGATATGAGGAAGTGTCAGAGGTGAGGCATGCAATGAAGCAACAAAATGTGAAAAAGAGACCTGGTTGTAGCTGGATTGAACTTGTGAATGGTGTGCATGTTTTCATAACGGGTGATAGAACTCATCCTCACACTGACTCTATTTATGCTGGCTTAAACTCATTGACTGCTGTTCTGCAAGAGCATGGGTATGTCCCCTGTGTCTAGCATTTGGTTTGCACAGAAAGTTAAGGCATGAGTCCATCACATTCTAGATCAACTTCCTTTTTTGTGTTTTCATACTTTGAAAATGATATGATGGTGTGGGTGCCTATGAACGGCATTTCTGTCATCAACTTTTGTAATTTTACATTTTCTGATTTATAACAATTTAATATTAATGGAACCTGTTTTCTTTTTCTCTATACAAATATAGCTTCTCCACTCATGTTTCGGGGTGGTAGAAAATTGTGAATATTTTTTATTAAAACTTGTTAACTGAAAATGAATAACTAAATGAATATCAATCTGTGAGCCTGCGCATTAAAATTATTTAAATATTTTAATTAATATAAAGTAAACTATTCTAATTTATTGTTAATATAAATATATGTTTTAAAATTATTTATTTTTAGTATGAATATATAATACTAAATTATTTATTCTAATAAAAAATATTACATAAAATGAAAGATGTGATAAAAAAACCGGGCTTAATTACCTTTTCAGTCCTAGCATTTACTTATATCTTTTTGGTTTCAATATTAATGAAATGTTTTAACAATCTTTCAATTTTTAAAAAAGTGTAATAATAAGATCACTTTTCATCTAATTAGTAATAAAATTGTTAATAAAAAAATAGTGAGTATTCTAATTTATAGATAATACAAATTTTAACTATTCAGCTTGACAATTTATAAAATTAATAAAGTTAATCTTAATATTTGAAAGGTTATATTATTTTGTTTTTAAAAGTGGAGGTAAACTTTTGAAAGAGTCATATTGTTAATGTTTAAACTAATAGAATTGGTTGAAACTTTTATTAATAAAGTTATCATATTAAACAAAGTAAATAAGTAACAAGATTGAAAAGGTGATTAAGAAATAAAAAATAAAAGGTATATGAAAATAATATAAGAAATAATATATGATAGCAGTAATTAATAAGCACTGAAGCCGTCTTAGCTCAGTGGTAGAGCGCGTGGCTTTTAACCACGTGGTCGTGGGTTCGATCCCCACAGACGGCGTGAAGATTGGTTTTTTTCTTTTTTTCTTTTTTCTTTTTTTCTTAAATATTTGAAAAAGTAGTGTGACAAAAAAAAAGATTTCACCTTCTTGATCATGAAAATGTAACACTTCATAATCATTTGTTGTCATAATAAAATATGTTTGGATAATCTAGATAATTTTGTTTTTGTCATTTAATTTTTTAAAAAAGAAGAAATAAATTGAGATCTAAATATAGTTACATTTATCAAAAAAAAAATGGGTAAGGTTGAAGTTTTTCATAGATTATGAAAGTATTAAAAGAAGAAAAATTCATTAATCAAATTAAAGATAAAGTTATGTGTTTGAGTATGATTAAAGAAGACATTATAAAAGAATTTATTGACTTCATCCAAAATGACGACAAATAGAATCTGAATAAAACATAATATAGGTATTAAGTTCCGAGATTAACCATAAAAAGATGTTTGCATGTAAATATTTAATGTAATTTTGTTTAGGTGAAAAAATTATATAACTATTCATATTTATGTAAATATTGGAAATGGGAAAGAAAAACTAAGTGATAAACACTTATATTCTTATCACCAATGTAGTTATTAATGTTTCCTTCATAATTTATCTCTTTCATTTTTTATGTTTATTAATTTCTCTTTTTAAATTCTAAAATAATATACATTACTTATTATTCTTGTTTTATGTCACAACAAATATTTTTTATTTTTATTGAACTCTTCTTTTAAAACTGTTTTCAAGGTTTAAATCCAAATTTATTTTCTTTTGTCTACATTTCACGTCAGTTTTTCTTTTATGCTTACTTCATCTTTAACAATTTATACACAAATTTTATATTCATGGTTTTTTAAAAAAATCAAACATCTTTCACAAAAATAAATATAATAGTGTTCTGAAAATTGAGTACTTCATTGATATCTCCAATTTTTAATATATTTAATAAGTTTAATAAAATATTTGATTTGCTTCTTTAGATTGTTCAAATTGATTGCTAATGAAAATAAAAAAAAATTCATAAAATTATTTTTATTAAATGACATTTTTAATTACATTTCTGTACAAAATTTTATTGAAAATAAATTTGCATATATAATGAGATTGTATTTAAAATTCTTATGAAAACTTATTATTTGACTAGTTTTAAATGTTTTAATTAAGGTGTGCTAAAATTTCTAATCAAACATGGATTTAAAAGTGGTAAATTATAATATTTATTCATCAAAATCATAATACAAACTAATGTTAATTAAAATGTGTCATTAGTGAAGGTTGACCAACTACCATAACATTAATAAATTATGTCAAAAGTTGTGTTGATTACAAGTTTTGTACTCATTCAAACAAAATTTATAATGATTAAGGAGGAAAAATATTTCACCATTTAGTTCAAATTCAAGAGTTGGGATAAAAATTGAAATCATGAAACCCCTACAAATGAAAGGTCTCAACAGGGAATGAAATCCTCACAATCAACACCAAATTCACAAATGATAAAATATAAAAATCTTCAGCCAAATAAATTGGACATCGATAGAGATTTCTCTTACAACTATAGTAGGAACTTAGAACTCAAAAAGCAAGTATTAAAATATCTAGTAATATTGGAACAACTGACTCTAAACGGATGGTTGAATAGACTTATGTATTCTTCTCACGTAAACATATACTAGATTATCTAGCACACAACCAAATTAAAACAACAAAGCAAATTTAATATTGGTTCATCAAAACTCACAGACTACGTCTAGTTCTCCCTTAAGATAACTTCTTAATACCATATTGATAATAAAAAAAGATAACTTCTTAAGAGATTTCACACTAAACAAATGTGTATGTAAATCACTTCTAGTTATCTCGTCTTGATCATCTCTTGAGACTAAGATCTCAAAACAAGTAACAAGAACTCTTAGTTGGACAATTTAATATCACATGGTTACTTCTTGATGGGAAGAGTTACAATAGGCTTAACTGACCCATAAGGAACACTTGATAAACATATGAATACTATAAAATTATATAACTCTTGTGTTCTTCATTTTCTACCAGCATCCTTGATATATGTTCATGAATTTCTTATTTGAAATATTTTCAATCTTCTTTAGTCATCAACATGGATTATGCTTTATGTCCTTCGACTTGCATTAATTAGACATTTACATATAAAGTTTTGATATGCCTTGACTTTTCCTTCTCTTCATATGAAAACAATTCAAACATATGGAATAAAAGCATGATCCAATTTAATTGTAAATTACAATGTGTTTCTTTTGTTTTCTATTCTACATTGTCATAAGAATGTTGTAAGATATGAATTTATATATAAAAGTATTTTATGTTTCATTATTTAAAGCGTATATGATCTTATAAATTTACCAATCTTTGATTCGTTTTATCTTTATAAGGCATTTGTGGTTATGACTTTTATTAAGAATCTTGTTTAGCCTTTACTATGTATGCATTGATGAAGCATTTGATATTGGTAATACCTATTGGACGGTCTGATGAACTTTAGCTTACACAAAACACACATTAAAAGGTTCATGTCAAATTAACATGTACATAGCTCGTGCGATGTATGTTATCATCAAAACTCTTTATAAGAAATATATGAATTAGACCATTTGGGTTCTCAACAAGTTGTTCCCTAGAATGAAATAGGCAATACAAGGATGATAACATTTTCGATATCGATAATATGTTATCTCAACAAATAACCATGATTTTAAATCCACTAGCATAAACAACCAATGCCAATTTTCAATTATTAGCTAATCAAATAGCTTGAATATCGAGTGCATGCATTAGTCATCTCTCAAGATAATGGAACGTTAAATAATAATAATAATAATAATGGACAAGAAAATTCTAATAATCAGGGAGAATCCATATATTATAAGACAGGAAAAAGATGTTAATCAAATGCTGCACCAAATGAAAAACTATACAAGAATAGGTCCAATATATAATATTTTAAGAAATAATAAAAAATTGGAACAATATTTAATTGAATCAAATGATGAAACATTTGATAAATAAAAAATGGACTAGAAATAAGGCATTTCAACCAACACTAATTTATATCCTTTTTTCCTAACTTTTGTATTAGGGACTAGATTGCCAAGGAGATGTAAAATCCCCAAATTCACCAAGTTTTCTAAAAAAATGGAAGAATGGAGCATGGAGTTAGATATCAAATTGAGTATGGAATATGACACTGAATGAAAATTTAAAGATGAAATATTTTCAAGCTCACTACTAAAATGTGTTTTTATGTAGTTTATTATATTAGCTTCAAATTCAATATATAATTGGGCTTAATTGGACAGTTTTCATGGACAACTTTTTTAGGTGAAACTTGAGTGAGCTTAATCAATTTAATGAATATTAGATGATAAAATCTTGAGAATATTGATGCCTATTTGAATTGATTTAAGCAACTTGAATCAACATGGTTCACACAAATCCCTGAATACGAATTGGTTTACATAGTCATAACAGAGTTAAAATTATTGATAAGGAAAAAACTAATGTATCATATAACACAAATAGATGATAAGTTAGGAAAAATGAACAAATTTAAAAAAAGATATGAAAAGTTTAATAAGTCAATGAAAAAGTATCGAATAGCATATGTAGAAAACTCAATAAAAAATAAAGAACCATGTGAAATGTATAGATATAAAATTGTACTATATAAAAAAAATATGTAAAATTGCAAAACTAAAAATTGGTCTATCATGTTACAACAAAAAAAGTTAAAAGATAAAATAACTAATTGAACATATAGTTTTGAACAAATGTAAGTTAATTAAAAAGAACATATTCTCTTAGAAAATAAGAAAAAATTTTAAAAATAAAGAAAAAGTAGAAACTATTGTAAATATTACAATATTTATCATTAATAGACTAATAATTGTATTTATTTTAAAAATATATTATAGATTGTATAATTTAAAATATATTTCTAAATTACACTATTTAGAATATATTTATTGATTGTTCAATTTAAAATAATTTTTTATTCATAAATATGTTATAAAATGTATAATATAGAATATATTTTGTATATTCTGAAGATTTAATCATTTATACTTTAAACTTTACCAACACTTCATCCATATTAATTGTGTGAAGAAATCACAGGTGGATAAGAGCACCATTAACCCTAGTTTCATGGTCCACAATTTCAAAAGTCACTACAATCCTATAAATACAAAAGTTCTCACTCTACTTGTTAAAATATTTTAAATTGTGTAATTTAAAAATTAAATTTAACCTTCATATTTTATAAGTCAAATTGACGTTCATATTCATAAATCAAAATGACTTATAATTTATAATACAACTTTAACTTTTAAATTATGTAAAATATTCTTTTAAGCAAAAAAAATTGACTTCCAAGTCATTTTATATAAAAATTTTGAATTTATATAATTTAAAAAATATTTTTAGATTATACAATTTAAAAGTCATTTTATCATAAAAAAAACTTTTAAATTATATAATTAAAAAATAATTTTTCTCATAAAAAGACTTTCAAATTATATACTTTCATATTACAAAATAAAAAGATCATTTCTTTCATAAAAGAAAATTTAGATTACGCGCATTATCTTTTTCTTTCTCAACCATAGTCATTCTTTCTTCTTTTAACCAACAGGTGCTGGTGGTGACAAGCACTGACAGCAAAGGAAAAGGTTAATTTATCTTTTTCCCACCCCATAGAGGTGCACGTGGAATTCACAGCAGTGCAGAAAGAAAATCTCTGAAAAAGAAAGTTTGGAGCTATGCAGTCCTAGCATTCTCAGAATAAACTTTCAATTTCATTACTTCACTACTACTTTTTCCATTTCTATTTTTGCTAAGTGGTCTATCTGTATCTATATATCTATTTGTCTCTCTCTCTCTCTCTATATATATAACAATAATAATATATGTGTGTAAATCTGTATTAAAAGTCATCCTAAACGATATCTCAAATATTAAAAAACCCTTGAGCTTGTTTACAAAATAAAAGAGAAACTAAATTGGTGACATTTAATACTTGAGAGATACTTGTGTAGTTTTATTACTTTAGAGACTATTTAGGAGAATCGATAATGATAATGCTTGAGAACAATATTCCCACAACACCTACGCCAATGACCCAAAAAAATGGTAACACTATACTTGCACTTATAGCCATTAAACAAAACTATTGTTACAAGGGTAGGACAACGAGTTTCTGGTAAGACTGCGAAAAAGAATATACATATATTTCCTTATCCTTCAAAGACGAACAAGTCAAAAAATGGCAATGAAAATTGAACAGGAACAGGTATAGAAATGAATCTTGAATTTCTTCGAAGCCAAGACGGATTTGTATCACGATCCTACCTTTATGTGTGAGCACAAATGAATTTATAGAAAATTGGGTCAAATTCCTTCGGGGTTAATCTCCCCTTTCATCTGCCAACCTCCGATGCAAACCAACACTCCGTTTATATTCGATGCCTTCTTTGAGGATACTACTTCCCCCACAACTACAGAAACATTTCTCCAAAAAAGAGATTCCACGTTTCCCAGTACCCTTAATTTTAATCCTAGTTTCCTTTCAGCACAGCCAATCCAAAGGGAACTGTTTATGGAATCTCTCTTTGGTGTCTTGAATTTCAAACCTGTCAGTATCAGAAATTTCCAATTATTACACAAATTTAAGAAAATGAGAAAGCATCTTTGGTTCACCCTCCCCACTTATGTTTTGAACAAAACATTAGCAAAGTTCACATAATATTCATTTTTTAAGCTTTACGCAACGTGAACAAGCACCTGAGCACCGAGATATTATAATGTGATAATACCCTTTCCCAAGATTTTCGAATGAATTATCAAAGAAATATCCCTTCACAGAGCAAAATAGAGGCTTACCGTTGAATGAGGAATCAGAAGTAGAATAAGTGAGATGCAATAGAGAGAAAGGGAAATGGCAATTCCAGTAATAAAATTATGCAGCAGCCGCCGATTGTCTTTAGTAGGAACGAACACCGCCTTAAGTGTATTTGTTAATTCAAAAAGTCGATGAGATATCTGCCAACCATGTCCGATAGCAGTGCAACTTAGTAATTAGTATGACGTCTTTCATGAGACTTGAATACAAATAACAAAAATAAACAAATGAAAGGAAAGAAGAAAGATCCATACAAAAACGTATATAGCAGTTGTAAGCATGAAATTGAGCATAGGATACTCTGGTATAAGAGAAAGAAGCCACTTGGGCTGTCCATTTGGCATGTTAGACCTGCATGCAAAGACGAAGTTATCAGATACAGTTACTGAGGTGAAGTTTGTTCACAAGTTTCGTTCCATTATAATATTTTCCTTTGTGTTCTTGATCCAATATAAGAAGACGCCACAACAAAGAACAATAAAAAATAACAATATCCATGCTGAAATATTCATCTACACATGTGAATTCCAGTCTCTCAAACCATGACTACCTACAGCCACTACTGAACTAAAACGTGATCTACGAATCTAATGAAATTAGCCAAGCACTATTGTTATTGAGCTGGGACATCGCTAAACATAAAATAGTATTTCCAATTTAAGGATCTTCAGCAATGAAAATATGAAGTAAATAAATTCGTTTGAGCACATAAAAGGGTTTGAGCACATATCCCTCAGACCAGAATAACTCTTTTAGAATTGTTAATTACTGTATAAATGCTTTATGGATTCCTCTTAATGTAACTCAGACAATAACATAGGGAGACGGGTTCAGTATGCATACAAACCTTAACCAAATATGAAACTGGGAAATGTATGTCTCCAAAGTAACTTTGCCAAGCCACCTGATACAAAAGTGGAGGAACTTAAGAAACAAAAAAATTGATGGCTGTCACCAAATAAAAACAAAATGTTCTAAAACCAATCAACAAGGAATTTCAATAATTAAGGTAAAGAACACTTACGCAAAGAGGGTCAAAGAGAAATTACGAAGCCGCTGACTGAAATTCCTCAAACAAATGTATACACTGAACATCATAATAATAACAATAATAATGAGTAAAAGGACCAATAGAAGGAGATGAAAACAAAAATATAATCACATCCCATATGTTACTCTAGGATTGTAAGGGAACAAAGAAAACATGAAGAACAACAAAAGGAATAAAAGAAAAAAGATAACACTCACGTAATTGGAATCCATGAGGTGTAAGGGTGGAGTTTGTTGTACGAGACCTTGTCCAGCTTGTATATGTATTCATACCACAAGTACCCAACCTAGAAAAGATAAATGAAAAAGAGATGTTCTTGTTTACCATTCTTGGTCTACATCAAAGAATATTGAAGTAATAACATAAGAGAATAGTAAACCATGAAAAATCTTATCAATTTATTGTAGGACATGTAACTCACAAATAGTGCAGCAGAAGCAACGCCAGTTTTGATGGTAACTCTCCTCTTGGTTTCACTCTCTTCCAATTTTTCCATCCATTTCTCAACCTGAGATTGTGAAATATTTCATATTTAAAATAGCTGGACCAAACATTATACAAGAGAAAAAAAAATGGCCACCACACAAGCTAGTATTCAAGATTACATTTGGGTGAAAGTATGCATAAATCATTCCAATTATCCAGATGTAGCGATCAAGCCCAGATCTAAAATGCCACTCGTGCATTCGAGGGAGATCTGGCTTTGCAGGATCAGTATAACCTGCCACACAAAAGTTACAATTACGCATTTGCAGTAAACATCATGTAAGCTTATATTAGCAAGTCAACTAGAAAATTGTAAACAGACTACATATATAAGCATCCACTTGGGGGGAGCGAGAGAACGAGTATATCAATAATTATTTTTATAAAATAGAGTTTTCAACATAAATATATATTACTATCATTTTGATGATAACATTATTATTTTGAAAAACCCAAGTTCCACATTGACTACAAATAGTGCCTAATAAGAACTAATAAAGTTTATGAACCCCTCACTTTACAAGCCAATGTTGCAGGGATTAGTAGGGCCCAAAATCTAAGAATTATTTTATAATGTTGACTGTAGTTACAGTTAACAAGATGCAAGCACAGTTTTAGGGATAATATAACCATTCAATTTAAGGCCCACAAATTTTTAGGGGCCAGGGGTGAAAGAGCAGGTTTGAGGCTATGAGTTGGTCTGGTTGATGCAGATGCCAAGCTCAGAAATGCGAGTACTTAATAAGCAAGACTAACAAATGAGCATAACCAAAAGTAGAACCAATAACAGAGAAGTACGAGTTAGACATATTACTCACCCAAAAAGAAAGCAAATGGGCTCCAAAATATGTCAAAGAATCCAGGGATTTCCCAAATCAAGATCACCACAAGAAAGCATGCCAGAATCTTTGCAGCTATCACAGAGGGAACTTCGTTATACTTGTTATATATACCCAATGCTCCATACACCATCAAAGTGAAAAGAGTGTGCATTGGACATATATAGTAGAGCATATAGTCATTGTTAAGCACAATACAGCAGAAGGCCACAAAAAAATTCAGCCGCCACATCATCTGCATGGAATTTTAATGAGTCAGGTATATTGTAGAGTAACAGGAAAAGGATAGACAATGGACATCAAGTGTAGTAAAATTGTATTTAAGGTCAAGGACTCTATTACCTGAGCAAATCGTGCAAGGCTAAAATCTTTTCTGACATAATAATAGGAAAAGTTTCCAAATCCAGTCATCCAAACATATGCAGCAATGAAAACTCGTATTGCATTGTATATCTCCGTTGCAGCAAAATAATGATACATTAGAAAGAGGACCTGAACAAATGGAAGAAAAGCTTGAACAGATGAATCAGTACTTAGGGACACAATTTAAAAAATAGTTTCTAGCAAATTATGGCATTTTTTAAAGCAGTATACAAGAATACTACTATATAGAAACTTTAATTTCATTTCAATAACTAGAAACAAGCCTTAGTTTCCACCACAATCACACATCATCAAATAGCTCCAATTTTCACATTTGCTTCATGGCATTGGCTTGAAAATAGTTGGAAAAGGTGATTGAGTATAGATTAATGCTAGGATGGTGGAAAGTCATTTTGGTTTTAAGCCAAAAAGATCTACAGATTCATGCAGTCAATCAGTCAGTCAATCTCACCAACTGGAATAAGAATTTCGTTGCAACATTTTTTCACCAAAGTAGGCAATTGCAGAAGGTATAACAATGTTTATTCTAGTATAAGACATTAAGCAAATACTTTATACAATATATTTTAGAGGTAAGCATAACATCTTTGTTTACAAGTTTTTGACATCAGATAAAAAGGTGAGCTCACCTGCATCCATCCTTTCCACTCCTCTGTTTGATGTCGATTAAGGTACAGTACGTTTTTTCCAGAAAATGATGACGTATCATTATGTTTCTTCAATGAACTCAAAGCTGAAACTATGATCAGAAGAAGGTAGAGGAAGATGAAAAGATCCCGATTATAGTTCTGTCCAAAGAAAAAGGATTGTCAAGCAAAAAAAATCATTATAAATGGCAATAGTTGAAATCATTTGCAGATTTAAGCACATATCTTTAGATAACATAGAATTAAATAAGCATTCCCAAATCTAGCCAGTTTACACTATATATATCTAACCAAGGCAGATAGCATTGATTGAACAAAAAATGTAGCATAAAAGTTCATGGGGCTATGAAGTTATGAAGTTATGAATTGTGAATTAAGCTACGTGTAAAACACTTCTAGTAAAACATGTTACAAAATATGTCTTCCCAAGTCAAGCCTCTATCATGGAATCAATCATAACAAACCTGGTGAAAAGCAATAATAAAGAAAAGGCATTGATAAATAAAAGCGTATTGAGCAAAGAAATCATAAATTGTGAAATATTATTAGTGCAAAAAATACCAAAGAAAAAACTTACACTGAAGGTGAAACATTTTAAAAGATAGCGTGATTTTCAATTACTTGTATGGTTAGTTTGCAAGCATTGATGGCCACATCTCAAAAGGGATATGATTAACTTTATTAAAAAGAAAAATAGAAACATTAATAACAAAAAAATGTGTTAAAACTGAAAAGCAAACAAAAGAAAAGGTTCCTTTATGCAGATCACTTCAAAACAATAGTTCAAGTTGTAGCTCACACAAAACCAAGTGGAAACATAATAAGTGGTATACAAGTACCTTGGTGGAATCTCCAAGTATGTTGGTCCGATCACATATGTAGAAATAAAACAGAATCAGCCCAAATTCAGCCCTAAAAAAAGTTGTAAATACATTTTCAGAATTCAGATAGTGCGGTACAAATTATAGTTTGTCATTCACAAAAGCATGACATACATTGCCCTCAAAGTTGCTCGATTTTCTAATAAGAAAGAATCATCCATTGTCAAAAACCTACACATTACAAGTAAAATGGTAAGGATCTTCAAAAATAAAGGTAGAAAACAGAAAGAACCCCATGAAATTTCTTATAATAGAAAATGACCGAATCAAATTCAATTTGACAGATGACGGATGGAATTTTGCTGATGCTGATCTTGTAAGGCCTGATTCCAGCAAAATCGCTCGATCATCTTCCTTAATTGCATCCTTCCCCAACTCTTCAAGACCAGTATCTGAATGACTGCACTCCACAAAAATAAATTATTAAGAATCAGAAAATATTTGCAGACAAATTACATTTTCCATGTGTAAAAAACTTCAGAGTAGTAAGTTCAGTTTTAAAAGTAGCATGATAAAAAGTACGTCTTTGACTAACAACAAAAGTTTAGCTGTTTAAATAAAAATGTAGAATAGATCAAAGTCAGATGGAAAGATACGATCCACAATAGTTGGAGTATATGTTCATAATGCAACTTTCTAATACCAAATTCTCAATAGCAGTTTGGTTTGCATGATGACACAAGAATTTGAATCAATGTCCACATGAGACATTAAGTGTTCGTGTATGTACCACGAACCCAATGAAGTCCAAGCAGTTCAAAGATTTAGAGCGTATATCTATTTATTAAATATATAAATATGAAGTATCTATTCACTGATTTTTTGTACAATCACATGTTTATAATAAAGATCCCAGTGTAGTTTCTGATATGCAAGTAAAGAGGGATGTTGTAGATTTGATTATTAATGTTGCTAGTTGATTTCTGGACCATCATCAATCCCCAAAACCTTACATACTACCTATTTTAAAGATTTTCCCTTTACCAATGCAGATTACATCACTACGTATAAGATCATGGTTATATACTTTTATCTTCTTCATCGTGATCTCCCTTCGCAACAACGTCCATCCAGTTGCAGGAAGAAATGGTCAAATAGAAGAAGCAAAGTAGTATATGTATGTATTCCACCAATGAACTTTAACACCCCAAACTAGTAAACTCAGTATAATTTGCTTTATTTTGATAGCGAAGAAACTTACACTTTGGGAGGAGATGAGGTTTTCTTGTACTCCAAGTACTCTGAATACAGCCATGAAACAAAAACTGGAATAACCCCCAGCAAGAAAGATACCTGAGGACATAAAGCCAAGCTCCATCAGAAAAGTGACATCCCAAAAATTAGCATACATATTTTTTAATCCTCGACAATGATCAGAAGCTGGAAAAGAGGTCTCTCCCAGTGAAATTTAACAAAATTGAGTCACTAATCACAAAGGTATTCTTCAACAAACAGAAACTATATTTATATTATCTTAAACTCCACGTCAACATTCTGAAACTTGAGCGAGCAGCATGGGAGTTGGCTTGCAGGTAACATACTTAAACAAAAACAACATGTCATTCAAGTTAAAGTCACAAACGATTTTCCCCAAAACATGCGTAGGCTTATCTAATTACACACTGCTTCAAATCACAAAGCAGAATTGGCAACTAAACTCCCAAACTTGTTCACATTCCAACTTAAAAGACGAATTCCCTGAACTTTTCACTCCATCAAATTGAACAACCCGCCAGTTGTTAACAATCAGATGCAAAATACAAAGAACACAACACGCAAGCAGATCACAAAAATGCCAACTCAGAGCTACAACACAGAAGTGAAAGGCATTCAGCAGTAGGAGTTTCGAAATTTGAACAACCGAATCAAACAATCAGAGTAGTAAGCACGCAGAAACGCACCTGCCCCGGCGTGATTGGCCCCGAAACCACCATCTCCAACCACACGAATCCTTCCAATCTGCAAAAAAGATCTCAATCAGCGACGGTGCAGGCGCATTGGAATCGAAGATTCGAAATCGCAGAAGCGTACCAGAGACGAAGGAGAAGAGACGGAAGCACCTGATTTGGTGAGAGAAGCGCGTCAGAGAGTGATCATAAATAGCAGAGAGAGAAATGGAAACCCTAGAGAGAGATAGAGAGAGAGTGAGATCTGAGACGAGGAGTTTGCTTGAAGAATAGAGAAAATGTCGGAGGGGGTGTCTCTCTCTCAGTGGTTGAAGATTTGGAACTTAGAAGAACACCCTTTTTATTTTCCCTTTGAAATGAGACAGATGAAGAAACAAAGACAATGGTCTTTTGTGATCTCTTCGCGTCCTACGTTTATGTTGTTGCCACTTCCTTTTCTCTTTCTTGCTTCAAATAAAATGCACACTTAACCAACACACTATATAATTTCCCAACCCAACTACTAATCTTTCATTACCTTCTCCTTACTCATCACCTATTTATTTTAATTGGGTTTTTTCTTAAAATAAAATGCTCTCAAATTCCATTCAAAAACAAATTTTTATTTAAAAATATTGACTTGTAATAATATATTAAAAACAAAGTCATTATAAAAATGACTTACACACACTGCTGGCACACAACATGATTTCTCTGTCGGTGGTGCATTGAGTGTAGCCCTGATGCATCTTGGAAAATGAATGGTTGGTATTAATCTTAAAATTATACTACTTTTCAAAATGCAACAGAAAAATACTGGATTTTACATGCCTCTGGGGTTGTATTCACAATTGCTACAAAAATCCATTTTATTATTTTATATTTTTGTATGTTTCTATGGATACCTATGGTATTTTTTAATTTTTTTTAAATTTAAATAAGTATTTCAAGTTATTTTGTGACTTATAAACTCAAATAACATGTTTATTCAAATATAATCTAGAATAAAGTTTACATCATAAATATTAAGACAAACAAATTCGATATAAATCACAATCAATTAGAAATTCATGAACTTTAATTATTATGAACCTTGCTCCATTCTCCAACTAGCAGATAAAATTGTCGCATTCTCTTCCATGAAAGAGAATTTAATAGCTTGAATTGATTAGATATGAGGATTAGCAAGTAAAACATTATATAAAGTAAAGAAATTCATGAAAAAAAATGGTTAAGGAAGGAGAGAGAGGACCCTTTTATAACTATATAAGGATCAATGACTTTATCAGTGTTATATTAGGAAACAACTTTAGTATTTTCTTTACTCATAGTAATTATTTATTATTTAAAATTAATTAGATGTATTGTCTTATTTTATGTAAGCAGTCATATTATTTTTGTAATGTGTAATATATTTGATTAATTGAAAATAATAAATAATTATTATGTGTAAAGAAAATAATAAAGTTGTTTCTTAATAGAATAATAAAATTATGATATTTACATAATTATCTAAACAAATAACAAAATCAAATTAAAACGGGTAAGAGAATCAATGTCGCTAAATAAAAATTATTTTAAAGTCATTTTAGACGAAATCATTTTGAAGTTAAAAAGTTTTCACTAGCAACCTTTTATATAAACAAAAATAAGAACAGACTAGTCACGAGTAAACCAAAAAAAAATGTATCAATAACAGAGAAAATAATTTATTAAATAACGAAAAAATTCTTCCCTTTTAATTAAGTAATCACTATTTATGCAAGCAAATTACTTATTACGTGCAGCTATTCACCCCTTAACCCTAACTAAATAAACTTTTAATAAAGTGTTTTAAGATTAAAAATATCTTTACTATTTAATGCGGCGGACAAAATTTTCCTTTAAATATTTAATACAACTACATATCCATCAGTAAATTTAAATATTTTACCGCATCCATTAATTAATAATTTGTCTATTAAATGACACATTAATATCTGATTAATATGTGAGTAAGTTTCAGTGATAATATATATTTGCTTTTGGCCTTTACTAAATTTTTACATTTTTTGTTTGGTCTTTAATTTTGTTTTTCAGTTTCGTTTCCATAAAACTTGTATTTTGTTTTGGTCTTTATTATTTATTGTCTCTCTTCAAGTGAATCTATTAAATGACAATATTAATGGTTAAATAGAATAACACTTATATTTTTATAAAATTATTTTGAATATATATATATATATATGATGGGATGAAAATTAATATTTATTTTGGTCTTCTTTATTTAATGATAAACTAAAAAATAATGAAAATCAATAAATTATAGGATTTTTCTTGAATTTTTCGTCTTATTTGAATGTTACCTCATACATGGAATGTCGAAGAAAAGAAGATATACGCATTTTAATTGAAAGAAAACTACGCAGTTTACATGGAACTGATTTTTTCCCCTTAAACAAATTAATTTAAAAAATAATAAACAAAAAATTCTACTAAACCATTAACACCATCATTTAACATAGAATTCATCACGACTGTTAATAAATTATATGAACTAAAGTAGAAGTAAAAAATTTGAAAAGATTACAATGAAAAAAATTATTGGTGATTAAAAAAATATATCAGTCTTACTAGATTGTTTATATGTTATTTAAAAAGGACATGTCATCACTTAATAGATATTAATAAATAGTAAAAAAATTATAGAATATCATATTCAAAATTTTTGAAGGATGTAAAAGTTATTTAAGTTTTAAACAAATTATCTTTTAAAAAGAAATGGAAAATTTTTCGTTATTTCTCTCTAATAAAAGTTGTGTGAGTCTTTATAAGTTAGGTGACTTTTTTTATAAATTTGAAGTTGAATTTGTTACAACAGTAAAACATTTATTATGAGTTACATGATTCGTGATAGTAATATTAAAATAACAATGCCATAAATAAATAAAAATTGGTATAGTGATTATAAAAGGCCAAAAGTTTAACAAAGAAAATTATGAAAAAAAATAGTAACATGAGTTTTTAAAATTTCAGTGTGAAACATGACATGATTTATCTCTTTTATACATTCTTACTAAAATTTTAACACAAACCACAAAAAAAAAAACTATAAGAAATAAAACCTTGGTATGCACGAACAAATTTTAAATTAATATAAACCAATAAATTTATAGTTACGTTAAAAAAACAAGATATGATGTACACAATAAAAAATAAACTAATCTTATAATTGCACTTATACAAATATAAATAATACATTAATTTCAAAAATAAAAGTATATATATATATATATATATATTCACACACAATATATGTATAAGTTTCAGTTAAAGTAAACGGAATTAGAGTATTTTTTCAATTGAATTTAAAATTTAACCTATTTATATATAATTAGGTAAGATTATAGAATTTTAATTACATACAAAAAGAACAATAGAAAATATTAATGGCTGAATTTAGGTGAGAGTGATGTGGTAACTGAATTTTTGTTGTGTGTATGACCAGAATAGGGAGGAAGTATTGAATTCAATTCAATGTACTTCAGACTCTGTTATGCTATGTTCACGGAGAATTCACACACACGTTACCATTAGTGGATAATAATACACCATCCTTAATTAATTAGTTAATTCTATTTCTCACTCTCTTCCCTGTTTTTTCTTTCAAATGCTTATTTCCTCACCCAATTATTCAGAAGGAATTGGACCATTTAACTACTTCATCAATTCATTAATTATCTCTTTTCAGTCCCAATAGAGGGTGGTGTCCACACACACAGATAACATGTTATTTGAATACAAAAATTAATTCAAAATGTTTTGAAAAATAAAACTACTATGAAATAAATTAATAAATAAAATAGATGTATTAATATGCGTAGTTAACGATAAATATTAAATTGAAATATAGTAAAATATCTCTATTTAAAAATGTTCTATAAAACAAAAAAATACAAGAATTTTCCCCTTCTTCGCACTTAATCACACTTAAATAATACGTAATCTTGAATGTATTAAGGATTAGGACCGAAGTGTAGGGAAGGAAAACATCTTTTTATGGTAAGACGTGAAACAATTGTAGAGGAAAACATCCTTTTATGATAAGAAGAAAAGTGGGGCATGTGGGAACAATGATTCGTTTTCGTAGTACTTGTTCAAATGTTTTTTTTTTCCGCAATAAAATATAATACTTTTATTATTGAAATCTACACTAATGTAAAATTTACAATAATATATGAGATTATCTCCTTTGATCTACGTAATCTTATTTTGTTCTGAATTATATTTTAAAATTTTAATATTTTAAATTAAAAAAAATTATTATCATTCTGTTATATATAATAATATAATATTTGAAAATTATAAAGAAAAACTACCAAGTCCATTAAAAATAATTGGATACTACTACTTCATTATACAGATTAAATTTCCTTATTTTTTCTCTTTCATGCAAATATCTAAACTACAGTATTATTGTTTTTATTCACATTATAAACTACACTATATAATATATATACTTTTATTTAAATAAATATATTAAATTACTATAAATATTAAATTTTAACTTAGGAAAATAATACAAACACATACACTGTGTATTTCCGCTAATAATTATTAAAAGAATATAAATTATTCACATCACAAAATTAAAATACTATTAAATATGTTATAAACTCTTAAATAAAGCAACTAATTTAAGTGTTATATACTTCAGGTATTTGTAATTCCATTTTTTATTAAATGGATTAGTTATAATTTACTTTTAAAATAACATATTTTTTACATCTAATAAATAGGTTAAAAATAATCTTCTTTACATAAATGGAATTAAGTTGAAATCGTGTTTCGTAACAAGATTGATAAAAATATTTTTTTACCTTCTTTTATAAAAAACCGATTAAATTGAAATCGTGTTACGTAGATAGATAAAAAATAATTTTTTTATCTCCTTTTATAAAAAACCGATGAATTAAAGTTCAGAATATAATTGTTTGACCTATAAATAACATATTAAATTTTGTCCTCGTAAAATAATTTGTTCTGCATATATATATATATATATATATATATATATATATATATATATAAAATAATGAAATTAACAAATTTTAATAAAATTAAATAAATAATATTCAATTAAAAAAATTAAAAGAGTATTATAAATTTTTACAAAATATTAAATCAAAAATATCTATTAAATTAAAATTTTATTTATTAACCAACCTACACGAATAATATTAACTAAATAAATGATAGCAAAATAATAACTAAAAAAATTAAAATCACTATATATTGTGACATTTTTATTTTTTTTTAACTTAAAAAGTTTGCTATTTTAATCTGTTTTTCAATGTTTTCTATATTTTTTTTTATTTTAGTTGAATTGAATTTGTATGTAATATATTCATTTAAAGTATTGTAAAAAAATAATCATATAAAAATCTCAATTTAACCTAAATAATATTAGGCTAAAATCTTGTAAACAAGAGTCAATAAGATTGAAGATAAACAGTGTCATCACCTCATCGTTGCTGTTAGGGCAATCTCTTTTTTGTGTATTACGCAGCTACGTCTTCGCTTATTCCCACCGAGGTTCTAACTTCGCTTATTCCCACCAAGGTTTTAACTTCGCTTCTCTCATTTTCACTTTCACATACCAATTCAGTTTCACCCCAAACAGATTCCTAATAAATCCTTTTTTTTTCAACATTAGGATAGGGTTAAATAAAAAATTCGTAACTCTTCGTTATTTAATTTTGTGTATCCTCCACAGGTTTTGGGAAATTCGGCGTCAGTTTTCCATGGCCAACAATCCGTCACAGCTTCTCCCATCAGGTTACTGATTTCATAATTTTATTTGAAATTTTTGTTGGTAATGAGTAAATTCAATGTAGCATTGAAATGTGTTTAAAAGTATATGATTTGTGGTGGGAAATTGCAGAGTTGATTGACCGGTGTATAGGTTCGAAAATTTGGGTGATAATGAAGGGTGACAAGGAGCTTGTTGGTACACTTAGAGGCTTTGATGTTTATGTCAACATGGTACTAGAAGATGTTACCGAATAGTAAGTTATACCATTTGCTGCATGTTTTTATTCTTTATTTATTTATTTATTTATTTTGTATGTATTTGCTTGTTTATCTGTAAAACATGTGTTTATTGGGATGAAATTGTTTTATGGATGAGTATGATTGCCCTTACTTTTTACAATATCCTTCTAACTGAAGTTGTTTTTATATCGTCATATTTCGATAATTCATGGTTCTGTTTTCTCTCTTAACTTTTTTGAAGAAAGTGTTTGTATCTCTACTTTGAATTGGTGTGATGTTGCAGCAATAATGTTACTGGTTCAGAAATTGTTGTATCTTCATTTTACATTTGTCTTTCTGGAGGACCATTTAAAAAATCGTTTTGGCAGTTTTATCACCGTGAAGTTACTGAGAAATATACAGGCTGCGAATACAACGATTTTAACCTGGAGTATGATTGAGCTTTTTTTCCTTCATCAGTTTCTTATCTTATATTTCTGCTCTTGTTGAACATAGTTAAATAAACCTTGTTTAGCTTTCCCAATGTGTTCTTTCTATTTGGTTTTAGAAGCTTCAAATATCTGGTGTGAATTTGTTGAAGTAAATTTGGTACATTTCTGAGTAAATTTGTAAATTTACCATGGCATGATATGTATTAACTTTTTGATTCTGTGATTCGTATGTTTATGTATGCACATACATGCGTACGTTGGACATGTAATGAATTGATTTGGTTTGTTGCTTTCACATTCATACAACAGCGAGATCACTGCTGAAGGGAGACGGATAACCAAGCTTGATCAGATTTTACTCAATGGAAACAACATTGCCATTGTAAGTTGATATTCAATTATTGTCCATTTTCGTGAAATTTTGGAGTATTAATAAATCATTTGATTTGCCAACTGTAGAAGTGTTGACAATAATTCAAGGTCTAGTTGTTCCTCGCAAGGTGTTATCCTGATACTTACTAACAAACCATTATCTGGATTTAATGCAGTTGGTCCCTGGCGGTTCACCTGAGTCTGAATGAAGAGTGGTACTTGATTACCAACATTAACTCTGCAATGTTGCTCTTGGCACATAATTCCTAAATTTTTAACGAGGATTCTGAGGCCACTAGGTTTTTACTTCCAGAATACATAGTTGTAATGTAATGCCTATTCAACTTTTATCATCATATTGAACTATGTATTGTCTAGTGTAGCAAGTAATGCTACTGATTATGACAATTAATTATGCGCCTTTATATTCCTTTTCCTACTTCTGTTACTCAGCTTTCACTCTCTATGACTGATAGAGTCAATTGGACTCCTTTTTATCATTTTCATGTGGTCCCGATGTGAGTTATGTTTGATTCAGATACGAGAAAACGAAGCTTGCCATTTCTGTAAAAGTATTGGCTATATAGACGTGCAACAACTTACGAGGGGTAGTTAATAATCGAACCACTTTACGTGTCAATTGAGGCAACACCTTGATTTGGATTGGTTTCGAAGAAAAATGTAATTCCTTTAGTTTTATATTTTATCTATTAGTTGGTTTGATTAATTGGTCATTACATTTTTGTCGTGTTAGAAAGTGGGAAATTTACTGAATTATATGTAGAATAATAGTTATTTTTAAAATAAAAGTATGATATACGTATTCATTTGAATTATTTAATTATAAATAATATTTATTTTTATTTAAAATTAGGATATACACATTTTCAATCAATCTTGGCTAATTTTGATTTTTCTTTCAGTTTTTCATCCAATTCTTCATTTCAGTAGTCAATAAAAAAAATTGTTGTGTAAGAAAAAAGTATAATTAATCACCTGAAATTTGTAAAGGGTAATATGATGAGTTGACATAATTGTTAGATATCTTATATTTACATGATAAAAATTCTTTAATTCCCAAATAAGGTTAGGTGAAAAATAAAAATTAATTATTAGTGTTTTCATTGATTCATAAAAAAAATTATGAAAGTATAATTTTTTTTTCAAAAATAAATCCCGTAACTAATGTCATACTTCCTCATATCTAGAATAATTATCAGGATTAAGAGTTTTGTGGATGCATTTGATTAGGGATGACCAAAATATATGTATCCGCAAATATTTGTTGATGGTGCGAGTATGGGTGGTATCGTGGTATTTTGGTATTTGTTAATAATTATTAATAAATTTTATTTAAATATTTTTTTAAAAATTAAATAATTAAATAAAGTTATTAGTGAAAGAAATATTAATATTTTAAAAAATATTTAGAGTTTAATTTTATCAATGTATATATTTTATCTATATTTATAAATTGAAATTATTTTTTAAAAATATTACTTTTTTAAAACTTATTTTATAGTTTAACTTATTTAATTTTTTTAGAAGATTAAATTTATTTTTAAAATAGTTTATTTTAAAGTTATTTTTTATTTAAATTTATATTTAAAATATTTTTTAAATAATCTTATTTAAAAATAAAAAAAATAAAAATTTAAAATATATTCATGACTATCAATAAAAAATAATTCACGAATACGTTTTTATATATACCAAACAAATAAATGGATGAATAGCATGTAGACACTACCCAGATCTCTCATAATCTCAAGAGGATATGTGGAATCCATAATAAGTTCTGGATGTAAAAATAAGGAACCAAATGGGAATGTTAATTATTACAAGATTTGATAATATTACAAGTCATACGAGGAGTAATATAGATTTAATATAATATGAAACTTTTCTCTTTAACAAACTACTCTTTTATACTGTACTTAATTTACTTTTTCAGTTGTAAAGATTATGAATGACAATTATACTCATATTTATAAAAATCAAGTTTTATTCGTTCTAAATTTGACAAAAAAGTGAGTTGATCGAATTTAAGTTTAAATTTTTTTATTTTAAAAAATTAGGAAAAAGATAAATGTAATCTCCACTTGTTCTCATTTTTTTTTATTTTTAAATTTAAATCTAAATCTTAAAATATTAACTCTATTCATAATATTTTTTTTATTTATGAAGAACTACCATTTTTTTTATTATATTATGTCTTTTGAAAATTGATAAATTAATCTTAATTTATATAAAAATATTATAAAATATTTTTTATATAAAAAATTTAATATAAAATAATAAATTAAAACATATTTTATCAATAAAATAATTTAAAATTTATAACATTAAAAATATTAATTTTTATATAAGAAAATAATATATGTACAAATATTATATATTTATTATAATCGTACTTAAATTTGTAGATATATTTAAATAATTTCTTAAATTGTATTTAAAAAATAATTCTTTAAATTATATTTAAAAGGATAATTCTTTAAATTATATTTAAAATGATAATTTTTAAAATTATATTTAAAAATAATTTTTTAAATTATGTTAAAAAATAAAATTTTAAATTATATTTTAAAAAATATCATTTTAGCTTATAAAAAAATTAAATTATATTTTAAAAATTATTTTTTTAAATTTATATTCAAATCTTTTTCTTAAAGTTACATTTTAAAAAATAAAATAATACTAGAACATGGCAGGTAGATCTAATCTCCCATGAAATAAGTGCGAAAACTAAAATTTTATCCAACAAGATCGGAGACAAAGGCAAAACCCTGCCTGCCTACGTTGCCATACGAGTTAGTAAGAAGAAAGCTTTCGGTGCACTTCTACAAACTACAGGAAAATGCTGAACATTTTTTTTAATCTTTTATACATTTTCTATTGTAGGGAACAAAGTTGTGACGATTTACATGTATGACCTATGTATACTGTTGAAATATTAAAAATAAAAAGAAAGAAGCGTAATAATAGAAAAAGAACTACACAATATTGTAAGTCCTAGTAAAGTTGAAATATCACCTAAAATTCGTCAAAGTATAGAGAAATATTGCTTCCATGGCCTAAAAAAGGAGTAAATGAGCGATGAGGCATGGAAAACACCATATTTTCATCAATGTCGCATTCGTTATATTCATTCCCAATCTGAGATTTTTTGGCATGAGATGCTCAGTTAAGTCCTGTTGGTTGATCTTTAATTCTGAACTCTCATCTCCACGTAGAAAAACTGACAAAATTGAACAATTGCAGAGGGGAAGCCTTCTTTTGTCCATTAAGGACGTTTTGCTGCTCTCGCTCTAGCCACAGCCTTTAAGTAGATCTCTTCATATTGTGCTGATGATGTTTCCCAGCTGAAATCTATGTCCATGTCCTTCTGAACAAGTTGCTTCCAACTCTCAGGATTGTTTTTAAAGAGATTCAATGCTCTTACCAAAGCACCGTTTAATCCCTGTCAAAATTGTATTATTATTAGAGTCAACCAGAACAACTAGTCGTTAGGATGCTGAAAGGAGGGAAAGGTGGGTTTACAGGCAAAAGAGGAAGTAAAGTCAATGGTGACATGACTTTGTATAACCAACTCTATTCTAAATAAAATGACCGCATCTGTGAAGATAATTTACTTGTTACCTGTTCATCAGCATTCACAAATGTAAATCCATTTCGAAACTGTGAAGGTACTGTGTCATCATCAACATCAAAAACACTACAAAATGAGACAGAATTTAGTTATTCTTTAGAAAACAAGAACTATGATTGCTGTCATGCCGTATCTTGCATACTATGTATTAACCTGTCATTTAGGCCACCGGTTTTTCTGACAATAGGTATGGCACCATATCTCATTGATATCATCTGCAGGGAATATATTGGAAAAATTAGTCAAAGAAAATTAATTGGGAAAAGAGAAAGCACTTGTAATAGCAGTACACATGAAGCCATTCAGCATACAGGTCATTCACGAGAACACTGAGGAGAATGTGTGCACATCTCAAGGTTTCAGTTTACCACCACGGACATTTGACATATTGACTATAAATAGGAAGCATGAGTGTCTATCATTCTAATACCCGACACACCATATTTTATCGGTGTCATTAGTGCCGGACAGCAGAATATGGTGGGAGGCCAAAATTCCGCCCAATAAACCCGCCATTATGACCTATGGTGCAGCCATAGTAAGTCCCCTGTGAGATTCTAGAGAGAAGAATGAATTATAAATATAACTACATAAGTATTTATGACACCACCTCTAACCTAAAACCTTAAAGCAATGAGTTTATGGTTCTTCTTATTTATATGGTGTTCAACTTTCCCATTCTTACCTAATGTGAGACTCCAACTCACACTTGTATCCTAACAATCTCCTCCTTAAGTGTGAGTCCATTCACATTACACTTCCCTCTTTTAACCATGAGTACCTTCCTGGGGACTCTATTATGGGGATACCCCACTTCACTATAGACCCCAATCTCTAATCCCTAATTTGAGATACTCCGCCTCACTGGTGACCCTATTCTATGATAGCTCACCTAGGTACTCAGCCCGAACCTAGACTCTAATAACATATGTTGAGAGATTCTAGGAAGGAGAATGAGCTACAAACATAGTCACATAAATGTCTATAACACCCACCTTTAACCCAAAAGCTTGAAGCAATAAGTTTATGGTTCTTCTCATAACTTTCCTACTCCTACCCATGTATGGGACTCTAACTCACACTTATATCCTAACACCCACTTCACAAATTGCATATGGCTATGGGCAAAAAATCTGCCACACCATTTTGTCATGGCGACCATAATACCAAGGTTTAATAAGATTGTATTTTGTTGCTAGCATCCTTTTCTTTCATTACTATCAAATCTTTGTGCCAATTCAAGTAAAGTTCATGTTCAGAAAATTACTAGTCCTTTTTAGTCGTGTCTGAAATGATAGATGCTGGAAACAAAAACACTTTTATCAACTATCTGATGCTATGTGCGTGTTAGAGAGAATTATGCCAAATTGTGCCATACCCGGATCCTAATATTTCAGGGAAAAATCGAGAATATATTTGTTTTAATATCATAGTATTCTATAATGTCATTTTCTGCAGATTTCTTAATATTTGAAATTCATGAACATTCATTTTGACCATTACCTGTGTTAGGCCACAAGGTTCAAAGATTGATGGAATGATGAACATATCAGATGCAGCATAAATTGCATGAGAGAGAGATTCATCATACTTCAATATCAACCTTACGTGATCGTGATTCTGAAAGTGGTTGGCAATGCCCTCAAATTCTTTCTGGAGAAGAAAAAACTGGTAATCAGTTGACAAACAAAAAATAGGGGCGTGGTTGGCGTGTCAAAGAAAAATCAAATTCCAACCAGCCTACATCTAAAATTAAATTTCTTGAAAAAAGAACTCAACAATCATACCCAGAGGTGAACCAACAATAGCAGCATATAAGTGTGTTATACACATGCATATATAGTTAATTATAATGTTCATGATATGTTTCTAAAATCATTCAAGCGTAGGTTATATATGTTTATGATCCTCAAGGTATGCCACAAATTAGATTACAGTAGAGGTCAATGTTTCCAACTTCACCTTTAGTTATATTTATCACATGGTCCCTTGATTTGATATTAGATATAGTTACAGAATTATTCCAGAAAAAAATGTCAACCCCATACAAAAAATTCGTAAAAAATGGTATGTGACACTGACACATTACCTTGATGACATCGTCAAATATAATTAAGCATTCATTGTATGAAGTTTACTGTATCAATATCCTAAATATTGGAGGATGAAAAGCATATAGATCATTTTATCACCAGAATGTCAGCAATCAAAAACTACAGAAACGGCAGCATTACCCTAGGAATATGTGTATGTAAGATATGGAAGCTATTATCTAATTCAGGAATTATGCATTACTTTTTGGTTGCAATACGCAGTTTGAACCCATCTGAAACTGCAAAATATCCAAATCCCACATCAGTAACCCAATCTTAAAGGCTTAACTAATGAATTCTTGATTCATAGCAATGTTTTTAAAATTAGGTCCGTTATTGAACTAGTCAAGGAACTAGTTCAAGTTTTTAACTTTGGTTAAGCCAATATTAATTAATCAAGTAATAAAAACTAAATAATACATATATTAACAACAGAATATTGTAACTTCAAGACACTAAAACTTTAAAATAAAATACCATTTTGTAGGTTCTTAACATCCAAAGTACAAACAAAAACCTAAATTAAGTATATCATAATACATAGGCCGACGTTTTAACCATACATAATAATGTGTATTAAAATTGACAAGTTTCCATCTAGAAACACAAAAATGACAAATACTTCAGATTGATTATTCATTTCTTTAAGAAAATAAAAATATATCAAGACTTTTTTATTGACCCATTGTGAACCGATTTTTTGCTGATTTACTTGTCCTTTGAAATTTTTTTTAGGCTGGTTTTGTAGTTTATTTTATTCGGACCAAACTAAAGCCGTGCATTAATTTTCCAATCGGACCAGCTAGTCCTGTCTTCAAAACACAGATTAATAAAACTTAACTTGCAATCACAAATATAGCTTTTACCAACATGCAATCAGAACAGTAAATAGTATTATACGTTTTATTGAGATCTGATATTTACTAGAGATGATATGACCAATGTAGACTTTATAAAGTTTGATATCACTTTACAAACTGAAATTGTGAGGTTAAGTTAGGTTATAATGCAAATTTCAGATATAGTATTAGGGCTATGCAAGATGTAAGCCAAAAATTAAAATAACAATATAGCTACCTGACTTTTTTTTGTTTTCCCAACAGTGATTAGGATCAGTAGTGATTATTTTATTTCACCAAAACGTAAAATATTTTATTTTGTTGATAATGAATCCCACCTACATTGCATGTGAGTTGCCATTTTATTGACTATCTTCTTACTCTATACTGTTTGACCTAATGCCTGTAAATTTCAACCACAAGGAAAGAAAACACGGACCTGAATATGTGGCACTGGACTTGAACCAAGTAGAACAAATTGTCCTCCCAACTCCAATGTTAGATATATTGCATGTCTAATAAGATGAACACCTTTTTGTGGAACCAATCTTGTTATACAACCAACCTATCAAAGAAGAGAACAGAAAAATCAAATCAATAAAGCATCAAAAACATTATTAATAAGAATTTGAAATTTCAATTCTAAGAATAAGTCATGAATTATTAATAATTTGAAATTTCAAGAAAAGAACATTGATTCTCCATGTGCATAAAAAATGCCTATCGAGCCAGCATAAAATGACATCATAGAGCAACGTCATAAGGGCATTATATTATAAGTCAACCACTTCTAAAAGTTAATTGAGGATTTTATATAATTATGAGCCGTTCAAGTATCACATGTTAAATGAGTATATGTATCACTGGGACACCAAGTTCTGAATTAGGCGGTTATTTTTATATTAATTTCAGATTAGGAAATTATATATTACAGTGTGACACTTATGGTGATATACAAGTATTGTGATGGATGTGTACAAGACAATTAAGGAGTTAGATCATTATTTCAAGTGTTGTGAAGAAGGAAACTCCTTCTTCACGGTAAACCCTGTGTTTATTGATGTTTGCACTCAAACTTAGCCCCCAAACTTGAGTCCAACATTTGCCACAATCCAAGTATGCTATTATAATTTCACAAAGTATGCAGCGGACATTCTTAACGAATTGGCTAAACTCAAATTTGGTTGTAAATTTTAGCAGTAATCACATCACATTCTATAATTTTATATTGGAGTCATGTACAGATTTGATATAGTTTTAATACCGACTGTCCTTTGATTTTATAGTAGCATGGAAGTCTGACTTTTCCATCCTATCAAATAAATTCTCCTTTGAGTTTAGGTTATATAATTACCAATGGCCTCCTAACATCTGCAGATGAAAGATCTAGGCTCCTTCTCAAGGCTTGCTTATTCTCTACTTTCCCTTGCAAATCAGTTGCATTGTACTGGACTGAAAGAAATGCATCAGTGGCAGGATTCCATGCATCAGTATCAATACCATTAAGAATACCAATGAACTTTCTGGAGTGGGAAGAGAGTGTTGAATGGAGACCGTGTCCTCCCTGCATTTTCATTGGAACAACTTTTTTAAGATTGAAGAGTTATGAAGAGCACTAGTTTAAAGTTAAAGAATGTTGAGAATGAATTGTATGTACTCCATTTTTTTCTTAATATATAGATAAACAGAAAAATCCTAAAGTCAACTGCAAATACTAAACTATGAAATTGCAAATCAGATCTGATAACTTTGTTCCCTCCTGTTATACAGGTAATAATAACAAATTATAAATAATGATACAACGACAGGCTAGAATCCTTCATTATTATTAGAAGCAGAGCCCATTTTGTTCTTTTGTTGAGAACAAAATTTTCAGAAAGCTTAAGTTGTTAGGTGGAGCACACCTGTACTTGAAAGCCATTTGTGCTTGAAAAGTGAACAAAACACAATCTCCCTCAAACCTTGTATAGGTTTTTCTAATTAAAAAAAAACAGTGAGAGGGTTATGGTCATGGTCAAGGACCAACTCCCTTGAAAAACATTATGCGGAGACATCGAAATGGTTTTTCTATATCTAACAATCCTTTTTTCAAACTCTCAGTTGTCTGTAGAAAGGAGAATGAAATACAGTTATAGCAGATGTTATTCTTAGTTGTTCTTATGTTTGTGCCAACATGTGTTATTGCTTTATTATTTATATCAATTAATTGAAGACAAAAGATATTTTGATAAAATTAGAAAATACATACTCTGCACAAGAACAAGAAATAAACCATACCTCTGCAGTTCTCACTTCTTGGGCGTAAGTAGGTGAAACTGTTGTCACAATGTTCGAGAAAACAATCCCACCCTAATCATGAAAGGCAAAACTATTACTTATATTTAGTGATGATATATAATATGATCAGTAATAATTTTATCACCATACCTTGACAGAATTAACTCTATCATGTGCTGAATTATCCTGCATTCTATCTGATCTATTTAGATTCTGGCTATCAAGACCGCATGACTCTAACTCTAAAGCTCCTGCAGTCCCCTGATACTCAAAGTTGTGGCATGTAAAGCATATCCTAGCTGAATTTAATCCTTTATGTGCAAAGATCTCCCAGTACAGAGGAGCCTAGCAAAGAAACATACATGCCATACTATTAGTGACTAAAAGAGCAAAAATTTGCTAAAAAGAATTAGACAGCTCATACAATAAATGCTGTCTGCCAATCATGGCAATGAATGATATCTGGCTTCTTGCCAGCTTGAAGAAGAAACTCAAGAGCAGCACGGCTAAAATATGAAAATCGTCTAAAATCATCATGCTCCCCATAAAATTTTCCTCTCCAAAAGAACTTATCAGGGTGATGGGGCTCAATGAAATAAACAGGAAGACCTGCATAATCAAAGTGAATAACTAAACCAGATAAAGACAATCAATTAAAACGAAAATATTTAATAGAATACCTTCAATAGTGCCAACCCATATTTTATTTTTGTATAGTTGGCGATCAAAGTATGATTCTATCATCACATCCAAAGCCTGAATGAATAATCAAATTATTTCGAATAGTGCAAGATACCAACTACCGAGACTGTATCAACATGATAATTTATTTTCTTAATAAAATAGCATACCCGTAAGTTGCAAACACGATCATATTGCATACAATCATATTTGGGAACCACAATTTCAACAAGGTGTCCTTTCCTTTGCAATGCTTTACCTAGACCACTGACAACATCCCCCAAACCACCAACCTGTCCATGAAATAACTTAAGAATAAGGCCAACTGTATGCTTAATCACCCGAATTTCAACACAGACAATGACATTATTTCTAGTTGACTTCATACTATATAATCTACAGAAGTGTAGACTTGTACAAGTAATATATTCAGTTTAGTAGTGCAGTATCTATCATACATCCTGTAATGCTTTGTGAATTGTAAGATGCAATTTAGTTTGCTCAGCCATCAGCAACTTAGAAACTTACAATTCTGTTAAAAATCTGAGAGATATATCAAACCTGTAAAAGGGTTATTAGGTTCATCCAATTCCAACTCCAGAACACAAAATTATATTTCCTCACAACTTCTTTTCTATTTTCTCTTAGATTCTCAATTTTTGCGGTGGTTCTTGATTTCTATCAGGACCAAAGACAGTTCCATCTAATCAAGAAGGGAACTCAACAAGTTCAGAAACAATGGTACATGAAGACCATTGTCAAAGAACTAGGATGTAGCACTTACAACAACTTCCAATCCAAATAAGCATGAAAAATACAAGCTTACAGCCAATTCTTAACTATATACTACTTAATTTGGAAAAAATATTTCAACAATTGGCAAGAGAGGAAAAAAAAAAGAAAGAGATGAAAAAGACTGCATTTTAAGGAGGTTTGAGAATTTATTTCAATATAGAACTCAGACCTAGTCACTTCTTTGGAAAAATCAAGATGCTTCTGCCATGCTTCTTTAAGATTCCAGTAGGTGTTATAATTAAGATCTAGGGATAACATAAAATGAATTCACAAGAATAAAACTTGGGGATTAGGATACATGAGTGCACCTTAGCTACCGGTGCCATCTCTGCTGCAATATGAATCACATGTAATCCTGAACTATAGAAAAAAAATGAGATACATCAGACATTGAAAGATATATCAAATTATATTTTACAATTAAAAGTGAATACCTTGTTGCAGATGATAAAAGACCAAGAAATGAAGAAATAGCCTCATGTTCACTCTGTTCTTTGTAGGCCATATACGTTTCACTAATACGCCTGTCTCTCCTCCTCACCTTTACTCTCAAAAGACTTGCATCATCTACTGATATTTTCTTTTCTATTGCCCAGCCATCAATTAGAAGTAACAGTTGACTCCAAAATTCCCATGGCTTATCTTCCACCGGTTCTTCCAGTGTCCTTCTCTTGCTTTCTTCTTTCAAAGTATCAAGTGTGTCTTGAAATTCCTTCACTGATTGTTGATATAGCTGAATATAAGAATTTAACTCTTCGTCTGACTTTTGAAGACGATCCTCCAATAGTGTTATCTTTTGTTTCATTAGTTCATTATATTTTTGCAATTTATCAGATGATAGCTTATAGACATTAGCTTCTTCAAGAGATGTTTCCAGTTTATCAACCTTCCTCCGAAGATCCTGGTTCTGTTGAAGCACAATAACAGCTTGATCAACTTGTTTGGTTGCTTTATCTAGCAATGATTGCAAATTTTCAACCCTACCCCATAAATCCTTGCATTCAGCTGTAAGTGTAGAAATTTTTGATACATCCTCCTGAGAACATAGTTTTGATTCTAAGTCTTTTAGGGCTGATTCCAAAGATGATCGTTCCTTTTCCAATGCCACCAAACGTTCATCATTATTTTTGACAACACTAAGCTGCGTTTTAAATGATTCTACGACATTCTTCAAAGAGGCATTTTCTGTCCTTAATGAATTCAGTTCCTCAATAAAGGGGTGAATATCTTTATTATTGAGAGGGTTTGCATCCCTCAAATCTCTATTCTGAAGGTCATGATATCCTGCTTCATTTCTTTCCTTTTCGGCCAACTCATTACGAAGTTTCTCTAACTGTTGCTCCAATAGTTCCACATGTATTTTTTCCTGGGTGGCAACTTTAATCAGTGCATCAGTCTCAGCCAATCTCATCTCTAGGACATTGATTTCTCCTCGCAATGCTTCCTTTTCAGCAAGAATCTTTTCAAGATCTTCAAGTGCATGAACTCTAGCCTGATTTAAAAGAATAATGTCTGCATGAAGAATATAAAGTTTTTAATAATAATAGGAAAACAAAATATTGAACAAAAAGTAAGGATATGAGAAAAAAATCCATAATGATTCCAAAAAGATATCTTACTTTTCTCTGCATTTCTTATCATGCCCAACAAATCCTCAAGTTGCTTACCAGACAACTGTTCAATCTGCTCCGCTCCATTTATGTTTATGGCCTATTTGATAATAGAATAATTAGTTGTTACTTGTATGAAAACTTATGTTTTAACCTCTCCGTTTTCTTTGCTAAGTATACCCATGTGACAATGTCTGGTTTTTCGCCGTATCTACTGATCAGACCATGCAACAAAATTTGCTCCGAGTACTGTGGGTTGGTAAAGGACTAGAACACATTTTGTACTTCATATTGTAATATTATGATAGAAAAGCAATACATGGTTCCAGGTCTAACTACGGAAAAATGGTTGAGATTCAAGATACGGGTACCATAATGTAATTATATATGTGCAAGAGAACATTCGTATCCCCTATTACTGTAGTAAATTGCAAGTTCGTTTGGCATTAAAAGTGCAATAAGAAACAAAAGCATTAGAATGTGAAGAGTATTGCAAAGTAAATAATTAATTTATCAACACATATACTAATACAAAGATATCCAAATAAGTAGAAAATTGCTTCAAGTACAAAAGTTAAATTAAATCTCTATAGATAATTAAAGAAATTAAGGCAGAGAGTTGGGACAAATTGTAGGGTCAGCTACATTAAAAGCTAAAGAATGTTGGTCTTTCTCTTGATTGATACTCAAATACATCTTGTTCTTTGGTCATAGGTCATTCCCTCTAAAGGCAATCCTAACAAGTGTCACATTAAGAAATTTAAATAAAACTTATAGAGAAATTAGTGAACTACGATCTCAACTCTTCTTATCAATTCTATATTATCTTTCCTAGTCATTCAAGTAGCAAAAGTTGGAGTTTGTATTCTTCTAGCAAGTCCTTTTTTCCAGTTTTAAACGGCATACCCCAATCGTTAATTATCCTCCCTTCTTAACAAACCTATTTAGGACAAAAACTTCTTTCAACCAAACGACAATTCTTTCATTTGGATAACAAGTTCTTGCAGTTTCTAAGGTATCACTCTAATCTCTTATCCGACATTTATGCTCTATGCATGCATTGCAAATTTCGCTACTAATTTTCCTTTGGACATTGGAACAATCTAGTTAAAGAAGTTTTGAGCAAACATTGAAGGGAGCTAAATTTCTGTACCATTGTGCATTACTTTCGAACATTCGATTAGAGAGAAACTCAATCATATCATCCATTAAGGTTTCACTCTTATTATGTTTACAACATATCTGATTCTTCTTCCTAATGTATTCTTTTCCTTATTTTGTCTTTACCAACGATTCATACAAAGAAAATATAGAAAAGAATAATGTCATCAACATATACTACCAGATAGATGCATCCAGCACTCGAGTGACAGAAAAACATGAATGATCTGTCTCACTATGAGTCATACCAAATTGTTGACTCACACTACTAAACAAACTCTAAAAAAGAAAAAAAAAAAAGCAAACAAACTCTGATAGAGCTGGACGTCATAGATCGGAATAGAGGATAGAGAGGCGATGACGACGGTGGTGATCGGTGACCGAAAAACACTGCTCCAATAGCGAAAAACAATGGTGTTGACCAGTGGCGACAGCGGACGGTGGTTTCAAAGAGAACAAAACTAAAAAAAAGTCTAGAAATTAAAAAAGAACAATTTCCGGAAAAAATTTAACACTCTGTTTACCATGGAGGCAAAGATTAAACCTAGCTCTAGATACCTTGTTAGAATAATTGGGAGAAAGGTATAGGCTGAATTCCTAATGCATGAAATAACACATAGGGTAATGTATATATAATAAGGAGTCATGTAGAGAATATGAGCTAAGCCCATTACAAGATTATTACAAATAATATCATATCTAATCATATCAAATAATATCCAATAATATCTAGCAATATCTAACACAATGAATGAACACGTGAAACCTTTGACCTTAGACGATTAACATTTGGCACATACCACATTTTTGTTTTTATTTTTCTCAACTAAGGAAAAAGAATCTTATTTATGTGAAGGAAAAAATGCTAATGTCCTATGCCTTGACTCAGCTTAGGGCAGGACTGACTCGAGTTGCTCTTGGGCTCAATTTGACTCGACTCAACTCGGGTCAGACCCAGCTCCAGTCGACCTGAATAGGGCCCGATTTGACCTAATCTGGGACGAACCTGATTTGACTCAATCAAGCATGGGTCAGGCTTGACTCGGTTCAAGGCATTAGCATTTTTCCTTTTACATAAATATGATTCCTTTTCCTTAGCTGAGAAAAATAAAATAAAAAAATTGTGGTATGTGGCAAATGTTAATCATGTAAGGTAAGAGGTTTCACTTGTTCATCCACTAAGCAAATCAGAATGTTGAATGCGGGTACAAAATTTATGCTTCTGAACTGTCTAATTAGATTCAATGATTTTGATTTGCTGACTGGTTGAATAGGTGAAGTTCCAAAAAAGCAGAGAATCCTCTCGGGAGGCATTTTCTTCCTTTTATTTGCGCCAAGGCCCAACCAAAGTAACTGAACTCAAAAGCTTATAAGAAGAAAACCGTTGCTCCTTTTTCTTTATTTCTTGAGTTCTTGTTATGATAGTAAGCAACGGAGGGAGAGATTGAATGAGAAATCGCGTCGAAGCTAGGAACATGTGTCGTGTGTGGGAACCTGAGTGGCTTCAACTGCTTTAACCAACCTAAAACCAATGGTAGGATAGTGCAAGTTTCGTTTCCAGCTTCTTGCAAAATGCGACACCACACCACTTTCAGATATCAATCGTTGTCTCTTAATCTTACTCTACACCTTATTCAGATTGTTCATGGTTTGAAATTCAATGCTTAGTCTATGGTATGTATTGTATTTAGCTTCCCTGAATGTTAAACAATTTTGCACATCTACAGAAATTTAGCTTCTTTGAATGTTTGCTTAGAAAAACTTGTTATCCAAAGGAAAAATTCAAACTCCAAATTTTGCTACTTGAATGACTATGATCATTCCATAAGAAAAGTAAAGAACCAGAAAATCAGAGATTCAAGTTAAACAAGGTTTCGTGGAAGAAGTAGTTTCCCATAATGTGGCAAATTGCGACTTGGATAAGTGTCTACATATTGTCTTTGGAAGAAGGTACACGAGAGAAAGAAAAAGACGAGAAATGCGAAAAGATAATAGATATGAGAGAAAGATAAACCTTGGAGAGGTTATCCGACGCGAGGTCGGCGTTTTCGAGGGCCTTCTTGCCGGCGACAAAGCAGGAGCAGAGGCAGCCGTCGAGGCGGCGGTCGTTCTTGCCGTCGATGTAGCCCTCAGCGGAGAAGCCACGGATCTGGCCGCCGAAGCGGGTGGGGAACTTGGAGGCGTCGAAGCGATCGATGGCGGTGATGCCGCTTTCTCCGGCGAGGAGCTTCTCGTAGTAGCCCTCGACGTCGTTGCCGAACACGGACGCGAGGCCCATTCCAGTGATGACCACGCGCTTCCTGGGGTTCTTCTGGCGCTGGGGGGCGGAGACGAAAAAGACGCGCTTGGCGGAGGCGGTTCTTTTGTTGGCGGCATTGCTGGGAGCGCGAAGAGGGTCCAAGGGAGAAGTGCGGAGGGTGGGGGATTGTAGCGCTTGCATAATGGCGTAGAATGCCGATGCAATGAGCACAAACAATTCCGATATTGCAGCCACTACACACTCAAACTAACAAGTGGTCATATTACAGCCACTACACACTCGAACTAACAAGAGGTCATATTTATTTTGATTGATGATATCTTCACATTTATATAAAAATACATTTATTTTACAATTTAAAATATTTATATTTTTATGACATTTTTTTAATTTTAATATTTAAATTAATAAATATTATTATGTTATTAAAATATTATTTTTTATAAATAAATATCCATCTAGAGAAAAATATTTGTATATCAATTATATTTTATTAATTAAATAATTATTTTAAAAATATTAAAAATAATTAACAATATCTTTTATAAGATTTTAAATTATTATTCGTATTTAATTCTTTAAGAAAATTATTAAAAGAAATTAAAATTTTACAATAAAAATAATACTTTTTATTAACAAAGTCTTAAATTTTATTTATTCAAAAAATAAAGAAATTTTAAATAAAAATTATTTTATGTTATATATAGATGTCAAAATATAGTTTTTTTCCAAGAACATGCTAATTCCGCTGCTCATATTTCTTTCTCTCTCCTTCAAAGCATTCGACAAAAGAAAAATGCTCCCACAGGCAAAACGCATTCCGGCCAAAATTCTCTGCCCCTTCTTCGTTACTGCCCTTCTCTGATTCCTCTTTCATTTCGTTTATTTTCTTCCAAAATCTTAGGTCTTGCTCTGTCACTGTGATCTTTGACCCCAATTTGTTCCCTTCAATGGCTGTTGTCAATTTTGGTAAAAATAATTGTTTTTGTGCTGGTGAGGTTCCAGTTTTAAGATCTATATCTTAAAGTTTGTTTCTTTTCTAAAAATATAAGGATGTATTCATGTGATGATTTTGCTCTACGTTAGCTAGGGTTTTCTTTCCGAAATTGATATGCATATGGACAATCAATGTTCTTTTCTTGAAATTTAAATTATTAATAATTCATGACTTATTCTTAGAATTGAAGATGCTTTATTGATTTAATTTTTCTGTTCTCTTCTTTGATAGGTTGGTTGTATAACAAAGATTAGTTCCACAAAAAGGTGTTCATCTTATTAGACATGCAATATATCTAACATTGGAGTTGGGAGGACAATTTGTTCTACTTGGTTCAAGTCCAGTGCCACATATTCAGGTCCGTGTTTTCTTTCCTTGTGGTTGAAATTTATAGGCATTAGGTCAAACAGTATAGAATAAGAAGATAGTCAATAAAATGCTAACTCGCATGCAATGTCGGTGGGATTCATTATCAACAAAATAAAATATTTTATGTTTTGGTGAAATAAAATAATCACTACTGATCCTTATCACTTTTGGGAAAACAAAAAACAAGTCAGGTATATTGTTATTTTTAATTTTTGGCTTACATCTAGGATAGCCCTAATACTATATCTGAATTTTGCATTATAACCTAACTTAACCTCACAATTTCAGTTTGTAAAGTGATATCAAACTTGCAGATAGTTATTTGAAAAGGAAGGTTGTTGAGTTCTTTTTTGAAAAAATTTAATTTTAAATGTAGGCTGGTTGAAATTTGATTTTTCTTTCACATGCCAACTCGTTCATGCCCCTATTTTTTTTGTCAACTGATTACCAGTTTTTTCTTCTCCAGAAAGAATTTGAGGGCATTGCCAACCACTTTCAGAATCACGATCATGCATGGTTGATATTGAAGTATGATGAATCTCTCGTGCAATTTATGCTGCATCTGATATGTTCATTCCATCAATCTTTGAACCTTGTGGCCTAACACAGGTAATGGTGAAAATGGATGTTCATGAATTTCAAATATTAAGAAATCTGCAGAAATTACATCGTAGAATACTATGATATTAAAACAAATATATGGTCGATTCTTCCCTAAAAAATTAGGATCTGGGTATGGCACAATTGAGCATAATTCTCTCTCTCACACACATAGCATCAGATAGTTGATAAAAGTGTTTTTGTTTCCAGCATCTATCATTTCAGACACGACTAAATAATAATAAAAAATACTAGTAATTTTCTGAACATGAACTTTACTTGAATTGCCACAAAGATTTGATACTAATGAAAGAAAAGGATGCAAGCAACAAAATACAATCTTATTAAACTGTGGCTTTACGATCACCATGTCAAAATGGTGTGGCAGATGTTTTTGTGTGTCGAGTATTAGAATGATAGACACTCATGCTTCCTATTTATAGTCAATATGTCAAATGTCCGTGGTGATAAACTGAAACCTTGAGATGTGCACACATTCTCCTCAGTGTTCTTGTGAAGTACCTTTATGCTGAATGACTTCATGTGTACTACTATTACAAGTGCCTTCTCTTTTCCTAATTCATTTTCTTTAACCAATTTTTCCAACAAGATATCAATGAGATATTGTGCCATACCTATTGTCAGAAAAACCGGTGACCAAAATGACAGGTTAATACATAGCATGCAAGATACGGCATGACAGCAATCATAGTTCTTGTTTTCTGAAGAATAACTAAATTCTGTCTCATTTTGTAGTGTTTTTGATGTTGATGATGATACGGTACCTTCACAGTTTCGAAATGGATTTACATTTGTGAATGCTGATGAACAGGTAACACAGTAAATTATCTTCACAGATGCGGTCATTTTATTTAGAATGGAGTCGGTTATACAAAGTCATGTCACCATTGATTGTCCTTCACTTCTTTTACCTGTGAACCTACCTTTCCCTCCTTTCAGCATTCTAGCGACAAGAGAAACATTATTTTTTGTAATAATACAATTTTGACAGGGATTAAACAGTGCTTTGGTAAGAGCATTGAATCTCTTCAAGAACAATCCTGAGAGTTGGAAGCATCTTGTTCAGAAGGACATGGACATAGATTTCAGCTGGGAAACATCATCAGCACAATATGAAGAGATCTACTTAAAGGCTGCCTCTTTAATTGTTCAATTTTGTCAGTTTTTCTACGTGGAGATGAGAGCTCAGAATTAAAGATCAACCAACAGGACTTAATTGAGCATCTCATGCCAAAAAATCGCAGATTGGGAATGAATATAACGAATGCGACATGGTTGCTGAAAATATGGTGTTGGTTCCATGCCTCATCGCCCATTTACTCCTTTTTTAGGCCATGGAAGCAATATTTCTCTATACTTTGACGAATTTTGGGTGATACCAACTTTACTAGGACTTGCAACATTGTGTAGTTCTTTTTCTATTATTACCCTTCTTTCTTTTTTCTTTTTAATACTTCAACAGTATACATAGGTCATACATGTAAATCGTGACAACTTTTTCCCTACAACAGAAAATGTATAAAAGATAAAAAAAGTGTTCATTGCTTGTAGCATATTCCTGTAGTTTGCAGAAGTGCATGATTTTCTTCTTGATTTACTAACTCTTTACGACTATTTTTTTTTTCCAGAAAAAAGAATATAATTTAATAATGAAATATTGGGAATACTCCAATCCGTATTCAACATATAAAGAAAAAAGTGAAGGAAAAAAAAGAGAGAGGGACACAACATGATAACTAGATGTTCAAGGATCTAGTCCCACACTCCAGAAACGAAACTTAGTTGGTTTCCGCATAAGGAACTACCTACTCCCCCATATTAAATCCACGGATATAGTTTCATTACAGCAATATAAAACATTGTCCCAATAGTTATGGGATTTATTTTTGAAACAAAAACATTATACTTTAATAATTTTTTTATGACTCAATGAAAACACTAATAATTAATTTTTATTTTTCGCACTAGAGACTAACTTTATTTGGGAATTAAAGAATTTTTATCATGTAAATATAAGATATCTAACAATTACGTCAACTCATCATATTACCCTTTACAAATTTCAGGTCGTTAATTATACTTTTTTCTTACACAACAATTTTTTTATTGACTACTGAAATGAAGAATTGAATGAAAAACTGAAAGAAAAATCAAAATTAGCCAAGATTGATTGAAAATGTGTATATCCTAATTTTAAATAAAAAATAACTATTATTTATAATTAAATAATTCAAATGAATACGTATATCATACTTTTATTTTAAAAATAACTATTATTCTACATATAATTCAGTAAATTTCCCACTTTCTAACACAACAAAAATGTAATGACCAATTAATCAAACCAACTAATAGATAAAATATAAAACTAAAGGAATTACATTTTTCTTCGAAGCCAATCCAAATCAAGGTGTTGCCTCAATTGACACGTAAAGTGGTTCGATTATTAACTACCCCTCGTAAGTTGTTGCACGTCTATACAGCCAATACTTTTACAGAAATAGCAAGCTTCGTTTTCTCGTATCTGAATCAAACAGAACTCACATCGGGACCACATGAAAATGATAAAAAGGAGTCCAATTGACTCTATCAGTTCATAGAGAGTGAAAGCTGAGTAACGGAAGTAGGAAAAGGAATATAAAGGCGCATAATTAATTGTCATAATCAGTAGCATTACTTGCTACACTAGACAATACATAGTTCAATATGATGATAAAAGTTGAATAGGCATTACATTACAATTATGTATCACGAGCAAACTTCTGGAAGTAAAAACCTAGTGGCCTCAGAATCCTCGTTAAAAATTTAGGAATTATGTGCCAAGAGCAACATTGCAGAGTTAATGTTGGTAATCAAGTACCACTCTTCATTCAGACTCAGGTGAACCGCCAGGGACCAACTGCATTAAATCCAGATAATGGTTTGTTAGTAAGTATCTGGATAACACCTTGCGAGGAACAACTAGACCTTGAATTATTGTCAACACTTCTACAGTTGGCAAATCAAATGATTTATTAATACTCCAAAAATTTCACGAAAATGGACAATAATTGAATATCAACTTACAATGGCAATGTTGTTTCCATTGAGTAAAATCTGATCAAGCTTGGTTATCCGTCTCCCTTCAGCAGTGATCTCGCTGTTGTATGAATGTGAAAGCAACAAACCAAATCAATTCATTACATGCCCAACGCATATGCATGTATGTGCATACATAAACATACGAATCACAGAATCAAAAGTTAATACATATCATGCCATAGTAAATTTACTCAGAACAAATTTACTCAGAAATGTACCAAATTTACTTCAACAAATTTGCACTAGATATTTGAGGCTTCTAAAACCACAAAGAAAGATCACATTGGGAAAGCTAAACAAGGTTTATTTAGCTATGTTCAGCACGAGCAGAAATATAAGATAAACAAACTGATGAAGAACAAAAAGCTCAATCATACAAGAAGTTAAAATCGTTGTATTCACAGCTTATATACTTCTCAGTAACTTCAAGGTGATAAAACTGCCAAAACGATTTTTTAAATGCCCCTCCAGAAAGACAATTGTAAAATGAAGATACAACAATTTCTGAACCAGTAACATTATAGCCGCAACATCACATCAATTCAAAGTAGAGTACAAACAATTTCTTCAAAATGTCAAGGGATAAAACAGAACCATGAATTATCGAAATATACAGTATAAAAACAACACCATTTAGAAGGATATTTTAAAATACAAGGGCAATCATACTCATCCATAAAACAATTTCATCCCTGAAAGTTTAAGAACCAAAACCACGGGGCACCTAAGGAAGTTTCATCTGGAGTAAAACCCTAAGTAGTCCTATTCTATTACATTTTACCATTCCACTTCGTACCCAATAAACACATGTTTTACAGATAAACAAGCAAATACGTACAAAATAAATAAATAAATAAAAACAGAAGAAAAACATGCAGCAAATTGTATAACTTACTATTCGGTAACATCTTCAAGTACCATGTTGACATAAACATCAAAGCCTCTAAGGGTACCAACAAGCTCCTTGTCACCCTTCATTATCACCCAAATTTTCGAACCTATACACCGGTCAATCAACTCTGCAATTTTCCACCACAAATCATATACTTTTAAACAAATTTTAATGCTACATTGAATTTACTCATTACCAACAAAAATTTCAAATAAAAGTATGGAATCAGTAACCTGACGGGAGAAGCTGTGACGGATTGTTGGCCATGGAAAATTGACGCTGAATTTCCCAAAACCTGCGGAGGATACACAAAATTAAATAATGAAGAGTTACGAATTTTTATTTAACCCTACCCGAATGTTGAAAAAAAAAGGATTTAGTAGGAATCTGTTTGGGGTGAAATTGAATTGGTATGTGAAAATGAGAGAAGCGAAGTTAAAACCTTGGTGGGAATAAGCGAAGTTAAAACCTTGGTGGGAATAAGCGAAGTCAAAAGCTTGGTGGGAATAAGAGCGAAGCCGTAGCTGCGTGATACAGAGAGAAGATATTGCCCTAACAGTAGCGATGAGGTGATGACACTGTTTATTTTCAATTCTATTGACTCTTATTTTTAAGTTTTTAGCTTAATATTATTTAGGTTAAATTCAGATTTTAATCCTTCTTTAGATTTTAATATGTAATTTTTATCTATTTAATACTACCTTTCCGATTCTATAAAACATGTTCTTCCCTACTTTAATTTTTGAATTTTAGAAAATTCATAACTTTAATTCAATTTTTAATTTTTAATTTTTATTATATTTATTTATATTTTTATATAATTATTTTTTTACAGTACTTTAAATGAATGTATTAGATATAAATTTAATTGAACTGAAATAAAAAACAGAATATATACTACATTGAAAAACAGATCAAAATAACAAATTTTTTAGTTTAAAAGATAAAACAGCTACAATATATATAGTGATTTTGATTTTTTTAGTTACTTATTTACTATCATTTATTTAATTAATTATTATCCCTGTAGGCTGGTTAGTAAATAGAACTTTATATCATATATAATATAAATTAAGATTTAACATTTATCTCAATTTAGGATGTCTGACAAATATTTTATCTAGTTTTACAGAAAAAATATACATTGCAAAAGTTAAACTTAAGAGAAAAGATTATTTCAAAATTACTAAAACAGTGATAAGGGTACAGTTATCTTATCTTCCCTTCCAATTCCCAAATGGAATTTTGTAAGTTTGTATCCCTTACCGCTTTAACTAGAATGATGACTGAACTTAATCTAATAATCCTCCATATTAATAGGTTCAATTTAAAAAATACATGTATTTCCTAATCTGGCATATGTGGAAAACATTATGCAGGTTAGAAGACAATGGAGGTTAATATAATTTATATGCCACAATACTAATACAACGAATGATTTAGTATGACTCAATAAATTTAGGACTAGAGTTGGTTGGGGGCAAAATTTTTTGTATCTTTAAATTGCATTATGTGTAATTGTATTTTTTATAAATTTTAATGTGAATTATTTTTATATTCGACTTGCATAATTAGTAGATTAAAAAGTCATTGAATTACTCACAACCTGTATTACGAAGTGAAATTTAACTTAAAATTTAATATTAAAGGTTTTTATTGATTATTATAAGTCTAATTCAATCCAAAATATAATATTTTTTAATTTTATTGATTATCACCAAACTCAATTCAAAATCTATTTTTTTTTGTTTTTATTGGTTGTATATTTTTTAATAAATTAAATAAATTGTTGTTATACAAATGAATGATAAAAAATATCAATGTATCTTTGTGGATTCAAGCTAACTCGTTTAACTCACAAGTGTTGCATGAAGGATACACTTTAAAAAAATTAAAGATCATTTAAAATTAGGGCTATACGGACAAGTTATTTATAGATCGAATTTATACGGGTGTAGGCTTAAACGGACGGACCCGTTTGTATACCCAACTCTACTTAGGATTTAACTTTTTCGATCTAATAGCTCTTTTGACATCAATGGTAGGTGTAACTTTATGAAACACATGATCTCCATCTACAAACTCCATGGGTTAACTTTGCAAGTTAAAGATGCTTTCATCCTATCTTTAATTCACTTAACTTTATAAGTGATATATTGTAACATCTGAGGTCCTACCAACATATTTTCTCGGTACAATTGAACCTTCTTTTCTTGTATATTTTTTTATGTTTTCACATCTTCCTTCTTCAACTTATTGTTTCTATTTTCTCTTTTTCTTTATCTTCCTTATATACCGAAGGACTAAGAAAATTAGTAGTTGTCTCAACTTCGTCGACTAGCTATCGCATTTTCATGAAACAAAAATCAATTGTAATAAATGTAAGGTGCAACAATTGGTACTTTATAAGAAGACACTTTTTCATAAGCTTAAAAATGAGAACTTATAAACGTTTTAAATTGGGTGAGAAAATGTGTAAAATATTCTCTTTAATTTAAAAAAAAAATCAACATATATATTGGAGTAGCAAATATTTAAAAAGATAATAAATTAAGCATAATTTACATTATGCTACTACAAGTGAACAAGTACAAGTAATTGTTTTAATAAGTTCTACAACTAATAAATACATGTAATTCCTTAAATAATTAGATGCATTATATGTATTCCAAACACACTCAAATGATATATATATTATACAATAAAAAAGACTCTAAAAATAATAATTCATTTTATTTTTAACACATAAAATAATAAATATTTTCCATTAGTAAAAAAAATCATAATTGGGGTTGGTTTAGTTTTGAAATAACAAATATAAATTTGCGTTTACAATGTTAAATAGGGCACTAGGAATGAAAAGAAACTATTATCATCTAAATGATGAAATTAATTAAGGTTTCATAGGACCTCTATCAGGTGTATTTTTGGTATGAACAACATTATTGTAAGATTGTATACAAACATGCATAGATGCCTTCAAAATAATCCAAGATAATGTTAAACATTACCATTATACAATTATGGATTATGTAAATATATACTTATAACTTCATTCAATCGTAAATTAATTTTTATTGGTATTTATGTTAACAGTATATAAATTAATTGATAATACAAGGATATTGATTTGTGTGATTATCTTAAATCTCAAGTACCAAAAATGTTTGAAAATAAAAAAATATGAAATGTTAAACATACATTAAGTGCTGGATTCATGAATCCCAATTTTCTTTACTTAGCTACTCACATTAATACCTAAGTACAACTTACACATTGTTTATGTTATGTAATTAGTACATCATCATTAATTAATATGTTTAATTAAGGTTTCTTTGAAAATGGATGGTTATTAGTTTGAGGCACTTATAAATCTCACTACAAACTTAAAGTTACACCATAAAGGCATGATTAAATTAAAAAATAACAGTTTTTTCGTTTATCCAAAAATATTATAAATTATTAATCCCTTTTTTTGTTACTATGCTATGAATGCATGCAATTTCTCAGACAATAAATACATATTTTACATTGAATTTATTTTAAGGTATTTAGTTCTTTATTAGAGCTATTAAAATCATTTTTATTAGTTTTTTTAAAAAATAACTTATTTACAATTTATATATTAATGCAAAAAGTAACAAGGAAACTTTCATACATTGGACGTGAACCATGACTCATTTGAGTATTAAGGATTCGTGAGATAAGATAATAAAATATTTTAAATTTTCTGAAATAAATCATTTGTGGCTTCAAGTATATTATTAAAATATAAAACTAATATCTATTATATATGTTGGCTCTTTTTACTTACAAGTTATTAATCATAAAGACTATTAAAGAAATTCATAATTGAATGAAATAGTTAATAAGTGTTATGGTTTAATTTTATTATTTATTAAGTTAAATTGCTTGACTTTAATGTTAATTTAAATAAAAGGTAAAACTTTAGTAGAATTATTGTTAAACTTTAATATATTTAATATTTTAAGAGAATTTTATGATTGACTTAACTGAAAAACATATATAGGCACAATATACTTATAGTACCCGTTGTCCAACAGTAAATTTTTTTTGGTAATTACAAGCAGTGGAAATGTCTAACTGAAAATCAACCTTTTAAAAAATATTACATAATGTTAGTTATGATAAAAATATATGTGGTATGTGATTTGTTCTTAGTGGTCATACTAATATAGAAAATAAACATATCATATGGATTAAAGTACCAACTAATATGATATGTCTACTTTTTATACCACTTATGTCTTATAATTGATGTAAAAATTGTCAATTTATATTCTTCTCTATAAACAATGGAATGCAACAAAATGATTATTTTATCAATTAATATAACATACTCACTTTTGTTGAAATTTCCTCATTATTTATTTTGATGTTTTAACTAATATATAATGTTTAAAATAACCAAATTAAAAAGTATATATTTTAATAATATTATATTAATATATAGTTAGATTATCTCTATACTTTTATCAACTTTAGTAAGTACAATTTAAGAGATTTTATATTCAAATTTGATTCTTTATTTTCGAACTTTTATATTTTACTAAAGTAACTTAAAAATTAGTATATTTTTTAATTTTTCTTTTTTATTAAGAAAATTAGAAATATCTATTTTTTAGTTTTTACATTTTCCAACATATTAATTAATTTTGCTTTAGTGTTTCTTTCTCGCTCTTGTGTTCCTTTTTTGCTTTTTCTGTGTTTCTTCTATGCTCTATGCTACTCCCTCACTCTCATGCTCACCTCTTTCACTCTTTTTCACTGTTGTTCGAATACAACGACATTGACGAGCCTTTGGAACTCATGTTATGGACTGTATGTTCGCATTTTTTTTCATTGGCATGTTTAGATGAAAATATATTTTTATAAATTAAAATTAATTTAAATTTTTTATGTGACCACAATCAAATATTTTTTTCATACTTTTATAAATTAAAATTAATTTACATTTTCCATAAATCCAGCTCGTGAAGAGTTGGAAAGCTTTCTCTATTATTCCATCTCGATAATAATCTTATTTTGTATAAAAAAAACAAAAAATTATAATTATTTAAGTGTAAATTTCATTTTTTATTAATTAAATTAATTTTTTATAGTTATTTAATAGTTTATTTCCATTAAAAGATAAAAATATGAAACATATTATTTTTTTAAGTATTTCAAATGAATTGTAGAATTTTTTAGTTTATTTAAATACACAATCAAATATTTTTTTTTTCACAATATTATTGATAATACTAATTAATTGTTTTATTTTAAAATTGTATATTATTGTTATGCTACTATTATAAGAGAGAAAAATAAGTAAAACAAGAAAAAAAGTTATAAAAAAGTATTAATTTATTATGACGGTTATTATTATGATAATCATAAAAATTTGTCTTCCTGTTATAATTCAAGTATTAACTATATCAGTTATAAAAATACTTATTATAAAAAGTGATATATGAAAAATTAATTTTATATACACTAAAGATAGCTTATACTTGGAGAAAATTGGTTCTTAACTCGTCTCATGTATAGTTATTTGATTCTGTTTGGTATTAAACATCTACAATTATTTTACGTATAGCTATCAAGTTATTTTAATTATTTTCAGAAAAGTAAGTGTTTTGTAATACAAAGTGGGAAGAAACAAGGTAAATGAAAGAAAAAATATGAGAAAAAGTAAGTAAAAATAAAATAAAAATGAAATGTACTTAATTAAAGAAAAATTAAAAAATGAATAAAAAATAAAACATTGAAATCCGCCAAGCTTAAATTTTATTTTTATTCAAAATGGCCAAATAGTCTCCTTTAATTCCATCCACTCAATATTACAATTTATATTATGTATTTCAAACAAAAGATAAAATATATGAATTAGGAACACATGTTTCTTTATAAAGAGAGTATGTTTAGATAAATTCATAATAAAATTTAAAAGGAAAAAATGGAAAAATGAAATTAATTTCTTTAGAAAGAAAAAATAATTTTTTTATATATTTTTAAAAATGTTTAAGAAAAATATGCCTTGAAATGGTAAGTGATAAGTATAGGAGACAGATAGAGTAATCCAATATTAATTATTTTCATGCATTTGGTACAACTTAACGTCACAATAATATCTAAATATATTAATAGGGAAGAAAAACCATCCCATTTGTCCAAGTGTGATTCTTGAAGATATCTATCTAAATTTCTATCGGTTTTGGAACTTTTAAAGACTCAATCTCATATCATTACTTTTGGATTTCTAATTTTCTTGAGAGTTTATCTATCTAAAGAAATATTCCATCCAATAAGAAGCTGTCATTCTAGATTTTGGATAAGCTGAATATATCTGCTAAACGAACTGTAAAAATGGAACATGGAACATGGTAAAGTTATCAAGTATGCATGCAGGGTAGGGACTCCATTGATGGCCTGCACAAGTGTGTTAATATGTGGACGACAATGTTTGTGCAGTTGTACCAAAGTGCTTATGGCCGTAGAATAAAACTTTCCAAACAACTGTAAAGTATTACACGAGGTAGAAACTACGTATTTCATGAGTCTGAATTCATGTAACGTGTAATGTAATTGCTCATTCATCAAAATGGACCCGCGTAACCATCAACCTTCACTTGGTTCTTTTCATAATTTCTCTGTCTGTCTTTGTCCTTTCTTCCTCTGCTCTGCTGATATCCGTTCGAACACAGCATCTACTCATTCAAAATTTGTGGTTTTCATGCACCTTGCCACAAGAGAGAGTGGATGTGGACCCAAAAATATCTCACAAACTCAAATGACAACCACATAGTTGAAGCCATTTTCCACGTCACTTGCGAAATGGAATAGCAAAATAACAATAATATCTAGTGGAATCCTACATTCATACGTGGAAGTCCCACATTGGTGACAAACCATAGTAAGAATCTAACCCATTAGTGGATTGAAAGGGTGCCAAGTGTACAAACACAATCTCAAACTTCCAATGAGATTGTAGCTTTAGATAGCCCAAGATAAGAGGCCAACCACTTCACCCCCCATATAAATCCTCACCCACCATTCCCAACCATTCACCACTCCCTCACCACCAAGCACAGAGCACAAAGCAAAAGGCAAGTTCTTTGCAACAATGGCTGCTGCATCCTCCATGGCACTCTCATCTCCCTCCCTGGCTGGCAAGGCCGTGAAGCTTGCCCCATCAGCCCCCGAAGTCGGGAGGGTCAGCATGAGGAAGACCGTCACCAAGCAGGCTTCCTCCGGAAGCCCGTGGTACGGCCCAGACCGTGTCAAGTACTTGGGCCCATTCTCCGGCGAGCCCCCGTCCTACCTCACCGGCGAGTTCCCAGGCGACTACGGTTGGGACACTGCTGGGCTTTCCGCTGACCCAGAAACCTTCGCCAGGAACCGTGAGCTGGAAGTCATCCACTCCAGGTGGGCCATGCTGGGAGCCTTGGGCTGCGTCTTCCCCGAACTCTTGTCCCGCAACGGCGTGAAATTCGGCGAGGCCGTGTGGTTCAAAGCTGGATCCCAGATCTTCAGCGAGGGTGGACTCGACTACTTGGGCAACCCAAGCCTCATCCACGCTCAGAGCATCCTCGCCATCTGGGCCACCCAAGTTATCCTCATGGGCGCCGTCGAGGGTTACCGTATTGCCGGTGGGCCTCTCGGTGAGGTGACTGACCCCATTTACCCCGGTGGCAGCTTCGACCCATTGGGCCTTGCTGACGACCCAGAGGCTTTCGCTGAGCTCAAGGTGAAGGAACTCAAGAACGGTAGGTTGGCCATGTTCTCCATGTTCGGATTCTTCGTCCAGGCCATTGTCACCGGAAAGGGCCCCTTGGAGAACCTGGCTGACCACCTTGCTGACCCAGTCAACAACAACGCCTGGGCCTACGCCACCAACTTCGTCCCCGGAAAGTGAGCGTCTAGAGAATGACTTGTGTACTCGAGAGTTTTAGATTTCTGTTTGTTGAAGTATATGTTATTGCAATGTACTTCAGATAATTTGAATCATCTTGTGTATCCAATCCAACTTAATGTTACTTGCTTTTTACAAACGCTGATTTTCTTCTCATATTTTACTCTTTTTTTTTTCTGTGCTTGTCACCACCAAATAGAAACTCCGATTCATTAATTCTAGTAAAAGAAACTTCGTTTCTGTTACGTCATAATGTTTTAACTCACAAAATTAATAACTACACAAAACAGTGCACATAAATGTCATAGTTCCACTATCTAGGATCCTGAATAAAACCGCACTTCTGCGTCATGATGATATAATAACCATTCAAAGATTAACAGGTACGAAAATCAAATTGTAATTTCAACATTGTAACACGTTCACGATGGAATCTGAATTCTGAAGTTTGATGGTCGTTCAAGTTGAGAAGAGGTTAACATTTGACCAATCATCACCAGCAATAGAATCTCATACACAAGACAGCACTTGATTATGCATATGCATTCAGTTTGCTGATGTGGTCTACAAACAGCCTCACAGTGAGAAGTTCTATTGGTAAATCATTAATCTGAAACGCATTTCAAAAAGTATTTTTAGATTTTTAATTTAAATTTCAGACTATATAATTGGCATTTATTGTTGAACGTGATAATTAGAGCCTTTATGGCAAAAAGAAAACTTAAAGGTTCTTTCATGCTCAAGGGAGAGAGAAGAAATTCCATTGCTAACTGAAAGTGAAAAAGAGTAGGCGATAGAGCAAGGGGTTAGATACGTAAGCGATTAAATGCCTACTTTAGTTTGATGAGGTTGGCTTCTGTTGATTGTGTAACCTTTTGCTTATAGTTTTTTTAGTTTCTCTTATTTCTTATAAGATTATCATTGCATACTGCATTTTGGTAAAAAAACCAATTTTAGAACTGAATAGATAAAGTATATCTGCATTTAACCAAAGGGTGGGGAGTAAAAAAGAATTACACCGCAGAAATACCAAAGCTGAACACATCCTCTTTGGTGGTTACTTCCTCATATAGGCAAATTCTGAGAATTACACCGCAGAAATATCTCGTTTAGAGAGTGAAATTTATAAACATTGGGTATACAAAGTTAATAAGCTAAGAGGATTGGAAACAATGTTAAGTTTGATATTTAAAAAAACTTGGGTTTGCATGATATGATAGGCAAAAGAATTAGCTCTGTTTCTGGGTACTGCTTAAGAAAAGGAAAAATATACTATCTCTACTATCTAAAGAGGTAGTGTTCTCCATGTTTCCGTGAATCTAATGTCAAATGTCTTTTCCCATTCTTTAATTACAAATCAATTAGTTAAAGTCACCGGTAGCAAAACCTGATGGAAGCTCTGCTAAGTGATCTGATGTTGGGTGATACTAAGGGAAATGATAGTCAATGTACAGGATATACTGAATATGACAGTACAATCAAAATAGTTCTACCCCTTTTCCATATATGATTCTATCCAAATTCCCATTCTCCCTGTACTCTAAAACCAAAGCTTTCATTTCCTAGCCTCCCAGGCATATCCAATTACCTTTACCAAGTTCCTATGTCTCATCTGGCTCAAGGTGTTGGCTTCTCTCTTGAAAATCTTGTCAGTATTTGCAGAAAATTATAGCAAGTTCAATCTTTTAATGGCCACAACCTGGCCATCTTTCATTTGACCCATGTAAACTGTACTCATAGTACTAGCACCTATGATGCTATCAGTGCTGAAGAAACCAGTGGCATTTTCCCAGTCCTTTGAATCGAACCTTTTACGAGCCAATGCAGAACTGTATTCTGGTTCCTAATTCAGAAAAAGTTCCCTCAGGAATAGTTCCCTTTTATTATGAGAAAGATATAGGGAACTGAAATGATCAAGTTCTGCCAATATTTCTTGGATTTTACCTCCTAAATGATTTCTTGAAAGGTTTTAGCCTAAGGAGCACGAACACAAAAACATATACCAATACATATAGAAAAAGAATGTATTGACAATCACTTTTTTAAATAAATTCACTTTGACAACTATTTTTTTAATAAAATATTATATAATAATAATAATAATAAATATAAATTAGATATTATAATAAAATAATAATTTATGAAGACATAGATTGAATGTAAGAAAAAAAAATGATGTCAAGGTATCAAAGCCCATAAATATAACACGCGGATACAGATATCGATGAAAAATATGATTAAATTAGAAAATTTAAAATACAAAATACTATACACACGTGTGTGTATATATATATATATATTTATATAAATTATATATTTATATAATTGGTATATTTATTACATGATCATAAGATTATTCCATAAAGTCAAGAATTTAAATAAAACCTTAAGAGTAATAAATTTATTTCATTTTTTAATTTAAAAGTCTAATAAGATAATAAAATATTGAATTATACATATAAAAAGGAATAAAGGAAAGCAACCAATGGACAACAAAATTCGACCATTCTCAGTATCATCATGTCATCGCATTTCAATTTCTTCTCCTCGCTAAAACAGGTATGTATGCGTAATTGTAATTTCAAAATCGTAACATGTTCTTAATGAATTCTGAATTCTGCAGTTTGATGCTTGTTCAGGTTGAAAAGAGGTTAAAATTAGACCAAACATCACATGCAATAGAATCTCAGATACAAGAAAGCACTCTGGGCTCTCCCATCTTCCTCCAATCTAATTGTAGCCAGCATTGTCCTTCCCAAGATAGCAGTGAACCTCCTCAAGCATTTCTCTCCGTTTCCCATGAATTTCCAACAACCCGTCAAAACCCTTCTCAAACAGATCTTGTTAATCCTGTAAATGAAGCTGAAGATGATGACATTGAGCGGTTAATGCAGCTTTTGGGATTATCAGAGGAACAAGAACAAAGGGATAGTTTTGATGATTGTGGTTCTTGTCACTGTGAAGGTGGATTTTATGCAAAAGTTGTTGGTGTGGAGGGGCCAAAGTGTAGGAAGGAGGTGCTGAGGTTAGATGGGTGGATCAAGCACTTTCTGAATGGTGGTGGGGAAGAGAAGCAAGAGCCCTTGAGATTGGCACACCTGCTTCTAGGGAAAGCTGCTTTTGCTTCTGATGGTGGTGCTGATAGAGAATTGGACTTCCCTTCAACTATTCAAGAATTTCTTCATACTGATCCTTCCTGTAATTGACAAGCCCCGTTTTCTTATTACTCTTGAGCTTTGCTGTTCATTTTATGATATTCTTCTTTCTGATTGTTATATGCAAACTCTATAGAAACGTCGGAGCCTTTATGACTAATAGAAAACTTGGAAGATCCTTTCACCATGCCCCTTGGAATATTAGGCAATTAACTTCAAAGTAGTTTGTTATTTTTCATTTCATATTAACTTCATTCTCCGTCTATTAAGAGTGGAAATTTCACTGTGCACTGTAAATGAGAAGAGGTAGGAGATAATGCAAGAGTTGGATGAGTAAAACGAATTAGGTCTTGTTTAGATAAACTTCTTCATTAGCACTTACAGAAAAAGAAAATAAGGTGAATTTATCTTCTTTTATAAGTTAAATCAGCTCATGCACATCAGCTTTCGAAAAAGTTAGACGAGAGAGATTTTATAAAAATTGAAGTGTGTAAGTGTATTTTGAGTTATGGAAGAAACTTTTATTATTTTATTTTCAAAGAAGTACTTTTGGAGAAGTTTATCCAAATAGTGCTTTTATTACTTAGTTTTTTAGTTCGTCTTATTTCTTGTAAGATTATGATTAGACACTGTACTCGGTAGTTTCTCTTGTGGAATTGTGAATTTTTTTAATGAATATGCAACCTACATTTGCATCTAAAGCAAAGGTGGGGTGGGGGAGTTAAAAAGAAAATAGCATGCAACAATGGACAATAGATTTATTACACATTTGTGAAGGACGGATGATAATTTCCATACATTTATTAAAAACTCAAGTCCCCTGCTAATTTGTTATCTATTAAAAAATATTGCATGAATTTCATCGTATCTGGAAAACTAGCATGGGTACAATAGTTTTGCTGTTTTTAAAGGCAACAATAATGTGGTAATTTGGAATCATTTCATTTTTCTTCTTTAGGAAAAGCAGCTCCAATAATTGGTTGGTTGGTGGTGTTTATCATTTAACAAGACAATGTTGTTTGAAGCTTCTCAAGGGCAGATAACACCTCATTCGCATAGGGTCTCTGTTCAGGATCAGGTAGGGTGCAGCACAGAGATAGCTTAAAGAGCTCTGCCAACGCTTCATCATGGTCTTTTGTAACATTCCAGGTCAACAAAGGATCCACAATATTTTCAAGATGTTCAATTCCATTTGCAAAGGCTTTTGCCACTAATTCACGCAAAGTGATTGGCAAACCATTCTCTTCCGAGAGTCCTGTCGGCCTTCTTTTTGTTAGGAACTCCATTACTATGATACCAAAGCTGAACACATCTGCTTTAGTGGTCACTTTCCTCGTGTAGGCAAATTCTGAGAATTACACACCAGAAATATCATGTTTAGAGTATAAAGTTTATAAAAAGCTTTTTTGTGTACGAAGTTAATAAGCTAGGAGGATCGGAAACAAATAAAAGTTATATTTGATATTTTAAATAAAACTAAGGTATGTATTATAGGCGAATTAGCTATCTGTTTGGGCACAAAGAAGGGAAAATATATTATATGTAAAGGGGATAGGGTTCTCCATGCTTCTATGAATCTAATAGAAAAGTGCTTCTGCCTGTCCCTTACACACGAGTGAATTAGTTAAACTTAGCTGTAGCAAAAGCTGTTGGAAGTGTTGAAATGATAGTCTTGCTGAATACGGTAATGCAGAAAAAATAGCTTTACTTCATGGTTGGTACAATCAGTTATTGGTGATTCAGTGTGAATTTTAACCACTGTCTCTATTATCTTAATACATTGAAGAGGTAATTTGTCTATTTAACAAAATGAAGGGGTGATGGCAACTAATATAGCATCTAAGAGCCCTTGAGGGGCGGGGGGGTTGACAGCTGTAGCATGGACTATTTATTTTCAAGCAACAAAATCAGAAGTTATGTAATTATGCAAGTCTTGGTGATGCTACCTTTTGTTAATAGAATAATCAAATTTGGACTCATATGCGTAGAACAGCAAATAGACACTAATGCTTGTTCAAGCCTTGAGCCCTTTTTGATGTTACTTCCGCTAATTATGACAATCTAAGGGGCAGGATTTACTCTACAGATCCAACAAGAACTAAATATGCATTTGAATTGCAAGTCTTCCATGAAATAACTGTGATGAAATCATGAAAGCATATTGTACATTGAAGATAAGAGATTAGCAAAGTAGGAAAGGCTTTTTTACCTGGTGCCATGTAGCCAACTGTACCTTGCACAGCTACTGATGACGACAGGGTACTACCATCTTGCAGATGAAGACCAAGTATTCGAGCTGTTCCGAAGTCACTGACATGAGCTTCCCACTCTCTATCTAAAAGAATGTTAGAAGGCTTTAAATCACAGTGCACAATGGGAATATGATAACCCGAGTGCAAATAATCCAATGCTTTAGCAATAGATACGAATATTCGGACTCTTTCAGATAATGTCCACCTAGAGATCACAGACTGATCTACCCCGTTGCCGTGTATGATGCTATTCAAATTTCCATTTTCCATGTACTCCAGAACCAAAGCCTTCATTTTCCCACTCTGCCAGGCATATCCAAGTACCTTGATCAAATTCCTATGTCTCAACTGGCTCAAGGTGTTGGCTTCTCTCTTGAAGATCTTGTCAGTGTTGGCAGAGAATTGTTGCAAATTCAATCGTTTTATGGCAACAACCTGGCCATCTTCGAGTTGACCCTTGTAAACTGTGCTCAAACTGCTAGCACCAATGATGCTGTCCTCACTGAAAAATCTAGTGGCATTCTCCAATTCCTTTGGATTGAACCTTTTAAGTGCCAATGCTGAAGTGTAGTCTGGTTCATGATTTACACTATCTCTTCCTTTAGAATTACAGAGTTTGGTGCCACGAATGAGAATTAGAATCACTAACACTAGAAGTATAGCTAGAGATCCAAGTGAAGCAATAATAGATATGCCCTTCTTGGAAAGTGAATGTTTTGTCTCCCTGCATGGCGATAAGAACTTAGTTCCACAAAGATCCTGGTTTCCCATCACACTAGATGCATTGATGTGTGTAAATATTCCGGTCTTAGGAACAGGACCTTCGAGTTGATTGAAGGAAAGGTTGAGATGCATCAAGTTGGAAAGTTTGGCAAAGCCCTCAGGAATAATTCCCTTCAAATCATTCTGAGAAAGATCTAGGGAACTAAGATGATCAAGTTCTGCCAGTATTTCAGGGATTTCACCATCTAAATGGTTTCTTGAGAGGTTTAAGCTTTCAAGCAAGTCCATGTGACTAAACGCATCTGCGGGAATAGGACCTGAAATACTGTTTCCTGAAAAATCAAGATTAAACAGATTTCGGCACCCAGCAAGTGTTTTAGGAATGAAACCTGAAAGGTTATTGTTTGAAATGTCAATAGCTTGTATCATTTCCAACATGCCCAACTCAGTTGAAAGATTTCCGACCAAGTGGTTGTAAGAAAGGTTGAGATACATCTGCATGTTTTTTAAGTTTGCAATGACATCCCCGGGCATTGATCCTGTGAGCTGGTTGTGAGAGAGATCCAAAACTAAAAGTTGCTTTAGCTTCCCCATGCTTCTTGGGATGGACCCATTAAGTTTGTTGCTATGAAGGTCTAAGTAGGAAAGCATCTCAAGCTTTGAGAGACTATCAGGTATTTGACCTACCAATTTGTTTTGATGCATGAAAAGTTCGGTTAGTCCTTTTAATTCAGAGAGCTCATCAGGTATTGTACCTTCTAATGCATTGGCATGAAGAGTGAGCCCCTGAAGCCGAGAAAGTTTGGACAGTTCTGGAGGAATTTGACCAGAAAACTTATTTTCAGAGAGGGATAGAGTAATGAGTTGATTCAAGTTTCCAATCTCTGGTGGAATTGGTCCTGTGAAAGAATTTACATTCAACTGCAAGCGTTGAAGTTTAGACAGGTTTTGGATACCTGATTTTATCAATCCACTGAAGTTATTCATTGCCAAACTTAGAGTGCTAAGATTTGAGCAGTTATAGAGGTCATCTGGGATTTCCCCAGTCATTTTGTTAGACGTAAGAGACAGGAAAGTAAGATTTGGCGACCTGGAAAAACCCTGAGGAATTTTCCCACTTAAATCATTAAAAGACAAACTTACATTTACCAGTCTAGTACAATTGGTAATGCTGGAGGGAATGGATCCATGAAAGTGGTTGGAGTTCAAAACAAGATACTGCAAATTATGAAGCACACCCAAATTTGAAGGAAGTTCACCTGAGAGGAGATTCTGGCTCATTGACAGATATGTCAAGTTTGTCAAGTTTGTTATTGATGAAGGGATCTCCCCAGTTAACTTATTTAAGTGCATGGTTAGAACTTGCAAAGAGTTCATATATCCAATCTCAGAAGATATTGTTCCCTGTAAGTTATTCTGTGAGAGACCTAGATGTGTTAATGATTTCAACTGGAATATGGCTGATGGGATGGTGGAATTCAAGTTATTCTGATGTAACTTCAATTTCTCCAACTGAACTAAATTTCCTAGCTCAGGAGGAATACTTCCAATAAGCTGATTGCCAGATAACTCAAGGCTTAAAAGATTGCTACACTTACCAAGTTCGAAAGGAATTTTACCACTCAGGGAATTTTGGAACAATTCAAGGTATTCTAATTTGGTCAGGTTTCCAATCTCTCGAGGTATTACACCTGATAACTTGTTTTGGCTAAAATCAAGAGCTCGCAAAGCTCCTAATTGACCTACGGAAAGAGGTATAGATCCTACCAAATTATTTCCAAAACCTGCAACCTGTACAAGGTTAACTAGATTCCCAATGTTTGATGGGATTCTGCCAGTAAGGTTGTTGAAATTAAAAGCAATACCCAAAAAAGAAGTGCAGTTGAATATGCTGTCAGGGAGGCTTCCATTCAAGAAGTTGTTACCTAAATCCAAATACTGCAGGCTTTTAAGGCTACCTAACTGTGGAGGGATAGGACCCGAAAGAGAATTGTTAAAAAGAATGAGTTCTGTAAGTTGAGTATTAAGATTGAGCTGAGCAGGAATGTAGCCAGTGAATGAGTTTGAAGTTATGTCAAAAACCTGAAGGCCTGAAATGTTCCCAATGAAAGGTGAAATCTCCCCTTGGAGTTGAAGACTAACCAGTGAAATAGAAATGACACGATCTGAAGATGGGTCACATGCAATGCCAGACCAGTTGCAGTGGCTGTGACTGTCTACCCAGTCTGCTAGAGCCCCATTTGGGTCACCAGTGATGGAGTTCTTGAAAGCTTTCAAGGCTTCAATTTCAACATCTAAGCTTGTTTCAGCATGGGAAACTATGAATGCAATGGAAAGGACAATGACTGTAGTCAAACTAATCTTTAGGGACAGCATCATTGTGGAATGTGGTAGAATATTCAATTGCAGTTTGCTGATACTAAAATGGAAGTAAGTGGAGCCTTTATATACAACTGATAATGTTTATTCATTCACCAATAATTTCAAAAGGCATGCCCCCCATCTGTGACAGAATGTGTTCAATGTACATCTAGGCTAGTCAAATCTTTAGCAAGGGTTAATGTTACTTAGAACAAAAACCGTGATAGTTTGGACGAGGATTGAGCATCTTAAATTTGACTTACGATGTCATCCCGGTATAACGAAACAGGTCGCATCTTCTACTGACTGAGACACTACATAGAATACGCAAGTCAAATATGGATATGCACGTATCCTCAAAGGTTTGAAAGAGAGTACGCAAGGCATATACTATTTAACATTAGGAGTTATTTAAAAGCCAGAAATAAATAAGTTGTTTTTTAATACCTAACATTAGGAGAAACCAGTTTATTACTTTGTAAGAATTAAAAAAAGAATAAGACTATAATTCGAAGTTTGATTAATTGCAAATTGCATTTGGATCAATGCGTGGAAAGTTGATTTTCCCAGACTATGGTTGAATACTGGCATAGCTACTGGAGTTGAGTCGTCTGTTTTTGTCTTTTTATAGCGTTTAGCAGACGAAAACGTGTTAATTAAGAAGTTGAGCGTGAGTAGTGGAGCAAATTTGGTGTGTATTAGTTTAGTATAAAAGAGAAGGCCTTAACCATAAGAAGAAAAACTGAACATGGATGCATATCACCAAACGCGCTTTGCAGCAAGTTGGGTGATGAAGACACCAAACAACTTGGTTATATGCAAGTTGCATAAAATAAAATCCAAAAAGATTGAAACAATGTGAAGCTGGCACATTGGTTAAGACGTGTGGATTGCGATATTACCATGGTTCAAGTTCAAGGGGTGACGTGACTAGCGAAAAACTTTACATGCAAAACAGTTACATTTGAAGCTGTGAATCAATAATTTAATAATTATAAAGATGATGATGATACACGTAAAATATATCTTTTCAACACCTCTTTTATAATTAAAATTCACTTTTAAAATATTAAAATAAAAAATAAAAAGTAATTTAAGGTGTCAAGTTCTGTCAATTTTTTCCTAATTATAATCAACTTTTTTTTCCATAATCTATTCTTTACTTTAGCACAAAAGGCAATAAAGTAGAGGAATGTCGATAGTACCCATAATTATAATCATAGTTTGTTCCATAATGTATTCTTTACTTTAGCACAAAAACCAATTAAGTAGAGGAATGTCGATAGTAGTTTTATCTGTGAAGTTGCATGTTTTATATCACATTATCATGTAATGATTTTTCTTATGAGAGTGCTACTAGGGTTACTAGGGTTGGTGAGATACTCTAGACTCCGAATTGGCAATGTATTTAAAAGTTAAATAATTTTTATATACTGAGAAATAAAAAGAAAATAAATGTTTAATAAATATATTTTAAAAAAGTATATCTGTAAAATTGTTTTTTTTTTCAAGTCATTGAAAAGAAAGTGTGTAAGTTTTTTCAGTTCTTAATATTTACTTTGAATCTTCTTGATTAATTTGAACTGAGTCCAATTTCACAGTTTAATTTCCGTCAAATAAAAGTTATATTAATTAATGGTTGCAAACCCAGTGGTTAATAGTGTTCTGGCCAGAAATTGCAGACGAATAATTGAAACTTGCTCAACTATTGTTCCTTTATATCTGTCAAAAAAACTATTGCCCTTCATTGACTTTTTACAAATTTTTAAGAGAATCATTGAATCATGTGATATATATAAATCATAATTATTGAGGATATTCATAAATATGCAGACTAAAGTAGAATTTTACTCATGAAAACCAGTTTAATATTAATTTTACTGGAAAGATAATATGAAACTCATTATAGACTCAGCGATGACAGGTGTTTTTTTTATCAGTATCTAGTGCTGAGAAGTTTAAGCAATTTTTAACGGTTATATGTTTAAATTTTATTGTCATTTTATATATAAAAATAGTTTGTTAATTGATTCCTAGGAAAAATATAATTATATGATCTCATATTCAATGATCAATAAAATTTATTCAAATATTTTACTCTGAATTATCATCTAGTTATTATTATACTTGATGTACATATAACACATGTTATATCTGTTCTTTATTACACACGTGTTACTTTGATTTTATTTTTCAGCAACATATGAGTATAATTTTTTAAAAATATTTTTCAAAATTGTATAGTTAATAATTGAAATTATAAATAACGTAATCACAATTAAAATCACAACAGTTTCACTGTCTAACGAATATATCCTATATTATTTATCACTTCAATAGATAAAGAACAAAATTATAGTTTATGATTAAAATTTAACGAATTTTAAATAATATTTTAATATTAATTAATTACTTGAAGGCTAATAATAGTTTGATGGTAAAATCTAAACTTGTTAACTAATATTTTAGGCATTAAAACATTGGATTCTATTTCAGTAAAATTTACTCTTATAATATAAATTTGAATGATCTTTTTGGATGACAATTTTTTTATAAACTATTTTTATGTGAAAGAAGTTAAGTATATATACTTATAAAATTAAAATTCTATGCAATTACTTTTTTGAAATAATATTTGTGATAAAAAAGTAATGGTTATTTAAGAAAAATAATATCAAAGTTATTGTTCATAACTTACAAAAGAATAAAAAATAAAGTTACGTAATTATCATGTTTATAGAAAATAATAATCACTTAATTTGATTAAATACTTAAAAATAATATAAACATCATAATTTAATTTTTTATTACTTTGATTAAATTAATTAATAATTTTTATTTGTATAATAAATTAACTTCAATTAGCTATAATAACTAAAAAAAGAACGCTAAAGAAATTTCATTTATTTAAAAGTATCAAAACATTTTGCAAAAAATAAAACAAGATACAACACTGTTCACATAAATTTAAAATTAAATGAAAATTTATAAAATTAATCTACTCAATATAACAATTAGATTAGAAAACATATTTGTGTGAAATTATTAAATTCATTAGCTTACTAAATTAAATATCTTCATTCAATTATTCTATTATGTTCGTGGATATACAAATCATATAGTAAATAAATAAATAATATATATATATATATATATATATATATATATATATATATATATATAAATATGGGTTTGATGATATACTCGTAATATGTTTTAATCGGAATGTATTAAGCCTATATCAATATCATAAAATGTAGAAGAAAAAATAACAACCAATGTAGTTTCTAAATATTTTCTCATTGTCCCCTTAGTGTAATTTTAACACAATAATAACACTTTAATAATATAGTAATAATTAGAAATAATGTAGTTTTATTTAACTGATAAAAATTTCACTACTACAAAAACCGGAATCCACGTCGGTTCTGGAGATGATTTCACGACGGTCCCAAAACCGACGTTGAAAGAGGCGACGTTAAAAGTAAAACTTTCAACGTCGGTTCAATTTGGACCGACGTTGAAAATTGAGGACATTCAACGTCGGTTATTTAGTTAACCGACGTTGAAAGGACCAGACTTTCCACGTCGGTTAACTAAATAACCGACGTGGAAAGTCCTCAATTTTCAACGTCGGTCCAAATTGAACCGACGTTGAAAGTTTCCTCCCATTTTTCAATGCAGTTTCTAATTTTCTCATTTACCCTAAATTTTAGTACCTGCATATCAAATAAAGGTCCAAGCAAAGCAGCAAACAATTTGAAAAAGCTAAATTTCAAATGAATTATATATATTGAATAATTATTTAAATTTGATCTATTTACAATTGTATAAATAAAATTACAATAAAAGTACTCCTATTGTTCCCTATTTCTAATTTCTAAAACTTTTGTGCCCACTTTTGTCGAACTTGGTCGATAGACTCGTGGGCAAGGGTTGGGTATCGGTGAATACCGGAACAAAATGAAAGTATGTTAGGTATCACAAGTAGGAAACTTTACCAATACTGCTTTTGGAGGAATAGGGTTTTGGAGGACTAACCTGTCTCCAAGTATCTCTCGATATTCCCAAAAACTATAAGCCACATCCAATACATTACGTAGTAGCCACATTCGTAGCTACCCGCTTGTCTATTAACCTATAATGAATTGAACAAGTCATTAATTCTGAAAAATACATATTCAATATTCATTAGAGAATTAAAAGTAACCTTACATGTAGGATTTCCCAATGTGGGTTAGTGGCTTTGCTGATGTGCATTCCATCAATGGTACTCGCACACCTTAATAGCACTCGCTGAGAAGTTATTAGTCAATATATGAACACTACTTATATTTGAAAACACAAACTTAAAAATACTTACCTATTCAAAATGTTCTTTAAATCGATATCCGGTTTTTTATTCAAAGAACAAAACCAAGTATACGCCTTCTCTGGACGATCGATGAGGAAGAGTTGCCAATGATGCCTTGAAAAATAAAATGTTTAGAATATAATTCAATCACAATAAAAACAATAATGAACTTATATTGACTTACTCGGAATAAATATGCTCCAAGATATATCCGCCTTTTAGAGGTGAGGATCCAATTTTGGATATATCTTTGGACTTCCTCCCTTCTATTTTCAGCTGCTTGGATTGATCGAGGCTCAAAAATCCATAGACATCCGAAGCTCCTCGCTCCTCGCCCAATTCATCCATCATCCTAAAAATGAAAAATAATAACATGTTATATATTAAATAATGAAATTGAAATTATAATAATAAATATGTACTTACATTGTCCAAAGTTGTAAAATAGAGATGTTAAGATCCATATCACCCAATGTGACCTCTGAGATGTCAGAATATGAAATGTAGAGAGGGAAGCTTGCATTATTTATCCCAAATCTCCTAGCATCCCAACGAATCTCAAAGGAGTTCGCATAATATTCTCGCAGAGGCATGGATCAACTCAACAATTGGATTTTTTGGGAGAGTCGCTTGTTTTCCTTTAGTATGTTCGTAAGCAAGACGACTTGTAGGCTTTCGAACATCCTACATGTTTAAAACAATACTACTTAATACGTAAATAACATTTTCATAAGTCATTAACATAAAAATTACATACCTTTTTAGAAACTTGTCTCAAGTAAATGTCAGGGCCAAGCAATGAATGTGTGAAGCGGCTCGTCCCACCACCTGTACTCTCATCAAGTAGGCACAGGGACTCGAGCATCAAGCATCTCGAATCTCTTCTACCACCACTCTCAAATAACCAGGTGGCAAAGGCACACCGTGGATGGTAGAAGCCCCTTCCTGAACTGAACCAAGGGCCACCAATCTTGGTTCAAGCAACCCATCCTCCACCAATAAGGCGCATCGTTTCATCCCAAAAGATGGACCTCGTGGATGCATGATATATTTCAATTAACATTTTTAATGAAGACATATATGAAAAATAAATAACGATTTTACCTATCGGTGCAAAGCAAAGAAGAGCAACAGGAGAAGCTAGAATAGGAGCAGGATTACCGGAAGTACTTCCCATTGTGCCAACAGATGGAGGAGATGGCCGAGCGTGTTGGTGGGAAGATGCCATCCTAACCGCCAAGTCCGGAAACATGCTAAGTAGCTGCTCCCGAACCTCGTGCCGCGATGACCGGTGTCGCCTTCGCCGTGAGTTTCTTCTCCAACTCTTCTTCATTAATTGTTGAGCTTTGGGTATTCTTCACTGGTGCCCCAAAATAATGTCGAATACCCACACCGGTCCCCACACCCCGAACACGGCCGGGTGTTCATCTTTACCAATAGCAAGTGGTCAAGATATCTCGACGACCACATGGAACGAAAGTTCCTCGTGTACACCGCTCCTCCAAGGAATCCTACAATAAATTTAACACATTATATATATATAAATATACAAGTGTAACAAATTAATCATATTAGGGTTAAAAAGAATAGTAACTTACAATCCTATCTCGCTATATATTGGGCCTCCTCGGATGTCATCCCACCTAAGGCTTTTGACGAGCTCTCTTCCAAGTTTGATGACGTTTAGGAGGAGATGGTGGGGGAGATCATCCTGGCTTATACCGTAACCGGCCGCTTCTTTTCTCCGAGTGCAGCCTTCTCGTACATCATTCTCTCGGACAAGAGATCATACCCCCACGAGACGTACGATGGGGGTCAAATTCTTCTTCCGAATCTCCTTCGCCTTTAATCTTTTCCCCGCAAAATAATTGATATTAGAATATAATACAATAACTTAATAAATTTAAATTCATTTATACCTCCCACTCGGGCCAGTCCTAATCTCTACAAATTTCCTCCACTCCTCCTCGGATATGCCATATCGTTGGCAAGGAGTAAGTCCCTTGCTAACGACATCCTCAAGCATAAACCCATTTCGTAGTTAATGTGGACTTGAACCGCCTCCACATTTTTGCAATGGTGGACATAATCTTCTTCTTAACCGCCTTGGAGTTTTCAATATCAAAATACTTCGCAAAAATAAAACATAATTAACATCAAAATTAAAAATCAATATTCAAGAAAAGACAATTGAATAAATTTAAACTTACCGTAATGTCCCGCCAAATCGATTCTTCACCGTGTCGTCAACATTATCCCAAGCCTGGATACAAAATAGATATCTAAAACATAATCATTAGTTAGATGAAAAGAAGAATTATATGTAAATATGTAAAAACTTCAAATATAAACTTAGAATTACCTTCTCTCGTGCAACGGTACCCAAGTAGTCGCTGAACCGGGTATGATGCGGACTGCACACCTTCCCAAGGCGTGGATCAACGGACACACCGAGCTTCTCTCCGTCATGTGTCCGGTCGTCATGCTCGCAATCGTGTAGCTTGCCCGGTCTTCTTTGGTGGATGAGGTGGTGGAGGAGATGACGGAGGTGAGGGAGGAGGTGATGGTGAAGGAGATGCCATGTGTCTCAGTAAAGAAAATATAAAACAATATAATTTATAAATCTTAAATACACAAACATAAAACAAATACATAAAGAATTTTAAGTAGAAACATACTTAGACAACTAAATTTTCCCATATCCCTTCATCATGATCATTACGAGTTGCATGGACCACATCCTCTTGTACATCTTTAATACTACTAGGCAATCGTGGTGAATTGGGAATGACAATGAAATCATCTGACTCATCTTCATTTTCATGGTTGACATCAATCCCTTTGCCTTGAAGGAGCACTGCACCACCTATCATTACATGGGTCTGGTCACGTAAAAAACTTGTTTTGCTTGATATGCCATGATGAATGGTTCTTCCTTATGACCTAGCTTCTTAAGGTCTATCATAGTAAAACCCATTTCGTCAAATTGAACACCGGTATTGCTATCGACCCAAACACATTTAAATAGAGGAACTCTAAATTTACTGTAGTCAACCTCCCAAATTTCCTCAATCACTCCAAAGTAACTTATGGATGCCATGATGGGGTTTTTATCCTTTGAACTAGAAAAGTGCATGGATGTGGCCTCAATAGATACTCCACTATTTTGAACTCGTGCTATTGTCATCTTGTGACTTTGTGTAGAAGGAATATCTATTAATGTCGTACTCAATCCAAGTGATGACGTTATGTTTTGGTCCATGAGCTAGCCATTTCAATGTATCGGATGCATGTCGATCTCGAAAATATTTGGCTTTTAAACCAACCGACAAAGTTGTTGTTATGCTCCTTCACTAACAACCGTTCACCCATTTTGGGGTTTTGGGTCCTCAACATTGATTGATGAGCAGATATGTAAGGAAGAACTTCATCCGTATTATTCAAAATATACAAGTGTGCCCGACTCAACTCGAGTAATATCCTTTGCTTGAACTTTTATACCACGAGTACCCTTTCCATTTATCCTATCATCATGTCGACTTGTAGGAACACCCACGGCTTGTGCTTTTGCCAAGTATTCCGAACAAAACTCTGTAGCTTCTTCCGCAATATACCTTTCAACTATAGAACCTTCTGGTCCAGTATGGATTCTTAGTATACCCTTTGAAGATCTTCATGTATCGCTCAATTGGGTACATCCACCGCAAAAAAACTGGACCACATAACCGTATCTCTCTTACAAGATGAACAATTAAGTGAACCATAATATCAAAAAATGATGGAGGAAAATACATCTCCAATTGACATAGTATAATTGCTGCCTCATTTTCCAATTGATCTAATGATTTTTCATCAATTACCTTGGCGCATATAGAGTTGAAGAAAAACATAGACGCATAATTGCATTTCTCACATTCTTCGGGAGTATGCCACGTATAGCTACAGGTAAGAGTTGTTGCATCAAAACGTGACAGTCATGTGACTTTAACCCAACTAGTTTAAGATCTTTCATTGACACAAGACTCTTAATATTTGAAGAGTATCCTTGTGGAACTTTAATACTCCGAAGGCACCGACAAAGACTAGTCTTCTCTTTTTGGACAAAGTGTGACATGCTGGTGGAAGATATGTTCTCTTGCCTTCAGATCTTGGATGCAATTCCGGACGTATTCCCAATTCACAAAGATCTTGACGAGTATTCACTCCATCCTTTGTCTTACCTTTGATGTTCAAAAGTGTGCCAATTAGACTATCACACACATTCTTCTCAACATGCATCACATCAATACAATGACGTACATCTAGATGACACCAATATGGAAGTTCAAAAAAAGCTGATCTCTTCTTCCACTTGCTTCTGTCAGTAGATTTCTTTTGGGTCTTTCCAAATTCAACATGTATGTTTTTCACCCGATCATAAACTTCCTCACCTGTTAACGGTGACTTAGCAATTTCATCCTCCTGGCAACCGTTAAAAGCTTTCTTCAATCTTCGGTATGGGTGGTTAACTGGAAGGAATTTTCTGTGTTTATTATAAATTGTCTTCTTCCCATGTTTCAATTGCAGATAACTTGTATCTTCTTGACAAATAGGACACGCATGATGACCCTTGACATCTGTATCCACTCAAGTTACCATATGTCTGGAAAGTCATTTATGGTACAAAATATCATTGCATGTAACTTGAAATTCTCCTGTCGATTTGCATCAAACACCTCTACTCCTTCCTCCCACAACAATCTTAAGTCATCTATCAAAGGACTTAAATAAACATCTATGTCATTTCCTGGCTGTCTTGGACCTGCAATCATCATAGATAGCATAACATATTTCCGCTTCATGCACAACCAATGTGGAAGATTGTAGATCACCAATAAAACTGGCCATGAACTGTGGTTAGTGCTTAAGTTACCAAAAGGATTCATTCCATCCGTAGCTAGTCCAAGTCTAAGGTTTCTTGCATCACTACCAAAACTTGGAAATAGACGGTCAATTTTCTTCCACTCGTGGAGAATCAGTCGGATGTCGAAGTTGTCCATCTCGTTTCTTTGCAACTGAATGCCATGTGAGATTTTTTGAATCTTCTTCATTAGCAAACAATCGCTTAAACCTTGGAATTATTGGAAGATACCATATAACCTTTGCAGGACAACCCTTTTTATGACTATCTTCACCATCACCATCACCATCACCATCGTTGACTTTGTAACGTGATACACCACATTTTGGACACTTGTCAAGAGATTCAAACTCTTTTCTGTATAAAATACAGTCATTAGGACAAACGTGTATCTTTTTATATTCTAAACCCATTGGACAAAGTATCTTCTTTGCTTCATACATACGGTTAGGCAATGTGTTTTCATCCGGAAGCATCTCTTTCAAAAGTTCTAACAATTCATTGAAACTTTTATCACTCCAACCAAACTTTGCCTTCAAATTCACCAATCTTAATACGTAAGACAATCGTGTGAAAGTTGTACACCCAGGATACAAAGCCGTCTACGAATCGGTCTTCAATTTATCATATACAGTGCATGTGCTTGAAGAAAGCTCTCCGACCCACATCACGAAGCATATCCTCTATTCGATCTTCCATACACACATCCTCCTCCTCCACAGTTTGTGATACTACTCTGGAATATCAATAAGTTCACCGTGCCATATCCATGTAGTATAATTTTTCATGATACCCTCACAGATTAGATGTTCTCGTATTATATCTACGGTTTGAACTCTTCCATTAACACACTTAACACAGGGACAATAAAATTTTCCATTCATCTTTAGACCATTTCGTTCAGACAAAACTCAAAAATTGTTCAACTCCATTCTCATACTCTTCCGATATACGACTTGCATTCATCCAACTTCGATTCATTTTAGGATTTTAGACTACAATTAAGAGTTAATAAAAACGTATCGGTCATCAATGAATTTAGTATCATTGATTACTATAATCAAAATTATCATTTAGTACAGCTTTGCTCTATAAGAGAGACAAACTCATTCTAACGAAATTTCATACAAAATCAAATACATAAACAACATCAAATAAAGCTCCACACAGTCAGATCATCAGAACAATCATCTACAGGCATTTAATAACCTAATCATACAAACACTATAACATTATTTAGTACAGTTTCCTAGAGACAAACTCATTCTAACAAAATTTCGACAGAGTTTCCTCTGTAATTTGACTAAACCCAAATTTTTACACAACATCAAATACATAAACAACATCAAATAAAGCCCCACGGGCACAGCCAGATCATCAGAACAATCATCTACAGACATTTCAATAACCTACTATCTACAAAACAAAAAACAATAAAAAACCCACTAACCCGCCACGGTAGAGCGGCAACGATGATCGGCAGCGGCGAGCACGACGAGGCAGGCAGCTGGCGGCAGCGGCAGCCGACGACGGCAGGGTTCGCGGCGGCGACAGAATGAAACCTGCAGGCGCGGTTCGCGACAGCAGGGCACGCGGCGGCGAGGGCACGCGAGGCGGCGGCGATGGCGAGGCAGCGGCAGCGGCGCGGCGCGGCAGCGACAAGGTGAAGGCAACCACGCGGCGAAGGCAGCGGCGCGGTTCGCAGTGCAGGATTCGAGTGCCAAACGGATTCGCAACGCGAGAGGGAGGTTGGCGGCGCAGCGGCAGGCAGAGCGGTGGCGTCTCGGAAGGAAGGGCGTTCGCGGCGAGGAAAACCAGAAAAACCAGTGCGGCGGCAGCGGAACTCGAAAACGAAGAACGAAAAGTGAGAAAGAAGAGGACGCGGGATAGTGTTATAAAGGGCCTTCTACGTCGGTTATTGGGCAGAACCGACGTAGAATGTGAGCGACTCAACATTCCACGTCGGTTTCTACCAGAACCGACGTAGAATGTTAGATCTACAACGTCGGTTCTGATAGCAACCGACGTGGAATGTTGAGTCGCTCACATTCTACGTCGGTTCTGCCCAATAACCGACGTAGAAGGCCCTTTGACACTCTTTTACGTCGTTTGTAGTTTAACCGACGTAAATTGGCGACGTTAATTCCTATTTCTGTAGTAGTGTTTAAAAGAGGAATACCAATAAAAACGAAACATATAAAGAAAATCCTAAAATTAAGAGCCACAAAGATTTAAGATGGAAACTTATTTCATGGCTAGGTTTGAAAATTCAAATGTATCAACAAGTGAAACCATATATAAGTGAGAAAAAAAATCCACAAGTCATTCAAAATCTTATAATAAACAAGATCTTATAATAAACAAGATAAGTTAAGTTTTTCTTTTTCAATTATTATCTAATTTTAAATTTATATAATTTATGATCTGTAATAAATTATGATTGGTTATTGTTTTAATTTTAGAACACTGATTAGAGTGTGATAAATGGACACATTTAAATGATTAAACATATACTTAGGTAGATTCTTACTATACAAAACTTTTTATAGCTTATATTTCAAATATTATTTAATTTTTATAAAGTGTATTTGTTAAGTAAAATTTATAAATTTAAAATTTATTTAAGAAACGAAACACAATTTTAAAAAATAATTTAAAAAATAAAAATATATTTAATCTAATAAATATTAATTCTAAAGAACTATTTGCACATAAAGGGTTTGGCTTTGTTGCAAAAAGATGTAAAAATAAAAAGGATAAATTTAATTAAAGATGTTAGAAAAAAAATTAAAAGAGAGAATTAGAAAGTAGAAGAGCTTATTAATATTTTCATATTTTTACTTATTTATTCATCTGTTTTTGTTATCTTTTTGTCTCTTTTTTTTAACAAAAAAACTTTTTTTTTCTATTTTATTTTTATTTACTATATTTAATTTTCTTCCAGTAGAGCTTAAGGTAAACACAACACTTTTTAATATAAAAAATAAATACATTTATTATATTTAATGTTTAAGGATAATTATATGATTATTTTTCTTATACGAACATTAAAAAAATTTAATTACCTTAAAAACATCTTTAATGTAGGTATCTTATTTTAAGAAACAAACATTTTAATTTTTCATTGGAACGTAAGTCTACATTATAGAGAAAGTTTTTAAAAAGTAGCTGCTTATAAATAAGAAAATAATTTATTATTTTTAATTAAAAATTGAATTAGTATTTTAAATTTGAAACAAAAGTTAGTGTAAATAAAAATCGTAAGAATGAGTTGGTTAGTTTTTCACCACTGAAACAAATTTATGCCTGAGTTATCAAACATGATGTGTGATCATAATGGATTGTTTTGATATAAAATAACATATCTGAAATCAATATTTTAATTTTAATAAAAGTATGTGAAAATTAAAATATAAGAATATGAGTTATATTTAACTTTTTTTAATCATTAAAGGAACGTGTATTGGAATATTTCTATCTAAGTCGTGCAATATGAAAAAGGAATATGGTTGATGGTGGACAACGATCTGATAATAACCATGATCATGAATAATTGGATTTATATATTCATAGAAATTGCCTTCATCTGTAATCTTTTCCTTTCCAAGTATACATGCAGAAAAACAAATGCATGTTCTTCTTCCTGTTATTATCTTTGAAATTTCATTCATCCAAGGCATCATTTGTCTCCCTTATGAGTATATTATAACATGGTATGTTTCTATTTACTGTAAAGCTAATAACAAAAAAGGGACAACTATGGACGGCCATTATAGATAATAAGCACGATCATCAATAATCAAATACTACTTATAGAATTTTTCTTCAGCTGCAATTTTTTCCCGTCAAAGTATATATGCAGAAAATACATGCATTCGTCTGTTCCTATACTCCTATCTTCTAAATTAGTAGCTGCACATTTCCAAGATGTCGCTGAAAATCTTAGTTATCCTTTCATCTTCCAACAAAGTGTAAAATTCTCTTATTATCATATTCCAACCGCTTTATATAATCTAATTAATGGGTTATTAATTGGTTTAAAACTAATAGGAAATTAACAACAATTTATGTGGCAATATTACTGCCTATTCCTCTATTTATACCATACCCTTTCATTTCACATTACAGAACCTCTCAAAGGGAAATAGCACCATTTGGCTCTCTGCAAATTCAAAGCACACACCATGGCCAAATCAACTGGGTCACTTGTCTTTCTTTTTATTTTTCCTCTGCTCCTCTCATGCAACAACTTGGGTAATTAATTCTTGGTTGCACCCTAAAGTTCCCTTCTATGTGAATTATCCTTTTACAATTTCCACAGAAAGTTTATATTATTTTCTCTATATTATATGCTAGTATATTCTCTTTTTTGGTTGACTAAATTCCAATACCCTCCACAATGCTTAGAATTGCTTGAACTTTTAATTTGTTTTGACCATCTTAAATGTGTGATTAATTGGTTGACTTGTGCAGGAGGGCATGTGAAGTTTGCTTATGGATTGGTGAAAACTCATGACCTTAATCAAGTTAGTATCTTTCATATATAAATATTGATTAAAGCTGATAGTTTGTTTTAAATAACAGGAAGCCCAGAAGAGTTGGTGCGTAGCAAAACCTTCATCAAGTGATTCTACACTGGAAAATAACATTGAATATGCTTGCAATGTGTTGGGTGATTGCAAGATGATCCAGCCAGGTGGATCCTGCTTCGACCCCAACAATCTGTTGAACCATGCTTCTGTTGTCATGAATCAGTACTATGCATTCAGTGGTGGAAACGGTTGGAACTGTTACTTCTCAGGCTCTGGTCTCATTGCTATTAGTGACCCAAGTAAGCTCTTTATATTACGTGCTACCAATAACACAACCATATTATATACATGTTCCCTTATAAGAAAATAGGAAGAAGTATAACATGGTGTTCATTTGAGGTTATTATTAAAATATGTTTTGTGTTCATTTTGTTTTCTTTGTCTACAGGTTACGATAACTGCAAGTATGCTTAGAGGGAATAAGCGTAAAGAAGATATATATTTAGTCTATTGGCTATGTTTGATGCCCTAAGTTTATTATTATTGTAGGTGGTGTTAGGAATAGAAAGTTCATTATTCACCACTGTGCTCTTTTCTATTTCAGTAAGTTTAGTGTCTCTGTATTTCATTGCTTAATGAAAAAATACAATGCTTCAGTTTAAAGGTTACAATTACAAAAAGAAAGTAAAAAACAATGCTTTTCAGTTTAAAGGTTGTAATCACAAGAAGAAATAAGAGAGAGAAAAACAGCACACAGGGGCATTCCGAGAATTGAACTCGGGACCTCTCGCACCCTAAGCGAGAATCATACCACTAGACCAAATGCCCTAAGTTGGTATTTCAGAAAAGTAAACTTTATTAAATGCTAATTTAGTTACTGTTTAATGTTATATATGCAAAGATTAAAACTAAATAACAATTGTCAAACCCATCTTAGTTTTTATTATGTTTGAAATAATAAGATGTGAAATTAATTTCCAATGTCTTAATTTTCTCATCAAGCTCACTTTTTCCACACACACAAAAGAAGAATTTTCCTAGGAAGAACCTATCTAAAATCAATGAGGACAAGATGATAATTGCAATAAAACAAAATAACGTTCCTTAAACTTATTTAAATTCAAATGGTTTCACAACAATTTTTTTTTTCTTTTTAATCTTTTGGACAGAAATGAAGTTACCAATTTTTACCAGCCCACTGGTATGAAGAATTACAATGACCATTTATATCACACTTTGTAATATGGCTATATCAGTTACACTTTCACTTTTGAAAATTTTCATTGCGAAGCTTTTTTTCACTAGATTTTTTAAAATTTCTGTTTGGCAATTACTAAAGTTTTAAAGCTTTGGAAAATTAACAATTTAACTTTTTCACCCTCAAAAAAAGTTTTGAAACAATTTCACCTTCTTTTATTTGCATTTAATGGATAACTGGATAGTTTTTAAATTTATGTTTTATTTATTACTAATTATTAATAATGAAGGGGAAGGAAAACTGAAGGAACTAGAAATCAGTAATCAGTAATACTTACAAACCAGGAATCAAACCAGCAAACGTTTCATCTCTAGAAATTTCTAATTATGGTCATTAAAACAGGCACTTCAAACTTCTAATTGAAATTTTAGAAACGGTTTAGTTAAAAAATATTTTTAGTTATAAGATAATTATTTTCAGTTAATTAAAAAAATGAGTTTGAATTATAATAATTATTTAAAAACTTAAATTGTTTTTGAAATTGAATAATTAGTCATGGAGAAAAAATGGGTACGTCAACCACGATAAGTTTTACATGGACTTGCACGTGCCATTTTTTCTTCCTTTCTTTTTTTATAAGCTCTATCACTTATAGTTCACATTAATCTAGCACACTTAATATATCATTTGACCATTACACTGCTTAAGGTTCCTCTGTTTAATATAAATATTATTCAGTATATGTTTGCTTATATATATATATATATATATATATATATATATATATATATATATATATATATCGATAACATTCCTGATTTATATTTAAGTTAAAGCTATTTTAAATATTTTGTACTTTTATATTTAAAGACTTTAAACACCAAAATATTTCACTTTTAAATAAATGAAGGATTCACTTCTTAATTTAACATATTTAAAATAATCCTATTTCTCTATCTTATAATAGGATTGATTTTAGAAAGTTAAATTTAATATACTCTCTAAATTTGATAGGTTGTCTAATATATGTACATACATATTAAATTAAAAATAAATCATTCTTATTCACTCGTATTATATATAAAAAACTCTAAAAAAATTAAATTTAAGATTATCCTCTCAAAATACATTGCTTAGTAAATTTGGTAATTGTTTTTTTTATCAACAAAAAATAATGTATAAAATAGAACACCAAATAGAAATGTTCAACTCATATACAAGAACATAAAAATAAAAAAAAATACAATATGTATTATAATCTCAACTTTTCTCCAATACTAAAAAATAAGATGTATAAACTATCAGAAAACATTTAGACTGTTTAAAGTCAGATCCACATTCAAAATAAAAAATGTGTAATATAAATTCTCCACATACATGACTATGAATGATATGGTACATATTTAAGAGAGTATATATATACAAAAATTTTCTTAAAAACTTGAGGCATGGCATGACTTAAGTCTAGTTCAAGAAGGGAAGCAAGAATATAAAAAGCGTATTGGGAAAGGACTAATTAAGAGAAATAATTGTTTTTAAATATTATAAATTACAAAAATAATTATTTATCTAAAATAAGTTAATTATGCAAAGATGCAACTGATAAAATGCAAAAAATGATACCATAAATTTCAAAATCATAGTTGAGCATTCCCATATTTTAAATTTTGTCATGAAATTGCATAAAACGTACACACGATGTCATATGATCTTATCGTATATTTGAAACTCTAATGGGAATAAGATCCTCAGCAAAGGGAACAGTTAGTTGTTCATTTTCAATGGTTGGGAACTAAATATGTATTCGTTTGCTGTGAATGGAATAATTATGTACTTCAAGAATTTAATGAAAGACTTCAACATATTAGCGTTATTATTACTATTGTAAAATCATGATATTTCAAAACTAGGTAGAGACCCTATACTATACTCCATCAATCATAAGTTATATGTTATAACATCTCATAAGTAATGGAATATTTTTCTACTTGTAGTTATGTATTATGGAATAATTTTCTACTTCCACTGTATTTAGATAAAATGTTAAAAATAGTTTATGTTAATTTTGATGATACAAAATATTTGTTTTCGAGTGTAACAAGTTTTAAGCTGAAATTCACATTTAGAATTTTACTCATCATGCTATTGATATTATTCATGATAAAACTAACCAAAATTATAAAATAGTTTTATAAAATTAAAGGTGACCTAGCCGATAGACTAGCCTCCTAGTCCATTAATATGTTAAAATGTAGTGAATTGGGTCAGTGTTTGTAGTCCACCAATCCGTTCTGCCATACTAATGGAGCAGGATATGTTTTTTGTAAATTAAAAAATAAAATAAAAAATAATTAAAAAAGTAATTCTTTTGTATTACATTATTTAAAAGATACAAATCTTTAATAATACAACAAGTTAACTCATATTTAATTAAGTTGTAATTATTAATTATAATAAAATAATAATTATTTTAGTTTATTTAATTAAAAATATTAATTAATCAATTAAAACTTAAAAGAAATATAAACATTAAAAAAAATTACGCTGAATTTAATACCTATTAATAAAATATTTTATTTTAATAAAAATTAATAAAATATTTTATTAATATTGACTAAACTAATATTAACTGAAATAGATTAAAAATATTTTTTTTAAATTAACTAAACTAACATTAACTTAAATATATATAAATATTAAAATTATGTAAGATTAGAGTCTATCAAGTTGACATCATAACTTTATAAAATATAATAAATTTAAGAATTAAATATGTTTTTATTTTTTAGATTATTTATCAAAATTATTTTTTATCTTTAAAATAAATATCGAATTCGTCCTCGTATTTGTGAAAATAATATCAAAGATCTTTGATTATTAATATTTTTTAACTAGTAAACCTTTTAGCTTTTCAAAATCCAAAACAGAAAGAAAGGAGAACAATGTTACATGAAAAAAGCTACAACTCACGGGTTCATTGGTGTGTGTAAGGTATCACTAATAGTAAAGGACGTGAGTCAAATGTTAAAGTCGTTTGCTAACTAAGATCTTTGGTATTAGTTGTTAGAAATATGGGTTGAATTTAAGAGGGAGTAAATTGAACTTTAAAAGATTTTCATCTCTTTAAAGGATTTCTTAAAAAAAATAAGATTTCCTATGAACCAATGCTACCAAGTGTTCTTGAAATATTCTTGTAATGTTGGAATCAATGTATTTTATATTTGGTTCATTTAAAATTCAAAAACCAAATTCAAGAATTAAAAAAGTATCTCAAAGAAGATTATGTCTAGGTGCTCAATCATACAAATCAAATCAATCCACTAATTTTTTTCTTTTACAAGAACCCTACTTAAAAAACAAAATGGAACCCATAAACATTTGATCTTGAACTCTACAAGATTAACATCACCTTTTAAAACTCTATTACAAGACTCTTCTTAATAACCATGATAAAAAAATTACAATTCAACAAACAATTACTAAAAAAAATATGAAACAAAATCATCTGGATAACTACACAACATTGTATCTCAAAAATAGATCAAGAAAGTAAAGAACACTATCACTATAAAAAAATTTGTTTTTACCAACTATATTAGTGACCTATAAAATGATGAAATTGATTAATAATTGAATTAGAGATTAATGTAGAGTCTAATATAGTAAGTAACTAATGTTAGAAACAAATTTAAATTTTAATTTAAGAACCAATTTAGTCACAATTATATAAAAATTAATTTCATAATTTTTTAAAATCAATAGCAAAAAAATATAGTTTCCATTACAATAAAAACCATTTTAAATACCAATATATTACTAGAATTTCTTATATATTTTATGAAAAAATTTCTACAAATTTATAAGAAATTTATAAAAAAAATAACAAGAAACTATTTTCTTACAAATTTTTATAAAAAATTTGTAGAAAAATTCTCATAAAATATAAGAAATTTTAATAGTGATAATTTTTAATTTAATCACAATAATATTAATTATTTTTTATTTTTAATTTAGTTTATATTTAATAAATTTATTGTAATGAGTAGAATAATATTAAAGTACAATCATAACGAATCTTTAATAAGTACATAGAAAATCAGAATAAAATATTACAATTATATGATTCTCACGTGTATTAAAGAAAGTGAGAGATTTTCTGTAACTAAGATGAATAAAGACTGAAATTTCATCACCTTTAATTTTCTATTCTACAATCTCTCTAGCTAGTTTCATAGATGAAAGACACATATAAATATACATACTTATCAAGAAAGAAAGATACTTGTTTCGATATTAGGGGAGTAAATAATTATCATTATAGAAATATTTCCCTTTAGTCCAATTATCATTTTATCTTTTATTTATAATTTATTTATTTAACAAATCACATCTCTATAACGCTCACGTTTAGGGTTGTTGGTCCTTGTGACATCATAAATGATTCTTCACATAAGCCCCGACCAGCTGTCGATGTTCATAGGATTTGTGATACGAAAAAGAGGCTTTGTGTGTAAGAAGTGAGTAGCATCAGATTCCCCTTTCAACATATTTAAAACGCAGGCTTAGATAGCAGAGAACATCAAGGGAAAACAGCAAATTAAGAAATCCACTTAGAAAAACAGATTGAGAGAGAGATCCTTAGTTTCCTTTGACAGCATGACTTTCTTATGCAGCCTCTTGGGTTTGGGGCTTTCGGGGGGATATGGCTACCGCTACCCTGTTGTAAAAATCAAGGTACCTTGTGCGAGTAACAACAACCCTCGCAATCACAGGAGGAGGCCCGACACTCGCAAGACTAACAACAACAAGAAGATTCACAACCCTAGCAAGGGCAACAACGGGACTAAAAGTTCCTTCAACAACTCTGGTTCTGGAAAGCAGAATTTCGGAAATGGCAAGTTCAACACTGGTGCAAAAATTAGCGGGAATCGCGTGCCTAGCAATAGCAACAATGGAACTATGAACTCCTTTAACAACTCTGGCTCTGGAAAGCAGAATTTCAGAAATGGCAGGTTCAACACTGGTGCTAGGATTGGACGTTGATTCTCCCCTTATAACTAATTACTACCTTCAAGTTGTATACATATATGCATGTTTGAAGATCTCTGCGAGGGTTCTCACAACACGCATATGGGGAATAATAACACTCTAAGTGCTTTATTTTGTGTCTTGTGTGTTCCTTAAGTACTAGTGTGCTAATAATTATAAGTAGTGTGATTAGTGGTGAAATAATTAAGTATCCGAATTTGTGCTACACTACTGTTACTATTCTAGTATCTAGTATGTTCACTATTTTCATTCTTTGCAACTTTATCAATGATATGAGACGTGAATGGTGCAAAACCTGTGTATGTTTTTCTGCTATTGCTGTGGTTTCGGTACATGGCATATTTTCTGAGAAACTCATACATATATTCTGTTGGACTAAAAATCATGATTTCTACGGTTTGAATTTTATTAATCTGACTTATAATGTTTAGTTGTTAATTATGCTCCTATAGTTTATTTCTATAATCATGCATGGCTAAATCTGTAGTTAAATCAAGCATAAATAATAGATAAAGAGGTAAATGATATACAAGCAGGATGTAGTGATGAATGAGTGCAAGGAATAAGTTAAAAAGAAAACTTATATCAAATAAATTCCTATCATTTTATTAATTATAAATAAAATGGTAATAAAATAATATTAAAATGTATGAATTATGGTATCGTTACTCTTTTAATTTAAAAGGTCAAATTAAAAGTTTTTTCAAAGGTAGTTGCAAACTGAACCTCGATAATTTATCTTGTATACTAAGTTTAATTTCATAAATGTATTATTTTCACACCCAGATGATATTTCTTATATTGCATCAAGAAACCTGAACACATATTATTAACATCGAACAAATCTAGTCACATCATGATTTAGGTTATTTAAGTTATATTATACATCAAACTTGGTAAACATGACTCAGCCCACAAGGCCTAAAAAGTTCACAATGTCAAAAAAACCCACACACAAAAAAATCTCTAAGACTAAAATATGCAAAAAAAAATCCTATAAGTTAGGATCAACTCAAGTTTTCCATTAGAAAAGAGACGAGTTGGTAGATTTTGAAATATTTTGGGTGATATGTATACATTATGTTGACTGAGAAATTATAGGTCTTTGCAAAGGCTCTTTCTACCTATTTGTCTCATTCATGATTTTTTTAATAAATTTTAGTCAATAAAAAATATTAAAAATATTGGAGAATATGTTTGTAATATTTCTTTTAATTATCTTTTGTACCTGAGAATTCATTCAGTGCCATATTTTTTAATTTCATTTTTTAATGACAACTAAATAAAAAAATTAAAATGAATGATGATTATAAAATAAAAATTTCATAAAATCAAATATTAAAGGGACTAATCTATATATATATATATATATATATATATATATATATATATATATGTTAAGCCTAAAATGAAATTACCAATTATTAGAATAATTAATTAATTACCTACTAAATATTTTGAAGTAGTATAATATTTATGATCATAGTGAATTTATCCTACTGTTTTATTTACTTATTATATTGAGCTCAACATATGGTTAGTTGGGGTTGTAAGCAAGATAGTTCTAGAACTAGTTTTTTCTTTTGTATCTAGTTTTTAGGCAGTTTTTTTTCTAGAGCTGTTTTATTGTATAATATGTACTATATTTATAAATTATAATAATTTAAATAATTTTTTTCTAGTAAATTTAACAAATCCTCTAAACTTATATAAAATTTAAAACATAATCATTAAACTTAATTATTTCTTTTAATAATATTTTATTTTTTTATCATAATAATATTTTAATAATATTCACACTATTATTATGACTCTTATTCCACTTCATTGATATATTAAAAATAATATGTTACTTCTTATTAAAATTTATAAATTTAAACTAAATTAGATATATTAAATATTTCTTTAACTTAATCATCTCTATATTTTAATAATTGATTTCAATTCAATTTATCTGAATTCTAAAATTTTAATATGAGAACCAATTCGAACCGTATATTTCTTAAAAAAATTAAATAAATTAAAATATAATTATTAGTTTTTTTAATGAATTTTCAGTTACTTTTTTATTTGTTCAATTCTGAACGCCTTAAATAAAGTCTATATTTTAATATAAGAAACAAAGGCTAAAACTTGGAGAGTATTAAATCTGAAAAATATTTATTTTATACAATTGTAAAAAATTTATAAAAATAAATATAAACAATCTAGTTATTGAAACATGCAACTGATAAAATGTAAAAAATGTTAAAAAAATTTCTTAAGAAAGAGGGTATATAAGAAAGATAACATTTTCCAACATAAAATCTTAATACTCAATGTTTATAGATCTGCGTTTTTTTTATACAATTCAACTTTATTATTTTTATTCAATGTGAGACTTTTATTTTTATTCTCAGACTTGAATTTCTAACAACAAAATGGACACGATAAATTTTTACAATAGTTTTTTTACAATATATAAAATATTGTTTCTCAAATTATAAAGAAAACTAGTGTACTGTTTAGGGATTAAAAGAATCAGTGTAATTTGCACTACATTATGTATGAAATTGAACACGTAACAACTGCTGTTAATTCATGATCTTATCGTATATTTTGATACTCTAATTGGTATATGATCCTTGGAAAGAAATATACTTCATTTAAGATGATTTTTTCTTTGTTCAAGATAAGAGAATATTTGTTGAGGGAAAAACAATAATATATATCATGAACAAAGCTAGTTTCATTTTGGATATTTATTCGTGTTGTTTGCTTACGTGACATTATTATACTTCAAAGAACATATGGTTCGACCTAGTCCATTAAAATAATAAAAGTTGATATTTGTGAGACAAGAAAAAATGTTTCGTGTTTAGGAAAGATTCCACATGAGCAAACTTCAGACTTAGTTAGCAGATAAATATCAAGGCACTAGAAAGAAACACCAACTTATGTAAATCAAATCTGATGTCACTAATTACATAAAGTTCGATAGCGTTTTATGCATAACTATGACGAAGATTCTGCTAGTATCTATAAATATACTTTTATAAATCACTTAATTGTGTTTTTATTCTAGTTTTTTTAATGAATAATTTTAACATTTCTATTTTTAACTGTATAAATTTAAGTTCACACAATTATAAGTTAATAAAACATAATTTAGTAATTTATTAAATTTTGAGTAATATATTTGGTGGCCTGAATTTTGTTATACATTATGTAACTCTAATTAGCATGCTGACGGGAAGATAAAAATGAGGTTTAAAATTGTAAGAAAAATGTTTAGTATATGATATGAATCCATTACTACATATTTTAACACCAAATACAAATTAGAGTTTGAAACAATAAACATTAAATAAAGTTAAAAGTGATGACTTTAATATTTGATTTATCTAATAGTTATTATAATAAGGAAATGCTGTTGAGTTGAGTTTTCCTCTTAGAGTTTGAAATATTCAAATGTAAATAGAGTAAATATGAAATAAAGTTAAAAGTGAGCTTAATATTTGATGTATATATAATAGTTATTATAATATGAGGAGTATTGTTATTCTAAGTTCTTCTACTGTTGATTTATTGTTATTTATGGTCATTTGGCATCAGGTTAATTGTGCTATTGTTGTGGAAAAAGAGTTTGTGAAGTGTATTGTACCAACAAACAACTGAAATTCATATGATGAATTGGATGTTGTGTTTGAGGTTGGAGGCTATCACTCTCATCACAATAACCATGAAGAAGTTGTCCACCTCCGAACGTCACTTACTTTCGTCACCAACTGCATGAACCTTTGATATCACAATTCTCAGCAAGACAAACACGAGAGTACTAGAGGGGCTATCGGTTGTTCAATTTGGGCTGGATAGGTTCTTCAATTATAACTTCCATGACTAAATAATCAATCATTTGGTTCTTCAATTGTAATGAAATAGACAAGTTTTGGAACCTATGCAATAAGTGGATAAGTGTAACATTCACAGTTCATTATCAACCACGATTCTATTTTCTAAACTTTAGTTAAGTATCTTTAAGTATCAATAAAATAGTACATAGAAATGTAGGTAAGTTGATGTGGTTTGGAGTATTTAATAGAAGAAAAATAATATGATTTTTAAGAATGATCAAAATAATGTGTTAGAAATCTCTACACTAGCATAAATGGAAATTTAAATTTGGTTGAGAAATAAATACTCAAAGATTATTTTTTCCTATTTTTATTGGTGTTTGTTCTCAAAAGAGTGCATTAGATCCTTAATATGATGAACATAAAAGTAAATTAAACATAGGATTATAAGAGATCATTTACAAATGGAAAAAATGATAAATGAGACCTGGAATGGGATGATGTAATGCACGTGGTATAGGAGTCTAAGATCTATGATAGAATAGAATAGGTAAATTAGGCATTGGAGTGAAGAACATCGCTTGTGCGGTTTGTGTATTACACAATCTATCATGGAGGCAGATTTTATGTAGTAAGTATGTCAATATTGGTGTCAGAATCAAGAAGAATAGATGAAGGAGTATAGTGGATGCACAATTCAAAACAACCAATAGAGGAACAAAATATGTAGAAAGACAAAGAAAAAATGAGATGACCAAGAAGCTATAAGGTCAAAGCAAAATGCGTAGATTCTTTTAGCACATGTTGTTGATAAAGAGAAATAATTTTTTCGCAAATATCTTGACCTTGAATTTAAATACACAAATTCATGTATGGTTGATAGAACGTTTGTATTATGGATAATTGGTAAGTGAACAAATGTAGTTTTACTTTAAACATAGTATGTCACAGTTACTCGTATAAAAGGTTTGAGTATTTTTATTGTACTTATATCTATTTATATTCTTTTCTACTAAAAAAGAAATTGGGCTGGATAGAAATGATTAAGCTCCTTTTATATGTTCCAGGAAATGTGGGATCTGTTTTGTATTAAAAGGGGTTGTAGATGAATAAAAGCACATGTAGGCTCTGTGTTAAGCTGCTTGACCTTGTTTTTGGTTTCGGGATGGAGGTAACTTTGATTTATGCAAACTTATAAACCTGCTTGCAGTTTTGTTTCTTTGTATGAGCTTGAATAGCTCTTTGTGTTCATTTTAATACATTCTTTAGTTGATGAAAAAAATCAACTACATCAACCTAACAAAAAGACTAATAATGTTGTTGTGGGCAAGGTCCAGGGACTACAATCTGATTTACTAACACTGTCCAACTTCATACCTAACATGCAAGAGTATAGTCTCAAAATCCTCTCATTATTAAAATTAACACAATTTTTTTTCAATATATTAAAATATTATCAGGAAAACAAAGTTATTACTGACAAGGTTCTCCTACTCTGGTACACCTAAAAAAAAGGAGAGTTGCATGCCTCTTTTATAATTAACCCTTATATAAAAAATTTATATTATTTAGGAGTCGAGATAAAGCTACTTTATAAATATATAATCTTTTCTTAAGTTATTGATTTCAAAAATATAAATATATCATCTTCTCCTAAGTTATTGAAATACCTTTCAAAAATAGAGTCACAATGAGATCACCGAGTTCGAAAGTTCATAATACATTATATGTAATGATTAATTTTAATATGATATTTGTCAAAATATAATCAAATAATTTATATGACAATATCTCTCAACACATAGGAAAACAAATAGATAACATTTTTTAATATTTTTATAATAAATCTTTAGAACCATAACCAGCATACATGTGGACTTTGTTATGTATTTATGTGAGATATGTGAATGAGATAGAAAATTCATTTTAATCATCATATAAATAGAAAATCTATTCTACAATAGTGATGGCTATAAAATTACAATAGTGTTTATATAATTACTATCTTGCAATATGATAGATAAAAAAAGAAAAAAAGAGAGAAAGAAAAACACTTATAAAAATACAATCAAGAAAAATATAATGTCCAAAAATCAAATTTTTAAAACAAGTAATTTACTATTATTTCATCTTTCTAAAAGTTTGACAGCATATGCTATGTAGCTATAAATTTAAAGAAAAAATAGAAGTATAGTCCGTTTCCATTCTATTTATGATCTCTTGAAATCTAGTTGGGGTCTCCTTTTCTAAAGAGTGGACTGACCGCCAATGGTTGGCCTAATTTTAAATTTTTTTAAATATATATTATAGAAATATATTTAATTATATATATATTTTCTATGTTTTACCTAATTACTTAATACATTTAATTGAATTAATCAAAAGGATTGTTATTTTATATTTAAATTATTTAATTATAATTAATAATTTGAAATTTAACTTGGAATAGTGCTAATTATAATTTACATTATTCAAACATTTTACTATAATCCTTTAAAATTTAGTTTTTTTAGTTATAATATGTCAATTTTAATATTATACATTACATTATATATATATATATATAAGAGTTAAACGGGCTAACTTGTAATTGAGAAAGCCATAATATTTTAAAACATTATTAGGAAGCTGGTACTTGAGAAACCTATCATCTATAAAGACTTATATATGGTGGATTTTATTAATTCTTGCAATGTCTACAAAGTGAGGTACACATTATGTGCTATTTTCCTTGATTAGGAGTTCTAAACCCATTTTTGATGATCTTATTATTTATTTTACTTCAATAAGCTCAACCGTGCCCTGTAGTTATAGGAAAGTGATTTGTTTAGCAGAAAAAAACACGAATATATATTAAAAATGGATACAAGGGGTATCCCAATCCTCTTACAAAATACATAACCTTGTTAAACCAGAAAACATAAACACATATAACATATTTGGCCCGGCAAGCAGTTTACTCACTCAAATATGCACCTCTTCACCTTTAAAAATAGGATACAAATTCAAAGTAAGGTTCATCGAGCAATATAAAGTAAGAATAAGAAAGTTCTTTTATTTTGTTAAAGTCATAAGCATCATTTAAATTTAATTAGCCCTGCTATATTCAAGGTTAGGTTTGTCGATCGTTCAACTGTATCTATGTAGTTCTGACAACCAAACAGGAAAGTGATTGTAGCATTAAAATATCTTGTATATAGAATCCGATGTAGCATTTTTTTCAATTAATGTTATCTGTGGCTTGATGATAAATTTGGAATACGAATAATATTTATCCTCGGCGAAGCTAACAGATGTCTTTGATGATATTCATTTTGAAATTATTCTAGTAGCTTTATCCAAGAGAACATTGGATAAGGACCAAAGAATATAAATCGGAAAATAGTGCACTCCAATCCCGATGGAATACTAGTCTGTTTCCAAATATGCTTGAGCCTAACCCTACGAAAGGTAAGTTACACAGGAGATTCTCATATCTGCATCTATAAAATGGGGGTTGGGTTTGTAGCAAACGTCAAGGCAAGTAGAGATATACACTTGTGTGAGAAACTACTAAGATCCTTAATTTCCTCGACCAAATATCCACCATGTCTGGTTTCTTGGGCAATCTCTTTGGTTTGGGTGGAAACAATGGCACGGAGAATGCCTTCAAAAGCTCGGGAGCAGGTGGACAAGATTTCGATAAGGGCGAGTTCAACACAGGTGTACAAGTTGCAAGGGGTAGAAGCGCTCCTTGCAATCGCAACAATGGCACTAAAGATGCCTTTAACAACTCTGGTTCAGGAAAGCAGAATTTCGGAAGTGCCAAGTTTAACACTGGTGCTAGGTACAATTAGGAATCCCTCACTCTGAGGAGCTTCCAAAGCATACATACGTGGGAATAAAAAAATAAGTGCTCACGTTGTGGGCCTTTCTGTAAGATGTATCTTATCATATGCTAATAATTGTGATGCTGGATGAAGCTCTTTCTACTGTAACGCTGAACTAATACAGTTATATATGTTTTTATTATCTTATTCTGAGTACTACTTTTACAAGTTCGTTAATACCAGGTCTAGGTTTAAACCTTCGCCTCGCATGGCAGATGATTACTTTGTCTATAAAAAGAGTAGAGATCGTTAAATGGACTTTGAATGACAAGAAACATGCTAAGGTGCAAAAGTCGATGAACATATAAGATCATTTTGGACCCTCTGACCTGAAATAACCAGTTTATGTTGTATAAACAATCTTGACATAATTTCTTATAAAATAAATTGATTAACGATGATGAAAGAAATCAAGAACTCATAAAACAAATCAAAGTATAGTTTTCTTTCTTTCAAATTTACACAAATATTTTAATAGTAAGAATGCGAATTCACATAATTGTGATTTTTGTTTTAGCAAATAGATTTTTAAACTGAGTATCGAATCAGAGTTGGATTTTCTCTTATGTTATTGATTTCCGTGAAAATTGGTTTTTAGAGTTTTAAACTGATCCAAAAACATATGTCAATTGTGAATTTTTTTAGTTAGACTAAAAATTTAAACATTTTCATTTTGTGGGTGATAGAAACGCAGATAATTACACGAACAGATTTAAATAAAACTATTTAATGCGTAATAGAGTATTTTGATGCTTACTTTTACAATTTCTTAGTTTTCCGGATTAAAAATATAAATGCATAATACTTTTAGGTTTTTCTGGTTTTATATTTAAAGAAAATCTTTACAAACTAAAAACAATGCTACAAACTTTAAAGATTCGATAAGCGTTAAACAATAAATATAAAATACTGAAAATTATGTTTACAATTGAAAATTTAAACAAATTAAAAGTTCGTTTGCTGAAAATTAGTTAAATGCTTAAAAAAATTCGAAATTTGAAAATTAGTTAAATGCTTAAAAAAATTCGAAATTTAAAGGAAAAACCATATAAAAGGAGAACAATAAACTAACATCAAGAAATTTAAAACAACCAACAAATAAATTGTAAAAGATATTTCACAATAAAAAAAATTATTTTACCAAAAATAATTAAAATTTTAAAGTTTAGAATTTAATAACGAATGTTATAAAAATATTTAAATTCTAATTTAAAAATCAATTTAATTACTATTATATAAAAATATCAATTTCATAATTTTGAAGATTAATAGTTTATTAGATGGTTTATTAATTTCATATAGAATGGTTAATTGGTTTTGTATAACAAGATTTATATTTATAAACATTTTGAAAAATATTATTCAAAATTTAGTGTGTAAATCTTTTGTCCGTCTATAAGTACTTTAGCAGTGGTTGGTAATGGTTCATTCTTTCACTCTACTTATAATGTAAAGAATAACTTTTCTTCTTAACATCCTTATAGAATGCTAAAATAATCAAAATGGACATACGATCTTATAAAAGATTATATAAGCACTTTAGTAGAGGTTAATAACCATTTCACTTATATCTTTTGCACTGAACTTGTTACACAAAGGAGGAATTTTCTCCTAAACATACTCTAAGTATGGAGAACGCCAAAATGAACATACAATCTTATAAAAACTTGGTCTATTGTGTGAAAGTCATCGTGGGAATTCATGACGTGCATCTAGTGAAGATTAAACCGTCTGGAAAATTAACTTTGCACCTTGCTTTATACATACGCTAAACATGCAAACAATAGTTTATATTACAACAAAAATGGTAATAAAGATAGTTAAGATTAACTCTAGTTATAATATTTGGTTTGGCCGAATATAGATTATCAATATGTAGTTTTTGGTTTGATTGTATCATGGGTTTTGATTGAGTCCTCTATATATATTTTGTTTCATCTTTTATATAGGTTATGTATTAATTTCAAACAAAGTGTTCCTCCCTTCTAAAATGATTAATTAGCGTATGTTACATAGTGTCCACAACATTATACATTAATGAAAACACTTTCTTTCATAATTTGGTGTTCTAGAGGAACCATATTCCATTAGTAACTTATTCATTGAATAATTCAACCCTAAGGAAAATGATTTAGCCAGCATTGTAATATCTTCTGTACAGAATCTGGTGTAGCATTTACTTTCATTTGATCTTATCCACGGTAAGTGGCACACGAATAATATCATCTATCCTTTGGCAAGCGATCGAACAAATATCTTTCATCAATTCATTAAAATTTCCTTTATCCAAGGAATATTAGATGAAGACCAAAACTATGTATAAATATAAAAATCCAAAAATAGTGCACTCCAATAGCAATGGACTAATGGAATAAAATGTCTCTTTCCAAATATATGCCTGTGTTCTGACGTGATCCTATATATCAAAGGTAGGTAGTTATGAGATATTCTTCTTTCTGTGTCTATAAAATGAGGGTTGGGTTCGTGGTAAACGTCAAGGCAAGGAGATAAACTTGTGAAACAAAGAAAGTAACAAGAACCTTGATTTCCTCGACCATGTCTGGTTTCTTTAGCTCACTGTTTGGTTGGGATGCAAACAACGGCACTGAGGATGCCTTCAAAAACTCGGGAGGAGGACAAGACTTCAAGGAAGGGGAGTTCAACACTGGTGTACAAGTTGCGAGGGGCAGATGTGCACCTTCCAGGGGTAACAATGGCACTAAAAGTGCTTTCAACAACTCAGGTTCTGGAAAACAGGATTTCGGAAGGGCCAAGTTTAACACTGGTGCGAGGTATGAGTGATTCACCAGCTCTCACTTTGAAGGGGCTATAACATACTTAATCATGTAGTATAAGATTGTGGGAATAAGAGGCACAAGGTGTTCATTATGTGGGCCTTTGTGTAAGGTTTGTGTGTATGATCATGTGGTAATAATATTATGATAGTGGAGTAGAGAGCCCCTCTGTAGTTTGTACTGTAATGTTCCTGAACTAATCCAATAATGCTCTACTCTGTCATCTTATTTCATCACTACATTTTCACTAGATTGTTATTGTAATTCATAACTAAATAGACAATTAAATAGTAAATGAAAAACGTGATGTAAGGTGATATTTAATTTTTCTTCAAAGGGAGTCTACGTTTTCACAAGTATTTGAATTGAAGCACTTAGACCACTTTAGATTTCAAATAGAATTCAATGGGAAACAAAGTATTGTGTGCTGCCTTATTCCCTTTTAGTCTGCTACCTCCATAATAGCCCGAATCAGCACTATCGGATTCAGTTCTTTCTTCATGCACCCCATAGTTTCATAGAGTTGCGGGAAAAGTTTAAATTACCAAAAGAAAATCATATTTCTGTATTATGAAAAACATACTGTAAATGGTATTATTCGAAATATATTTTAGAGCGTGAATATACATTCTTAAAAATCTAAAAATATATTTTAAATTATATATTTCAAAAAAAATTATTTCACAATTTGAAATACATTTTTAAATCTCCTAAACACGTTATCTTACAATATATTTTACTCCCTACCATTTCCTTATAATATGTGAGTTTAGGTACAAGAACTGGCATTGAACCAGAATTTGTGAATCTCTGTTATCCAGGTGCATTTTGTAACAGAGCAGCATGCCAAGTTACAATTGCAAAATGTAACCCTCCCATTTGGTATCCCCATTGCCTTAATAAAATATGTCTTTAGTATCACTTTGATTCATTACTATCCACAAGCAATATATTTTCAGATTATATAATTTAAAATTATATTTTAATTTGTATAATTAACTATTATTTTACATATTAAAATTAAAAAATACTATAGATGAATCCATTCAAAATATTATTCATCCTACAGTTAATTTGGATTCAGACACAAGAAGAAACTATAAGGGGATGAAGCAGAAAAATCCTTATATCCACCCTAGTTTTCTACCTTTCTAGGCCCATTGGGTTAACAAATCTTCTGGTCCAATAAATTTCTTTCTTCACCCGCTTTATTTCAATATGCACCTCTATAAGGGGTGAATAAAAGATAAAACTATCTGACCCTTGGCCCCATCTTTTTTAACTGCTGGTTGTCATCCCAGTAGCCACCATTCTCAGAGACACTTTAAATTATATAATCTAAAAACTTTTTTTTAAAAGAAATAATTCACGTACTCCAAAAAATTCTGTCAAATTGTTTAATTTAAAAGTAATTTTTGAATTTAACAATATTTTTGAATTTAAAAATTCAAAAGTTATTTTATGAAAATATAACCTAAAGTGAATTTTAAATTATGTAATATATAGAAATTAAAATTAACTTTTGAATGAGTGAAAATCAATTTTAACTTATCAATTTTGATTTTAGATGGTTTAATTTAGAAATGAATTTTAACTTTCAAAATATTTAATCCAAGTGTTAATTTCGACTTCACAATTATACCATCTTCAATGATTTTCAGAACTAAAATAGAAATTTTCAAATATATAAAATTCAAGTTGAGAGGATAGATTTAAAAGAGACACAGAGCAAGGAAAGGAGAATAGCGTTCGAAACCCGCAATAAAAAAAATGCAGCGAACTAGTTCCTAAAACAGTAGCGTGTACTGGAAGAGTTAGCTTAATGAACTATACAACGCACTATACATTTTTAGGTTTTTAACACAAATCAATATATATAAATATAAATTACAATTTATTTATTATTTACTCATTGATTAGATTCATTTAAACTTATTTATTTCACTAATGAAATAAAGGAGAAGAATTTTTGTCTTAGTAGAGCTCATTAATTTGCCGCAAAAGATGATTAAAAAGGTTGAGATATTAATAACTTATTTCTTTCAATATACTAAACTCCATATCCATGTTAGTTTTGGAATGGGGTGAAACCTCTCTTAATGTTTATTTTTATTCCCTTTCTTAATAATTTGCAAGGAATGAAACAAACCTATATGTGTCACGGACTAGATTGGGTAAGGTTATTAGTAAAACTATATAAAATAAATTTTACAAATTAATTTAGAGGTTTAAACTTAATTTATTTATGAAATTGCTCATTTTATTTGTTTTTAATTTTTTATTATTTTCTTCAAGTTACCCAAGATCCTCTTATGCTAAGAATTTTAAATAATAAACAACCTAATTAGTGGGGGAATGTTCAAATCGTAGAGGAAAAGAAAATTGGCCTCACTTCAATTATAAAAGTTGACCAAGTCGTCAAGGTTTTTTCTTTAATCTTTTTAAGTCTTCTTTTATATCTTCCGTTCCACTGAGAGAGATAGAGATTTCGAATATCAAGAACATTGCTAATCCCCAGTCATGCGGAAAACTACAAACCCTAAACCCGGAGAACCCAAGGGGAACACTCCCACTTCCAGTGGCACTGCTTCGAGACAAGAATCCTTCAAGAACTACGGGCAAGGGAATCAAGATTTCAAAGGTGCAAAGATTCATAGCGATTCATGTTCATGTGTTCAAAGCAGAATTGGGTCTGATGGGGTTTACGTCCACAGAGGTCGCTCACAAAAGTTCCATGATTCAGAAATAAACGGTGCAAAAGTGGAATCAGGTACTACCGGCATCGCCCAAGCCTCATCCTCTACGGGATCAAAAATCACAAAAAACACAAACGAAAAGATCTACTGCACTACTTGTAAATCCTTCACCAACCATGGACGTGGATCTCAGAAATTCAATGGTGCCGTGATTATTAGCCGTCCTGACTAAGGTGACCTATGATCACTGTGAGGTAATTAAGAAGCACTCCCTTAGAGTTTTACGTCTCAATTTGTGTTTTTATCAGTATATCTGATCATGAATTTTTAAATTTTACAATAAGTTTTCTGATATTCAGATCTGATTTTCAACGACGAGAGAATTTATTAAAAAAATAAAATATCAAAATTTTACTCTTGGTTTGACCGAACATGACTATTGGTTCCCTTGTTTTCCTTGCTAATTGACCCACCTTTGGGTTGGGAGGAAGACTGGGTGGGCACGAAGTATGTCTGATATTTAAATCTTTTACTATATGCTATTATAATATATTTTGATAGAAAACAGTGGTTCGATAAAAAAAAAATACAATCTACTTTTACTATATGATGTTATAATATTTTCAAGTATTTGTATTAAAAGGGTAAAATTAAATTAATTAACAAATATAATTGTTTTGAAGTAAAAGTGAGAAGATAATGGGGGTGTGAAGTGCTGACATAATTATATATATGTTATAGAGGTAATGGATATTTTGCTGTGTTTATATCTACTACTGCATGCTCAAATTATAAATAAGTTTCATGCATAGAGTTTTCAATGAGGTTATGGAGGGCACTTTGCGGCATGTTAGATTTCTTTAATTTTTTTTAATTTAATTTTTTCGAAGTTGGATTATATGTATTAGGATGATCATCCTATCACAATATTTGAGGCCGATTTTAAACCAACCATGACAACTTCCATCTCTTTTTAAAGGAGGCATTGATGAAAGAAATTCTCTGTGTACGAAAATTATAGGTTAAATATGCTTTTTTCTCTTCCTTAAAATTAAGTAAACTTTAGTTTTAGTTTTTATAAAGGCTTTTTCACTTTTTGTGTTTTTAAAATATAAAATTAATTATTGTTTTATCTTTATATTTAATTATTTCTATGTCTAAGGTCATTTTATCATCTTAAGTGTGGTATGTATCTAAATCATGTAACAAGACTCCAAATTTTTGTTCCAAAATTAATGTTAAGCTTAACCATAATTTCGCAAATTCTTCTGACAATTGTTTTATAAATTATATTTGTTGTAATATATTAAATAAAACTAGGAGTATTCTCAATCCGATATCCCCTTATGAAACTCTCAACTAAGGGGAAATGAATAGTATAAGTTTTGATATATGCTGTATAATCCATGAGGTTGTTGAGTATAATTTAGTGGTGTTTATCATGCTATCAGACATTGTTCTATTTGTTATAATGAATATGATTGTCTTTAGGGCCAATGATCATGGTATATGAACCATATGATATTACGTAGATAATTTTAGTGTTGTATGAGAGTCGTCTTGAAAGTTTTTGCAAGCTCTTGCCTCTGACATACACAACTACAAATCTGACTATTCCTTGTCTATGCTTTCTGGTTTTCTTTGGTTAAGCAGTGGTGGGCGAGAAGGATCAGAAGAGGTTCAGATTGGTACTGCAAGCCAATCTTAAGATTGTGTGTTGTTTATGTTTTCATACATTACCTTTGTGTTTGTTTGTTTTAAGTGTTTGTGTGGAATCTAAATAATGACCTAGACCCTACCCAGATGGATATGTTTATGTTTTGTTATGCCTTTCCCTTTTATCAGCACCTCGTATCTCCTAAAACTTTAATGTTCTAAATAACACCGTGAGTGGTGGAATGTGATGTACTTTGATTTCCTTTTATCCGGTTTGTCTTTTAAATACATTGCTCTTTAATAAAGGTATTTTCAAGCCAATTAAGTGAACTTTTATTGTGCACGTGTTTAAAATGTAATTGCTTAACCACCCAAATTTGCAAATATCAAACTAATACTTTTTCTTCTATTATTACATATGTTTTAATTATGTATTATTTTTGTGTACGTTGAGTATATTTATCTACCACCAAGTTTTATTGTTTGTTCATATAATTAAAAAGTGAACATAAGGAACTAATTATTTTCTACACGTAAAGATGAAAATGTTAACTCAAAAGTAGAATTAGAAACGAACTAAATAATCTTTTGACGGTAATTTATAACTTCCAATACTCACAAATCTTTTTTTTTTAAATAATGTCAATTATTGTTTCCTTCGTTAAAAGAAAAAAAATAACTACAAAATAAGTGTTTTTCATATTACTTAAAATTATGTATCTATCTAATCTTATCTTATCTTATATACAAAAGGTAATTTGTTTATAACACAGTTGTATGAAATAAAATTTTATAAGACACATGCCAATATAAATTTATTTTCGTATAATAATTACTTTATAAGTGTTTTTAGTTTGCATATACATACGATACATATTTTACACACGCAAAAATAGTGCGAAATATAGTAAAAAAATCATAATAGTAATATAAAATTGCATGGATTATAATCTTAAAACCGTGCAAAGTATAAATTAATACATAAGTAAACTAGTATGAAAAGGTACATAAAAATATTTACAACATATAAAAATCTTTTTGGTTTAAGACTTTTCTTAACCTTTACATATTTCTCTATGAACTTGTTATTTAATTTATGTTTAGGTTTTCTTCCTTACTTAATTATAACTAAGTGTTTAAAATAGCGGTAATTAACCTTTTTTGTACCTTATTAGGCATCTTATGAAAATAAAAAGCTATTGAAAAATGACTTAGTGATTCAACTAGGTTAGGGTGTTTGCTAAAGTTTAAAAATAAAGTGTTTATTTTAAATGATTATCAATAAGAAATTTTTATAAAAATAGAAATGACTTATGTTTGTTTATAGTTATAAAAAAAATGTTTATTGTTCTGTTAAATGTCTTTCGTATTGTTAAAAAAGCTTATTTTAGTAAGTTATTCCGAATAATTTATCAAAAAAAGTTGTTTTCAACTTAATTTTTACTTCTGCTTAAAAAATATTCAAACAAGTATATTATAAAATGATATTTTAAAGGAATAAACTGAATCCTATTATTAGATTTTAATTTAAAATCAATTAGCATTAAATGTTGTTGTTGTATCTCCATGCATATGGTAATAATGTTAGGCATTATGCTGGTGAAAAAAAGGATAGTGCAGGGATGCTATCTTTCTATGCGAATTCTATGTACATATCTTGTTTGTGTGATAAAAAAGACGTTTATTTTTATGCATTACAATTGGCTCTTTAAAAGGGAATTATTGTTTTGGAAAGGGGTTGATTTCCTAGAATTTCTTTGGTTTGGGTTGATGTTTATGGATGTTAACCTTCATTTCAGTTCAGAATTTGAGTTATCTGTTGAAGGTAAGAAAAAGAAGGTAGAGTTTGAAGAACTGACAAGTAGATGCTAATGGGTAGAAAGTGGTGTGAATGGGATAGAATAATTTGGTTTTGAACTAGCATCACTACTACAGGAATAGGAATTAACGTCGGTTAAACTACAAACGACGTAGAAGGGATTTTAAAGGGGATTAACGTCGGTTATACTAACAACCGACGTTGAATGTGTGTCTCGAACACATTCAACGTCGGTTGTTAGTATAACCGACGTTAAACCCCCTTTTAAAACGTGTTCCCCCCTTTTCTTCCTCACTTTTCGTTCTTCGTCTTCGACCACTGCTCCCGCTCGCACAGTGTCGCCGCTGCGAACGCCGTTCCGTTCCTTCTCGAAGACGGTCCCTGCAGCCGTCGCCGTGAACCAGCTCCCCTGCCGCCGCGAATCCCGAAGCTCCGTGCCGCTGCCGCCGCGAATCCGCGGGGTACGATAGCAAAGAGAGGTTTTTTATGTCATTTGATTTTTTTTTGTGACACTATGTGACTTTTTGGATTCGGAGAGCCCGACTTTCGGGAATCAAATGGTTCCATCTGAAGGATCTCGCGGCTCGGAGGGAGAATCTGATGTTTTTCTCAGTGATAGAGAAACTCATTTTTGGAAACCGGAGGTTCGGGGTTCCCACACTTGCTCTAGCTCTAAATTCTTCTCTCTGGTAAAGACCTAGTCTATCCGCCTACGTCTGGTCTTTCATTTCTCTCCTTAGCAGTCTTACATCTTTCTCACCGAGGGTTGGGTTCAAGGGATGGTCGAGTGGCGAAGCTGAGGAAGCATAGGTGATGGGTCGGTCAAGCCGTTGCAAGCTCTAGCAGAGCCAATCAAAGCGGGTACGATACCGGATCTCATAATGGGGATTTCTACCCAGGAGTTGAGATCGGACGCGGAACACGGTCTATATCGACTCAATCGTTGTGCTACCTCTTCTTCAGTCTAGAATAAGGCAGGCATGGTATCGGGTTACTGTTTAAAAGGTTACGCACCTCTACTGGTAATACCCAAGGGATGATACTTTCCTTATCTCTTAAAGAGGACGTCGGTTATTTTGTTAACCGACGTGGAATGTGTCTTAATTTTCAACGTCGGTTCAGATTGAACCGACGTTGAAAATATTACTTTTAACGTCGTCTCTTTCAACGTCGGTTTTGGGACCGTCATGAAATCATCCCCAGAACCGACGTGGATTCCGGTTCCTGTAGCAGTGCATGATGGGATGGTTATATTGGTTAATTCCATTAATGTATGTTTCTTCCATCTACACCATGTGGATGTCATTTGAATAACTCATGGAAGCTGAATTATTTTGGTTGAAGATGTTCCTTAGGAGAAAATCATAGATTGTCCCTCCTCATCACCACACAACCTTTCGTCACTGTAATTATTACCATTGTATGAAACTATTCTTTTTATGTTTTATCACCTGTATCATTTGTCATGTGATTACACTTTGCTCCTCTTCATTTCTTTCTTTTTATTGCTGTGCTTCTTCCTCTGATGAAAAATATACATATCCATCTTTATTTCATCTACATTTATTTAATATTTTTTTATTTTTTTCCTTATCATATCACATATTTTATAAATTTATAAATTTTTTATTTTTTTAAATTTGATTAAAGTATAGATTGGAATTTTAGGTTTACATAAATTATTTTCCATTTCTAACTTATGATCTTTTCTAATTTTTTTATGTATGAAAACTTTCAAGTGAAGTTTCTTTTAACTTTCTCCTTCCCCGTCATGTCATCTTTCTTTACAGAAGTAATAAATGAAACAAATATGAGGTCATAAATAAAATTATAAAACATATTAAAAAAAATTATGTGAGTATAGTTATTTTATTTTACTCACGTAATATTGTATTTCTAACATTTAATTATTTATCATCTTACATATTTTAAATCTAAGAAATTTGATAATATGTTCTTTCATATATTTGTTCTTACTTAATTCTGTTTTATAATAAAAAAATTTAAATTTAATAAAATCATTTTAATATATAGCTTTTGAAATAATAATAATAAACTAAAAAATAAAATGAAATTTTTTTAAAAATTTCTTAATTTATTTTTTATTTTAAATTTAAATATTTTTTTATTAATATTATTTTAACTAAAATTAAAAGTGTTTTCTCATAATTAAAATTAACTGTAAATTATAAAAATAAAAATTAATTATTTATAATTAAAATTTATATATTAATTATTAATATAAAAAATTATGTTATTATTAATATATATTATTATGGAAATTTAGTCATTCAAAATTAAAATTTATGTAAAATTTATTTAGTTATTAATATATATTATTATAAGTTTAAAAATTTGATTAATTAAAATTATAAAAAATATTTATTTTAAAAAAATCTTTTTTAATTTATTGTTAAAAGAGAGAAAAAATAATTAAAAAAAACATTTAAAAGAATATTAATAATGAAATATGAAAAATTAAATATTAAAAATAACAATAATTGTAAAATGGAAAAAAATAAGATGCTGATATATTTATTTTTATTATATATTAAAATTTTATTAATAAAATAAAAAAACATATGAGACATCTTACTTTTATCCAAAATTAAAATGACTATCAGCAATTATAAATTCAAAACAAACACCAAATAGTAGAATATCTATCAACAAGAAATTTAAATGTCAATAACCTTTTATGCTTCATAATGAAATTGATTAGCGTAGACAAATATATTGAGAAAAATGTGTAATAATAGGAACCACGTGTATTTGTCATGTAACATAAAAACTTTTAAAATAAAACTCTAAACCTTAGAATCAGAATTTCTAATAATCTTTTCTTTAAATATAAAAGACTACTTTAAATTAAAAAATTTATTTTTTAATAATTTGTTAGAAAAAAAAATTTTAATAATATTTTTCTTAATTATGAGACTATTTTAAGTTAAAAAAATTTAATTAAAATCTTTTTTAAAAAAGATAACATCATTTTTAATAAGAAAAATTTTAAAATTTAATGTTTATAAATTTTTATTTTTTTAATATACTTTAATTTTATTATTTTTATTTAATATGAAACTTTGTGAGTTGATATTTAAATTTTTAACAAAATAGATTTTAATATTCATAAAAAAATATAATTAAATTTCTATAGATACAGTAAAGTTTAGATTTGTAGAATTAGGGAGAGAAAAGTAAATTGAAATGTTGATCAGAAAAGTGGCGTTTGATGGCGAAGAATAACTTTGTCCAAACCTTAAAGAAATATCCTAGGAAAATACTGGGATGTTTGGAGGAAAGTGCAATTACAGGTCACAATGGGACGTGGTAGGGAACTCTGAATGTTGGTCTATAATATAAGTCTTCATATGCATCCTCTTGAGTTGAGGTCAAGTATAAACTGTTCCAGGTGCTGACTAGACCCCATAGTTATTCATAACTTTTGTAATGAAAAACATTTTAAGGGTTAAGATCATGCTATGCTACAAATAAATGCATATTATCTAAGGGTCAAGTCAAGCCCATATAATTTATCAACGCTTTAGTGGCCGACAACTGTGTATAATGTAACTTTCCATTCACACTGCATAGACTCATTTTCAGGTTTAGCCCTTTATTTTGATTTAAAAGGATGAGTTATTTGACTTCGTAACTTGTTGGTAAAAAAAATATACTCACCTATTTCTCCCACTTTCTCTCTTTTCACATTCATTATTCATCTTCTCCGCACTTCTATTAAAAATATCTACACATATTATATATTAAAGGAAACTTCCCGTGTCTAGCCACCAATTAAATGAATTAGATTAATTTAAGTCTTATTATTCTTATTATTAAGAAAATTGTATTGAAGATATATAAAAGTATTTATTTTATAGACAAGTTATCAAGTTTATTATTTATTGAAAGTAAAAAATTTTAAAAGTGTGGACCCTTTAAACACGGTTGAGGTTCGATTAATTTTTAGAGGATTTGTGTGGAAGACAAGAGAGATGTAATTTTTACAAATTTGTCTTTTAATTTCTCTTGTTTACTATATTTTCTCTTCCTTCATCTATCGGATAAAATGTTTTTATGAATAAGTAAATTAAAATTTATTTTTTTCCAACGTGAAATAAATTCAATATTAAACATTTGATTTGACATGAAGAAGGTTGTCTCGGGTTGCACGTTTATGGTTGACGACATAATCCATTTTAAAAATGCAACGTTGAACTAATTTGGATTTTTGTAAAAATTAATTTTTGTTTTGATTTAAAACTTTTTAGTCTATAAGATATTTTACATTATACTTTTCAAGAGACATATTAAGCTTTTACTTAAAACATGTTTAAATTTTATTTAAAATCAAATTTTAAATATTAGAAACTTTTTTCATACAATTTAATCTTTTAAACAATAAAAAACATTTCAATATCATTTTAAAATATTATTTATATGTATTTAATTTAATAAATATAATTTATATGTTTAAAAGAAATTAATATTTTATTATATTAAATAAATGTTAGAAGAATAATTTTTATATAAAAGATATTGTAAGTATTTTTAATATTAAAAACATGTATCAATTAAAAAATAATTTCAAACTATCATCATAATATATAATATTATTGAATCCTACTTGGGTATTAACATTTAAATAGAATTTTTTTAAATATTATTTAATTTTTATTAATTTACTTTTATCTTTTACTTTTGTATGATAAAAGAGGTAAAATTCATTTTTCAATTTATTATATAAATTTAATTACAAAAATTAAATAAATTTATTTCAATTTTATTTTACATTACATATAAATTATTAAAAAAATTATTCATTATCTTTTTATAATTATTAATTAAGGCTATGAAACATAATTAACAACATAAAATTGAAGTTATTTTTTAAATTATTTATTAGATTTTATAAAATAAGTTTTACATTATTTTCAATTATTTATTTAAATATATTAAAATTTAAATTTTAAATAATTTTTTAACCTTTTTTAAAAATATATAAAATAAAACTTGATGACTAATTTGTTTAATTCATCTTTACCTTTTATTTTTGTATGATAAAAATCTTGAACTTCATTTCTAATTTATTATTTATATACTTATATATATATATATAATTAATTAATTAAAAAAATTATTTTAATATTTTCTTGTATTACATCAACAAATCATTTTAAAATTATCTATTATTTTATTTTATTTTATATTATTTTTAATCAAATACAATCAAACATATATTAATAATTTATTATATTGTACAATTATTTAATTTTTTCAATTACATCTATTACAAATTTTTCACTTAAATATATTTTTTTATTATTATTTAAGAATATAATAATATCTTAACTCCTACACTCATAATAGAACAATCATTTTTTTAGTTAAGATTATTAAAATAAGATTATGGAATAAAATATAAAATTAATTTTTTTATCAATAATATGAATATTTATAAAAAAAATAAACAATTAAAAACTTTAGTTTTGATTGAATTATTGATGAATTTAATAATTTGAAGAAAAGTATGACAATATTTTAAATAAGTTTGATTTTTTTAGTAATTAAAGATATATTAAATTATATATCTTTAGTGAAATTAAGATAACTTAAAAGACAAAAGTTTTGGAATACGAGTTTGGGTGTAGTCACGACAATGAGAAGGCAAATATTGAAATGAAGTTTGACAAAAGATAAATATTTGGATTTTTTACATAATGAATTAGACAATATGGTAGAAAATAAACAAGAAGCTTCTATTGAAGACATGTGCTTTGATGGTATTGCCAAAGATAAAATGAGAAGAGCGATCAAAACTCTAGAAATGTATGGATATGTAAATCTTATTGCATACTCCTCTGTAGCTACAAGTGAGATGCATGTTAAAAGATGAACCTTAAAGTGTATCGTCAATGTTTTCATGTAAGTAGAAGACTCAATGGTTAAATGTCATGAATATGGAAATGAAGTCACTTTATTTGAACAATACCCAGACTTTGTTTCATAGACTTGTGGATTTTATGTTGATTAGTTATAAATAGATTTTTAAATACAAAAATAGAAGTTTAGGAACTAATCAACAGATATAGAAGGCAAGATTAATGGTTAGGGGTTTTACTTAGAGAGAATGAGTTGATATAATGATGTTTTCTGTCATGTAGGAAAAAAGCATGGACTTATTCGAATCTTGTTAATCATGGTTGTTGAGTCTAATCTTGAATGGGAATAAATGGATGTTAAGATTATTTTTTTTGGTAAAGACTTGTATAGGAAATCATCTACATGAAGCAACTAGAAAGATTTGACGAAGGAGAAAAGAAATATTAAGATTGTAAGCTAAACAAATATTTGTATGGTTTGAGACAATCTCCAAGGTAATAGAACAAGTGGTTTGATGAGTTTATTGTAAGTATTATTTTGAAAAGATCAAATATGATACTTGCCTCTATTTCAAGGTTTTGGCAGAAGACCATTTCATAATATTATTGTTGTATCTTGATGACATTATGATAGTGAACAATAATAAAACTGAGGTTGATAAAGTTAAAATGGAATTGAATAGAAAATTCAATAGGAAGAATCTTGAAGCTACTAGAAAGATTTTGGTGATTGAGATCAAAATGTGATTTGAAAAATCTATATGCGTCTCAAGGGACCTACCCTAAAAGAAATACTTAACAAGTTTGGGATGACAAACTTGAAACTTGTATTCACACTTCTTGTTTCTCGGTATAAGTTGGATGATGAACAATCTTCTAAGATGGTGAAGGAACAAACTTATAGATGATATTCCATATGCAAATTGTTGATTTTATGATTTATAAAATGGTTTTACACTCATCTTAACATAGTATATATTGTGAGTGTAGTTAGCACATTTATATAAAATCCTAGGTGAGCTCATTAATAAGCTTTTAGAGTGGATCCTTCAAAATTTGAAGGAGTAGCTTGAAATAATTATAGTTTATTGTGGAACTAAAGAGTATGCTAGAGATACTTCTATAGAAGGTTATATATGTTGACTCAGACTACGTTAAGCATTTAGATACCAGAATTATTTGTTTACTGCATATGGTACTAGGATTAGTGCTACGACAGAAGTTAAAGACTTTGTTAATTACTAAAACAAAATATGTTGTCATGACGAAAACAACAAAGGAAGCTTTGAGGCTATAACATTGAATTAAAGAATTGTCACGATTTACTATGACAACAAAACTATAATACAATTATCAAATAGCCAAATTTACTATAAAAGAATGAAACATATGAACATCAAATTGCACATTTAAGAAAGGAGATTATTCAAAGGTGAAGATGATGAAGATATAAATCAATCATAATCTCACTTATATGATTAAGAAAGTGTTTTCAAACAATAAATTCTTTCATTGTATAAATTTGATCTAACTATTTAATAATTAAACTTGTAATAGGTTTACTAGCAAACAAGTAAATCTCACTTAAAAGATTTATATTGAACCATAACCAAGTAAATCTCACTTAGAAGATTTATATTGAACCATAACGAAGATTTGTGAAGATTAATTAAAAAAACTTATCAAAGTTACTAAATTTTCTAACTACATGAGACAATGAAGTAGAATATGTACATATTCCAATATATGGAATAAATCATTATCTAATTCTAATATAATATATAGTCTCTTAACCTTTATTAAGAAAAGAAAAACAAAAGAAACCATTATAATGATTAGTCATCATTACATAACGTTAAAAAAAATCACATAATCACATAATTAAGTGACTTTTTTTCAACATAATCAATTATGTAACGATCATAATCGTCTGATTTAATAACTTCTACCAATGCCTTACTAGATGAAGCTTACTGATCATGGCACAACAACAAAGAGGAATCACACAATATTACTGCCTTTCTCATTGTTTGACCTAACTTGACACACCTCAAGTCACCTTTCTTTCTTTACACATGTTACATGTCGCCACAGGTCCATTGAAACAAACAACATTCATCGCTTTTCTGTCCACATAAACCGTAAATCACTGCAACCAAACAAAAACGTGAGCATCCTACTAAATCCACCTCAGTGTCTTGTCAAATTCCCGTGTTGGCTGGTACAAGTTATGTCAATAAACTCATAATATATATATACATAAACATAATAGTAATAAAATATTAATAGGTAAGAGACTTATTAAATAAAAGAAATTCATAAAAATAAGTCCAATTTAAGAAGAAGAGTAAATAAGAATAAATAAAAAAAACATAAAATGTTAATCATTTAAAAAAAAATATTAACTCAATTGCGTCAATTTACAGAGTAATCTGTTTTTCTATAAATAAAATTAAGTTGAAAGAAGAAAACATTACAAAAAATAGTATATTAATATGCATGATTATAAGAAACATAAAATACAAATAAATCTAAAATTATGCTATCTATGTTTTATTTTTTAACTTTATTTTAAGATATTTATTCTAAATTATTTTTTTAATTACAATTATAATTTTTTATCTATGTTTTTCTTCTTATAAAACAAAATCTAACAATATACTTGATTTTGAATAAAAATACTAGAAAAAATAAATATAGAAAATAAGTTAACCAAAGAAAAATAGATAAGCAAATATATTGAATGTTTAGTTAGTTAATATAATAAAAATTGAAAATTATACAATTTAGTGAATTATTTATGAAAATAATAAAATGAACCATATTATTAAAGTTAATTATCTTCTTCTACGAAATTAATAGAATTGATTCTTTCCTTTCACCTTTCTTTATGAGTTACATATTCTTTCTGAATGCGATTAAAATTAGTTTTAATTTTTATATCACAAAATTTATCAATTTGATCGATATAATAATATATATATATATATACATATATATATATATATCTTCGGTGTACTGTACATTGTATTGATCCAAAATAAAAGATCATTAATAACATAAGTTAAATAATAATGTATAGTTCATGGACCAGAATCATTTTTACAATTATTTAAACTAAATTAAATCAAATCGATAACTTACTTTATATAAGAACTATAACAAAAAAATTGAAATAAAAATTAATAACATATTAATAATAATGACATGGAGTGGTGTAGCATAGGATACCGCCATGAATAGAAACAATTCTTGTCAGAATATTATAATAAAAACAAATGCAAGTGAAGGAAACTTGTATTGATAATCACGACACCATGCCCCAACACATTGGATTCCACTATCAAAAGAAATCATTCTGCTCATGAAGTGCCAAAGCATAGGATACCACTATTATTATAGAAATAATAGGCCAGGAGGATATTCTAATAAAAACTTTTCACCATTAAACCTCTTTTATAAGACATTTTTTGTTGCTAAGTATTTATTATGTTATTTTAAAACTAAAATTTAATATTTATATTAATTTTAGTTTTATATATTCTAAAGTAAATTATGTGTAAGCTTTTACCATTTTATCTTTTAAATTTTATCATTATTTTCTCAAATTGAATTATCTACCCATAATAAAATGATAAAAATTAATAAAATATGTTTTTACATTTATGAAACCATTTTTATAATTTTATCATTATTAAAGAAATTATCTTCATAACCATTTCTTTTTGGTATTTATTATTTTATTTTTTAAATTTTATAATTACTTTTTTTTAAATTCAACTAAATATATACAACAAAAAAACTTATAGTTAAAATAAAAGCATAAAATTTAATAAAAATAGCTGATATTTATATAACCCTTTTCTTAAAGAAGAGTGAAATGGATATTGGGATACCTCATATGTGGTCAGTTGAGCTTGAAACCGTCGAAACTCTGGGATCCCCTTCCCTTGTTATTGAAGGAGTGGAGAGTTCCTCCGTACTGGGCCACGTGGTTTCCTTTGAAGGGAAGAATAGATTTACTGCCTTTGCTAGATTCCGCAGCACAACGAATCTCGGCACCTCTGAAAGTTTGGGAGCCTGATCCGAGGTTGTTGAAGGAATCTCCAATTGCAGGACTCTTGATCTTGGTCTGGTTGAAATCTTGTAACCCTTCTGCGGAGTTGTTGAAGGAATGAACGGTTCCAGAGAAAGAAGGGAAGTGATTTGGAGTGGGGCGTGGGTTACTGGGGAGGGAAATGGTGGTGGTGGTGGTAAGAGAAGGGGTGGAGACGTGGACCATGTGATGGTTATTATCCCTGTCGTTGTCTTGTTGGGAAGAGTTATTGTTGTTATTTGTGGTACGCTTGCCGTTGCTCCCATATGCCATGCTGCTTTAGCTTGATTCAATATGGGAACTGGAATCTGGGTTTTGATTTTCCTTTCCCGCAGATCATGCGGCTTTATTTGGAGATGAAGAAAGGGAACGAACTTGAGGTGACTCGAAGTTTTACATCATGAATCAGATGATATAAGATGATATAAGGGTGTGGGGTTCATGCCAGGGAAGGAAATAAAAATAAATTAAAGGAATAAGCTTGGTTGAAAAAAGAAGCACCAAAAAATTAAACCAAAGAACAGTAGTTACTGTTGTAAAATTAGGAAGAGGAGCAAAACTCGGAGAATTACAAAATAAAAGATTGTAAATCACTTGTAAGAGACACAATTATTTCTTTACAAAATAATTGTATTTTACTTTTTAAATTTTATTTTAATATATATATATATATATTAAAGAGGAAGATTGAGATCCACACCTGCCTCCCTCTTTATCCTTTTCTGGTTCAGGCATCTCCATTGCACACTTATTATGGAAAGAGTAAAATGTGGACTAAGTATCTCTGCTTCAATTTAAAAAAACATTTATTAAAAATTAAAATAAATTTTTAAAAAATTATAAACATTTTTATATCATATAATTTATTTTAATAATAAATTATTATTTAATTATTAACAACTTTAACTCTAACCATAAATTCTTGTTAGAGATATTCTAGAAAGGAAATTAAAATAAGTAAGACAATTAAAGATTTCTCCTTTCACTTATATTTATTTAATATTTTTTATATTATATCATATATTTTACAAATTTTAAATTTTTTTCTTTTAAATTATGATTTAGGTGTTAATTAAGGTTTTAGATATATATGAAAATTATATTTAAAAATAATATTTCTTTTGAGAGAAAAAATTAGAAAAAAAGATACATTAAAAAAATGTTCTTGATTTGATGGGTGTATGCAGTTAAAATTTTAAATGAATTAAAAGTTATATAAAATTAACACTGATTCATAATTTTATATCCAATAATGAAAATACTTTTTAAATATTTATGACAAGTTTGTATATTTAAATTTATTCTAAAGCAATTAAAATCATTTTCCCTTTAATCAATTCAATGACGAAACGACTGGGAAAGTTAGGCAGAGAAAACAAATCCCGTGAAAGTAAAGAAATAGTGGCGAATTATTTTACTCAATCACATTTGAAAATTTTAAAGCATCTTCTACAAGACTGGTTTATAGTTTAGAAATGGTTAAATATAAATCATACAATTAACCATCTCTTCTTCAAAGTTCTTTAAGCAAATAATACCAATGAATTATAAATATTTTTTATATCATATTATTAATTTTAATAATAAATTATTGTAATTAATTATAAGTTTAAAAAGGTTATTGATGATTAAAAAAACTTGCCATAATTATTTTATTCTAACAAAAATTATAATATTATACTAGATTATGACTTATCGGTGGATTAAAATTTCATTTAAAAATATCAAATAAAAAAAATATCCAAATATATAAATAAACTTCATATGTTTAAAATACGCCGGTCCTTTATGTACTGAATAAGTATAACTAATACAATATTACTAAGTGATTCTAAATTGCATGTTTTTTAATTAATTAGAACTATAAAGTTCTTAACAATTTTTAATTAATACATATAGAGAGGGGGAAGGGATCAATTTGATCTTTAATTTTTAATTATTTATGCACGTATTAATATGTTATTTATTAGATATATAAAAAGAAGAAAACATTATGAAAAATAAAGTATCCATATGTGTGATTTATAAGAAAAATAAAAGGGAAATAAATTTAAAACTGTGTGATCCATATCTCATTTAACTTTATTTTAATATTTATTTTAAATTAAATATTTTTATCAATATATTTTCTGTCCCAAACCCATCATAAGAAAATTAGGTCATAATAGCATAAAAGACTACTCAGTGTCCTTTAAGTCATTGAAAGTCGTGTTTCTTAAAATACTTTAACACCGCACATCGCGTTAGAGGAGTAGTGGAGCCCATCATGTTAGATTTGACAAACTCTCAAATAGTGAAGTCTTTAAAAATAGAAGAAAAAACAAGAAAAGAAAGAAAAACCAAAGATGTTAATATTTGATCATTTTAATATTCGCAGGATAGAAACTTATATCTTTTAAGGGTTATATTTTTAAAATAATTTATTTCTATTTAATTATTATTTTCAATGTATAAGACAACATTAATTATTTTTGTTTTCGTTTATGCTTCAATACATTTTTAATTTCTAACATATAATCGTATTTTAATTTTATTTCTGTAATTTATTTTTACTTTTAGTTCATGTAAATTATTATTATAGTATTTTTTTAATTTTGTTTTAATATGTCTAAAATATCATGAAAGAATGAAAAAGAAAAAATAAGATTGTTTGAATGAGAAAAAGTGATTAAAAAAATTTATAATAAATATGATAAAATAAATTTAATTGTATATTAATATATTTAAAATATAATTATAAAATAATTTTTTAGAAATTATTTAACGTAAAAATAAATTTTAAAAATGTAAATGTAAATTTAAATTAAAATAAAAATATTATAAAACTTTAATAAATTAAAATATATTCAGAATAAAAATATATTATATAAATAATAGAAATTTAAATTAATTAATTTATATCATTTGTTATTAAATAATTTATTTAATTTATTTTTAATATGAAATGTTAAATTTATTTTATTAATTATTTTAATACTAAAATATATTCCAAAATATTTAATTATTATTTATGTTTAGATATTTTAAATATTTATTTTGTTACAGTAAAAGAGTATTTTATTATTTTTATATAAACTTAGTCGATTAAGTTTTTTATTCAATCAATTATGTTCTTAACTTTCTTCGCTGGCTATCGCAGAAAGGTTTAAAGGAAGTATTTTTTTTTCTTGACTTTGCGTCTCCTTGAACTTTCAGTGCATTTTCTCGCTTTGTAACTTTCCATCGTTTGAAGCAGACGCACATTTTCATTTTGATTTTGTCCTTTTAAAACTATTCGATAAGAACCAGGAACAAATAATTTACATATTAAAAAGCCAAAAAAATAATATACTATAAGAAATAAAATAAAGTAACAAGGTTTAAAAAATTATAAAAAAAGGTAAAAATTTATAGGAAATAAAAATAAAATACGATTATATTTAAGGGGAAAACTTATTTAGTTCATTTAATAATGTAGTATTTGGTGATACTATTTATAATGGTTGTATATTATATTTAATAAACAATATATAAACATATCAATTTAGATAGACATAACACCATATGCTTTACAAATACTTATTGAAGTAAATACAAATCACTTTACATTAAACTTTACATTAACAAAACATCCATTTTCCCTTTCACCTACATGACCTTGTCACCCACATTGCATTTTATCTCTTCTCTTCATATTAAAGGTTCTAATGTATTTAAGGTTCTTATTATGTTCATAGACATACATGATGTTGATTAAAGTATGGATGACACCATTGTACATATGAAGACTATTGTTTTGAGATAACAGTCAACACCATATTATTATTGAAGGACTTATTTTTCTAAGTTGTATCACTTAATCATACTTCTTAATCTTAAACCATCTCTCCTATAATGTTTCAACTATTTATAATATTTGTAAACGTCTTTAGGATCAACCTTTATCTTTTTTGGCTTCTTAACTTTCTCAAATATCATCAACCCCAAATACGATGTACATTAATAATCGTAGATGCTTTGTGGAAAATGAAGGTTAGACATAACCTCTTCAAGCATTATGCAGTCCTTGTTTACACTTAAAAACTTACAAAGTTTTCGCAAGATAGTAGGAGAGAGACCAATAGAATCATTGTTGTACATTCATCTTCTACCTTGGCGTCATTGTCATAGAGCGTCATCAAGATGAGTCTTGAGTGACATGTTATCCTTTATATGAAATTGGAAATGACTTCTTTACACAAAAGCTTATTGCAAATAGACTTACTTATGAACAACTTCTCCTGTTTCAGCCACAACGCTGTAGAGATTTATGAGTTCATGAATGTAGAACAAGAAACAACCAAAAGCATATCATTCAAAGAAGAGTTACTAGATGGACAAAGTGTTACCTTTACAAAAAGAATAGTTTCTTATTTTCTATGCTTCATATTTCTTGGAATGATAATTAGAAAATATTATTCTTTGTTATGTAAATAATAAAAATATAGATGGGCTTCTTCTAGCCTAAATACAACTATAAGAGGCATTTACAAGAAGACATAAATAGAAGGGAAACTTCCAATTGAAGCCCAATTGAGAACCTAATTTTGGAGAGGAATTTTTAGCCAAGTAAAGAAACATGAAAGCAAGGAATACGTGCCTTCAAAGTGACAAAAAAAACATGACTCAAAACATAAGAAACATGTTACAAACTACTCTAGAAGAGAATTCTTTTGGATTTGATTTTTGAAATTTAAATTTCAAAAGATTCCTCTTATTTCATTTTCATTTTTGTTCAACCTATAGGAATTATAGAATTAAGATATACATTTCGTTTTAGGCACATTTAGGTTTCATTTGAGCTAGGATTTTTGGTGGCAAAGGGCTATAAATAATCATAATTTCCCTTTGTATTTACTTTAGATTATATATTAAATTTGAGAGCATTTGGAATATTTGTGAAAGTAATCTTGAGTTTTGGATCTTATCTTTATTCTCCTAAAACTCAAGTGGAGCGATTCTCTATTGAAGCTTATAATGCAGATGAAGAATCCCCCTTCTTTCATGTGACATTCTCCTTCTTTCATCCTCCCATGTCTTTTCCACTTGATATTTCTTTTTTAGTTTTCCAATTTGTTTCTATGTTCTTCATATTACTATTTTTCAGCCAATGTTCTTTTGTACTCTTTGAATTATTATTGTGATTCTTTGTTTGTTTCATTTGAATATTCTCTCATATGTTAATCTTCTCACTTATATAATGTTATGAATTAAATTCATGTTAAGTGCAAGACATATTTGAGTTCTTAAATCAATCCTGAATTCCGTAACAAAATTAAAGGATTTTGTTTCTAAATACTTAATTCAAGTTAAATCATAAGAGAAACGTTATCAGAGGTCTTCTCTTCCATAATCTCATAAAGAACCTCAACTAACAATGAGAAAAGGATGAATAAGCTTTTTCCTCTATATGATTCAAAATTTGTCTTTCTATGTGTGATGTGTCACCCCTTGCTCCTTGAGGAAAACTCTTATCTTAATTATTCATAAATTGAAATTGTTCTTCCCACTAAGTATTTTCATCCTTTAAGCATTTTCATATTGGATGTGATATTCATATTCATGTGAGAATTTATCATAAATGCTAAATGAGATTGAAACGGGATCTAATGATACCAGTTTCTTATGCACCTAATGTTGAAACAAGACCAAAGAACAATGAAAGAAACTAAGTAATACTGACTAAAAATCACACTAATTGGGGAATAGGAACAAAGAATACAAAAAAGATATGTATAACTAGGGGTGTTTGTGATGTGATTTGGTTCAATTTTTAATTAAAATACATTCAAACCAAACATAAAAATTATACACTATTCAATTTGAGCATAAAAAATTATTCAAACCAAACCAAAGCAAACCAATTTTTGCGGTTTGGTTTGAATCGATTTTGTGATTTTATTGTATAATTTTTATTAATATATGTATTATATTTATACATTATGGTATAAATACTAGATAAACCATATGATCCACTTCTTATAAGCCTAACAAATCTCATGCACACACACATATATATATATATATTTGTATAAAAATTCAAAACATAAACATCAAATTAGTTATGTATTGTTTTCCTTTAGTAATATAGTTTTTTAGCAATTTTCTTTTATAAGACTAATAATATAATGTTCATAATATCAAGATAAGTCTTCTTCCACTTTATTCATATGTTAAAACATATTTTGTTACTGTCTATCATATATTTATAGGCATGAAATTAGACACATTAGAATTTTCTCTCGCATACACATCTCTTATATATGATTAAAATAATAGATAAAATAATATTTAAATAATTAATTTCAGTTTGGATCATTTCTAAAATTTTAATCCAAAAATAATCCAAAATATACAGTTCTAAAAATATAAGTATCTAAACTGATAAAAAAAACTTTTAATTTTAATTAATTATATTTTTTGATTTTTTTAAATTAGTTTGATTTTGAACACTCATATATATAATAATCTCATTTATTATTGAAATAAGATTTATAAAAAATATATATAATAATCTCATTTATTATTGAAATAAGATTTATAGAAAGTACTTTGTTGTAATCCAAATTCACAACAAGTACAAACTAAATTGATTAAGGTCCACAAAATAATTATATATTAATTAAAAATACATAACAGAAAACCAACTAATATAAATAAATGTATATAATAAATTACTAGTTCACTAGATAATAAAAAATATTGACTAAAGGTGGACATGAAAAAAAGGATATTAGATATTCTTAATGTTTTTAAGATAAAAATATATATTTTCATGTAATAGATATTTGGTTGGAAACAATAATATGTTTGGATATTTCTTTAATAATTTATTATTAAATATATATAATATTTATATATTATTTTAATTATATTAAAAATTATTAATAAATTTACTGACATATTTCAAATGGTACATAATTTATTGACCCATTTTATTTTTTAATCATATGATGCTAATTTTGTTAACAAATTTTTCGATAAATTATAATTTATTAATAAATTACTGACAAAACTTTATCCATCAGTAAAATTTCATCATTACAAATTATCTATAAAATTCTTTTGGTTAGTAACGTCCTATTGATAATATTTAAATTTTTTGCATTATGAATCTAAATCTTTAAAAGGTTTGGACTTCCCGTCAACAACATTTATTTTTAGCATTAATCCACAGTTATTAGATACTCTTAATTCCAAAACCATTTGTTTACTTTCTGACCATTGACTCCCATGATACTACAAAGCGATCTATTATAGTAATTATTGTTCCATTTCGTCTAAACCATATAAATCTTCTGCCTCCATTGCTATGTCAAACATCTTTATGTCTTCTAAAAATCTTTTTTTTTTAAATTTTCTTTGTACTTATTGTATTAAATTATATTGTTTTTGTATTTCCTTTTATTTTCTCAATATGTTGAAATCATGTACGCTCCTAAACCTTATAACAACAAAAATACCAAAAGAGGTCTAAGAAAAATTAAGCATGATTTTTAACTTACAGGTTTTAGATTAATTATTTTAACACAAGTAATTTAGTATTTAATTTAAATATTATAGCTATTAAATTATATTTAATTGAATTTAATGCGAAGATTAGGTATTTGAAAATTATTTCTTTTGTAGTATTACTCTTTTTTAGAAATTAAAGTTATTATAATGAAAGCTAAACATTACAATAATATTTAAATTATTTATTTCATAGTAAAATAATTAACTTAAACATTGTGACAGAAAATAATTAATTTAAATATTATGGTTGTTACTAACAGTCACTGTGTTAAAGTTAGTTATTTTTTAAAATATAAAATGTGTATGCGCCTGTAACATTGAAGAATAAAATTGGCTCTTTTTACAACTTTAAAAATTAAAACAAAATTTAAATTTAAAAGAGCGAAATGAAAATTATTTAAATATATGGAAGAATAAAATAATATTCTTTATCAGCTAGTCAATAATTGAAGTGTACTAGCAGCCAAATCACATTCGTACCATGGATGGTTTCCAATATTTTAAAACTAAAATTCGAATAAAAAGTTTATTGAAATGCATGAGACTGTATATTTTTCGGTTCCACCTAAAATATTTATTTATAGTTGATACGTAATTATAAATTTATAAAATATATGATTTAATGAGAGAAAAAACAAAAAAAATATTTTATATGTAAATATAAAATTAAAGTATATATATATATATATATCATTATTATTTTATGATAGAGTCAACTATTTGACTTTTCCTCTCCTCTTCTTTCCATTTGGACGAATATATCTGCAGCATTTTTTCATCTTTCCCTTGTCTCAAAACTCCAAGGCTAAGGTGAACCTTCAAACAAAGCTTTTATTCCTTGCCTTTAGTGCTTGGATCCTAAAGTTCTTTGCTCAGTACTTCACTTATTTTCTTCTCCTTTCTTGGCTACCCCTCTCTAACCATGTTTAATGTTTTTTGTCCATGAAAATCTCAGTTGGTGGTGCTATATATGTCGCTTCCATTCGAGAAGATTGCTCGAAGATTCATCATTTTCTCCATCCCAAAAGCTTCACAACTTGTTTGCTTCTAGGTTAAGGGAAGATTTCTGATTCTTCATGAAAATATTTTGTGTTAAATGCGAGCATGTTTTGCTTAGGTTGAAGTTGCATGATTGATTTTCTTTTGGCTATATATTTTCGCAGCTTAAGTCTTGAAAGATCAAACCTCTGGATTGATGTTTGTATTTTTCTTCGAAATTTTTATATTTGTTACATGTGTTCTTTTTATGAAATTGATTGAACTTTTTGTGGCTCAAAATTTAGTTTGGTGAGCATATGTTGGCTGAAAATTTGGCTTTGAGGTATGATTTGAGGGTCAGGCAGTTTTCTCATATTATTATCACTGTGTGGAGGGTTGGATGTGTATAAAATGCTGGTTTACTGTCCGAATCTGATTTCAGCAAATTTGGGAAATTTTTCATAGAAAATTCGTGGAAATTGAAAAACTTGAAGCATTGGTATCATAAAACAGCGGACAAAAGAAAACAACAAGTATAAGGACATGGTCCACCAACCAAAACAGATGACCATACTGTATTTTGATTCGACACTTCAAATGAAGATGTGGGGAATACCACGTGCCTCTGATAAGTTTTCGTAGTATACACCATTATACAAACAAATACAATTATCCTTCCAATCATTAAAGTCTTATAAATATATATGTATATATACACACATATATATAACAGTTTAATGAGATTACAGGATTGAGCTAGTGTTAAAGCTTACATGACCTCCATTCTCCTTAATTCTTACAAAATTTTTTTAGACAATCCCAAAGGATATATTAAAAAATTATATTATAAAGAAGCAAAAACTTTCGGTAAATAGGAAATGGTTAATATTCTTACCCGTTATAGAAAGAAAAATGTAAAATTATACAAATGAATTATGTCACTTGTTTCTTTTATATTAAGAATTATAATATCAAATTTAGTTGTATAAATGTGTGGTATAAAATATATTTAAAAAGAATGAGTCGTACATTTTATGTTATTTTCTTTTTCTTGCATTGTAAATTAGGTTCATGACTTAAGGAGACTGTAACAATTGGTCAAAATTTATTGCTTTGGTTGATTAGGATTGACAATGGAAATAGAGATAAAATTAGGAGGGAATTGTGAAAAAAAATAAAAATCTTCGGTGAAGTTTTTAAAATTTAAATTAGTTTAGCCAATTTAAAATTAAATTATACTCACCAACTAATTTCCAACATCTGTTTCTATTCTGAAATCTTGGTACTCTTCATTTCCTCAATCTCATAATTTGTCCTCTATTCACAAAAGACCACTAATAATGCTTTGAACGGAATTTTTTGAAACAAGATTTGATCTGAATTATATTTAACCAGCTAAATAAATATATTATATAGTATGATATAACTATAAGGTTACCTAAACCCTTTTTACAGAGAAAAAAACTTTAATATCCTCTTCCCTAGTACTTACAACAAGTAGTTTTTCATAAATGTAAACTAACCATTTGTGCAAAAAGTTTGTCCGAACCCCATTACTTCCAACAGATAAAAGAACAGTTTAGATGAATCCTTAATTAACCCACGGTTTATAACATGTCATGCGTGAAACTGAAACGAATGAAATCATGTGGGGAACAAAAAAGCATAGAACATATAGCTATTAAATTGGAACGAGTCTATATGGTGCCCCATGCATACCAACAATAAACATAGTCTCCAGATATAGAAATTGCAGGAAAACAATAAGGGTCTATAATACTATAATATTATTTCTCTCCTATAAATGAGAAATTATTATAATACCTATGCTTCTTCTCTCTCTTAGGTGTTCATCTCAATTTCCCCCCAGATAATACCATCGTAGTTCTGGGTTCCGCCCTTCTCATTGTTGAAACCATGACGAATTGCAGTCTTAGGATTGCCAATCTCTGCGCCCCTGTAAGTTTGCGAGTGTGAGCTCTCGTTGTTAAAGGCATCTTCAATTCTAGAAGTGCTAACGTTTGCACCACTGAGAGCTTGTAAGCCCGATGCGAGGTTGTTATAGGCATCTTTACTTGTACAACTCTTAATCCTACAATAGCTGTAATCTTGCGTCCCGCCGCCAACGTTGTTAAAGCAGTTTTCAACTGTATAGCCATGGTCAAGACAATTGGCAGTTTCGCGGGGATTATTGGGGTAAGTATCGTGATCCTCATTGTAGTTGGCATGTTGGTTAGGGTTATTGATTTCTTTGTTCCTTCTTACCAGGCTGTTTGATTGTCTTGTCTCCTTATCCTTCCCACTCGAACTAGCTTCTAGAAATTTGGTGGTTTTTCCTCTATTAGCATCGCTCTCTCTTCCCTTGCCCTTGTCATTTAATTTCTCCATGGTTTTCTCTATCCAATTGGAAGTAGCCCTTAGAGAAACAGTGAGAAGACGAGCTGCGAATACAAACAGCAAAAGGAGCACAGAGATTAACTCAGATATAACAGATAGAACTGTGCCAATGAGGGAAAACTCAGATTCGGGAGAATCGACTAATGGGAAAGTGCCACAAATTGGCTTGTCCGAGGAGAGTTCTGCAAAGAGAAACGAATAAAGTAGATAAATCACAAAGTTTTGTTAGTTTTGAAGAACAAAAAGCTGATCAAGAAATGCAAATTTGAATCGAGTTGAGGAATGGATTCTATTCTAGCAAAGGAGAAGACTAAAATTATTCAAATTGTAAATCTGAACGAGTGTCATTCATGTAAAGAAGAGTATATACCTTCATATTTCATGAACACGATTTTGGGCATGGTTGTTGAAGCTACAGGTTCGAATGCTTCGTAATTTGGTGCCTACAACATGAGTTATCAAAAGATTAATAAGTAAATTTCTGCGTAGAAGAACAATCGGGTAATATAAGGGTATTATAATTAACATAAACATAATATATATCAAATAAGAACTATTGTAAACTATATTTAGGAGTACGACTTATTTTAATGGAAAATGGTTCTAGTAAAGAAAGCGATAGAAATAAGAAAAAGAGAAAAAAGTGAAAAATATATATAACAGTTGATTAGGAGTGGAAAATAAAAAAGACACAAACAAAAGTGATGATGAAAGAAAGGAGTGGGAAGAAGTGAGAGGTAACAAAACAGCCCTAATCAGTGTTCACTTTGAGTTATCAAATCATTGATTTCGACCGCAACGAATCATTGATTTATACCCTGATTTGTTAACCCATGTTGTGTAAGGACCCAAAAGGTTTACCTACGCCGCAATTGCTTGATCCAAACCTGGAAGAACATCCAAGGAGTAGAAAACTTGGAGCTCACAAAACCCTCTGCGGATATAGCAATCTTAATGGAGGAGACGAGAAACAATCAAGAGAGAGAAAGGGAATAGGACTGAAATCCCATAAAACGAAGCAAAAATCTAAGAGGAAAAAAATAGAAACTACATGGATTGCGACAAGAGGGGGAAAAGGGTCCCAGTTCCCAAAAAACTTAGATCCACCGTTAGAACAAGCCAAACATGTCAAAATAGGGCTGCAAAGAAACCTCTACTTTATTTGAAGAACCAGGACTGAACATCTATGGCCACAAACAATTCAAAACAAGCTTCAGGTTTTGGTGTGCTGGGGTTGCTCTAGTGTGTTGATATTGGTTGTGGATCTTCAAATCACCAACTCAGGTACAATTATTTTCGGTAGAATGAGGTTATAGAAAGAGAGATAAAACTAAAGAAGTAAATATAAATGATGTGATAATGATATGATGATGAAAAGAAAGATGAACAGCAGGAAAAAAAATTCTTTAGATGGAAGCTTGAGAACTCATACCTTAACTGAATTCTGTTTCATTTTTTCTGCTTCCATCAAACTATGACGAAGGAGTCACTCCTTTCTATTTTCTAAACCCAGAGAGAAAGAGAGAACGAGTAAGAAGAATAAGAACGGAGAAGGAGAGATCCAGTATATGAAAAAGAATGCGGGAGGATTATGGCTTTACAAAACTTTTTCCATATGTATAGACTGATACACATAAATGTACATGTAACACCTTACATTTTAGTGTAATTATATCACTTATTCATGTATTATATTTTCAATGAAAAAAATTAAGCATAAAAAATTACTGTTTTATATTTTCTTATCATTTAATTTTAAGAAAAAATATTCATTAAGATCCCAAAATGACAATTTACATTTAATCTACGTCTGGAAGGAAAAATATTAATATAGATTTACATCATATATCGTCATCACAGCTAAAATTTCCCACTCTTACCAGAATATAATTCTAGAAATTGAGACACACAATTATTCATATATAAAAAAAGTCTTGGAGAGTAATTAAATGCGATAATTTTTAAGTTAGTTTTTTTTTGTTAATTTTCATAGCTTTGTTATAATGCGATAATGTTTTACGTTAGTTTTTTTTTGGTTAATTTTCATAGCTTTGTTATACTGGTACTGATCGACTAATTAATTTGACTATTATGATTGTTACTAAAACAATTATTTTTATTATTTTAGAAACTAATTTTAAATCTAATTTAATAAATGATTAAAATAATAATAGATAATATAAAAAATTAATTTAAATTCTAATTTAAAAATTAATTTAGTTATTATTACATTAAAAACTAATTTATAATTTTTTTACAATTAATAATCGCAAAAAAATATAATTTATATTATAATAAAAATTATTTTATTTAGATATCTTATAAAATAATTTCTATTATAATTATTATAATAATTAATTATATTTATATCTAAATTATTTTATATTGAATAAATTTATCCAATTTGTATTATCTATGTGTTACATGAACATTGTCTTCAATGTAATAGTTTAAATATTTATTTCTTAAACACAAAATTTTAACACAGTTTACCATTTAATATATAGATATTTCATTATACCTTAATTTTTATAATTATTTTAGAGGTTAAATATATTTATTCCATTAAATGGACATTTTTTAATTGCTCTCTCTTCAATGTTATTTTTGCTTGCTTTATATTTAACATAAAATATTGTGTTCCTTTAGTTCTTCATTAGCGTTTATAGGCATAAATGTAATAGTATTTATATTTGTTAACAACTGAAAAGAAATACATTTTAAATGAATTAATTCTAAGGCTGACATATTTTTAAATTTTTAAAATATTAAAACTATTTTAACATATAAGATTTTAAATAAACATATTATATCACATACATCCGGGTGAAAAGAAAAATCACATAGGTTGCTTTTAGTTTGAAAAATAACGATAAACTATCATGTGTGTTGCTCAATTACGAGTTAATTTAGATAACGCTGCTAAATGACTCGGATTCATAGAAATCAATTTTTGAAGACATAATTACGAATAAAAATATAAAAATATATATTTAAATAATTAAAAAACATCGGATTTAATATATTTTTTTATAATTAGAGATACAATCACGTGAACGTGTATGATAAACTTATAAGTCCTACTTGTTTTCTCTTTTATTTTGTTTTCTTTTCACTTTGCTTCTTAACCCAGCACATCATAAACCTAAAAAAATATTACTTGAATTTCTTATATTTTATAAAAACAAATTTATAAATTAATTATAAAAGTTTGTAAGAATTTTTTTTACTATTTTATAAAAAAAATCTTATGAAATATAAAAAATTTTAATAATAAAAATTATTAATAAATATTTACAATTTTCATTTTCACTTAATACACGTCTTAAAAAAGTTATATATAATAACATAAGAGATTGAAAAAGAATTATTAATAGATATTTAAAATTTTCATTTTCATTTTCATTTAATATACGTCTAAAAAAGTTATATATAACAAGACAAGAGATTGAAAAAAAAGTATTACATAAATATATAAAATAGAAGTACATGTATGATTGTCGTAAGATAATTTGCAGATATAAGACAACAATCACATTTCGAACATGAATTGATATTTTCTACAGAATTTCCACACTCACATTGGGATAACTCTCTCTGGTTTAGGTAGTCTTTTGAGGATCATGTTTGACAGATTTGTTTTCAGTTAGTAGGTGGACAAATTAGAACAATTATCTCTGGTTTACAGCGAATAGTTCATCTTTTGTAAATGGATTTGAACATTTCTTTGTGTTCATTTTATTTAATTTATTCTAGCCGATAGAAAAAAAAAATTGAATAACTACAACACAATAATTAAATCCACAATTGTTATCTGTATAGACCTCTTTACAGTACTTTAAATGTAAATACTTATAGATATTAATTTTAGTTGTGATATGTTAAGTTTTAAATAATTTTGTACTGTAAATTTAAATTTAATTTTTACTTTCTCTTGAATTTTAATTTTCTGTTAATTTTCAAAGGTATTAAGAAATTATTTTGAGTTATGAAGAAGATAACAATTTTTTTATGTACGCATAAGTTGAGACCAATCAGAATTAAAACTTTATTTTAAAACAAACATCTTATATAATTTTAATTAAATAGAAGTGACAAGTGATAAATTTAAAGAAATTAAACTCTAAGAATCTTATTCCTTAGATAGAAATCACTGGGACATTCCTGTTTTTTATTGTTCTACTAATAAATTTTTATACATAATTTAAATAAATAAATATATATATAATTATTTTATTTTTATTTTTATTTTATTTTATTCATGTGTATTTAATATTGTCTGAGATGAAAAATTTTAATTAAATAAAAAATCTATTAAATAAGATGATTTTTTCTTTTCAATACAATAAATTGACAAACACTAAAATACACCATTTTTTTATTTTTATTTTTTTATCTTATTATATTTTTATGTTTTTCTTCCTTTCATTTATATTGATTATCCTTTTAACCTTTTAACCTTTTAATATTTCTATATTTTACATACTTACTCTAAAAATATGTATTATGATATAATTTCCATTTGAAATATGATTTTTTATTTTATTTTTTTAGTATATATGCATAAGTGGAAACACAAGTATTTCCATCTGATTAAAAAAGTAATTATTATAATAATTATTAAAAAATTTATTAAAATTATAAAAATGAATTCATAAAAATAAATTATTTGTATAGTTATATTGTGGTTATTCTTTTTATTGTGACAGTTTATTGAATTTAAAAAGGTAGATATGAAATTTAAAGAAAAAAATAATAAAAATCTTTGTATAAAAAAGTAATTATAATAAAAATCTTCTAAGTTAATAATATAGGTATTTGTGAGAGAAAAAATGTGTCTTTATATTTAAAAGTAAAATAACAATATAAAATAGTTATATAAATAATAACTAGAATTTGTATGATATAATTTACAATATTTTCTAATGTATTAGTAATTTGTATTTTTTAAAATATAATTAAAAATAAATAAAAATATGAAAAGTGTAAGAAGCTTATATTATATATGGTTAATATATATAAATTAATAATTTATATATTATAATTATGTATATAAAAATAGTTATATTTAAATATTATCTGATAATTTTAGTAAAATATTGAATTTTTATAATTTTATTTTAAACTAATTATATTTTTATGGTAGATAAAATATTTTAAAATTATTTATTTTTAACATATTTTACTTTTTTAATTTTTTATTATTATTATTATTATTTTAAAAGAGTAATATATTATTATGTTTAAAATATAATAAAAAGATTAAAAATTAGATAAATAAATTTATATATAAGTGGGTAAAATAAAGAAAGTTATGTGAGTGGAATGTTAGACTTGTATCTTTAAATTTTGTTTATAACAAGAAACCACAGAAGAAGGTGAGAGAGAGAGATTAATTTTATTTTTTTCTTATATTTTTATTTTCATACAACCAACAATTTGATTCTTGTGTATTTTTTAATGAAATTGTCTTTGCATTTGATTAGCTTAATTTCAATTCTCTTAAAATCTTAAAATACGACTTGATTAATTATTATATATATATAGATATCATTTTACTATTTTTTTACTTACATTTTTAATTCCTCTTATAAAGAAGTAGAGAGCAAACATTAATACATATTAGATTAATTGATTGATGAAAGTAATAACTTACTTAAAGTTTTATAAAATAAATTATTTAATTACTATTGATATTTTTAAAAGTAAGGATATAATTAATAAAAAATAACTTTAAATTCTATAAACAAAGGATAAAAAGAAATAAAATCATTTTTCTAAAACGACTCTTATTTAAAAAGAGAATAATAAATAAGAACATCCATACTAGCTTAAAAAAATAAAAATTAATAGCTCTAAAAGTTAACATGATTTATATACAGTAATTTATAAAAACGGTTTCGTATATCCCTTTATATTTGAATTTAATTTATGCATAAATTAAGTTAACTTATAGCTTTTTTTTTTCTCTTACAAGTGTTTGTAAAGAAATTTGTTTAAGCATTTCCTTAAATTGCATTAAACAATATATATGAAAAAAAACATAAAGAGTGAATATTTTATGGAAGGATTGGAAATAGATTATGAATGAATCTATTTTCCTATGAATATCTCCTAAGGATTCTAAAATGTAAGCCTCCTGCATGAATTCAAAAGGTCGTGCACCGTCCTTTGAATATTTTTGACGAGGCTGGATCCAACTTGGACCAAGATTCTATCTCTTCTTTTACTTACACAACCCGACAAACACAAAACGACACAAATCCTTAACCAGCAAGCATCATTGTTCACAAAGAGATAGTTGAATCAAATTAAAAAACTATAAAGTTATACTAGTGGCTATGAATAAACATTATCCAGAGTCCCAGTTTGCACGCACCCAACCAGCATAGTCTCATAATTTCAGAGCATTGAATTCAAGCCCTTTGGTTTCCTCCAACATCGTACTTGTCGTTTCTTTTGACCTCTAGGGCCTTCAGTTAATATAAAAACGTGTATGAATGTGAACACAATCTACAAATTCAAGAATTCAGATATGCGTGCCCTAACCTTAGCGTAGGTGCCTTCCTGGACGCGTCAAATTTATCATATGCTACGCTTTTACCACCACTTCCACCATCAGCGTGCGTTAAAAGCTGTTTAGTTCTGTCAATTAATATATGCCAATTATGATTATATATTCATAAAGGGGATTAATGTCCCAATACTCATAATTAAGATGGTCCACACCAACGCGTAAAACAACTTCATCACATAAAACTAATCAACTCAACAACCACACTCACTTAAATTAAAATGACCCTAACCCAAGTCATCAAACTGTAATCACACCACTTACGAGATTAATGAGAACTTTTATAAGATAAAACATAAAAAGGAGTGTCATATACTAACAAACCCTATCTACTGCAACTGGAATTAATTATTACACTAATTATTAAAAGGGTAAAGACTCAAAGAGTCTCATTTTCATTTAACGGGTTATTTTTTATTTTTCGACAATTTTAACTTCAGTTATATCTGTTATTCATGGTTAGACTTTCTCCTGTTAGCTGAAAGTGTTAAGTATAATTTAACTTACAAACTTGCGAATAATAAAATAAATAATAGAATACAGTGATTTAAATTAAATAAATACTAATTTGGGTTGTTTAAGTAAATGTAGAATATAAATTATTGTTTTTGAAAGAGATAGGCACTGTCTACTGATGCAGGTATGTTGCGGGTAAGTTGTAGTAACAAGGTATGAAGACAGAAGGCAACCCAATGAGCTGGGAAAAGACACTCTGTTTACGCAAACCAACTGCTGTGGTACACAACAAAGAACATCCTATTGCAGAACCATACCTTTTCGCTTTTGCAGAGTCTGTTACACACAACTTCTATATGGTAAGTGAGGAAGAAAAATGTGGTCAACAAATAATTATGTTGTAGTTTTTCTGTTCGACAGACTGTATAGTGTATTTGTCTGGTTCATTTATGTTTTTGTGTTGGCTAGGCATAGTTTTTTAGTATATCAAACATGATGTATTATATTTTTGCTTGGCTAAGTATAGTTTACTGGTCTGTCAAATCTGGTGGATGTCAAGTGGTGCTTCGAAAAGGATGTAAATTAAGGAATTTGTTATTGTAATGGGTTGGGATACCCCAGATACCCCTATTAATATATTTTTTGGATAAGGATACACGGACATGCGAGAAATGTTATCTTATACTCAAATTATCAACTAGATTTGTTTTTAAAATTTGAAAAAATAAATGTAAGGGTTGATTAGAGGTAGGTAAGGAATCTGTGTATATTTTTTCATATTTGTTTTAGAAATTTATAATTATTTTAATAGTTATGTGTGCGATATAATTAAGTTTTTTTAAATGATTAAAATATTATTATGAATAAAATGTTTTAATTAATTTGAAATAATTATGAAAAATTTAATTTTATATTATAAATTTATGGATAAAAGTAAAAGATGATCAATAAATAGAGTGGAAAAAATAAATTTTATAAAAGGAAGAGACTTGGAAATTGGTATGAAATAGTTATTTAATATATATATATATTAATAATTTTTAAGTGTATTAATAAGTTTATATAATAATATTTCTTGATTTTCTTAATATTTAGTTAAGAGAAATTGAAATTTAAGTTATTTAAGAGTTAATAATATGTAGTAAATGTTATATTCATAATTAAATGAAAGAACAATGTTATGTCATTATAAATTTTTTTAAATATTTTTCCTAATTTGCATTCTTCTCACATCAGTTAAGCTGACACAAACTAAAATGATTATCTATTAAAATATAGAAAATATTGTTATTTAGCTCGACAATATCTACACTATATTTATTATATATATTTTACTTCACTAATCTTAATATCAAACACTAAAATAATATTAATTAATTATTTATAGTTTAAATGTCAGCGAAACTGACTTTATATTTAATAAATATTTAAATTTATATTTTTAAAATCAACTTAATTAACACTAAAATTAATTCATTAAATTATTTTTTTTTCAATAATCACGACTTCGACTTTACTAGCTTACAGTTCCACATCGACTCTAAAATCATAACTTCGTCCATTTTAATGTTGTAACGCCGCACGCTGTGACATCCATACAAATAAACAGGTAGCGCTGACTCTTCTTCTATTAATTAGACTAAACATCAATTTCTTTTAAGTGGTAATAACGAAAAAAAAATATCACAAAATCATAATTTCACATGTTATTTATACATATTTTATAATAATACATATCTTTTACTTTAAAAATACATAAATACTAAATTGTGGATTATTACGATAAAATAGCGTATAAAAAACGGATTAAAATAAAAAATGATGGACCATTTCATGCTAAGCCCGTTTACTTGTTTTTTGGGCTAAAGTAGATGTATACACATCCTAGATAATTTCTTTTTACACCTATTTTTACGTTCTCATAAATATGTAAATTTCCACCTTTGTCTCTGAAAATTTTCTAAATTATATCATATAGAAGTCAATTAATTTTAAAATTATATAATCTGAAATATTAATTTGGAAGTCAATTATTTTTTGGATTACATAATCTAATTATTTTTAAAAAAATAACTTTTAGATTATATAATCCAAATATTATTTTACCTTTACATTACACAATTCATTTTTTAAATTAAATAATACAAAAAGTACTCTTAAATTAGACCTTCCAAAATTAATCCCTTTACATTTTACTACAAACAAAAATAATAATTAGATTTTGGACATCAAGTATCAAACATAACAAACTAAAAGAAGTTCACCACATTATATTTTCCTTTTGCATATCTAAGTATGAGGAAAATTTTAATTATTTATAAATAAATAAATTTAAATTGTTAATCTAAAAATTTATTCTAAATTTTTAATTTAAAAATTTATTTTAAATTATATTATTTAAAAACATATTTTCAATTATACAACCTTAAATGTTTTTAGATTTTATAATCCAAAAAATAGACTCTAAATGATAAAAAAATACATTTTAGAATGTATTTGTGAAAATATATTTATACAATTTAAAATATGTTTCTAATTTTTAATTATTTTAATTATGATAGTAATTTATATATTGTAGCTGTTAATTTTAGTTAGGTTAGATTTAAAAATTAATTCTTGTTTTGAAATTAGAATCATCTTAGTGAAAGATAAGCATTGCACAATAATATTTGAATTATTTCTTTTATAATAAAATAATTAACTTAAACATTGTGACAGAAAATAATGAATTTAAATATTATGGTGGTTATTAACTATCATTGTGTTAAAATAAGTTATTTTAAAATATAAAATGTGTATGCGTCTAAAATTGGTTCTTTTTTACAATCTTAAAAGTTAAAACAAATCTTTAAATTTAAAAGAGCAAAATGAAATTTATTTAAAAAATATAGTTGAGTAAATAAGTAGTAAATACTTGAAGTGTACTAGTAAGTATGGATGGTTTCCAATTTTTTAAGACTAAATTTGGCATAAAAAATATTAAAATATATCAGACTTATATTTTTGTGTTAGTATAAACTATTTGACCTCTCCTCACCTATTTCTTCTTCAATACCAATACCTAAATACTTAATATTTTTTTAAAAAAATGTATTGTGTAATTCTGCATTTTGGAGCTTTTGTGGGCTTGGAGTTTCATAGAAAATTCGTTGAATGCACTGTAGCATTGGTATCATAAAAGAGCGTATAAGAAAACCACCACATATCACCCAACCAAAACAGATGACCATACACTGTTTTTGTTGGACACTTCAAATGAAAATGTACAGGAAAAACATGTACATGTTCTGATAAGTTTTCGTATCCAAAACAAATAGAATTATCCTTCCAATCCTCATCTAAACCCTTAAACTGAAATAAAAATAATAATTCCAACAGTTGTTCTTAACTTATGAATGTAAATAACAATGATATATTTACTACCTTTTTTAAATATACAATCAGATATATATATCGATTTAATTAACTTATAAATCATCTATTTATGTTAACCAGATATTATTATAATATGATTAATAAATGACTCTAATATTTGTCTATCATTTTCAAATCGAATCTAACCCATTGTGCAAAAGTTTGTTCCAACACCACTGCTTCCAACATAAGAGTTTTGATCTTAATTGAACCTTAATCAATCCACCGTTTAAAATTGTCAAACTCATCTTCAAATGAGTGAAACTGAAACGAATAAATCATACGCTAAAGAGGAGTGTAGAACATGTTGCTATTAAATTGGAACGAGTCTATATGGTGCTCCATGCATACTATTATTAAAGATAGTCTCCAGATACATGATAAAGAAATTGCATGACGACATTAGCGTTCTGTAATACGGTATATACTATTATTTTTCTCCTATAAACGGGAAATGATTATGATACCTATACTTTTTCTCTCTAATAGCGACTTTGGGGTTCATTCATAATTTTCCCCCGGAAAATGTGTAACCATCGTAGTTTTGGGTTCCATTCTTTCCATTGTTGTAGGCACGACGAATTGCAGCACCGTTGTCACGATTGCCAGTCATTTCACCTCTGTATGTCTGTGGGCATAAGCTGTTATTGTTAAAGGCATATTCAGTTCTAGAACTGCAAATGTTTGCATGGCTGAGAGCTTGTAAGTCCAACAAGTAGTTGTTATAGTAATCTTTACTTGTAGAAGTATTAACCCTACAATTGCGGTAATCTTGCTCCCCATCCCCATAGTTGTTAAAGCCGTTATCAATTGCATAGCCATGGTCAACAAAATAGGCAGTTTCGCAGGGATTATTAGGGGAAGTTTTGTGATCCTCTTTGTAGTTGCCATGTTGGTTAGGGTTATTGGTTTCTTTGCTCCTTCTTACCACGCTGTTTGATTGTCTCGTCTCTTTATCACTCCCACTGAAACTAGCTGCCAGAAAGTTGTTGGTTTTGCTACGGTTAACATCACCCTCTCTTCCCTTGCCCTTGCCGTTTAATTTCTCCATGGTTTTCAACAGCCAATTGGAAGTGGCAGTTAGAGAAACAGTGAGAAGACGAACAGCGAATACAAGAAGCAAAATTAACACAGAGATGAACGTAGAGATAACAGATGGAGCTGTGCTAATGAGGGAAAACACAGATTCAGGAGCATTGACGAATGTGAAAGCTTCACGAATTGGCTCGTCCAAGGAGAGTTCTGCAAAGAGAAATGAATAAAGTAGATAAATCACAGTTTTGTGAGTTTGAAGAACAAAAAGGTAATCAAGGATTACTCTTCTTCTACTAAAGCAAATTTGAATGAAGTTGAAGAATGGATTCTAGCAACGTGAAGACTGAAAATATTGAAATTCTAAATCTGAATGAATGGCATTGATGTAAAGAGGAGTATATACCTGCATATTCCACGGACACGGTTTTGCGCGTGGATGTTGAAGCTACAGGTTCGACAGCTTCGCAATTTGGTGCCTTTGCTATTGGAACGATCTGCTAGTAACATGGAATATATAGTGATATATTGAAATGCCTTCTAGATTTAACACTGATAACTTATGTATCGATAGACTGATACTATCAACATGGAATATAACCTATTTAAAAGGTTGGTTATATGAGTATGTAGTCGATCTAAAGTATTATTCATAAGGCCGACTCAAGAACAGTATAAGAACTTAACAAAACCATCCAAAATCTTATGTGATCATATTCCTTTATAGTATTTTGAAAATTGTTAGGAAATTAGCACGATGTTCACAGAATAAAGAATATCCAATTGGGATTTCGAGAAACGAAATTAACAAATCAAAATTTATAAAATAATTTTTTGATTTTGAAATAAGAGATCTGAATTCTGAATGTTCTATCTAAAAAAAACTTAAACAGAATCAATATTGCAAGAGTATTATAAATATTAACATAAATAAAATGCATAACAATATTGTATATGAGCTATTATAAACTATACTTAAATAAATACAAATTAATGCATTTTATGCACGATTTAACATTTTTGGGTCATATATTAGGTGTATGACTTATTGTGAATCTTCTAATCACCAACTCACTACAATGACACTATAACAAGAGTAGAAAAAATTGTTTTTAATTTTTGGGGAGATTGAGGTTATAGAAGGAGAGAAAAAAGTAATTCAGTAAATATAACAGATGTAATAATAAGTAATAGTGATATGATGATGGAAAAGAAAGAGGAACAGCAGCAAAAAAATTCTTTATGCAAGCTTGAGAACTCATATATACTTTAACTGAATTCTGCTGCATTTTTTCTTCTTCCATCAAAGTATGCCGAGGGAGTCACTTGTTTCTGTTTACCAGAGAGAAAGAGAGAACATGCAAGAAGAATAAGAGAGGAAGGGTAAATAAAGAATGGAGAAAGAGAGACACACAGTGTGTGGAAAAGAATATGGGAGGAATATGCATGTAGCAGACAAAAAAAATTGACTCTATCCACAACCTTCAGATCTGCTATATTGTCACCCGTGGGATATATGCATTTAATTATATTCTGTGAATATTTTCTTATATACCCAAACTTTTTAATGAAAAATAGTACATATAAAACAAGTTCTGTTTAAATTTTTCTTATCATTTTTTTTCGTTTTTTTTTCTTCACAGTTATAAATCATTATTTTTTAATAATTATATTAGCAATAAAACTAGATTGTCAAATAGTTATATGATTTTTGAATCATTATTTTCTTTAATTTTAATTGATCACTTTGGATGCATATTTGTCTTACCCATAAATTTCAGTATGGAAGAGGAATAATATTGAGATAAATACTAAATTTGAATATAAAAACATATATAAAAGTGAGATTGTTATGACCATTATTATTAAATTATGGTTTTTATTTTTTAGAAAATTCCGTGCAAATTATATTTTTATATTTAACGTCTAGAGAGTATTATCCTAAACCTAAGATTTTCAACTCTTCCCGCAATTTGAGTTTAGAAATTGAGACATACAATTATTCTTATACAAAAAATGGTCTTGGCAAGTAGTTGAACACCTACATGCGATTATGTTTACGTTAGATTTCGTTATACTTTTCAAACCGTGTTATTATACTTGTTCAGAAGTGATTCATCATATAATAAGCTATTATCTTTGTTATCCACTGACATTACTATATCTATGTTGTGCATGGACATTATCTTTAAATTTAATAATTTAAATATTTATCTTTTAACACAGTTTATTAAGTCTCCTCTCCTACAGTTTATAGTTAGGCCGTTTTTTTTTATTTATATTTAGACAGTAGGTTGACTTATTTATTTTTTATATTATTTTAATTATACATATTATTTGTATCCGTTTCTTTTTAATACGAGTTTTTTTCTATTTGAACCAACTTGTATATATTATAAAGTATTATTTAAATTATACCTAACTTAATTTTTCTAGAATATATAAAACATATATTAAAATTAATTATCATTTCACTCATTATTATTTTAAACATTAAGTTATTACATTACCTTATCATCATTACATAATGATCTTTTATCATATATATATATATATATATATATATATATATATATATATATATATATATATATATATATATATATTTACCGAGTTACTTTATTTTCTAATAGAAACAATGATATTACTAAAGTTTCAATTAAAGAATTCATTCAATAACAAGAATAAGAATGAAAAAAATAATTATATTATAAAAAGAAGGTTATGTATATAGAATATGTATCAGTAAATATATATATATATATAAAGAGAGAGGTTCGCAAATAGAATTAAAAGAAAAAAAAATAGAAAAGCAATAAAATAGTTAAGATAAAATATATAGATGATTTAATTAAATTTAATACTACTAAATGTTATTTAATTTTTTTTATCAGTATAAAAGAATCAAATTATAGAGATACTTGGGGTATCTCAATCCGTATACAACAATAAATACAAATGTTAAAATTACTTTTCTATTATAGTTCACACACTAGTATATAAGTATGTAGTAAAAAAATATATAACACAACTTGTTTAGACATTCAACCCTAAAAAACGTCCTACAAGAACCTTTTCTTATGGCACAGAAGATGTTGCATGACAGTTTTGACCTTACAGTTTACTTTCAAAAGATACAAATGATAAAGTTTCACCGATGAAGTATGTTCACGTAGTGTTGTTATTGGTAACTCTCATGTCGTTCCTACTCCACGTATTTTCTTCCACTTTTGCTTCCATCAGCTTTGGTTCCTGCAAAACCTACCAATTGGATACCCTCTAAAATCCCTCCTTGGTATTGGACTTCCTAAAACCACAACCAATTATTACTTTTTACAATCCACACCTTGCTTTACCCTCTCTTAAAACCGCACCCAATATCTAAGGATTCTGCCTACAACTTATTACAAACCCACAAAATCCAGAATGTTGAAACAAAATACCTTCTAGCAAACAGATTTCAAACATAACTTTGGACACAAGCACCAATCCGAGAATGAGAAACTAGCCTTTCTATACTTATAAGAAATTCAAGTCCAAGTTTTAATCTGCATCATACTAAAAATCTCTTCAGCGTCGACCAATTCATTTCTAAAGATCACTCCATTTCCTTTGGTTCCAAATGCACCATATAATAGCTATCCACACACATTTCAACACTTGGTTTTGTTTCATAGTTAGGTCCAACAAACTGAAATGTTTAAAATGTTTCATTGGTTGGCAATGATTGACAGTGCATACTCCAACCCATCTACTACACATATCTCATACCCTAGCTGCTACCTTACAGGTACAAAAAAGATGGTTGATTGACTCATCTAGATCACCACACATTACACACAAATAACTTGTCACCTTTATTCCCCTACACCTCAAGTTGTCCCTAGTAGCAACTCTGTTTAGGAAAACTCTCCAAGCAAAGTGAAGCGTTGTTGGTAAAGCTTTTATCTTCCAAAAGTTTAAGAAGAACCACGCCTCTTCTCCCACACTATGATTTTGAATCTTCCTATAAGCTGACTTAACCGTATTTCCATTCATCCTCCACCTCTTTCCTTAATTGTATAGTGCTTATCTCGTGTTCGAAGACTGATAATTGAGGTTTTTCCCATTCAAACCAAGACCTCCTCCATTCAAAACGTCATTCCTAAGAATTTGCGTCCCATATACCTAGATCACTGATTGTTGTTGTTTTCACTTTTGCATTTGCAAACACTCTTGGGTATTTATACATGAGGAGTATTTCAACAAGCCACGAGTCTGCCCAAAAATTTATTTTATTCCCAATTCCTACTCTCCATTTTATACTTTCATCAAATCAATTGTTTTCTTCACCTTTCCCGCACACATATCTCAAGTCTCTCTACCAACGAATCCAACTTAGTACTGCATTTCTCCTTAAAGTTTCTTCGAGTTCCATATTTGGATTTTAGTATATCCTTCCATTTACCATCTTTCTCCACTCCCAACCTCCACTTCCATTTTTTCAAGATGGCACAATTAAAAGATTTTAAGTCTTTGATCCCCATCCCCATCCCCATCCCCACTAAATGTTATCTAATGAATAGTTTTCAATATTATTTATCTGACGAAAATAATTGAGGAGCACTACATTGTCGAACTAAAATTATGCATAGCTATGAACAAAAATGATCGAAAAGTCGTAGTTTGCACGCACGCAAGCAACATAGTCTGATTATCTACATCATTTTACAGCATTGTATTCAAGCTAATTTAACTTCCTCCAAAATTCCAATTAACTTGCAGTTTCTTTTGACCTTTTAAGGCCTTGAGTCAATAATAGGATGTGTATGCATGAGGAGAGAATCTACAAATTCAAGTTTTCAGATATATGCATGTCCTATACCTTAGTAGGTGCCTTTCATGGACGTCAAATTTGTCTTATTGTAGGCTTAAATCTTTTACCACCACTTCCAGCAGAGTGGGAGCTAAGTGTGTTAATAGATGTTTAAATGTGTTAATTCAAATTCTTTGGGTAGTTTGTTACAAATATTTAAATATTTAATATATGTAGAGTATGTTGCATCCTATTCAATCAACTACATGTATTTTCTTCAAGTTCTAACAAAAATAAACCCTATTTCCAGTTTTAATATGTCATCAAGTTATTACTAAGATGGTCCACACCAACTCGTAAAACAAATTCACATCAAACTAATCAACTCAAGACTCACCCACCCACTTAAATTGAAATGACCCCAAAACCAAGTCTTCAAATCACATCACATGAGACATAATGATTAGCATAAGATAAAACATAGAAGTTTCAGAACAGACACATCATGACCGTGTCTATTGTCTTTGCAATTATATATAATTATACTCATACACATCATTTTTAATATTTATTAAATTTAGCATTCATTTAATATATATTTATTTTATTTTTTAATATTTACTTAAATTAGTATTAATGTAATTTATATTATTATAATTTTTAATATTTATTTAAGTTTATTTGTGTTGATTAAACCAAGAGTATTCTTATCATCTATATGTTCTATGTCTTAAAACAGAGATTGTAGATATCGAAAGTAGATACCGATTTAGGTATGCTTGGTGATACAATTATAAAGCATATTTCATGTTTAAAAATTCTTCACTCGTTAGCACTTTCTTCTTCCACGTGCTTTGTTTATGCTGTTAACAAGAATCCATCTTTTCCATGTTTTTTACATCAATGATAACCTCTAAAAGCACGCGTGGATGAAACAAAATAATATACTTAATATTTATATAAAACTATTATTATTATTAATACAATCAAATAAGTAAATAATTTAATATAATTATAATCATAAAAGAATTATTTCTATTTTTTTATATTTGTTTAAAGGATTAAAATTATCTTACTTTTTTAAATTCTTAAATTTATTAATAATTAAATTTAAACTAAAATTATCAATTATTTCTTTTTAATATCAATAATCTTATTATTAGTAAAAAATTCATCTAATTTTCATCGTAAAAAATAAATTTATTTTTATTTTTTATCAATATATCTATTTAAATAAAATGAAAGTTAAAAACTAAAATATAAACTATAAAAATATGATTATATAAATAAGAGTTATAATTTTATTACGTATTTAAAAAATTTTCATACTAAAATATTTTAAAATATAAAAACATTTAAATTAATTAAATTGTAAGAATTTTAAAATACAACAAAAAAAAATTTTGAAATAAAAATGTAAAAAAAGTATTTTTTTTATATGAGAAACATGGAAAGCATGAGAAATATTCTATGAAGTTATTTTTTTTTCAGTATCAAATGGAGTAAGAAAAGAGTTACATTTCCACTATCAAGAGATCGTAGATAAATTTGAAACGAAAGTAGAAAAGCAGCGATTTGGACATGCTTGTTGGTACAATTATAAAACATATTTCATGCTTAAGAATTCTCCACCCATTAACACTTTCTTCTTCCATGTTCTTTGTTTATGCTATTGACAAGAACCCATCTTCTCCATTTTTTGACATCAACGACAACCTCTAAAAGCATACGTGTATCGTTTGAGAAGTAAGAGTATGAAACATAAGTGAATCCTACTCATTAACGAGCTAGGTGGATCTTCTCCTGAAAGAAGCAAAACCATGAATAAAAGTTTCTTCACTAGAATGGAAATTTCTTAATCGGAATGAATTTTCTTCACTGGAATGAAAGCTTCTTCATTAGAATGAAATTGAATGTGTTGCACATTTTGCATTGGATTTCGATACAAAGTATTTGGAGACATGAGAGAATATATATGAAGTTACAATGGACCTAATGCAAGGGGTTTTGTCTTTTTTATTATTATATTCACAATTTACTATATATAGGTCTTTCCTAAAGGAAACTTTATAGCCACTTTTATACAAATAACTTATATTTAGTAAATTATGTTTAAGACCTTCTAATAAAATAATGTTATCAAGAAAGTGTAGGATTTATACTTACTTTTTCAATACCTACAATCTTTTCTTTTTTACTTCCTTATATGTCATGCTTTCGCACTATTGTTTCTTCAAATCTTGAAACATAATCTTTCTTAATATTATGACAATGATTTTTTACATCTTATTAAACATATCTTCAACAACAATAATGTCTTTCTTAGATACCCAATTGGGCTAGGGTCTTTTCTTGTTAGTTTTAAAATACTTAGAAACATTTCCTGTTATGTCCTTGTGTGAAGGTTCTTCTTCTCAAAACCTAATCCTCTTTTCTCAAAAGGTTTTCGAGAAAGTTCTAAGAAGATTTAATCTCATGTTTCTTTATCTGTTGAATGACATGATTTTCTTTAAAGTCTTATTCTCAAATATAAGGTCATTTACTATTTAAGATTAATTTTCTTCAGATGATCTCTTCCCTAAACTTTTATGTTTGATCGAAAAAATATGTTTTTCTTTTCTTTAAAATCCAAGTCTAAAATGAGATTTTAATGTTTATTTCATAAGTTGTTAAGCTCTAAGTTTAGTATTTTATTTTTTATCAACAAGGTTGATTTTAAAAAAGGAGTTTTTTTAATGATAGTAGACTCAAATTTCAATCATTCGACCTACTTCGTTAACATTTTAATCTCTTTCTTCAATTTAAGATAGGCTTGAAATAAAAGAGAGGAAGATGAGACAAGCTTATAATAGCCTTTTATAGCACCGTTAAGATAAGTTTACCACTTCATATAATCTGATAAGATGTCAAACAAGATGTCAACAATTAGGAAAAGATTAACATCTTTTAGTTTATCATTTTCACTTTTTATGTCATATAAGTCTTTCCAAGTTGACATCACAACCTTACGTTATAGCTTTTTGAAATTGATAAATGAACTTTTACTACTTCACATATAAAAGTAATAGTTTTTTCATCTACAAAGTATGTTTAGAATATTTTGTTGTCTTTTTCAAATTCTTATAATCTAATTTTAAATCTTTTTAGATGAAAATTCATTTTAAATAGATAATTTTTAACTTTATCTCTTTTATAACTCACATATTTTAATATTTAATCATATTTTTAGAGTTTATATTTTAATTTTTGACTTTCATTCTATTTAGATTGATATATTGATAAAAAATAAATAAATAAATTCATTTTTTAATATAAAAATTATCAAAAGAAAATTGTAAAATAAAATAGAAGATAAATTTCTTGTTAACAAAAGATAAATTTTTTTATAACAATATGATTATTTACATTAAAAAATAATAACTGAAAGTTCTAATTTAAATTATAATTATAATTATATGAAATTATATATTGAGATTTATTATTTATGACAGTAATTATGTTTATAAGTTTTAAATTTATAAAATTATTGATCATTATCCCGCATTTGTCATTTGTAGAGGGAAGTAAGCTAAAATACATTCGTAACCGATAATATAAAGCATGCATGTTCAGAGAAGGGTCTCATGAAGCATTTTATTTTTTTCTTCAACCTCTCTCTTCACCATTAGCAATAGACATAAAACAATTAAAGGTCTGCCCAAAAAGAAAAGAAAAAGCTAAAGAAGATAAATTTATAGTGAAAATTGTCCTGTAGTTGTTGGGAAGTAAAAGAAAAAGCAAAGAAAGGCTAGCAATTTAAATTATCCTAATAATGGTGCTTCCTTTATATATATATATATATATATATATATATTTTATTGAAAAAAATGGTGGGACCAAAACCTATTATTACTCTAATTTTTCTTCAAGATCACCACAAAACTCCTATTCGCATTCCTTTTTCCCTGCTTTGTGTACTTGTTAAAAAAAGAATAGGATAAAATTGAAGGCTAAAACTTCTTTTTTATAGTTCAGTCATATTTTTATCACAAACACTTATAGGCTTTTTTGTGGGTGTTTTCTTTACCTATAGACTTATAGTATTTATGTTTTTAGGTTTTTTGGACTTGTTTGTGAAAGAGTTTGCACACCCCATTATGTTCCTTTAATTCATTTATTTTAGCAAAAAAAATATTTTTTATCACAATAGTTGCTCTGTATTTTTTGTCTAAACTCAAAAAACAAGTTATAATAGTTTTAAGTTAAAAAATATATTCATAACATAGAAAGAATGTGAATCATCTTCTTCTAATAATACTTTTAGGACAAGGGTGAATAAGAAACTATTGAGACGGTTTTACCATCAAAACAATTCATTCAACCCAAATTCCACACTATAAAAGCTTGAAATAAAGTATATGAAACTGGATTAATTAAATTTCTGTTCCAGTATGGAGGAGTGAGATTGCAAAGATCAATACTGCTAATCCCATAGGTAGAGAACCATATGTAGACATGGTGCAAAAGAGCAGCTAGGGAAAGCCCTTCCACCACTTGTCACGCTATGGGTAACATTTTCTCTTGCTTTGGTGGCAGTTCTTCGAGAAGAACTGAAGGCTCCTTCAAGAACTACGGAACAGGCCCACAAAATTTCGAAGATTCAAAGATTAAGAGCGATTCATGTTCATGTGTTCAAAACAGAAGTGGATCTGGTAATAAGGTGGTTTACCACAGCGGAGGTGGCCCACAAAACTTACAGGGTGCAAAGATTAACGGTGTAAAAGTGGAATCACGTACCAACTACTTCTCCAGAGATTCATCTTCTTCTGTATCGCAAACAACTAGCAGTGTGATCCACTGTACTAGCACTCGTGGATCCTTCAACAACCACCGAAGTGGGTCCCAGAGTTTCAAAGGTGCTACGATTAATATCGGTTCAAACTAAGCGAACCTATTATTAGTGAGGTAAGAAGCACACACGTGTTTTAAGAACAAATTTTATGTATGACTTTCTGGTCTGTTTTGTGGTTGGTTCTAGCTTATGGGAGTTGGAGTGATATGAACCTCTTGTGATGAATATGTATAGCGAACTTTGTTTTTGCATAAAATCTTGGCGTATCTGAATCATGCAGGTGCTGATGATGTAGTTTTGTTGTTTCAGCTGCAGCTGTTTCAAGCAGTATATAGCATGTTCAAGAGTGAGAGATGGATGGGGGAGTTAGCAAGATGAACATGCTACATTTCTATTCTTGGACGAGAAATTAATAGTTTTTGCTACTGACTTATGAGTCAAGGGAGTGCAGTGTTTTTGTTCCTTGTGTTGTTGTCTTGGCGTGTGGTTTGAATAAAGGACATCTTAAATTTTCTTCTGGGAGTGAAGATGATTTTAGTATGGATTGGTGTGGATTTCTTTTTATGGTGCTGAGTGGCTTGAATTTTAGTGATAAAGTGTGGGATTTTGTTTTGCATATGTATCTGAGTATCACGTTATTGGTATCTTTCTAATTCACTTGTTATTGCTCATTTTGTGGTCTGTTGAATTGTTTTAATGCATTTTAGCAGATAAATGTTTATAAAGTAGGAAAGTGATAATTTTCAGTTATTTTTGTAAAGTAATCACTTAACAACTCTTTTTAATAATTTAAAAATAAAGTAGTGCATACTATATGTACAGAAGTTTAGTTCATTATTCTGTGATTATGAATTTTAAAATTTAAATTATTTTATTTTATTCTTATATTTAAGACTGAACTTCAATAATACCAAAAAAGAGAAGAAAACAATCTGGAACATCTAATGTTTGGTTTCGAAAATAATGTTTGATTCTAAATATATGTATACTATGAGTGAAGCTAAAAAGTTGAAAGTAAAATGTAATGATTGAGAACGTAATCATTCTAAATATAAGTAATTTTTTTACAATAAATTCATTTGTATTAAATGTTAAGCACATTAAAGAGTCAATTACTTATTATTTTTATTATCATGACTTGTATTTCTTAATTTCAATTTAATTTTTGTGAAATGATTAATTATATGACATTATAATTTTTTCATCTAGTCGTGATAATATAGTAAATGAAAAAAATATATCTTTACCTATATACTCACTTTATAATGATCTACTTAAGCACTTTCAATGAATTAAAATACATATATATATATATATATATATATATATATATATAATTTTCTGATAATTGTTTAATGAGCTTAATAGCAAGTAATATATATTATATAAGATTATTTAAAATTGAAATAACACTTTTGAATGGTTATTTTTTCATAAGATCGTTGTGAAGTCATGCAACTAAAGATAGGACCTATAAGTTCAAAAGAAATAAATGAAGTCTACACGCAAATGAAACAATAAATATAAAAAAGTAGACAAAATAAAGCTTAAAAGAAAAGATTCATGTTATGTTTAAGAGAAGTATATGAAACTTACATGTACATTACAAGATAATTTGAATTACGAGAATTTTCACAAATCATGAGAGTTGACTCATGCATCAAGATAATATACGACATCAATTATCTAAGATATGTAAATGATGGTACCAACCAAAGTAATTGTAAATATAAATATATTTTTTTATAAAAATATTCATAATAAAATCAGCTTATTTATTTTTTATAGATGAAGAAGGGGAAGAGGAGGATGAAATATACAAAAAGTTCTAGAATATTAAATCACTCTTCTTAACGTATTTCTTTATATCAAGAATGATTTTAAATAGAATTTCCACATAAGATAATGTGATCAATAGAGATGTAAACATAACCAAATAAAAATTTATAAATTACATTACCTATGTTTCATTATACATGCTTTTACATTGACATCATTCATGCATGCATGAGTTATATATGTTTTTTTATGATTCTCTTCATGTATGATCAGGTGTAGTTCTTGAACATTATATTTACTTGATTTTTTATATTGATAATACATTTTATAAGTCTGCTAAAACATTACATAAAAAATTATATGTATTACTTTTTTTTAGTTAACGATTTTCATTAATATTGTATATAGTGTTCTACTCACATTTATATTTTTTAAATTTCTTTGATTTTCATTTTTGTTATTATGGATATGGATTTAATATATTTTATTAATCAATTTGCGTATGTAAGTTATTTTTCATTTTAACATGTTCAACGGCACAACAATCATACTTTCAAAACATTGATAAATATCTTTAAATTAAAATATCCTTTCAACAAATATTTAGTGTTATAACATCAACAATTTATACAATCGCATATAAATACCACTTCTTGTTTTGAAAAATCTTCTTTTAAGACAATTTGTGAAGCAAATGAACATGCCGTGAAATTTAAACAATACATAATAATACAAAATCAAATTGATCGAGTAACTAGTCATATGTATGAAACAGTACAAAGTTTGTACTTTTCCAAATAAAGAAAATATCATACTATTGGATAAAAATAAAAAGGTTGAATAACTTATATGGATAAAAGATCACAAAAAAAAAGATAAAACAGATGGGAAAAGAAAAACAAAAAAAAAGAGTAGAAAATTTATCACAATTTTTAAAAATTGATCTAAGTTGTATTTGTATTCAGATTAAGCCTATCATACATCCTATTTCTATTTTACTTGCTTATGTATATTCTGATAATTTTCTACATAAAATTTTTGTAACAATTAATCACAAACTTACTGCTGATGTTCGTGCTGATGAAATAACACTTATATGAAAATAAATAAATATTTACAACACGTATAATATTAATGTAAAACTTAAGTGTATGTTAATCCGAGTTTTATATATTAAATTATGACAGGTTTTTTTATATTCGTAAAATGATTGAAATTACATGAGTATTACCTATCTCTCTTGCGCCCAAAAAAAAAATAGAGAGAATGGGATAAACCTTTTTGTCCCTTACAATTTCAAATGTCATAATAATTAGTTACGCTAAAAGAAATTGAATGTTTAGTTGTCTCTCTTAATGGGGCAAAACGGGGTTCCCGAAACACACTCAAACATTAAAATAGTTCATTAATTAAAGAAGAAGGTCTACCCCAGAAGAAAAAAAAATGCTAAAGAAGATAAACTTTTAGTGTAAATTGTCCTATGGTTGTTGAATAGTCAAAAAAATACGGCTACCATTTAATATCTCTTCTCTCCTATGAATAATGATGTATGGTGGGACCAAAACCTAGTAGCATGCTAATTTCTTACAAGACCACACACAATTGCTATTCTTTCCTTTTTTCCTTGCTTTGTTCGAAAAATAGGATAAAATTCAATGCTACAACTTTTTATCGCAATAGTTCCGTCATATTTTTTATCACAATTATTCTCTCCGAAATAATTTTTATATAGCAACGGTTCCATCATTTTTTGTATGTATTATATATTTTATTGTCTACAATACAACCTAAAATCGAATTAATATTTATGAGACACAAAGATGTGAATGGTATTCTTATATACAATAAGACATGGGTGAGTGAGAAACTTTTGAGCTGGTTCTACCAATGAACAATTGATTACACCTAAACTCCACACTACAAAAACTTGAAATAAATTATATAAAACATGATTAATTAAATTTATATATGTTCCACTGTGGAGGAGTGAAATTAAAGATCAATACTGCTAATCCAACACAGGTAGAGAGAACCATATGTAGACATGGTGTAAGAGAGCAGCTCGGAAAAACCCTTCCACCACTTGCCACGCTATGGGCAGCATTTTCTCTTGCTGTGGTGTCACTTATGTGAGGGACAATGATGGCTCCTTCAACAACCCAGCACCGCCACCAAATTGCAAAAATTGTGATTGTTCCAGGCGTTCAGGTTCAGGTTCAGGTTCACGATCAGTTTCAAGTGTTCAAAGCAGAAGTAGATCTGGTCCTCCAGTGGGTTAAAACTGCAGAGGTGGCCCAACAAAAAATCCAGGGTGCAAGGATTAACGTACCAACAACTTCCCCAGAGCCTCATCCTCTTATTAGTGAGGTAAGAAGCTGTTTTAAGAACAAATTTTATGTATAAATGACTTAATACTTACGCGCCATATTAGAATTAGCTTATATGAACAAAAAGTTTCTGGTGCTGGCTTATGGGAGTTGGAGTGAAATGAGGCTATTGTGATGAATAAGTAGAACGAACTTTGTTTTCTGAATAAACTCTTGGCGTGTGTTGAATCATGCAGGTGCTGATGTAGTCTTATTGTTTTAGCTGCAACTGTTTCAAGCAATATATCATGTTCCAGTGTTGAGAAATAGATGGTGGAGTTAGCAACATGCTACATTTCTATGGGAGGAGAAATAGTTTTTGCTGCTGACTATGAGTCAAGGGAGTGCAGTGTTTTTGTTCCTTAATTGTGTTCTTGTCTTGGCGTGTGGTTTGAGTATAAAGGATCTTCTAGATGATTTCCTTTTTTGGTGTTGAGTGGTTCAAATTTTAGTGATAAGTGTTGGATTCTGATTGAGTATCCACCGTTTTTTTTTGTATCTTTCTAATTCACTTGTTGTTGCGCTCGTCATGGTTTGTTGAATTGCCATGCATTTTAAAACATAAATGCTTATGAAGTAGGAAAGTGATAATTTTACGTTATTCTTTCAAAACAATCAATCAACAACTCTTTTTAATAATAAAATATTATTTTCAAGAAAATAATAATAATAATAAATACAAACAAACTTTTAAAATAAAATAGTTCATATGATATATAGAACTTGTGAAAATATTGTAGTTATTATATGATTATGAATTTTAAAATTTAAATAATTTTGTTTTGTTCTTGTGAGATTCATAGAACTTCAATTATACGAAAATATCCAATATTACAATAAATTTAGAAGGTCTCACCAACAGACTTGTAGGGACAATAGGGATAGTATTGCAGTATGAATTACTTCACAATAAACACTAATTAAGTTAGTAAGTGTAGCTCCAAACTATGTTGTTATCAATATTTTTTTTTTATATTATTTCTTTCTTTGGTATTATTTTTTTATATTTAGATTGAACATTTTTATTTGGTGTTTTATTTTATATATTTTTTTATTGTTAATAAAAAAAAATTCCTTTTCGCATATGTTCGCGGCGAGCTGACTTACTTAGCCTCACACGGTTCTAACATGGCACGTCCACATTAAAAATTTAATTCAATTCCTCTTAAATTGTGTTCTATATTATAAATTTCGTATAAATTTTGGAATATTTGATTTTAAAATCACATTAAAAATCATAGGCGTTATTGTTCGGACACATTTGTTGTTTGCACAAACATAATTTTTCTTTTTTTATCTGTTTTAAAATTATATTTGTTTACATTTTGTTTTCTTTTTTCTGTATACATTGAAAAACAAAATAATTTCATTTCTGATCCTGTTTTTTTTTATTTGTTAGTAATGTTTTTCATTTGTTGTTTTTGTTTCCCCGTGAAACTTTTTTTTGTTTAGATTCTTTGTCATCGTTTTTCCTCCATTTTCTAATCTTATATATTCATTGTTTCCATCACTAATTTGAGCTTTTGTTTGTGTTTTCTGTTGTTTCTTTAGCTATTTTCTGTTTTTACTATTTATCATATTTTAGAAAAATTAAATACAATAGTTAGAGATAGAAGTTTGACCCAATTTTTCATGATAAATTCTTTTAGGGTATATTTAATAGTAGAGTTATTATCTTTTCCAAATTATGCATACAAAAGAAAAGAAGATTCAAGTTTGTGATAGAAAAACTTCAAAATGATATATAAAGATAAGTTCAAATTAGGCATATTATGTTTTGAAATCACATATAATATGTTATTCTTGTGTGAGAAGTGGATTTTTTATTCTCAAAATTGAGAAAATCCCATGTTTACTGTTCTTTTTCTGTATTTTTAACCATTTTCTCTTATTTTTAGGCTCTCAGACATTCTTAGACACTCAATAAAATTCTGAAAAACTCTGTGATGTTTTTTTATACTAAATAGAGATTTATCAAGACCTTACATCACTCAAATGTGATATTTTCATCCATACTCATCGTAAGAACAAGTGTAGTTTTTAAACATTGTATCCACTTTATTTTAAGACTGGTAATATATTCCTTGGGCTTGATAAAGATCACATAAAAAAAATTATGCATTGCTTCTTTAGTTAGTAATTTTCATTAAGATCGTGTATATAGTTGTATTCACTTTTGTATCTTTCTGAATTTTTTTTTGTTTTCATTCTTTTGTTAATATGAATATGGATTTAGCTTCTTTTGTTAACTAATTGTTATAAGGGAAGTTATTCATCATTTCAACATATTCTATAAAACAATTATCAGATGTAATATGATTCATATTTTCAGCTACCACAATAGTCACACTTCCGACAATTTTATTATGGTTAATGTGAGCAAGTTTAATCATTTTCTCAACAACAATATCAATAATTTGTACAATCTAATATAAATACTACTCCTTATTTTGAAAACCATCTTTATGGAAGCTTGTGAGATTGATAACATGAAATTTAACATGAATATTGATAATATCATTTGGTATAAATAAAAAGGTTCATGAACCTGTATTAATAGAAAATGAGAAAACAGAGAACAAGAAAAGATGAGAAAGAATAAGAAAAATAAGATGAAGAGAAATTTAAAACCAAGTAAACTTAGATTTTAATTTATCACAGTTTTAAAAATAGATGCAGGTTATATACTACATGTGTATGTTATGAGATTAGTTCTACCATGCATCTATTTCTATTTCACTTGCATATCGTCTTCAACATAAGAAGATTGTAACAATCAGTCACAAACCTCCTGCTGATCTTTTTGCTCATGAGATAACACATATGAAAATCAATATATATTTACAACACGCGTAATATTAATGTAAAAGTGTGTATATATTAATCCGACTTTCATATATTATATTATGACATAGTTTTATATTTATAAAATGATTGAAATTACATGAGTATTATCTACCTCTCTTCCTCCTATAAAAGAATATAGAGAGAATGGGATAAATCTTTTTGTCCCTTAATTTCAGATGTCATAATTAGTTACCCTAAAAAAACTGGTTGTTTAGGTTTTTTTACTAAGAACATGATTAAAAAAAATTACCTTATACAATTTTAACTTAGAACTTTACTTTCATTTTTACACTTAAATTTTTAACCATTCCAAATATGTTTCAGGAATCTACATTGCATAAAGTAGAAAAAGAGAAAACTACATATGACTATCATTACAAACCATACTTCTGAACATAAGGAAATGTGCATCTAGAGATATATTGCTCTCAAAAGCCGAATGCAACGACGAACCCAGTGTTTCAATTATTAGGTGTTTTACCTTTGCAAATCCAAAACCTATTCGGCTTGTGCTATCTTTCATGACAGAGATCCAAAGAGCAAGTATGTTGTAATTGTGGAGTTCAAATATGATTCCTGTTATATTAGCTAGCATCTTTCTCAATCCAAAAAACATTTCTACTTGTAATATGTTTCCTTGTAGCCCCACACTTCAAGCGTGCTGTATTGGTGAGACTGATGTATAGTTCCAGTTGACATCTGCAAACATATTGTGTACACAAAACAACACCAGAATACTATTCTTCTACCTCACACTGTCAGTTTGTACGTTTCTACAAGCAGCTTGGGATTAGTCTCTTCAAACTAACCCTATTATATATCCATTTCACTTCTATTGATCCCCATTTATTACCCTTGTTACTCAGTAGCAAAATCAAATAACCACGTTTACTTGTTTCTCTTAATCAGCGTTCCCTGAACACACACACTTAGAAACATTAAAATAGTTCATTTCTTCTTCAACCTCTCTCCACCATTAGCAATTGGACATAAAAATTAAAGAAGAAGAAGGTCTACCTCGGAAGAAAAAGAAATGCTAAAGAAGATAAATTTAGTGTAAATTGTCCTATAGTAGTCAACAAAATACGGCTACCATTTAAAGTCTCTTCTCTCTTATGAATAATGTGTGGTGGGACCAAAACCTACTATCACACTAATTTTTTTAGTAGACCACACACAATGGCTCTTCTTCCTTTTTCCTCGCTCTTAGAAAAATAGGATAAAATTGAAGGCTAGAACTTTTTATCACAATAGTCCCGTCATATTTTTTTATCACAATTATTCTCTCAAATAACTTTTATATACCAATAGTTCCATCATATTTTTTTATTTATTATATATTTTATTGTCTACAACTTAAAATCAAATTAATACTCATAAGATACTAAGATGTGAATGGTCTTCTTATGATACAATAAGTTAATTAGGGTGAGTCAGAAACTTTTGAGTCGGTTCTGCCAATGAACAATTGATTAAACCTAAAATCCACACTATGAAAACTTTAAATAAATTATATAAAGGAAAAAGTTACACACACTACTATGTGACGTCCAACCTACACCTTACACACATCACTATCTGACGTCCAACCTACACCTTAAATAATTTTTTCATTTTTTTATTATTCAAAGTTATGATTAATTAAATTTATATATATGTTCCACTGTGGAGGAGTGATATTATAAAGATCAATACTGCTAATCCAACACAGGTAGAGAGAACCATACGTAGACGTGGTGTAAAAGAGCAGCTCAGAAAAGCCCTTCCACCACTTGCCACGCTATGGGGAACATTTTCTCTTGCTTAGGTAACACTTCTGTGAAAGATAATAAAGGCTCCTTCAACAAATACGAAACAAGGCCACCAAATTCCCGACGTCCTAATAGCTCCAGGGGTTCAAAGCAGAAGTAGATCTGCTCATAATGTGGTTTCCAAGCCAGGTTTAGGATAACGTAGTAAGGTAAGAAGCACACCCTGTGTTTTAAGAACAAATTTTATGCATAAATGACTTAATACTTACACGCCATGTTAGAATTAGCTTTTACGAACAATGACTTTCGGGTTTGCGCTGTGGTTGGTGCTGGCTTATGGGAGTTGGAATGAAATGAGTCTTGTGATGAATAAGAATAGCGAACTTTATCTTTGAATATAATCTTGACGTATGTGAATCATGCAGGTGCTGATGATGTAGTTTTATTGTTTCAGCTGCAACAGTTTGATGCAATATACCATGTTTAAGTGTTGAGAGATGGATGGTGGAGTTACCAAGGATATCGTTGCTGCATTTCTATTCTGGGAGGAGAAACTAATAGTTTTTGCTGCTGACTTACGACTCAAGAGAGTGCAGTGTCTTTGTTCCTTGTGTTGTTGTCTTGGCGTGTGGTTTGAATATAAAGTATCTTTTAATTTTTTGTGGGAGTGAAGATGTTTTAGTATGGCTTGGTGTGGATTTCCTTCTTTGGTGTTGAGTGGCTTGAATTTCAGTGATAAGTGTTGGATTTTCTGTCTGAGTATCCACGTTTTTTGTATCCTTCTATTTTTGTATCTTTCTAATTCACTTGTTGTTCTCATCTTGTGATTTGCTGAATTGTTATGCATTTTAGCACATAAATGCTTATAAAGTAGGAAGTGATAATTTTACGTTATTTTTTAAATAATCAATTAACAACTCTTTTTAACAATAAAGTATTATATTCAAATAATAATAATAACAAATACAAATAAACTTTTAAAATAAAATAATTCATATTACATATACAAGTTGTCAAAACATTATAGTTATTATACTATTATGAATTTTAAAATTTAAATAATTTTATTTTATTCTTAAGAGATTCAAGACTGAACTTCCATTATACGAAAAACCAGAAGAAAATAATCACAAACTTTTGAATGTTTGGAAAATAAAGATCACTTTTATGATAGACCTAAAAAAAGAAAAAAAAAAGAAAATATATATATATGTGGTTTTTAAAAAGATAATAAATACATTATATAAAATAGATATCTCATATCACTAATTTTATACATGGTTCTAATATATATTATCATAAAAATTTGGTTTCATTTTTATAATTAATTTGAATTTCTTTACTTTGAACTACTTCAACTCTAACTCTGACATAAAGTTTAAAGAATACTTTAAATACCTAAATTTTTTATATAATTTTTTATTTTTAAATTAGAAATTTGTACTAATTAATTTGTCTAAAATGATAGAAATTAAATTATAGGTGTTTTGTACTTGTGAAAATTATAACAAAAAATTTAGTTTAAACCGATTGAAGGATTATAATTTAATTGATGCTTACTTTTATTTGATGTACACATTAAATGAACCTTAATTTTTGTTTGAGATTTAATACAAATAATTAAATAATAATTATTTGTATTAAATTTTGAATTATCTTATTGAATAATTTGAGAAAATCATTTTTTATAATTTGTTAATACATACACATTATAGTCTAACGTTACATTTAATATAATTCTGGTTGAGATCATTTAGTGTTGTTCTCTAAATATATATTTAACTGTGGTATGAGTTTTGTCACGACTTTCATTTTGTGTTCTTTGGAGACTAATGTAGAATGTTACTGAAATTTTATAAAATGTAAGATAGTGGACTTTCTTTGTACATGTAAGCGAATCATGAGAAATGGTTTATACCTTACATTACCCATATCTCATATTTTCATTATACATGCTTTTACACTAACATTATTATCCATCCATGAACGTGTAAGCGAATAATGAGAAATGGTTTATACCTTACATCACCCATATCTCATATTTTCATTATACATGCTTTTACACTAACATTATTATCCATCCATGAGTTGTATGTGTTGTTTTGATGATTTTGTTCATGCATGAAAAAATGTAGCTCTTAAGCATTATGTCTACTTGATTCTAAGATTGATAATCCATTTCATAGGCTTGGTAAACATCACATAAAAAAATACATGCATTCCCTGATATTCTTCATTTCCACATAATCAACAACACAATTATCAAATGCAATGAGTTATATTTTCAGCCGCCATATCAACCATACTTCTAGTATTAATCCTATTGTTGAATGTGAGCAACTTCAATCATCCTTCCGTAATGTTCAATGTCACAACCCAATTCGTATAATATGACATAAATACTTTCTTGTTTTGAAGAACCATCTTTAGAAGAGTTTGTGAGACAAATGAATATGAATATGGATAACATGAAATTTAAAGAGAGTACATAGGCTAGTTATATAATGATATATATGTAAGAATTTATGTCTCATGTGAAAGGCATGTGACTTGTTAATTAAAGGGATCAACAAGTAAATAAATTAATAATAAAGAATAAAACAGTAATTAAGTTAATGAAGAATAATTTTTTAATGATAACTGTTATTTTATGGATTTAATATAAAAAAGAGATTGTAGGATAAAGAGATAGAAGAAGTAAAATGTTATATCATCTCCTATTTAATTTAATCTATATAGTATTAAAAGAAAATATCTCACAAAAAAAATATACCTATGTGAGAAATATTTATTTTAAGATTGTTTTCTTTATATTTTTTTATGATTATAAAAAAATCATTATATTTTTATAACATAATCAAATTGATTAATTAGCTAGTTGCATATGTCTGTTGATCGTTCAAGCAAAAAATATATCATATATATCATTTGATAAATGGTGATTGTTCAAGTAAAGAAAATATCATATCATTTAGTAAAGATGGAAAGGTCGAAGAATTTGTATTGATAGAAGAAGAAAAAAAAAAGAGAAAAACAAGATTTGAGGAATTTAAAAACAGAGTTGACTTAGATTTTGATATCAGTGTTTTTAGATATTATTACATGTTTTACTTGTAAGAATTTATCACAGATTGTACTTGTGAGTGATTATGACATGTATATTATGTGATCAGATTAATTCTACTATTTATTTCACTTGCAGGTCCTCTTCTAAAAGATATTATTGCAATAATTATGGACAAACCGGTCGTTGTTGTGTTCTTTTTTTAAATAGATACAAGAGGAGGACTTCCTAGAGATCACCACCTCACCCAACATGCATAATATTAATAATATTAATGCGGAAATCAAGGGTTTATTAATGAGTTTTATATATATTAAATTACGACATTTTTTATATTCTTAAAATGATTGGAGTATTACCTATATCCTCTCTTCCTCGAAAAAGAAAATATAGAGAATGGGATAAACCTTTTTGTCCTTTAATTTCAAATTTCATAATTAGTTGTCTAAACACACTCACAAACACTAAAATAGTTCATTTCTTCTTCAACCCCTCTCTCCACCGTTTGCAATTGGACATAAAAATTAAAGAAGAAGAAGAAGAAGAAGGTCTACCGCAGAAAAAAAAATATAAATTTTTATGGTGTAAATTGTGCTATAGGTGTTGAACAGTCAACAAAATACGGCTAGCATTTAAAGTCTCTTCTCTCCAATAATAAAGTATATAAAACATGATTAATTATATTTATATATGTTCCACTGTGGAGGAGTGAAATTGTAAAGATCAATACTGCTAATCCACCACAGGTAGAGAGAAAAATACGTAGACCTGGTGAAAGGAGCAGCTCGGAAAAGCCCTTCCACCACTTGCCACGCTATGGGCAACATTTTCTCTTGCTTTGGTGTCACTTCTGTGAAAGATACTAATAACTCCTTCAACAAATACGGAACAGGGCCAACAAATAACGGTTTAGCAATGGGATCACAAACAACTAGCAGTGTGCTCCACGGCACTGGAATTCATGGATCCTTCAACAACCAAGGAAGCGGGTCCCAGAGTTTCAGAGATGTCTTGTTTCATAGCGGTTGAAACTGTTGTTGGTGAGGTAAGAAGCACGCCCTTAGTGTTTTAAGAACAAATTTTATGCATAAATGACTTGATACTTACGCGCAATATTAGAATTAGCTTATAAGAACAATGACTTTCTGGTCTGTGTTGTGGTTGGTTCTGGCTTATGGGAGTTGGAGTGAAATGAGCCTCTTGTGATGAATAAGTATAGGGAACTTTGTTTTTGAATAAAATCTTGGCGTATTTGAATCGTGCAGGTGCTGATGATGTAGTTTTATTGTTTGCAGCTGTTTCAAGCAGTATAATAGCATGTTGAAGAGTTGATAGCTTTTGCTACATTTCTATTCTGGGATGAGAAGTTCATAGCTTTTGCTGCTGACTTATGAGTCAAGGGAGTGCACTGTTTGTGTTCATTTGTTGTCTTGGCGTGTGGTTTGAATATAAAGTTAATTTTTCTTCTCGGAGTGAAGATTATTTTAGTATGGATTGGTGTGGATTTGTTTTTGTGGTGCTGAGTGGCTTGAACTTTGGTGATAAGTGTTGGATTCTGTTGTGTACATGTATTTGAGTATTCTAATGCACTTGTTGCACGTATTGTGGTTTGTAGTATGGCTTTCATGCATTTTAGCGGGAAAATGTTTATAAAGTATAAAAATGGTCATTTGACCTCATATTTTAAAGGAAAAGTTTGGAGATACCTTGAATTTTCCTAATAAAATTCTACCTATACTGACTTTTCAGTAAAAAATTTGCTTTAAAAAGAATGTTAAAATCTTGTAAAATTTGGTTGAGGTGGAAAGAAAGCATTAGTTAGGAATACATAAAGTGAGGTGAGGGCGTGTCCTACCCAATCAGCTAAGCCCTACTTGAGGGAGTGTGTAATCCCACTCTATGTTGTGTGGAAATAATGGGACACAGAGACTCTATTGGTCAATGGTCATAGTCAATTCACATTCTCACTTCATAGCCACTCCACTTTCAATTCTTTGGCCCATTTTGTATCCTTCTTTCGGACCTTTAGAAAATCAAATTGCACTTCTTCTCCACCATCATCTTCAATACTTTTAATTTTATATACAAAGTGCAGAGTCACATGCTGCCTTCATTGCTTCCAAATACATAAAATGTCCCATTCAAGAATCCCACCAAAGTCTTTGGGAAAAGTAATTGTTAACTTCAACATTTCCTATTCATATCTTGTAAATCGATCATGCACATCATACCATTATAACATGAAATATTTTAATAATAAAACTTATATAAATAAGGAATAAAGTCTATAAATAGAAGCTACATCTTTGTATTTTTATTTATTTTTAAATCTTCAATTTTTTAAAATTTGAATTATAGAATGAATAAGAGAAAGGCCAGATGATTCTCCTCCCTTTAGAATTATATTGCTCACACGTTGGATAAAACACTCAAGTAATATAAAACTTTCAAATTTAATAAATTTACATTTACACAACTTATGTATAAAAAATAATTAAATTCATTCACATAAAAAAGTTAAAATTTTATTTAAATAAGATATTATTTCCGTAAAAAATCATTTCTGGCATTAATTTTTCACAGAAAAGATATTTTTGCATGACTTCAACTCAACTTTTATGTAATTAAGTATTAGATAAATGAAAGTTAAATTTGGATCGGACAACTTTCTGTAAATATTGTTACTTTTGTAAGGAGAAAAAAATTCCCCTGATAATTTTTTCATGAACTACTCTTTAGACTTTAATTATCATTATAAATTCTTAAATCTGCCAATAAATTCAGAGTTCCATAAATTATAAGTCTTTTTCAATATATACATACAAATATATATATATATATATATATATATATATATATATATTACACACTGAATTCCTTAAAAAAACTGAGATATACAAAAACAAACTTGGTAGAGTTGAAAGTTCAAAGTTTAGTGAAAATGTCATAAAATAATTTTCACAAAAAAATTACATTAATAGAGGTGTTTGGTAATAATTACATTGTAATTTGAAATACATTAAAATTATTTAGTTCCTGAAAATGATTATTTTTGAATATATAAGAGTGTATTTGTTTAAAGTCTCATAAACTTATTTTGAAGAAGGTGAGTGTGGGAATGCACCATTCTTATGTTTGATACAAGTTGAAAATATTAAGTCATTGCTATTCTTACGAATCTATATTGCATATTATTGAGAGTTTTATGTTCATATAAATATAAGTTATAAATTATTCTCTAAAAAAACTTTTCATTCCTACATTATTTTTTAAGACTTTTGTATTTAATAAAAAAATTAAGAATTTCGAAAAACGACAAATATTTACCAATTTTTTATTAAAATAATATTCTCAGTTATATTAATCTTAGAATTATCTTTCCCGGAAAATAAACACCCATAAAATCTTAAAAACTTTATTAAATTTTATATTTTCATGTTAGAAAGAGAAAGGATATTTCGATCATGTCCTAAATTGAAATTATTCTATTCTATTCCCTCTCTGTTTTTCGATTTACCTCAAATCTAGTTTTGGATTCTAATTGTTGTAAATACCGAGGATTTTCTTAAATAAATATTGATATCAGATCTCACTATCACAAAATTTCTCAATATAAACTAATTTAGAAAAAGAAAATTAATTATTATAATAACTAAATTAAAAACTATTTTATAAATTAAAAATTATTAATATTTAAAATAGTTATTATTAAAAACTGTTTTTTTTAACTATTGTCTTAAAAGATTATAAAATTAACTTTTATATAATGGTTATTATACTGGATTTTAAATTAAAATTAAAATTTATTTTTAACATTAGTTATTAGATCTTAACCACTTACTAAATTAAACTTTATATTACATTAGTCTGTAATTTAATGTGACTAATTTTATCATTTTATAGATCACATAAAAATAATTTTTTTAGTGTTTACTGTTTTTAATTTATTTATATTGTACTATTAACATTAAGAAATGGCTATTCTGTAGTTTAATTTTTTCGAAGAAGTCTAATATTTAATTAAATAAATTATTTATAATTTTAATATATTTATCCTATCCTTTTATTTTATTTTTTTATTCTCTTGTTATTTATTTTTTATTATTTACAATTTTGCTTTATATAAGTATCATATGTATAACCATATTTATATATTTTTAATTTAAATATTAGAAAGAAATATTATATTTTATATCGTTTATTTTATAAATGGGATATTTTTTTTAAAAAAATTGTTTTCACTATACACTTAACTTACACCTTATAAATATGTTTCTTTTGTGTTTCTAATGGATATAGATGTTAGAAAATAAATAATATATATTTATTTATTAAATAATGACTCATATGTGACCCACGTAATTTAATAATAACTGTTGTAAACTTTTGTAACTAACTTGATGGAAGTTGGTAAGTTAAGAATAAAGAGGTTCTGTCTCTACCATAAGGGTTTATCACACAGAAATATTATCAAGAAAGCATGTGAAAAAGGAATGAAAAGTTAAGAGATAGATTGAGAAAGAAGATTAACAAATCAACTTGTCAAAGCACCATGAATCAAGGTATGTTTTCTTACTGTTATTCATTATGTGAAAATCATAAAATCTAAGATCCAAAATTTATGTACTGTAGTTTTAAAGATTAAGAACAAAATAGAAACTACAACTTACATGTGGTATCAAAGCAAGGTTTTGGGTATATGATTTTCCATAAATTATTTTTCTCCCAATTTACAAATAATTTGATTTTCGCTGTTATGCAATGTTAATTGTTGAAAGGAACATTCATGTGCGCATTCGATTATGTGCATCTGCTATTGAATTACCACTGCATCGTGAGTTTTTTTTTTTATGACATAATGTCCGTTTACCGCGAAGTGAATAAAGTTTGGGGGCAGAAAGGGATGCCAGGGACAGAGTAGAAAGTGTATTTCTGCTGTATGGATGAATTCAATGATATTAAAAAAAAAACTGAAAAATCTGCACTGAAGTTTTTTCCTTTTTTTATATGCAATACACACACGGTCATTGCTTGTACAGTATGCAAAAATGCTTTACGTGTCAATATATGTTTCTTTAGTTATGTGTAATGATTAATCATAAACATTTATTTATTTTATTATTATTAAATATTTTGAAGTTTCATAATACTTGTTTATGAATTATATCAAGATTGGAATTAATTGTATGAAAGATTTGTAATCACCAAAGTGATCAAATCTGTATGTTTTATTTTAATTCCAATATAGTGATGAATCTTTATATCAATTACCCATAGGATGGATGCTAAATTATAAATAATTTGTTTATGGATTAATTGAAATTCATTATTATAAGGCATTTATGGATCACCCAAAGGTTGATTAATTGTTATTATAATTAATGAATATGATTGTTGGTGATGATTATGTATTATTAGTTTTATTTATATATCCAAAGATAATAAGTATTTCTAGTTAATTCATATATCTTGCCAAATTATGTTAATATTATTAGCCTCATTATGTTTTGTGTATTAATGTATCACCCAAAGGAGAACATTGGTATGCATAAAATTATTGTTGATTGTCTGAATCTGTATTGTATGTTTAATTTATATGAATCAAAGCATTAATGTTAAGCATGTGTTAATTGCAGTATCTGTTCCTATATCTTTACATTCGCATGCTACGTCTGTTCCTGTCTTTAATGGGTTGAATTTCTCTAATTGGAGCGGACAAGTCCAATTTCACTTAGGTGTGTTGGATCTTGATTTGGCTCTTCAAGTGGAGAAACCTGCTGCTATTACTAATGGTAGTAGCAATGAAGAGAAAACTCATTTTAAGGCTTGGGAAAAGTCAAACAGACTTAGCCTGATGTTTATGCGAATGAGCATAGCAAATAACATCAAATCTGTTCTTCCCAAAACTGAAAGTGCAAAAGAGTTTATGAAGTTTGTGGAAGAGCGCTCTCAAACTACTAATAAGTCTCTTGCTGGGACATTAATGAGTACTCTAACCACCATGAAATTTGATGGTTCCCGTACTATGCATGAACATGTCATTGAGATGACAAATATTGCAGCAAGACTCAAGTCTCTTGGAATGAAAGTGGATGAAAATTTCCTTGTTCAGTTCATTTTGAACTCATTACCGTCTGAGTATGGTCCCTTCCAAATGAACTATAACACCATGAAAGACAAATGGAATGTGCATGAATTGCACAGTATGTTGGTTCAGGAAGAAACCAGACTTAAGAATCTGGGAAACCACTCCATTCATTATGTGAACAAGGGAGCTGGAAAGAAATTTGAAAAGAAACATGGAAAAGGCAAAGGACCATTAAAGATTAACGAGTTCTCTACAAAAATCCAGAAGAAAGATAACAGATGTCATTTCTGTGGGAAATCTGGACACTTCCAGAAGAATTGCCCAAAACGTAAAGCTTGGTTTGAAAAGAAAGGTAAGCATAATGCTTATGTATGTTTTGAATCAAACTTAACGGAAGTTCCCCACAATACTTGGTGGATTGATTCTGGATGTACTACTCATGTTTCTAATATGATGCAGGGATTCCTTTTAACCCGAACCACAAACCCGAATGAGAAGTTTGTCTTCATGGGAAATAGAGTGAAGGTTCCAGTGGAAGCTGTCGGGACTTACCGTTTAATCCTTGACACTGGATTTCATTTAGACTTATTTGATACTTTTTATGTACCTAGTATTTCTAGGAATTTAGTTTCTTTGTCTAAACTTGATGTTGTTGGTTACTCTTTTAGGTTTGGTAATGGTTGTTTCAGTTTATATAAGCGTACTTGTATTATTGGATCTAGTACACTTTGTGATGGTTTATATAAATTGAATCTTGATAATTTATATGCTGAAACTCTTATGACCTTGCATCATAATGTTGGCTCTAAACGCAGTTTAGTGAATGAACGTTCTGCTTACTTGTGGCATAAGCGTTTGGGACACATTTCCAAAGAAAGAATGCAAAGATTAGTAAAGAATGAAATCCTTTCGGATTTAGATTTTATTGATCTAAATATTTGTGTGGATTGTATTAAAGGTAAACAAATAAAACACACAAAGAAAGGAGCCACAAGAAGCACTCAACTTCTTGAAATTATACACACTGATATATGTGGATATGTCTATTTACTGCATGAGAAATCTCAAGCAGTGAATGCCTTGGAAATTTATATAAATGAAGTGGAAAGGCAATTAGACAAAAAGGTGAAAATTGTTAGGTCAGATAGAGGTAGTGAGTATTATGGAAGATATGATGAAAGTGGACAACGCCCTGGTCCATTTGCTAAGTTCCTTGAGAAACGTGGTATTTGTGCTCAGTACACAATGCCAGGTACACCACAACAAAATGGTGTATCAGAAAGACGTAACCGAGTCTTAATGGATATGGTTAGGAGCATGTTAAGTAATTCATCTTTACCTGTATCATTGTGGATGTATGCTTTAAAAATTGCCATGTATTTGTTAAACAGGGTTCCTAGTAAGGCAGTTCAAAAGACACCTTTTGAATTGTGGACAAATAGGAAACCCAGTTTGAGACACCTGCATGTTTGGGGTTGTCAGGCAGAAATTAGAGTATACAATCCGCAAGAAAAGAAACTGGATGCAAGAACAATCAGTGGATATTTCATTGGTTATCCAGCAAAATCAAAAGGGTATATGTTTTACTGTCCTACCCATAGTACAAGAATTGTTGAAACTGGAAATGACCGGTTCATTGAGAATGGTGAAACCAGTGGGAGTGAAGCTTCACAAAATGTGGAGATTAAGGAAGTTAGAGTACAAGTTCCTTTAACTAGTACCTCTACTTCAAGAATTGTTGTTCCTCATGTTGTGGAATCACACAATAATCAAGAAGAACAAGAAATTAATTAATGATCCCGAGGTTGACAATGAACCTGTAGTAGAACAACCACAAGAAATAGTATTAAGAAGATCTCAAAGAGAAAGGAGACCTGCTATTTCGAATGATTATATGGTTTATCTACAAGAGTCAGAAAATGACTTAGGCATTGATGATGATCCAGTTTCATTTTCAGAAGCTATTAATGGTGATAATTCTGATAAGTGGTTAGATGCCATGAAAGATGAGCTTAAATCAATGGCACAAAATGATGTATGGGACTTTGTGGAATTGCCAGAAGGATGCAAGATAGTTGAGTGTAAATGGGTCTTTAAGACTAAGCGTGACTCTCATGGCAATATTGAACGTCACAAGGCTCGACTTGTTGCCAAAGGTTTTACTCAAAAGGATGGCATAGACTATAAGGAAACATTTTCACCTGTTTCTAAGAAAGATTCTTTCAGAATTATTATGGCATTAGTAGCTCATTATGATCTTGAGTTACATCAAATGGATGTTAAAACTGCCTTTCTGAATGGGGATTTAGAAGAGGATGTTTATATGGACCAACCAGTGGGGTTCATTGAAAAGGGAAAGGAACACATGGTGTGTAAACTTAAGAAATCAATATATGGACTTAAACAGGCTTCCCGACAATGGTATCTTAAGTTCAATGATACTATTATGTCCTTTGGATTTAAGGAAAACATTGTTGATCGATGTATATATCTAAAGGTCAGTGGGAGCAAGTTTATATTTCTGATTCTGTATATTGATGATATCTTGCTTGCAGCTAATGATCTTGGTCTATTAAGTGAGACTAAGAAATTTCTCTCTAACAACTTTGAAATGAAAGATATGGGTGAGGCAAGCTATGTGATAGGAATAGAAATATTTCGTGATAGATCACAAGGACTGTTAGGCTTGTCTCAAAAAGCATATATTAATAAAGTTTTAGAGAGATTCAGAATGAATAAATGTTCAGCATCTCCCATTCCAATACAGAAAGGAGACAAATTTAGTCTTATGCAATGTCCAAAGAATGATTTGGAACGGAAACAGATGGAAAATATCCCTTATGCATCTGTTGTTGGGAGTTTGATGTATGCTCAAACATGTACGAGGCCAGATATTAGCTTTGCAGTTGGTATGCTTGGTAGATACCAGAGTAATCCAGGATTAGATCATTGGAAAGTTGAAAAGAAAGTCTTAAGATACTTACAAGGGACAAAGAATCACATGCTTACTTACAAGAGATCTGATCATCTTGAGGTGATTGGATATACAGATTCAGACTTTGCTGGTTGTAAGGATACAAGAAAATCTACATTTGGTTATGTGTATCTTTTAGCCGAAGGAGCGATTTCATGGAAAAGTGCAAAGCAGTCAGTCATTGCTGCATCCACCATGGAGGCTGAATTTGTGGCATGCTTTGAGGCCACGGTTCAAGCTAATTGGTTGCGGAATTTTATTTCAGGACTAGGAATAGTTGACAGTATTACCAAGCCGCTGAAATTTTATTGTGATAATTCTGCAACTGTCTTCTTTTCTAAAAATGACAAGTATTCCAAAGGTGCTAAGCATATGGAATTGAAATACTTTGCTGTTAAAGAAGAAGTTCATAAACATAGAGTGTCAATAGAACATATTAGCACTAATCTTATGATTGCTGACCCTTTAACAAAAGGGTTACCGCCCAAACTATTCACTGGCCATGTACAGAATATGGGCATTATGTCTACTAGTGAATGCTGAATGTCAATGTTATTATTAATGTCTATTTGACACTTTGAGCTCATTGATATATAAGTTTCTGAAATTCATGTTTTCTGCTTTATGTATATGCATGCAAACTTTTGATGTGTGGAAAACATAATATCGTTATTTAAAGAAAATGACATTATCTTTGAACCCATTATGAACTTAGTATGGTATAGTCATATAAAGGAAAAGAATAATATAGTAGTACATGGGAGAGAATATGTTGATTTGAATGACGTATAACCGCCATGACTCTTATTATTTATGTATCTTTAATATGACTAATGATGAAACTTATTTAAGTTCTTTTAATGCGCATTATGATTTATGTAATTAGACATCACATGAGTCAAGTAGGAGAATATTAGAAAATAAATAATATATATTTATTTATTAAATAATGACTCATATGTGACCCACGTGATTTAATAATAACTGTTGTAAACTTATATAACCAACTTGATGGAAGTTGGTAAGTTAAGGGTAAAGGAGTTATGTCTCTACCATAAGGATTTATCACACAGAAACATCATCAAGAAAGCGTGTGAAAAAAGAATGAAAGGTTAAGAGATAGATTGAGAAAGAAGATTAACAAAACAACTTGTCAAAACACCATGGATCAAGGTATGTTTTCTTACTATTATTCATTATGTGAAAATCATAAAATCTAAGATGTGAAAATCATAAAATCTAAGATCCAAAATTTATGTAATGTAGTTTTAAAAATTAAGAACAAAATAGAAACTACAACTTACAATAGAAACTAATAAACAAAATAAAGATGTAATAATGATCAATTTCTTATTACCCAGGGTGGTGCATGCTACGTTTACTCTTATAATCAATGTGTACATACATATGGAATTCAAAACTTAACTTTTAGAAAAATTCATAAACGAATTTAATTTGGGGTTAGAATTTTTTTTTCTTCTTCAAACACATTAAAATTATATAAATTATTATTTTATTATAACTTTTCATTTATATTTATTATTATTTTAAATAGTATTTTATTGTTAAAAATGGTTGTAAGTAGATCGTTTTATAAAAGATATTATCAACATAATTTTTCCTTTAATTTGAGCATCTTAGAAAAAAAAAACATGGGAAAATGGTCCGAGAAAACTATATAAAAAAATATAATATCATGGTAATAAAACAAAATCAAACAGTTAAACAGATAATATACCGAGTAAGAAGCTAAGTGAATATAACATGTTCTCTTGATAACTAAAGAAAACAAATATAATTAACTTTTTTTTAAAAGAAATAGTTTATTTAGAAAAGAAAATGTAAAAATAATTTTTTACTTTTTTGAAATATTTTTTTACTCACACATAAATTAATTTAACCGAAATTATATATTTTATAGTTTTGCATAAGTATTTATAAAGGAATCTACATGTTCAGCATGTAAATAATAAATGTCTGGTAATAAAACAAACAGACAGTTGGAGAGGATACAAAACAAAGCCACACACACCACCAGAGTATTTCTTTAAACAAGTTCAGCATGTACATAATAAATGTCTGGTAATAAAACAAACAGATAGTTGGAGGAGGATACAAAACAAAGTCACACACACCAGAGTATTTCTTTAAACAAATAGTTGAATTGAAAGACAATATAAAACAAAGACGGTCCTGAACATACAGACAAGAGTGCGGAAGATCCCTTTGGTAGTATCACGGCCTCGGTGGCTGCCACCCTGCTCCCAGAGAGTTAATATAATCCTGTAATAATAAATTTTTACAAATCAGCTAATATAATATACACTATTATAATATTTTATATCAATATGATATTTTTTAATAATAATAATACATAATATATATAATATAATCTCAGATCAACCATATATGCTACACCAAGATTCAAATTCCACAATTCGATTCGGCAACACAAAATTCAGGTCTTTTGGCTGTCAAACTGCACACAGATACAGTATCATATTCCTCACATATCCAAATCTCACATGCTTTATTAATTTTGCTATTTTAAGCATGTTTGGAAATGTATTTAAACCCACATCAATGAATCTTAAACCTAAAAGTTAATGGGAGTAGATTCAAGATGAATCAAAGTTAGAGGTTAAAAGGCCATTAAACAAAATACACATCCTGTGCCTCAGTTTGTACAATGAAACCCTAGTCCTCTGCATATCAACCTCTTACCAAATCTCTTCCACACGCACAAGAGGAAGACTTTGAACAGATTTTTTGAAACAGAAGTTAACCTAACCTTCATACACAACTTAACTAGAGTAAAACAGAAACCACACAAGTAATAAGTGGAAAAAAATTGCTATCAGAATATATCATCTCGTCTTAACTCTTCACATAAATGAAGTAACTTAACCAAATATTGGTAGGAGATAATCAATATGGTTGGAAATAGAATTTCAATTAAGATACTCAAAACTGTGTTTGAATGAAGCCAAATAATTATAAAATGAAGTTTGTTAACTTAAGTCCAAACATAAGTTATTATATAGAGTGATTATATGAAATGAAAAAAAAAGGTAAAGTTTAAAGCACAGAGAATTGAACAGATGAGATACCTTCCATCCCCTGGGTAAAGTCTGGGATCCGTCTTGGTTGTAGTTGAAAAGGTAAAGAATTTTAAGGTGGGGCAAAGAGGCTTTGATCTTGGACAAAATAGAAGTGTCATCACATTCAACCAGTAAGTTCTTTAAAATTTGCGACCCTGATCCGAGGTTAATGAAGGACTCTGCAATTCCCGGCGGGCTATAAATTTTGGCATTGACGAGAGACTGAAATCCATTTTCGTTGTTATTGAAGGACTTTGCAATTCCGAGCGGGCTCTTAATGTTGGCCTGGCTGAAATCCTGTGATCCGTTTTTGTAGTTATTGAAGGACTCTGTGGTTGCAACGACTCGGTTACAAGGATTCTTGTTTTGGTGATTGTCTGTCATGGCTGCGAAGGGAAAGGAGAGTAGGAAAGAGTGTGAAATAGGTAGGGATAGAGATCAAAGGAAAGCAGGATTAAATACATGAATTCTGCCGCCGAGCACTGTTCACAGATAACTTAATACGCACGTACTGCTATTTCCTCGTTTTTACCCTGTTAGCTTCCTATGCCCTACCTATCTACAAAATAAATAAACATAGTGATATTATTTTCCCCTTGCAACCCAATCCAATACTTCATTACTCATTACGTTACGTGCCATAGAAATCATGTATCTAAGAGATTCACTATACTTTCTTATTCAACAAGAATGTATCCCCATGCACTATTCACTTTCTTTCTTTATTTCTCTTTAATCAAACAAAGCATATTAAATATATCATAATTACTTTCTTACATCTCCTAAGTGAATAGAGCATGCACTACCCTCCTTCATAACAAAAGGATCATTATTATATCTTTATTTTATTTATTAGTTTCTATAGAGGAATACACTCACAAAAAGTAAGCCTTCATCTCGTACCTTCATAATTTTTTTTTAAAATTAAAAAAGAAAATGCAAATTTAATTTAGGGTGTAAGTAAAATGTGAGAGAGTAGTTTGTTTGTTTTTTTGGGTTTTGTATATCCATTTGAAATCCAAAAAAATCAAATTTATAATGTTGAAATGAAGTGTGTAGTGAAAGCAATTTTTTAAATTGTCCAATTTATAAAATAAACAATATATAATATAATATTTCTTTCTAATTTTAAATTAAAAATATATAAATATGATTATACATATGATACTTGGATAAAGCAAAAATGTAGATAATAAAAAATAAATAACAGGAGAATAGAAAATAAATGAAAGGATAGGATAAATATGTTAAAATTATGAATAATGTTTTTAATTAATTATTAGACTTATTCGAAAAAAAATAAACAATGGAATCGCCATTTCTTACTGCTAATATCACAATAGGACAATATAAATAAATTAAAAAGAATAGAGGTGATATCAATATTTATTTAAGAAAACAAATGGCATACAGAACTAGATTTGAGTTAAATAGCAAACAAAGAGAGGGAATAGAATAATTTCAATTTAGGACATGATCAAAATATCCTTTCTTTCTAACATGAAAATATAAAAAATAATAAATTTTTAAGCTTTCACCAGTGTTTATTTTCCGGGAAAGATATTTGTAAGATTAGTATCACTGATAATATAATTTTAATAAAAAATGTTTGGTAAATATTTTTCATTTTGGAAATTCTTAATATTTTATTAAATATAAAAATCTTAAAAAATACAAAGTAATGAGAGAGTGAAAAGTTGTTTTAAAAAATAATTGATAACTTCTATTTATATATGGACATAAAATTCTTTATAGGAGAATATGAAGAGTGAAAATGGTTCAATAATATTTTCAACTTGTATCAAACATATAAGAATGGTACATTTCTACACTCACCTTCTTTTATATATATATATATATATATATATATATATATATGTATGTATGTATATATATATTCAACAAAATAATGATTTTAAGGAACTAAATAATTTTAATACACATACATGTTGCAAGATTTAAGAATTTATTATAATAATTAAAGTCTAAAGAGTAGTTCATGAAAAAAACTAGAGGAACTTTTTCTCCTTGTAAACAAGTAACAATATCTACAGAAAGTTTTGTCCGATCCAAATTATACTTTCATTTACCTAAAACTATTTTCTTATTCAAAACAAAAAACATATATATAATCTGAGATAAAAATTAATTTGGAAGAGTAAAAACTATTTTAGAAATAGTTTTTACAAATTATTCTGTAAATAAACTATTTCTTTTATAGAAAAGTTAATTGTATTTGTCTTCTTTGGTTATCAAGAAGAGGTTTTATATTCACTTATCTACTTACAACGCAGATTATTTGTTTAACTATTTGATTTTGTTTTATTACATGATAATATGTTCTTCTATATAATATTTTCGCACCATTTACCAAGTCTTTTTCTAAATCTTTTATAAAAATGTTTACTTTACAATTACTTTTAATAATAAAATATGATTTAAAATAATAATAATAATAATAATAATAAAATGTTATAATAAATAATAATTTATATAATTGTAATGTGATTGTAGAAAAAACAAGAGGATGTTAAATGATCATAGTACCAAATTAAATTAGTTAATGAATTTTTCTAAAAGTTAAGCATTGGCTTTGATGAGGGGAGTATGTCTGTGCACATTGGGCATACCAGTAAACCTAGCATGCATAACCCAGGGTAATATAGGTCATGTGGGTGCAATTGTAAGATGCATATGTTCAGAAAGGCAAATTGGATGGGATGGAAATTTTCCAGAAGGCATGGACTTAGATAAGAATAAAATTCCTAAGTCAACCTTTGTATATTCGGATTGATGTTCGGATCCAAATAATCTGTACCATAGGAATACAACATTAAAATCTCTGTCGTATAGCACCAACAAGAGCACAACATATGACAAACTAAGAATGATGGTGCTTGTCTTAATTCAGGGATTGATGGAGCTTGTATGAGTGAAGGGGTTGGACAAGAGATTACACAAAGTAGGAAGAGTACGAAGAACACATATGACATAAAGGGTTTGATCCCTACCCCTTTAATTTTATGAATTTGTGGGCTGGATAAACAAATATACTTTTTGCACAGATGCAGGTACTTCAATAAAGTTAGTGAGTGAAAAATAATGTTAATGGTGGGGATGCAAATGTAGTTGGGTAATGTGTGATTTTTCTGATGCAAATGCAGTTTAATTTTTATGTACAGCTAACTCTGGAGGCTCAGGCATTTGCTACTTCTGATGTTGTTTTCGTGTACTAGCAGTGCTTTGGTGCAGGGTTTTCTTTGAACCATTTTTGTATGGAAGGGGGTTAATTAGAGTTAGAGGATCGTTATGTTTTCTTTTTAGATTTTAGCTTTTTTCTTTCATGAATACGGATTCAACTACCTCGACTACTTTATTTATTTATAAACTTTTTTATTATTAAAAGAAATAATATATCTAAAAGAAAATATATTTTTGTTATTCAATAATATTCAAATTTGTTTCTTTTGCATTTCAAAATGGTATAGAAACTAATAGACAAAATAAAGATGAAATAATTATCTTTATGTTATTACACAGGTCATATACAAGCTAGGTTTACACGTATACATACATACATACTCGCAGTATCCAAGCCATATCGAAGCCCAAACCTAACTTTCAGAAAAATTCATTGAGTAATTTAATTTCGGACTATGATCATTTAACGTCCTTTTTTTCTTTCCTACAATCATATTAAAATCATATAAAATATTATTTTCATTTTCATTTATTATTATTATTACTTTAAATAATATTTTAAAATTAAAAATAGTTATAAAGTAGATATTTTTATAAAGAAGTTCTCAACCTATATTTTTCCTTTAGTTTGACCATCTTAAAAAGTACATGCGAGAAATGGTACGAAAAATTATATAAAAGAATATAATATCATGATAATATGACAAAATCAAACTATTAAACAAATAATCTGCAGAGTAAGTAGCTAAGTGAATTCAACACCTCCTCTTCATAACTAAACAAAACAAATACAATTATATTTTCTATAAAAGAAATAGTTTATTTACAAAATAATTTGTAAAAATTATTTCTGACTTTTTTAAATATCCTTTTTACTCATATATAAATTAATTTAAACTCAAATTGTATATATTTTTAGTTTTGTAGAAGTATTTATACAGGAATCTATATGTTAAGCATGTACATAATAAAGTATACTTAAAATGTCTGGTAATAAAACAAGCAGATAGTTGAACGAGGATATAAAGCAAAGTCACACCGACAGAGTATCTCCTTAAACAGATAGTTGAATAAGATATTAAACAAACAGGAGTAGGCAAGATCCCAATGGTAGTATTATGGCCTCCGTGAAACAGAATTCTCCCATTTCTCTATTGCTGCAGCAATGAACCAAGCAACACAGAAAGAGAAAGGAGTGAGGTTGTGATAGCATACACAGTTAGGCAGGAGAGACATAACACACAATATAATCGCAGATCAATCATATGCTAAACCAAGATTCAGACTCCACAATTAGATTCGGCAACCACATAATTCATGTTTTAGCTATCAAACTTCACACAGATACAATATCATATTCCTCACATATCCAATTCTCATATGCTTTATAAATTTTTGCTATTCTAAGCATGCTTGGAAATATGTAAACCCGCATCAATGAATCCTAAACCTAAAAAGTTAATGAGAATAGATTCAAGAATCAAAGTTAGAGGTTAAATGGCTGTTAAATCAAATAGACACCCTGTGTCTCAGTTTCTACAATGAAATCCTTGTCCTCTGCATATCAATCCCTTATCAAATCTCTTCCATACACCAGAGGAAGATTTTGAACAGATTTGACCTCTATTGAACTTGATTAATTACTTTTAGACGAATCCTTCATACATAATTTAACTCGAGTAAAACAGAAACAACTGAAGTAATGAAAGGAAAGAAGAAAAACATTGCTCTCAGAATATATCGTCTCTTCTTAACTCTTGCCACAAATGAAGTAAATTAACCAAATATTGGTCGAGCGAATGTTTTCACACTGTCAATATGGTACAAAAAGGAGCTTCTGGGGAGAGCAGTTTACGTTAATTTCTCCGCAAGCACATTAGAAAAATAAAGCAACGCCATACAACTCATCAAGCAGTAGTATAAAGTGCCAGGAAAAATAAGATCTTGATATACAACTTCAATTCAATATTGAATATTTAAGAATATTATTTATATGCTTTTTGTAGGGAAATCTCGCATTTTTCAAGTAATATCTTGCCACACACAACCTAACTAAATGAATATTATATACTCTTTTTGGTGTAATTAATACCGTCAATGTTATTTTACTTAACACATGAAGTATGACAAGACAACACATTAAGTATGATAGTAAAGTATGGGCTAAAAGTCCAACAATGTTATGAAAATCCCTCACACCAAGAACAAAGCATATGAAGTAGGTCACAGTAAATCTTTTTATTATGGGTATAAATAAAAGTTCTACTGAAATTGTCTGTATTTTCAATTAAGAAACCCAAAACTCAGTTTGTGAAAAAGCATCCTGAATATTAATCGAAAAAGTAGGATTACAAACTCATATTTTGTTTGAATTGGAAGCTTAAAATAAAAATAGTATAAAATTAAATTAGTGAACTTAATCCAAACATGCATTATTATATAGAGTGAGTATAGGAAGGAAAGGTAAAGTTAAAAACAGAGAGAAAAGAATAGAGGAGGTACCTCTCGGTAAGGAATCCAGAAAGTTCGAAAAGGAGAAACCGGAGAAAGTCTGGGATATGTTTCCGTCGTAGTTGAAGCGGGCCAAAAGTTGTTGGAAATTGGGCAAAATAGGATTGTGATAACATAGAATCTTTGTGCCTGTAAAAACTTGGTTACCTGATCCTTTGTTATTGAAGGAATTTGTAATTTTTGGGCTCTTGATACAGGCATTAACGAAATCCTGTGATCCGTCTTCGTAGTTATTGAAGGACTCTTGGGTTGCAACTAAATTTTTGCAGCGATCATTGGGGACTTGGTGGCGGGGTTGATTTCTTACCATGGCTGTCAAAGGAAAGACGAGTACAAAAACCTAGGAAAAAAACTAATCGGATAGGGATAAAAGAAAAAGTAGGGTTAAATACATGAATTCCCCACTAGAACTAGCACTGTTCAGAGAAAAAAGGGATGGAACTACTCTTTCTCCAAGTTTATCAAATGAGCTCGGAGGAGATACTCTCTCCAAGATACTTAAATAAGAGGGGGATAGGTGGATACCCCTCCCGTCATGCACTCCCATGATAATCATAGACGATGATGTGGCGTGTGGGGTCCATTTTATTATAAGGGATTCTTTTCCTTATTTTGTTCGCGCGTTCTCACTATCACTCACTCACCATCGTCTAAAGTTGCGTGTTTAAGACCCTTTAGATCAAATTTTATGGATTATTCCTATTATTTAAAGTATACATGCATCTGGAGAGCCTAATAACAAACTCAAATAACTCATAATCTAATCTTAAATTGAGTGTGAAATCGCTACAAAATAATTATTCTTATATGTTCAAGCTTCCATATCAATATGAAAAAAAAATAAAGAATAAAAGAAAATGATAATCGTAAACGGGACAAAAAAAACTCTAAATGTAAAATAATAAAAGAGAAAGTACAACATTACAAATATAGAAACCGTTATATTTATAATGATTGTTTGTCCCTAATAAGAGCGTCATTAGTGTTTTATCCAATTCCACATGAGAGAAAATGTAACAAATCCGACTAAATTTCAAAAAATCATATAAAAGAATAGGAAGATAGTGAATTATTTATCTATTTTGATGTCTTTGATACGAGAAATCCAACAAAAAAATACAAAAACTAATACTTATAAAAAAAAAAGTATTAAAAGAGTAAGAAAAAATTAGATTAACTAAAAATACACAATTAAAGCATTCATGATCAACAAGACCAATTTATTAAAGAAAAAAAAGGTAAAAATATAAAAATTAAATATATGAAAAACACTTTAAATATCTAACAAAACTTTAAATGTGTATACAAAATATATGTCATCAATATATAGTAAATTGTATTTTTATTATATATCTTCCACATTATGTAAAGTTAGAATTTAGATAAAGAGTGTTATATTTCATGTCCACTATGTTAAATATAAAACCTTGTAAAAAATAATTTTATTGTTATATAGTTTAAAAAGACTCTGTGTACTTATATAAAAAAAAAACTTTTTTATATAGCCTTTAGGTAACACACATTTCTATTCTAAAAAAGAATGTAAGACTTCTCTTAATATATAAATGCATTTAGACTTTGTTTCCTTTCATGGATGGAATTGAGGGAGAAGAAAGAGATAGATTTGAGGGAGAAGAAAGAAATAGATTTAAGGGAAAAGAGAGTAGAAAGTGAAATTGTTTCTTTTAAGAAAAAGATAATAGAAAGTGAAGGAAAAAATTATAAAAGTTTGTAAATGATTTGATTGGTATAATAGATAAAAATTATTTTTAAATTAAATTTTTTATAATATAATTATATACTTATAATTATTTATTGTTATTCTTTAATTACAAATTTTATAATATAGTTTAATATAAAAAATAATTTTCCTAAAAAATAAATCAATGTCAAGAAATTTCAATTAAAATAAAAATATAACTTTTAATAATATAAAAATTATATTTTTAACTATCAAAATAAATTGTTTTATTTAATATTAATTTTTAAGCAATTAAATAATTTAATTTATTAACTATTTTAATATTTATTATAATTACTTATTTATTAAATATAATTTTTTAATAAAAATAATTACATTAAAATTATTATTTATAATTATAAATTATATATAAATATTATATTATATTTATATACTATAATATTATTAATTTAAAATTAAAATTTTATTTTAATTATTATGATAAAAATTTGAAGTAATAATAATAATTAATTACATTAAAATTTTTAATTAAATTAAAATATAGTAAATTATAATGTAATATTTTTTCGATAAATGCACTTTCTTCGCAAATCTCATCTTTATTGTGATAAAAAAATTTCAGCGATTATTCTCTCAATTTTTCGTGCTTTTGATTTTTTTCACTCTTTTTTTTCTAACTTTCGCTTGTATTTATTTATCTGCTCATTTCTTTGTTTTAAAAGGAACATAGGATTCTAACCTAAAATATAACAAACATGAAAAATTATGAAGGAAATTGTCAAATAAAATTACTTTAACTTATACTTCTTTTTAATATTTTTTTTATTACTTGAGAGACTTTCTTCAATATTTACTATATTTTTATATTTTATATTTTTTTCTTGAAATATCTTTTTTTATTTTTTTTATTGAAAACTTCATTTTATGATTCTCATTATACTCATATCAATTTAACAATCATTAAAACTACTGTATATTTTGTCATTGTTATCATCAATGTTAGTTGACCTAAGAGACATCTATAACTAGCAATAGAGATAAAAATTATCAATTTAACTTTTAAGTCTCTTACCTTAATATTTTTTGTTTAATAATTTATAAAAAAATTAAAATTTTCTTTAAATAATCAATATATTTTTTCACCAAAAACTCAGTTTAAATTAATTTTGTGATTCGAACATTAAATTAACCACTTCAATTAATCAAAAGACAACCTACTTGTCAGTTTGTTACCAAGTTTGATTTGAAAAAGAAAACATTAGTAATAGACTTAACATATTACCCTATACTTGAACTATATATTACCAACCCCAGCTAACATATTTAAATACCAAAGCATATTAACCTTCATAAACAACAATAACCACTGTTAGTAAAAAGGTTAAACAAGTAAGATATATATTTTATAAACTATTCATCTAACTAAATTAACTAGTCCTACTAATATAGTTAACCAACTAAATGTTATATTAATTATTTTCTTAACATATTTCTAACTTTTCCAAATAGAATTAACCCATTTAATTGAATTTGAATTTGAAATTGAAATTATGCCTGAACCATAAATATCTATTAACAAAGTTTACGATAATTTGCATGTTAACCAAATTTTAATCCCTTGTAAGTACATAATAAATACGTTTGGATTAAACTTAAAAAAGTTAAATTAAGTTAAACTTAATTTTTTATATTTAACTAAAAAATTAAATTTAGTTAAAAATAAATTAACTTAATTTATATTTAAATTTTTTTATCTTAAAAATACTTTTTTTTTTAAAAATATTTAAATAATAATAATTCAAAATATTTTCAAATATATAATTAATAAAATAAATATAATTTTATATTATAATATGAATGTTATTTATTTTATTGTTTTTAAAATAATTTGAATTGATAATATATTATTATTAATAAAAATGATAATAATATTATAAATTAAATTATAAATATGTTAAAATATTTTGATAATAATATTGATTAAATTAAAATAAAATAGATATAAAAAAATAATAAATTTTGAAATCATAGTCACACATAAATTTATGAATCTGAGTAATAATAGATAAAAGAGGAAGTAAGGAAATTGTTGTTAAAATTTTAAAAAATATTAAAAGTATATTAATATTAACTTAAATTAAAAGCAAGAAACATGTTGCTGCTGTAGGTATAATTGAGGTTTGAGAAAAAAAATTCATTCAATATAACTAAAAAAAATCAAACATAATGACACATACCATAGTATTTGATTACTCATGAAGCTCAATAAAAATTTGCAATAGTTAATCCAAACATATACTTAGTTAATACAAGTCAAAACAATCACAGTACCATTTTTTAACTTTGATTTTTTATTGTTTTATCTTTATAGTGCATTTGTTTCATTTTTATTTCTTTAGTTTTGAAGTAATATTGTAATGATAAAAAGTTGTGAAAATTGTAGTCACAAACTTGTATTCCCATGCAAAGATGAAAATAAAATGAAAAAACATTAGTGATTTAAAAATAAGAAAATTTAATGGTGTAATCATTTTACAGCGGTGGAAGACTTTGGAAATCTTTTAATGGTTTTGAAAACAATTAATTATTTGAGGACCCTTTAGAAACTATTTCCAAGTAAACTACCTACACTACATAAAAATAGAGCTTATAAAAAAGATAAACTTAACAAAAAAAAATGTTCTATCAATACGTAAGTCTTTAAATTATTTGGAGAATTTTAAATAAGTCCTTGTATTTTCAAGGGGTTTTAGTTAAATTCCGAAAGTTTCACATATTTTTTAATTGGATCTCGAACACCTTTTTATCAGTCTTACTAAGCTAATTGAAGATTTTTAAATAATTTAAAAATCAGTTTGTTAGTTTGATTATTTAGTGCTTCTATAAATTATTTAAAAATATGATAAAGTATCCTTTTGATCCCTACAAATAAATAAAATTGTTACATTAGTCTTAAAAGGTAAGTAAATTGATAAAAAGTCTTTGAAAGACAATCTATCAACCACTTTAGTAAAAAACAAAAATAAAATTATATTATTTTTAAATGATAATGCTAACATATGTTTACAAATTAAAGTGATATTATATAGTTAGTTTATAGACTTATTTAATATTGTAAAAATTTATTTTGAAATATTATAGTTTTAAATATTAGTTATGGAGAAAACTATAGTTTCTTACCCTAAAAAATATTTATCTAGTAATTTAACGAAACTATGACAAGAATGTAGTAAGACCTAACTGAAAATAGTTTACAAGTTTAAGAGTTTGATTACGAATTTATGAACAATAGAATCCATTTAAAATATTTTAAATAACAGAGGATTCGCATATTAACTTAAGATAGTGTGAGTAAAGACTTTATGGTGTATTTGAAAGAAAATTTTTGGAAGAAGAATAAGCTTTTTTTTTAGCGAATTTAAAATAAACGATATTTAAAAATTATTTGTGAGAATATAAAATGGTTTTATTTATTTTAGTTTAATTGTAATTTTGGTCTTTATATTTTATACAATATGTAATTTTTTTTTCTATTCTTTTTTAATTTTAATTCTTTAATTTTTAATTATTCGTAATTTTGGTTTTGAATTTTCTTACACAATTTCAATTGTTTTATTTTTAATAATATGTAATTTTGTTTGATTTTCAGTATAATTATTCACAACTTTTTATAACCATTACTTTGAATTGTGACTCAATGAAATTGGGAAAAAACATGATATTTGTAATATTTTAATATAATTGAAGATTGTAATATAAATGTGAAATTAAAGATAGTAACTTTTCTACAACTAAAAATTAATCAAAATTATATATAGTTAAAATTAAAAGATTAAAATTACAAAAAAAAACTAAAATTAAAAATAATCAAAATCAAGAGACAAAATTTACACAGAAAAAATTAGAAGTTTTGTAAAATATAAATACCAAAATTTGCATTAAACCTTTATTTATCTAATAAAAGGTATTTTTATAAATGCAAATTTACTTCTCCAATTTGGGTGAAATTGCAGGACCCTGTGTGTAGTCTCCCAACAAGCATGGCGAAAAGGGCAAAAGGGTCTCACTCTACTTCTTCGGCCTCTGCCTCTGCCGCTTCCGGGTAACCATTTTTCCTTTCTCTTTCTCAATCTCCATTCCTTCCCCTATTCTACTCACTGTTTTACATTCACTTTCTCTGCGGTCCCTGTGCAACCCAGAAGAAGGAACAGTCAAATATATGGATAAAGTTTTTACTTTTGCATTTTATTTTAAGAAAATTCCATCTACATCTGGTTTCTCTCATTTGGGTCAATGTGTTTGTCGTATCATATAACTGTAGTCACTCGAATTTTTCTGGTACTATACTTTGCATAGTTTTTTCCCCTTGGCTATTCAACAGGAAGTTGTTGAGAGGGGAATTTTCTGTGAAGAAAGAGAAGATAAATTGTGAACATTGGGTGGGATTATGTCGTCATTTTTCCTGTATTGCATTTTGCAAGTGTTTGTATTGTTGCAAATGCTGGGAAACTGAAGGTGGTCGTTTGAGAATTCTCTTTATTTCTTTGGATAGAGCTTTTCATCCCGTTTAAGACTGTAATTCAGCATTTAACTTGTTCAAAATTAGAGGAAGGAAAGGGTAAATAGATAATAAAAGCTGGTGGGATTCTGTTGTTCATTTTTATGTGATGTCTTCTTACTTTAAACCAGATTCTGATTACATTGGTGCCTTTGTGAAGTTGTACTGGCTCTATATGGTTACTCCTCTGGCTTCAGGTGTTGGTTTGCGGGAAGTGGTAGGGGGGTTGATAATTATGTTAATTTTATGTCACAACATGTGGATTATGCTGTTGCTTTTTATGTAATTGCTCCAGACTTTGGACCAGAAACTGAATACAATGATGGCTAAAGGGGTTGTTTATTGGGGAGGGGGGGATTGATAATTGCAGATAAATATGTTATTCTGAAATAGTTTCCATAGCTAAATGTTATGTTACAATGAATTTTTCAGTAAACTAGTGTTGAGGATTAAATCAAATGAGGGAATCAAGAGATCGGTGCGGCAGACTAATTCAAGAAAGAAACCCAAAGCAAAACTAAAGAAGAACAAGCGGAAGTTTGATGCTATGAAACCAAAGAAACCTCCTACAGCTTTCTTCTACTTCTTGTACAGCTACTTCTGTTCCTCCTTTTTCTTTATTTGGTTACTTGTAATTTTTTATGAGGTGTTAGCAATTCTTTGTATTTCTTATGTGTTATAGTTGACTTGAGATTAATGAAAAGAGACAAAATATTTTAGAGAGCTTAATTCACCTCTTTTTATCTTCTCATATTCATAATGATAGTTCACAGATACAATCAGTAGAGAGAAAATGAAAAGACATATTATAGAAACTAGGTAAGGAGATAGATACAGCTCACTGGTAAAACTGCCTATTTAATACCTATCTAACAACTATCTATCTAACAAGTTGTTTGTGGAAAACATTAATTTTATCAAAACTTGGCTAGTTTCTTGTATGTTTTTTCTAGATTTCTGGCATTTCCATAGCATTGTTTGTATGTTTTGAGTTTCTAAAATATTCAGCTCTCCTGAAAGGTAGCAAAATATTAGTTGTTCATTATTAGAATGAACAAACGATGATTGATATTATATGCTTACTTTCTTTTGCCACTGAGTTGATCCTTGTAATTACCTTTGCAGGTAATGTCATCTAAAGTAGATGAGCTTCATTCTATTTCATGCATTTTAATGTTTTAACGTATGCAGGATTTGAAAGTAGAACATATTTAGCTTTAGAGGAATAATTTTGAGGAAGGTTATTGTTTGAGGTTAGCATATATGTAAGTCAATTTTAAATACATCACCACTTCATGTTCGAGAGTAAAAAAGACCATTCATCATCAAACATGGTTTTTGTGACATTTAAATATGGTTTTTTTGTGATACTTTTCTATTTTGTTTTTCTATGTTCAACTTCAGTATGCTACTATTTGCTTTATATGTAGCACTGAACCTTGCACAGTGGCCATCTATTCTTTCTTATATGGAATGTCCTATCTTCAACACTATTATGTTTATTGGAAGTTCTGTTTCATTTTTAAGGGAGGATTTTCGTAAAGAATTTCAAGAGCAGAATCCAGATGTAAAGTCAATGCGTGATGTATGTGTAGAATTTATTCTATCAGCATTTCTTCTAATTTAGTTTATATTTTTTTATTGCTCCACAAGCAAGATTGTTGCACAATTGATCATTTGCAAATTAAGTTTTTAAAAGGCCAATGCAACATAATTGTTGAGCCTCACTTTTTACAATTTTCCAGTTGTTTTGAGCTTGAGTGGGAAGATTGTATACTTTTCTTAGTGTCTCTATTATTATCTTTAGCAAATTAATGTAATCGTTTTTCCATCCTTTGTTCATTCAGATTGGCAAGGCATGTGGAGAGAAGTGGAAAACAATGACTTATGAGGTTAGTTTTCTTTTGTAGCTCTCCTTTTCTTATTGACTTGAATTGCATTATTATGACTGTGATGTCCGATGGCTGAAAACTGAGTAAACTAAGCTTGTAAGGAAGGCAACATTTTTGTTAGATTTTGGAATTAATTGTAACTACATTTGCATATTTGGGCTGATATACCAGTAACAGGACTCATATTTACTGATAAAAACAGAGTCTAGATCCTAGTTGGAAGTCAAGGATAATTTTGGGTGAAAGCTCACTCAGCTGGCAATGATTTGTGTATGTGTATGTATAAAAGATGTTACAGAGGAAAAGAGAAAAAGGAGTTACAGTAAATATACACCTACTGCCTCAAAGTACTCAATCATAAATCGTGAGATCATACCATGGATAGTAAATTTTACTTTCCACAAAAATAAATGTATACATATACCTATGCAAATAACATAAATGATTAAAACAAAATCAATCACTTTATCAATACTTCATCAAACTTAAGTTCATAGTAAATCATAAGAAAGAAAGCATGTCAAAAGTCTTAACTCGCAAGTAACAAACACCTAGATATACCAAATTATGAAGTACCAACTACCAAGTCCAAGACCTAGATGTTTAAAGCCTAAACAATAAACATCTAATATAAATCTTGCAAATTAAAACGAAAAGTCGGGATCTTTATTAGCTCTATCTCATTCACGAAGTGCATCAATAATAACATCCTCCTCTTCTAGATGTGGGATTGCGAGAACATCATCCTCTTCCCTGCCACCTTAGGCTTGACATTCAATCAAGTGTTCATCATCTCCGTTTGAATTAGGAGCATCATTTAAACCTACATTTTCATTGCCTCCTTCAACATTTTCCATAATCCACTCATCATCATATGGAATATGATCAAGTTCAAACTCCTCAAGGGATCTATTTTTACCTTCCTTCTTCTCAACCAAATTTGAATCAACCATGACATAAACATTCATAGTTGCTTGTTTCAAATGGTTTTTTCACTTTGTGTGGACCAAATAAATACAAATGTAAACATACATATAAGTAATTACTAATTTACTATATTTAATTCTAATTTCACAATTTTTAAGATCATACTCTCAAATACACTCTAGTTATGTTCATATCTAGAAGAGCTACATGTCAAATTAAGTATGTGAATGACAAACCTTTGAAGCTCTAGATCCATAAGACTCCCACCAAGTTGTCGGAGTCTTTTTCCTAATTGTTTTTAATAGCCAAGGAGTTACCAAATAACTTGGTTCTTAAAATTTTCGACTTGCAAATCAATCTAGTGTTGGTTCTCATGGGCAACCACCATCTTTTGTGTAGATTGCAATAACTTATGTATCAACTTTAAAATTCGGAGAATAATGCAATTCAAGATTAAGAAAATAGTCTACAACATGCAAAGACCTACGAAGCTTGTTATCCCACCTTTCATGAATAATATTCCATAGATCTTCAAAACTAAAAATAGAATAGTAATAATAATAATTCGAATTAATGTTCCATTTCAGTTTGTGCCAATATGTCAAATATAAAAATGAAATTTCAATTTAGATAGTAGTGAAGTACTTTTTCTTGTCACCATTAAACACTTTTTGTACTTCTTCTTTAGCTCGGTTCATTGCCTCATAAATGAAACCTCTTAAGAAAAATGAAATTTAAGTCTAGCTTAACCTTACAAAACATACTTGTAAAGTGAGATTTGCACTTATATACTATAATTGGTCATATCTCTAGTTGATGTGGGATCTTAATAAATCCCATGGATGGTTTACCATCAGAATCTACCATTCTAAGCACTTTCATTATAAGAAATGCACCCTCCAAAACATGACAATACTCTTCCAAAATTCTTTATCCAAAACCACCTCTTCAATTGAATTTCCATCCCTTGTACTTGTAAAATGAGTATTCTTCTATCCATCATCAGGAAACATTCTAATAAAAGGGCTCTTTTGGTCCAAAAGACACCCTAATGTTAAGAGGTGACAAAGCGAGTTAAGCCCTACCTCAACACTTATCTCCCCTTTGTGAAGTGATGCAACAAAGAAATAAGATGTCCTACAATAAATATAGGTAGTAATTTTTCTACATTTTGGAATAATATCTTGATGAACATGTATCTTTTCAAAATCTTCTTGCATAAAGTTAATGCAATGTGCTGTAGAGCCTTTTCCTTTTCTTCATTAACAACTCACTAGCTACTTTATAATTGGCAGCATTATCTGTTACAATTTGGACAATGTTCTCTTTGTCATTCTCTTCAATAATCTCATCCAACATCTTATCAATTTTGTCAGATGTTTTTTAGATGGTAGATGCATCAATAGATGTTAGAAAAACAGTTCCCTTTGGTCATTCTTGAATAATTGACTAATTGTGGTCTCTGAGCTTCCTGTCCTCTTAGAAATATTTTTACTTCTGTCCATATCCTCCTCTTCAGTCCTCTTTTGTTTTTTGAGTTTCTACAACATCCTCAAATATTAAACCATGTTTTTTTCATTAATGTTTGTTGCAAACCCATAACAACCTCAAACATTTTTGTTTTTTACTTTGACAGTTACACTTTTGCAAGCAATTACATCCTTTTGAGTTCCTGTTAAGTGGTGCTTCAAGCAATAAACCCCTTATGTTATAGTCTTTTGACAAAATTTGCACTGAAATAGGAGTTCCATAGAAAAGCCATTTGTGAGAAGAAGAAGAAGAAGAAAGCCCCCTTTTTTAAGCGAAACCTGGATGGACTACTTTGGGTAGGAGATAGGAAGAGATGAAGCTAGATATGGGAGCAGAAGGTGCCAACAAGACGTTTTGGACAGGTGAGACAACGATTTGACAAGCAGATGGCGCCCCTTGGGCTTCATGCATGAGAACTGAACTAGCAAAGATAGGCAGATGTCAATGACTGGTCACACGATTTGTACAGTTACATTGCCCTCACCAAGACGCACAAAACCCTGATTTTGCCAATGATGTCACTGGTGGCAGACGTTGCCAGAGGTGACAGATTGAGAGTGTTTATTCACTCAGCTGGCAACACACACACACATATATATGTAAAAAGACAAAAAGGAGTTACAAAACACACACACACACATATATATATATATGTAAAAAGACAAAAAGGAGTTACAATGAGTACACCTACAGCAGGTAACATTTTATTTTCTAACAAACCTTGCAAAGATAGAAAATGTGGAGAAAAAAAGATAAATCATTTAACCTCTAGCCCAAACCCATGTCCTTTTCCTCCCAATTCATGTTCCCCCTGCATTACCTATAATTTCCCCATTATACTCTCATTTCTCCCAGCTAACTTCCTTCCCACTATTTTGTTCCTGCTCAGGGTTCAATTACGCAATAGGTTTAACAACATGAATATTTCCTATCCTATAGTCCCCATACAGGTGTTCATCCTTCCTCTTTTCTTCCTTTTAGCATATTGCTGTAATGCAGAAGTAGAACTGTGTCATCCATAGAATTCTGGGCTGAACTAAGATTTAAGGCTGTATTAAATTAAGATACTATGGTGAAGATTATAATTTTGAAGATGTTATCAGATACACGAAATTTAACTCTGCTTCAGTTTTGGAAAAGTGATATACTCAGAATTGATCACACAAAACACATGTGAAATCATCTTCGCATTGTTGTTAAATAGTGGGGTCATGGCATCAATGGAAGAATGGCATGTTGGATTATTTTTAACAACCATCATAGACAATTTGTGAAGGGAGGCCCACTATGGTGGTGCCATAGGCCATAATGGTGCCCTTATATGGTTGAATTTTGGCCTTCTGCCATCCTCCTTTGTTAACACTAGTTAGGGTGTTGGTGGCATTGGAAATGGTATCTTGTTAGGTGTGTAATTCACCTCTGTTTACTGCACAAAAGGTTGAATTAGTTATTGGTCAGACCTGACTGCATGTGTTGTGTATCATTCTGATCATCCTGTAATTTATGAAAATCTAAAGTGGAAAAGGCAAGGGATTCTGAACCAGTTTTTATATGCTGCCACCACGCATTGTGGAGTCAGACTATTGAGGCATGCGGAGTTAACATTAGTGTTGAGAAGAAACTTCTGCTTGTGTTAATTTAATTGTTAGTTTCACAATAGTCAGTGTTTGTATGACAAAGCGGCACTCAACTATTTGTATATGTTCCTTCTTTTATTCTTGATTTTGTGTTTTGGGTAGAACTTTGTATGGTATAGGGGGAGAACTTGAACTTGAGAAACACGACCTCTTTTTCTCTTGATCATGTGAGAATTTTTTGGACATTACTGGATTTTTTTTCATGACCTATTTAAAAATGTCTGTGGTTCTAACGAGTATGCTTTTTAAAATGCGATAGATTTGGTTTAGGATATGATTTTATCTTCAAAAGGTTGACAAGATGTACAAAGGTATATGAGAGCTACTGTGTAAAACATGCCATTGGGTCCCCTTTTCTAGCAAGAAGTAAAAATAAGTACTTACACATCAATCCATTATTAACTATGTAGATGGCTATTAGAATGCTATTGCGAGCTGGTTTTAGTCCCATGTTGAAGGCTAAGGACATCGGAAGAATTGGTCTAAAGGGATCTCATGGTAAATAACATGATAAAACTGTGGTCTTCAACCAAGCTAAATGAAATTATGTGATCCATTTAGTTGACCTCACTAAGAAACAAAGCTCTGTGTTGTTGGAAGGATGAGATTGTGGAGTTTATAAAACCTGGCTCTCCAACTACTACTATCTTTTGTGGTTTGATTCTCGCAAAGTTCTTATTAGCGGCCATTCTCATTTGGTGGTGTCTATTCCAAATCAATAAAAAGAACTTGTTTTTGACGTTTGTTTCCTGTTTGATTACTTAGCAAAATGGAGCTTCAAGTTAGCATATAGTTTATTCGTTTCAGTCGTAGTACTTTATGTTAACAAAACAACACTCGTATCTGCAGGAGAAGGTTCAATACTACGATGTAGCAACAGAAAAACGTGCAGAATTTGATAGATCAATGGCAGAATATAACAAGAAAATAGTAAGCAATCTGTCATTTTCCTGGTATGAGCTGACTCTTGTTTGGCCAGTTATTAATATACAATTAATTTTCTGCTACATTGCAGGAAAGTGGAGAGTTTGACAAAACTGATGAGGAATCAGAGTTTGATGAGTAAAACAAACTTCTTTTTCCTTACTACGTAAGGTTGGATCTGTATTAATTGAAACTACTTGGACTAACAGTTGTACATTCTGTTATTGTCAGCTATTATCCGTCCTTGTTGATAATTATCATTTCTGTGTCATATGTAAAGTATATTAGTTGTATTTAGATGTTTAAAATGGCTATTTGGGCATATACATTGAGGTTCTGAGTAAAAAGCTAATTAGAAAGAAGGTGCACTTCCTCGTTTCATTTATATGTAACAATATTTCCTTGTGTCAACCTAGTAATTAGAGATACCTTCAAAATAGTAGACTCTTGTATTTTATTATGTAATAGTTTTGCAGTGTTTTGTGGTTCTGGAGTAAAAGCTTTTTACATAGCAAATTGACAATTGGTTCCTATATCCAAGCATTTTTCTTACCAAACCAGTGTTATAATGTAATACGAAAATGACTTTTTTAAAATTTTTATACTTTCTGGAAAATTAATTTGAATTATATTTAAAAACTTTCAAATTACATATTTTGGAAACATTATAGAAAAATATATTTCAGAATTTAGAATTTAATTCTCACATGTTGGATTGATCATTTTACAACATGCCATGGTAAATTGTTTAGTTACTAATAATTTAAAATATATTTTAAAATATTCGTTCTAGAAATATATATATATATTTATATATCAGAATCTAGAATTTAATTTTTATATGTTGGATCCCCAGGTAAATTTTTTAATAATGGAATAATTTAAAATATATTTTGACATATTCTTCTAGAAGTGGAAAATTTAAAGCCTTTCAAAATACATACTTATCTAGTAAGTTTTTAAAAATCTTTAAAAAGCTTGTTACTAAAAGCTATTTGCTGTTTACCTCTTTTCCAGTAGAATCCCTATGTCATGTGCAAAATCATGCACCTGGTTCATCCCAGATTATGTATTCAGGATATTTTCAAACACTTTATTTGTTAGGATATTTCTAGAATGCTTCCAGAACATATAATCAGAAAGTTTTTAATATATCCAGATTACATTTTTCATAATGTTTAAAGAATTTAAAGGGTCATTTTTATCATCATACGAAGCAATTGGCTAGCAGCTCCCCTTTCTTTCAAAATTAGAAAAACAAAAATAACTGCCAATGAAAAATTAACGTTGCAAAACATTGTAGTATCTGTTAAAATTCTCTTACCGCGACACACGAATGTAACAAATTGGTGTATACTATCTATGTCACACTAGTAATAGTTGCAAATCCATAATCACTGTACTAACAAACCATTCTTGTAATGCAAAAACTACTGATGAAACAATTTTTTTACCTGTTAAAATACGAATTTTTATATAGCAAGCAAAACCTTCTAGGCACAGGAAAGAACAACGAAGAATACATAATTCCACTCAACTGACTAAGAAGTTTCCATTAGAGAATAAATCCGAAATATAAAGGACAAAGAAATATGGAACTTATAGGTTCTTATTATTAAGAAGGATCCAAATTTACTTTGCATGTTTTATTCACTACCTAAACATCCTTCATTTGTTTTTCTCTCGCAAAACAAACTACTGTCTCTGAGTTTCCATTTCATGAGTGGTGGATGTCTGAAATGATGTCTGCAATGAATTGGCAATGCTTCTGACCTCGGCAATCATAGCAACCACATCATTAAGTCTATTAACTGCAGAGCCTACACCCTGTGATTAGGAACACTGGTCAATAATTTCCCTCCAAACAAGTGAGGTTTATCATTTTATGGTTGCTATAAAAATTAGATTGGGAAGAAATTTAATGAAAATTCATACCACACCAGCAGCCCCAGCTGTTATAGCCATAGGTGCTGTGACAGCGCTTAGCCCTGATGAGCACATGACAGGGATCTTAACAGCTCGTGATATAGAATATGCTGCTGCTAAAGTTGGTGTTGCCTACAATCACCAGTGATTAAAAATTTGATAATTTAACGAAGGATTTGTCACAATCAACTATAGTTTACCAATGCAACAATCAGCACGAATGTAAGTAATCTTTTAACTAGTAATTGTTTTCTGGGCTGAAAATGTAGCTTCAGAATGGATTTAGGGGTAAAAAAGAATTAACCAACTATTGTGAAAGCGAGAGGAGTCAATAAAGTTGAGCATATTGAACAAATTGTTCAATAGCTGAATAACAGATCAAGTTACGGACTTCTTTCGTATACAGAGCAAATGCAGCAGGTTCAATATTTTTTGAGACTCTAAACATGTTGATTCATGTTGTGGAATGTCAATAAGGAGCTCAATCTTCTAGCTAATGTCCTGTACGGTGTTAGAGCCATTTTTATTGCCACTAACATTCTTCAACAGATATTTGCATTCTCAAATCTCCAGCAATGAAAAGACAAAAGTAAATCAAATATTTTTCTGGTTACCTTCTCAATCAAACCCATAACACCAGATTTTGTAGGATTAGAACATTTTCCTCCTTCCGTTTGAATAATATCTACACCCACTAGTTCCAGTGACTCTGCAAGCTTGACCTGTTAAGGATTTAGAGTTTTTATTATAAGCACAAATATTGATATTATCAGCATAATTGTGCACTGTGATAGTCAGAAGAACTCTCTTTGTAACCTGATCAGGGAGGCTTAGTGTGTGAGGAACAGTGACAGACAAGACTACGGATGGAAGTATCCTCCTTGTCTCCTTTGTCAGACCTAGAATCTGCAAAACATAGATCATTAAAATAAAGAATTCAAGTGCAGGCTTCTATCTATATTTGAAAATTAAAATTAGTAATAAAATGCTAACTAACTCTATTTAAGAGTAAGAGAAATTCAGATAGAACTATTTTTAACAAAGGGAGAGCAGAAAAAGGCCAAACATTTTGGCTACACATACAAATACTTTATTAACTTGCATAAAAAAACAAAGACTGAGTTTCCCGTATACTATATAATATATATCTTTCTAAATGCCTAGTTCTACCTTTAGATACTACATCCCTATTCAATACAGATAAAAATATTATAAGGTTAACCCTTCGTTGCTTCTCTACACTCTTTACGTGGGGTTGACAAACATCACAAATTTGAGATTTAATAATGGCAAACACCCTTTACCTTTTCTGGAGTGAAAATTATTCCCTTCTCATAGAATGAATCATAGTTTCCAATCTCAACCTGTCAATGTCATTTATCATGTTAAGTAAAAAATTTACAAGGACCATTTTAATATCAAATTCGTTTATGCTAACTTTCATGATGTGTAAGATGACCATAGTATCATCTAGGAACTAGGCAAGAAAGTCAAACCATTAGTGCTCCTGCTTCAACTGCAGCTGGAAACGTTGCAGGATCTACAGAAGAAACACAAACCTGCAAGACAGATCAATCACAAAATGGTTGAAAGAGGAAAGAATAAAAAAGATCAAATTAATCTCCTGATTACTCTTGCATGCTCCTAAAGGGAGTTAAAAATGGTTAGTTCCATCATAAGCAAATAATCTTCAGTGTTCCTATTTAATTTATCTCCTCATTGGGGGCTAAAATGATAATATACAACATGTATATTAGATACTCTGCAGTGCCTTGGAGAATATCGGGATTTTCTCTTCTAGAAGAAGGAGGATAAGGTCTCAAATTTTATGTCCCTAAATAGTATATTCATTGAAATGAAAAGTCTGACTAAACAGGCTGATGATGAGAAGACAAAGTACATAAATACCTTCAAAGACACGGTCCATATACAATTTATATGTGCTTATTCAATTAAAGATTGACGCATAATCAATTTCAAGGCTTAAAAAATGTGTGGTTCAAAGATTTTTGTAGTTTTATGATATAAAATGGTTGTGTCATTTGTTTGTTGACTGGTTTAGTCTCCCACAGCTTGTAAGACAACGTCTACTCTATACTTTATCCTCTGGAGTTTAGTAAGCCTAAGACCACCCTTGTCAATATTATTTTAACATGACAGTGAAACAAAACATTGCACCATTTTCCTCCCATCACCTTTGGGAAGAAGGCAGTCAAGATGATGAAACTACCATTGAATGAGAAATGCAGAAGCTGAGAGAAGGTATCCTCATGTTGGCTGTCCCTAGTAGTTAAGAGTTTAATCTCCAATTAAATATGGTTTTAATGCAGTCATACATTTTATTTGGACTCTTTTATGGAATTATATTCCTGGAACGAACTAACCACCCATAGTCATGCATATTGCACAAGAGGACTGGCTGAATAGGGTGTGCCTTCACTTTGGATTTTATTTTTTAAGAATTGTTGTGTTAACGCTCCTGAAAATGCAAATTTAACCGTTGGGTATTTATTGCTTGCTTCAATTGTTTTGATAAATGTCAGATGGACAAAGAGACCTACAATCTAGGGGGATTTCCAAAGAATTAAGGGAAAAATTATGGTCATAAATTTCTAACTAGTTTGGTATTAATTCTTTAACAAGTAAATATAAATGCAAAGTATAACTTATATACATGTTCAAAATCAACTTTGTAAATGACTATGATATCCCATGATTGTAATAAATTTAATGCTACGTTAATTCCCAAATACCCTGTGTCCTTGTCCACATGCAAACCATAAAATCATAGTGCCGAAGACATCTGTAAGAAAAGTGAGAATATACCGGACAAGAAGTTAAGCCGATAGCTAGCTTTACCAACTCAGGGTCACATGCTATATCCACGTGAGTTGCTCCACCCTATACGCACAAGGGATTACAATTCATACACATTAACATTGGTATGTTAGTTTGTATTGTAATGTGAATATTTTACAGGGGAAAGCATGACAAGTTATGATCTACACAAGATCATTCTAAATTTCAAGAGTCAATCAGCAATTAGAAAAATTCTTATGCATAGCTATTGGGGTAATTATCCATATTTAAGCTTCATAAACAAAACCAATGCAAGGATTCTAGATCTTATTTTTTTCATGGATGAAAACTTACAAAGATGAAGAAACAGAGAAAACGTAATAAGAGAGAAGTAAAAAAAAAACCTTGTCAGCAGCAGTGACCACCGATGCAACATTGTCTTTATTGAAATTCTGCAAACCTGAGATAATCTTCAAAAGAAGCCAAATGTTTGTTAACATGCATGAAACAAATACACCAAAAAATTTCACACAAAAGATTGTAATGAACGAAGCAGTATAGGCTAGGACAGCTGATATTGTAGTCATCTCTTTAAACACTCATCAAACCACCAAACTCCTTTTTCCCCCCATGATTTTAGAACATTAAAAAAGAATATCACATTTTTATTTCAAAATTCTAAAGTTGATCCATGAAAACTTTATTATCACCATACATGCATGTTGAGCACAAAGATTAGTCTTAATGAACATCAAAAAAACCAACGAAAGACACCACATAGATGGAGACAAAAAAACTACATGTGGGTGAAGAAAAGCAACAAAATGAGAAGATGGAAGAGAAAACAGGAAATGGGAGGATTTTGCTTCAAATTCTTACCTTGAGAGCTCTACGTTCGTTGAAGTGCTTCAAGACATCTTCTCTGGTGGAAGAGAGTATGGCTCTAGTTGTAAAGCGGGTTCTTCTTCTGAAGGGTAGAGAATATGGCCTGGAAGTTGCATCTGCACCTAGCAGAGGGTTGAGGTTTGGCTTTAGAGTGGTGTGATGAGAAGAAGAAATTGGTGTGCATGTTAAGGAATGCATGCTTGTCTATTGTGTAATGCCGAAAATGTTATCAGTGGGAAGGAAGGTTGGAGTGAAGAGCAGAACACAACAGATAAGATTGGTGGTCTTGTTGCATTGTTTAATCTGTCGTGTTCGCCAGATATTTTGTCTACAACGTTTACAGTGCACTCTCTCACTCGATAAAATGTAATTTAGTAAAAATAAAATCATGAAAGGAAGTTATTAATCGAGATATAAAATTCGAAATTGTGTTGCTCGCTTCTTTCTTTTAGTTCTTTTAGGATTATTTGAATTCCATCTAAACAGGTGCAATTTTTTTCAACATTTTCAAAATGGATAAATGATAAAAAAATTTAAAATTACTCAGATATATAAGTTGGGCATGAAAACATACTTGAAAAAAATAATTTGAAGATAGCCAACTATTTGACAACTTTTTTTAATAAAATATTACATTTAAATAATAATAATAATAATATAAATAAAATTTTCTAATAAAATAATAAAGAATCAACATATTATAACTCAAACATAATTTTAAAATGAGAAAATTATATTCTAAATGTACAACTTTAATTTTCGTTACTTTTTTTAATCTCCGTAAGAAAACTAGTAAATCAATGCATAATTACAATTTTTTTATTTATAAGAGGTTTTGTTTAGTTGCCTAACTTTCTTTTTTATATATAATAGACAGATATATATAAATATAAACAAAAGTCATATCATGTCACAGAACTTCTAACTTTTTTTATATAAAAGTAGTATTCAAGTATACGATTTCAATGGTTTCAATTTTTTTTTAGAAGAAAAAAATCGTATGTCTAAATACAACTTTGTTTTTATAATTTGTTTGAGTCACATGATTTTATTTTAAAATTTTATTTAATTTCAAATTATATTTAATTTTTGAATAATTATATTTTTTTTCATCTAATTCAATTTTTTTATATTAAAGAATATAATATATTTTTTATGATTATAATGATTTTAAAAAAATAATAAAATTAAGGAAATAAATTTTTACTCAACTAAAATAAATACAAAATATTATTCAATGGACCAGTTAATTTTAGGTAACAATAAAACTAATAGACCAGTTCAAATTTTTAATAATAAAATATATCCAAACTGTAAAGTATCTAAGTAAAAGACAATTAATTTATTGAAAAATAATTTTCAATAAATTAAAAGATCTGTCTTAAAAATATTCAAGATCTTAAGCATTTTTAAGACATTAAATCAATGTCTTAACCAATTAAAATTCCAGCTGAAGTTAATTTCAATATTTCAGAAGCATTTTAACATATTAACAGAGTCTTTTAATCTATTAAAATATGCAGATGATCAAGATAATTTCTAAAATAGTTTTCATCAACATATTCAAGCTTATCAAATGATCATATGAGTTGTTAAGTGAAAGATGCTTACAAGGCAACCTAAAAACACAAAAATACAATCACAAAATGATCTTTATAAGCTTCAATAAAGTTGACTTAATCAACCAAAATACTCCATTTTTATCAGTTCATAATCTCATACTCTTAAAAGAGTGTTGTATTTAATTAAAGTTAACATGTAGATATACAAGTTCCATAATTTTATGCATGACAATGTGGAATCTATTACATTCCTCTTAAATGCATAAAAAATGTGATCATCTTGAAATTAACTTAAAAAAAATTATCAATTTTCAATACATAAATCAAAATTCTTTCAAAAATACATTTAATTCATAAATGGTGGATTTCTAATAAACCAATATTACTATAATCATAAAACGTGAGTTAACACAATTATGCAATTTTAAACCATATAACTAATATTTTGATTAATCTACGACTAACTCCTTATAAAATAATAAGACAACAATTACAAAATAAATACACTTAAATTTATAAATATTTGATTCAATCTACTAATTAATTTAAAATATGGTTTTAAATTAAATAATGTTTCTATGAAAAATAATTTTAATTATGCAACTTAAACAACCAAAGAACTTAGGAGTTGAATTTTAAAATATATAGTAAAATGAAAATATTTCTGTTTTTATGTCGACGGTAAAATTAATTATATATAAATAAACTAGTTTCTTAGCCTAATTTATGTTTAATAAACTTGACCCTAACTTGTTTATATTTAATTTTGAAAGACAATAATTCTTATCAAATGCATCAATACTTAAACCAGGCTATAATTGTTTTTTTATAAAGTTGGGCCTATCACCATCTACATCATCTCTTAATGGTTGGGTCTAAGAGTGCTGCTTTATGTGATTTCGAGATAAGTTACCCAGAAAGACCTTTGCAATTTTACCAATAACAACAAAATATATAGAATCTTAACATTTTATTTTATTTTAAACTAACGGTTCAAATTAATTAACTAATAAATACACTTAATTATTTTCTAAAAAATCATTAACATATTTTATAGTGTATATTTGAATATTGCAATTATTTTTCTTCTGATTATGTATATGTATTTAATAATAAAAATATTATGAAATCTTCCTAATTAGAAATTGATATTTTAGGTAAATATTTATTTTTATGAAAATTTTATTTTGTTCTAAATATATTTTTTAATTATATATAATTATTTTAAATTTAATTATGACACATTTAGATATATTTATTAAAATTATTTGTGAATGTAATATTTATTTATTTATATTTATATTTAATTAAATTTTTAATAATCCAAAATTTAATTATTTTAAAATATTATTTTTTATAAATATACTAAAAAATACTTTTATTACTTAATTAATTTGAATAGCTTATTTAAAATTACATAAAAAATTAAAAAAATTATTCCAGTTACTTCTAGAATATGTGTGTGTGTGTGTAGCACAAGCCATGCTTTATTTGGAATAAAAAAATATAAAACAAAAAAACAGTCATAATTTATTTCAGAAAACAAATTACACAGAAAGAATTACTAATTTATTACAAATATTTTATCTTCATTTTTCTGAATCCTTCTAATCAAGAATTAAATTTCTTGAATACACAACCTATTTCTTCTCTTCTTAATTAGAAGAAAATTTAGCTTTCGTGTTGTAACTAAAACCAACTGTCAAAACAAACAAACACTGTAGCCATAAGAAAGACCAGAATGATATTTTCATCTTATTTTTAAGACTCCTTTATGTTCATTTAACAGGTTTTAAAATTAATGAAATGCAAATAAAAAACTGTAAAAACATTATTTTTAAAACATTTTCATATAAGAGTAATTTGTTTATGAGAGTAAGATCTTAAATTACTTAAGTTTATGGAGATGGTGTAATATACTTGAACACGTCAACAAGTGATTTGAACTCATCACAGCAGCAATAAAAAAACCAGACGTAGAAAGAACACAGAAAAGGTAGAAATTATGCAAAACCAAAACCATTCCCAAACAAACATTTATAAGAAAAATAAAGTAGAAGCGTGTAAAGAAGGACTCTAAAACCGCATTTATAGTATCTTGTAGAAAGTGAAAACTGTAAAACAATACTTTTTTCTGAAGTTTAGAATTTAGAAAGCACATGGTTATTGCTCGGTCTGCATGCATTCACACTAAGCCACCAAAAGAGACGACATGTCTTACGTTAAATTTGTTTTACATTTAACGTTAAAGAAAAACGAAAATCTTAAACTTTGGAAAAGAGTTAAGAAAGAGTGTAAGAATCCGTGACTCTGAGACAATCTTATTTTGATAAAGCATCGGTTATAGACATTAAGAAAGAAGTTGATTACAGAAGTGGAAGAAGAGAGTAAAATTGGAGGAAAATCATCAAAAGCGGCACCCACACATGAGGTAGAAAAAGCAAGCGGTGAGAAGGAGGAAAACGGCTTCAAAGAGAGACAGAATCTTGAAAGCGACGTCGTTGAAGAAAGAAGCAGGCAAAGAAAGCCTCTTCCACCTGAATGCAGCACCCAGATACTTCCACCTCAGCGACTCTCCCTTCAGCCTCTTCAAGAAACTTCTCTTCTTTCCAACCATGTCCTCTGCTGAATCCTTGTGATGAAGGTTGAAGCTGCGATTTTGCTTTCTGGGTTTTGCTATGAGAGAAATTGGGTGAGGTTTGTGTTCTTAACTTTGGTTTGAAGTTGGTTTTCTTGGTACACACGACACGGTTTTACTTTCAATAGGCTTTGGTTGTGAGAAGAGAAGAGAGTGGAAGAACGCGCTTTTATATGGGTTGGTCGCGTTTGGTGGTTTGAATTTAATAAAGAAGTTTGAAATGGGAAGAGTGGAATCAGAAGTGCTCCGCGTTTAGATGCATCGTGGTGGGACCCATGTCAAGTCCAACGTGGCTGCTGTTGCCAGCTGGAATGTTCAACTACATCAACCTAAGTATGATTTTTAAGGTTAAATTATTATTACATTTTTCAAGTCTTTTATTTTATTTATGATTTTTATTATTTTTTCAATTTTAACCCTCATGAGACGTTTGGAAAAAGGTTATTTTTTATTTTAAAAATGTGAAATTATAAAGAAAATAATTTTTTTTCGTCATATTTGATTTTCCTAACTTTTTCAGGAAACAATGTTTAACAAAAATAAATTTGAGCCAAGTTTCTAAAAAACATTTTTCAAAGTTTCTAGAGTTGAAATAAATATTTTAATAACAAAATCCATTGTTACTTTCATTAAATTATTTAATATAACAATAAATTAACTTTTTTAATAGAAATAATACATTATTATTTTATTTTTAAAAAACTGATATAAGTATTCCTAAGAATAGCTACTACTAACCAAACTTATATAAGATTAATTATTTAGTATTGTTGTAATTAAATATAAGGGACACATATTATAAAAAAGAGAATAAAATAGAATACAAAATAAAATATAAATTTATAGTAATAAATATGACATGAAAAAAAAATGCAAATTTAGATTACAACAATATTGTGATGTTAAAATAAATAAATGTTATTTAGATTGTGGATTATGTTATGTGGACTGAATTCTCGAATTAACCAATCTAAATTTGAATTTAAATTTTTAGTCCACCCTGTATTTTTTTCATTGCAGATCAGTCCACCTTTTTAGTAAAATTTAGTTAAAGTGAGAAACTTCTCTTTTAGGAAGGTTATCTTTTAAAAGATAAATTAAATGTGGGAAACATTTTTCCAACTTAAAATTTTCAAAAATCTAAACTCTTTCCTTCTAAGAAATGCTTCATAAGAATCATAATTTCCATGATTCATTGTGAATATCAGGAGTCATGATTCTTGAGTATGAAAAAATTTCTCATCTACCGCACCTTATATATTTGAAATTAATAATTTCTGTTTAATTTTCCTTTTTAATATTTTATTTATTTATTGCATTTTAATTAATTGAATTAATGTTTATGATACTCTAAAATGATATATTAAATCAAGAATTCAATTGGAATAAAGTAAAAAAAATATATAAAATTATGAACACTTTAAAATATATAAAGACCAAAATCACAAAAAAGTCAGAAACTCAAAATTATAATTTAGACATCTCTTTATTTTTCAACGTTTTTCTTTTCTTTATCTCAAGTAATTAACACTGATAAAAAATTAATTAATCACAACTTTGTATAGATTAATGTAATTTTTGAAGTGACATTTTCAAAGTTGTTAAACCATATCTTCCATTAATTTGTATGTTAAATTTGTTGGTAAGTGAATTGGTTATAGGTAAGAGTTGCTTTACAGCAAGAAAAGAATATTATTTGGAGCTTGCGGTTTAAAGTCTTCTAAGAGTGAAATGTAAGTTAAAGTAATCACTTTAAGCGTACGTGTATTTGATGACAAATGGTTTTTCACATGATTCATAAAAAATCATAACAATAAAGTTAAGAAAGACTTTCTGAATCACTAACTTGTTGACATCTGGTTAGTCCTTGGACCAATAATTCATTGCAATTTGAAACAAAAATTGTGAAAAAAATGCATGCAACCCAACAAAAGATTTATATTTTATATTTTATCTCATATAACATGTAATTGACAGATTTTAACATATAAAAATTAACGAAAAATAAAAAAAAAATACGATATATGAATATAGGAGATGAGAATCAATTTCTTAGAAATATAATATATGAATTCCTATCTTACCGAAAAGATAATGAAAATAAATATCTATCTTGAAATCGAAGAGTACGAATATTATTTAGTATAGTATTAAAAAGATAAATATATTTAGTATCAATTTCTTAAATAGATAATGATTTTAAAAAAAGTTTCATCTCAATTTATCTTGACTATCTAGACTAACCACTACACATCAATAGCAATAATGAGTTTATTTGAATAATTGTTTTATGAGAAATTTCAAATAGAAAAATAAAAATATATAGATATATATTACAAATTAAAAATGGTCAAAGAAAAGATACACTTCCAATAGCAAAGACTTTCTATGACAACGAGGAAACAAAGGAAAATAAGAACTTTCAAATAAATAATTTTACGCATTTGAAAAATCAATCATAGAGGCATGGAGCAATTTCTTTCTTGCCATGAACATGGTCAAACAAAGCTCCGAGATACCGACACTGGCAGGTTCCTTTCTACGATGCAGAGTTTAAATTAATTACAACAAAAAAAATTGTAAGATTAAACTATGGTTGAGAAAAGTATTTTTATTAAATAAAAATAATATAATAATTATTTTATTTACTTTGATAAAATTATCTAATCGATTTAGATTTAGACAATAAAATAAAAGTATTTTATAAAATTAAAATTAATTTGGGTTGGTAAGACAGAGAAAAATGTTAGCATTGAATTGAATTTGATTTTAAGAATTATTATTAATGTAGTAATGTTTTAATGAGAAGTTGTATATTCATGAACCATTATGATTTAGTATTTCCGTTATTTAGGATACATATTGTTGGACTTGCATCCCGAGTTACTTAATTACTCTCTCCATTTTATATTACAAGATATACTTAATAAACTCTTACATATTAAGAAAAACATTTAGTTTATATATATATATATATATATTATTTTTCACTTATATTTATTAAATAAATTAATTAAAATATAACCAACAAATTTTATAAATAAATTAATTTTAATAAAATTACAAATGAAAATTTAAAAATATTTTTATATATTTTAAAATTAAAAATTCAATAGTTTCTAATTGAAAATATAATAGTTTCTAAATATTTTAAGAATAGAATTGGAATGGTTTCAATATTTCAATTGAAACCCTAAATTAGAAATAGAATGGTTTCAAACAATTAATAAAGCTTACAACAAACATACTATAAATCCGCCTAAAATATCATATGTGACTAATAAGTTTTTTAAATAAACAATTACTCCACATCTAATTATGTTTTTTTTAAGAAATACATATTCTATTAATAAAATTGATCAAAGAAATATTTATATATATATATATATATTTTGTTTTTCTTATCTTCATCTTTATTATCATTATTATCTTTAAACGTAAATTTATTCATATCAAACTTTACATAAACTTAACTCTATTATTCTTTATGTTCTCTGTATTATACTTTTTTTCTTTAAAATTTTTGTTCATATCTTTTTCTTTAAAATTTTATTCATATCAATTTGTATGGTTGTTGTAACATTTTTCCATGAATTTTAACAATTTTGATATTTTTTAATATTTATATGAGTTTTCAACAATTTCAAAAGAATATTTAAAACTCATTTCTATTTTGATGGTTAAAATATGATCATGTTAAAAATAAAAAAGTAATAAAGGAATAAATCAAAATATACTAATTGATTACTTAATTTGAAAGATAAAGAATATATTGAATGCACGAGTAATACATAAGATAATTAATTCTTAGTGATTCTTAATTTATTTTTTTAGTATTTAATAACAACACAAATAATCATTCTTAGTGATTCTTAATTTCTTTTTTTAGTATTTAATAACAACACAAATAATAATGTGATTCATAGGTACATAAGGAAAATAAAAAAATAAATTAATTGAAATTGTAAAATATCTTATATTATAAATAAAGTTTTCTTTCTAAAGTATGTCTTAGGACATCTAGGCATAATATAAGGTCTTAATTCACTTTTTGTTAGTTTTATCATGCCACATCATTTTTAAGATCTCATATGTATTTTTTCTTGAATACAAGAGTCTTAAAAGATCTTATTTAATAATATATTATCTACATTTCAACTCATTAGTTCTCTTACACTATAATAGCATTTAATTTAAAAAAATGATCTTTTATTGTATGACCTAGAATCTTATTTTTATTTTCATGTCAGCATACTTTTATGCAAAGATTTTATAAAACTCATGTTTTAAGCTTATGACCTTGAGTATGACTTTTGCAATAAAGATTCTCTTATAATATGAAACAGATGGAGTATAATTTAAGTGTTCTAATTTATTATATATTCACCCCAACTCACTATGTGATTATATAAAACTTGCATGCACGATATGACCTTGGTAAAATATTAGTCTTAGTTAACAAGGTTGAACAAAAGAGGACTCTCCATCATAAGTTACTTCAATATTAATTGTTGTATATTGATGTATTAAATGATTATTTTTTTAGGATCTTAGATCTATTTACGTAAATTGTACCCTTTGTTTTTTAGAGTGATATTTTTGTAAATTTTGCTAATTAAGAATTTTAATTTTAATTTTAATTTATGTGAATTGTACTTTGTAAAATGTGATAACATTATAGTTTTTTAATTACGCAATTAAGATTTTAAGTCCTAATGGATGAAGTATGATTAAATAATTTTGTATGATCGAATTATTACATAATATAATGTTTAAGGTGTTTTAACTTTTAAGCATATAATAGGATTTTGGTAAATGAGTATGCAAATTATTGTCTTTTTGAAATATTTGAAGTAATTAGTGTTTTGAAGTTTAAATTTATTATTGAGTTAAATGTGATAATTATATTAGATTGAAAATGTGAAAGACAAACTTACATAAAAATTATACCAAAGATTTGTCACGTGGTAAGGAAATACCCTAGAGAGTTACCTCACTATAATACATTACACACTTATTTAAACATGTTTTTGTACTGAATTAAAAAGTGGTCTTTATAAAAAATTTAGTCTTACATGTTAAGATAACTAAACATTGATTTCATTAAAATATATTATATAAAACACAATTTATAAATATTTTAGTGAACAAAAATCAAATTATATATATTAAAGTAAAAAATTATGTTTTCTCTTATTTTAGATCTAATAATTTATAGAACTAGATCTTAATGTAAAAAAAAGTTATAAATAATTGTATTATTTTTAATAAAAAAAAGAACCAACTTGATAATATAATTATAGATATTGTATTTAAATATAAAGTGTTTTTACTGGTTAATCTTAACGGGATACTACATCCAATATTATCAATTTTTAACTAAACAATACATGTTTCATCTTTGTAATTATAGGTATTCTTTCACCACTTTCCCAAACTCTTACAAAAGAAATATTATTTCACAAATAAACACCATTGGCTTACACTACAAAAGAGATTATAAGATCTTAACACACATGTTCATTATTAAAGAAACTAGAGCAGTCTTACATCTCAAACAAAAATCTAATAAGATGTTTACTCTAGGTTTAGATTATTTCTTAAGGATATGGAAGAATGAAGAGATTTACATAGATTTTTCAAAGCTTATGCATAATTTGTATATAGAATAAAAATTGCTTGAAGGTAAACAACTTGACCAATTTTATATTGATGTATTTTGTTCTGTTGTATGCTTTTATGGATTTTGCTCTTTTTTTCTTTTCATAATTTTTTAAAAGCTAGTTGTTGTGGTTATAGTTTTTTTTAGAGAAGTTTCTGGACAAGATTCTATAATTATTCTTGTTAGTTCCATCATTAGATGAACATTGTCACATTTAATGCTCTACATACAATAATAAATATGTTAAATGTTTTTCTTCTTTTGAAGACTTTATTTGATAGTCCATGTTGTTTACAAGTCTTGGACAAAAGACTCTTACATAAAAACTGTGTTCTTGTAACCGAAAAACACAATTATAGTAGGTGTAACAAATTTCTTTGGTCAATGTGTCTTTTGATAAAGTTACTTAACTTTTAAGTGTATAAATTTCGATAATAAATTAGAAGACAATATTGTATCCATATGATGTGAGATTACATAAGTATAGATGATAGATTCTATTATATTTCTATTAGAATGATAAGATACAATTTGTTTGTATTAATCAAAACTTATGAATTTTACACTAATATATTGTATACAAATTAATTATTAATTGATTTCAACATAACATGAACACTAAATTAGTTTTATGCCATGATTACTAAATTATAATACTTTTGTATTACAATTTAAATTAATCTTTACTATTACATATCAAGATTTTAATTATTTATTAAAATTAATATTTAATTGAATTAATGACTAATTTTATTATTTTAAAGACTAATATTTTAATTTTAAAAGTATATTTTATTTTAATAAATATAATATTTTAAAATAAAATTATTAATATAGAAAATTTGATTTAATAAAAATCAATGAAAGTGAGTATTAAGGTATTGCATAATGGAACAGGAAATTTATAAAAAAATGAAGAATTAAATTCAAACAAAGTAGTTAACAAGTTAATGTGTTCATTTTTTATATAGTATACTTTATTTATATCCTTGCAAAGCTTACACTATATATTTATTGTTTTACCTTAATATCCAGAACAAATATATTCTACTATAACAAAACGATAATGACTTTCTAAAGAATAAATATAAACAGTACAGGCAATAATTATTATTTATTTATTTATACAATTTAATATATCCTCAAAATACTTAAATTATACGTTGTCTTACCTTACATATCAATATACTATTGTATTATCATTAATAATTGGCTAATTAAGCCATTAAATATTTAAAATTCATAAAAAATCCTAGCCTTGCATGGATATACACATAAATTTTCTTGAATCATTAATTTTTTTAATTAATTTGACAGATTATATACATGAGTAAAATTAAATTATAAATCTCTATTGTTGAAAAACTGTACAAGTATGACAAAATTAAGAAAACAAATCAAATGTATGAAATACATAATATTTAATTATATCATTAATATTGCATTAACTACCTACATTTTGTTGTTTATGTGTATTACCACTGCAAGTCTCAATTCATCACTCATAGCTTCCTTCCTTTCTCCTATCAGTCCGAATGGAAGGGAAAATGACCAAACAGAAACAAAAACGAGAGATTAAGAAGATTGAGAATAATAGAGATCTCCTCATCACTTTCACAAAAAGAAAACGTGACATTCACAAGAAAGCCAGTGAGATATCAACTCTTTGTGGAGCAAAAGTTGATATACTTATGCATACTTCATCTGGAAATTGGTTTAGTTACGGGGAACCTTCTCACCAAGCGATGACAATGTCTAATGATAAACAAAACCCTATTGAAGATGTCAATAATCAGCTTGTGGATGATCAAACCCAATTAGAGATAGATGAACTCTGTGAAAAAAATAAGACACTTATGGATCAAATGTACTATGAGGAAGAACGAGAGAAAGAACTTACAGAGATTATGAAGACAAGAAACGTCCATGGTTGGTGGGCGGCCAAAGATCTTAATCGTGAACAAGCCAAAGAAATGAGGGCTTCATTGATGGAAATCAAACAGAAATTGGAAAAAGAACTTTCTATCAAGTGTAGAGAGAAAGAGAATTCTTCTCACGGTAAGGGCTTTTATTATTATTCTTATCTATTGTTTTCTTTTATTAATGGTTTCGTCATGCATTTCAATGTAATTTTAACTAGAAAGTGATAAGACTTTGGTGTTGTTGTTGTTTTAGCTCCCTCAAATCAAGTGAATGGATTTCACCTTTGCCCTAATTACAAAAGAGGAAGTAGCATATCTGAAGTTGTCTTTGGTGCTAACAATGAAGCTTGGGGAATTGCTGCAACTGAAAGCATTTTTCCTGATATTTCTTTTAGTCTCACAGATGAAGGGAAAGAATTCAATTTTTTTCCATATGGTGAACGTAGGGAAGATTTATTTGATATTGTTTATCCTCAGAAAAATCTTTATCATGGATACAGTTTTTTTGTTGATGATCCAAATGATAGTGGTAAGTCTGCTTTTGCTTTTTTTCCTGCAAAACCAATGCAAGGACTTAACCCTGTCGATGCAAATGGAAGTATCTCATCATTTTCAAATCAATTCCAAGGAGATAACTTATTTCTACCCAATCCAAATAATGAGACTATTGAAATAAGAGGTAGTTATGACTTTGGCCTCTCTTCTTCAAATCAATATTGAGATAATGACTCTTTTTTTTGTGATGCAGGTAATGAGAATGTTGGTGGAAACGATAGTGGTGCTCTCTCCCTCCCCTTTGAATCAACAATAGGAGACTAATTTGTTTATCATGAGCTAAAAGATGATTTTTCTTTTCCTTCATTTCAATGGTCTTCATGAGCAAGGCTACTTCTAAGATTTGTTGCTCGCATCTTACAGTTATTTTGTTTGACTTATGATATATTTGAACCTATTTTGGGTAGTTCGTCTTCTCATCATGTAATAAGTATGTTTTGAGATTCCTAGATTCATGTTTTGTTTTCATTAAATTTTATAATCTCTTGAAACGGTAAGCAAATATAATCAATAGTTTGTTAACAAAGTGAACTGAAAGAATCTTTTGTTGGGGGAGATAATAAAGAAAGAGCATTAAAGTTCATATTGATTTTGTAGCTTAAATTATTAACCATAAAAGTTGTAAAAAGTTTTACATAAGTATGTCATTATTCATATTATATATCGAAAGGTGATTGCTTGATTAAAAGTGAAAATTGTTTAAATGACGCAATCGATAAAAAAAATGTTTTCATCTAATCATACCCTTATTAAGTCAAAATTCAACCTTCTATACATGAAATAAAAATACTCTTTATAAGTCAAAATTCAATCTTCTATACATGAAATAATAATATCTATCATATATATAAAATTAATGTATGGATATAAATATAATAACTAGATTTTTATAATAGTTTAAATTATAATAACTTAGGATTTTTTTAATGGTAACTTACTTTAAAGTTTAATTGCTTAATTATTTTATATTTGAAATTTTAATTATTTAATATTGATTTAACTTTTCTATATATATATATATATATTTTAAACTTTAAGTTCGTTAAATTTAATAAATACATTGTTCTTTTTTAATCTCATGTTTTTATCATAATTTTATTTTTAAAAGATTTTTAGATTGATTAAGAAAGAAAGATATATATAAATTATTTTTAATTTTAATTTTTAAATAATGTAAAACTTTTGATATTTAGTTTCGATATTTACATTTTCTTTTAAGAACTTTACATGTAAGTTCTTTAAGATAAACTTTTTAATCAAGGATGCTAAAAAGTCTTTGTTGCTTTCCCTTACTACATTCCTTGATTTCCACTCTACTAGTAAAGACCGAATAAATTCAAATAGAGGACTGGATACATATTTAGTATCAAGGAAAGGATATATATTAAGGTAATCAGAAGTCTTCATCATTTAATAATCAATAAAAGTTTGCTTAGTGTGTCGTACGTCGAGGATCATACACCTCTGTTTTTGGATAAAACTTTGTTCTTTAAAGTTAGATAGTTTTCTTTACCTAGTACCAATCATACTCTTTTTCATGTGCTTTTGGTTAAAAAACAAAGACAATACATGACATCTCTGTATTGGTTTTTGTGCCTTAATCACCATTACTGTGAATGACCAATTTCCCATCAGAATATGGATGGATTATATAGGACTAAGATTTAATTTTAAAATTATTTTTTGCGAATGGTCATTTGGGCTTACGGTAATGCCTTTGGACTCATTAATGCCCTTTCCACTCTCATATTCAGGATGAATGACTTGTTTAAAGATCATTTAAGTAAATTTGTTTTTTTTTCAATGACATCTTAGTCTTTAATATTAATTAGTTCTTACACTTCCATGATCCACATTTAGTTTTACAATTATAAATTATTTATAAATTTTATGATAAACTTAACAAGTTTCAATTTGGGGTTAAAGTTGAGTATTTGCGCCATGTAATTTCAGGCATCATTATGGACCTTTTTAGACCTTACAAGATACTATCATTGTTATATGACGAATTATGTCACGCTTTGCCCAAGGATAACAACTTTACATGGAACACAACAACTAAAATTATTTGTACAATTTTTAAGGGGTTATGACTTCCATCCCAGTACTAGTTTTACCCAATTTTGAGGAATTGTTTATCAAACTCTTCTATTTTACTCTTGATTGATATATATGATGTCTTTTATTCAATGTTAATGATTTAATTCTATTCTTAATGTAAAGATGAATTAATCACTTATCTTTTGGTTTATGATTTACGGTTATATTAGAAAATTGATCTTAAATTCAATTTGAATTAGATCATCTTATATGTTTGAATACTAGGAATAAATTTAAATATATTTGTTGAATTGGTTTTGAACTTAAAGCAAGTGTTTTATTATGATAATTTGAGGTATCAATTGTTATAATTTAATTCTTAGACATTTTAAATTAAAGGATTGGTTTAGAATAAAATTTGGTAACCTCAATAACACTAAATAATTGCTTACATATATTGATAATCAAAAGATTATAGAAAAATGAGATAGATGAAATTCAATTTCAATACTTTTTTATTATTATCCTAATATTGTTTTATTGTTATTTTCTTTTTAATTTTATTATTAAAAACAATACAAAAGAAATTTTCTTTTACATATTTAAGATTGAGTTAGAAAAGAGATTATAATTCTTTTTAAATAATACATAAGTCATTGTGGATACGACACTTGTAGATACTACATTGATTCAGTACACTTGTTAAAAATGTATTTTTTTTAAATTGTTTAATAGTTGTACGCGAATGGAGACATTATCTATTTGGACGGAGATTCAATATATACATAGATTGGAAGAGTTTACAATGGTTAACAAATCAAGTCATTCAAACACCAAAGCATCAAAGATGGCTCACTAAGTTACTGGGATACAACTTTGAAATTTTCTACATAACAAGTCAAACTAATATTGTTGGAGATGCCTCGCCACGTTAAGACCAACCTGATCTATTATCTACAACATTTTTTTCCAGTTCCACTCAGTTGCTATTGGAGGAATTACAAACTTTCTACCTCACCCATTTTTATCAGTTTATCCATAAGATATAAGTATCTAGATTATCCAAAGTCAAACTTTTTGTTTTTGTGGAACAAAGGTATTATGCACTTTAAAGATAATTTTTTTGTGTCCTTTAAATCCAACTTATGAAATCACCTCCTAACAGAGTTTCATTCTGCTCCTACATGTAGCCACTCAAGCATGCTCACTCGTCTCACCTCAGTTTTCACCTAACCTCATGTGAAAGATGATGTCAAGCTCTTTGTTGCTTCTTGCACTACCTGCCAATAATGCAAGTATTCCACACAAAAACTAGTTGATTTATTACATCTCTTACATATCTCGAACCAAGTTTGGAGTGATGCTTAATGGATTATATTACTCACCTTCCTTCATCGCATGGTCACACTACCATTTGGGTTATTGTTAATTGTCTCACATAGTTTGTGCATTTAGTTTGCCCACCTTATTACTTTGTGTCGTCCATTGTCTCCATTTTCATGAGTGAGATTTTTCAACTCCATGGCATGCCTCACTCTATATTGAGAGATTGTGATTTATCTTCCTCAACTAATTTTGGAAGGAGTTATTCAAACTCGATGATATTACTTTGTCTTACAATAACTTATACCACCCACAACCAGATGGTCAAACTAAGGTCTTAAACAAAGTTCGAAAACTTGCCTTTGTTGCTTTGCTTGTGATGAGCCCAAGACTTGGTCCAGAATCCTTCATTTGACTGAGTAACTCCATATATTATTTCTCACTCAAGTTGTCTCCCTTCAAAGCTTTATATGTGCATCCACCCATTTTTCCTATTTAATTTGTGGTAAGCACATCCTTAGTAGAGTGGATCGAAGAACTTCTCCAATAGTGGAAGACTATTCTCCATACCACAAGAACTTACCTCTCTCTAGCCCAACAAAAAATGCATTCATTAGCAAATCAACACTAACAATAATGCATTCTTTCATCCTAGAATGGAAATTCCTTCATCTACAATTTTATTGTCGAAAAATGGTCTGATATCATTGTTCTACTAAATTATCTGATCGATTATTTGGATCTTTCAAAATCCTCGCACCATTAACAAAGTCATGTTCTAGCAGTTACCACTAAAAGTGTGTGTTCATCTCGTATTCCACAAATTAAAATTGAAGCCATATAAAAATCTCCTCTCAACATCATCATACCCCTCTCTTTCTCTCTCTATATATATTGAGTTATTAATTACCATGTAATTTTATTATTTTCATTTCTTGTTAATGTTTATTTACACCTATTTTATTTATAAATTTGTAAACCATTTTAATATTATGGAAGTAAATTTAAAATTAAAGGTATTCGGAAGTGAAGATAAAGTATACTAATATGTATATTGATAATGTTTTGAACGTCACTTAAATTAATTCAGTACACACGTTTAAATTGAGTAGTATTTAAATACAATAATAATGATGATAATTTTAGACTTTATTATATTTTGTGAGATTAATTTCAGTTAAAGAAATAAGTATTAAAATCATAATATTTGATAAATAGTATCGACCTATCAAAGTATATTTAAAATTTATTTATTATATTTACTACAGTTTGTAATAAGATTTCCGAATCTCTAAATCAGAAGTTCCCTTTACAATATGTTATATATATATATATATTAAGGCTTAACATTCCATAACTCACTTACCTTAGTCTCTCATTATTACATTCACAAACCTAAAAATAGGTAATCGTTGGAAAGGTGGAATGATTAATACTTGGATGTGATGTACTAACATTTTCACTGTACTTTGTTCACTAAGTTTGTCAACTTTTCTTATGTTAATGGTTGATGTCACCTTTTACAAGTTTTTTATTGTTACTACGCTTTGTGTGAGATTCCCCAAAACTAAATCGATTTCATGAAGTGAAAATGTAAGTACATCATATCTAAGTATTATTAATTTCTCAACACACTTATGCATCAAATGCACAATGAAAAATAATGAGAGATTACAACTCGACGAGAATTTGAAGACAAAATTATTTCTCATTATTTTGTAAAAAAATATCAAATAAAGAAACTTTCCATTTTAGTTAGTGTAGGAAAAAAGTTACATAAAATAAAATTTAAATATCTTAATTAATTCGTCTGATTATTTTACTTGTTTTATAACCTTATATTATTATTGATACTTTAATATATAATTGCCTCTTTTGGAGTTTCCTTCTCACACAATACATCAATGCATATACTTTCAATGTCTTCTAAGGACTGAAATTATTGAATTTTATATTTAGTCTCTAATAATTTTGTCCCTGATAATTTGTGTATTCGGTTTTGGTTTGGAAAATACTTTAGATAGCGTTTTAAACAACAAAGCAAATAGTAACTAAGATAACATTATTAAAGATAAAAATTGGAAATTAAACATCATAAACAGAATTAAATAATTTATGATTGCATAAAAGTATATTGAACCCCTCTTTTAAAAGGGTGTGAGGAGTGAGGAAAGGCCAATTAGCCCAGCAAGTGTAGGCCCAAAAGGTTAACACAATTAAGGAAAGAGCTATTAATTACAAGACAAAATGATTTAAAAGCCAATATACTCCTACACGTGAGATTATGAAAGGAGAGTCAAAGGAGGAAGTCAACGGAAAGAAAACCTAAAAAAGCGACAATGTTTATGTACAGTGTGTGAGAGACAGAAAAGAACCATAATTCTTATCGCGGGTTCACAGTATATTAATAATTAATAATTAGTTAATTACTATATTTATTATTAACTTTTATATTTTATCTTATTTCCCATGGATGCCCCTCCACTAAATCAGCGAAACTGTGTCACGTTTTGTTGGTGCGGTCGATGCTGTGAATGAATCTGCGATGCGATACGATACACCCACGCATCACATGCATATGCATATGCGTATATACGCGTAGATCTGAAGGAGTGAGTAGAACAGAGCAGAAGAAGAAAGAACAACGCAAGCGGTGTTTGTTTGTTGTTTCGCACGCACGAGGCCATGTCGGGATTCAGAGACGCTCACTGTTTTCCGCGTCTAGTCCTCGCTGTGAATCTCGCTCTCGCTCTTCTTCACGCCCTCGTTGCTTCCCTTGCCTTCTTCCAGGTTCTCCCTTACGCTGCTTCCTGCATTAGCGTCTCGCTCCGCAATTTAGGTTTTCTTGTTTAATTTCGATAAGGAACGTGCAGCACGCAGAGAATGTGTTAAATTCGGGAGGATAAAAAAGCCTGCATTTGGACCCTTTTTACTGTTTCTTATCCGTCGTCGTGCGCGGTGACGGTTTTCCGAATTCAATCATTTGATGTTATGAGCGGTTTTAATTTTCCGGGATTTTTGTTGAAACGGTTGTTTTTAATATTCAATTATCAGTTTTAGTAGTATGCTTGTCCGGTTAATTGGTTTAATTTTGGCTACTCTTTAAGTTGACTTTTGTGGCTGCACTTTGTCACTGTTTAGTTTCAAGAGTTTGTGAGTCGATGATATTCCATAAGACTGATTTTAGATATTAAGCTATGTGCTAAAGTGGAAGTGCTGAAGACTGAAGTTATTTGCATTTACTTATTGTCGTTTTTTTTTCTTTTTTAATTGGGTGCTCCAGTTGATGAGGATTCACTTGAGAAATGCGCAGCTTGGTTTGACTCGGCAAAAAGTAAGTTTTAAAGGTTACTTGTCGAATTTTTCGCTATAACAGGATTTTTTTCTTAATAGATAAATCTGTTTATGTTGTAAATATATTAAGTGATTGGTTGCCATTCGCCACTTACTGGTTAGTACTGTAGCCTCTTTGTGCATAACAGTGCTGTTGGAATTATGTCTATACCAATTATCAAGATTTTAAAGGGTTTCCAATGTAGCATTCACTAGAGCATTAGGATCTGAGTCATTGGTCAAATGTGTGTATATTGAAGGCTGGAAGAATGTGCTTTCGTGACTACTTGAAGTTACTGTGTTTAGTAATTTCTGGATGGAAACATGTGCAGCTCTCACTGTAGAATTCAACTGCCCTTCTTTATCCTTTCTGCCATGCATCCTTTCTATATTTTGCTGATGATTTGGGGGGTTAGATGTATGTGTAAGAATCTTAAATGGTGAATGTATGCAACAATTTCTCATCACAATGTGGTGTCCGCACCGCATGTCTATGAAATAGTTCAAGTTAGTGCCGTTCTTTATGATAAGAAAGGATAGAAATGGAGAGAAATATTGCAATGCAGTTAGGCATTTGTATAACATTGCTCATAGGAATATTCTACTCTATCTTTATTTTTTATTAATATATAAACTTTTATGGATTTTTTACTTGCTATTACCCCAGGATCGGTTTATACATATTAAGCTTCTAATGAAATGTAAATATGGTGTGTTGCAGGTGTTCCATCTATTGATTGGCTCTTCTAATTTGGGTTAGTTGTATTTTACTTTTGATGTTCAAGTATATTGTTATGTGTTACTTATTTGCCATCATTTCCTCTCTTTTATTTATGGTTAATTTAAGCCTTTTAGCATTTCATGGTTTTCTACACTATAGGAGTCCATTCTCTTATGTTATCCGGTACTTTTTATAATTGATAAATGATTGGGTTTAGATAGATTTGGTTCATGTGGCCACATCGTTTCATCAGAAAATTTATGACCTTTTAATTGTCTCAACATTCATTGGTACTGCCAATTTTCAAGTTTGTTTTAGCTGAGAGTAGCTCTAGACTTTGTCAGTGTGACCTGCTTGTCCTATTTGGCTTCTTAGTTTTCTCTCTCTATTCTACTTATTTTGTTTTATGTTAATACCTTGACTGAGATGGCTATTTTTCTAGTGTTTCTATACCAGACATCCATTATAGTTTTACCACTTCTTCTACTAGCATAAATTTTGAGCGATAACAGATATGCTTGATACTTGACTTTTATTTTCCCTTACGCCTCTAGAAGTGTCACCAAAATCCCAAAAGTATGATTCAAGGGAAAAAAGGAATAAATATCTACACCTGTGATGCACTTACCAGTTCTGAAATGTCAGGCTATTAGCAGCGCTATATATGCTGAGAATTTAAATACCAAGGAAAAAAAGGCTCTGTATTCCTTACTCCTGAGCATTTTCTTTTCCCTTTTTAGTAAGAAAGGGTGCTGAAGATCGGGATGAATTCTAGCTAGACACCTAAAGGTTAAAGGACTAACATTGCTTGGGCCTTGGCCAGCATTCTTTAGCATATTAGTAAACTTGATAATAAGTTTGTTACAGACAGTTACCCTGTTACAACCTTTAGAAAGTATGGTGTCAACTGCCCCCTTCCCCTCTCTTCCATGTATGTGTGTATATAGACTAAATTTCTAGGATAAATATTTCACCAAATCCACTTCTGGGTTAGAAAGTCATAATGGAAATCATGCTATTTCATATTAATTAGAAATTCTTTAAATGGTATATAGGTCAAGTACTTAAGTCTCAGACTTTTGACAGTTAGTCCAACTCTTCTGTTGCACAGTGAAAGGCAGACTCAAATCGGGAATCTTTCAAGTTTCATTTAATGGAAAACATACCTTGAGTATCTTTTCGTAGGTCATGATAAATTTGATTGTGCAATGAAATGGGGCCCCAATTTTGCCTTATAACTTTATCAAGGTGAACTCGTTGCTCATGTTCCATGATCAAAATTGAAAACTTGGCAAGTCTGACATTCTTTTGGCCTTCCAAGATTGCAAAGGCTGATATTATGGGTGGCTTGCATGCCCGTCTAAATAATCTGAGTCAGCTTTAGCACAAGTATAGGGTTTGGGCAATCAGCTTAATGCAAAACCCCCTTGGTTTCATGCATAGCAATTCTTCTGTGCAAAAACGATTCTCTTGATAACTTCTTTGTCATCTGCCTAATATGTGAAAGGTTCTGTTATAATAACTTTTAACAAAATAATGCATCGATGAATAAAATGTGAGCATTCATACCCTCCCCATGTTTTCTCTTTATTCCTTCTAAAATAATCAATTTAAAATTTCAGGTTATGTAATTTATTTAGCTTTGACACTGGCTGGTGCTTGCAAGGGATGGACTTGTTGGTCACATTCTTGTGGTTTCATGTTTATGGGTAAGCCTCCATTCTCTACTGACTAGACACCTGTTATATTTCAGCCTTAATTAAAATGATTGAATTGTTGAAATTTTTTTTGCAGCTTTCCCCAAAGTACTTTTTTTTGCAGCATTTCTTCTTCTTTTATCCTTCTGGTATGTAATCTTGATTAGTGTTATGATATTTAAATTTGTTTGATGAACTAGCAATGCTTGCTAGAATAATTTACTTATAGCAAGTACTTATAGACCCTCTTTAGTAGCAATGCCAATGGATAGGTGCTAGGTAAAATTATATGTTCCAATACCCGCATACTTATGTGGGTGGTAAATTTAATGACATTACCCTTGCTAAAGATATGATGTTATCACATTAAACAAGGAAATATAATATGATTTGATTACATCAAATAGGGAAATATCTTAGCAAATATTTTATGTTATCAGCTATTGATTTTGTTCCTTATTATTGTATCTCTTCTTCCTTATAAATAAGAGTACTCATGTGTAGAAGATAGACAATTACAAGCAATCATTTCGATGTGGGACCTGAGTGGTACCATCCTCTCTTAGTCATTTTGTCATTGTCATTGATATGCTTTTAGACATTGACTTTTTCCCTTGAGGCACTGGCTCCAACTTTGTCACCCAAACTTTCTCTCTTGGGGTAAACAATACCCTTGAATTTGTCAGTTTGACTCTCTATCTCAGGGAAACAATGCTCGTTGCAACTTTTTTTTTTCTCTAGCAACCACCTCATCCTATCAGCATTTTTGCCCTCTAGCAATAGTCAACCCTCTAAGAACTTTTGCTCTATGGTAGTTGTGGGCAGGCACACTTTGAGCATTTTTGCTCTATGGTAGTTGTGGGCACCCTTTGAGCATTTTGCTCTGTGGTAGTTGTCGTGCTCTTAGAACATCTTTGCTCTTGGGGAGCCGTTGCAGCCTTTGAGCAATTTTGCTCTCCTACAACCATTGCCCTCTTTGAGCATTTTTCTCTTTGTTAGTCACTACATTCTTTGACCTCCAATGCGAACATGCTATTGGAGTTGCCCTTCTCTAGCAACACTGGCTCATGGACAATAGTTGCATGTGCCACCAGCTCTTCACGCACTTGCACTAAATCAATGTGTTAAGCTTGTCGTTATTAACTTTGTTAGCTCCAAACAACAACTAACTGGCTAACATGTTCATTAAGTCTCTCAATGGATCTCGTGTTGATGACATTTGTAACTGGCTAACATGTTCATACGTATGCTCCAACATGAGGAGTGTTAAAGATATGATTTTATTTACATTAAATAGGGAAATATGATTTTATTTACATTTAATAGGGGAAATATGATTTGATTATATCTAATAGGTAAATTAGCCAATATTTCCCATTATTAGTTATTGATTTTCTTATTATTATATATCCTTTTCATTATAAATAAGAGTACGCAAGTGTGTACAAGATACACAATTACAAATAATCCTTTCAATAACCCCATGTATACATGTATTGTGGACCCATTTTTGGAATATGCTCCCCCTTTCCTTTATTTGTGAACTAGTAAATAAGAATGGTATTGTACTAGTTATATTAAACAGAAAAAAAATATCAAAGAATTAATTAAAAGTGAAACATGAGTTCAAAAAAATATCCAAAAATCTAATTCCTAGTTATAAACATACCTCATCTGGCAGTTGTTGTGATTACAATTAGGGTTGGAAAAAGGTTAGGCTTTAATAAGCATGAGTTTGACCTTAGTTGAAATTGTAAGGCTTTGAGCCTGACCTGACCTTTTACATGTCAAAGACCTTTTTAAAATGTCTGAACTAGCCTTATGAAAAGTCTCTTTTTATGATTATTGAACACCAAAAACGAAAAATATAACAATACTAGTTTGATGTCAAACAAATATTAACAAAATACTCGTGAAATTCAATATAAACTTATACAAACTCAAAAATACTAGTACTGATAATTGTTTTAAAATAAATTCATGGAACATCCTTCTTGGAAGGATAATTAGCTATTAGTTTGCATTATCCTCTTTGTTTGATTCCTATACACATCCAAGTTAAGTCTCAATGCATTCCTTCTTCCCAAACTTCGTCTACAGTTGATATAAAAATTTTCTGCGTCAGATGATTCTGCAAGGAATGATTAAGTTAGAAATATTTGAAATAAATTCGGGTTTTGCAGCTCCAAAGAAAAATAAAAGTAAGTTGCTATCCAATCATTCTCTTAAAAGAACCCAAAAGCCAAAAAATATTTGTAGCGATACAGAAAAACAATAATGAAATAGATTATGTAAATTATTTATATCAATTTTAAAAAAATTCAAGCACCCAAGATCATGACAAGAAACAATTTCAGCATATTCAATACTAAAAAAAACCTATCACTTCATAAAAGATACATTCATATGCTGTCAGCAAAGTGGTGTTTAACAAAATAAGTTTCAAGCATAATAGTAAAATCTCAAATTGTGAACTTTAGAGTACCATGAGGAAAAAAAAGAAGTTTTAAGAAAAAGTGGAAGCTTTTACAAAAGGGTAAATAACCATGTTCAATATTTTGGATGAAAAGTTGGAACCTGTACTGTGACCCAAAAGATGGTGGACCTTACATATATGATGTGATGTACTCATGTAGACCGTGGTCCTTACCAAATATCTTGATGAAGTACTCTTTGAAAAAGGTCATTAAAGGTGGTGAGGGATGTTATGTGTACAATTAAAGAACCAACGTGTACAGAGTCACGCACACAACAAATAGTTTCAACTTTGACTCGTTTGCAAACTTGAAATTTTTTGGTGATGAAGAATGGAAAGCAAGAAATCAAGAATAAGATACAAAGCAATCCAATGTATTGTATGAGAATGTGCGAGTATGCAAAGTTTTGTGGGCCCATTTCCCTCTTCTCCTCTCTTCCTTTCTATATACTTGCATAATTAGCCTGCCTTCAACCCATTTATAATTTTCTCAATTATCAGCTCTTATCACCTTAACAATATGCTTTTGTTTCTCCACTGTCTTCTCCAACTATTTCTAAGTCTTCTCAAGAAGCACTCTTGGCAAGAAGCCATGATTGACAAAATAACAAAATCATACTTGGACATGTGTTCCCTTACTTTTGGTTAAATCTATTGTTAGATGTCATTGGGTTTGCATGATCAAAGTAGGTCTAGATGGCCAAATTGATAACTCACTTGCCTAGCTGCAAAAGGATATACCAAGGCATGTGGTCTCAACCACTTGATGTTTTTCCCTTGTTTCTAAAAGGGAATTAATTCATTTCTTCCTTTCCAATGTTGTGATATCTCATGAGCATGTATATCATCCTCACAAGTCCTTAAGCAATCTCTTGAGGCATGGTTCTATAAAAATATTCTTCTAACTGGTGTATTTACTCGGTTCTTATGTTGATGAATTATGACATAGTGACTACAGGGGATGATCATGATGGAATTGAAAACCAACACTTAGCCAATCATTTTCAAACCAAGGATCTAGGAAGGTTGTGATAATTTCTTTTTTCTCGCTCAGAGTAGACATTGTTGTAGCTTAGGATATTTAGGAGACTAGTTTGTTGGATAGCAAGCCAATTTTTACTTTTATATATCAATCTTCTACCTAGTTTGAGAAATTCCTATTTTGAAGTTGGGGAAATTAACTACACTATGACAAGGCCAAATATGTATTTTATTGAAAGTGTTATGAATTAGTTTTTTAATTCCCCCATGAGATAGTCATTGGGATATATCCCTTGGAAGAGGCTTAGTATAAGCAAATAAAGGTAATTTTGATATTGTTGCCTACACAGATGCTAATCGAGTTAGTTGTGTTGGGCTATCCAAGGGGAGAAACACTGGAGGGAACTTCACCAATGGACTATAGGCTAGTCACATAAGAGATTATGATATCACCTTCAATCCAAAATCTTAAGACTATAGATTTATGAGTCTTTTCCATTTATATGTTGCTCAACTTGTTCATTTCTATGCAATGTGGGACTCCATCTCATGCTTAAACTCCAACAATCTTCCTCTCAAATGAAGCATACTAAGATTGACTATCATTTAATCATGGAAAGATTCTCTATGTAGATCATCACATCATTTGTCAGTTCTAAAATATAATGATCAATTAGCAAACATTGGCATCTGCTACCATTGACATGAAAAAACTTTCTTTTTTGAATGAGTATTGGGAAAGTATCTTTGCAGATGTTTGTCTGTATCATCAAATTTTAGGCCACTGTATTTCTGGATGTATCTGATACTTACATATTTAATCAAGATGAATAGCGTTGAATGATATGTGTAGTCGACCTTATCTAGTGGGATAAGGCTTTGTTGTCATTGTTGCATAGCTAAATATGAACTATTTTCTGGGCATTTGGTCTTCCTTTTACAGGGTTGACCTTTGCCATCAGGCAGATGATGATGATGACTACGAAGGAAGTTTTTGTGACTATCCTTTGCTGGAAAAGACATCCAATGAATCAAACATAGCAAGCATAGATAGCCATCGAAAGTGCTTCCCTCTTCGGCTTTCTCGTGTTGGAAATCGACAAAAGATTGTGATTTTGGTATGGGAAACAATGAATGTTTCTTATGTATTTCTGATTGTGTGGTATCTTTTTCCTCCTTTTTACAACTTTGTATAATAATTTACTTTACAAAGTATTTCCTTTGTGTATAATGATTCATGATTTTCCAGGTTACATTGCTAATTTTCATAACCATGATGGCGTTTGCTGTTGTAATCTGGATTGGGCTAGGAAAGAATCCCATTGATTCTGGAGTGGCAGCTCAGGTATGGGCATAGCAGCGCAGTGTTGATTCCAAAAAATCCTTCAAGTACGGTTTGTGACCTAAATTATCTTGCAGGTATATTTAGATCTTTCTGCTATTGGAATGCTTTTGTTGGCAGGAGCAATAGCCTGTTATGGTGAGCATCCGCTATTCTATTTCTCCATTTTAAGTTTCAGTAGATTTGAATGTAATTTGTTTCTTTTGCTGGAATGTATATATACTGCTTGGTTTGTCTATGGAAATGCTTTAGTGTTGAGCAATGCTGAAACCTAGATACATATGTATTAAATGGATTTTATGTCCTCAAAATGCATGTGCCTCTTGCATTCTCCTGATTTTGTGATACTAGATTATTTAATTCTAAAGTCTCTATTTATTATCACCAAATGAAGTCAAGTAGTCAGATTTGTTTATGTTGGAGAACAAGAAAAGTGTGATTTTTTTTTTTTTGCTTATAACTGTGAAAGGACGTTGTATTTGATTATTATTCATTGTTATTTACAAATATAAATATAGAAAAATAATAATAAAACTGTATAGTAAAAGTGCATACTTGCTGTTATACTAACATTATATACATACCTAATACTTTGTTTTTGCTAGAAAAACTGTATTTTTTATAATACCCAATTATAAAGTAGTAAATCTGAGTAAACAAGATAATATTAAACTTAAACATATTTTGGGCCAAAGTTAGTTGTAAATAAAAACATAACTCATACATTAGAGAACATAATAATCCATCTTTTCCGATTCCCATATTGTCCTAGCGTTATATGCTTTAACTTTTATCATATTATTCATATAAAAAGGGTTACTTATGGAACATTACTCTCAATATGTTGGTATAGGCTAGATAGTTTTGGTGCACAATTTGAGAGGAGAAACATTGGGGAGACTTCACAGTGGGTCACGAGCCAACACATAAGAGAGCATAGCACCACCTTAAGGCATTAGGTTTGTGTGTCTTTCTCAGTTGTTACTCAACTTTGCCTATCTTTGTACAGTGTGGGACTATAACTCATGCTTGAACTCTAACAAACCTTCCTTTAAGTGTGAGTCTCCTCCACATTGTAAACATTATCTGGATTCACTGCTAGGAAGACTTTTGATACAAAGAATCATTTACACATGGGATTCACCACTCTATTCGTATGAGTCAATCATGAAGATGAATCATCAACTTTGACCCATTGGTGAAGAATTTCCTGGTATTCCTCTTAGATTTCCTACCAGTGATATCAAAGTCGATAGTTCATGATGATAATCTCAGACAAGTACGATGAAATTGGTGATGGATCATGATGATCACTTATATCAAAAGTTTTTCCAAAAGTGAATCAGGCAATGTGTCGATTAAGTGAATAGTGATGCAAGTAAGGATTGCCATTGAGTACTTGTGGACTATTGAGAGCTTGCACTTGAAGGGGAGTTTACAATGTGGAAGAGACTCACATTTGAGAGGGAGTTTGTTAAAATTTTAGAATGAGTTTACAATGTGGAAGAGACTCACTTGAGAGGGAGTTTGTTTGAGTTTAAGAATGAGTTGGAGTCATAAGTTATGTAGAAATGAACAAGTTTAACAACATATAAGTGAGACAGACTTACAATCCTATTTCTTTAAAGTTTTGGGTTAAAAGTAGTGTCTTTATCTTTCATCTATTTGGCTTGTGATCTATTGGTGAAGTTTTTTCCAGTGTTTCTCCCCCATAGTTGTCCCGACAAGTGGTCATAGAGGTTTTGATAGACTGTTACCATGTTGGATTTATTCTCAAAACAGCATTAAGTGAAGTTGCCTAACAAGTATATAAATGTATCCCAGTAATTAAGGCTGACAATGTTGGATTGCCCCACATCTGCCTCTGCATATGCCTCTTGAATTTGGAAATACGTGATAGAAACCATACGAATGCTAGAGGTCCCCTTCACAAACCAAGAAGCAAGAACAATGGCTACCGGCTTTGATATTATATTGTGAACAAAGGTAGGCCTAACTGACATCAGGGGGAGAAGAATAACCCGAGACTTGTAAGGAGTATTTGTAGCATGATATGTGCTTGATAGCCTCTATAAGTATATTAGATTTCATCTTAAAACTAATTGGCATTAAGTTGCCTAACAAGTATATAAACTGCACCTCGGTAACTGATTTGGCCCAACTGATCTGGAATTTTCCAACATTGTACACAGTATAAACATAATAAACATGTGTATGCTGCTCTCTTATGTAAATTCAATCAAGGAGTTTCCACCCACTTCCCTCCTGTTTGTACAGTATATGAGCTTTCTACGAGGCAGTGGTCTCTAATGTTTTGTCTTGGATCCTGTGTTGCTGTCTCTGCACATCAACCTTCTCATAATCTCATTTTAATTTACTACTCTACAAGCCCGTACAGGTTATATATCATGCTTTTTATGCCTTCCAACTTCCCTACGTTCATTTTAATATAAAAATGTACTTAAGGAAACCAATGTTGTCAAACTCAGGCGTAGGAGGATTGGAAAGGGGAATAAAAAATCGAAACTCGACTCCTAAGAGATACAAGTATATGAAAAATTATATTCATAATTCGTAAAAATTATTCTTAAATAACAAAATTAAAAACAGGTTCATAATTCATAAAATTGTTCATTATACAATTAAAAATAGGTTCATAATTCATAAAATTGTTCATAACACAATTAAAAATATATTCATAAAATGTTTAATACAAACAAACTATTCAAGGAAATCCTTCATATTAAAAGCAGGATAGTCATCCTCCTCCTCCGCATGATTTTCATTTTCATTAATTTCATCATTATCAGCAATTGGAGGAACCTCCAAATCATCTATAGGTGCAGCACCACCACAGTGCCACCACCACCACTAGCATCTTCATGTTCTCCAACTTCAACTAAGATGTCTTCATCCAAAGCATCCAAAGTTGAATTTGCTTCATTGTCCTGCACAATCCATTCATCATCAGAAGCAAGATCATCAATGTTATATTCTCTTGGTGTGGACCTAAATAATTATATTTCTCCAAAATCCCTTATCCAGTGTCAAATTTTCCATAAACCCTCCATCTCTATTGACTATCTTGCTAGTCCTTGGATGTGAACATCCTAATAAGGGATCCTTTATTTTCATTCATGCATCCCAAGGTCAAATAAGAGTGCCAAAACGAGTATTGGCTGGTCTTATCAAATTTGTGCCTTTAGTAAACTTGTGCAACAAAGAAATAAGACTTGTTCTTGAATAGATGTAAGTTATGATTTTCTTACCATTTACTATTGTCTCATGATGGAGAGGTATTTTTTTCTCAAAATCTTCCAACATTAAATCAATGCAGTGTGCTGCACAAGGCGTCCAATATAACTTTTGTCTTTTTGGCATTAACAAATCTCCAGCATTAAATGGAATAATATTGTAGTAGAAAAATAGAGCAATTTGTTGACATGCATCCTCCCTCTCACTTTTCTTGAAAATGGCATTGATAGTACTTTGAATGCCCCTTTTCTTGAAAATACTTGAAGAGTCCTCACTCTCTTCTTGCTTTACTTTTTTTCCAACACTTTCAGAAGAATCACCCACAACACTACACTCCCATTCAAATTCTCTGAATTTTGATTTTTTAATCAAATTCTGTTGTAGTAGATAAACCACATCCAACATTAATTTTTTAACATCTTTTGGATTGCTATACATGCTCCAACATCCTTTGAAGTTCCTGCTAGATGGTGCTTCAATCGATAAATTTCACTTGTTAATACTTTCTCACCATAGAAACATGGTGATTCCATACAGGATCAGTTTTTGATCCAATTCCACTTCCTCTTCTAGGAGCGTCACCTGACCCAGATGCCATTTCTACAAATTCTAAATAAAAATCAGAATGGGCAGAGGGGAAAAGAACAGTACTTGCAGATATGCAAAGAGGAACGGAACTACCCGAGACACAAGCAAGGCGGCGGCAGCAAAGACACGGCGACGACAAAGCAAGCTCAACACGGCGGCAGCAAAACAAACAGTGGCCAAACACATTCCAGACGATGGCGAAACAAAACGCGAGCTCTTCCCCCGGCGATGGTTGTGGCTTGGACCGTTGATGGTTTTCGCTTGCACCAATAGTCTGTTCTTCGTGGCTCACAGGAGTCTTCTTTGACATGGAGTGGAGTCGTGGAGTGGGTGTGGGTTTTTTAACTTAAACCCTAGCCTCCCGATCCTTAATCTTGCGAGAAAACTTGCGATTCGCCACCGATCCGCGATTCTGGCGATCCCCATTATGCGTAAGCTCGCAACGCACTCCAAACTCGGAGACTTGTACAATTACGCAAGTAAACTCACGATTTCAACAACACTGAAGGAAACATTGACTGAAAGATTGACAAAACTTTCACCTATATGTGAGAAGCCTAACCTAATTTTGTTGTCTAGCAAATCACTACAAGGACTTCCTTATACCTGTACATATACTTACACGACTGCTATAACCTGCACCAAACCACCTTTCCCCTCTTTCCAAATTTAATAATATTGATCATTTGCATGATCTCCCAACCATAATATTAAAACGTCACTCCTCCAACATAGCCTTGTGAAACAACTTCCTCCAAAAGTTATAGTTAAGTGGCAAATTTCTTGCTTAGTTATAGGACTTGTGCTCTGAGAACATTCGACCCTGATTAGTTGGCAGGTTGAAAAAGATGTTTTTAATCATTATTACATGCCACAAACTATACATATAGTTATAGCTTGGTATGAGTTGTACTTGAACTAGAATCAGCTTGAATATTAATTCAAGAACAATTAAGGTTTCGATCTCTTTTTCATCTTGCAAATAAAAATTCATTTTATGATAACGTTGAATGGATTTATACTCAACAATGTGCTAGTCATTATTTGGGGAGGGTTAAATTGTTTATGCCTAGTGAGTTGTAATGTGCCTCCTTTTTGTCAACTGTTTTTATTATAATGTATTGTATATTTTTTACAGGAATCCTGTTATGCTTGAAAATGAGCAAAGTGAGAGCCGAGAAACCTTCATCTGAAATGTGGAAGGTACTACATTTCTATTTCCACTGGATTATTGGACAATGTTTAGCAGTTGTCATTTTGAAGCTTTTTTCAGGGTCATGGTGGTCTGTGACACCCATGGCTGCCATCGCTTAATCTAACTTTTCATTTGATGCATGATTTATATGCTTAATTTAATGTTAAATATATTCACATATATTTACATAGAAATATACAGGCTTCTACTATCATGCTTGTGTCTTTATTAAATTTAAACACATTGTTGACGGATTCAGTTTTCTCAGGTTGCAGGTTTAACTATTGTCTCTGTACTATGCTTCACATCAAGTTCATGTGTAGAACTTTTAACTGACATCCCTGTATGTATGAGTTAACTGGGTGCAAGAATTCCTCCTTTTTTCTTGATAAAAGGTTTAAGGTTTCCTGAACTTTCGTATCATTTTATTGTTTTATTATTGCAGATGCAGTATAACTGGCGTCAGCAGCGTCTGAATGATGCTTACACCTCTCTTCTCCTTATTTTGTATTACTTTGTGGGTATGTACTGTTTAATTTAGTTACCAGTTACTAGTTCAGTTGCAGGAATCTTCTATTCAGTCCGTAACAGTATTTGAAAGTGTTACACAGCCTGCTGTGTAATACTTGTCTATGTTCTCCATTCAACTTTCACATAGCGTACCACTGCTAATTACTTTTTGAAGCATGTCCTTTAAATGTGAAGAAATATTATGCTTCTTCCAGGTTCATCAATACCTTCAGCAGTGATACTGTGGGTAATGAGAGAATTACCAGCAGCGGAAGCTGCTGGTATACCAGAAGAGTCTAGTACAATAACTTTTGTTGCTGATAGTTCAATTGCAATTCATCATCCTCAACGCTGGACTACAGCAACAAGCATGCAGAATCAGGTGCCTATATCATATATATCTTTGGTTAAATTATCCATGCATTGTTCAACTTTTGATCTGATTGCACATATTTGTTGAAGCCTTTGCTTGATTTCAGAATATGAAAACTGTTTCACATCATTTTCTAAATTCTTTTTTTCTCTTATCCTCCATACGTAGAAAATTATTTTTATATGAACACGGATTGCTTAAAAGCTTGACATGAAACACTGTTCCCAATTATATTGTTTCCCTATGAGATTAAGTGTCATTGCACAAGGGGAACGTAATGATTATTCAGCTTAGTACAATACTACATTTATGCGGAATATAATGATCTTTAAAAATTGAGCAATATAACCTTGTTTAGTGAACCAGCAAGCACGGTTCATTTATTAGTCTTATAGTAGTTATGCTTTTGTCATGTATGGTTTTGAACATGCATAAGAACTGTTAGTGATATAAATGCTGCTAGTATTGCAGATATCAAGAGCGAGTCCAATATAATTATGCATTAACCTTTGCGAATGTCTTGTTCTGCTGGAGTTTGGACAGCTTAGTGAAATTTCCTCAGAATATGTTTAACCCTAGAGCGCAAAAGAGAAAATGATATGATCGATTAAAGTGCTCAAGGGCCACGAGGTTTCCCTTCCCACTGTATTTACTATCTAAATCTAAATGTATATAGCAGCAATTTGATATATGAAAAATTCTTTTCTTCTATACAAATTTTGGGACGCTATATTTTTCAGAGCTTGAATAACTCCCGTCCGACATGAATATGACTGTTGCAGGGTGTCCATGTTAGCCTGCTTGCAAGCTGAATTAATCGGTCTCGAGAAAGATTTTCTTACCTAAATCATGCCGACTTTGACTGTAGGTACAAATAATCCTCAGTTCTTTTTTAACTACCTGAAGTTCATCACAGTATTTATAATTTTAAACAAAATCTGTTTCAATATAGGCTTACACCAAGATGTAGGATGCATAACTAAACCCTTGATTTGAATTTTATGTTTGAAATCACCAAATAAATAACCAAATGTTGTTCGTATTAATGGACCTAATTAGGTTGGAACAGGTCCAGGATTCATGTTTCGTCTACTTTGTTTTTTTCGATTAAGTTGATTTTTTACTGTTGTTCAGGATGAAAAGGAAAAAAATGGAAAGGATCATAAAATATTAATAGTTTGGCTACAGAAAAAAGTGAAATTTTTATCAAAATCGTATACAATTTACTATTACTGGGATATGCTTAAATACACTTTTCATGAATGCTTTCAGAAGAGAATAAAAATAAATAAAATAGTTTTTCTGATAAGTTAAATATTTTTTATGCAGTAAAAAAATTTACCTTTCTAAACTTAGTTAATCTAACGACTATTCTTATAAATTAATGGAAATTTTCTTTTGTTTTCTCATTTCTTTCTCTTGGTAACATTTATAGAAAAACATATCCCAAACTGCAACAAAAAAACGCATCTTCATTAATTTCTAATTAAATTTTTTATTTGTTAATTCTTTAATCATTATATTTAGAGCAATGCCGAGGGATTCAGAAACTGAGCGCCAACGGTTAGGCAACTAAATGGATTTTGAATCAGCATGAGGGCCTAGACCGGCATAAAAGGTGGAAGGCCACTGAAAAAGGTTTTTCAATGGTGCGCCACTAACACTGCAAACTAATTGGGGGACAACTGCACGAAAACACACACAATGCATGCATGACCACAATCTATGCAGCTTGAAATTTACACTTACAAGAAAATATGACAACTCAAATATAGAAAAACAGAAAAGTCAACGAAAACTTTAGCAGCCATGTAACATAACATATCAACATGAAAACAGCGTTGTTTCTGGAAGAAGACCTTTTAGCTTGGAAACATTTTTAAAAGCACTTGATAAAGTCAACAATTGCAAGAAACATCCTTCTTCAAACTGGTCGCACTATTAAATAAAGTCCAACTCAAATGAAAGTGCGTCTTGGCAGTAGCAGCATATAAAACTTCATGTGGCAGGTACCAGAAGCATTCATCTTGAGCCATATATATTTATGGTACATTCACAATAACAGCATGCATAATAAAAATTGAGTTTTAGACCAGCATAGCAACAGAGCATAGCTCAAGCTAGAAGTACAATTATTTAGAGTATTATCTTACATAACCTGAATCAGTAAAAAGTCAGTCATAATTTATTACTCAGACAGCAAGACCTCTTCTCATAAAAGGGAAGTTGGATGGTGAGCGAGGCTAGTAATAAACGAAGTTGTGGAAACAGTCAATTGTTGCCGAAGCATCTTACATCTTCATGGTTCAACTCCAAATTGTTCCACCTCAACTTTGAGAGACTTGAGGTATTTAACAGCTTCATCTAAAACAGTAACAGAATCCATTTGATTACCTCCACCAGGCACGATCTTTCTCAATATCCTCACCATCCTCTTTATCTCCAGGTTATTCCCATCATTGTGCCTACCCTCAGAAGACTTGTGTACAGAAGATGATGTCAGCCTCTTCTTCCTTGATTTTGAGCAATAACTGGAGCAAGTATCAGATAAACCTTCATAATTTTCGTGAGTCCTCGCCGTGCTGACTTCTTCCTCATCAAAGTCTTCTAGTTCATCACCTCCTATACTCAACAATGCATCGATGTCATTAGGATCTTCTTCAAAAGGAGATGACAATTCCCTTTCCACTTGATTGACTTTATTCTTCTCAAAATCTTGAGAACAAGTAGCACGAACATTTAAGTCAGGACTATTAAATTTGTAGGTCATTGCAGGATGGAACATAATCCTACTTCGCTGATCTGTTTGATCAAAAATAACAAAATTCTTGGGGCAAGCCTCAGAGGGTTGCAATTTAAATCTTTCAAAGGGTGTCATCTGCCCCACACCTGGGGGTAAAAACGCATTAAAGGTAGAAGCAAGTGGAGCATGCATATGAGCATTAGCATCAATGGACTCATCTGGCAAAGGAAGTACCATCTTCTCCGGGAGAAAGTATTCCTGAGTCTGCATTATATTATCTGTTCAATCTGACTGACGTTCAAGCAAGCAATGCTGATTTAGCCTATGCAACTGGCAATTATTCTGTACTAAAGCTGGAAGGAAGTTCCTAAAGGAATGTTAAAACTAAACAGCAGGTGCTAAGGTGATTCCAATTTCCATCTAACATGAAGTGGCAACTTTTCCAAACTAAAACTTCATCTCTCAGCAGCTTAATGATGATGAAGTACAATATAAGCGAATCCCCCCCTAAACCAATGTCCCTCAGAGCTAGACTACGTAACAGGTTTGAGCAACTGACGAAAATACTCAGCCTGCAAAAGGAAATGGTGTGGTAAAACAGCAGTAATTGTAAGGGGAAAAACCAAAAATGAATTTGTAGTTAGCAACAACAGATAGTGAATCTAATTGTGTTAAATACTACCAAATATACAAGATACTATTTATACAATTAGACAGAACTTCCACCACATTCAAAAGTATGTTTTATTTTTTAAAAAGTATCAATATCATAAACCTTCAACCCTGTTGCTTTGTAAGGCTATTATCCACAATAAGATAATGAACCTCATAGATATTTTCAGAAACTAAAGATGTATGTTGCCCTTTTCAAATATTCTTATGTCATGTGACAATTGTACAAATTATCTTCTAGTCAACATTCGAGGAAAGATACAAAATGTCATCTGGTGTTCAAATCCCAAAAAATCCTCCATGGCAACCCAGAAGTGGGGAAGATGAAAAACTTACCTGGCAAACAAGCATCAATTGGTTGTACGCAATTACTCCAACACTCATTTTAATTTGTCCAACTTCCTTCACAGCTCTGTATCTCTTTATTGTTATCGCAAAGTACATCCTCAAATCCCCCAACAGCTTTGGAAATGAAATGGAAAAAACCTAATTAAAAGAGTTCCTTCGCAACCTAATGGGACTACACCTGCAACGCCAACATAGAATATAAGACCATCTGAGGTAATATCACAAGTAAAAGATGAGATTCCATAAAATGTTCATAAAATATGAAACTATGGCAGCTATATGTCATAGGTACTATACATTCTCTCCGTGAAACAACAACTATACTAACTTCACAGTTGTTTTCATTCAATGACAAACAACAGACATAAAAAATGTTACAAGGCACATTCCAATCAAAATTTCATCATAAACAAAAAATATACAACGAGAATAGTTCTACAAACAGTAGAAGCAAATTGACAGGACAAAATTCCTCACCTGAGCAAACTAATTTACAGAATCACACGAAAAAACACCACCAAGCGAACACAATTTCTTTTGTGATCCACAAACAAGGAAACCCACGGCATCTTGACTTAGCTCCACTCCAGATTATTAGATAAGAAAAGCCCAAAAAATGTTACCTGGACAATGTGTCAAAGTAAGGCTTAATCTTAAAATTAAAAGCAACCATCCATAAAAGACCAAAGGAGTCAAGAACAAAAACACTCCAATCTAGCTCCAAAATACTGAATCGAAAAGGCAAGATTTTTTTAGAAATAACAGGAAAGTGAAGTATCACGATTATCATCGGAAAACTCCTAAATATAATCTCAATCACATAATCCATAGTTCAACCTCCATACCCATTAACATAGACCAAATTTTGCAGCCAACAGTAAAGTTTCAAACTTTGCATCAAACTAAGCCCCCCACTGAACCAGCAAATCATATTCTGAAAGAAAACCCTAGCTAACGGTAGAGCAAAACTCGTCACATGTATACATCCTTATTTTTTAAAAAAAGAAACAAACTTTAAGATATAGATCTTAAAACTGGAACCTCACCAGCACAAAAACAGTCACTTTTACCAAAATTGACAACAACCTTTGAACGGAACAAATTGGGGTCAAAGATCACAGTGACAGAGCAAGACCTAAAATTTTGGAGGAAAATAAACAAAATGAAAGAGAATCGGTGAAGGGCAGTGATGAAGAAGAGGCAGAGAATTTTAGCCGGAATGCGTTTTGCCTTTGGGAGCATTTTTCTTTTGTCTAAGGATTTGAAGGAGAGAGAAAGAGGGAAAGAAATGTGAGCCGTTGGATGGAATGAGCATGGTTCTTGGAAATGCACTTCCGTTTATTGCGGGTGTGACTGGAACCGTTGGATGAGAGCGCGCGTGAAGAGAAAGTGGGGCCCATGAGGTTTGACAATGCATAGATAATGGACTCACTCCAGTCACTAGTTTCCATGTGGAGCATTGTCTGTTTCTGGGATTAATTAATTAATTAATTAACTAAAAATTAATTATACTTGTTGAATTAATAAAATAATCATACTTTATCACCTAGTTAACAAATGAAGCACTTTCTTTTTTATAAAAATTATTAAGTAATTATTAATATTACTATTACTATTGTTTAGAAACACTTAGTTATTGTTTACATAACTTTTTCATTAGGAAAAACCATGTCTTGATGTTCATTATAAATATAGATTTATTAATGTTCTAATAATATTATTTTTAATTTATGTAGCTTTTATTTCAAAGTATAAAGAAAAAACATAATTTGAATTTTATCTTTAATATATTGTTCAGAAAAAAGCCTTTAGTGAAATGACCTCTAAAAATGAAGAGGACGTGTGAATGGGGAAAAGAAGACTTTATAAAAGATAAAGTTGGAGCATTTAAAGACAAATATAGAACACTTTGCAGGATTTGGACAATTTTTTCAGTTTCTTTCAAGAAAAAATTAAGGATATAAACTTTCAAGTATTATTACCTTTAAGAGCCAAAAACTTCAAAAGTAAAAAATTATAAAATTTGATTTTACTAATTTTTCTTTTTTCTCTAATTTCAAGATTTTAACAATGCATTACTTGAAAGTTTTTAATTTAAAAGTGATTTTAGATTTGAAAATTATAAACTTGTCAAGTATTTTTAATTAAATTTTGTAGCTTATGTTTCTAATATTAACTTCAAAATAATATATAAACGCGAAAAAAAATGGTGAAACATCACATCAACCTTTGAATTTTTCTATAGATATTATTAAAAGATATTAAAAACTTCTCTAAATTTAATCTCTTTTTTATCAGCATGTTTTTTTATTGCACGTGTATTTTATTTTTAATAAAGATTAGATGGATAAATTAAAAGAAATAGTTTATTTATACTTAAACTTTTAATTCTTATTTACTTAAGTGGTCTTATTCTATCAAATTTGACAACATTTTTTCTCTTATGCTATAAACTAGCTCCATCTCTTATAATAATTTTAAACCGATATTATATAATAATTTTAAACCAAGATTCAAGATATTGTCCTTGGTCAGCATCATACTAACGTATTGACTTTGTTTAACCATTCAACAAATCAAACAATCACTGTAAATGTTGAATGTCAAAATCATGAAAGTGCACAAATTAGGCTAAGAACAATTTTTTTATTGATACAGAGCTTGAACCATAACCCTTTTGTGTGTACTTGTGATGCTTTTGACTGAGAAAAATTGTTACTAAATTAAAATCTGCTGACTTTACATGACATATTAACACACGACCACCACTTATACATACATAAAAATAAATAGTCTAAAGAGATTGATTTTACTGAGTTGTTGTGACAATGATCGAAATCCCTGGTAGTATATATTGTTGTGACAATGACCCAAATCCCTGGTATATATATATATGTGTGTTATGTATATATATTTTCGTAATCTGTCTCTTCAAAACTATCAATCTTCCTACCATAGTGGGAGGTGACTCCATATAAAACCATAATGAATATCATTATTAATGTATATTGAATAATATGGTGATAAAAACTTCATTAAAAATCTACCAAGTACTGATTATTGTCTCTCATAGGTTAGTATTTGAGATATAGAGGAAAATGTTGTTTTGGTTGAAGTATTGGGACAAGAGATACCATATTCATGAATTGTGCAGGAATGAAATATACTGATATAGGAGGTGATTTAGTGGTAGAAGTGGGTGGGAGAGATATAAGTGTGGGTTTCAATTCCTCTACTTACAAAAATTAACTTATTTTAATAACTATTTGTTAAATAAAAAGTGAAAAAAAAATATTTAGCTCTCACTTTTATAAAGATGTTTGTTCATTACAGGAGAAGAAGAAAAATTGAATTGGTAAAATAAGTTAAGTTGGTGTTATTTAATTTAGAAGTTTTGTAGGATAATAGACTTTTTAAATTCCTTATTTTGTTCTTTTATCTATTTGATTTCATTTATTATTTATTTTTATTTAAAAAAATATATTTAGCTTTTTATACTTTTTATCATTAAATATATTTTTAATTTCTACAAAATTGGATGTAATTTCAGTTTTAGTTTTGAAATTGAAAATGGACTATTTTAGTTCTCAAAATATTAAAAAATATAACTTCACAACATTAAAGAATTTATGATAAAAGTTTAATCTTTGAAGTCATTAGCATACAAATATATCTTAAGCATTTACAAGCTTTTTTTATTCTTTCTCTATGTCATAAAACAATTTCGTTGTGTCTTACAAGCTTTTTTTATTCTTTCTCTATGTCATAAAACAATTTCGTTGTGTCTTAATTGATAGAAGAAACTTAAATTTGGTTTTCGTTTTTATGAATTAAAGATCAAACAATAAAAGATTTAAAGATATACATCACTAAACACGAATTTAATATGTGAAAATTATATAAATATAAAAATTTGCCTAAAATAACAACATAAACACAATAACACAAGTACCAATATAGAATAAAAACTCTAAGAAACTTGATTTCAGAAACAAGTTTAATTTAAAGGATAATACAAGTCTCGAAGTATACTTTTAAGATAAAAATATGAAGATAAACTTATAACCAAACATCGAATGAATTATGAAAATAAAATAACAAGTTTGACCTTCCTTTTGCTTGACTTTTTTGATCACTTGTTGACTTATCTTGATCGAATTCCATGTGATAATCTTTAATTCTTTTTTGTTGTTTTTTGCTTATTAACCCTCCAATATCTACACTTTCCCGACATGGGCTTAATATTCTCAATTACAAAATTTGTTATTTACACCTATTTTGCACAAGAAAGAAAAATCTAAGAAAATTTCTTATTATAAAATTATACAAGCAAAAGAAATATACTCTACAAGAAAATGAGCTATCTGATGTTGTTAAGAGTACAAATGAAATTTATAATTTTTTACTGCATTGAAATTTGGTTTAGCAATATGCACCTTGGTTCAATCTATCAAAGCTAAAAACGAAATTTTAATGAACTAATTCGCACTTTTAACAAACTAATTTTTTGAAAGATCTATTTATGTCTCTCTAAATCTTGTTTCTACATAACAACAATGAAAACATTATCAGACATTCTTCCCATTCCAAAACTGAAGAAAAAACTTATTTAAAAGGATGCACTAGATGCTAAAGATTTAACATATAATGTTGAAGGTAGAATAATGTGAGTTTTAAGGAAAAGAAACATTGTAGTAATGTAGGGGAACAAGAACTTGCATATCCTAAAAAGTTCCACTGTAACAGGTTCCACATTATTTGTCTCTTCATTTGCTTCTAAGAGAACTTTATGAAATTTATGTTTAGGCAGAGAGGGAGGATGGAAGTTTTATCTAAGCGTGGGTTACTTGGTAACCATTAGATGGAGGTTTTACGATTTTGTGAATACTACCTCTATGGCAAGTGTTTTAGACAAACATTTGCCAGACAATGCATGATGTAACATTGTGATATTTCTCTTTCTTTTTATTAAATGTATTGAAGTGTGTTATTTCTACTATTATTTTTTTATAATTTAAGGGAAGGGAATGAGACCTCTACTTTTTTACTATTATTTTTTTATAATTTCTTATATTGAGTGAGGTGTCTCTAACCTCATCATCTCTTTTATTTAAGCTCCAATCACTTTATAACTCTTTCTATATATTAATTCTATTGTTAAAAAGTAAGTTCAAACAGATTATATTGTAGTTAGAGGTTAAACCTTGGAGATTTAAATGAGTAGATGTAACTCAAGATAAATTAATCTTGTAATATGTTGATGATCATGGTGAAGCTCATTTATTCTCACTACTCACTACAAATATAATTGTTATTTAATCTTCTTAAATAGAATTAATTTGTTATCTGAAAATATTTGAACTATATATGCTTCAAGTACTCTCTCTAATTTATGAAAATCATTTAGCTGGTATTGGTTCTCACTTCCTTTATGTTTTTATTTTTTTTAATAATTATAGTATCAATAGATGTCTTTCCTTTATATTGGCCAATTCTATGCAATTATCCAAGCTACTTTTCCTGAGCTCTAGTGGAGTGTGGATGCACAAAATATCTCGATAACCTACAAGGGTCAGGGAACTTCACTCATAACCCTCTTAAATGGTTCAGGTACCATATCATTGACAGACCCGATCAAGGTCATTTTCATTATCTCTGCCACTACAACCCACATAAATTCCTTGTATACGATGTCGCTGGAGTAGTTGTTGTTTCAAAGAATACTGGATGGAGATAAAGACCCACTTATCAACTTATGTATATATTTATGTAACCATATGTGAATGTATAAAATAAATAAATAAAAATATGTAATTATTATAAAAATAAAGAAGGAACAACTTGAAATGATCAAAATCTTTATTTTAACCTCTGCGATAAATAATATGACTTACATGAACTAATCGAGAAAGCTCGGTCCTCTACCTTAGTTGTTACTAGTCAGCCAATAACTCGACCAACTTGGCCGATAACTTAGCCAGCTCACCTAACAACTCAGCCAACTTGGCCAGTCCAAAACTCAACAAATAACTCAGCCAATACTTCAATCTAGAACTTTACCAACAACTCGACCAACTCGACCACTTGCTAATCCAGAATTCGGCCAACAACTTGGCTAACTTGGTCGATCTAGAACTCAGCCAACAACTCGACCACTTGCTAATACAGAATTCGGCCAACAACTCGACCAACTTGGCCAGTCCAGAACCCGCCCAACAACTTGACCTATTCGACTACTCGGTCAACTCAGTCAGTTCAACCAGCTCATCCAACAACTCGGTCAACTCGGCTCTAATTAGTGTAATTTATATTGGAGCTTACACAAAGAAAAAAAAATTGTTGTTATTATAAGAAAAGGGTGTTACACATGGTAAATAATCAAGGTTGTTTTCATTTAATTGGTATTGGAGTGTAATAATTAGTTAGCAAAATTATAACTGCATGAGATCTGTGAGGATGTGACACATGACAAGAAGGTCATGTTGAACTATGTACATTCTGATTAATGAGCTTCTTCTAGAGTTCCTTTATTAAGAGTCTCTAGATTCTTTTTATGTATCATTGATGACCATTTAAGGATGACTAGGACATTCACAATGAAGCAAAATTTTGAAGCCTTAATCATTTCAAAGATTAATTTAGATTTATGTTTAATCAGACTAACAAAAAAGTTAAATGTCTAAGGATAAAAAATTAGTTTGAATTCAACTTTAAGGAGTTTGATAACTTTAAAGGAGATTAAGGTATTTCGAGATTGTTCATTATACTCTACAACATGCTTTTTGATGAACTAGTCTTAGGATATGACTAATGGATTCAAGAATCCTATTAAGGTGTGGTTTGGTAAGCCAACATACTACTCAATGTTAAAGATAGTTTTTCAACATATTATCATATAAATGATATGGTAATCTAAAACCTAAAATCAAGGAGGTGGTTCTTGTGGGCTACAAAGCAAAAGTTAAAGGGTTTATTTGAAAAAAAGGTAATTATTAGTAGAGAAAAACTTTTGATGAAAGTTTTATACAAAAATTTGGAAAGAGTTTAAGTAACTCTAATGGGAGAGTTCAATAACAAAAGATAGATGATGGTATCATCTAGATGTTGGAGTAGCTGTCTAATATATCATGTAGACTAATTTAAAAAGATTGTTAAAAACAACATGTACATTTACACTAATAAAAATATTTGATATGAAACTATTCAAACACATTAATAAGATATAATAAAAATATTCTATTATAATAAGCAAATAATTAATCATGAATTTAAGAATTAATTAATATATGATTTAGTCATTCTTTACTTTTTATTATAGTTTTTTTTTAAACATAATTCTTTATAATAACATAATTTTATTCTTTTACATGTTTATAAAAAAAGAATTAATAAAATAATTATTTTTTCTAATCACGTGATATCTTAATTTTTTTATTGTAGGTTAGGTGAAACTTAACTATCTAGTTCCTGTGTATTATATTATATATATATATATATATATACTTTTTTTATTAAATATCTTGAATAAATAATTTTTTCAAAAGATTAGATTCTCTATATATACATTAAGTGAATAAATAAATTTGTAAACATAAAAAATAACATATAAAAAAGGAATTTTAGGATAAAGTATTAATCCTAAAATCAAGGCTACTTCTATAAATTCATACTAAGTACATAAACAAATTAAAAAGTAATAAATTTATTTTCAAATTTTAAATAATGGTTCTCATTTCTAAAAATATATATGTCTTAGTTCTTTTTTACTGTGACGATGCACTCTAGGAACAAATAACTAATATTATTTTGAATTTCAAAATAATAATTAAATAATTATTTAAAATTTCAACCATTTAAAAGAAACACAACAAAATGGTGTATGAAAATTTAAATCTCAAATTTTTTTAATTAAATATTTTTTTTATATTAATCTCAACAATATTGTTTTAATATGTGAGATTTGTGAATTATCTCTAGATCCATAGAGCTAAAAGATTAAACCTTAATAACATTGATATAAGATAAAAAATAATAATTATATTGCTTCTATTCACAATTTGACTATCTTATTAAAAACATTTATAATAAGAAAATTACTTATTGCTTTTTAAAATATAAAATATAGATTATATAATTATTTTTTTTTTATATTTTATGAAATTTTTTCTATAAGATTATTATAAAAATTTATAGTAAAATAATTTTTTTTATTTTTTTATAAAATATAAAAAATTCTATAATTAAACATCTTTTGTTAAAAATTAGTTTAAAAAATATTTTTAATGTCACATCATTTTATATTTTAATAATAAAGTGTGTGAATTAATTTTTAGAACTGTAACAACCATTTAATTAAAGATGCTCTACCTAATTGATAAAAGAAAAGTTGTTGCATGGAATTTAACGATTTAAGTAGGTAGATTATTTAAATTAAATGTCTGAGATGACATATGTGATATAATTCATAAAAATAACAATAATCTACTAATCTTTTTAAATGGAAAACTCAGTTAAAATTAGAAAAAACAAAATTATATACAATTTTTCTTTAAGATTCTTTCGAGGAAACATAATTTTTATTTATATTTTTTTTCATTTTTTTAAATTGAAGTATAATAAAATTATTTTTAAAGCATTCAAGACTTCAATTGTTTTAGTGTAACATCAAGTTGACATTCAAATATTTAATATTTTCATATATTCAATTCAAATTCAAATGTTTAATAAACTTTTAACATACTTGAAATACAAACAAATCTTAAAAAATAAAAAAATAAACTTTTAAAAAAATAATATATACATTTACATTATAAAGATTTTTTTTTAAAAAGCTATTAAATAATATTAGGTTAATGTAATTAAGCTAAAGAATAACATTGACAATCATTAGATTATTATTTTATATAAAATTTCATATAATATATTTATTAATTTTATAATATTAGTATTTTAAAAGTGATATAATTAATCACATATAAAAATGAAGATATTTTTGGAAATAGTAGAAAATGAAAGTATTATTAACCATTAATATGGAGTAATTATCATAAAACTGATTAAACAAACCATTGAGAATTTTCAAGGAATGCAGCAGAAGAAGAAGCAGCATAAGCTTTGGAGTTATCGCTTGCCTCGCTGGATCTGATGTGTAAAACTATTTTTTTTATTATTATTTTAAGTGAATCAATATTTTGTTTTCACTATGTTTTTTTTATAAATAACAGAATAATGAATTTGAGTTTTAAAATATTGAAATTTTAATATACAACTAAGAACAAAACATCAAGATAAAATGCGAGAATAAAATATAATCATTTACGCAATATTCAATCGCTTAAAATTTTTCATTGAAAATTATTATTATTGAGAAAATTTTGATATCACTGAAATTAAAAATAAAATAAAAAATTGCACTTATGTTAAGAAGAAAAGGTACACACACTAGGCAACTAAAGAAGGAGCTGAAAATAAATATGACCACTTGTAGTTTGAGTGTGTAGTTGCTATAGCTCACAGCAGAGTTGTTTGTGCTCACTGCATCGCATTCTCCGCCATCATGCAAGCGCTACACTCCCCCACCCTCCGCGCTTCTCCCTTGGACCCTCTTCGCGCTCCCAACAATGCCGCCACCAGAAGAACCGCCTCCGCCAAGCGCGTCTTCTTTGTCTCTGCCACGGCGGCGCCCAAGGTCTCCGCCCCTCAGCGCCAGAAGGACCCCAAGAAGCGCGTGGTCATCACTGGAATGGGCCTTGCGTCCGTGTTCGGCAACGATGTCGAGGGCTACTACGAGAAGCTCCTCGCTGGAGAGAGCGGCATCACCGCCATCGATCGCTTCGACGCCTCCAAGTTCCCCACCCGCTTCGGCGGCCAGATCCGCGGCTTCTCCGCCGAGGGCTACATCGACGGCAAGAACGACCGCCGTCTCGACGACTGCCTCCGCTACTGCATTGTCGCCGGCAAGAAGGCCCTCGAAAACGCCGACCTCGCTGCCGATAACCTCTCCAAGGTTTATCTTTCTCTCAGATCTATTATCTTTTCGCATTTCTCGTCTTTTTCTTCTCTCGTGTACCTTCTTCCGAAGAAAATATGTAGACACTTATTCAAGTCGTAATTTGCCACATTATGTGAAACTACTTCTTCCACTAGAATCTCTGATTTCCTGATTCTTTAATTTTCTTACGGAAACCTTATTTAACTTGAATTTCTGATTTCTGATTCTGTGCAGCTTGATAAGGAGCGTGCCGGTGTTCTTGTTGGATCCGGAATGGGAGGCCTAACGGTGTTCTCTGACGGTGTTCAGGCTCTGATTGAGAAAGGGCACCGGAAGATAACGCCGTTTTTCATTCCGTATGCCATTACTAACATGGGTTCGGCTTTGCTTGGGATTGACCTTGGGTTCATGGGTCCTAACTATTCTATTTCCACTGCTTGTGCTACCTCCAATTATTGCTTTTATGCTGCGGCGAACCATATACGGAGAGGGGAAGCTGATTTGATGATAGCGGGTGGAACTGAGGCTGCCATCATTCCCATTGGGTTAGGGGGTTTCGTCGCTTGCAGGGCGCTTTCCCAGAGGAATGATGACCCCAAAACTGCTTCAAGGCCGTGGGATAAGGAGCGTGATGGCTTTGTTATGGGTGAAGGTGCTGGAGTTTTGGTAAGGTTACATTCACCTTGTGTGTTTCTTTAGGTCCCTTTCCAATGAACTCTTCCATTAACCCTTGTAAGAGAAGAAAAAAGGGGAAATTGATTCAGCATTTGACCTTTATTGTAGCTCAATTCATATTACTTTCTTATTTTCTCACCATGTAATAATTTAAGTACTTTTTTCTGCATAGGGACTTTGTAAGTATAAGTGTAGGATCTATATGAATTTATTAAAGTGGTAAACTGCTTAGAAAGTAACACTACCTTTTTCAGTATGCTCATTCCCTGTTCTCCTATGCAATCTCCTTTTCCCGAGTGTTTGAGGAAATTGCTATCTTGTAATGCTTTTTGTTCCATGCAAGCTAATTTTTAAATCTTATAAGGGGTACTTTAACTTAATAGGTAATGGAGAGCTTGGAACATGCCATGAAGCGAGGTGCTCCTATAATTGCTGAATACTTGGGAGGTGCTGTTAACTGTGATGCTTATCATATGACTGATCCAAGATCTGATGGACTTGGTGTGTCTTCATGCATCCAGAGCAGCCTTGAAGATGCTGGTGTGTCACCTGAAGAGGTAATATTTTTCTCCTTGTACTAATACTTTTTGTAGCTATTTTTTACGCCAAAAGGATTGTCAGTCTCTTTCCAGTTTTTATTAATCGTATTTCTCTTCAAGGATGTCTCCCTAGTTGACTCTACCTTTCTGTTACCTTGCGTGCATATTCCTTGCGTTATCAATATCTTTGTAGTACTTGATATGGTAGGGGATGGCATAGCATATATATAGAAATGGTAAACATTTCTTATTCTGCTATACAATATTATTTGTAGTAGGCCTCCACGATTTTCTTTTCTAGCATTGAGGTTTCGATAAATGATGCCAGAGAGGTTAAACAGTAATTAATAATACCCAATTAAATAAAACAGGATGCTCATTATGCTTATAAAATATTCATCTTCCTATTCAACCATTTACGGGTGCTCCATGGTTAACAGTGTCAGGTAATCACCCATAAAAAAGGTTTCCACAAGAAGAAAAAGAAAGAGGGAGGAGAATGAGTACCTAAAGTGAGTAATCTTGGAGTGAGAGAGTGGCATAATTGCCTTCACATGGCAAAAGGATACGGGAAGGAGGGATAAATCTGTTAGGAGTGAGTGGGATGATAAAAAGGGGAGGAGAGAGAAAAGGGAAGGAAGATCCAAGTATGAGAAAATTGGTGGGAGAGACCAAGGACTCCCATGAGTCTCGCGGGCCAAATGTTTTCTATTTTATAATTTCATTTCAATTTTTTCTCTTGCATATGGGGTATTGGAACTGATGTTGTGCTGAGATCTATAGCATATAGTATGAGCTTCCTATTTTGGGAGTTGTGAAGGGTAATGTGCAAATGGGTAGTAGAAGCTCTGGAGAAGAAGTCAGGAATGAATGTTGCGAGTCCTTCAAGAAGGATCTTGTGGGTTAGGATCTCGGGATAAGGGTTGGAAAGGTGAAAGAAGAAAAGGGGGACCAATGGAACCAATTTTAGTCATCAATGACCTAAATGTCTAAGCGGGGCTTAGTTTTAGCATAATGCCAACCATAATGACTCTATTCAATCCTTATTTTCAAAGCCTTGTATGGTGCAGTCTACCTTTTTTATTGAGAGGAACTGGAGACACTTCCATGGGGAAACCATCATTCAACTCACAAAGAACCAAAATTGGCAAGGTTACCTGAAGATTAAGACTATAGGCAACAATCCCTATGTCCTAGCTAAAAGGGTTAGAAAGAAACTATCCTCGGTATTGTGGTCCACAAAAGGCCAACTCAAATTGAAGTGGGTCAAATTTGGTTCAACCATTATCTCGCAGTAGAGAAACATGGTGGAAACGACTGACTGCGGATGAGTGGTTGAAAATTTCCTGAGGTGTGTATGAGAGCATTGTTCGTAAGGACTTATCCGTTGTATATCGCAAGCTCCCCGAGTACAATAAGAACTTCTTAGGTGGTATAATGAGGATCTCAGAACAGCAAGATCTAAAGAGCAGAGAACCCAGAAAAGAGAGGAGAGGAGTGAGTTAAGGTGTTTTTTGGAGAGGAGTTGAGGGGTTTATTTATAGGGACTAAAACCCTCTCACAATCCCTCAAATAAAGGAGTAATGTTGCAGAAAATCTCCAACGTTCAGGAGAACGTGCAAGGCAGCTTGGAGACAAAGTCTCCAACACCCAGGAACATGTATGCAACGTCTAGAAGGTAACTTGGAGACCGAGTATCCAACGTTCAAGTCCAAGGCATGTCTAGAAGCTTCAATGTTCACTAACCATCTTCTGGAAGGCTTAAAAATAGGAATCCCGGATAAGGCTTCCAAAGGCAAAAAAAATAAAACAAATGCCAAAAAGACTTGGACCTCCTTATCGCATGTGTAGGGGGGGGGGGAATCGGCAGGAGATTTGATCTGAAACGTAAATAAATAAATGAGCCCAAGTTGGGCCCAAATGTTGTGCACGAGGGCCCACCTCCTTGCTACCTATTTTACTCATCTAAAGTTTGTGTTGGTATATAAACCCTTTTGAAAGGGTGAGTATTAGGCAATGTGAGACTTATCCCTTTTGCAATAGTCACAAAACACAACAAAACCGACCATTCTGTTTTTTTATTTTAAGTGGAGAATGTCAGACTTTTGCTGAAGTTGATTACTCGGTCTCTAACTTGTGAGTTTATCCAAGTCTAACAAGTATCCACAAATTTAATAAAAGATGAGTTTACATGCTGTTCAACTAGTTTTCTAAGTGTTCAAACGGGTTAACTTGCAAATTTGCGAGGCCTCTTTTTTGTGCTGCTATTGGTCTTCCATTTTTCAATTTTCATTCATCTTTTTTTCTTGTAATCATGGGCATGATTCTGATATTACACAATTACGCTGATTTTAGTGGCAAAATGATGATATACAACATGCGTAATTGTGTATCACAGCACTTAATTTTTTTCTTAGATTTGGCTCAGTGTCTCTTAGAGTGATGCGAAGGAGTTAGAATGTGTGAGAAACTCATAACTATTATTAGAACATAAAGTAAAGTATGTATCTGAAAGTAAGGCCCTGGGCTGTTGCCACTTACGCAAATAATCCTTTAATACACAGTTCCTCCCTCATCATTTCAGTAGAGAGGGGGTTAAGCTACATATGGAGCTAAAAGGAAATTTGTAATGCCATCGTGATGTTTTTCTATCAGTACTAGAAGTTAGTCTTGATGTTTTGTTATTTAAATATTGTTTCTGATTCAAGCACACAGTAAATTTGCAAAGTGAAAAGTGTAACAATTGCTTCTTTTCAGGTCAACTACATAAATGCACATGCAACTTCCACTCTTGCTGGAGACTTGGCAGAGATTAATGCTATTAAGAAGGTTTTCAAGGACACCTCCGGTATCAAAATTAATGCCACCAAGGTATTATTATCACACCAGTGGCTTTATTATGCTGGTGACAGCTTTCTGTTTCCTTCTATATTACAGAAGGTTATATTTGATTGATTCCTTCTCCATGAACTGACATGCATGTTCTTCATTTTGTATCAGTCTATGATAGGGCATTGCCTTGGTGCAGCTGGGGGGTTGGAAGCCATTGCCACCGTTAAAGCCATTACAACAGGATGGCTGCATCCAACAATCAATCAATTTGTACGTTTACTTAATATTTTTATGGTTAGGATTAATTTGACTGACTGCATGAACTTTTGTTATCATAAGTTGTTATCAGTGTCTTTTTTCACCTTTCTTTAGCCATGTGGGCTCTATTTATTGGTATGCCAAAAACTTTTCTGAAAATTATTGGAAATCGTACCTAGGAATTTGCACATGTCATCAACTTATATGAACCCATTATAAATGTGTGAATTATTTCACATGTTATACTGGTTAATATAGGGATGGTTAGTTTGAGGTCCATGGGTTGTGAGCCAGATTCCAGTGAAGTTCATGTTAGTATTAATTATCATCAATCACCTTAGTGTTAAAATGTCGAGAAGTATTGTTTTATGTTGCTGCGCGACTGGTGGGGGCAGAAATAGCCGTGGACTTGTGTTTTTAATGACATGATTACCCGCAAAAGCAAGCAGTTAGGAAAATATGTCCTTTAATTGTCCCATTCTGCTTTTGAGAACCAAACCGAATCATTCAGTTTGATTTTCTTGCTGCGTAGTTTCAATTTTAGAGTTACAATATGTACTTGGTCTTGAATGCAGAACCCAGAACCGGCAGTTGATTTTGATACAGTGGCAAATGTCAAGCAGCAGCATGAAGTCAATGTTGGTAAGATTCTAAATAATTCAATAGCCAATTCCCCAACATGGTACAGCCCATATTTGAACTGCCAATGAATGATTCTTTTTCTATTTCAGCTATTTCAAATTCATTTGGATTTGGTGGACACAACTCTGTGGTGGCATTCTCTGCTTTCAGGCCCTGATTGCCCAGCTTCGCTTATCTGCACTTTATGTAGAACACGGGTTTAAGTTGATTGAAATTTTGTTCTCTCTACATCATTGAGGCTGTTTATTCTATTGAGTCCTTCATATATAAAAGCCATAGGCCTGTAGTTCAGTTTGTGCTGCGTGTGACTTGACAGTTAGCTATAACTCTGTTTTGCTGCGTAGAACTTTTTGAATGTAGCTGGAGGTCATTAGTTTGGAGGTATACAGCGGATAGAATGTCAAATGAGCAATTCTTGAGCATTCTTCCATATTGTTTAAGTAAAGAAGATATTTATTATCAGGCATGTATCTAGGATACTTGATTGCTATGAATCTTTGTAGCATCAGGGGTTTTATTCGAATCATTCATGAAAGCATGGTCATACTGTATTAGAGGGGTTTCATGAGGTACAAGATAAATTTGTGATCTCTAAATAATATAGTTTTTATGCTTTCTTGAGGTAACAATTAAAGATTGTGCTGATAAATATTGTTTTAAAAAAAATATTACAAAATTAGACTTGCTAATGTATTCTACATAAACTTATAAATTAGATGTTAAAATTTTATATTTTTAAATATAAACAATGGTATTTATAAATTGATTGAATCCGGTCAAAATAAAACAGGAAGTTAAAACATATATATATATATTGAAAATTAAAACAATTCAAAATCAAAATAAGTTATTTTTTCTACAAAACCGGAATTTATAATTTATTATAATTATGTGTATACTCTCATTTCTCGTTCGTTTATTAAAGTTAACACAGCTTAATTTATTTATGAAAATATATTTAATTGACGTTTTTCTGTAATAATTTAAGTTAAAACACCCAAATATAACTATCAATTTCTCTATATTTATTTTAATAGTATATATCTTAAATTTTTACCACGCATATAATGGCTTATAAGTGGATATTTAAAATTTGAATAATTTATATTTTAAGATGAAAAACTTGTCCAATTCAAATCGCTTTATATCAAGTTGGATTACAATTTTAAACCAAGCTCGTTAGATGATTGATTAAGAATTTTAAAAGATTGAATTAAATAAGGGACATAATAGACTCCATCAATTTTAAATGCATAGAACTTACAACAAACATTAAAAAGTAAATTAAAGAAAAAAAAGTTTTAGAATAATAGAGACTAAGAGATGATTAGGTTAAAAGTTTAGAAAAAGGAAATAACAACTGAAAAATAAAAATGTTAAAAGCTTCTTCTTAGTAATAAATATATGGACATTTTCCATATTTTCTCCGCCATATGAGAAAGACTATACATTATGATGATATTATAGTAGTAATGATAAGAATAATAATATTGTGATGATGATAATAATCATAATAAGATAACAATAACAATAAGATTACACTAATATAACAATGATAGTACTAATAATAATATAAGACGATAATAATAATAATAATAATAATAATAATAATAATAATAATAGTAATAATAGTAATAAGATTACGATAGTAATAAAAATAATATAATATATTAAAAAATAAGAAAATTATATTTTGCAACAAAGATTATATTTTGGAGAAAAGTAATATTTATTTTATAGAGAAAAAAATAGTTCTTGGGACGTAAAAAAGTATAGTTTAGATTAAAAAACGAAATAGATGAGAAAGAATAAGATTGTTGCAGTATACAGAAGAGGAACTTAATAATCTAAGGTTCATACCCTTCAAACATTTTATATCTATCGCTTTCAGTGACGTTCTCATATCTTAATACGTAAATAATCTCACTAACATTTCATCAACACCCATCCCCAGCTAATCATTCAATATGGCTTTCAGCTTACACACAAAATTTTAAAAATAAAACGGGATTAAAACCACGTTATTTTTGCAAAAAACCAAAATAATGTCATTTTTAAAAAAATATTTAACGCTTTCTTAGAAATTTACCAAATTGGTAAAATACGTTTAAATTATATCACTAAAATGTTTAGAAAAAACTTAGATTAGTAAATTGAGTAATAAGACGTAGAATTAAAGCATATAACTTTTTTTGCGAAAAACTGAGGGAGCAAGAATAGAAAAAGAGAGTGCAGAGAGCAGTTGGGCCTTGGAAGTAAGAAAAGCCCAAGAGCAGCACGAAGTTATTGTTCCCGCCACAACGCGAGCACGAAGCTCCACGTTCCCGCCAAAAACAGAGCCCTAGCGCCAAAAGAAAAAGAAGCACCACCATCGTTTTCTTTCATTCTTCTGATTCCACCGTTCTCTGACACTCTCTCGCTAGTACCAGAGGCTTCCAAAATGGACTTGAGCGAAGAAGTTAGGGCAGCGCATAAGCGAGAATTCGCCGATTTCTTGGATCAAGATGTATGTCGTATGCACTCTCTCTTCTCATTTTTGTGTTTTACGCTGTCTTCGTTCTAACTATTTGTGTCCAATCATCAGGTGGGAAAAGGCATATACATGGACGAAATCAAAGCCCTGATCAACCACAAGCGCCACCGCCTCATTGTCAACATCTCCGATCTCCATAACTTCCGCGACTTGGGTAACAGGTTAACACTTCTTAACAATAATTAATTAATTAATTATTTCTACTCTTATACTTTCAACTCTTTGGAATTTGATTCTGTATGTGAAGTTATTGTTTGCAGTTGGTGTTTCTCTTTTTTTTTAATAAAAAGTTGGATTTTTTGCAGGATAATCAGGAGTCCAAGTGAGTACATTCAACCATTCTGCGATGCGGTTACAGACGCTACTCGTGCTATTGATTCGAAGTATTTGAAGGAAGGGGAACAAGTACTCGTGGGATTTGAAGGTCCCTTTGTTTCTCGCCGAGTCACGCCAAGGGAGCTTCTCTCTGAGTTCATAGGTTCTATGGTCTGTGTTGAGGGCATTGTCACCAAATGTAAAACTTCTTTTAATGTCTTTTTGCCCCTTTTCGTTTTAGGTTGAATGATTGAGTGCAGCTGGTTTCTCATTAAATTAGGGCCTAAGTGACTAAATTTTGATTCCTAAGTTGACTCTGAAACCCTATGAATAAAATCAAACCGCCGTTGTCTGGCTTTTTCAGTCCAGTTGCTCCCTGATAAGTATTACTGGGTTTAATTAGTGGCTTTTGGAATCCTATTCTATTTTTTGGTTATTTTTTAGGATTCAAAGGGTTATTAAATTAGTGGATTACTGGGTGTATTTTTGTCCCTTATAACTCTTTTTAGGTTGACAAGTCTTCCACTTTATATTTTTATCTGACCTACAAAGTTGTTATCTTAATTACAAGTTAATATCGTTTATGCTCACAACTTACTTAATATGTCTCGAGTAGCGTGTTATTCATTATGATACGTGATAATGATGGAAATGTGGATATTCTTTGCTGGTGTGTGTAGTTTATTTCTTACAAGCAGCAATTTGGTTTTATCATTAGGTTGTTCGTTTCCCACATCGATTCATTTTCTTTCTGTTTGATAGGGAAAAATTTATGAACGAAGTTCTAAAATTGTGACAAAATACTCTGGTTTAAGCATGCAGGGATCTTACCCTTTATTTCAATTTATAGGTTCTCTTGTAAGGCCGAAGGTTGTTAAAAGTGTTCATTTCTGCCCCACCACGGGAAACTTCACTTCTCGCGAATATCGTGATATTACATCTAATTTGGGTTTGCCCACAGGATCTGTTTACCCTACAAGGGTAATGTCAAGCTCGGTGATCTCTAATATTTTTGTATTTTCCTGATGATGAAATTTACTGACCAAATCTTTGTAGGATGAAAATGGCAACTTACTTGTGACCGAGTATGGATTGTGCAAATACAAAGATCATCAAACTTTGTCTATTCAAGAAGTTCCTGAGAATTCTGCTCCTGGTCAACTCCCAAGAACAGTGGATGTCATTGTAGAAGATGACCTTGTTGATTCTTGCAAACCTGGAGATCGAGTGGCAATTGTGGGAATATACAAGGCTCTTGCAGGGAAAAGTAAAGGAAGTGTGAATGGAGTATTCAGGTAGCTCTAGGATATATACTCACAATTCCTTTGCACTCCTTTGCTTACTTGAACAGAAACTTGATTGATTGATGTTCATGCAGGACTGTGCTCATAGCCAACAATGTTTCTCTTCTCAACAAAGAGGCTAATGCACCAATCTACAGCCCCGAAGATCTGAAAAACATTAAAAAGATAGCTGAAAGAGATGATGCATTTGACCTGCTAAGTAATTCGCTTGCACCTTCTATATATGGGCATTCTTGGATAAAGAAAGCAGTGGTTTTGTTGATGCTTAGTGGAGTGGAGAAGAACTTAAAGAATGGCACTCACTTGCGAGGGTTAGTATTTTTGGCTTGATCTCCCTTCTCTTTTAACTTAATATAAGATTATAATGCTGGTCTGTCTTGTTTCTTTAGTGACATTAACATGATGATGGTTGGTGATCCCTCCGTTGCCAAGTCTCAACTCTTAAGAGCAATTATGAACATTGCTCCCTTGGCCATATCAACTACAGGCAGAGGTTCTTCTGGGGTTGGTTTGACAGCCGCTGTTACTTCAGATCAAGAAACAGGTAGAAAAATCATTTGTCATGGGCTCTCTGCATAGTTCTATCATTACATTTTGTCACACCTAAGGAAACGATTCTAACTTATTTCTCAGGGGAAAGAAGGCTAGAAGCTGGGGCAATGGTTCTTGCCGACAGAGGTGTTGTCTGCATTGATGAATTTGACAAGATGAATGATCAAGACCGTGTTGCTATACATGAAGTTATGGAGCAGCAGACTGTGACTATTGCTAAAGCTGGTATCCATGCATCACTGAATGCCCGATGCAGTGTGGTTGCCGCTGCAAATCCCATATATGGAACTGTAAGTGTCATTATGGGGTAATTGGCTGTGCGGTTTTAAACTATCCAATTTCCTGATATCGTACGGAACCTTCAATTTGTTTTCTAACTTCTGGCTTTTTATTGTGCAATTCTACAGTATGATCGTTCATTGACTCCAACTAAAAATATTGGACTTCCAGACTCCTTGCTTTCTCGATTTGATCTGCTGTTTATTGTGTTAGATCAAATGGATCCTGACATTGATCGTCGAATCTCTGAGCACGTACTTCGAATGCATAGATTTCGTTCTGCTGTTGACGGAGGTAAATAAGCAGTTTTCAAATGCTTCAGACGTTCTTATATTAGTAAATTCTTTTATTCAAAGCACCTTAACAATATAGGTGAGGCAACGCTTGATGGGAGCTCAAGATATGGAAGAGAAGATGAAGCTGATACGGACTCGTCTATCTTTGTCAAATATAACAGAATGTTACATGGGAAGAAAACTGAAAGAGGTCGCAAGCGTGATACACTTACAATTAAGTTTCTTAAGAAATATATCCACTACGCTAAGCATAGGATTCAACCTGAACTGACTGATGAGGTTATGTGCCTTTCTTGTTATTACTATTAGCAATTCCATCTTTCATGATTTATGATGAATTCTCTTTAGAACTTTGTAATTTATGCATGTTAATGTAAGTTCGGTCTGCTATATTTATGTTACAATTGCCATAGTTGAATGGTTCTGATTATTTTTAATGGTTGTTATGCTTCTGTTCCCGTCCATTATTGTGTGTAGTAGACATATGACTAGCTTTAATCTAACGTCAATTGACATTGTTCACAGGCGTCTGAGAACATTGCCACAGCCTATGCTGAGCTCAGAAATGCAAGTTCAAATGCAAAGGTTAGCACTGAGTTTAAATTAGCTCAGCAATCGAAATTGAAATTGAATTGAAATACGACATAGTTTTTTTATTGATATAATGCGGACTTTATGCAGACTGGAGGAACACTTCCCATAACTGCCAGAACTTTAGAAACCATCATACGTCTCTCAACAGCTCATGCCAAACTGAAATTGAGCAGAAAGGTACTTGATTGGCGTCTACTTTTTCAGTGTTCTCCTCTCCGCTATTTATAATATAGTGACATAAATGTCTATTTTGATAACCAAGTTTTCGATTTTTCTTTCTACTCATGCTTGGAAAACTATTCCAAGCTAAATTATGGTTCTCAACTAATTTTTTTGCTTGTGGATTAGCTTGTCACTTTCAACCAAAAATAATGTTGGTCCATTCAGTATCCAATATTACTCAAGTAAGCGTTCGAAAAAATAAAATTCATCCTTTCAAATGCAATTATATCAAAATTAATTATTCTAAAAGCACATTTCGCGTAACAAATTTTACTTCAATTAGTCAAACATGCACCTGGCATTCTACTTAGCTGCACTTTTCTCTTTCTCCTATTGCTATTTTACTTATAGGTTGTACCTGGTGGTACTTCAACAGTCTATATTTTCACTATTTTGTTCAGTACAATATGTGATTGAGCTATCACTTCTCTTTTCAGGTTTCGAAGTCTGATGTTGAAGCTGCTTTAAAGGTTCTAAATTTCGCAATATATCACAAAGAACTTACAGAAATGGAGGAGCGTGAGCAAGAGAGAGAGAAAGAGCAAGATAGGAAGCGCAAGGCTGATCGCAATGAAAATGATGGTCCTGATCGTGGTCCTAAAGATAGAAGAGGGTGAGCAATAATTTAAACAAGTTGGGAAAGCTAAATATATTGCAAGCATATTTTCATGCTAATCACAACTATAATTAGATTACAGGAAAATTCATTTATTGCCATATTCTACACCTGAAACGTTTTTCTTTGTAATTCCTTATTACCCTCGTAATTTAGCATCCTTGCAGACTTCTACGTTGCCATGTAAATATTGAGGGGGTTGATGTCTAGATTTCCTTAAACATATTCGTCCATTAATGAACTATTAACACTAGTCATTTCTTTTTTGCTAGATCAACATTAGCAGCAGATGCCATCGACGTAGATGATACCTCAGCAGCTGAAGCTGATGTTGGACTCACCCCTTCAAGGTCTGTCAACTGCTGATTCCTGCCTTGCAATTGTTTTCTTATATTTCTTTCTATGCTCCAACTGTTTCTGACGTAAAATATCTTGTATTGACATGCAGAATTGAAGCATTTAATACTCTATTTGGTCAGCATATGCGTGCCAACCGCCTGGATCTCATAGCTATTGCAGACTTAGAGAATGTTATCAACAGAGGGGCAGATTCACCTTACACCGCTGCAGATATACTACTCCTATTAGAGGTATGATCTTATTTATTTCTTCTGCCACCTTTTACCCACACGAACTTCGTTACTAGTGCGTTTTGTTTTTCTGAAATTTCAGAGGTTGCAAGATGACAATAGAGTGATGATTGTCGATGGAGTGGTGCATATGATATCATAAAATCTAAGATTGTTGCGCAATCTCTCGACGAAGATTCAAGAAGGTATGCGATTTTATATTTATTACCATTGATTGTTCAGATGGTTTGTCTTCTGTCTTCATAAACAGACCAAGTCACATCTCTAAACACCTGATTCTAACTGCCAGCAAATCAGAACGAAATTGTACTAAAGATGTGGCGCACTTGCGGTTTAATTAGACGTGGATGTTTACTCAATTTGCAATTGTAAAACTAAATTTTCGTCATAAACTATGGATGAATTTCAGGGAGCAGAATTTGCCGCCAGGCTAAGAGGATGGAGTTGACAACGGAGGGAGACTTGAGAAGAATTTGGAATTTCCAGAGTTCATATATTTACTTGCTATCTGGGCGTTCTTTACTAACACTTCAACAAGGAAATAGATTATGCGATTGCAACTGCATATTATTCATCACAGAACATTTAAATTATGAACTGTCATCCCATATTCAAAATTTTCCTGTTTTGTTCATAATTTGATACTGGCCTCTATGTATTGCAGTTCTGCTAACTGCAAAGTATTCGTGTAAACAAAGCTTTAGAAATGATTGATCTCCATAGTTTATGTTCCTTCACTCGCAATACTTATTTTTATTTGCACCTAATAGGATGTGGTCGGTAAAGTTTAATGTTTAGTAGAATTAACCGAGAAATGAGAAAGAAAATCTTGAAGCTTGTGCTCAGTTGAATTCAATTATAAACTTCACAACTTTGAACATCAACATGTCGACCCTTTCAAACCTTTGTCCTCTATAAATTGTTGGAGGATCAAAATATTATTTAATGTAGTTGAACCTGTGGCGTGAACGATGTCGAAGCGGATGAATATTATAGCGTATACGAGGTCATGTAGAAGTAACAATCAATTTAACGTACCTAATAATATTAATGTATAAATGTTGTATCACATGCTGATTGTTACCTGAATCCAAAATACTTTGAGAACGCCTAGTGAAAACAATTGAGATCAAATATCTCTAAGAAACCTGAAGGTGTACAAAGTGTCAAATCCAGGAGTGTGATTTATTAATCATCCAATTTCCTGGTATATGGTTGGAAGTTAGTGTACTAAGTGAACAGGATATTGGCCTCAAGACAACTACAGTTACCTTGGTTACTTTGACTATACATAATTTAGCAGTTACCTGACTACGTCCAAATGAACACGTCGATAAACTGGTAATGACTAACGTCATTTGTAAACAAAAATTTGTGTGGTTACGAAGTAACAGTATTTGCCCCTGTAACATTATGATTGTCTACAAACATGGCTGCAGAATTAGTCATTGTCTGCCACGATTGGAACAGATGATGTTTAGCAAAGCACTTTTTAACAGGTCCATACATATGCATAATGATAAGTCGGGGGTGCATTAATCTTTATTTCATATGTAATTTTCAGCACGTTTTAATTCACTTAAGTTTGATTTCTTTTGTTTCTTTCGCATTTGCCATTTACGGTTCTAACCAAAAAGCAGAATTGAAGAAATATGAACGGTACGATGCACACATATGTTATCCTTATACGATTATTAACAAGGCTCCTTGTTCCTTTCTTTTAAAAAATGGCAATTCCATGCAGCAATTGCAATAACTTTGTCGTGTCAGGGTTGGCACTTAATAAGCTGATTAATTGAATCCTTCTGGAGTGCGTGCCTAGAGCCGTCGAAATGCTAATATTAAAAGTGTAATGAATTTAGCTGCCATAGTCATTGGAAATGGCAGAGAAATCTCATAGTATTACCATGACACCTTGTTACCCTTAATCCTGCTGCTATCCAAGACTCTAACAAAGGAAGGATCTTTATATCATCCTAATCCCTGAAACTAATAATTCTGGGAAGTGAGGGTTGCCGAAGAGACTAACTTGTAAGGAGGAAATGATATAGGCAGCAATGTATGTGACATTAGTTGTCCCAAGACCAATAGTTTATTTGTCAAATTCCCATATAACCCCTCCATCTTCTGCAATGCCAAAACAAAAGACCATTACAACAATGTCTAATTCAGAATTTTAACAAATATGTAATACCATTGATGTTCAAAGTGACAACGATTTTTATCCTCTGACATTTGATATACATGACATACTCAGAAACTCAAAGCAATCTTGCTGAAGATCCATTGAACATCTATATTGATAACTTGGCAATCGAAGACTTTTCTACAAATACTTAAAGGAGTAAAAAAGGTAAAACAAATTGAACTTTTCCCCGTAAGTTTAAATAAACTTGTACACTTAAAATTTTTTAATCTAGCTTCTCAAAAACTTGTGGTATAAGCTCAATTCATTTTGTTCACATGTTCGTCTTAAAGTGTTCACGGTTTTTTCTCTCTCAATATGATCAGTCTAAAAAGTATATGTAGAGCCCCGTCTAACAGTAGTGATGTTTCTAGGTGCTAAATGTGTTCCATTCAGTAGAGCAATTTTGTTTCTTGAACAACAAATCAATGATTGGGACGAAAAATTTAAGAGGATACTAGCTACCATGCTAGTAGTGCTCACTCATCATTGCCCTTTAGGAGACTCAGAAAATCATGCTTTCCAAAAAAGAAAGGTTTTCCATTTGGTAATTCAAAGGACTACTATAACACATTGGTTGGAACCTAAATTGAAGGTTTAATTAGAAAGGAAAGAGAAGGAGGTGAAAATACCTTTAACTTTTTTTTCAATCCAGGTCTCAACCACCATTCCAGCAGCTACACCACCACCAATGCATGCACTGCAAAATAAAATGGCTTTGGGAAGTGGCCATCGAGGAAGGAAATAGTAATCAGGAATCTGCCTAACTCTCTTGGGTAATCGTTTCTTCAAGGTTGGTTGAGCACTCGGATTTTGCTGCATTTCACTGCCAACAGATTTCCAATCCACCCCTTTGAATGGATCTTTTGCATCTTTACTTTCCATAACGCCTCAATTCCAAACCTCTAATTCCACAAATTATGCTGGTGGTGAACCAAAAAAACTCAGAATTAACAAGATAATAAACCCAAGCAAAAACAAAATAAAATCCATTGGTTTTTGAAACAGAACACAAGTGAAGAAATAATTACAATTAGAAAATCAAAGGAGATTGAGTGAAATGGAAAAAATCTTGTAAGAAGCAATAAAGTTCCTGTCTATTTTTATTATGGAGATTTGGAGAGGACCGCGTGATGTTGCGAACCACACAGTCACACCAGTAAAAGCCTTTATTCACGAATATTGAAAAATTGTAAATTTAGCCAAAATGAAAACTGAACATGTCAATTTTTTGAGTCTTTCTTAGGATTCAGATCCAAGGTAATCAAAATGGAGAGTTGGTTTATTTGTTTGTAGGTGAGGATTTATGCAGAACGCACCTGGGTAAGAATATCCTGGTTTAGTGGTTCACTTTTGCAAGTTTGTATCGGTTTTGGGTGTCGATGTTTCGTTGTCCTATGGCACCAGCAGATCTGTGTTGGTGTCCGTCAGGTTGTTTAGCGTTGGGATGTTCTCTGCCATCTCACTGCTCTGCCGTTTCCTTTCTATAGCCTGTCTGTTTCATTCTAGGGCTTTAGTGCATTTTTTCTCCTCTCTTCTCTTTTTGGATCATTGGGCCTCACCTTACGTCCAACAGATTTTTAATCATCTAAAAAATAATGATAAAAGTATTTAATAATAATATACAATATGATTCACTACTACTGATAAAAATAAAATAGTAATAAAAATATAAAAAATTTGTTTATAACATAATAAAATATGTTTTAATAATATTATATTTTTATAGGTATTTTAATATTTTTTTATGGAATAAACTTTCACGAAGCTCTTAAATTTAACAATCTTGTGTTATATGGTTTATTTGGAATTAAATTATGAGTTTGGTTCTTGAGTTTGGCAATCTTGTGACACATGGTTTTGTTTGGAATTACATTTTTGAGTTTGGTAATATAATTAGTTTGAGCATATTATTAATTTTATTCTCTTGTATTATATTGGGATATTCACTTAGTTTTTTTTATTTAGATAATATAATTATCAAATTCAGTTGGTTGTTTAGTGTTTAATGATTATAAATTTTTTCATAAAGGTATTCTTGTAAATATGTAAAATGATATATTATAAGTGTTATTTTTATAGATTTTATAGTATTTGTCACAAATCCATATACACTGTTTAAATTTGACTAAAGGTTGACAAAACAAACATTTAATCTAATCCAATTTGACTTAACGGACAAAAAATATGATAGTGAGGCCTAATTCTTTTTATTAGTGAAACAATTTTTTGCACCCAACTAGACAATTCCCACTTATTAGTTGACAAAAAATCTCATGAAAATCAAAGCCACGGACTTGATACAACCCTTGAACCACTAATCGATCTTTATTTATTGACCCGTGTACATTTTTGTTAATTTAAAACACACATTTATACCTTATTGTTGTTTTGTTATAGGATAACAAAACTAAATCCCACATATGTTTTTTCATTAAGGCATTGTATTTTAGCCGTGTAACAAGTGATCAATTTGGATTAACAAGAATCTATTTTACACCTTTTGGTTAACTATGAACTATCAATAAAGGTGGGTTTAACAAGTGATCAATTTGGATTAACAAGAGTCTATTTTACACCTTTTGGTTAACTATGAACTATCAATAAAGGTGGGTGAACATGGGATTATGAAACCCAAACTTGGACCTAATTTGCACACAATGATTATTAATATTAATAGGTCTGAAAATAGAAGCATTAGAAGTAGAAGACTCAATGGAGGATGATGAGTTAGACTCAATGGGTTAGGAATATTATTATTATTAAGTTGATAAGAAGGTATAAATTGTAGTGATGGAGTAACAACAAACACATGAGAGGAGATAGAGATTGGAGGTGGATGGATAGGAGAAGGTAAAGAGTATCCTAAAAAAACAATTCATTAGATTGAAAACCAAGTTTATGAGTATTATAGGGTCTAAAAAATGAAACACAAGATTGATTGAAGATTGAAGGTTAATACAAAATTGTAACCTAGTGCTTTTTAGAACAAGATAACAAAGGAAATGTTAAAAATTAGTGTTATTGTAGATAGTATGTTAATTAGATAAACTCTAATGGTAAAAGCAAAATCATAGAAATTAAGAGGTCAAGATGCTTGATTAAAAACGTAAAACCAATTTCAATATGTTTGTATTTTCTTTGAACCACACCATTATGATAACGTGTGTGGGAACAAATAAGCCTATGAGTGACTACCAATACAATATGAAGAATAATATTTAGAAGCATTGGTATGATGGAACAATTTTATAATGATTAAGAAAAAGTTTATGGAGATGAAAGGTAAGGTGACCAAACCTAGTATGGCAAACAAGGTCAGAACTGTGAACTAGATATACATTTGAAATCTTATTTACATAATTTTATTTCAAAATATGTAAACTTAAAGAGGAGACAATAGAATCTAAAAATGATTCAACAGAAGAAGACAACTTTGAAGCTTATGATATAGAAAACATATAACCCATCAACACTAAGAATGCCTTGAAGCAAAATTTTGATAATTCCCATATATTTGTTCAGTTGAAAATATATGTAAGAGTTAACAGGAGACAAAAAAGAGAAAGAAGCAAAGTCATTTATACGCAAATATTGACCATTTCCAATGAAGAGTTTATTCAGAACATCAAAGTGGCTTAATTGATAAATATGTTGACATAATTGTTAAACGATTTTAAAGATATATTTTCAGCAAGTGTACTGAATCAATGTAGCATCTACAAGTGTCGTATCTACAGGGACTTGTGTAATATTTAAGAAGAATTATAATTTCTTTTGTAACTCAATTTTGAATATGTAAAAGAAAATTTCTTTTATATTGTTTTTAATAATAAAATTAAAAAACAAATAACAATAAAGTAATATTAAGATGATAAAAAGATATTGAGATTAAATTTCAACTATCTTCCTCTTCTATAATCCTCTGATTATCAATATATTTAATCAATTATTTAGTGTTATTGAGGTTACCAAATTTCGTTCTAAACCAATCCCTTGATTTAAAATGTCTAAGAATTAAATTATAACAATTGATTCCTCACATTATCATAATAAAACCTTTGCTTTAAGTCCAAAACCAATTCAACATATATATTTAAATCTATTCCTAGCATTCAAACATGTAAGATAATTTAATTCAAATCGGATTTAAGATCAATTTTCCAATCTAACCGTAAATCATAAATCAAAAGATGAGTGATCAATTCATCTCCGCATTAAGAACACAATTAAATCATTAACACTGAATAAAAGACATCATATATATCAATCAAGAGTAAAATAGAAGAGTTTGACAAATTACATTCAATCTCAATACAAAGGAAAGTTAGTTATTCATGATTATGAGCAGCTTATATACCCGGATGGATGTGGGGATGAAAAATTAATCTTGAATCTTCTTTCCAGTTGATCCAAGACATCTTCCTTCCTCTTCTCACTCTTTTCTAAACAGTCTTGATATTCACCAAGATGGGATGCTAACACTAGAGTTTTTGAATCCTTTATATAGGAGAAAATTAGGTTATTTTTAGCTTAAGTAAGAATAACCAACTTAATGAAAATAGTCCACTTTAATGAAATTAGCCCAATTGTTGGCCTAATTTTGCTCATGACTTTTATGTTTTCCATTCCTTTCAACTTTTGCTCTTTCTTCCCTTGATTTTTGCTTTTTCTTCTATTTTTGATATCTACTCTGCATATAAATACAAACAAAATTTTTTCCATTGGAAAATGTTATCTTTGCTTGTTTTTAAGAATTTCTAGTTGTTAAGTGCCTAATAATTATCAATTTTTATTTAAATTTTATCACTTAACAACAATTCAACTTGTTGTTGGAAAAGGATAATTCAACTCATCAAGTTTCTGGAAAAAAATTAAGAAGTAATGACTTATAAGCTTGAAGATTAAGTATTTGATGTTTTAATAACATTCTTGATTGAAAGTTCAAGAAATGAAGATCTTAATTAACATTTGATCTTGTTATTGTTTTGTGTGACTAAGAATGTGTTGGAAACATTTTTTTTTTGTGTGTAAAACACTTAAATCTCAAGTTTTATATCTCATTTTATTTTAATTGTTTAAAACGAAAATTTAATCTGTTAAAATTTTTTAAATTAAAGATTTTAGTAATTTTAACAAACTAAAAACTTGTTTTAACATATTAGAACTCCAAAGACTTGATTATTGACTTTATTTAAATTGATTATATTAATTTTAATTCATTAAAACTATAAACTATAAATTAAGTATAACTTTCTTTTCACATTATAAAATTGAAATAAATCTTTTATATTGATTAAAATACTTTTACAATTGAGAGAGAAACTTGTTTGAAATAAAAAATAGTTTTTAAAATTTTATTGACTAAATAATTGTTTCAAATTCTTTAGTTTTAGAGTTAATATAGTAAATTACATTATATGTTGCTTCATTATTGTGCTAAATTATTTTTTAAGTAATGTTATTTTTGTAAGTGTGTTTGATTAAGTTATCAAGTTATTACTGTGATAAAGTTTCACAAATTGTGATACTAAAATCTTATAGGATTCAAGGTATTATTTTTTAGTGTTTTATTCTTGTTTTTTAAGAATTTTGTAAAAATTTAAAATTAAAAAATTAACTTGATATGGATAGCTTGAGAAGTGAAGGTTATTCTTTTAAAAGAATGAACCAATATAAATATGTTATTATTACATATTTTCTATTGCTCAAATAACCTTCAAAACTTGTAAAAAAAAAAGAGTCTAGTTTTACATTTTGATTATTTAATAAAAATTAATCATAAATTGCTCATAATTTCATTCACTCTAAGAAAATATTAAATGTAGGAAGAGTTTGTTTAGTGACCAATAAGAGCATTTGTGGCAATATAGATAACAAAGTAACATAAAAAGGGAGAATTGTAGTAAGAAACTATAACAACACAAGAAATAAGAGAATTTGTTTAAACAAAGTGAGGGCTTATTTGTTTAAAATGGGAATTAATTCCCTTATCATGATTCATGCCCATGTTCTAATGCAAAATCAGTTGCGATTAATTTGGATAAAAACCCCACTTATCACTTATGTTCAACAATTTAAACATAAGACTGTAAATTTATATAATAATAAAAAACAAATTTTCTTAATTTAATCAACTGTCATGTTACTTCACATGATGATAAAATTTTAATTAAAAAATATAATGTTTTTTTAATATAAAATCAATTAGTAATAATAATAATACAAGATAATATATATCCTTCCATTTAACGAAAAAAAATCAAACAACATAAATTTAATAAAAAATATAAATATTTTAAGTATTTAATGTAATAAAATTTAATTTATAAAAACTTAATTAAAAACATTTAAATTTATTAAAAACTAAAATTTAATTAAATACAATAATTATAAATAAAATTAATATTTAAATGGTTGGCTAAAAGGAATGGCGGCTATTCAATCAATTTATTTTTCTATAATTTCTTAAATAATTTATGTTAATAACTTTTGTAATTAAAATTATGACATAAATCTTTAGGGGTTAATAAAGTTGTTTTTTCAAACACATTTTGAAGTCGTATGAAACCTTGATTTTATAGCATGTCCAAATTTTAACCTGAAATAATTTTTCAAAATTTTAAATTTCATGAAAAAGTATGTCAATAAAAATAAATTTTTATTCTGATTTTTATAGAGTAAATATTATTATTATTATTAAAACTTTTAGTAGAACAGAAGCTAAGGTATCGCAGGATTGGACACGTGGCATGGTTATAGCGTCCTGTTTGGCGGTCTCGAAATTACAAGAAATCTGTGTTTTTTACAGTGTCACAATCATGTCAATGGCTGCGACTCTCGCAGTTGTAAGAAATCCCATTTTCCACACTCCCCATTACCAACTCAATAAGCACTTAACCGCACCCTCTTCCTTACGCCTCCTCAATTTCGCAAAGGTAACGACACATCACATTTCACAACATCTTGTATTGTTTTTCCAGCATCATGTGCATGTCGCAAGCATACCGTTTGTTGCTGTATCATAACGTAAAACCCTTTTATTTACTTATTATTGGATTGGATGTTAGATGGAAGGAAGTGAGATCAGCGAGGAAGTGGGTGAGGATTTGAGAGCCAAGAAGAAAATTTTTGTTGCTGGAGCCACTGGTAGCACAGGGAAAAGAATCGTTGAGCAGTTGCTGGCAAAGGGTTTTTCTGTTAAGGCTGGGGTTAGAGATTTGGACAAGGCCAGGTCCTCCCTTTCCTCTGCCAACCCATCTCTTCAAATTGTAAGCTTTTCCTCTATCTTATTGCTACATTAAACTATTCAAATCCCACTTTTTTCGTGTAGAGAAATGCTAGGAACACTCTATTGTAGACACCTTTTCTGATTGGTTGGAATTAATTGAAAATCACAAAATTTGATGGATCTCAAAACTTATTTAACTGCTCTCTTTCTCGATTTTGTAGTTTCCAATAAATTTTGACCCATACTAGAGTATGTCAGTATCATTCCTTTTAAGTGTATATGAACGTGTTGGTGTGTATGTGATGCAGGTAAAAGCTGATGTCACAGAGGGGTCTGATAAGCTAGCTGAAGCCATTGGTGATGATTCAGAAGCAGTGGTATGTGCCACAGGCTTTCGGCCGGGGTGGGATTTGCTTGCTCCATGGAAGGTTTGTCAAAATTTTGTTGATGTCTTGGTAGTATACTAGAATGTTTAAAGTACAAGTAATCGTTTTGTTATGTTAGTATGACTCACTTTTCATATCTGTCCTTGGTTTGGTTTAGAAGAAATATAGGTTGCAGTAATTCAGGTTGACTGTTGTGCTAAACACATTCAGTGATCCAGAATCTATCATGGTAGAAGTTACTTAAATGCTTCGTAGGACAGATTGTGCATGTTTTTGTAGAGTGTGTTATTGTTTATTTAAACTTGAAACAATCGATTCCCTTGGCCTATTCCCCTTGTTTTTTGGATATGAAACTTTGGAAGTAATCTAACGTAACATGGATCTTCGTTTCTTCCATGTCTTTATTCTGCACTTTGGTTCATGTTTTACCTTTTGTTTAGTAACTGACATCATTAAGGATATTAGTAGTGGGAATGGAGGATGTTGATGGAGAGCTATTAGAATCTTTTTCATTTGCTTAGATTTTCAAACTTGTATTTGACCATGTGCTTTCATTTGTGGAATTTTTAAGACTTTCACCTGGGAAGGGATAGCTTGGTTATATCCCTAATTTGAAATGTTATTCGTCCTCTAAAGAAGTCATTATAAACTAATTATATTACGAGAAAATCACCAACAATGCAAAACATTATTGCAGGGTGAGTGGATTATTCAGTCTCTTGGTATCATTCAGTGCTTTATTATAATAAAGTGCTATTTGTGCAGGTTGACAATTTTGGTACTGTAAACCTTGTCGAGGCATGCAGGAAACGTAATGTCAACAGATTCATTCTTATCAGTTCCATTTTAGTAAATGGAGCAGCTATGGGACAGCTACTCAATCCGGCTTACATCTTTCTTAATGTTTTTGGACTCACCTTAGTAGCAAAACTGCAGGCGGAGAATTATATCAGGAAATCTGGCATAAACTACACAATTATAAGACCAGGCGGTTTGAGAAATGATCCTCCAACTGGAAATGTAGTTATGGAGCCAGAGGTTGTGCCTACATTTCTGACTTTCTGTTACATTTCCTTAGTAGAATCTCAAGTTTATATTTTGTGGAACAACTGTTGAGTTATTTAAAATCCTTGTGTACCAGGACACCCTTTATGAAGGTTCCATATCCAGAGATCAAGTTGCGGAAGTAGCTGTGGAGGCATTGGCTTATCCTGAGGCATCTTATAAAGTTGTGGAAATTGTGTCTCGCCCAGATGCTGCTAAGCGTTCATACCATGACCTTTTTGGTTCCATAAGGCAGCAATAATTTCTGAGTTTATGACTTGATTGCAGATTAACGATTTTTTTTCTCTGTTATTTCGCTTTGTGGTGGCCAATGTGTATCTTAACTGTGTTCCATTTGTGTTGCTTCATTCAATTGGCATGCTAGAGTAATGTTGTAAATATTTCAGTATATCTTTTATTTTATTATCTCCCACTCTCCTCCGATTAAAGGTGAGTAGATAATTCACCTTGAGCACTATAGAAGATAAGGCTACTTTTGTTTAGCTAATTTAATTAAGACATGTTTGGAGCATGCACTTAATAAGCTCTTACAAAACGAGAGTTATAGTCACTCGTAAGCTTGACTGAAAGCTTATTGAAATTTGAAATAAGTTCAAAAGAGCTTATTTTGACAGTGTTTTTCATTAAGTTTATTAAAATCAGAGCTTGCAAGTCAAATATTCATGATTTGAAATATGCCCCTTCAATTGTCTCCTTAATTTTTCAGTTGAAGCCTATTCAAGTTAGCTGAAAATACACTTCAGGATTGTGGTTACCTAGTTAAGGCATTAGGATGACACGGAGAAGCTTGGCTTTCGTTCTCGTTGGAGCTGCCTTCTGGACACAGCAGGATTTCTTCTCTTTTCTCTTAATTTGTTTTGAAGTTTGTTGAAGGAATTCTATAGAAAGAGTGATCTAATATATTAACAGAAGATTAGGTTCTTTGCTTCTACACTTGTTTATATTATAATATTTGAAAACCCCACCAAATAGATACTTAATGCTTAGTCTGTCCGGCCAAGATCCTTAGCCTTTTTCTTTTAGATTTCTCCTCCTGAAATCCATCTCTATTTGTTCCCAAACCAACAACTTACGTATATACATTGTAATTGACAAATGCAATTGCTTTTGCTTTCTTTCGCACAAACTTGATGTGTACCACCTAGTAGAAATAGTGATAGCAAAAAATGCCAAAATGAGCAAGGACTCCTGGACCCATTTAGCTACTTTGATACTGATGGTAGTAATAAGCAGCTACTCTTTTAGACATTTATGTTTCATTTTCACTGGATAGCATTTCATTTGTGTAACAGTTTTTCTTAACTTGAGCACTTGCTTGCTCTGATGCACGTATATTTTAAAGTTGGCGACGTACTTGTAACATGTTCTTGTGTGTATTCTATGACTGTCTATATCAGAACATGAATATTTTATATTTTAACCTCCTCATAACCTGAATCATAATACATTTATCAAATTTGGCTACATAATGTGTGTTTAATAAGCTTTGAAGGAGATTAAAGACTAGCAATAATAATACCATAAAATATAAATATAAACTATATTGAGAAAAAAAAAAGGAATGAAACAGACAGAAAAATATGCAAGTTAGCTTGCCTGAGGTTCAGTGTCCATGTCTCGTGTTTAAAACATTTGCTGTATTACAAGTAAAGGAAACATTACATAGATGGTTGATAAATGTTGTGAAAACACCAATTTCTCTGAGCATTACGTTACATGGATGAATTCCAGATCCCAACTCTGTTTCAGCAAACATCAACCCACAGAAAATAAAGAATTAAATCATGTAATTAAATCATAATACTCTTCTCAGGTGAACCTAGCAACCACAAAAGCAAAGACTACAAAAACAGCTTGGGCACAAAGATGAACTCCTGCGCTTTCCATTGGTGCGGGTGGAATAGCAGTAACATCTTCTACCACATTTTCTGCCACACAACTGTGAGCAAAAGCCAACATAGCTATAATGTAGCAAGTGAGAACTAGAGCAGTCTTGCAGCTCTCCATTTTTGTACCAGCCATCACTTGATTAATAACTACTATTTGGCCAGTGTTTATAAATAGTTGTGAATGATGAAAATAGTGGAACACCACAAGTCATTTTATAGTCAGGATTTGAGACAAATGCGCCATTTTGAGGTGTAATATGTAGTTGAAACAGTAAACACAATGATCTGAGAGTGTGGGGGGTTAATAATAATGTTTTGTCTCCCTCACCTTAAACAATTAGGGTGCCTACACTGTATAACGGTGCTGAGTTAGAAGTATGTAATAAGCTTTTGAAGCGTAAACATTAAGCATGCAAAGAAATAACTATAATTAAACTAGAGGATTATCAATAGCTAAACAAAAAGAAAGACCAAAAAAGTATGATAAAGCAGAGCTACAACATATAGCTTGGGGTGACAGTGTGTACGTGTTGTGATCTTATGGAGCAATTGTTAAACTTTGAGCACTGGAACACCGTGTTATGTTATGAGGGCCACTTTAGCTGGCATAACATAACCGTGTTCAACTTTTAACTGATAAAAAAGTAGCATGGCTTGTTGTTTACAGTTCAACCCTGAACTATCTCAAATTTTTTTATTTTGATTCATATATTAAAATAGAAGTTGTATCTAAGTCTTGATCTTTTACAATTTTTATAATTCGGTTCTTCGTGTTACTTTTTTTCAATGCATTCTTGGAGTTAGTTAAATGGCTATAAACTTTTTTTTGGATTAATTTCAGTCACTAAACTAATTCTAGAAATCCAAATAAAAATTATAGACTATTAAGTATGTAAATTAAAATAATTTAGTTAAAGGACCCGATTAGAAAGTTTCAAAAACACTTGATACAATAATAAACCTAAAATTAATGAGCATGTTAGAAAGATATATCTCGTGAAGAGTTGGTCAACTTTAAAGTGAGAACCAATTAAAAATCGAAGATCTTTTGTTTAAACTTCAATGTTTTTTATTGTTATCTAATTGTCACATATTTTGTGGAATCCAAATTATTTCAGGGTTTCTTTTATAATTGGAAAATTTAGTTAAAAACTTTGTTAAAATATGTAATCTATGATTTAGTTAACAACAATGACTCCGTGGCCCAATGGATAAGGCGCTGGTCTACGGAACCAGAGATTCTGGGTTCGATCCCCAGCGGAGTCGTTTTAATAAAAATTTATGCTTTTTATATTTTAAAAATTTAGATATATATAATATTATATTCGCATTAACAAATATAAGTCAGGATGGCCGAGTGGTCTAAGGCGCCAGACTCAAGTTCTGGTCTTCGAAAGAGGGCGTGGGTTCAAATCCCACTTCTGACAATCTTTTTTTTCCTTTGCGATAATTTTAAAAACTTGCTGATTAATATTTACCAATTATTAATTAGCTTAAAATATATAAAATGATTTTGCTCCGTTATTGATTTTTAAATTGAAATTCGAATCAATCCTTTAAATACAATTTTCATAGGTTTCGATTTTTAAGACTCCTAATATCCCTCATGAATAATTTTAACTACATATATATTTCAACATTTCATCTTTTTTACCTTAAAAGTATCAATAAGAATAAAGAGCAAATGTTTGAATCACCAAAATTTTGCATTAACTTGAAGAAGATATTTTATTAATTAGCTTGTACATAGAGATAATTTTTATTATATTTATATGCATGGTTGAAGAATCATTTCCGTGACCAACAAAACTATGAATAATGCAACAGTTTGACAGGTTTTGTAAGAAACAATGTTTTGGACTTTGTGCTTTCAAACAGATAATCCAAATTCATTTCTTTTAACAATCAATTTTGGCCATTTACAATTTTTTCATTTCATTTTCTGAGTGTGAATATCCAAATTCAACCTAATTTCCAGAGTTCAACAGAGTCACTCACAGGCACACACTCAATGGCTTCCCAAGAACATCACCACCACCACCACCACCACCACCACGATCACGACCATCATCATGATGGTGGAGAGGGAGAGAGGAATTCATGGGTAGGTAAGGATGGGAGGGTGTACCACAGCCACGATGGTTTGGCGCCGCATTCTCACGAACCCATCTACTCTCCCGGCTTCTTCAGCAGAAGAGCACCTCCTCTTAACAGGAATTTCAACGAAAGAGCCTTCACTATCGGAATTGGTGGACCGGTCGGCACCGGGTCGGTCCCACCCTCTTCTCTTTCTTTTCCACTGCACCTTCTTTATCTCTGTATGCAACCCTTTCAAAACTTAAGCCCTTTGGCAGTGCAGGAAAACAGCTCTCATGTTGGCCCTTTGTGAATTCCTGCGGGATAACTACAGTCTCGCAGCTGTGAGTTTTTCCACTTTCTTTCCTTCCAATTTTATTCTTAATTTGACAAAATGAAGAAATGTGCTTGCTTTCTTGCTTGTTTCAGGTGACAAATGATATATTCACTAAGGAGGATGGTGAGTTCTTGGTGAAACACAAAGCTCTTCCAGAAGAAAGGATACGCGCCGTGGAAACTGGGGGCTGCCCACACGCTGCTATTCGGGAGGACATTAGTATTAATCTTGGACCACTGGAAGAGCTTTCTAATCTCTTCAAAGCAGATATACTTCTTTGTGAATCTGGGGGAGGTATTTCTATTTTTAGCTAATTTTTATTTAGTTACTACAACTTAATTACATTGCTTTCTTTTAATCATGGATTCTCATGTATACTATGTGTGAAAAACTTTGTGCTTGGTTTGAAAATTAAACTCTTGGTTACTATGTTTAGAATCTAGTTAACACGTTTTGGATGATATTTTTTCTATAAACACGTTTAAGAGAAGAAAATAAAAGGAAAGATTAAAATAATTTTGAACAAGCTAAACGAGTGTTTCTATGAATTAGTTATGAGCTTACATATGTCATTGTTTTTTAAATTAAGTTAGATCCCAAGAGATTTGGATATTCACTTGAGTTTCCATCTTCTGCAGATAATCTGGCTGCCAATTTCAGCAGGGAATTGGCTGACTACATCATTTACATAATAGATGTGTCTGGTGGTGATAAAATTCCTCGGAAAGGTGGTCCTGGAATCACACAAGCCGATCTCCTTGTAGGTGCTATTTGCATAGATCTTGCATTGTTCTTGTCACAGATCCATCAATACTTATATACAATCCTTGTTGCAAGATTTTAGAATATGATTATGGAACTGGTTGGACTTCATTCCAGGTGATAAACAAGACTGACCTTGCTCCAGCTATTGGGGCTGATTTAGCTGTCATGCAGCGGGATGCTTTGCGGATGAGAGATGGAGGACCATTTGTCTTTGCACAGGTTAGTTAAGTATCTTATTTGTTGGAATAATGGTGTTATAAATTTTAATTGTGGCTTAATATACATAAACCCGATGGTATATCCAAGTTTCAGCTTTTCACTTAGGCTTGCTGTGTTCATTTTTGCTATATTTGCATGCTTTGTGGCACTAAATATACAGAAGTGAACATTCTATTAGCAATGCAGTGCTTTCTTTTCAATGTTATTTTTCAAGTTACTATGCTTGCTTATAATGTCTGGGTGTTTGTCACACTTGATGAGTTAAAGCAGATGATTTTTCACGAAATAAAAAAATAAAGATAAAAGAAGTACTCAACTTCTGTCTGTAATTACAAAGCATTAGTTAAGGAACCATTAATATGAAATAAATGGCCTAACCTTAAAGTCACTTGCAGACATAAAACCAAGGAACATCTTACCTTTGTGACTTTGGTTTTTTATTGCATTTTTCTCTTGTTTAAACAAACTTAGGCCTATTGGTTTACACCAGGAATTAGTTCTCCACATCATGCACATGTTCTAATGCAAACTCTGGTTACGATTAATTGGATACAAATCCCAATTATGCTCAACAGTTTAAAATTATTGTAGTGTGTGTGATTCACTTCCTTTTAACATTGAGGTAACAACAAAGATGGTTGTGAGCTGCACCATATTCAACCCACCGTTCTCCCTATAAAGCACTGGACTCTTTTTTCAGCTTTCCAATTTTTCATCCTAATCAAACTGATTTTTAGCACCCATAATCAGTATCTTTATTATGGGTCTTGAACTACAATCCTTTAATTTTTCACTCCTTTCCTTCTTAACTTGATTTACATATCTATGTGCAGGTGAAACATAAGGTTGGAGTAGAAGAAATTGTGAATCATGTCTTACAGGCATGGGAAACAACAACAGGCAATAAACGTCATTAAGGTTTCTTTGTAAAGCGGTTTCCTTTATGTTATATATTCTGATAGCATGTTGAGAAACAACTTCCGAAACATGATGTTCAAGTGGTGGACTTTACCTCTTAGGTTGTGTCTGTTCCTTCATGTTACAATAACAACTTCATCAACATGTTACTGCTTGGACGTAATCTGTATGTGCCTCTATTTTTGTGGTAAACTCCCTGTTGGTGCATTCGTTTAGGAAGGAAAAATGTTTACTATGGAAATTATTCGGTGCATGCTAGGAGCTAGTTCAATAAAATATGGAAATTATCTTGATCTTGATAAGAGTTTGAGTATGATTCTCTCAATTCAATGTCGGCTAAGCTGAGTTTCTCTATTCAGAATCAACCTCTCTAACAATAGAAATCTATCTATTAGTTCACTCTAATATATTCTTCTGTCTTGCTTCGTACAACACTAATTTGAAGCCATAAATTAGAATTACGAAAAGGTGTAGTAATGTTTTAGTCTCTGAACTTTTGAGTGAATTCAATTTTGGTTCTCCAATTTTCTTTAAAAAAATATTTTTTTAGTCTCTTATATTTGAAAAAAATATGATTTTCATTCCTTAATATTAAATTTGATAGACTAAAACACTTTTTTAAAAATTTATTTTAGTCCAAATTTAGTAATTAGAGACTAAAATCATATTTTTGTTTTCAAACTTGAGAAATTAAGATGAATATTTTTAAATTTCAGAGGCTAAAACCGTATTAACTAAAAACATAATTAATTAAGTAAAAAAAAGTATTAACTTGAATTTGTTTTTTCTTTCTATATCAAGAATAATTTATTGATGAAAGAAGCAAAGAATATGTAGAGGGAAGTTCTTTAGATTTAATCAAATAGGGGTGGGGAAGGGGCAGCACAATAAACTTGGGCAATTACTATATGCACCTCCCTTTGTTAGTATGATACCTCCTGCATCATTTACTTTTCCAAAACTATCCTCTTTCTGGAAACACATTTCTGAAAATTGCCACTCCACATGTAAACCTATCAAGCTGGTTTCCATCGCAATGGTGCGCTGGGTTGAAGAAATATATAGGAGAGATAAAGTTAATTAAAAGGAGGTCTTTTTGTTTGTAAGCTTGATAAAAAAATTAAACTTTTATTCTTTTGGTTTTGGAATCTGTTATCAATTTATATAGTAAAAGTAAAGAATCTGTATTATCTCATCTAAACAGAAGTACCAATTCTAGTTTCAAAATATTTTTTGACTGATTTCAAAATTAATTAAAGTTGAAGATTTTCAAATATAGTTTTTAACAAAAACTGATTTCAAATATTTTTATTGAGAAACAGATGTTAAATAAATACACAAACGAAGCAAATTTTATTTTAAAAAAAAAAAAGATTTGAGAAAAAAAAATCATTTTAAAATAGAAAATAATATTAGAAATTATAAAATGAAAATATAGAAAACTCATATAAGAAAGTGTTTAGAAATTAGTTTGTGATTAATGTAGAAATAGTATGATATATTTAGTGAAAAGTTAGAATCTGAGAAAAGAAAGTAAAGGGAATTTTAAGAATTATAATTGATGTGATGGTGATATTGACTTGATGCCAAATCTTTGAAAACAATGGCAGTGTAATGATTGCCATTATTATTCAACCTTTATTGCCATTATTATTATTCACTGTAATGGTGATATATATGTTCAATGCTCTGCCACAAACTATACCACTTCCTTCTAAAATAGACTCAACCTATCTTCACAAAATTCTCCATTTTAATAATCTTATTTCTTTTTTTTATGAGCAACATATATTTTAGTAGTGCTTTTTCACTCTGCAAAATACTCTTTTAAAATTGATTATTTTGATCACGTCACTTATTTCACCCAGGCTCATATCATCATATACAAGACATAAAAAAAACAATCCTTTTTAAATGATTTAGGTTCTTATTTATGTGATTAGTTAAACAGATAAGCAAATAAAACTAAGCAGACAAATATATTTAACTATTCCAAACAATATCAAGTATTAAAATGTTTTAACTTAAAGTACTTAATATTGTAAAAAAAATAAAAATAAAAATCCATTAATAAAATATTTGTATAAAATATGTTGTTCGTTATTATTATATATGCAACATATTATCATTAGAGTTGAATTTTAAACCAACTGAAAATTCAAAACATGTTAGTATTTATAAAGATAAATCTTAATTTATTCTGAGTTATTCCTGCTTATAATAATATATGTAATTATATATATATATATATATATATATAGCCACGTTTAAAATAAAATCTAATTTAATGAGTTAATAATATATTTTAAAATCAAATGTGCTTGAAATTTTTTTGAAACTTACTCATTAATAAAAAATTTATTTTATTGCAATTTAATCAACAAAATCACATAATAATTTAGTCTTTAAGTATAAAGATACTTAACTCTCAACCGGACTTTCCGTGTGAGAAAAATCAATTGTAATATAAGTAGCATTACTACAAAATAATAATTTATTAACAGCTAAATTAACTATGTAAAAAGTTAAATATATATGTTTTTCTAAAAGTTAAATATATATGTTTTTCTAAGTTACATTCATGTACGTAAGTATTGTTAGGTCACACCTTGATGTTTTCAAATTTTTGTATAAATTAAGGTAAAAAAATTCATATACTTCCAATTTTCTTTTCTCTATATACTTAACTAATGAAATAAATATGTTAAATATAATTATTAAAATATTAGGAAACATAATTAAATAAAAACATGATTTATATTTTCATAATTATTAAAATATTAGGAAACATAATTAAATAAAAACATGATTTATATTTTCATAATTGTATTACATATATAAATGTTTAAAAGAGAATTTATGTCAATGAGATATAATGCATCTAGGTAGAAAAATGTACAATAGAATAATAAAGTTATCAACTTTAAAAATTATGTTGTTCGAGAACACTTAGAAAGATCTTTGTCTTAAATATAGTAATATAGTTAAAAGTTAAATTACAAGAACATCTTTAACTTTTGTTATATCATCATGAACATCATTAACAAGTATTCTATTATTAGAAGGTATATCCTCATTTTGATGTTGGGCAACATCCTAAATAATGAACAAAAGTTAATAAAACACTAATAGAATTAATTTAATAAAAAAATAAACCTAACTTAATACCTAGGTTCATATAACAACTGTCTTGACCAAATGCCAAATTTTACTCATTGTCTCCTCTTTTAGATGAGCCTTTGTATTGAATACAAACACTCCAACAATAACTTTAGTTTCATCAACTACTTCCATGTTCTATTTAGTTCTAAAGGGACATTGGGGATGATTAACCATCCCTCAACTTCTTGTCCAATTACCACTAAGGATCATCTTCAACATATTTCTTGCAGACACATCAATGTGAGCATATTCTACTAAGGGATCTAAAGGAACATAACTCTCCTAGTGCTCACTCCAACAACCTCAAGTACCATATAAGATGTTGCTTAAGTCTATTATTGAGAATGAACAAGGATTCAAATTTCTTATCAAGCCCAAAGACTCTCATATTTGATTGAATATGTGTTCAAATTGCATCTTCTTATCTTTTGTAAGATCTCTTGGCTCAAAGAGTAATTATTGTTCCCTTAAGATGGTTCCCAAAATAATCACCAAAGTCCCAACCGCTGCAAATATATTCATAATCTTTTAAAATTCTTATAACATTTTGTATTGATTTTCAAAGTAAAAAAAAATAAAAGTGATAACTTATAATGCATCAAAGTCAAGTATGTATCAGAAAAAAATATAAAATATTGTGAACTAAAATTCTATCAAATTAATAATAAACTTTACACATTAATAAACTATAGAATATGATTTTTTCCAAACTTCTATATATACAACTCAAAATTCAATACAAATTATTAATATTTAATTATTTAAATAAAAAAGTAAAATTCATTCATGGCTATATGAATAGAAAATTAAATATTAATAAAATTTCTAAAATAACTATAATATATCAATTAAACATACATTTATTTCGATCTAAAAATTAAAGATACATATATTTTTAATTACTAAAGTATTTCAGAAGAAAAGTTGAGTCAATATCACGATGACAATGGAATGAAAGTGGAACTAAAATAATTTAGTCGTACATATCTTAAATGTTTTTAAAGAATATTAAGGATTTAATAGAAGGGACTAAGATATTTTAGTTTTGTAAATTTTAAATATTTTTAAAAATTCTGAAAAAGGAAGAGGTTTTTTTCCCTTGAACTAAATTGAAGTTTACATATAACAAAAAAAAGGGTACAATTACCTGGCCACTAAACATTTGGCCATTGGAAATAATTTGAAAGCATTGGGTCAAACTTTTAATGAGGACATCACTCATCAAAGCAACACTACATGTGAGGTTAGCACAAACTAAGGACGAAATAGTCAAAATATTTTGTTAAAGATAATAAGAAGTGATTATGTTCCTGTGAAATATCATGTCTTGAATTAGAAAAGATAAAGTCTATTTGGATCATTTTTATAGATTGAAAGAGACTAATCTCATGTGGAGCGAAGAACGACCTTAACACAGATCAAAGTATTGGGGAGAAAAACACAATGTTTTGTAGGTTTTGTCAACAGTGAAACAGAATGTCTCTGTCGCTATAAACATGTGTCACAATCTATAAAAAAAAATAGGTATGTATTATTTGTGAAAAAAGATGGTTTAATCATTACTTTTATTCGTCATGGGAGTTTTGTAGTGAAATTGAGTGATGTTCAATTATAATTAGACTTTGTTAAGTGGATGTTGGTGTCTTGTCATTCTACTCACTTAGATCATTTCAATATTTTGAATTTTTTTACGAATTAATGTTATGTTTGTATTAAGGTGAGTCACAGGCCGATAGAAAAAAAAAATGAAAGTTAGGCTAGAATGAATGAGATTACCATTTTTTTTTTCAAGTTACACTGCAAAGAGTCATATGGTTTTATTATCTACAAACTTTTTTTCATATATGAATGATAGAGATTCTTGATCAAGACTATATAATAAAATCACGTGAATGTTTTATTTTTTTAGTGTTATTGTATTTTTTTTAATCTGTACATAGAATTAGATATAAAATAAATTTTTTAATATATATTTTACATATAATTGTGTCTTTATTTATTACAAAAATATAAAAGATAAGATAAATTTATTACACTAGAAAATTCTAAATATTCTAACAATATGAAGTTATTAGTTATGATTTGAGTGTTGTAATTAATTACTTTTAACCTATTTTAATAAATTACATTTTTTAAAGCAACATTTATTTTATATTATTAAATAAATTATTTATAAATTTCATTAAATCAAATATGAGTTTAAATTATTCAATCAGCGAGTTTAGTCATTGCTTCCTCCAATATCTGAAAAACTTTTTCATGTGACTCTACTAGAATAATTTTTTTTTTCAAGTAATACACACTTTTTTACTTGATTGTATAAATAAGATATTTAATTGTAGTTCAGAATTCAATTTCTGGAAATCAAATTCTGATAGTTTCTTTTTCTTTCTTTTCAGAAAAATTGTAAAAAAAAATAAGAAAGTAAAATGAGAATACAGCTCTAGAATAATCGAATCGAATTTTAATTTATTTTCTAGTACCCAAAACAATTGTACAAATTTAAGAATTCGATGTTAGAAAACTTGAATTTTTAAACTTAGCATTTTTATCTATCTCAATAACAGATACAATTATCATAAAAAATAAAAGAATCTTGCTGTGAAAAAATCAGAAGAATTATCTAGCGCAGAAAAGACTTGGGAGTTACAAAAAAAATTCTTAATTCTAAAATAATTTAAGTCTTGTTTTTATCGAAGCCAAAAGTATTAAATATATCAATGAAAGATGGTATTTTGAAAATTCGGTTTCCATACACAACCATCTTATAATAATAATAATATAACTAATAAAGAAATTTAAAAATTTATATTATTATAATTACACATAAAATGGACTTTCAAAATATCATTATGTATACCAATTTAACCGCGCGTCTGTCATGGTTCATACATGCATGGTTGATTCTGTGGCCTTTAAAGGGAGAAGATATGTTGTTATATATGAACTACTTAGAACTAGATTAGACAACTAATGACGTTGGTTAATTTTTCTGAACAAATGAAAGAAAGCAAGCAATAATTGAAGTAAAGAAGAGAATGGGTAGGAGTGATGATGTCTGTTAATGTTGTCCACTTTATTAGCTTTACAAAATGTCCGCGTCATGTCCTCAAGTCAAGTGCATTCGTATATAGGTTTTTGACCTCTTTCTTTCTCAATTCAACACCTCCATGACATGCTACGCAAACCCCACCTTCAAATTCAGGAACTATAACCACTCATTTCTAAATACTTCCAATATCTACATTCAACTAACCCATGTTGGATTTTTCCCTATTAAGCACCATCGCACTTTAGTTAGTATATTCATATTGCATCTCATCCTTTTGTAAAGCTTCTTCTACAAAAAGTAGAGGACTGAAGTCCTTCACCACACTTTAAAAGCTCCCTTAGCCAACCCAAAAAACAATCATATCTAAAGCATCATTGCCTTCAAAACTCAGAGAGAGAGAGAGAGAGAGAGAGCTTAAGGAGAGTTATTTGTAGGCTCAGTCTCCCTCTTGTTGGGTTGGGAGAATGCATACCCTTTGGAAACCAGTGCACATTGTTGTGGCTTCATTTTATGTTTCTCTTCTTCTATTCAGTGACTGCATGGCCTTTGAGGAGGGGAATCACTCTAGTAGCCACAAGAACACAAATAACGAAGTTTACAAGGTAATACCTATTTCTTTGTAGTTTCATTTATAATTTTCTTCATGTTCATCTGCTTCTTCTTCACCAAACCAATGCCCTTACTATTTAAGCAGTCATCAAAGATAACTATCCATCTTTTTCTCTCTTTGTTTTTCTCATGCAAGAAAGTAATTAAATATTTGATCATCACAAATTAAGGACTAGTAAACATTATTTGTATGGCTATAACAACCACATTTTATTATATTAGGTAAATCAGCAGAAGACATCTGATATTGCAGTACATGGATTACTCCTGTGGGCTTCAACCGGGTTTCTAATGCCACTAGGAATACTTATCATCAGAGGGTCCATTAAAGCAGAACCGGGATCTAGAAGAAGTAAAGTGCTCTTCTATCTCCATGTTGGTTTTCAGGTCATATCTCTTCTATTTGTTCTAGTAAAAGTTATTCATACTTTAGTATGCAAATTATATACATGTAGGAAAGTATAGTAGCATGAGTGGAGCTAACTAATCTTGACCCTTCCACCATGTATAAATAGTCAAGATTGGTTTTACTCATGCCAAATCTTGACCATAAGATTGATTTGATATTACTTCTCTCACCTCTCACGTTATTGGTTACCGTTAATACTAAAAATATTAACGTTTATAAGAAGTTAAAAGTATAAGTTTGTTAATACTCACATCTAGTGCCAATGGACACTGACATTCATTATGTTGAACCGTTGATTATGTTGTAGAAACTTAAAAAATAGGAGGGGTGGTAATATAGGTAAGTAGGCTCTAGAGTATAAGATGTTTCTTGAAAGTTACATCATGCCATCATTAAGTCTTGATCTTTGTTTTACAACATAATCATAACTTACTTTAACTTTAGTAGTGGAGTGTACAGAGCTTTTTTTGATGATCTATTTTCTTTTCGACCACAGTTTTATATTGCTTTTGATTTGTTTTGGTTAACCACTATGTCATGATTATAATTTGAATTGAACTAATTAGGAGTTATTATACATCGAAAGTCGATGTGAACTTTCTGTTCTTTGAAGGCTGTATATACCTGTGACTTGTTGCCTTTACATTGCTTTGGTTCCTTTAAATTAACAACAATATTTTGATCATCAACAAACTAAACTAGTTAGGAATTTATATACATTAAAGTTACATGTGAGTTTCTGTTCTAATTTGGGTGCAGTATATGCATGTAACCTTTTGCCTTTAAATCTTCATTGTTCACAGTCTAACATTTCATCTAACAGATGCTTTCAGTACTTCTTGCCACAGTTGGAGCTGCTATGTCCCTGAAAAAGTTTGAAAATTCATTTGATAACAACCATCAAAAGTTAGGCCTGGCACTTTATGGTGCTATATTGGTGCAAGGCTTGATTGGATTTTTCAGACCACACAGGTTGATTTCATTTAAAATTTCACCTCTTTTTACAAACATTAATCCAAACAGCAGCACCCATTTTCTATGTATTTATGAAAGAACTTTAATTTTCAAAGGATGATTTTATATTGTTGCAATCTTAATGTTATATAATTTCTAATTGAGTTTGCAGGGGAAAGAAAGAGAGGAGTTACTGGTACTTAATACATTGGATACTAGGGACAATAGTTTCTCTTGTGGGGATCATCAACATTTACACCGGTTTGAAAGCCTACCATAAGAGAACCTTAAAAAGCACCACACTTTGGACTATCCTTTTCACTGTGGAAGTCACTTTCATTGGATTAGTTTACCTCTTCCAAGACAAATTGGAATATATGAAAAAGCAAGGAGTGATTAGAGGAAGTGAGTCGTCAATTTTGTCATCTAACCAAGACATTCCTCAAAGCCAAACTCAAAAGGAGTTGTTACCAGTTGCATGTGGAAGAAAGAGAAATGCACTTGAGAATTTGTTTGACTAATATGAGACTCTCTCTTTAGCTAATTACATTTTTTAGAGGGTATTGGCTTGTTTTCACTTTAGTTTTTGGTGCCTGCACTTTATGCAAGTGGGAGGTGGTTTTATGAAGATAGAGTGCATTCATCAAAAGGTGAAGTTTGATTGGTGTATGTTAATCTCTTTTCTTATTTTTCTATGCACATTCTTTCACATGTATTACGAATATTATAAGTGTGCGTGTGGATACTGACCACAGAATGTATAGACAATTGTGGAAGCAGTCTGTGAACTTGAAACTTTTATTTGAATATGATTTTGGAAACCTTTATAATTATAATTTTCTTTTGTTTAGATTTTGCAACACAAATATTGAGTGGCATATCTTAAGGGTGACAGAATCACAATACTTCAAACGAAAGCCTAGGTGGTGTTGTTCATCTACTTCCTTCACTTATTCATGAGTTAGCAATCATGAATACTTTCAATTCAAGCACTCTACGACATTATAACTGTTCTTAAATTGATGACATAACTCACAGGGCTATCTTAGACAAGTTTCCCATAAATATTCTTAAAAAATAAAACAAAATTAAACTTTATACTCAAAAATTAGTTCATTAAAATTACCAAGCGGGGATAGCTCAGTTGGGAGAGCGTCAGACTGAAGATCTGAAGGTCGCGTGTTCGATCCACGCTCACCGCATTTTTTATTTTTTTATTTTTTTATTTACTATCTAATAAATCAATGACGCGTGTCACTTTGAGGAACATGCGGTTCACATAAATGAATAAATTATATTTTTATTCGAAAAAAACATTACTTACATAAATTTTCTTCTTGAAACTAAAAAATAATATCTTACATTTATTTTTTTTAGTAAATAATTTATCTTTTAATAGAAAATAAAAAAATCCAATAACATTTAAAAAAGTTAAGTTGAATGTATATATAAAACAACTACACCTAAAAATATCTACTAATAATAGTGATACAACATCTTTTAAGTTAGTCTTTAGAAATGAAAAAAAATTAAAAAAATAGAAAAAGACAAAAATTGATCTAAAAGATCTTAATAACTATTGAAAATAGTATAATTATAAGAAAAAAATTTATACTAGATTAAGGAATCAAAATCACGTAACCAATAAAGTTAAGAATTATGCCTATTTAAAAAGTAACTTGGTGTTGATAGTTATTTCTTGGTAATAACCATATAATGAATGAATATTGAATTCTAGTTGCTACTTTCATATATGTTTGTAATCAGATTGGTTAGCCACATTTGTAAATTTTAAAGGTGATAACATATTGGTGGACAATAATGTTTCATGCATAACAATTAGTTTAAAATTGAATGAATTATGACTTAATTTGAATATATGTTTGGAGCATAAGAAGAACCTTATATATTTTGAAACCTTAGATATAAAGGAGATATAAATGTTAAGTTGAGAGTGAGTAATGAAGATGAAGGAGATGAGTGGTGTGTTGTGAGGTAATGAAATTTTAATTTTCTTTAAGGATAGTCTGTACTAACATTTGAAGTTTCAACTATCCAAAATGACACCTTTGTTGATAATATTTTATGAAACATGCACTTGGAACATGTGAGTGTTGTGGTATGGATATCTTTTCCAAATATACTACATAACCAAAAGGTGCTAGTTTTCCCATTTTATGTTTGGAAAGCAACATAGAAATAACATTCCAGTAAGGTTTCACAAGAAGAAAGTTACATTGGACTACATCCGTGCTGATTGTTGGGGGTCATAAAATGTTCCATCATTATGAGGTGTATTTTCTCTTTATAATTGATTATTATTCAAGGTTTACTTTGGTGTTCATGACATAACAAGAATCAAAATCCTTTGAGAAGTTTAAGTTAGATGATCATAATGCTTAGACAGATCGAGAAAATGGTCAAACATCTAAGAATGATCTAAAGTCTTACTCTAAGGAGTTTAATAACTTTTTTAGAGAGAAAGATGTTACGTGACATTTTATTGTCCATTACACTCCACAATAGAATGAAGTGGCTAAAAGATCTTGTTGCAGAAGACAATGGGCATGTTGTTGAATTATGAATCATTGTTTATTTACATCCATTGATTTCAAGTTGAGATGTGGTTGGACAAACCTATTGACTACTCAATATTGAAGGTGTTTGAGAGTCCTACTCAATATAATGTAAATGAAGGTAAAATTGGAAGATGGTTCTTGTTGGCTACAAGAGTAGAGTGAAAGACTTCAAAGTATGGTCATTGTATGAGAAACAAATGATTGTTACTAGAGTGGTTGTGTTTGATGAAGTCTTTATGATTCATATTAAGCTTAAGAAGGCATAAAAGTAAGAGTTTGGAGAATTAAAGAGAAAATAAAAATACGTGGAGTTCTCTTTCTAAGTATAACTTCAAGTTGTAGATTTTTAGGAGTAGATAATATGATGACGGGAGTGATATATTATCTAATAACAAATAATCATTGTATACATTTTAGTTAGTTAGTTATGATTTTGTTTGTAATTCTTACTAAGTTATAATTGATTTGTGTGTTCTTTATATGGGTGAATTTTACATATCTCTAATTGATGCAAACTAAAATGCTTATTCTTTTTCTAGTTTTGTGTTTGTTCTTTATCTTGATTTAGTGTGATTCACAATTTAATTTGCATACTAAATTTGACACTTAGTGCACAACAAAACAAAAAATACAAAAAGATTTTTTAGCTAACATCTAGTGAAAATTAGTCCTATTGCACCCTATTGTTATTGGTTGAGAAAATCCTGACCAATGTGTATTGGAAAACAACTTTAGCCTATATTAGCGAGAAAATAGTCTTAACATGTTAATAAAAAAATAACTCCTATCAATATCAACTTAAATAACCTTAACTTATATTGGTGAAAATAGATTTTCTCTATTATCAATTAAGAAACCTGACTAATATTGACGAAAAAATAGTATTACTAATGTTAGTTGAGAAAACCTTAACCTATGTTGACAAAATAAAAAACTTTGGTCAATGTTGGTTTAAGAAACTCAATTTATATCAAATAAAAAATAACTGCAATTAATGTCAATAAAACTAATTGTGTTTAACATCCATCGAAAAATACTATTAATGATAACAAGAAAATGCTTAATAATGTTGACTAGGAAATAATACTAGCAAATATAAAAAAAAGTAATTTTGGTAAAGTTCCTTAAAAAATAAACACAATCTACTTTAATATAAAAGAAATTGTGCCAAATATTAATAAAAAAAATGATGTCAAGATGTCAACGTTATGAATTTAACTTAGTCGACAATATTTTAGTCTTAGATGAAAAGTTGATATCTTAATCACATCGAGACAACAACAATTTGATGAAGTCAAAAAATAAGTAAAAAAAAACAAATAAATTATAAAAGAAATAATAAAAAAACTTCAAATTTTCATTTCATATATGAAATTTAAAATTTTATTATTTTAAATACTCAAACAACTTTCGTAAATTTACATAATTTTAATTTATTTTAAAATTTCTTATTCAAACAATACATTTTATTATAAAATATTTCAAATTCTCTATAAAAAAAATTATCATTTAAATTTTTTCATTTGAAAAATACTTTCAATATAAAAAATAAATAAAAATATTAATACGTTATGTTTTCAGTTGACGATGATCAAAACTATTTTTAATCTAAATTTGTCAAAATTTTTTCTTTATATTAACTCATGTTATATTTTGATAATGTTAACATCCATCCAACACAACCCGAACCCAAACGTACCTCAAGGAAAAGAAATAATCTCAATAATAATAATCATTAAAAAAGATCTTAACTTATACTGTCAATTAATATAGTCTCAATATTGATAAAAAATTTGGACGACATTAATAACAAAAAGTAACCTTACAAATATTAAAAAATAACTCTAAACTATATTGTTGATAAAAACTGCGAGTTGATGTTGGTAAAAATAGAAGGGCCGATTTAAGATAAACTGAAAATAATTCCAATTTACATGAAGAATAATAATTTGGACAATATCAATAGAAAAATAATGTAAAAGGACGTAATTATAAGATATGATTATAATTTGAAATAATTAATTACTTTAAGAAATTTGTAAAATTTATTTCAGGGGGAGTTAAAACCTATTGTCAGAAGTGGGATTTGAACCCACGCCCTCTTTCGAAGACCAGAACTTGAGTCTGGCGCCTTAGACCACTCGGCCATCCTGACTCTATTGGCTAAATAACATGTAAAATTATTTATATTAATTTTAATATAAAAAGTATATTAAATAAAAAAGGTTTTCCTGCAGGAGACAGTACAGTATCAATTCATCCTTTGGCGCCTATCTTCACAAGGCAATCACCGCTCCCAGAATCGTTTGAGTTTTTAATTTTAACAATTGTTTCTCACATCGTCAAATTCTTCATTTGAAAACCCTATTATTAGGAATCATAACCACAGTGCGATCCAGTGTTCTATGTTTATTTTTCGTTTAAGTTTGAGGCTCATACACGACCTTGTTCCTCTCTTAATTTCAGAATCGCTCATTCAGTTTGACCTTTGAAGTTCGTATACTCAGTGTTATTGCCCTTCTACTTCGGGTATGGTCCTGCTTCTCGCATTTAGTGTAACAATCAAAGTTTGGAACTTTGTTGAGGAAGATTGAACATAATACTCATTAGGTTTTCCATTTTGTCAGTTCTTATTTGCGTAATTGTATGCGATTAGAATTTGGTTTTTTTTTTTTTTATAATTGTATTCTTTGAGTCTATTCTTATTTTGTGTTTTGTTCCTGGCGTAACACTCAAGGTTGGGTGAGAAGGGAGGAAAAGGAGAAACGCGAAAATGTTTTTCCATATAGTACTGGAGCGAAATATGCAGCTTCATCCACGCTACTTTGGTCGTAACCTTCGTGATAATCTTGTTTCCAAGCTAATGAAAGATGTGGAAGGCACTTGCAGGTGTTTTCTTCATTAATATATTTTCTTCATCGTGCTTAAATGGAAAAGAAAAAGAAAATATGTATTTTTAATTATTGGATAATAATTCGGAAATGTTAGTTAGTAACTGTATCTTCTGATTTTATTGCATGCCAAGCATATAATTTAGATCATGGAACAACAAAGCACTTTTCTCTAACTGACTGCTTTGAACCTTGGATGGATTTAACATTTGGATTTTCAACTATTCCTGCAGTGGTCGACATGGATTTGTGGTGGCAGTTACAGGGATAGAAAACATAGGGAAAGGGTTAATTCGTGATGGAACAGGGTTTGTGACATTTCCAGTTAAGTACCAATGTGTTGTCTTCAGACCATTTAAAGGGGAGATCTTGGAAGCTGTTGTTACCATGGTGAACAAGGTTTTGTACAGTTCCTTTCACTTTCGAGTAATGAAGCTGTGTAACTCTAATTTGGGGAGATTGTGTTTATGGCGGTTGAGTTCTGTTTGTGCAGATGGGATTTTTTGCTGAAGCTGGACCTGTACAAATCTTTGTTTCCAACCACGTAAGTTTTTGTACTTATAACGTGATATTATATTTAAAAGGTTGATAGTATTGATCTTCATGTCAAACACTAAATCTAAAATTATGTGTCCTTTATTATTCCTGTCATTGGAATTTGTCTTTTATAATGTGTTATATCTAAAAGGATTATTCAATCGTTCATCATGTTAAACACTAAAATTATGTGTCCTTTTATTATTCTTGTAATTGGAATGCCATGGAAGTTTTAGAATTCGAAAGCTAAAATTATGTTTTTCATTTATTGTTGTTGCTATGGGAATGCAATGCAAGTTATTGGCTATTTCACAATATTGCAAATGAGGCTTTTTGGGATATCCACCACCTTCAAAAGTACTTCGCAACCCCAAAATTCTCGGATAGGGACTTGGGATAGGGAGAATGCCTGAATTATTTTGGGCTACGATAGGATGACTACATATATATAGCTTCATTTCTAATCTATATTTTATTTAATGTGTATTGGCTAGCTATTTCCTAATTTCTCTTTATCTATGGGTGGGAAAATGCAGGAGTGAAAAATAAGAATGATATAACCATCTGATGTTTTCTTTTATATATGAATGCTGTCTCTTAGAATTTGGGCTTTAGGATACAACACAACCTCACAAAATTGGTTTGTAATGTGAGAATTGCCTAATCCTTATAATAAGACTAGTACGGTCATGTCGCTAGGTTATTTGTGAGTAAGCACATCTGCTCACCCAACACATTGAAGTGCTGGAGGCTGTACTGGAGGCTACCCAAAGAGGGTGCAATTGAGGAGGGTCAGGAGTGATTACAATTCAGGCAATTTTGCTAACTTTAAGTTGTAATGGGAGCTTTGATTCCCCTAGAATTCTTTTTGCCTTCCTCCTTTTTGATACAGTTTGTTGATAAGATCGACATCAGTTATACTGGGATGACTGGTGACATGGCATGCAAGCCATCTAAAATTCTAAATCATAATGGGTGTGCTTTATTCTTACCATACATCTCAAACCATTACAACTTTTCCTATTTTGTCATTAAATTAAAGTAGATTATGGCAATACTTCGCAACTGAAAAGTTTCAACATGTAATTGTAGTTTTTTATACATATATTTGTTTGTTGAAACCCTTTTTTCCCCCTTTTAGTTGATTCCGGATGATATGGAGTTCCAGTCTGGGGACATGCCAAATTACACTACTTCAGATGGATCTGTATGTATCATTTATTACTTCCCCAATGGAAAAAGAAGAGAAAAAAATCATTTTATATTTTTTGTTTGTTATGTTTTATTTGATTATTATGGGTTATGTTTTTGTCTTAATTAATTGGTTTTTTGCAGGTTAAGATTCAAAAAGATAGTGAAGTGAGACTAAAGATAATTGGGACTCGAGTGGATGCTACTGAAATTGTATGCCTATATATTATACCTTACAATTTATTTTGTTGAATGCTGTTAATTTAAGCTCCATCAGTTTTATGTAAATTCTGTTTTTAGAAATTTAAAATAATAGAAAGAGTTTTAGCTCTGTAAAGGATATAGCTTTTTTTTTCCTGCATATTTCTTCACTATTACAAATGCCTCTGAAAAGACTTTTCAGTTTGCTAATTTTAATGCTTAGCTCATGACTATCTTTGTAGTAGTTTGTGAATATAATGAAAGTGGTGATGTTTTTACATCTCTGGAATGCTAATTTATACTCTGTTTGCTGGTACTTTACTCTGTTGCTAACTCGTGTCACTGTTTAAACTTAACCCTTCTCCAAAGGAATCAACATGGAATTTTTTACCAAGCAAAGTTTCTAGCTATCATGGGGATATTTGTGGTATGCGAAGAAGCATTGCTACTCCATGCTGCAGCTTTACTTTGTTAGTAAACTCTTGTATGTCGGGAGAAAAATTATGATTAGATGTTCTGCAGTTACTGTATGCAATGAGAATGATAATATTTTTACCACCTTGTTGATGTCACATGTTGCCTGCATTGTTCCTATCATGATTATCTTGTACTTCGTGTGTGAAAGAACTCATGATGCTGATGGCCTTGTAAAACTAATATCAGTTTTAGCAAGCATATGATACTAGGTTGTATGCTATTAAAGTTTTAATACTCCTGCACGTGCTTGGTCTGTGTTTTCCTTCCCTTCAGTTGTAGTGCTATAGATATGAACTTTGCAAATGTTTAGTTTTTAAAATAACAAGTACAGAGATACAAATCACTTTTCCATTTGCATGTTGAATATTTATCTAGTTTTAAATTTCAATGTTTTTAAGAACTCACTTGTGTAATATAATGCGTTTTCTTTTGGCAGTTCTGCATAGGTACCATAAAAGATGATTTCTTGGGTGTGATCAACGACCCTGCTACAGTTTAAATACCCCTTTCTGTAATCTTCTATCGGATATTAGTTTGCATGACTTGGGTTTTTCCACCTTGAATCCTCCAAGGATAATATGTTGTATTACTCGATTGTTGAAAGTACCAAGTCGTTAATATTTTATACCAGGATTAGTATTCAACTCCCACTAGTAACTTTGGGAAATTACAACGAGCTAGATAACCTTTTCCTGTACCATTTCCAAACTATTGTTGGTAGCCAGTAAAATATATAAAATCCTGCGGGCACAGTATAACTCAGTGTCAGGTACATGCTAAATTTGTGAAAGAAATTGTGTAGGTACTGTTCTCCGCTTCTAAGTTAGTTGGGGTTGTGAAGCAACCTCTAGCCTATGGCAATAGACGCAAAGTTAGTAGATGCCTCATAAACAGAGGTTGTATCATAGTGGTTCTGCATACATATGGATTGGTGTTAAAAGATCTGTGCCTTTTGAGCCTACACTTATACGACGAGGCAATATTCAGTGTTAGATGTCACTAATAGCATCAAATTTAGAGGAAATTGCGTTTTTCTTTTTATTTCATATATTGCTCGATATTTTTTAGATTTGCAGAAAACTTTCTTATTTATTTTATCATTATTTTGACGTTTTTTCATATATTGTACTAATCTTCTTTATTGTTTTGAATAATGCTATTACTTATATCCTTGTAAAAATATTGTTATAAGTATTAAGAAAACAAAATTATCATATAGAATTTGATTTTTTTTTCTAAAATGTAGAGAATTTTATTTTAATTTATTCTAAAATTTAATTCATGATTCATGATTGTCTGGTAACTGCGTGTAGGAGTATTTATAGAAACAACTTGGGAAGAGTTTATTTTAATTTCTATTTGGTCCAAAATTCTTGAGATTATTTATTGAAATTTATTCACTACCTGATTATATATCAATCTTACTACTATGAGAAATTAAACTATATAGTTGAAGAAATGCAACAGAAAAAAAATATTGTAGAATTAAGATGATTGAAGATATAACTTCAATCTGTTATAAATTACCACGGTCGATAGGAATGAAACGAAATATTTGATGTCCCATTCTATCCTACCTCGAGTTCAGTTCGGGGTCGTATTTTCCCACCTGATTATGTTTACCCTTAAATTGAATAAATAATAGGTTAAAAACAATAAATCGTAAGTAGAACTTAGCTTGAAGGCTTCAATAATAACTGAAAATATCATATAGAACCAAAATGTGGATCTTAGTAATTATTTTTTTAGTTTATGCTATTTTCACTATATATTAAAAAGAGAAGCACATAAAAGTGAAGAAGACAGTTTCAGGTTTCAAATAACAAATTTGAAGCTAAGTGCTAAGAATCTTTTTCTTCCCTTCATTCTTAGCTACTTTAGGATCTTCGAAAAATATCACCACTATTCTTAAGTTTCACACATCTTCAAACAATAACGTCATTTAGTAAAAAGAGTTAAGAAAAGGGAATTTATTTATAAAAATGAATGGAAGCAAAAAGGGCAGAATAGTCCTGTTAAACTGTAGCAAGTTGTCAGTTGTTCTTTCTTAATTGAGGAATTTTTCTTTATTGACACTTGCCTTTACATTTTGTTAAAAGATAAATCCAATTAAGAAGTTCTATTTTTTCTTTGATTTATTACTTGAACTTTCTTTATCAAATAATTATTCACTGTTTGCTTTGGGGGAATTATTGACGAGACCCCACATGGAGGCAAGATACTGCTGGCACCTGCTGCAACAACTTCCATTTTCATGCAACAAATCTGGTTCTGCCCTCACAGTTTTTCTTGTCATGGATAATTTTTTGGCAATGGACACATCACTTGGCTTGATATTGTGTCTGTACTCCACAGTCACTTGTTCAAACACTTCAACCTGAAACATGTTCAGCTTCAGCTTGGGGTTCATGTGGTCTCTAACAAATGCAAAAGCTAACTGGTCTCGTGGGTTAAAAGCCTCCAACTCATTGAACATAAGACAGGAGAATAGATTACTGCTTACTCCATGCTTCCTCAGGATCAGTGCGCTGTCTGGCACATCTACCAATTGTATTGATTCCTTAATAATCATTCAGATAATGGTTTCAAATATAAATCGAAAATTTCGAAGAAAGTCATTCATATATGGGATACAACCTTTTCTAAAGTTCAAGGAAAAGTTTTTTGCATTGTTATCTAGTCCTACAAATTGTGAACAGAATTATTTTAACTTGTAAAAAACACTTATTTGGTGGAGAAGTTTTTTAATCAAATCTCTTATATAACTATTACCTTAAAAACTTATATTGGTGATGATTTTTGATAGGTTGAGCATGTAGATAGTTGGTACACAAAACAATAAAGATATTAAAAAAAAAGAAGAATGCAATTACCTGAGGAATATGGCATTTTGGTGGGACTCCATGGCTGCAATCCATTTTCACAGTAGGTCTCCATCTGCATCTTCAAGCCATTCACATCCCACCATTTCTTCCATCTAGCTGTGGCTATTGCTTCTTCCATGGTATGAACAAAATATGGGTGCTTTGATATAGCCATGTCTGCATTCTGAGATATAACAAGTGAATGAATGAGCAACAATGGATCAACCACTAGTTGCAGCTTTGCATCTATCCAAACACTGAATTGAGAATTTGGGAAAAGTCTATGAACTAAATATTTTGGTATAACACCATTCATTGCTGGGTTGTGATACAAATCCTCTTTTGCAACCTTCACAATCTTCCACACACCAATGTTGTATTCACTGGATTTTCTTGAAATTAAGCCATGATATTGGAGCCCTTTGAGGGTAATATCATCTATGAACATGAAGAAGCACACATGTTCTTGTGTTTGGGACCCAAGACCCCTAGGTTGCCGGATCTTGTCGTGGTCATTGAAGATTGCTGAAACTACAACTACACTTTCACACTTTTCCATGTCAATTCGATCTGCATCCAGCAATAGAACGATACAACACGAATTATGATATTAATAGTTCAATGAATACATTTTTAATTTTGATATTACCATATTAATCATTCATAATGTTCTTTTCTTTTCCTCATTAATATTCTTATTTGAATTGGTACATATATTAGACATCGTTAAATTTAGTTAAAAACTTAATCAATTTTTATAATTTTTTCTCCTTTTCTCCGTAAATGTCACATAAATATTATCTATGATCATTTCGTATTTGTTATCTCTGTTATGAACACACGTGACATATCCATCTTATCATACTCATTTGTGTTATTCTTTTTTTTTTTCCAGTTTAATTATTTCTTTTAAACTTCAATATTCACCACCTTAAAATATATTTAGTTAGATGTATAATAGTGTAATAAACCTTTAAATACTTTTATGCCAACAAATCAATTTGTATGAAACATTGAGCATTTTTTTATTATTTTTCTCAGTATTTTATAATTTTGATTATAGATACTTGTATCAGAAACATATGTAATGTCATCTTCTCTTATTTATACTTTCAAGTCGTTCGTTTATTATATATTGTTTTTTTTCACCTTCCCTTATACATTGTTAAACTTCAAATAATAGACCTTTATTTCAAATGTTTATATTCATTATATTTCAATAGTTTATGCTAGTTTCTTATTTTTTTTTTCAATCAAAACTATCTCATTTTACAATATATGTATTTAATAAAAATAATATTTCTTATATTCTTAGTAAGCTAACTCAAGATTTGATCAAACAAGACTCAAGACTACGTACACCTAGCCTTAAAAGAAGTTTTTTTCTTTTTTCTTTTTACTTTTCTTTCGACAAATTCTCTTTTAGTCATTATTTTATCAATATACATATTTTATATAACAAAAACATAAGTTGCACAAATACCTTTTTTTACCATATCTTAATACTTCACTGAAGATAAGAGTGTCTATAATTTTTCACTCATACATAACGAAGGGAGGGAGAGGAACTAACCAGAATCACTAATTGGAAATTTCTTTAAAAACCCACATGGCACTTCCCTGCTATCGTTTTGATGATCAAAATAAGAAAACCTTAAATGGCTACTCAGATTCCCACCGAAGCTATCACCATTCCCCTGCATCTGCATGTACCTCACGTTTCCTGTGGAACATTCAGGGCTCTTGCGCAAATTCTGAATCTCCTTCAAAACATCCCAGTAATCTGAACACAGAAACTAACACCCTTTTACAAAAAGAGGCCATCTTCATCCTACACACAGAAAAAGTGGCCAAACATTTTGTGGGGTCATAACAAGCCTTGGCATTAGTCAATAGTACCTGAAAAATTGATAGGAGAAGAGCAGGTAGAACGTGAGGTTGAGATGGAATACTTGTGCTGTCCATAGGAAGAAGGGTAGGAGAAGAGAGAAGAAGGTTGAATTGGATGAAAAGGGAGTGATCTGAAAAGGCATTTGGACTGAGAGGAAATGACGTAAAGAACAAGGAAGAGAAAGATGAAGAAGAGATAGAACAAAGAGAAACAGAGGAAGACATTTTTGGAGGTTGTTAATGTTATTAGGTTCCCCATCAAGTGTTTTTCATGGATTTCTCTTCACTTTGAGTTTTTGCTTTGATTATAGAACTATAGATAAAGGAGTGATGTAATGATAAGATATTCATTGTTCCATTAAGTTAAGACCCACACACATTCATTCACGGGCTATGGGACCTTCTTGTGAGGTAGTTGTACTTCCATCACAAACTTTTATCACACAAGGAGCTTCTCCATTGTTATAATGAAGTAGATAAATTAAACCTCAAGCACTTATGTATGAATTTAATTGAAATGTAATTTCTGCTTAACTTGAGAGTGCTTGATTTTTTTTCTCTTATTCTAGTTTTTAGAAGCTATTTTTCAGAGAATGAAGTACAAAATCAAAACAGTATAACTAAGAGTAGGAAATCAAAATAATTTAGAATGTTCTACTTCTCTTTTTATTTTTAAAAAGGTTTAAATTAATTTTTGATCCCATAGTTTTTGAAATCTGCCCTATAAAAAAATCTTTTCAAAATGAATCTATTTTATTCTAAAACAATATATCGTGTAATTACTAAAAAAATTATTATCGCATTTTTCATCATAAAAATATTAAAAATTATAATTAAATAATATTATTAATATTTCACGTGAATAAGTAACGACTAATATATTGTTATAATTTATGGGCAAGTCAACATTTTTTTTAGAAATTAAAAAAAAAATGTGGGCTTAGATTCTTTGTTTATTCTTATAGTTTGTCAATGCATTTTTCATCCTTATTACATTTTAAGAGCACAATTGGTCCCTATAAAATTTTAACAGCAAATTTCGTCCTATAGATTTATAAAGTAAATTTTTTTGTGTAACATAATATATCATATAATTGCTGCACGAAAATGTTAACATATTGTTTTGTAATAATAATATTAAAGTTTATCATTGAAAATTACTGTAATTATTTTATATGAATAAGTAATATTGTCATCAAATTGAAAAAAAATATGAACAATGAATTAATATTGTTTAATCTAATAAAATTAAATGATTAAACACACAATTAATTACACACAAAAATTATACAGTTACAAAAAACTATAAAGACATAAAGTGGATTTAAGCAAAAAGATATATTACAATGAAACATAATTACTTAATTTAAAAAAATAAGAATCACTTGTACAATTAAATTTGTATAGAAATAAAAATTGTTGATTTACCAAACTATAAGAATCGAATGGATTTCAACCTTTTAAAAACTAAAAAAGGTGGTATATATTTCTTACAAAATAAAAAGTTTGAAAAGTAGAATTAAACCTGTTCACCATCAATGATTAGTTACATACTGGTTAGAGAAGGTTTTTTGCACTGCTATTTGGTTGCTCAATGGAACTAGTTTTTACAGAGAATCATGTTTACTCTCCCAATTCCATGATTGTTCATTAGCTAGCCTTCAATCAGTCGAAGAAATTATAATAGCCAAACCCGTTCTGCGGATTATGGTCGGGTGAGTGTTCCTTGGTGCTTTCAATCACTCCATATATGTCAGTATCAGGTGGATTCCATTCACAACAAACCCTTAAAGTCTTATAGTCTAATCAAACATTCTTCATTTCATCACTTATTTATAGATTTTATCATGCTTTGAAGGACCATAGTATAATGAAATCTTTGTTTCATTATTAACTTTAAGTAATGTGTGAACTAGCTAGATTTATATGTAATAAATTACTAAGAAAATTTGCTTGTCATATATATAAGATTATTGTCCAAACTGAGAGCACCATGTTGTTGTGAGAGATGAAAGGAGTCAAGAAGCTGCTTTCACCTTTTGAGTAGGCTTTGGTAAAACAAAGATTATTTCTACTATTCAACGAGTATGACTTAGTCAGTAACCCATGAGAGAAAGAACCTAACTTTGATTCTGCCAAAGATAGCTTGAGTATAATCAAGCCACAAAATAGAAATCAATTCCATGATTGACCTAAAAGATTGAATTGTGAGTATAAGTAACGTGCTACCTAAGAGTCAAAGGCCAAAAATAAATAAATAAAACTTTGAGTACACTTGCTTTTCCGCTAACAAGTTTTGGTTCTGACATGATTTTCTTGTTAGGTCTGTTGCTTTAGCTAGTATTGCCAATATTTTTTTGCAGCTTTCTTTTGCAAAGGTGGGGCTTATAATTCAAAGTTGTCTCTGGATATCGATGAATCCTTCAGCATTAATTACCTCTCACAAATTTCCTCAAAATCTAACATGAACTAGAGTATATGATTAGATGCAAATATGCTTAAATTCCACTTCTAAATATTTTAAGAAAGTGAATTCTGCAGAAGAATCTCAAAGTATGTGAACGGTATGTGAAGTGTCATTCAAACATTCTGATTCTATTCTAGTCCTGGTAGATGGGCAAAGAAATTCAAATTTTTTGTCCACAGTAACTTTAAGGAAATCCTCATTCTCTTGTTTTAAGCAAAGATTTATTCCAACAACATGTGATTAGCATGGTGGGGCTAGTAAAGTGACAAAAATACGTTCTCTTGGCTGATGTGTAAAAAGAGGCAAAGAAATTATGCCCACCCTATTTCTGCAGCTTTCTTTCAAAACACAAAATAGATACCTCCCTTCAAACTTTCCTTCACCACAGATGCACTAATTTCATCCTCACGCATTTTGGATTTGCATCATAAATACTAGTTATACATTTGTTGACACATATGCTGCTTATACATACTTTATCCTTCAATAATTTCCATCAGATGGAATCTGCTATTTCCCTACGTTATTGTCCCTTTCCCTACAGCTCCAAAGGATTTCAAGGTGGAGGGTCTGTCAGATTTCGTCACAGGTTTAACCATGCTTCACCTCTTTGTGCCCCTCAATTTTCCACCACCAGACACCCATTTACGCTTTCAGTAGGGCATGCAAGTTGCATGCTTGGAAGATTCTCTCAGCCCTCCCAGAACGAGGGAAGAGGCAACAAATTTTTGAGAGGGATGACAGGAGCTTCTCTTGTGCTGGCATGTGTTCTTGGATTGTTTAGCTTTAAGATGAATCCTAAGCTCACCACAGCTCATGCTTCTTCTTCACCTGGTAGTTTTGATCCATCTTCTATTGAGGGTAACTTTGATCCATCTGAGGTTGAGGGCCAAGGAAGGTTTGCTCTTAAGTCATTGTTGGACATAATGAATGACGCAGAAGTTGCAACTAATGAGAATCTGATAATCCCTTCCCACTTTAACAAGCCTGGACCTAGCCAGAAGGAAATTAACACCCTCAAGGTTTTCTTCTTTTGCTATAATATAATACTAGTTTCAGATTTCGTTGTGAATGAAGTGAAACAGGAAAGGTTGATGCTTCATTTAAAAGAATGAAAAAAATAGTAAGGTCAAAACTAATCTAATAATTGTTAACTAATCTCTTTTGATTCAACATGTGTTGCTTCTTTTGTCATTTTCTTTCAGTCGATTGCTATTGGTCAAAGAAAATCTGGGAAGGGAGATGAAGCACTGAAAACACTGGAAGAACAATACATCAAATGCAAGAATTTGCCAGAGGCAGAAGAGTTCCTTGGATTGGCTTTGGTAGAAGTTTTCATGCTTCAGGTATAAACTAAAGGGAACTAATTAACACTCTTTTCTGTGCACTCTTTGTCATTAACTATCTTTTTTAGTTATTATAATAAAAATCGGTTAACTTTGCTTATATTTAAATAAAAAAAGTTTATTATAACAAAAAATGACCTTCCATACGAGAAAGTCATACTCCCCCAGTTTTTTAATTTATCTATTTATAAACATCTCTTAATTAATGTTAGTTTGTATTCCAATCATATTTTTATATTTACTTATTTTTTAAATATTTTACACAGAAAAATCAAAGTTATGTTAAGAAAAATAAAACATTTTTAACATAAATAAAGATATTAGTTGTAAGTTTTAGTCTATGTATTTCCTTTTCAAGTGAATAAAAAAGAGACAGACCAAGAAGATAAAGAGTTCATTTGAGAAAAAAAATTATTAGTATTTTTAAGAGAAAAAAAATTATTAGTATTTTTAAGAGAAAAAAATAAAAAATATTTTTTCATCAATTGAAATTAGTTTATGCTTACATTTATGTAGTTTGTGTGAACTATAATTTTTAACTTGTGCTAAAGTTAACTTTAAATAAAGAAGCTTATTTTATATATGTCATTTTTTTAGTGAACAATTTTACGGGACTTTATTATTATTATTATATGATACAAAAAATTGAAATATTTGCCAGAAAGCAAATATTAAAAAAGAGAGTGTAGAAAGATAAAATAGTTTGAATGATAGTTGATTGTGTAGGAAAAGTTGGAGGAAGCACGTAAAAGGCTTGACCAGCAAATTGATGAACGGCTTCAATATTCTCAAATATCTCACCGTAAGAAGGCTAATAAGTTAACCCCTAAAGAGGTTAGTCAATTTCATTGCTTTTATATATATATATATATATATATATATATATATATATAATGAATTGATAAAAAAAGATTAATTTTTAATGAGTATGGTATTTCTCATGTTAGCATATGTTCAAAATGATATATACATCTAAAATTTAAGATGCATATCAGGCTATTCATAACAAAATGCTATCATATCTCCATCATACAGAGTTATACTCAAATAATTAAAATTAGAGTACTTAAAATACCATTACTTTGAAGTATTAGAGTTACTTTTCTGAGTCTCTGCATAAAGAGAAAATGGAAGAAAATAAAGAAATAATAGGAAAAAGAGTAATTAAGATTTCTGTTTATATTTCTCAGAAGTGTGAGGAACTATTGAAACTTCAGGATTCTGAGTATGGCCCACGAAAAGTGGGTATAGCTAAAAGGATATTTTACAAGGTTAGTGATGTATCTCAGTGTCTCATTTTGAGTGTTGTTTAACATGAATTGGTTGAAAAAGAATTTGATGAAGAAGTGATTGTGCAGGCCATTGTACACACAATGTTGGAAGACAAGGAAGAATTGAAATGGAGGAGAGGTAATAAGGAAGCACTGGAATGGCGAAAAGCATTCACCAAAATATTTTAATTCCCAAAACTTTCTTTCACTTCAACCACAATTTCTCAATATTTATTCACTGCAGGACACAGTTCTTTTTTCTTCTGTATAAATACTCTACAATCTATTCAAAATTTCACATCATTTACCTCTCATTTTATATTTAATCCATTTCATTCTCTGCAATCGTTAACCTTTTATAATCTTATTAATTTAGTAGCATACAACTTTTACACCATCCCTATTATTTGTGGATATTTAGATACTATGAATCAGATGTTAGAGTTTAACCACTGAACTTAATATCACTATTTTCTGTATATCAATGAAGAATATGGAGTTTTATTCACTTATTCAATTTGTGGGCCTTAGCGAGCCTTCTAGAATGATGGGGCTTCATCAGGTTTTTTAGGCTTTTGCTTCCTGCACCCCATACTTACTAACCACGCCCTATACTAATGGTTAAAAGACTAACATTCCCTTCCACTGCATCTCTGCTATCCTCAATCATGCTTCTCCTTTACCTTGTTTAAATATTAATTTCTGGAAAATTTGTTCTAGAAGATTTTTAGAAAGCTTGTTTCTAAAAAATATTATTTTGAAAAACATTTTATGAAAATGTAATTCTGGAAAACTTGTTCACAAACATTTCTAGGAAGCTTGTTCCAAATAACATGTTGTAAAAACCTTGTTCTAAAATATTTTTGAAAAAAATAATTCAAAAATTGTTATTCAAATAGAATAAGAAAGGTAAAGAGGTCATTTTAAGAAGTATGAGGTAAAGAAAGCAAAAGCCAGTTTTTTATTCTAACTTTTTTTTTTCAAAAACACTTTGATAGATTATGATCTCATAAATTTTACATTTAAATATTTAGTTACTATAGTTAACTTCAACCATTACATTAAATAATGACATAATATGCATATTTATATTGTGAACCCTCCCACCTAACTTAATTTAATTACATTTTACTCATTGAGTTAGTGCACATACTAATATAATGTGATAACCATTTAGTAAAATAATACTTTTGGATATTGATATACTTTTTTATAGTGATTTCGACATGGTAAAAAAATATGAATTATTAAAATGTAATTTATTTCAATATGCAAATACATTAACTACACAGTAGGCAAGTTAAATCATCATTATAAGATGTAAATCTAATAAAATGTAGAATATTAACCTCCAAATTTTGAGCTAAAATTAAATGCAAATGTTTGGTCGTGAAGCCCTTGTCAGAATCAGACATGAATTGGACTAGCCTTATCGGGTCCAACTACCCACAACATATTGTAATTATGTAATGAATGAAACTTCAGAGAGTTTTTCATATTAAGAATAATCACATTAATTTTCTTTTCATTTCTTCCCTAAACGTAATAATAAAATAAAACAATACACTAAAATAAATACGGACACAATTATCATAGGATGGTATGAAATTAATTATAATTTTAATAGGTACTAAGAATTTAATCTAATTTGAATTAAGATATATATGTTCGCTGTCGAAGTAAACAAAATTAAAATAATACAGAAAAAAAATTACATGCAAAAGGATGCTCAAAGAGGTTATAAGATGTTAATAATTCTTTTTATCACATAACTCCTACACAATACACATACGTAAAAAAAAGTTAATTCGAGCTAATAATATCATCTAAAAAGTTTGATACGACTGTTTATAAAGATTTTTTAAAATATTTTTATTCATAATAATGTAATAAGAGAAGTGTGAGTAATAAAAAAAGACAACTAGTTTAGTTCATTTATTTCACTTACATCAATTTTTTAATATGAATTATAAATAGTTTTACTAAACAATTAAATATTGACAAGTATTTTTCATTATCACTTTTAACTTATATAATTATACAAAAAATTTTAAAATTATTTATTAATTTTTTTTTAGTTTAGTAAAAAGTACACAACTGCTCTCAAATCTAAATATCCAGAGTCTTTCTAAGTTATATAATAATAAAATTATTTTCACAAGGTTTCATATTTATAAGTGGATATAAAATACAATCACATTTATCTAGAATCTAGCTTCACACAAATGTGAAGGATACACAATAAAAACACATTCTATTACAAATAATCCAACAAAACAATGTTTCTTAAGCATAAAAGCTTTAAAGAATGATAACATATGCATGTAAATGAGTTTTGCGTGAATGTTTCGTTAAGTCTTTATATATATGACAAGCTTCTATTTATAGGTGTCACAAAAAGATCTGGTATGATTTTATATTTGTTGATTTTGTATTTGTTAATTGTCCTTGGTGTCAAAGCTTTTGAGAATATATGTTTAACTTTTGATTAAAACTTTATCATTATACTGCATTTGTTGAGTAAAATGACATGTTTTATTTGAGTACTATGTTGATCATATTGACCACATTGAAATGAGCATACATCAATGAGTAGATTGTATGTCTGTTAGAATCTTTTTTGAAGTTTGCGAGTCTGGTCCTTTAAAACTTGTAGACAATGTTCTTCAGTGTCCAATATGGTACTAATGTCGTTTGTTGAGATCTTGATAATCTAAAGTTTCAATATTTGATGCTTATAGATGAGTTGTTTAATGTTTCTATATGCAACATTTGAACTTAGGCCGTCTAACAATAACTAATGAGACTTCTCGTGTTTTTTTTTCTTGTTGTCTAGTCTTAAGTTATCTATTGGTGCTTCATAAGATGTCTAATGAAAGACAAACTAAGTTTATTTATACTAGAAGTAATCTTATGTTGATTCACACTTAGTCTTATTTGTTATCAAAACTTAGGATTACTTATTGGTAAATGTATAGATGCGCCTAATTGTCTGTTGATGCTTTATAAGACGTCCAACGAAAGATAAACTGCGTCTATTTCTATTAGAAGTAATCTTATGTTGATTCACACTTGGTCTTATTTATTATCAAAACTTAGGATTACTTGTAGGTACATGTATACATTTACATATAATCGTTTATGCCTTCAATATCCCACATTTTGATTCTGACAAATAATAAGTTTTTGTAGAAAGGAAAGATACATTTCACATTTTTATCTAATTGTTTGCATTTCTTAGTTTTATCAAAAGGGGATTAGAGCTTATTGGATCAAATGATTTTTTAAGATAAAAGTAATTTTTTCATAATTTAAAAAAAAAACTTATTTTGAATAGATGAATATCTATTCTAGTCAATTGATTATACAAATATCTCAATAATAAAATATCAAGGAATAAAAGCAAAAGATATATAAGATAACACTTGTATGGCATTAGAGAAATATAAGGACTTATCATAATATTAAAACATGTTCCATATATGTGCAACAAACAATTAAACTATACAAAGAATCATGTATATAATCTATGTTATGTAACAAATGTGTATGCTTCAACAAAAAATGTAGTTCTATTAATCTAGAAATAGTTTCTTCCTAGTATATTCGTGCCTGATATACATGCCTAGATTTCGACCAATAATTTCCAAGTTTTTTAACTCAAACTCCTTTATCAATAATGAGTTTAACTTCTAAAACTCCACTTTATGCTTAGATGTTATCAACATATCGTCTATGTACACCAAAATGTATATTAAGGAACTATTCCACACCTTATGATAAAATAGGCATCATAAGGGCTTTTAGTGTATCCATAAGAGACAATGAACTCATCAAAGATTTTGTAGCATCACTTTGGATATTACTTCAAACCATACAATGACCTTCGTAGTTTGTAGACTAAATTCTCCTTTCTTAGCTCTTCAAAACTTGTAAGTTGTGACACAATAATATCCTTTTCAATGTTTCCATAGAGGAAAGTGGTCTTTATGTGAAATTGCTCTAATTTCATATTTATGGATGACATATGGGCTAGCAGAGCTTGGATGAATGTAAGTCTAACTACATGTGAAAATATCTTAATATAATATACCATTTCTTTCTTGATATAGCCACTAATAACTAGATGAGTCTTAAACTTGATGGATTCAATATTAAACACATCAAGTGTTTAACTCCATGAACAACATCAAACATTCCAGGGTCACAACTTCCAACTTTTTCCTTGTAGACTCACTTGCATCATACAACCCTTTTCTCTTAGGTATCTCCATCCAATCTGACATTTCATTTTTTAGAAGGGATTGGTATTCATGATGCATATCCACAACTCACTTGTTAGACTCTCCACAAGTAATTACATTACAATATGAACAAGGTTCAATGACACTTCCATGACTCTTCAAATTTCAACTGATTAATATTTTTGGATGGTCTTCTTTCCAAACTATGACTAATGTAACCCTTTAGAATCCCTTTTAATTTTATTAGATGATACTTTAGAAGGTTGCTCTAGTGTTTCGATGATTACATTGTCTACCTCCACTTGTTGATCTTCCACTTTAGATTTACTCCCTTTATATTTTAGTAGAGAATTTTCATTAAAGTAATGTCTTTACTCATAATCACCATATGCTCAAACGATAACTAAATTTTGAACCCTTTCACTCTAGTCTCATAACCCACAAGCATTTCTTTCATGGTTTTAGGTTCTAACTTATCATTGTTTACATTATAATAAGCAAGACACTCAAACACCTTCAAAATAAAGTAATCCACTAGTTTTCCAAACCTCAAATGGAATCTTGAATCCATTAGTTGTAGATGGAAAATGGTTCACCAGTAAGTATGTTGCACGATAACTTTTGTTCAACCTGGATTGAGACAACATACTCCTTGCTCTATCTGACAAGGTCTTGTTCATTCTTTTTAGAATCCAATTTTACTATAGAGTATGACGAACAATATAGTGCCTTACAAGACCTTCGTCTCTATTGAAATTTTCAAACTCCTTAGAGTAGAATTTCAATCCATTATTTACCTTTTGACATTTAACCTTCTTGTCTTCATTATAGTTAAACATAATAATAGACTAATGTTTGAAATGAATGAGAATTTCAAATGTTTGCTTCATTGTGAATACACAAATCATCATTGAATAATCATTAATGATATAGTAGAAATTTTGTGAATTTCAATAAAAAAAACTTTGGAAAGACTTAAACAATCCATATAAACATAGTTCAACATGTCCTTTGTGTTATGCATTCATTTTAGAAATGATCATTTTTTAAAATAAACACAATGCTCAAAGTATAACCTCCATTTGATGGTTACTTAGTAATTCACACTTACACATCACTTCCATTCCTATCTCATTTATGTGGCTTAAAAGTATATTCCACAAAATATTAACAAACTTAAAAATAAGAGACATACAAAATGAAATATATCATAATATAACTTTTTTATGTATTTATATTACCACAAAATTCCTCTTTTTATATACTCACATCACACCACTTTCAACATTGCAAGTAAACCCTCTAACCTCCAATATATGTACTGAAATTTTTGCTTCAATCATAAAATATTATTTTTATTTCTTACATCTAATTAATTGAATAAGTTTCATGGTACCTTGTACAAAAATGTTACGTGTATATGATTTAGTTCAAATTAAAATTAAAAATAAAAAATAAAAAATTTCAAAATAAGACTAAAATTTGCTATTTTTATAAATAAAGGACTAAATGTCAAAATGGGAAAGAATTTAGATTGAGCAAACACAATAAGATGAAAAAAAAAAAAAAAACTAAAATAGAAAAGGACCTATTTGTAGACAAACAAATTATTAAGGTTAAAGTATAATATATATTTAATTTAAAATTAATAGATATAATTTAAATTAATATAAAATAAAATCTGAAATAAAAAATAATCAACAATATAATATTTCACTTAACTATAATTTTTGTTAATTTAAACACCTATATACTAACCTAGATTTAGACTTTTATTAGAACTGATCAAACAGATCACAAATTATAACAATGCATAAAAATGAAATTAAAGATTATGCATTATCTCAACCTTTACCATTCTTTACTTTATTCAACACTATAAGGTCACTTACAATTACCTATACACTCTAGGTTTTTTTCACTCTAACCGAACCACTATTTTTTTTCTAGTTTCTTTCATAGTGATCACAATAAATAGTGGAAATATGTGAAACAATTTATCATCATAAGCCTAGAATTTAGCTAGTCTAAGGTGTAGCTTCACCTAACTTGTTTATTAAACGAGTTAGAATTAGGGTTTTAATTTTTTTAAAATAAGTTCAAGTTTTAGATTTTAAAAGTAAAGCTTATTAGGTGTAATAGGCCAATTTGTTCAATTATATTTTTCTGTTAATAAGAATTATAAATTGGTAACTCTTTTTTCTTTGACGGGTGTGATTAAATAAGTCTATATGTCAAACCAGACTTTTAAGTAGTTTAGACCAAATTTATAAAAGAGACCAAGCTTATCAATTAAATTTTGAAAAAGTTTTCTTAAATAAAAAGTCTAAGTTTTAAAACAAAACCTACTTTGTTTAATAAATCTTTAATTATATTATCTTTCGTTGTTAATAAGAACTAGAGACTGAGCAGTAAAAAAAAAAACTGGAGATGAAAAACGTTTTTTTCTTTCACATTAATAAGTACACATGTCACATCAAATTATAAGTGTTTTTAACTAGTTCTATTAAAGAGACCTATCAAATTCTAATCCACCCAACTTGTTTCCACACCATTATGACAAAGAATAAAGTGTGCCAAATAAGTTAATCTTATTAACTTTATTTATTTTTGCTAATATTCTAAATCTAGAGTTTCCTACTTTCTTATATTTTCTATATAGAAATGTCAAAAAGGCTTTTATAATTTTATATTAATACATTGTTGATTAAGTGACGAACTCTAATAAAAGTATGGGTTAGTAGTGTATATGTCTATACAGATTATAGTTAAGTGACGATTACTTTTTTTTGTTAACGAACTTTTTTGTTGTATATTAATTTTAAATTAAATTTGTATATTATATTTAAGTTTTGAATATTTATTTGTGTTTAAATTGTTAATATTTTTTCTATATAATATAGTTTTTCATGTTAAGTTTGTATAAATATGAAGAGTTTGTAGGTCTTCTGGAAACGCAATAATGCAGGTTGATATATATGATGATCACATTAACATCCTCTTAATGTCAAATGGGACCAGATCGCATTTCTATGTGGTTTTAATATTTTTTTTTTCTTTCTGTTTGTGACACAGAAAAAGTAAAAGATGTAAGATAAGAGGTGCATATGGGAGTGTTTGCCATTAATGTGTTAAAGTTTGAGAATAGGACACTTTTGCTGTCAGATGCAACCACACCCCAAAATAAGAAAGGAATCCAATTTCCTATACCCTACAAATCCAAAGCTTTCTGCCCTAGCCTTTCCATTTATTGCATGATCATTAATATTATATTTATCACTCTCAAAGAACTACTCTTGTCTCTTACTATCCCAGCTACAGTTGCTTTATTTATTATATGTGTATTTTTATTTCTTTCAATCTGTAATTAGGCATTTCAATTAGTTAAACACTTATGGTTTAGAAAAGTAATTTTTAAAATATTATAAGTTATTAATAATAAATTATTTTTAAAAACTTTTAATAATTAAGTTAAACATGTTCTTAGATACATTATTTTATATTTTGATCAACAATATTTAATTATATTCATAACCTGTGAATTTTAATTATAGGCGAGAAGATGAAAGTGGAGGTCAAATATTATTCAAAACACCTAAGAAATGTAGCAAAATAATTACACAAATTATAAATTATATATGATGATAATGAAGACATTGCATTATTAATGACGAAAATAATTGTTTTGATTTTTTACTTTTTATGTATACATATCTTAATTTGACGTTCTAAGATCTGTAATCCTTATTGCAGTAGGAGCAGCAACAAAGCAACCACAATAACTGGATATATAATTGTATTTATCTTTTTATTGTTCTTCATTTGCTTGTGGTGTGGAGTTCCTGTGACCATATATAGGTTATCTTCTTTTTCTTTCCATTTGTGTCCATCGTCCGTTTATCCAAGGCTATGTTTATCTTTTACTGTTAGGCATGCCAACTGCAGCAAGCAACACCTTGTGTCCTAATCAAGGGCCGTATATAACACTACCCTACACCGAACAAATATCTATATATTTCTATATCTATATATATATATACACGAATGTACGTACTTGTCATGTTGTGTATGTCTGATGTATAATATTAAACACTATTGGCTAAAATGTCTCTTTTCTTTGTCTCTACGCCAACTGCATCTTTCTTTCATTCTGCCGTCCCCTAAAGACATAACATCTTCGTACTTGCTTTTATTGTCCAATAATGATTCCACTTGTTTATCTAAAAATGACAAACCATTTTTCTCATCTCAATCTTATCTTTTTAGATTCATGGTATAGACCAATGATCAGCAACGTGCGAAGAGTATCACCCATATGTTTTATTATCTGAATATTATTAATAAGGAGAAGAAAAATATGTCATATATCTTTGTCATTTAAGTCACAATTGTTCTTTTCTCTTTGAACTTACCTTTGGCTTGCAAATTCTTTCTTTTGAGATTGATTCCCTTTAATTTCGGTGCTGAATGATGATTGCTTATATATTATATGATTAAACCAAGAATTCTGAATGAACCACAGCTCAATTAGCTAGCCAACGCAAGAAGATGCCAGTCACTTCAACTTCTTATCATAGTCTCATTGTTTTAAAGTTTGCACACTTTCCTAGATTGACATCGAAGGAAACATTATGGAAAAAACAAATGCAGTACTACAGTTTTGCTGTGAAATAACCTGTGATAATTATGTCTTTTAATTATGTGATTTGAAGTTTAATTAATTTGAAATTTTATGTGTATGGATGGAAGAGTATTTATTGAAAAAAAAATTCTTGAATGAATGTTAATACTATCAAATGAATATGCTCTCTGAGACCAACCTGAGTTCAGCTAAATTTCTTTCGATTAAAGTAAGACTGATAAAACAAAACTTACTTTATGAACTTTTTTATGTTAAGGAATCCTTCTTAACAAATGAAAGTTGTTTCAGTGCGTATTAGCATCTAATATATTAGATGTTAGTCTATGAATTCACACCAAAAGCAAGCAAATAGTGCAAAAACAAGTCTGAAATCTGAATAGCTTATAGCTGATGCTGATTCAAATGGACTTTATGCTAAACAGACTTATTTTATTAATAACTAATAAAGAGTAGTAATTAGAAGAAATGGGACAAAAAAGGTTTTACTAGTTGTCCTCTTTGGGGAAGATGTGCACTTCTAAAGAAGATTTGAAGTGGTTATATGGCTGGGAGGAAAAATATGGTGGTTCTCCTGTACGATGGTTGAAGGAATCAAGCACACGTTTCCTTCATGAGAGACACATTTCGGAATGTAATCTAATGTCGGTGTACCTAATCTAAATTATTCTGCAAAAGGCAATTATTACCCTTCAATAAGTCTATTCTTCTATAAATTTTGATTTTATCGTATGATTTTGTCGACTGTAATTATTTTATAAAATACCGTAAGGAAGATATCTTCAACAAAATGTAAGCATAACTTTATTCAGTACACATTATGTTTTCTCAGACAAATTAGCATTTGCTATTTTGTTAGCAATACTTTGTTTTGTCCCTAGTCTATATGTAGCACAATGAACTGTTACACCATGAATCCCATAGGTTAGTAGCAGTTTGTAAAAGCCTTAGCGAGTTTTCCAAAATTTATGTACAAAAGAATCAACATTTGCAGTATTAGTGGTTAGAATTATTGTGCAAGTTGAAGTTTCACATGAGTAAATTAGGAAGATTCACAATTTTATGATTTTAAAGTTTTAGATTAAATATCATTTCATTATATGTTATAGGATTTACTGTGCTACCATGGGTGGAAATCTCTTCCATATTTCTCTCAAATCTGCCAACATTATACTAAGCATCAAGTTCATATACATACCTTTTTTTTTTGGGTGTGGCTTCACTATTCTCAAAACCATTTTATAATTGCAAACACTACATCAATCAAGGTCTAACCTTCATCAAGATTTTGGCCACAAATTGACCCCAATTTTCTTTAGCAGTTTCATGTTTTTGTAGCTTCACTCTGTAGTTTAACTGCGCATAAGGATACTTCTTGACCTAGAATATGGACTAGATTATCTTGACCTCATTTTCTTGGAAGTAGTTTTAATAATGAACTTATCATTTATACCTATCTCTTAAGACCATGGTGTGGCCATTTTCTCGTTTGATCTTTTAACTCGCCTAAACTTGTGAAAGGGTTTCAATATCTTAATGGTGAAGTTAGTGATTTTGTTTATCATGATATAGTGATCTAGGATAAAAATTTAAATTGTTAGTTATAAATTTAAAGACAATTTATGTATTTACAAATATCTCTTTATTATTAATTTTTAACTTATTATTTTTGAGATGCATTTCACAAACTAACTTGATAATTATCAATTTTATATTATATTTTTCCAAGTCTCCCAATGTTTTAAGAGAATATATAGGACTCGTATGATTTTTAATATAAATAATGTTTGAGACAACGAAATTAATAAAACTAAATCGTTTTAACTGCTAAGATAATTATGAAGTATTATTTTAGTTTCATGTGTGAATAATTGTAAGTCAAGTGTAGTTCTACATTTTTTTTTAATTTAAACATTTTGTATTCATTCTATTACGCCAATGATAAAATTTAAATATTTTTTTAAAATATTTTAAAGAATACGTTAGAACATAAAAATGGAAACGTAATAAATTATTCTGTAACAGATAATGTTGTGCTTTTACATATAATTGGATTATCTTATCGTAATCAATTATTCTAATTAATAATTGATCATATGAAGTTTGAGTTACACAAATAATATATGATAATTAAAAATAGTTAATTAGATTAATCTTATTAAGTTTCCAAATTTAATTGATAGTAAGATATCTACTATCATTAAATATAATCTATGATATCAATTTTATATGAGTTTAAGTAATCTATTCTTATTATAAATATGACCATTTATTTGTAAATTTGGGAGAGTATAAATTGAAAGAAAGGTTGAAAAAAGAAGAAAAAAATAACTCCAAAATTTGATGTTGACTTTATTTGTAAAGTTATGAGAGTACAAGTTGAAAGAAAGGTTGAAAGAGGAAGAAGAAAAACACAACTCTAAAATTTAATGCTCATATAAAGTTAAATATTATATTGAAGAAAAAGAAACAAAAATTTGGATAGTGAAAATTTGAATTTGTTGGTAAAGAAGTTTTCAAAATTTTTGAAATATAAAAATATAAGAACACGTTTTATGCCCAAAACATATTTCAAGAAACAAAAGCAAAGATCAAGTTCTACATGCTATGAATGTGGTAACTCAAGTTACATTAAACATGATTGTCCTTTGTTAATTTTGAAAGAAAAATTTGAAGAGAAGAAAGAAGCAGAAAAATTTCTTAAGAAAAAAATAGCTTATATATTGTATGGGAAGACAATGCTTCTAGATCAAGTGAGCATGAAAAAGAAGAAGTGAATCTTTGTTTAATAGCAGGTGATGAATCATCGAGCAAGAGTATTATAAGTAACTCTACTTTTGAACTTGATGAAAATTATGATCATTTGCATGATGCATTCAATGAATTACATGAAAAAGCAAAAAAAAATTCAAATAATATAATTAAAGGAGAGAAGAGATGATTTGAAAATAGGTTAACACAATTGCAAAAGGAGAATGATAATTTGAAAATTGATATATATTGAGTATTTAGAAATGATTTATGAAATCTCCTTATGGAATTGTAATGAAATTCTCAAAGAGAGAACTCATAATTGTGAGGATTGAAAAAAGCAAGTAACAAAGATCCAAAATTCACATTAAGGAGATCAAATTTTGATGCACTCCTAATTAGGGATGACAAATGAACCTGTCCCTATGGGTATTACTTGAACTCGTCCCAATTTTGATGGAGAATCCCACATTGATTGGATATGAGTATGAGTAATACCCGATTTTTTAAATTGGGTATGGAGACGAGGATGAGAATATACATACTCGCATCGTCTCCACTCCCATATTCGTCCCAATGTCTTATATTCATTCTTGTTTTAAATTACTAAAACACATTTAGTTTATTAAGTAACTTAAAAAACTTATATTAACTTTTCTTTAGTTGTTAGTTTGTAATTTATTTGTAGAACATATATTTGATATATATTTTTTTACTTTTTTATAATTATTTGACCTTTATTTTCAATTCTTATATGATGATTCTCTAATTTGAGATTTATGCAATTATAATTTGTTTATTGATATTTGTTACTGGAAAAAAGAAAATATGTATCACTATGACTTTGAATAATTTATAATATTTCTTTTCTTTTGTTGCAATTTTTACTTTTTTGTAAAATAATTATTTAATTAATATTTGGAATAGCAAAAGGTTAATATGATTATAATCATCACCCGATAGGGATAACTCATACCCAGTGACGATGTGGATAAGACAAATCTCATACCCGTTGTGTATGAGGATAATGATGAAGATGATTTTTTATTGTGGAAATGAGGATGGAGAAGTGAAACTCGTCCCCACTCTGCCCCATTGTCATCCCTACTCCTAATTTCACAAAAGTGTTATAGATAAAATTAAAATTGGTTTTTCATATGAAAAGAAACAAAAAGTTTTCAAAAAACTTTTGAATTTCAGAAAACTATTACATAACCATTTGTTACTTATTTTTATTACTTGAAAAGGGCTCATACATCTAATACATGTTATATTAAAAAAACATGGTGTTCTTAGTGGGAAGTCTATTTGGATTTCCAAATGAAACCACAAGAGTAGTATCCCAAAAAATCTAATATAATTTGGGTACCTAGAAACTTTATTTAATTTGTTTTGCATTTGAATCTTGCTAAGAAATTCCTGTAGCGTCTTGATAGTGGTTGTTCAAGACATATGATAGGTGACTTGGATAAATTCAACAAAATTTCTATAAAGAACAATGATTATGTCACCTATAAAGACAACAATAAAAGAAGGATACTTGAAGTTGAACAAATTCGAAACTCTTCACTAATTATCATTGAAAGTATGTTGCTAATGGAAGGTCTCATTTACTAGGCATTAGTCAACTATGTAATAAAGGTCTTAAGGTAACATTTGAGGTAAATCATTGTTTGATATGTTGTGCAACATCAATTAGGTATTTTGGATGATTTCTACACTCATTAACTACATTTTGTTATATTTGTGCTATTTGGATTATGTTTCTGTGCAATTTAATCAATTATCCTAGTTATAATTGACTATTTTTAACTTCTAGAATTTTCAAACTTATGTAGATAATTGATTATCTCACAATCTAATTTATCTGTCTCTAACTCACTTTCTCTTATTCTTTTACAAACTAATTAAGTTTTTACAATTGGTATCATACTTTCTTGTAAAATTGTGACAAACAAAAAAAATTCATTACATAGATGTTTGCTCCCATGCAGAGTATTTATAATTCCAAATTGGTGGTTGTAATATGCTTTAGTTTTACTAATAAGTTGCATTGTTTTTATCTTGTATCTTCTTTGAAATTATACTTTTTATATGTTTTTATTACTAATATGACATGAATATCGCATGAGTTTCTATAATTCCTATCTACATTTGAATGATTGTTTATTTTACATAATTTCTTTTCATCACTTGATTTTTTTTATACTTTACTTTTTTATCATGTGCAAATATGGAAAAAAGTACTTGTATTAATTATTTGAGGAACCAATGACATGAATTAACAACACCAAAACTAATTTTGGTTGACTACCATGGGGAGATTGTTGATAAAGCATATGGTGTGTTGATTTGATGATGCATGCACCTCCTATTGATGGTTCATTTATCAGGTGTTCATTAATGTAATATGATAAAAAAATATAAAGCATAGTTCATCTTCTAAAATGTTCTTAATCAAAATATAATTTAAAATTAATTTTTTTATCTTTTTGGAAGTAATAATAGATTATGTTATCTTAAAAAAATTTTAAATATGATACGTTTAATAAAAATAATTGATTATTTCAAAAAATAATCAATTATATTATTTTAAATTTATTTATGGAATATATGAATAATGTAATAATCTATTATAATTAATAATAAGTTATTATTTCAGTAGCAACTCCAAATATCTTTAAAAAAATGAATTCTTCTAATTTTTCTCATTTAGAATACTTTTTCATTTTTACCAAAGAGAGTTTTTTAGTTTTTAAAAGTGAGTTTTTTTGGAGTTTTATAAAGAAATGCTCAATATCCAAAAAAATAAGTGATCATGCTACATGTTTTTTATTGTGAATGTGTCACATTAGATGATTTTTTCACTTTTTAAAATCCATCTTTATACTTTGTGTGTAGGTAATTGATTATTTTGTTCCTTTGTATATTATAGGTAATTGAATATTTTCATTTGCAAATCTTCTTAAGAAGTGTTTCAAGAAGTAATTTGTATTTTTTTTCTAATTACGTATGAGTGTTTTATAATTAGATAAATCAAGATTATAGTAAAAATTTTCACTAAAATTATTTAAATTAATTAGATGTAGATTTGGGTAAAATTTAATTAATATAATGTTTCTTCATCTTATTCATATTATTTTAAATTATTTTAGTTTTTGTTAATCATGTACGGATTAACACACAATTTTGATGCATTGCCTCCTTTAACATAATTTTGAAAAGAATTTTTTTAAAAATATAAAAAAATCACTTTTAAAATCAATTCACCCTACTTTTAGTCATTCTTAATTTTGCATATTGCACATATTTTGCCAATTGCAATGGTAAAATTAGTGGACTTAACATGTTAAGAATTAATTCTGATTTAACTAAAATTAAAATTTTAACTAATTAAACTTTATTTTTTACTCGATTCACTCAAGCTTTATTTTTAATTGAAGTTGAAAAGGTCCATTTATTTAAATGTAGTTTGGAATGAGATTTAAACTTCCATTAAGTGATATTTTTTTCACCTTGAACCGTATTATGACAGATTAAGGTAGATAACCCGTTTTTTATTTCTTATTACAAATTTCTTCAAGTTTATTAAGTAAAAATTAATCTTATTTACCATACTAGTTTAACGATCTTTTATACACTGTAAAGCTATACAAAATTTCATGTTACAGGAACAAAAATATCTAATCAGTACCTTAAATTGTTGCTTTCTAAATATCTAATCAAATAATCAAATTAAGTATAAAACTTAAATACGATCCAATTTTAATTTAACATAAATTGGAATCAAATTAAACAAATGTTTTATAATTTTGTTTGTATGGTATTTCGTAATTATAAAACTATTAAATGTTTCTTATAAAAATCGGTAAATTTATCAAAATGGAGATATATTGTATTTTTTTTACAACTATTAATGTATTTATAGTTTCAACTTTACATTATGTCTGTAAATGAATTATATAATTTATGGTTAAAAATTAAAATTATAAAATAATATGATAAACACTTTATCAAAATGTTGTTCTTAATTGTTAATTCTTAATTAAAAATTCAAATTACACTGATTGATTGAAAAAAAGTAGATATAATTTTAGATAGATTTTTAATTAAATTTTAAAATTAGTTCAATTTTAAATATCAGACATGAAGGTTCTATTACCATTTTTTTTTATTTTTGGTTGTTTTCGGACCTTTATAGAATGATGACAATGTTTACCATCTTATCAGTCTGTAAATATAATCAAATCATGTCTGAATGATTTATTTGGTGTTGTACGTCAATCACAAACTGAATCCAATAATTCAAAATTTGGACCAAGCATGAAGAAGGGTCATGCAGCTTTATGTAACCTATTAATTACTTTGTCGGCATAAATTTTTTACCCTTTTTCTTTTTCAGATATTATCACTCCCTCCCCTCCATTATTTACTTTTACATTCATTTATTAAATGTGAAAGATAAACCACATTAAAGGGTTAAAGATATCTATTTATATTTGAAAAATAAAAAATATAATATAAATTTCTATTTTATATCTATTTATTTAACACTTATTTCCCTTTTATTTTCTTGTTTTATTTCATTATATATCTTATAATTTATAACTTTATTTCACTTTTTAAATGTGTATAAGCGTAGATAAATACTTTTGTATTTCATGGATATTTTACAAAAATAATTAAAAAATAATGTATGAGAATTAAATTAAAAGGATGTGATTCTTTAATTAAGTAAAATAAATTCAATTATATTTAGAGATGGTATAAAAATTCGTATTCACAAATATCCGCATATAAATATATAATGAGTATTAAAGGGATATTTGTGAATACGAATTTTTATACCATCTTTAAATATAATTGAATTTATAATGAGTATTAAAGGAATATCTTAAATGAGTATATATGAGTAGTGAATACTAATATTTTAATTACCTACAGTAGATATGTAATTACTCTTCGGATATCCATACTCATTAATTATTATTAATAATTTTAATTTAAATATTTTTAAAAAAATTAAGTGATCAAATTAAAGTTATTGGTAAAAAATATTAATATTAGGATTGTTTAGAGTTTAATTTTATCTATATATGTTTTTTTATTTATTCTCACAAAATTTAAGTTATTTTTTAAAAGATTAATTTTTCAAGATTTATATTTTCTAGTTCAATTTATTTAAATTTCCTTTTTAAAAAGATTAAATTTATTTGTCTAATTTTTTATGAATTTTTAAAATTATTTTTTATCTAAATGTACATTTTAAATAATCTTACTTAAAAGATAAATTAAAAATTTTAGAAAACATCATCGATATTCATGCTACGAGTGATTTTTTTTTTCTTGAATATCCAATGAATAATGTAACAAGTAATGTACAAGTTTTTCTAGACAAATCAGATAACGGGTAAGCACTACCTGTATCCAACCTGACCGGTTATCATTTCTATTTGAACTTACTTTTTTATTATAATTAATTTTTTTATTATGGGTGTTATACTAAGTAAAGCAAAATAAAGAAAGAAAAATAGAGAATATGATATAATAATTTTCTCTTAATAGACTTAAAACTTAGAAAAAAAAAATAGAAAGAGGAGTTGTTTAGATTAAAAGAAAGGGATTGAAAAGTTTATAATATATATAATTGATGTATGAAATAAATTTTTAATATATATTTAAAATTTAATTTTTAAATAATTTTTTTAAAATTATATTTATATAAAAATATTTTTTAAATATAGACTAGAGTTAAAGTAAATTTTAAATTAAAATAAAATATTATTTAAAGAAAAGAAAATTTAATATTTCAAAAATAATAATATATTAAAATAAGTTATTTCATAAAATATAAAATTTAAATTATATAATTTAATTTAATTTAAAACTTTAATATTTTTATTTTAACATTTATTTTGTTAAAAAAAATTATACTTTTATATATAATTTATGATATTATAATATATTAATAATATAGTTATTATATTTAAAAGTTTATATAATATAAACATAAACAATAATAAAATATTTTAAACATGTTGAGTATATAATCTCTGTATCTATTTTAATTTTTTACAAATAGTCTTTACACGATGAAGAAACTTTTTTAACAAATACTTTATATATTTTTTATATTTTTATTTATCTTTCATACTTTTGTTCATTTCTATCTGGTAAACAACTCGATCCAAAAATATTGTAAATGATAAAAACTAATGACATTCATATTGTTTGTTGTTTGTGATAGTAAGTCGGTATAGATATTTTTAAATTAATTTTTTATCTTGAAAATCAATAATATTTATCTAGCTTAATGAAACGAAAATTTGTTTTAAAGAAAAAATAAAATTCTTCTTTTATGAGAATAAAATGATGATACTAGAAAAATTACAATGATAAAAACTTTCTCATAAAAAAATTAAATTTATTTCATATTCGTATTTTATTTTTAATCATATTTTAATATATAATTTATAATAATATATAATAAATATTCTCGGTATATCTCATATTTCTATTTCATCTTTTATTATATTTTAAGATAAAAATAAATTTATAACTATATAATAAAAATATCTTTATTTCATTTTTAATTATATTTAAAAAAATAAATCTATAACTATATAATAGGCATTGTTATATATATATATATATTATACTCTTATTTTATTTTAATTATATTCTAAAATGAAGAAAATTAGTAAAAAGATTCATTTTAATATAATATTATATATTCTTATTTTATTCATAATTATATTTTAAAAATAAAAATAAAATTATTTAAATATTTCAAGCAAAATTATAACTATCTACTTTTTAATATAACTATTATTCTTAAATTTTTTTAATGAATTTCCTGTAACACTTAAATAAAACATTTAGAAATTAGCATATTTACTAAATTTAACTTATTAAAATAAGATATCACAAAAAATACAGTGATGTATTTTTGTTATTATATATTATAATAATATAATATTTAAAATTATATTGACGTAGTTAAGATACTCCAGAGAAATGAAAATATAACTTTTTTTTTTCAATAAAGGGCCAAATTGGTTAGTTAGAATAAGAAGAGAAATAAGATCTTCATGAGTACAAGATGATTTAATTGTTATGTTTTCTTGTTTTGACTAATTTTGGTATTCTCCTTTCTTTACTTGTCTGACAATATTTTTTTCTCTGTACTTAATACTTTCCTTCTCTCCTACTTTAGAAAATAAATTTCTCTCTTAACTTTATTCTTCTATTGTACCCTGGTGCTATTAGTATTTTCACTTTTATTAATTTTTTTTTTACCTTTTCAGGTACAATATTTTTTTTGTGACAACAAAAATTTAGAATTGGTGAGGATTAAACTTGTGTTATGTAAAATAGTACACACATTGTTAAATGTACAAATTTTAATATGATTATGTGTATTATATTATTACATGTTTAATAATTATGTACAATTTTTTTCCAACATTATTATTAGTAATAATAATAATAATAACCATTTTAAATCCCTGCTAATGTTTTTATTAAAAATAATCTCAATGTAGTTGTCCAGTGAAATTTAAATGATTTATGATATAATTTTTTTTTCATACCATTCATTATATGTATCACTTTCTTAATGTTTAAGGGATATTTCAATATCGATTTTGCTTAAGGTAAAATTATTAAGATTAATCACTTCATATGATATATTATAAATTTTAATGTTTGACGACTTAGTTACTATTTTTTCATAAAAAAATTATTTATATGAATTAAGAAAAGATCATATATATATATATATATATATATATATATATATATATATAAACTTAACTTCTAAATAATATGAAATTAACTATTGTCAGAAAATAAAACCTAATACAAATTGGTTATTAATTAAGAATTAAGTGAAAGATGGGAAATCCAACAAGTGATTCTCTATGGTCCTCTCTTCTTCATACCACTGTCTTCTTTTCTTCCTCAAACAAGGTTCCTGCTACCAAGCAAAACACATTCTCTACTCTCCAATACCTTCTCCAGTTTGAGATACATCCAATAATAATCACTAAAACTGAATATCTAAGCATGCATACTTTATATGTAATGTTAATGTTAATAATGTTAATTAATCTCTTCGCTTAATTTCACAAATTTCTCCTTTTTCATGATTGTTATCTAGAGGCCAAAAGGCATTAGTATCATTTTATCAAATTAAAATAAAAGAGAATTGAATTATTAGAAACACAAAATAAGAGAATCGAATTATAAAAACACACAAAAAAAACACGATAGCCTAATAAGTATATAGAAATATATGCATATTCAAATTCTTGCTATTCAATCACAAGTGCTTCCTTCAAGAAATGCAAGCATTTAGTTGGAGTATTCAATAGTAACTTAAACTTTCTTATTAAAAAAAATCACTTCTAATATAGTCTTCCATTGTGAGAATAAAGTTTTTTTTAAAATAGTATAATTTTATTCTTTTAATAGTTGCAATGTTTTAAGTTATTAAGAAAAAAAGTTTCTTATTATATATGATAGGAGACATTAATTTTAGGGGTGACAAAGTGGGTTAGGCCCGACGGGCTGACCCACCAACCCGATAGCATATGGACGGGGCGAGTTAGCATTTTGAACCCGCCAACTCGTATTAATCTGGTTCGTCTAGCCTGTCAACCCGTCGGGTCACAGGCGGGGCGGGACAGGCCAACCCGTTGACCCGCGAAAAAAAATATATTGTACTTTTAAGATGTCATGTCACTATATATATCTTTAATATATTGTTGTAATTACAAAAATTCATTTAAATTGGACACAAACAAAATAGCTGCAAAGAAAAAAATTCAATTTGAAACCAAAGATCCAAAAATAAAATAAAAAACAAAAAAATAGATTTTTCAAAAAAAATGCAAAACAAAACCCGTCAGCCCGCCTTATGACGGGGCGGTTAGAAATTTTGACTCACATCACTGTGGCGGGCCGGACTGGTCCGGCCTGTTTTTGGCGGACTCATGGCGGGACGGACCTAAACGGACTGGGCGGATCTAAACGAGCTGTCCTGTTTTGCCACTCCTAATTAATTCTATAGGAATAACAAATATTTCATTTTTTTAAGTGGTAATATTAGATATTTTCATCATGGGTAGTGATGAAATGATTATATATATATATATATATATATATATATATATATATATATATATATATATATATATATATATGTATGTATATATATGTATGTATATTCTTTATGGGGTGTAAGAATTTGCCTAGCATGTAAATGACCTAATATGTAATATCGTTTTCACTTGCTTTTTTTATTGAAACTTTGGAAGGCCCCTACCTCTCACGTCTTTCCCTACAACCTCATTCTCCAACATATAGAGGTTGTAGTTAAATCCGCATGTTATTGGTGCATCATTTGATAGCAACCTTACACAACATGAAATCTCACAGAACAAAATCACCCATAAAGATTTAGGAAAGTGACTTTGTTCTTTTTCCCTCTTCAACAACTATTGGAGTGTCACTCCAAATTTCATGAACCTCAACAATCTGTTTTTGAAAAGTTAAATGAAAAAACAATATTTGTATGAGAAGATGGGAAACATAGTAGTTGCAATGTATGGTTTCTAGAATTGGTCCCAAAATGATGAGGATATAAAGGGTTGGTGTCACAATTCTTTCCAAATACTGTAATGAGTTTGTCCACCACATACATGTGCATTATTTGTTTTTTCCCCAAAGGATGTGTGGGCATTCCATAATATTTTTTTACTAAGTAAAAAGTATTTTTTTTTCATAAGTAAATGTTGTATGCTATTGTTCAAGGTATATTTTAAGAATTGAGTGATCATACATTTTCGGACAAAAAAAGTATACTCTTTCAATTAATAAAAAATTGTTGTTGATACACTAAGCTATGTTTGATATATTTTTCTATAATTACTTCTAAGTAGAAATATAAACAAAAATTAATTTATTTATAGCTTTTATATATATATATATATATATATATATATATATATATATTAGAAAAATAATACGAGATAATTTTTATAATTAACTTATATTCAACATAGTTGTAATTTATAAAAAATATTTATTTATTAGGCCGCTCAATAATAAAGAGAAAAAATAAGAATAAAAAAATCACATTATAAAAGAATTACTCATATATAATATTTGAATTTAATTAATGTACTTATATTAGTATAACAACAATCTCTCTATATAGAACATAAGGATGATAGAAAATTTCTAAGTCCCTTAAGATAAAGCATTGTCTATTGTCTATGAGAATATAAGAAGTTAATAGACCATTTAATACATTTTAATACTATTAAGAAATTTTGAGTAAATGATCTTCTCTGTTTTATATTAAGTGATCATGATTTAAATCAATATCTTGACTCTAAATTATGGAAGAAATGTAACATCATCTTTATTTATTCTTAAATAAAAATTAATTTACTCTAAGTAATGTTTTAATATCGATATTAGTAAAAAACTTTGTAAACACATTTATAATTTTTTTTTTAAGTTACTTTCACAATCTTAACCTTTCCAACAATAATGGATATTGATTAATAATTTTAGAGGAACCAAAACAATATACTTAAAATTTATATATATATTATTGTCACTAATATAAAAAATAACTATATAATTTAATATAATTTTTACTGTAAAAAAATCAAACCAATTTAAAGGATTGTCTTTCATTACTTCACATTATTGAACTCATGAATAATTAAATCAAAACTAAAATTTTCAATTATTTCTTTTTTTCCATGTAAATAATTGAATTGTTGGGAAGAAATAATCTCTTCCATTCTATTTCATAATCTTGTTTTGATAATCTTAATTCTAGAAAAATGATATTTCTATTATAATTATAAAAACAAAGAATAGTTAAAATAAGACGAATTAGGTAAACAAAAGTAAAATCATCTTATCCTAAAAAATAAACTATAAAAATTTGATTAAATATTGAGATATGTAAGTTATAAAAATGCATAACAATTAAAATTTTATTATGTTCCCAAAAAGAATTTTCATACAAAATATTTTAAAAAATAAAAATACTTAAATTAGTTATATAATAAAAACTTCAAAAAGAGACAACATATTTCAAACATTTTTCGTATATGTAAAAATAAAATATTTTTTTTATGTGTGAAACCGTCAAAGCTCCTGTATAAGAGATGTTATATTATAAAACTAATATTTCATTCTAAAGTGGGACAAAAGAGAATTAGATTTTTTTTCTTAAGAATGAAGGAGAAGAACTAATGAGAAATGAGTAAGAATGAAGTTTCTTTTTTATGTATTGAAAAGAGAATAAAATAAATGGACAGGTGAGGAGAAAAAATATAAAAAGATATCTTAATTTTTTTTCTCTAAAAAGTTATTAGTTTTTTATTCTTTTCCATAATTAATTGAATATTTTAATATTTAATAAAATTAAATGACGTATGTTACAAAAAAATATTAAAAATTAAAAATCCAACACATTTAATTCTCATGATGTATATGCATAGAATTTTAAAAATTTTGGAGTGCCCAATCCCCTTCTTGTTCCAGAAATACCCCTGCCATTGCTCCTAGACTAACACCTTTTAGCAAAGTGTAGTCTAACATTAATGTATTTGACTTTGTCATGATATATTTTATAATCAACTTGATGTATGACACTTTAATATTTAGACAAAAATCTCCGGGCCACTCATATGATCTACACCCTGCATATGTGCGTGTTTGGATTTTTTTGTAAATTTTTAATGCATATTTTTCCTCCATTCTATTGCCTCATAGCAAGTTTTGCAAGCCCAACTCCACATAACTTTTCTCATTTATGTGTCCTTATTTTAAATGTCACAACTTTGTCTTACCTTGAAGCTTTTGACTAGTCACAAATGTAAGCATGATCACTATCAAACCATCTACTATGTAAAAACGATTCATTTTCACCTCCTTAACAACTATAGACTCTATCTTTAAAATCTTTATGTTCAATCTTGGTTGACAAACTTATAAGATTGAACATATTATCAATAAAAAATTTATTTTGAGCTTTAGAACATACTTAACATCTCTCAATTGTTAAACATCTTGAATATTATTGACCCCATGCATTGTAGCTTACATGATTTATTGGTCCCAGGAAGAACTACACCTCTTTCTTATCTATTTTAATGTGTAAAAAAACTCCTTCAATAGACACATGTAGTAAGTGCATCTTGAGTCCATGACCGAACTCCCTTATATATATGATAATTATGCCATTAACACTTCAACAGACTCATATATAACTAATAGACTTATAGTTGTTACTAGACATTATCACAACATTAACAGATTCTCCAACCTCTTTCTTTTTTCGCCTTCTCTAAACAATCTACCTTGTAATGAACTCTTTTGCGACAATTGTAGCATTTAGACTCTTTTCCACCCTACCTTCTAATGAAAAGGTTTTGATTTCTTCCCTTTCAGTTCTCTTCTTTTCTTGCTCTTTGACTTTGAAACATTCAAACTCAATCCATTATCGTTTTCCTTAAACTCTTGAAGCTTTTGTAGATCTTTAATCTGAACTTAGTGTGTAATGGTTTGTTCCTTTCCGAACAATAAAGTATCTTTAAAATTCTCAAATATCTTGGGCAAGACATTAAGAAGTGGTAAAACCTTATCTTCACCTTCGAGTTTCACTTCCATGTTTTTATAAGATCGACTATAATCTTTGTTAAAATATTCTAGTTTCTACTCTATCTTTTTTGTTATGCTATTTGGAATGAGTACAATTGTTGCTTTAAACAAAGTCTATGTGTCAAAAGATTTTATTATATGCAATTATTCAAGTTTTACCTGCATTGACGCAACAATCTTTCTTTCGCGCTTCCCTAAATACCTCATCTAAAAAATATAGCATTTTGACGCTTTGTTAATCATATTAGTCTTCTCTTTTTGAGACAAAAATACTCACACCTTTGTTTCACTACTTGTTGTATTAGGACATCTTTGTTGTATCAAGATAACTTCTATCTTTATTCTCTGCAATCAAAATCGTTTTCATTAGAAAAAATTTTAATGTTGGTGTTCTTATTTTCAAACATTTATCTTCTTGATTTTCTATACCTTGTCCCCATGTATGAAGTCCATTGTTAGGTTCATTCAACAATAATAAGAAAAAAAAATAAAAGAGAACAATTATATTATATTAAAAAAATTTACATACAAGAAATGTCTCAATTCAATATACTTCAAAGAATATAATATATATCTATATATCGAACTTATAAATAATAAAAAAATATTAAAACAATTAAGACAAAATATTATCTACAATAATAATAAAAAAGGTAACCAGTAAATAATATTAACATTATTAGATTCCCTAATAAATTATCTTTTCGTGCTTGTTATAAAATAATTATGATTTAGAATCAATACACATTTTGATTTTCTAGATGTAATTATAGAAGAATCATTAAAACATGTATATAAAAATTAAAAAACTTGTTTTACAAAATAATTTATAAAAATATAAAATTGTTTAACCAAGTTAATACCTAACTTATATTTTTCATATTTTGTTTGATTGAACACCAGTGCATATACAGCCGGTATTACTCTTAGGTCTTGTTTTCTGCATAAAAATGAGTGCAAAAGAAAACCACATTTAAAAAATGAGAGGACAAATTTATGCGAGACCGATGAAAAAGTTGTCTCCCCTTAGTTAAAGATGAAACAAAGAGAAACTTTCGTTAAAAACTAATCACTCATCTTCTTACCTAATAATTATAATAATATTTAGCATAAATATAACAATATTTTTATATCATTCTCATTGAAGAAGAGGAAATAATTTTTTGTTCATCTAAACAATAAATAGGAAAATATTTTTTATCTGCACTTCATTTTTCATGCTTTTTCTTAATTTTGTATATATAATTAAACAAGAAGACTGTGATTTCACTAGTGTAATTAAATGATCTTTTAAAACCGGAAGACAAAAGATTACATATATTTTATCAAAATATAGAATTAGCATTTTGAAAATAAAACAAAAAGCTAATGTATTTTTTGGTGTTTTGTGATAAATTATTACTTGGGATTTATACAAATTTACTAAAGGATGTTATTTATGATGAGAAAAAAAATTAAATATCTTTTGAAAAGTTAAGGAGAAAATTGATTATTTATTTTTTAAAAATTTAGTTAGACCATACCTGTACTAAATAAGAAATGAATTTTTCACCTTAATAAATTTTACATAATTTTTAATTAATAAAAGAAAGAGCCCATTGCTATGATTTTTAAAAAGCTAATGTGAAGGATGAGTGGGTGGTGGATTTGCCAACTATAGAAATTATTATGAATATACATAACGATAAAACTTTTTTTTTATTATGGGTATATTTTTAGGGTTTGCTTGAACCGACTTCAAGCGAATTTCAACTATTAGAAAACTGTCATCGAATCTATAGACTTAAAAGGCAAATCGTAGGAATAACCGTCACAAAATATTATAGTCACAGTTTAGATAAACATTAAATATTTTTTTAAAAAGTAATATGACAATTTGAAGTGCTGGTAAGATAAATTATTTAAAATTGTTTACTGAGAATGAAAACAGACGTTAAGTATTTGTGTTAACAATTAGGTAATACAAGTATGGCAGTTTGAACTGTCAGTAAAACAATAATTTTAGGGTTTTTTTTTATGAAGGGTGAAAATTTAGCCATTCAGAAGCTTGGATTTTGGAATTGACGAGTTCATATTTGAGGCACTCAGAATGAGCTCAGCAAGAACAAAGGAAAACCATTCGCTCAAACAAAGAGCAGTGAAATGTTTGGCACGAATGGCTGAAACATTCGGAATGGTGTGTGCAGTGATGTCCATTTCATTTTTAAACCTAATGAGTGTTATAAATCCGACGTTAGGAAAGCGTTAAGAAATGGCGTTTTTGTTGTAGTGTGATAGTGTTGGCATGAGGAGATTTTTGTATACAATATGGTTTTTCCATTGCAGATGAAGTTGACTTCTCCTTGGACAGAAAAAAGTGTGCTACTTGAAATTAAAGGTCAAATAATCAATCCATTTCCTCTCCAGTAAACACTATCTCAGAAAGGTAATTCTGGTGCTATTATACCCTTCGAAAGTGACTACACTTTACTGCAAAATTAGGAAATATCTCGTGTGGCACGGCTACGTGTCAAACGCAAATTGTCAAATAAAGAAATTGAATATTATAATTATATTTCTTTGACTCTTCTTCATATATATTTGTTTCCGGATTAAGAATTTTTTTTTATCAACAATAAAAAATATATAAAATGGAATACCAAATGGAAATGATCAACCTATATATAAGAACACAAAAATGAAGAAAAAAACAATATGTATCATTATCTCAACTTTTCTCCAACACTAAAAAATAATATGTGTAAACTAACGAAGAACACATGATTTTCAATAGACTTGACATACACATTTTTAATTAAAACACCGTAAAATCCTATCCCATAACAAATCATGCAATGCGATGTCAGTCTTTCCTTTTAGCTCAAATGTTGCTTTCAAATCCTGCATGAAAAACATTTAGGCCGTGTAAAGCCCGATCCACATTCAAAGTAAAAAATGTATAATATAAATTCTCCGCCAGTAAAATGCTCAATATAATACAAATCTATTCTTCCCATTTTAAAGCTTATAAGAAAGATGTTCATAACTCCAAATTTTCTACCAACCAGTCATATTTCACCCACACAAAGTAGCAGCTACAATGATAATTCTCTCCCCACATCCAATTTCCTGAAAGAGAATATAAAACCAAAAACTAGATTTATAATGATTTGATACACAATATAGGATTATTATATCATTCTGCAAAGGAAAAAATAGCTTTAGAGAATTTGTTTCTCAACCATGCCCATACCCTCGTTTGAATGTTTTCAAAAATGCCCTTATCCTCTTTATTGGCGTTTTTGAAAATGATTACATTTCTAAAATTCCATATTCCTCAAATAATAGTCATTCACACAATTTTTCAGATCCTATTACCTTTAACATTTAGATGTGGTAGCATAAACTGCTGGACTAAGAATAAGATATCTCTAAAAGAACATATTATCTAGTTTAGATGAGATGTGAGTAAAATAATAAATGTTTACTTAGTAAATAATATATGTATTAGAATATTCATTTATTTATAATATTTGAATGAATTTTTACTTGTTTGGGTGTTGGTCACACACTCAAAGTTGTTAACATCTAATTAACGTATAGTTACAATTACTCCTCTAATAACGATGAAAATGTCGAAAGTGTAGGTTGCGAACATACGATTAGGAAGCATTGTGATGTTTCATAGGTTTGTTTTTGTTTGTTTATATATAGATGTTGGGTTAGAGTATGCGAGATACCATTATAGTACTGTTCATGTCTGGGATATATTCTGGTTCTTTCTAATTCTACATTTTAAAGTAAACATTTCGGTAACAACTAACTTAATATGATCAGATATGGAGGCTCTACGACTTCATAGAAAGACGATGGTAGTGAGTGAGTGTTTGAGAAATGACAGTGGTGCTAAGATGGAATTAGCAAAGGAGCAAACCGAGGGTGCTTTATAACTAAGGATAGGCTATGATTGGGTATACCCTAATGCATGATTCAACGCCTTTATCAATATTGTATGTATGTTGCAGAGCTAAGCTGATGATGGTATTGTTGCACTATATAAGTATTCTGCAACTATAATTTATAATAATGTAGGTCTTAAGAGGAATATGACTGTTTTACCGTGTATTTTCATATATATATATATATATAAAATAATAAATAATATAATATACTTAATTTCGGTTAGATCTATATAAATAGATTCTAAAATTTCAAACTCTAAACTAACATGAATGACTCATTTCTAAAAACAAAATTTAAACCGATATGATTAATTTTTTTAATCAATTCAATTCTAAACATTTAAAAAAAATAGAATGGTTCGTTTAAACGGCTTGCTTGATAACAAATTTGCATGTTCAGTTTTCTTTTGACAAGTTCATAATGGGATGCCCCACATACTAAATGTAGCGCCCAACATGTGTATCTGAATAGTTGGGCATATCTACAAGCTTTTCAGGTGGTATGCAATAAGGGTTTGCAATTGAAACTAACACCACAATTGTTCTTACATTACTATAACACCCTTAGGGAAGTTATCACTGATTAGCCTACCAATCTTATCTTTGCTTGCCCTGTTCATCTCTTCCTATAAGAACTTTAAAGCTAGATTTTTTTAAAGTCTTTGTTGAACCAAAAGGTCATCGTCTTTTTTTCTGATGACGATGATGATAATCTTCAGGTTCCATTTTATTGGACAAGATCCCCTTTATGATATCACAACTCACCATGATCTGAGATTACTTCCGTACATTTCTATTTGTTGAAGCTCTCTTCAATAAGTAATTGCGTTGATTACCAAGCCTACAACTCGTTAGCGTATCTCCTTAGCATTCTTCCTTTTAAGGATGGTGTCCCTTGTAGAGCTCCAGCGATAAGGTTATTTTGTTAACATGATTCTCTTATGCTCACAGGTTACTGACATTCATTTCTTGTCATGTTTCAGGTATATATATATATATATATATATATATATATATATATATATATATATATATATATATATATATATATATATATATATATATATATAATGTGATTTTTGGAAAATTTCACCCAACCACACTGTGAATGCCAAATATTCTTGTAAGAATAAAATGGTCTTTACATTATCAATATATTCTCTTTATAATGTATTGATATATCTCCTTCTTAGTAGACATTGAAAATACTTGCAAAAACACCAATACTCAAATTAAATAAAATATGAAAAAATTAATAAATACGTAATTAATAAAAAAAATCATAGCTTTTAAATCCATTTATAATATTTTAATTAATTTGTATTCATTCATATTAAATATATTTCCCTATTTATAATAATAAATTTGTATCATATTTCACATGATCATGGGTGCGAACTGTTCTAATACTTTAATATGCATGAAGTTGTAATTATTCACTTATGTATTATAATAAGGAAAATTTTGATTTGACACTACTATTTATTTTTTACATACATTTAATAACTTTATATAATAATAAAATATTAAATCGTGTGTTTTAAAAGAAATAAAAACTGATTTATTGAATAAAATATTAATATAAAGGGTTATGGAATAGGAGTAAAAGTATACGAGAGTGTCAAATTATCACTCCTCTTATAATAATAACCGAGACGCTGAAGGTTTGGTTTGCCAATATCTTTTCGACCATCACTTCATTGTACAATCTGATAAAGTAATTCTGAAGAAAAAAAAGTCTCAATATAAAAATTGAGAAAGTAAACAACATGGATTTGATTTTGATTCCAATTTCAAAGCTTAATATAAGTGTGAGAATATGAGGAAAAAACTATGATTTTGTGAGAATTAAAATAGGATCGAGTTCATGTAATTAAATAATAATTACCCATATTTAATATATAGACGCATATACATGTGATTTGAACACACAAGAAGAAGATCTATCTCATTAAGTATAAGTGACAGCACCTGCGTAAGTGTGAAAAGTTACCCTACAAAAGAATAAAATAAAATAATTCACTCTTTTACTAATTTTAATTAAATTGATTTTATAGATATTTTTTTAAAATTCTTGTCCAATTATATAAACTAAAATGTTTTTAAAAAAATTAAAAGAAGATAAAGTAACGTAAAAAAGGTGAAGATTAAAACAATTTCATTAAATTTCAATAGTGTTGGTAATAAGATCTCCTTGTTTATATAATATAAAAATAAAAAATAAAAGAGACGTGAGTTTTTATTTTCAAGGAAAAAAGAAAAAAAGACAATTATGTTACATGTCTTGGTCGATAGTATAAATGCCACGAAGACAATGAGAGCCAGGTGGCTGTCTCTATAGTTCGTAACGCCTCTCCTCTCTTCACCCTTCATGCATCGCAATTCTCATTCTCACCCATTTATACCCCAATTCACACCATTCCTCTTTCACTGCTCTTTTCTCTCTCCCTCTCTCTCTCTCTCTATCTCACAGACACACACACAGTTTTTCTTAGTGTGTTCCTTTTGGTGGTATATAGCATTAGCAAGTAGTAAGAATACCATGGTTGTTCTTTCTAACCAATCTGCACTAAACGAGTTATTTCTCGTCAAGACATGCAACCCCTCCACCATGTTCACGGAGGTTCCTGAGGTTGATCTCTCACACCCTGATGCCAAGACAATCATGGTGAAGGCCTGTCAAGAGCTTGGCCTGTTCAAGGTGGTCAACCATGGCATTCCGTTTGAGGTCATAACCCGTTTGGAGAATGAAGCACTCAAGTTCTTCATGCAAACCCAGTCCCAGAAAGACAAGGCTGGTCCTCCTGACCCTTACGGCTATGGCAGCAAGAGAATCGGCACAAACGGTGACATGGGTTGGGTTGAGTACCTCCTCCTCAGCACCAACCCTGATATTGTCTCGCCCAAAACACTTCAGCTTTTTCACCAAAACCCGCAAGCTTTCAGGTAACTCATAAAGCTTTTTAGAACAGAGTCCCCTGGTTTCTGTTTTTCTTTTTTGTTTTTTTCTTCTCTCTTCTTTTATTACATGTCAACGTTTTAAAATGTGTCCACCACTGCAGTTTTGGCTGCACTCTCTCTACAGCATCACCACCTTAATTGTCACTGCATTGATTGTATTTATTGGTACAAAAAATAATTATGATATTGATGAATAGGTTTGACATGGTCATATACGGTTTCATACTGATATTTGAGCAGTGAGACTAATGTGATTACCGTTTCATTGATAAATAAGTCTGGTGTGATCATAACTATGGTTGTTTTATAGTTATTTTTGATAAATAAGTCTGATATAATCATGATTACAGTTTTATGGTCACAGTCGTATCGGGATTTTTAATAAATGAATTGGATGTGATGATGGAGAAATATGTGTGATATGAAGACAATAACGTTTTGATGGTTATTTTAAGGTTGTGTGTGGAGGAATACATAGAGGCAGTGAAGAAGATGTGCTGTGAAGTGTTGGAAAAAATGGCTGATGGGTTGGGGATAGGAGAGAGGAATGTTTTTAGCAGAATGATAAGGGATGAGAGAAGTGATTCATGCTTTAGGGTGAACAGGTACCCAGCATGTCCAGAGCTGAAGGAAGAAGGTGCACTGAGTGGACGAAATTTGATTGGGTTTGGAGAGCACACAGACCCACAGATAATATCTGTTCTCAGATCCAACAACACCTCAGGACTGCAAATCTGTCTCCCAGATGGGACTTGGGCTTCAATCCCCCCTGACCATTCCTCCTTTTTTGTCAATGTTGGTGACCTCTTGCAGGTACATCTTCAAACTAAACACTTCCTGTGATAACCCTTTTTCCTTTTTTTTTCTTTTCTTCTTTTTCAATTCAAGATGAAAACAAAACGTGGAACAAATAAGATCACAGAATAATTTCAGTCTTTTCATTTCTATGTAATCAACAAACTGATAGAAAAAAAAAGGAATAAAATTATTAGATGATTAGATGATAAATGTGGAGAAAGATATATACATTATTAATTAACTAATCTATTTTTATATATTTTAAGGTAGTTCATATAAAAATTAATAAATCTATAGATAATATATTATTATTATTATATGGAAAATGTATGTACAAAAATACATAAATTATAATTTTAGCAGGAGTAATGTGATATATAAAGAGAGGGAATTACAAAAAAAAATATTGTACTTGTAATCTAGTAGCAAGTAGATATATTTAGATTTCACTTAATTTGAATTGAAATTTAGTATATAGGGAAGTAAAAAGCAATTTTTCTTTTACTTTCACATTAACTATAGAGTTTGAGATAAATTTTACTTTTAATTGAATCTGAAAAGAAAGTGTAAAATATATTACTAATGTGGGTGATGAAAGCTGAAAGCTTGTTAGATATTTCACTGAGATCAGAACATACTCTAACTTCTTTCATTTTACCTATATAGCATTGTGGACATGGGTATGTGTTATTATATATATATATATAGTTGGTAGTTTTCGCAGAACTACCACTTTTACAATATAGGTAATTAATTTTGTAAGGGAAATGATGTAGATAGCAGAAGTTTAGATGAGAGTGAAAGAGAAAGAGGAGAGAGATGTGAGCATGATAATGCATGATGTATGAATTTGTAAATTTCAGGTTATGACGAATGGGAGGTTTAAAAGTGTTAAGCACAGGGTATTGGCTGACTCAAGCTTGTCAAGGTTGTCAATGATCTATTTTGGAGGGCCAACTTTGAACCAAAAGATTGCTCCTTTACCTTCACTGGTGTCAAGGGAAGAAGAGAATTTGTACAGAGAGTTGACATGGCGGGAATACAAGAATGCTGCATACAAGTCAAGGCTCTCTGATGACAGGATCACTCTCTTTCAGAAATCTGCAGATCACACTCACCAATCTTCACTCACCTGACTTTATACTATTATTTTCTTCCCTTTTTCCTCTCTCTCTTAGATACCATTTCACAGTGCCTGCTCTAGCATCAGGTTCTAATCATATATATGTTTAATAAACTTTCATTTCTTTTGCTACCCGATTTTGTATCATTTTTTAATTGTTCGCAGTTAGGAATCCAGATATTGATCACTAATACCAGTTTAATTTTTATTTTTCTTTTATCAGCAGAAAAATACATGGAATATTTGAATCTATATATACATATACAATTAAGTATATCAGAGTCTCCAAATATCTCTCTATGTAATATAAAAATTCACCATTAACTAAAATAATGATGGATAAGAATAACTTTTAAAATAATCAATATAAAACTTAAGTAAGCAATAAAAGAATTACAATTTAATTCAGATCAAAACGTCTTTTCATGACTGATATTGAGGTGCATATTTTTTCTGTTTGTATCCGTAATGGATTTTATGCTTAAATAAACGAATAATTTGTGCCCTAAATGCCTTGTTAATTAGGTTCCAAACTCAATTATGTAGTGACAACAGTTTTACTGAAAAATAGTTTTTTATTAGTTCAAACAACTAGTTAAATGTTGACTAATATGCTATCAAATCATTTGTTGTAATATAAGACCTTTTTGTTAAATAATGATGCTTATTTTGTAAATTGTGAGACAAAAAAACGGGGCAAAAAATGATTTAGAGAAAAAAATATAATTAAACCTACTAATTAATAACTCATTTACTATTATGTTAATTGCATAAAATTAAACGAGTATATATGTTTTAGTGTCTACAATACAATCTCTCCCTGCTACTCTTTATATGATATTTTAGAACAAACAAATTTGTTCCAAATTAATTAATTGTTGTTTCAAAAAGTTAATTATGCATTAAATTGACAATTATTACGAGTTTTATAAAATTTAAAATACTAATTACATTCTTTAATATACGTATCAAAACTTTAAATGTATGCCTTTCTCTAATATCATAAAATACTATACATCGTAATTGGGTGTGTTAAAAAGAAGAAAAAGACATCATAGAAGAAGAAGACATCATAGAAGAAGAAGAAGAAGAGGAGGAAGAAGAAGAAGAGGAGGAAGAAGAAGAAGAAGAAGAAGAGATAAAAAAAAAAGGTAAAAACATGACAAATAATGTAATAATAAAAGAAAAATATAATATATGAATTAAAAGCTCAGAATTATCAAATTATTTAATAGTCAATTCGTGGAAAACTATGAAAATTGAGGTTATGATTTTTGTAACCGCCCGAACATTTGTCCTCACAAGTCAACAAAAGAGAGGATGCAATCAAGAAGCTTCTAATAACAAGAACCACAGAGAGATATAATAAGAGAGATGAAGAGGGTCAGAGACACAGCTAAAAATGAGAAAATAAAACCAGATATGTTTGCAAATAATTTTAAAAATTGTTAAGAAAGTTTACTGCAAACAATATTTAAATTTAATATCAATTGGATTATGAAAAATTCTTTTCTTTAATGCATGAAGATTTCGATAGATTATTAATAAAAACTAAATTTTTCAAAATTAATTTTGTATATGTATATATATAGTTATTTTATTGCATAATAATTTTGGTAAGAAGGATTAAAGTGAATTTTTGTAAAATGACTATACATATTTCGGCCTTTCATACTTTCATTCTTACGAGAGAATCATCTGTCTTAACTTTTAATTAGTAATCATAACTCAGTTAATTATCAATGTGATTATTCTTGTGTTATGTAAGTTGTCATTTGATAGAGATTTTGTCAAGTCATAATTACTTTTTTTTCATACTATTTTTTTCATACTATTTTTTTCATGTGAAGTAAGATATGATTTGTCTCTACAGATAAAAATGTTTAGTCCATGACACTGCTGCTATAAGCCTATAAAGGGATATATGATGAAACAGAAAGGCCAAATGCATAAAATAATTAAGGTGGAGACTAATGGACAAAAGTTGAATCATAAACTCTGTCAGAACCTGTTTGGCAATGGTTTGTGTGAATCATTCATCATTTCAGAAAAGTGTGCCTTAAAATATGATTATTCCAGAATTGTCAAACTAGTAAAGTTGTAATTAGCTTCAAATTAAACAGTTAACATGAGAAAACAAAATCATTGCCGAAGAAAATAAAAGGCCTAAGGTGACACTGGAAAATGAAGTCAAAAAGATGGAATAGATGCATCGAGTAAAAAGGCACACGTTCTAGTAATTACCCTTCACATTTGGCCAAGTTATCCAGATTAAGTTTCTGTCATTCAATGGAGATAAACCATTGAGAATATCTCATCAATGGTTATGGGCCATATCATTGAAACTGATGATGATACCATATTTTTGTCTAAACTTTAATATATTTATGGATTTCTTTTACTTATATATATTGATATTTCTTGCTTACATTTATACTCTAATAATATTTTTCTTAAATAGTAGTATATGTTTAGTAATTTACAAAACCAAACTTGCATCACCATTAATATTCACCTAAAAGAACACGCCACCTTTCCTCCACGTGACTTGTTTCTAATACTTCCAAAATGTATGAAACTTAAAAGGTGACATGCTATGGTAAAAGAATTGTACGTATTCACACACCCTTCTCTGTCATCGGTTTCAGGTTAATGACTATAAAAAAGTGGCGAGAACTAAGAGGGTGCCCTAATATTCTCAGAAAGACGAAGTAGCATGGTTATTCATCCTCAAAAAATGAGAAAAAAAAAAGTTATCTTCCATATATCTAATTTAATCTTAATCAAATCTAATTAAAATAGGCTACATCAACATCAACTTCCCCTTTATTAAAGATGATTTTGCTTTTACCACAAACCATATCACCATCTAGTCCAGGAGTGGGTACAAACCCACGAACCATCCCAAACTGTAAAACATGATATTTGTTTAGAAAAGGAAAAACGTCACTATCTTCATGATGAATATTATTAGGCAATGTTTGGTCGAAGGAAAGCTTTTAATTTCCTGAAAACCTTCGAAAAATATGTTTAATAAATAATATTTTCAGAAACCATGTTTCTTGAGAATTCTGCATAATTTCGTTTTCTGAAAAAAAAAAAGTAATTACATGAAAAATGTAAGAATTTAACTTTTTCGAGTTAAAATATAAATTTTTTTAATAAAAAAAATATCATATTGCTTTTATCAAATCATGGAAAAAAATTAAAGATTTTTATAGAATAGTATTTTTTCTTTAATTTCTTAAAAATTTGTACAAATAATCTAACAATATTTTTAATCAATAAGTCAAAATTTATTCACTTTTAGGAATTGTAATTTCAAGATTTATTATTCTTATAAATCATTATCCTAATAAAAAAAAACTATGGTACCAAACACCCTCTAAAAGAAAAAAAAATAACACATACTTTTATCTAGAATAGAAAAAGAAAAACAACATTTAAATTCCTTTATTTGGACAAGTTTCCCCAAAAGCAACATAAGGACACGCCCCAATTCCTTGAGATTTGTCTAGGTTGGGGACCTGTCCAAAGGAATAGTGGTGACCTATCAAGTAACAAACTTAGCCAAAAAATTGTTTAATATATAGAAATTTTGTAAGAAGAATTGTTAAGTATATGGAAAAGTTAATCGGGGAAGTTGTTGAAGTGGGTTGTTTTTTCTAGAAAAATTAACATCCCAAAATGTCTGGGAAATGAAATGCCTAAAAAGATTAGGTGGGGTAGCAAGTATTTGTTGTGATATGAACAAACATAGACGAGGAAGAGAATTGGGCAGAGTAAAAAGGAAACATGCTTTGGGAACAAGAAAGTGAGGTCTCAATAAGATTGTGGTGGGGGCTTAATCGATGACCTAATTCCTAGTTTAGTACTATCTGGGAGTACAGGAATGCCGAAAACAAAATCTGTTTTGTTGGTTTGGAATTCTCTGTGGGCACAATATAAGATCATATCAGGTTTGATTAAAACTCTATATTAACATTCTCAAGCTAACAAAACTCAGCAAGCAAATGCCTGTGTTAATTTACTTCTTCAAAAAATAATTCATATTTACAGGTTTCTTCAGAGATTTTTCTACACTAATATTATTAATTACTTCTAACCTTATTAAGTACTATTTAAAAACCAAATGAATTTTCTTCAAGTATTCAGAAGTAGATATTTATGAAGCTATGCATAAGATTCTACATTTTTATCTTATTGTTGTTAAATAAATAAACATATATTATCAATATGAAAGAATCAAGAATTTGTTTCACTGGAGATGTGAAATACTCATTTTACTTATTACTATCTTTAGAATATCAAAATTAAATAAGTGTTAAAAACTTTCTTAAATATTTTAAAGGATGTTGGTGAAATATTGTGCTTGGCGCCGCCTATTATTGGGTCCCTCGCTGTTCCAATATGTTTGGATTTGGAGTACTATTATGGAAGGTGGAAAATTATAATAAGAAAAGTGTAATTAAATCTTAGAGAAGTGATTTTCAATGATAATTAGTTAGAGTAAGAGGGGGACTCCAACCACAAGTTCTGTCTTTCCTATTTTCCTTTATTAGATTACCCTAAATCTGGAAATGTTAGAACCTATTTTTCCTTCTCCTTTTTTTTATGTAATTTAATATTTTAATTTCTTTTAAGGATATAAATGAGGTGTTGTCGAATTAATTTTTGAAAAAAAAATTGAATGGGTAAAACATAAGAATTGATATGTGAATATTATAATTTAATGATAAAATGGTCTGTTTTAAAGATGATATGCTTTCACAAAATTAAAGAAAACAAAAAAAGGACAAAACTTCACCATACAATTACAAAATTCGTGTCAACAAATTAAAACTATAACATTAAGAGAAAGGAAATGTAGAAAGATGACCCTATTTCAAAAAAGTTTATTCACCAAAAATTGGTTGACGAACTCAAGACACTAATTCCCCAAAAAACAAATAAGAATATTCACCAACTCAAGACAATTGAAAATCAATACCCATCTCACTTAACAATTGGTTGACGAACTAACAGGTTCTCATGCTAAAAAAATGAAAAGAAAATACAAACTTTAAATTTTTTTTATTTTGTAAAATTAATTAAAATTAACTTAGTTAAGAAAATCTAGGAAATATAAAAATTTAATCAGAATTTGATGATTTAACTAATAAATATTTATCTCAATATTGAGTTTAAAAAAAATTGATAGTAGTAATATATATATATATATATTAACTTTTACAATCTTTAAAAAGTTTATTAAACCTAAATTTTAACTTAAAAAAGTAGCTCAAAATACCAACTCACTCCAATATTGATTTGTATGGCTAAGCAAAAAAAATCAGGCCAGACTAGAAAATTGAACTACGTAGTGTGATCAACTTACATATTTTATGGCCCCTAATTATACCATTTTATTCTATTTTAAGCTATAATATATTATTAAATACAGATAAGTGATTATTACATCATACATCTATAAATATCTAAATTATATATATATATATATATAGTATGATCAATATTGATTGATAAAATTTAGTTTTAATAATTATTAGTGTCTCTAAAGTTGACACCTAATATTATGGACTCTTATATAACTAAAAAAATTTGAGAAACATAATTGTTTTTATATTAATTTGTCAGAAGACAAAATAAGGAGATGATTGATTGCAAATTGGTTGATAATGCAATTATTTTCACCGTAAAAGTATATTAAATAAAATTCTGTCTGTATTTTTCTATCTTTATCCATATATATAAAAGCTAACTTGACTCTAAAGTCTAAACCTAATAAAATTAGAAGTTTTCTGTCAAAATCAAAATGGGTGGAGAGAGTACATGCAACAACAAATTTCTTTTGCCCTGTACTAAGCTAAAGCCGTAGAGGTGCATGTCAATCAAAATTACTTTCATTCCTACTTTTGAAAATATTCGTTTGATGTCATTCAAAGACCCTACAAGTAGAAAGTGATCTCTCTAATTTATCAACTTTATTGTTTATCTTTGGTCTGAACTCTGTTCTTAGATGATGTGGCACAAATCATCTTTACTTCTTGAGTATCAACACGTTAGAATGATTAGATTCAAAAGTAAGTTTTAAATGACTAGAAGGGTCAAGTTAAACACAGTTTAGTTATTTGATGAACATGGGTTAAGTTTAATTTAACTTTAATTCAGTGTAGTTGATTCATTGAACAAGTAGGGTGCTAATGTGACCTGTTGGGTCAGATTGAGTTTAGCTTTAGTTTAACATATAGTATTATTTGACAAACAACTTGGGTCAGGTTTAATTTAACTTTAACTAATTTTTTTCTTAGAAGAACAAGTTGGGTCAGGTTTAATTAAACTTTAATACAACTTAGTTTGATTAGATGAACAAGTTGGGTCAGGTTTATTAAACTTTAATACAACTTCATTTGATTAGATGAAACAAGTAGGATGTTAATGTGACTCTTTTCGGTCAGGTTAGTAAACTTAATTTGATGATAAGGTAAGGTGTTAATTATGTGACCTGGGCCAGGTTAAAGATAGCTTTTAACTTGGAGTAATTTTTAACTAGGTCAATTTTAAATTTGATATTTAAACAAGATATATGCAGATTTCAATAATGTATGGGTTGACCACGAGAGTTTCCTCAGCAGTGAGCGTTTTTCTTGGATTATTTTTTGTTGATTTTGTAAAATAAGTTTAACGTATGGATATGTTATTTTCTTTGAATTAATTAATTAATTAAATAATTTGCTTTTGGTAATAAACTTTAAAAAATGCCAATTTATATCTAGATTTCAAACATATTAAAGAGAAAATCTATTTGATTTGTTAACGAAAGAGTCTATTTCTGTGGATAACATAGTAGACAATAATTTAAATGAATTTAGGATATACTATTACATTATCTTAAAATGTAAGTTTAGGTGTGATCTAATGCTTAAAAAATGGCTTATAAATGAGATTATTCCCTACTCATATTTTAACCAAGGTTATATAAATGTTCATATGAGATTTGTAACACACACCTCATATCAAGTATTGATGAACATGTTAGATGTAAAGTTTGCAAGATTGTGAAATGGTATTGCGATGCTCATATAAGTTCATCAATAATAGTTACAATAGGTTTTAATATTACATTGGAAAAATTTAAATTTAAAATCATTTTACAAAATGGACATTGATATGATGGGAGTTTTCTCTATTAATCATATCTATAGTACACATAGATTTATTTATTTTTCATTTGTACACAATTAATTTGACTCCATAATAATCAAATGATAGTTAGAACATGGCCACATGGGTGTGTTTAGAGAGGAAAGTGGAGCATGTGTCTCTTCCTTACTATGGTGTTTGAATCCTATAAGTGCATAGGGACAGTGTGGGAGTCCATCCTCATGAAGTTTCTGGTTTTCATGTATGTGAACTCCTATGAAGATTCCTGATAAAATGCATAAAAAAATTTGTCTCTTATGAAATAAACTCTACACTGATTTTCCTTTTAACTATAAAAGCAGTTATAGAGATGTAATTTCTCTCTTCTGAATCATTGACACCAAAATAACCAATAGTGTAAAGGGAATGTGAAAGAAAACAGGAAACATATATAATTCTCGTTAGGGCCTTCAAATGGAAATGACTTGACGGGTCTCTGCTCTGTGATGTTTACCAATAATTGATGGACTAAAGATGAATGATGTGATGAATTCATCTGTAGTTGCATGTTTGCTTTTGAGCTTACATGCATGCCCCGCTACCAAAGAATCCTAAGCCACTACGTTTGGATAAAGATATCTGGTATTCATATTATTCCCCAAAAGTCTTTTACTTCTATGTTTCCTGTGTCTTCGATCTTCCAAGGCTTAATTTGGCACTGCATGCACCTGCAATTGCAACACATGCATGCCAAAGACAGAGGGATAAACATTGTTGTCTTCTCTTCAAAAGGGCCATCGTCATGTGCATCCTCATCAATCACGTATATAAATTGGTCTTTGTGAAAGCTATGTATCTGTTTCAAATGTGAAGCAAAACAAACAGCAATAATGCTCATGCATCATACGTCTACTGGGACCTCCAAACAAGTCCATCACCTACCAACCTACTCCAACAAAACCTATATACACCCAATTCATGCAAGTGTTTTCCCACCACTAGGTGAAAGAGATCACTATCTTAAATAACACACCCTTGTTAGTGGGGAAATCTCTCTCTATTCATCAAAATGAAATTCAATATTTGCCACGATTTGGACTCTTTTAATTACCTAAGTCAACGAATGCTGATTAGTGTTTTTAGTATTAGTTGCTACAATGGATATACAGGAAAGATTTAGCAATAATAAGTCATAAACAAGCCTGTGAAAGACCAATAGCTTTAACCCAAACATTTCAATCAATAAATTTAATTTGTGTTTTTCTTTCTTTGCATATAATGTGAAATAGTTTCTATCATTTAATAAGTCACTCATTTTCATAATACTCATTTTAGTAATACTTAAGACTTGCTTTATTTGACATTTGAAAGAAAGTGATTTACATGTTGCTGAAATTGAAATGCTAATAATGTACTTTTTAGGTATTAATTATGTGGACCCTGTTAGGTTTTATATTCTCTATTTAGTGGGTCATAAAATAAATACTATTACTTAATAATAAATTATAAGCTAAAGATGTATTAATTAGTGGGATGTCATTGTTATATATTGTCGATATAATCCTATGGACAATACTTTAAAGGCTTTGATTGAGAATGAATTAGTCTTCTGATTAGACATTTTTAATAACATAAAAGTACTTTCAGTATAGCTTTTTTTAAGTAATAATACTTTAACTTCCTTTCCAACAGAAAGTTTTACTTCTGTTTCCTTGTTTATGCAAATGCTATTATGTTGTTATAATACAATGTTATTTTGTTTATACGAAAAACATTTATAAACTGAAATGAATAGGAGGAATATTGAAAATATATAGAAGATGTTTTTTAACTTGGCATTAATGAGGAGGAATGGAAGCAAAGTTTTCTTGTTCTTATAAACAGGAGGGCCCAAGGAGCAGAGATGTTGTTAGGGTTTTTTAGTAATAGAGTTGAAATAAGAGAAGGTGAAGGGATTGAGAGAAAGTGAGTTGTTTTTCGAATGGGTCAACATAGGAAAAATCAACCATGGGGATGAGGTTGAGGATTGGACTGTTACAAGTATAAAGAGAAAAATTAGAGGAGGAGATTATATCTAGGTGGGGACTACTCTAAAATAAGTCTTTAGTAGGTTGTATGCAATTTCATTGGTCACTCAAAATTATGTTATTTTTTATTCTACAAATAACCATTAATATTAATTACTCAAAATAATGACTTATTTTTTACATTATATTTATAATCATCACAACATAATTTTTTTCTAAACAATTATGTTCCTTAACACTTAATTAATATATCTCATAACAAATATCAGTGTTTTAAATTCTGCAAAAATCTGGGTCCTTTTCAAATTTTTACTGGATTAATTTATTTTTAATAGTATCTCTGGTCCTCTATAAATAATTTTTTTTTTATCTTAAAGGTAACAAAATGTAGACTAAGTTTCAGACGTATTAATTGATATAAAAATTATATTATTTATTTATTATATGCTAGATTTAGACCTATCAAATAGAAAGACTACATAATGGTTTACTAACCATATAATCAGGACTCATTGGTAAAAGGTATTCCTTGAATTATAAATAGTAATATTATTAAATGTAACCACTTATATTATTTAATTAATTGTCAGTATATGAAACGAAAAATTTAATTTCATGAATTGAAATTAACTAATTTAATTAGATAAATTTGTTGGTTTGCTTTTTCTTAATTACCGGATGAAGTGGTAATATGTGATATATTATAATTAAACAAATACTTTAACCAAATAAATCGGAAAAAAAAATCAATTAATCAACTTTGTAATAGGGTCTAAATCTAGCATATAATAAATTCTGATATCTTGTTGCTTCTAACACACAGAGGCCTACTAATGAAATATGACTTATGTATTCACCTTAGTTTATGTATAAAAGTTGAAATATTATGCATCACTATACTGGTAGACAACCCCAACAAAGTTATCAGTTTTATCACCAGCAATAATATGTAATTATACTGAAATTATATAAAATTGAAAAGAAAAGTATATATAAAGTATCACGAGATTAGATCAAAACTCAAAAGAAAAATTACATAAAATCTATTCAGACAAATCATCTTTGTCCTAAAAGGAACTATCCTAATACATTCTGGTAATGTATCAAATCAGAGAAAAGATTGTATATTAATAAAACCAAAACTGACAAGCACAAACGTTACTTTCTTTATAAATATGAGAATAATAAAGTTGCAAACACTGAGTCCATCAACTATGAATCCGCCAAGGTACAAGATCCATGTTCTTCAAAACACCAATGTGATTGTGTATGATTTCAAAATTCTTACAAACCTTTATGTTAGGACCGTAATTTCAGTTTGAGACTGCAATTTAAACCCTAGCTCTATAATACAGACCTAATCATGCATGCAAGTTGGTTCACTTGGTACTAATTAAGGAGCTTGTTCATTCCATGTCTGCGATTGAATACACATCACTGATAACCAGGGACCATGGTGATTAGGATAATTTCCGCATCTTTGAAAAATGTCATTCTGCTTTTGAAATTGTTTGCCATATTCATTGAACTCACTTCATTCCTGTGAGGACAAACAAGCTATCGAGCAATTCAACAGTATATAATGCAATCGCATATCGTTTCACACACAATTATATGTTATCATCAAATTGTATACTAGACTTTACAGTAGGGTCATTTTTTGGATTTGTCCACATGTAAATCCTCTTCCCAGTCCCCACCCCAAAAGAAGATAAGGGAGGAAAAGATTGACAGACAGAAATGATTATGTAGAATCCCTATGCTGCTTAATTAGCATTATGGTAAAACTCATCACAATTTAGTTCACTTCAACTTTAATATACCCAGTTATTTTCTTTTCTCCTTCCATCAACAAGATTACAAGCAATGTGTTATAGTTAAAACTAATTAGAGTCTGCTAATACAGAATAGCAGGATAGTGCGAAATCAATAAATAAACTGTCTTAAGTAGAAATTGTAAAATAGGTGCATTAGAAATAGGTTGAAGCGTTTAGAAGAGAATTTAAGGTTATAGTAATTTTATTCAATTTGTTCATATTTATTTAGTTTGAACAAGATTTCTTTTCATAAACTCGAAAAGGAAGAAACTAGGCTGAAATTGTATTAATAGCATGCAGACCTTTTCTTAGAACAGCCTACTCTTGATATCTTAACTTGTACTATAAAGACATTTGTTAGCATTGTCCTTAAACAATTAAAAACTTACAAAAAATATAGATAACACACTTGCTTGAAGAGGGTCCAGTCAGAGTGAGAGATAACGAACTTTATTTAATTTTTGTGTCAGTTGTCATGTTGCTATTGCATCTGGAGATTACATGGGTGAGCAGCACTTATTTCAATTTGACAGAATCAATAATTTTCAGAAGAATTAGGGTGATTAATTTTTAGTCTATGAGAAAGTTCTACTTTTCTATGTTCCCCGGGTCCATTTTGTAGTTAGGTAACCGTCAAAGACGATAATGCTTTAGGTGCAACTCTAATCAGAGTTCTCCTGATATTATACAATCAAGTATAGATTCAGTGAGTGCTAACTGTTCTGAGTATACTTTGCTTGCCGAGTAGACAATCGAGTGGACATTTTCTGGGACTATTGCAAGAGCCACCACAACTCATTTATTTGTGTTAATTACATAGGACAAAATAGGTTTTCTATGTTCCCTCTTTCTTAAAATTGATAGAATTTTAAGGTTGAATCATAATAGAACGTAAAGAGAAAATCTGGGGATAATTATTGAAAAATGTATGCACATATTGTTTTAACTTTTAACTTTAATTTATTTAATGTTAATTGTGTTCCTAACTGAAACACATATGCATATGTTTTCTCTCTTCTCTGCTTAATATTAAGTCGTTTTGCACTGATGCGAATACGTAATAATGTCATCATCTGGTTTCTGTCTTCTGTTTTTGGCTGTAAGAGAGATTATCTATATATCTGGATGGGGACTGCACTTATCATACTTTTTTTTAAAAAAAAAAATATTTCTCTCCTTTTATCACATTATATATATTTAGCATTTACAAACAAACATGTAGTTTCATTCTTATTATTTTCATTGATCAAAGTAAATTCTATGAATTGGTGGTCCTTTTCTCATCAAATTGTTTTAAAAAATCTGTTAATTCTCTCCGCCTAGAGTGGTAGCATTAATATTACATAAAATTATTTTGTACAAACATCTATATAAAAGCTTCTAAAAGATAACAAGAAATAAATTATTTTTTCGTAAGTTCAAATTTTCTTATATATAACCTAATAGATAGAAGTTTTTTGCTAGATAAATTTTTTAAATGTTAATTATAAGTTAATATATAGAAATTCTCTTATATAGTATTTTAAATATTTATAATTAATTTATATATTTTTTAAACATTTATTTTTGTAATCTATGTATAAGTTCATTTTAATTTATAAATAAATTTTTAAAGTTGTTTCTCTAAACATGTTTTTACTTGTTCATGAAGTATTATTATATAACAAAAGCCCAACATGTTAGCTAGACTCAGCGGGTTTGTATCCATACCCACCTAATTTGAAGCCCAACTATTCCTAGAAATAAAAGGTACCTCTAGCATATGAAACTGCAAGTAGCTACTTAAAATTTTAAGTAGTTTTTTTTATTCTAAACTTCTAATTAGTTTGTTTACTCTAAAATTCTAACTTACTTTAAAATAATTTATTATTAATTGATAAATTTTATTATTATAATTCTTTAATGAGTCCTTTTTGTGTTTGTATCATTTTAAAATTTTCTCAGCAGGATTATTTGATCAATTTCTAGAACTTTTTAAATTATCTAACATTATCTATTACTATTATAAAAAAATATTCTTTATTTTGGTTATTTACATCGGTACCTGGAAAACTAATGTAGTTTGTAAATAGGTGATGTTTTTGTTATATTAAGATGAAAACATACTACATTGATAGTTAAAAATCAATTTGAAAATGATTTTATAGGTGGGGTCGTTTTCAACTTAAATAGCACCTTTTATTATGTTAATTAATATTTTTATTTTACTAAAAATTAATAAAAAAGTAATAAATTGAAGTTTCTAATGGAAGCTCTATAATCTGGCAAACAAAATATAATTTCAGCATAAATAAATGAGGGGTTAATTTTCACGTCTAGATTATATAATTAGTTTTCAGATTACACATCAAAAATTTTGTATAAGAAAATATGAAGTTACAGAGAGAAACTCCAAAAAAAAACGAGAGACACAGACCCAGTGAAACAGGCCCTGGATCCCAAACATTATAATAGGTTCCTGCTATTAACACTCCCTGTTTTGTTATATACAAACATTTTGTTTCTTTTATTTAAAATCACGTATTCATCCTTGTTTTTATGTTATTTTCAAAACAGTACTATTTTTTTTGGACTCACACACTTTCCTGTATACAACTTAACCCTCTTATTCTTTCACTATTCCAACCCCACCAATGCTTTTGGTACCATAAAGATGAAATAAAATCAAGTTTATTTACCTTCAATTAAATTAAAATAACTTTCACTCTTATTATCTTTTTTTTTTTCTCATGAAGCTTTGGGTTCTTAAAAAATACTTTTAGAAACATATTTTTATTTTCTTTAACATTTTGAAAAGCGTTTAATGAAGTATTATAATTTTTCTTGTCCTAGAAAGTACTTTCCAAAATTTTAAGAAAATGAAAATGTCATCAAGATGTAAAAGATAAAAAAGTGGTTTAGGAAGTACTTTTCAAAACGTTCTTCTTACAACTTTTCGGAACATGTTTTTGTTCCTTTAACATTTTAGAAATTATTTTCTCAAACATTATTTTCATTTTCATGTTCAGCAATGTTAAGAAAGTTAAAATGTGTTTTAGGGAGAACTTTCTCAAATATTAAAAGGTAAGAATTGTTATTATCAAAAGAATTGATGCTTGAAGACTTCTAATGAAGCAAAAGTGTTTATAGCTTTTTATATATGAAAAGGTATTATCATGCATTTAGTAACGATGAAGTTAGAATTTCGATTCACATTTATTTGTATAAGTTTTGATTGAAACTTAAACATATTTTTGAACTTGTTTTAAAAGATTTGAAGAAAAAATAATTGATTATAAAATTAATATAATGGATTATCATAAATAGTATAATCACTTATATTTAGTATTAATCATTTATATCTCAATTTGTTCCAAGCACATAGATGCATAGTTAATTGATTATTTCTGAATAATCAATTAAGTTTTTCTTGTGGAATTTCCATAATCAGTTAAAAACAAAACGAAGATACAATTTATTATTTCATAAATATGCTTTACATTTAATTGATTACAACTTGAAGTGATTAATTAAGTTATTGTACAAAAAAGTGGTATAATTAATTATCATTAAATCTGATAGATTTAGTCTTCTTAAAAATGTTTTTCTATAAATTGTTTTCAGCACTTTTTTTTTGTATTAAATCAATTACACTATCTGTTAAACATTCTACTACATCATGAAAAAGCTCCAAAAATCTTAGAAACATATATGTTAATATATTTTTGGTGAAAATTTTGCACTTTTATGCATATTGTTTCGTATACTTTGTAATTTTAATCAATTGGATATGAGTCATATTATGTGATTTCCTTCCAAAACATTTTGTGAATATTTTTACACCTATTTTAGGTCTTCACATTAAATGATATTTCTTGAAAGATATTTAAAATGTCTAGTTCATATTTCATTTGGTTATATTGTGATTATATCTTTTACATGTAAAAGTTGGTTGTAATATAAATAATTAAGATAGCGAAAACAATCTCTCTCTCAATTTGAAGTGATTGTATAGAATTAAGTATATTCAAATTAATTTAAAATTTCTTTTTCACTTCTTCTATTCTCATTTTTTATTTTTACTTTTTTACATATTTCATGATTTTAATAAAAATTTAAATTCTTTTATTTAATATATTAAAGCATGTATTTAAAAAAATGAATTATCTAATTAAAAGAACTATATTAATTATTTTTAATTAAAATAAAAAATTAATTAATTAAATAAATTTCGTAAGACTACACTAAAATAGTCACAAAATATTAAAAAAATCTATTATACTTTCATTATCAATACCAAGTAGCAGGTCATTTAATAGATAATGAGATTAAGGTTAATGGATACTAATAATTTTGAAATTTCATGATTATTATATTTGTGAAATTTATTTTTAAACAGAAATAGCATATAAAAATGGATAAAATAAATTAAATATTTAATTTTTAGCTGACTTTAATTTAGAAAATATTAAGTCAGAGTAAAAACGTTTTAACATGTTGATTGATTGATCATATGTTTGTGATTTTTAATAAAGTGAAGATTAATATTTAAGAAAAATATTATCTGAAGGCGTGAAAGTTGTGATGCATTATAGGTTACACCAAATGAGCACGAGTTGAGGTGAGACATTAATAAGAGTAGGATCTATTACGCAGACTTTTGCGTATCAACAAGCCACGTGTCACCACACGTGGTTAAAGCTCACCTCAAATCTTGCATATTATAACTATAAATTATGATTTGGAAATTATTAATCGATTTTCTGGCTGTTCCTCACAGTCTCGAACAAGAGCCAGAGAGAGTGCAGCCTTGCTTCGCTGGTGATCCATTCTAGAGAGAGAAACACTTCTTCCACTCTCTCTCTATGATGGCCGACGATCCAATGCCCACGCGCTGGTCTTTCCAGGTTTTTTACTTTCTCTTCTCTCTCCCTTTCGTCGCAAACTAATTGCGATTCTCGATTCTCTGTTTTTCAGTTTCTTACCACGACGCCATTCCGCATCGCGTTTAGTTCATCGTTCTATAATGGATTCTTGTAGTTTCTCCGATTTGTTTTCTCACTAGCTTCAATAATCTCATGGGGATTTAACTTTGCCTGGATATATTGTGTTTTTGTATTTGTTTTGTCTGTTTGGTTTTGATGATTCTGTGGTGGACTGAATTTTACTTCTATTGTTACCGAGAGTTTTACGTAATTTTAATTTTGGATCTTCAGGACTTCAAATTTTATTATGATGCTAAGTTTGGTAGGAAGAAGGCCGAGAAGAACGGCGAGATTGCTGATAAAGCGGTGGTCAGTAATGGAGGTTCGTTGGGCGTTGTGTCCAATGGCAATCCGAGTGCAAAAAGGGTCTCGGAAATGGCTGTTTATGAGCAGTTTCGAACTGAGGTACTGTGTTTGAGACATCCAAGTTTCTTGGGGAACTGGTCATTACTGCTTAAGATTTCGCTGATTTGTGCTTCGTCGTGCTTTGATTTTGTGTTTCAGGGGCAGAACCATATTCATTCAAATGGATTTTCGCCCGTTAATATGGACGAAAGGCCGTATGATTTTCTGAGCCATCACTTTGTGTTCTTGGACTTTGTTCTTATAGCACATATTCACTTAAAAATGTTAGAAGTCATTTGTATCAGAAACATATGGGATGCCATTCGTAATTGATCGAGTAACAGATTAGTTCAATTGCGGTCAAAGTCCCTGATACTGAAAAAAAGTAGACATTCAGGATCAGTCGATGATAGGATCAATGAAGTTTCTGTTTTCTTTCATGACATTTTGAATTTGCTGAGATTTATGCATAGTCCATACCTTTGAGGTTCTCACCCCACCCCACCTAAATGAAACAAACAAACAATGTGCATATTTGAACAGCTATCACTAAAATTGATAATTTGATATTTACTCACAATTGTAACAGTTAGTAATATCATGTCTTGAGTTCTCCTACTCTAGTGGACTCTCTATATGGAAGATAGAGAAGTTGCTACCAAGTAAAGAGTAGAAATTGACAATAATATACAGTTTTACATCTTCTAGAAATCACAATTGACATTTTTTTGTTGTTGAATTAATCACGATTGGTATTGATCCTTACTCACAATTTTAATCATTAGTATTATCAACTTATAAGTTTTGTGATTCATCGGGACCATATGGAAGATATAGAATTTATTCATTCTCAGAATTACTGATCACTTAGAAAATATGGAAAATAGAGAATTTATTCATCTGCAATTCTCAGATAATTATCCCTAACATTTTCAGGCAGAGATCTTTGCTTCCACCTTTTGAATCTGCAGAAATGCGAACTTTAGCAGAGAGCCTGAGTAGGTATATTTTCTCTTTTAATCTTTCCAACATTTTTATACAACTGCTGACTACTTAGAGAAGTTACCTGTGTTTTGGTAAAATTTTCACGCGTGGTCTTATTTTGTAAGTTCTGTTTTCACGAATGCTTTTCATTGCCCACCATATTGTTGCAGGGATATCATTCGTGGAAGTCCAGATGTGAAGTGGGAAAGTATCAAGGGGTTAGAGAATGCCAAACGTTTACTGAAAGAGGCTGTCGTGATGCCAATTAAGTATCCCAAGTAGGTATCCCTATTGAAAACTTTCTACACCTAACATCCCTTCGAGATATTGACAACTACTTTGTTTCACTGCTTGTCAAGATTTTCTTGTGTATGTTGCATATGAGATCTTTCCATTGGATGTTGTAGATCATTTACATTGATCAATGAATAAACTAGTGTTTTTATTTAAGATGTAAGCAGGGATAACAGTAATGTTAAGAATAGTTTTCTATTGATTTAGTTTAACTGTATGGTGATTTGCACACTACTCTAGCTTTTGTAAGAAAAATCTTGAACCAATATTTTATCTAGATTCATGCCTATTAACATATATTTCAAGATGTTAACTAGAGGGAATATTCTTATATATAAACAGTTGGAATTTCAATGTTTTGGATTATTTATACATCTATTTTCCTTTACTATCTCAACGGAGTAAATCATACACAATTTTACTTTGGAAAACCTATTCATGGTTTTAACAGACATAAAATGGCTTCTCCATTGCCAACTTGCCACTCCACATCATAGATTGAATAACTTTCCCAGAAGACTGTAACATGCAGGAAGCAAATTGAAGTTAGGGTTCATGGAAATGTGATTCCTTTTCTGAGCTCTAGTATCTCTAACTAGTGAAATGCCAATGTTTTTCAGCTGAAGCTTCTCAATACGCATCTTTCCTAGGAGTGTAATTTCTTTGTTGTGCCTAGGGCCTTAATGGGTTTTAGCTTATGTTTGCATTGATGGGGTGATTTACAAAAGGTTCATATAACTTTTGCTACTACAATTTCTGTTAGACAAGCATTAAAGGTGTACGTTAGGAGGAATAAAAGGTAGGCTTATTCTATTAAGGCATGATTATTTTTTAAACATTATAGGACAGTGATGTAACTGGTGTGACAGTTATTGAGTGGTTTTTGTTTGTTGAAGGGAAGTTATCAATGTATGTGCTGGTAGTTATTTGTTAAATATAGATATAGGAAAGTAAAGCAGTAAGGGGAGCATGTGTGATTCATTGTTTCTGCTGTGTGAAAGGATGAAACTCCTGTGCAGCATAGTAGCCTGTGTTAGCTATTTGGACTATAGATTCTGGTTTAATTCCAGAATTGTTATCAATATAATTGTGCTATTTATCTGTGCAATTCCGGAAGTCAACAGCTTTTATGAACAAATGTAGCTCTAGGATGATTTCTTATTCTCTTTCTTTATGGTTATTTTTTCGTGGATTTTGTGTCTTGGAGATATAAAAGATAATCTCTTAATGCATACTTTGCTGATGATATAGTTTTGATTGAGGAATCAAAGAAGAAATTAACTCTAAACTCAAGCTTTGCAGTTAGATTTTGGAGTCAAATGGTTTCTCTTGAGTAGGAGTAAGACACAGAATATGCTTTACAACTTTTGCTAGAAATAAGAGAAAAATGGTTTGGAAGTAAAGATTAAAGAGGTCATACTGCATGTTTCTAAGTTTCAGTACCAGGGATCAATAATGACACGATGGAGAATTTAATGAAGATATAAAAAGAGGAAAACACATCAGTGGTTATATGTGACCCTAAAGTACCTAGCTACCAAACTTAAAGGAAGATTTATTGATGACTACAAAATCAACTATACTGTATGACAGTGAATACTGGACTTTAAAGGGACAATACAAGAAAAAAAAGAGTAGCATTAATGAGAATGTTAAGAAAGGAAATAGCATGAAATAATGGTATTTGAGAAGATATTGCTGTGGTTCATGGAGAAGATAACAAAAGATTGGTTAAATTGGTTTGGACATGTGCAGAATTGGAGGCACCAATGAGGAGAGCAAACTTTGTGGTTTTTAATCTTGTAAAATGGGGTAGAGGACAACCAAGATGGGAAATGGACAAAACTAATAGAAGAGATCTGGTGATGAATAATATCGTACTGTTTGCAATATTTTCTTTCTTAATATGTTCCTTTTCTTTGTTAGGCAAAAGTTCTCATTTTAAAGTCCTTGAATAAGGGAACAGAAAGAGGTCTAGCTGATTCACATGTTTCGGGTGCTGCTTGCTTGAAAACAACAAAGATACTTACATCTAGATGTGTTATTTTGAAATTTTGACCACGTTGGTTAGTTAGTTTATGTTTTACAGAATTTGAGATTATATTCGAAGCTCCCTGTCATGCTAAAATGGCTGTATTAAGATATTGTTATTTGAAATGGTTAACTAATTGAGTTTCTAGACTTGCATATGTGCTAATAAAAAATTATTAGAGAACTAGAGATACTAGTAAAATTATTTCATGGTCAAGCTAATCTTTCTCATTTGTCTAGGTACTTCACTGGTCTGTTGTCACCATGGAAGGGCATTCTCCTTTTTGGGCCACCGGGAACAGGAAAGGTTTGTATAGTTATTCCATCATAAACATTCACTAGATTGCCTCCTTAGTGTCATTCTAAAATTGTGAGAGAATGTTATTGTGTGTGCTCATATAATTAAAAATTCAAAAGTAAATTGTATTGGAAGAATTATACAGTCTTCCTATTTTCATATTTCGTTAGAGCAGTTTTTTGTTCTTTTCTGAATTATTAATAACTTCCTAACCTTTGTTTTGAATGTTGTAGACAATGCTTGCAAAGGCAGTTGCGACAGAGTGCAAGACTACTTTTTTTAATATTTCAGCATCATCTGTAGTTAGCAAATGGCGAGGCATGTTTCTTATATCTTTCTCTTCTTTTTTCGTTACTTTTTTGTAAATTAATCTGGGTACCATCTGAAACCTGAAAGTCTTTTTTTTAAGTTGTAGTGAATATTATTTTTTCTAAAGAAAATAGAGTAATCTCTATTTGGAAGATGGTAGAGCTAACTATTTTTTTTCTTCAAATATTATGATGCTAACTACCTTGTATCTTGCCAATTGAGATACTCTCTTTTTGGTTTGGAAATGTTTTTGTTCAACACCCTTTTCCTCTGTTTGACTTAGCCAAATAGACACAGGGAGGCATGGGTGATTTGGATTAAAATAATTGATTGCATGGCTTGAGTTTAATTTTAATCTGCACCGTATACTATTTTCAGCTTCTCGCACATCTCATTGTATGCTAATGATATCAAAGAATGAGTGTACAATAGATATTCATTAGAGGTCACATGTATGTTAGTTGCCCATTATTTTACTAGCTAGTTACAATATATCAGTTGGTTAGGCTGAACTAGAGGTCACAAGTTAGTTAGTTTAGTTACCCATTAGCTTAGTAGCTAGTTGCAATATATCAGTTAGTTAGGTTGGATTAGTCAGTTCACTGGGCAGGGATAATTAGAAGAAATAGGGCTTGTTGCTATAAAATGAGGGACTGAAGAGGGAGAGAGGATCTTGTCATTTTGTGATAATTAGGGCCTTTGACTTGGTAGGTCCAGTGTCTTGAAGAACTGTCGTGTGTATATCTGTGTCTGTGTTTTATTTTGTAAATTGGGGTATTTCTCCCCACTCTTTTCAATAAAAATACCAGGTTTTCAGCAAGTAGAATATATTTGTCATTTTATATGGAACTCGTACTTTAACATTTAGTACTATTGAATTTTTTTGATTGGCATTATAGTTAGTTTTATTCTTCAAATGCCATTAAATTGATGCATACGATCTAGATGACGAGAGCTTCTAGTTCAGTATAGTTTTTGTCAAGTCACAATGCAAAGACCTCTGTTTATTTCATGTAGCTATTATTCATAATTCCATGCACAGTTGTGGATGTACTTCTGCTCATTGAAATTTGTTTTGGAATGCCTATAGGTTATATCCTGAATAGAGGTGTGTAGCGAAGTTCCAAAAATGCTATCGCTAGATAACCTTTATTTAGAATTTTTTTATGTAATTTATATAATTTACACTATATTTAAATATAAATTCTCAAACGTGATAAAAAAATAAAGATTACTCAAATTCATTACAATTGTAATTGACAATAAAAAGTCGTAGGTGTCTTAAATAAAAAGCCAAATTCAAGTTTCTTGCATGTTGCCACGTCTGAGAACTAGAGGCAGTAGTCATCGGACTGAAAAGAGAGCCGCAGAGAGAGTTAGGCAGAATAAAAATTCATAGGTGTCTTAAATAAGACAACAGCTTTTTCATTGATTTTATAAGCAGAATATTGTTTTGGAAATTAAAATCTCTAAAAGAGGCTCCTGAACAAGGGATTTTTAGAATCAAGAGTCGCAATCATCCATAAAGGCCGCTGTTGTCTGCAGTGGGTACCACACTGCACCATTCCTCTATTCTGCCTGGGCTGCCTATAGGGCCCTGTTTAAAAGCCTGCTACTTACCAAGATGAGTAAAACTCATTAACATGCAAAACATTATTGTAATAGAATGAGGGCTTTTACATGCTCTTTTTTCTGCTTCCTCTTGTTTTTTTATTTTTTTGAATATGTGCATTTACAGAAGTTATTTTGGACTGCAGGTGATTCAGAGAAGTTAGTGAAAGTGTTATTTGAACTTGCAAGGCATCATGCGCCCTCAACTATATTTTTAGACGAAATTGATGCAATCATTAGTCAACGTGGTGAAGCTCGTAGCGAACATGAAGCAAGTAGACGGTTGAAAACTGAGCTTCTTGTTCAGGTGATGCTTGTTTCTTACATTGAACATTCTTTTTATAGTCATGAAGTTGATTAACTTCACCTAGTTCATACTTTATATTATTTTTTACATGTCCCACATCAACTAGGAACATGGTCCAAAATGCCCAACCCTTTCCTACATTTAGAACCTGTATGGTACTTTTTCTTTTTCTTTTTCCTCCTAACATCAGATTCATGTATCAGCAAAACATTTAAAAAATTGTACTAGTATGGGATTGTTTTCCAAACCAAGAGATATCAATTTCATTACTTAAATGTGGACCCACATTTTTTGTCGTAGTAACATTGTAAAAATTTATATTGTCAACCATAAGAAATTACCATATACATGAGTTTAAAAGTAGTTATTACAGTAGTTAACAATCTTTACTATACATGAATCTGTAATTGGATGACAATGTAAAAAACCTTTATCCTATTAGTGTATTTAAGTTAAATTCTTTATTTAATATTCATGTTACTGATCATGCATATAAACCAGTAAATGTGAAGCTTGATCTTTACCTTTTTGAGACAAAAAAAGAATAAGAGGTAATTTATTCATATTGAAGAAGCTTCCACTGTCTACCGTACTATCAATCTAATCATGATTAATAAGAGGTAATTTGCAATCTAATTTTTTAAACATGAATTATAAATCATATTGAATCATAAACATAATGAAATAACTTGAAATGTGTCATATAAATTAACAATAGTGCTCAATATAATGCTTTTAGACTAGAAAACAACCAAAGAGAAATTAAGTTATGTATTGATAGCGTAGAAAAGTTTTACTTTTGTGCTGAATTTCTATGAAAATACTTGAAAAGATAAATAATCCAAATTTATTTCACAAAATTCCTTTTGAATTGAATTACTTTGCAGTTCTAATTCTCACATTTTAAAACTCTTCATCTAAAACATGTTGTGCTTCAATCTTTGTGTTAATAACATGCCCTTATTAGTATTACGAGGTCCATAAACTTGAAGATGAACTTTAGGAGGTTGTCGGATAATTTGTTTAAATAAGCAATAATGATAATCTCCAGATAATTAGAAGTTTCAGCTATCCAACGAATTAATATGAACATAATCCTGTATTTCTTCGGTTCCCTTGCAGTGCACAGGAAGACCCTTAACATTTCATTGCACAATTTGAACTGCAAACAAAGATTAAGGAGAAATTATTTCCAAAAAAATCACAATATGCAGATAAATTTTTAAACTTTTGCATTTTCAGCTATCATGACTCAATTTATTAGTTATTTGAGTTGACCATGATAGTTGGCATTTGAAATCATGAGAGTATTGTCATTTTACCTGGGAGCTTGTGTCCTCTGTAAATTCAAACACTGCATCTTAATGTGCATTGTCATCAAAACAGTGAGATGTATTCTGCTTTGCTTTCTCAAAATTAATCATTTGAATTAAGATTGCAGATGGATGGTTTGACCCGGACAGATGAACTAGTTTTTGTCTTAGCGGCAACAAATCTTCCCTGGGAATTGGATGCAGCCATGCTCCGACGTCTTGAGAAGCGTGTATCCTTCCTTCAAATATAAGCTTGTGCATGATAAATTATTAGGCCAAATGTTTTTGGGAGCATTCAATAAAATATTGGGCATATCTCTATTGTTTCCTACACTACTGGCATTCTATCTAAGATGCCTGGTTTATAATCTATAAAATAAGAGCAATTATTGTTTTGGGGTTAAATTTTAATTGCAGTCCGTATAGACATGCATTGTAGACTAGTACTATGTTTGCAAACTTGGCATGCTTGAAGCTCGTTGTATATTGTTTGTTATTATTATTATTATTATTATTATTATTATAATTCAAGATGTCTGGGATAAAATTGTTGTCTTGGTTAGGGATATCTTTGGTGATGAAAAAAAATACTATGCTCTTACACCCTATGATCAGCAAATTTATGGTTATTCCCTTTCACCATTTAGAATAGATCTTTAGTTCAATGTATATATACATGATGCCCTACAAGCAATTTGATCTTGCAATTGAAAGCTCGTTAGTCTTTGCCTAATGGTTATTCCTTGATCATAATAAAAGATCCTTGTACCACTTCCAGAACCAGTAGCGAGGAGAGCAATGTTTGAGGAACTCCTTCCTCTACAGTCTGACGAGGAACCGATCCCCTATGATTTACTTGTGGATCAGACAGAAGGATATTCAGGGTCAGATATCCGATTACTCTGTAAAGAAACAGCAATGCAGCCCTTGAGACGCTTGATGTCACAACTTGAGCAGAGACAGGAGGAGCTGGTGCCTGAAGATGGTATGTTGTTTGTTTACACAGGAACATTGATGCTAGCAGCTTCTTTTATGTAGATTTTTCAGCTATTAGCTATTTTTTTCTAAACAATATGCTATTTTCCTAAACATTTACTTCGACTTTAATTTTACTCCTCTCGAACTGAAAGTAATCATTGGGTTACAGAGTTGCCAAAAGTTGGGCCAATCAGATCTGAAGATATAGATACAGCATTGAGAAACACAAGACCATCTGCTCATCTCCATGCGCACAAATACGACAAGTTCAATGCTGATTATGGTAGTCAAATACTACAATGAAAAAGTTGTAGTTGTTATTGCTAGGTCGTCCAGAAATTTGATTGTCATAAAATTACTGTTGTTAGACTAGTAAACGTCAAACACTATTTTGGTACGAGTTTACTTGCAACTTATATGCATTCGTTTTTCTCCATTATTAGTACCAACTATTCTTAGATATTTAAGTAGCAAATGCTTGTGATTTATACATTCACTCATTGTTTGATTTTACTTCAATATATTGCCATGACATATTGTCAATTTTTCCTCTTATGTTTATTTTACGCAGAACTAATAACGAGGACATGTTTCCACGTCAGGTGAACAAACTTCGAAGTCTTTCTTTCACTACAAAACGTTTAATGTGAAAAAGTTTAATAACTACTGACGAACTATTTGAATTTAACATGTCAAATTGTCGATTAAGTTTGTTTCGTTAAAATAATGTTAAAGGTTAGGTGTAATTGTTTTAATGAATTAAATTTTCTTTCGCAGCATTGACTTTTATAGCTGATGCATATATCTTGTTAGTAACAATAATTTGTGTTTGCTCGATAACATTAATGTTGTTATTCAATTTCCTTATTGCTATGAATAAAGTAAGAATTATATTTACTCTTTTATTTATAGTTATACTTGTGTTAAAATTATATGTAAATATAATAATAATAATAATTTTATAGTTATTTATTTTCATATTAAAATATTATTTTCAGAAATATAATTTTTTATATTTTTGTGAGACAATTTATTATTTAGTTTTTATGATATTTTTAATATACAATAATTAAATTATTTATTTTTGGTATAGAAAAATATTTATGTTTTATAATTTAAATTTTAGTTTTTAATTTTCATAATATTTAAGTTAATTTTAGTAATATGATATTTTTAAATAATATAAAGAAATGAGTATCACTTTATTAAAATATAAGAAATGAGATAATTTATTATTAAAATATAGAAAAGTGAATGCTTATTTAAAAATTATATATAAGTGTCTTTTAATTAAAATCACAAAGGAATGTATTTCTATTTTAAAACAAGAGAAATTATAAGTGTTATTTATTATTATTATCTTGTATATACTATTATCTATCTTTAGTTTTCAATAGTCATATATTTTAATAACCTATTTTTTTCAAAATTTAATGTAGTCATTATACATAAAATAATTACATCAATATTTCTATCGTACAGTCCATTACTTTATATTAAAGAATCAAACCATAGACGAGGCATGCACGTAAGCTTCACATAATTTATTTTATAAAAAGCTTTAACATTTAAAATTATCTTGTTTTAGTAAATAAAGTATAAATTAATTGCAATAATTCTTATCACAACTAAATTTAAAATTGAAGTGTCTTCACTTGATTCATTTATACCACGACTTTGGACAAACATCCCATTAACTAGGGGAATCCTTAAAACAAAAAGAAAATAGTATGTTTTGAGACAAAGAAGAAAGGTAGAATTTCATTTTCATGAAATTACAAATCCATGCACGAGCAAGGGAGTATAACGTTTGTTAATTTCGAATTTTAATACTTTAGTATTGCTACATGTTACAAATTTTTCCCTATGAAACAAAGCACGCAAAATGTAAAGTCAAACAAATAAACAAACGAATACAACAAAGAAATGCATTTGCTGATCCCAATAGTTGTTTCTTAACTCAACATTCTAAATCTTGTATTGGTGCCACTTATATATGTCAACATGCAAGAGAAGGAGTTATTTAAAGTATATCACGTCGATTTAATATAATTTTATTGAAGTAATACAATTTCACAATGTCACAAATGAATACTATAAAATTGAGAAAAATAATTAGATTAGGATTAAGGAGAGTACAAGGAAATTTACCGTGGTTAGATTAGAATATTAACAAACTTCAATCAACCACTTAACTAAGAACAAGTTTTTCTTTAAAAAAATATTTAATATTATAAGGATTAAATATACTTTTAATTTTTAAATTATTTATCAAAATTATGTTTAATTTATGAAATTAATTTAAACATATCATATTTTTTTTTGATTTTTTGTTTTCTTTTTTATAACTTCCTACTCCACTATCTTTTAAACTTGTTACACTTTTTTCTTTTTTCTTCTTTTTTATTTCCATTTTCTTAAAAATATTTTTATTTATTATCAATATTTATTTATACTAATTTATAAAATATAATGACAAAAATAATTAAAAAATTATTCTAAAAATAAAATATAATTTTAACAAATAATTTATAAATTAAAATTATATTTAATCCATACATAGAAATGATACACACTAGTATTTACAATGAATATATTCATTCCCTTACTCGTTACTCGTGTCTCTACATCAGTTTTTTTTTTCCTCAAAAATTACATTGTTCCTATGAGAGGAATTTAGGTATGGGATGGGGATAGGATGATCATAGGTGTTCACGTATCAGAGTCTTTTTAAAGATCAGGTGCATCGAGAAATCATTTTTATTATACCTAGATTTCACACTCAAATTCCCTTTCTACTTGCAAAGGTCAAATAAATTTAATTATAAAGCTCAATACTTGCTTAGTACTGAGAAAATGATATATATTGAGCTAATAAAGAGTGTTCTTTGTCCCATCCAAATAAATTCAAAGTCCAAAAACTTAATACTTAAAGTCAAGAAGAGGTTATATGTTGAAACAATCACGATTCTTCTTTATCCAATTAATAACAAAGGTCTTTTCATTGTGCCCTATGTTGAGGACCACATAACTTACTTTCTAAACAACATTTTTTTTTCTAATATTGACATAACATGCAATCTTATGGGAAGGTTGAGAATCTTGCCTTGAAGAACATTTTTTGAATTCTACCTTGTGGATGGCTTAGTTTAAGAACATTTTCTTTTTAAAATTTTAGATATCCTATCATACCAAAATAGAATCGAGCCATTTTTTCATTCTGTGTTTGTTCGTGGCCATATAGTTGATGTTGATATGCACGTTATATAGTTTATTATAAAGATAAAAAAATTTTGCATTTCATCTTATTTCTTTGATTCGCTTGACTGATAAGAAAGAAGTCTTGTTTTTTTTTAGAATCTTAAGGAACCCCTATCCTATATTAAACCCTATATTATTCGATTCTTTATGAATTTTGTGATTTCTCACATACAAATATCTGAATGAGACTTCCATTATTCTGTCTGATTTAATGTCAATCAATTATTTTGTCTGATCTATAAGAGAATGTATAGATATTCTTTGAATATCTGGGGTTGCAGAAGTTTGGATTAGTATTAGTTTCTTTTTTTTATCATTTAGTGAGCATCTTGTATTTCATAAAAATTTGGAGCGATATAATCTTTACGCAAAGGCCATCCTATCCAATTTTCGGGCATTAAAATACGTCTTAGACGCGGATGACTATTTTTTTATAAAAAAAAACAATTCTCTTCTAAACATCTCTGATCTAATATAATTAAAATTATTCATGCAAACTATGAATAATTTTGATTTTAGACTTTAAAGATTCGTATATTTTTATCTTATCTCTATATTATTTTTATATTGTAAATAATTATCTCATCATATAGTTACATTATTATTAAATCATAAACAATTAAGCTTATCTATATTGCAATTTATTTTAAATGGTAAATATTTTATTTATTTATTTTAAGAATGGATTATACTAGAACAGCTTTAAAGTAAGCTGAAATAGTAGATATGCTATCTTAATATCTTTGTGCTTAATGTTAATATAATTTAAATGTCTTACAAATATTCACAACTATGTGTTTCGAAAATATTTTGGATATATAAATAAAAATGAATTAAATAATTTATTCTCATTACATCTATTCAATCATACCAAACTAGAAAAAGGTTAATTTATAGTCATCTAATTAAAAACTAAACAGAAGGTTGGGAAAAAAATAAAATAAAATTAAAGTAAGTGATAAAATGTTATTGAGTAAAAATTCATGTCTAAACCATAGACAATTCCTGCATACTTTGCTTAGTCATTATCTTTACGAGACTTCTAATCTTACCCAACTTAGTTTTTAGTTTATTTAAAACTAATTATTTTCTATAATAGAATCTCTATTTATAATAAAAGGAAAGAAAGGGCAAGTTTCTTACGGGACCAAATTACACTATTAGAATTTTAAATTGTATATATTTTTTCTCTTTTTTTATATTTTTTGACTAATATTTATCTTTTTCTCTTAAATAAGTTTTTCTTTTATATCTTCTTGAAGAAAATGTGTCAATTTTTTTTTTCATTTTCTTGATTATATATTTACTTAAAACACTTCATTTTTTCATTCTATTTTTAGTTATTGATTCTGCAATATTTTATATTAAGAATATATTGACGAAATATTCTGTCACCCCTCCTTTCAACCGCGTATGCGTAAATCATTTGAAAACATTTTTCTCTTTTCCAAAACTTTAGGTTAGTATTTAATTTGAAATAATTTTATTTTATTTAAGTTTCACATATAATATTGATTACGTGGTAGTATCTATGCTGCACTGTAAGAAACTTATGTAAATTGGAATTTGTAATTTGCTATTGAATTAAATTTACACGATTTTATCCGACTATATTGTTAGATATTCTTTAAGATTTAATCTTGTAGTGAAAAAACATAGGAAAAACAATCTTTATTATATTGTTATATTTTTTTTTTAAAATCATTAATAATGTACATCAGCTAATATTTCTAACATGTCACTTCCAATATATAAAATTATCAAATCAATTTATAGTGACATTGATATCCCTAATCCAAACACATTCTAAATAAATTTTTATTAATTTTAATTTAAAAAATTCTTTTAATTGAGCCTACAAACTCTCTTTTTTCATTTTCTTGACAAAATATTTACTTGACAAAAAAAATTTATTTAAAAGCTGTATTTATAATTAATGGAAAGAAAGGCAAGTTTCTTACCCGACCAAATTACATGATTGAAAATAATTTTTTTATTATCGTCTTAAATATAATTTAAATTGCATATATCTTATTTTTCTTCTCTTTTATACGAACAATTATTTTTTATATTTTTTTGACAAATATTTTATCTTTTTCTCTTAAATACGTTTTTTATTTCCTATCTTCTTGAAAAAAATGTATCTAATTTATCCCAAACAATTTTCTTTTCATTTTCTTGACGAAAGATTTACTTAAAACACTTTTTTTTTCATTCTATTTTTAATTATTGATTCCGCAATGTTTTATATTAATAATATAATGCATTATATATAGAATTAGCTAGTATAAAACTATAATAATTACTTGTAATGGCTTGAATATGGATAAGAGATCTACAGGGGTTTAATTAAAACTGGTGCATCGCATTTTTCTGCAGTATTAAGTTTAGAGGGGAAGGAAAGTACTTTGAGTAGGATCTTATTCTTCATATTGTGTATAAGGATTTGTATATAAAGAGATGAGACACTCCAAACATCTCCTAGTATTTATAAATTTGATCTTCTTCTCTCAAGCAATCTTTTCTTTCCAATCATCTTGAAAAAAATATTTCTCTTGTTCCTCTCACAAACAAACTCTTTTTTTTTTCATTTTCTTGACAAAATATTTACTTAAAAGACTTTCTTTTTTTTCATTCTATTTTTAATTATTGATTCCACAATGCTTTATATTAATAATATAACATATTAACAATAAATGCTCTATAGAATTAGTATAAAACAGTAATAATAGATACACGTATAATGTTTATTACAACAACTTTTTATTGAATACACAAACCACATCAATTATGAACATGTTATTTCATGTGATTTAAACAAATTCTGTTTTTACAGGGACAATAACAAAATATGATTATTTATAGTACATGACATTTTGTGGTGATGGAATAAAATAATGAATAGAATAAAATATGGTGTTCTCCAATCCCTATACATAGGTAGAAGAATTCCTTGGACCTTTAATGAAGCTTGTAATTGAAACTTGATCATAACCTGTGCAATTAAAGTAAGAAAATGGTGTGTAATGAATCATTTTGGCCTTCTAGCAAAAACCTGTTGGATGGTGGGCAACTTAGTTCCAGTGGTTGGAGGTTTGGAGTTAGTAGCCTTAGGTGGCCTTGTTGTTGGAGCAAGAGCATTCTGAATGCTTGGCTTCTGTGAGCTCATATTGTGCCAAATCTGGTGTTGGTTTTCTTGATTTGTGTGTGGAGAATGAAGACTATGAAACATGGGAATGCATTTATAGGCATTATAGGAGAAGCTGTTCAAGTAATGCATGGAACTTTCCAAGCGATGAATGGTAATATGGGAAGAAATTCCTGTTATTTTTCATGTTAAATTTACAAACTCTGAAATCTAAGGGTTTGTGTGTAGCTTGCTGCACAAGTATATCTTGCGCGGTGATTAAGTACTTGCTGTATATATATAATTATATGGTTTCTGATCAAACCAAGTCAGTCTCTAAGATGTAGAAACCTTACACAACGTAAAAACTTTGAACTTTGAATAATACGCGGCTTCAACACCTACGTCTTATCTCTTTGCATTTCCATCTTTATTTCCCTTAATTTACTGTTTCACATAAGAGACTAAGTCATATGCTAATTAATAGACCCCACTAATATAATATCCCCAATCCTATAATAATAAATATTAAAGATCATAAGATCATAGCAATACGCGTTTCATTCTATAATAAAAACAGTATTTATATCAAATTTAAATATAACTCAACAATATTTAAAGTGTTTAAATTTAGTGTTCCCAAACATATTTTTTAATCTTAAATCCTTAATATTTTAAATTATTTTAACTTTTATTATTAACTAACTACTTTAACGCTACAAATAAAAACTATTATAACAATAACTTTGTTTGTTTATAACATATTAAACATTTTTTTTGTTATTAAATTTACCCATAAAATGATAAGTATATGTAGTTATAAAGTAAAATTATGTGTAAGTTTCTTTCTTAAAATATATCTTGTGATACAAAACAGCAATAATTTGAAAAATATATATAATTGTTCCTAACATGATAAAAAAAATCATAGGTAATCATCTTATTATGCAAAATAATAAAAATACACTAGTTAATTTGATTATTAACTTAAAAGTATGATCCTAGTTTATATTTTATATTTTTAACACTAGATTAACAATAAGGACTACAAAATAGAAATTTAAAAATTACAAAAGAATTACATACACTTAAAGATTAATATTGACTTAGAATATATTTAGAATTTATCTATTCTATTTATCACACAGACTAAAAGGTTATTTAGTTAAAGAAATTATGTCAAAGTCAACGCAACTTAAAACACAAGAAAGAAATTGTGTGTAATTTTTACAATAATTCCCTGTGTGTTTAATCTTTTAGAAGTGACCGCGTATACAGTTAGAGCTCAGAAGAATTGACGAAACTTTTATTTCAAAATTATTTATTCTTTTTTTTATGACAACTTCAAACTTATTCATCATAACTAAAAGTAAACAAATTATAAAAAATGTAATATGTTTTTATAATAATCTTAAAATTTTGACCACTTAATATAAACAATTGTTGTCATAAATCCCCATATATATATATATATATATATATATATATATATATAATTAGTTTATTTTTACGAGTTATATATAAATATCTTAATTTGCATTCCGTTTAAAAATTATGCTTGTTGATAATTTTAACTTCTCTTCTTTAAACTTTAAAACGAAAAATTAGTTATGTATTTCTTTTATAATTATAAACATTTTCTCCTTTAATTTAACTTTTCAAATCCCATTTTATGCTGGTTCTTCGTATGACCGTAATTTTTTTCTCTGCATGGAAAAAAAGTTAATAACAGAAAAGAAAATGCAAATACAGAGAATGATATATTAGGCACAACCACAGGTAGCAATGGCTAAAACTGGTATTTTGCCATGTCCTTTGCGCGTTTTCAAACTTCAGATTTATTTCTACACATCATCGTATTTGCGAAGGACTTGCAAGAAAAATTCATGCAGGTTTCATCTTGTGCGACAAGCTACATTTACATCTCTCACACAAACCCTAGGAAACGGCAAGTACCAAATGAGAGAAATAGCAGAAAATTTCTATGTATATTACCATTTCCATTACTTAGTACGTAATTTCCATGTATTAAATGAACATTATATATCAATGCATGCTTCTCTATAAATATAGAGGAGTCACGTTGCTGTGTTTTATCAACATTAATTAATCAGTGTTTTTGTAGTGCATACACAAAACGAACACAGATTTGAATTACTTAGCATTGTACAATGAATTTCCAAAAGGGAAGCATTAAGGATGATCTCGCCCACACAACAAGGCCACCCTCTCAGAGTAGCAAATCCAAAGTTTCAACCACTGGGAGCATAACCATTCCAAAGGCTCTTCTGCATACAACAAGGCCACCCTCTCAGAGTAGCAGCTCCAAAGCTTCAACCACTGGGAGCATAACCATTTCCAAGGCTCTTCTGCATACAACAAGGCCTCCCACTAAGAAATAGTACCTCCAAACCTTCATCTGCTGGGACCATTGCAACACACTATTGCAAGAAACCCTAATGATTTCAAATATATAAACCAAATCAAACTAATAAAGATGACTTGGTGCTTTGAGTACACTTCTTGTATTTAGCTTCCTGTGTTGCAGATTGGTATATGAAGGTGAAAGGATGCATGTACGGGTATTTAGGGATTGGAGAATACATAAACTCAGCTAGAGTATTTCTTTATTGTATCTGTTAATTTATTCCATCACAACGTAAATGTTATTTTCCTCATAAGAAAATGTTATTCTTTATTGTATTGTATCTGTTAATTTATTCCATCACAACGTAAATGTTATTTTCCTTATAAGAAAATGTTAAACATTACACTATTAGAATTTATTATATTTTATTAGAATTTATTTTTTATAAATTTTTATAACAAATTTGTAAAATTATTCTCATAAAATATTTTTTTAATAATGTTATAATATTGTCTTTGTTATATTATTTTTTTAAATTATTTTTTTAATAAAAATCCTAATAAATCTATGGGATCATATACATCTATTTCACCATCAGAACAGTTGTTTAATTGTTCTACTTTGTTAATTATTATGTAAAAGGAAAACAAAATAAGAAATACGAAACAAAAAGGAGATTACTATTTTTTCTAAACCAATTATACTGTAAGGATCTGTTTGTCCAAATTTTTCAAACTGATTTTTATTTGATCATACAATTAATTAACAACACTAGCAACAATGAGAAGAATATCAATAAACTTAATAATATGTTATCATAAATCATAAATATATTAAATATATAAGCATAAGATTAATTTTTAATTTTTGGACATAAAAATTACTATAATTTGTAAAATTGGTATTTTAATATAAAAATTAAATATTAATAATTAATTCTGTTAAATAATAACTTTTTCAAACGGACTATTATTTATAAGAATATAATTTTATAATCATTATAGAAATAATATTATCTGACCAAACAGTATTTTTTCTGAAATGAACAAAATGTATAAATAATCTTATATAAATATACATATAATTTTAATTAAATAAATTTATATTATTTTGACAATATATTATATAAATTAATTTAATTAAAAAAATTGGCAAGAAAAATTAATTAAAAAAACTATAAGTCCAGCATATAAATTTAACTACAAATTAGCCTATCTTGATTCAATATCATAAATTTATATACAAATTAGTCACTTTAAAACATAAGTAAAAGAAAGTAAAGTACATAAAGTAAAACAAAATCAGACAAATTTCAATTAATATTTGTCTCTTCAACAACCTCACTTTGGTGACCTTTAATTTTAAAGAGTCTAACGAAAAAGAAGTTCATCAAAACAACAGTAATCTTTAATTTTGCATAGCGTTAAAAAGTTCAAAAGTATAAAGAATTTGGTGTGGGAAAAAAAAACAAGAGAATAGTATTGTGATGTATTAACGCAGGTGACTGAGTCTCTTACGTGGAAATAATGGGAAATGAAGATGTAAATGCAGAGAGATATATGAGGGCCACGCTTTGAACATTGTAGGTTAACGGTGCGTCCATGCATGGCGCGTATTCAAAGTTCAACACTTTGAACATTTGATAATGAGAGTTTTCGTAGAAACAAAACATCTATATACCTATTAACAAAATAACTTGATTGGTGCTCATTCACCGCGCATTTATCCTTGTGCACCAAGCTACTTACATATACATATAATCTCACACACCCACATATTTCAAAGTTTGCAAATTTAACATGAAAAATACCAGAAATTTCTTCCTATATTACCATCCATCACTTGGAAAGTTCCATGCATTAGAATAATTTATATACATTCCAAGTTCCAAATTCATAATTACAATAATAAAAATATAAATAATATTAAAAAATATAAGATAATGGAAAGAGTAGAACATACCTTTTAAATTTTAATTTTTTATTAAAAAGAAGAGAAGATTATTGAGAGAAAATATTAGAAAGAGTAATAATAAAAATATTAAAAATTAGGTAAAAATATTAAATGTAAATGGATAAAATGAAAAAATAAGTAAAATATTTATTTTAACTATGTCAAAAATTTGTTGGTGAGACGGAAGAAATGACAGAAAAGTGAGATACGTAGTTTCTAACAAAATTTTTGAATGAGTACTATTTTAGTTTTACCAAATAATGCTAATTATTTGTTTATATGAGTATAGTCTCAATATTTGTTTCTTATTATTTGAATTATTAATTAAATATGTTTTAAAATAAAAATCATAATAAAAGAAACATAATATCATTAAAGATTTAATGTTAAAAGGATATTTTTTTTTCTCAAAATCAAATATCAATAAAAAAATTGACATAAATCTCATATTAAAATATCAAATATTAATACCACTTAGATTAATGTCAAATAATTTTAGAAAAGAGAAAAAATGATTAAATGAGTGTCATTGAAATAAGTTATTAAAACTAAAGACAGATAAAAAAAAAGTTAGTATAAATTTTTTAGATTCTTTAATGAATTAAAAATATTTTAATAATTTAGAATGGAGACATGTACAAGTGTGAGATGAGTAGGGGATGTAGACGGAATGTATATATGTATTCTAATATCTGTTTTCTTATCCAATTTAAAAAATTAGATATTACTTATTTTATATTCGTACATAATCAATATTCATATTCAATCAATAGAATTCTTTATCAAAATTGGAACAAACTTCAATAATATGTACGAGACTTGTTCATCTGTCTTTCCTAATTTTACTACATTTTTTCTAATATCTAACATAATAAAAATACACAGTCTCGGTAAGATATTCAATAAACTCCCTTGAGTTTAACATTGAATACACCATGCCTCTTCAGATTAAGTAGATAAAGTCTCTTTAGGATATTCAATAATATAGTTGTTTGATAAAGGGTTCACACTCTTTAGAGTATACATGAAAAGATAAAATCTCCTTGATTTACAAAATTACTTCACATACAAGTAAATGATTTACAATTGAATCTTTCTTTTAGAGACGAACTATGATTCTTGTAATTAAGGTTGTTAACACTTTTGCATTTAAAGTTAAAGGTATATATCTCTCAAAACTTTTCTTCTTCAATTCACCAACATTCTTGCATGGTGGTCCTTCCTTTATACATATGTCTAAAAGGACTATTAAAAGTTTCGTACCTTAAGTCTTTGTTTGTTAAATTTCATAAAGATTTATGATTTTTTTACATTCTCTTACTTATTGTACTTTGAGGTGGTCGATATATACTTTTTTATCTCTGGAATAGACTATGTGTCGTTTACAATACCAAAAAAGATTTTCACACATTTAATGTTATATGAAACAATTTTAGGAATGACAATATTCGACGGGCTAGATTGCCAGTCTCCATATTGCATAACCCGCAACTCATGTAAACCAAAGTCTGACCCACTCGTCCCTACAATCCACATTATATTTTTTTAATTTTTTATTATTGTGTATTATGTTTTGAATATAAATAAATATTTTTATTTAATATTTTATCAATATAATATATTTACAATTATAAATTTAAAGTTTATTTTATAATCATTTTAATGTATGTTTTTTATACTTTCTTTAATTAGTTGTAATAGATAATAAATAATTAGTTTTTAAGTATTTTTTTGTAATTATTATAGTTGAACTTAATATGATGACAAATTTAGGACTAAACAACTATAAAAGATTTTTTAGATTTTTTTTTAGTTTAGGTGATGCAATATACAAACCTATAGTAATGCGGGTCAAGTAAAACCGTTTAACTCAAAATTTTAACCCATATAGAGTTCACCAAAATAAGATAAATTGGTTTGCATTACCTCTCCTACAAACTATATTCCTATGATGTGTACATTTTTCAGTTTTTCATATATTAAAAATAATTATAAATATATCCTTTTTGAAAAATTTATTAAAATAATTATAATTTTACAAAAAACATATTATTTTAATGAAGATAAAAAGATAAAATAAGGAAAACATTAATGTTTTATTGAAACATGATAATATTAATAAGATTTTAAATTATTAAAATGGTTTGACACCAAAGAATAAAATATAAATATAAGAGATACGAAAATAAAAGAAACATAGTATTTGTTCTTATCAAACTTGAACTCTCTTTAGTAGATAATGACAAAGTTATAATTATAAATTGAGTTGTAGATACTAACCTAGGAAAAAAATATGCTGAAGAAGTGTAAAAGAGAATAAAATGGAAATTCATCTGATACTCCGACACTTAGGTTGATCATGAGAAAATTACTGGTGAAAAACATACCATGATAATTTTCACATGTAAAATAAATTTAAATAATTTTACGGTAATATTTTTATTTATCTGTCATCAGTAAAATAATTTAATATAAATTTTAATTTAATTTTAACTATATTTTGATTATAAAAGTATAGATTTTTAAAGAAGTATAAATATGACTTTTTTATAAAAAAATATTTAGTTTTAAATAATCTAAGAATTGAGTTGCATAAAAAAAATTACCAAATTGATTAACTACTTATTTATTCATGAATTAATATTGTTTAACCCACTAGCATATAATTGAATGATAAATTTTATTTATTTAATTTTCTAATTTCCTCCTGTTGCATACTTGAAAATCTCACTAAATCTTTTCTTATTCTAGATATAATATCAATCATATCATATAAAAATTCAAATCTATCAAGATATTATATCAAGCACCTTATTTAAAGAATATAATAAATATGCAATAAGAGGATATGTTTTTTTTATATTTTAACACCTTAAAATAAAAATAAAAAGTATAAATTATACATAATAATCAATATATATATATATATATATATATATATATATATTGTAACAAATATAAGATAAAACTGCACTATATGAAATAAGATTGGTTTCCACAAATAAGATTAAACAGAAATCAACAAGAAAAAGATATCACTGAATTGCCAGAATTGAATTAGAATATAATCTTTTAACAAGATTGTGCTTGATTTTGCAATAATCACACACACAGTATAAATAAGTGGGTTTGTGAAACTATTCTCATTTGTTTTGTTCTGAGATTTTGTATTGGAAGAATTTGCAAGAGAAGAAGATCAGAAGAAAAACATGGTTCTTGGTGGTGATGGTGGTTCAATAGTGACGCGATCAGTCTGGGCCTTCAACCTTGAACAGGAGTTCCAGTTAATCCGTTCCGTCATCACCTCCTATCCTCTGATATCCATGGACACCGAATTTCCCGGCGTCGTCTTTCGATCAAACTGCAATGGGAGGCAACCAGAAAATAACTACGCCCTACTGAAAGCTAATGTGGATTGTCTGCATTTAATTCAAGTGGGTCTCACTCTTTCAGACCATGAGGGCAACCTTCCAAAGTTTGAATCCTCCCATCACTTTATCTGGGAATTCAACTTCCGCGAGTTCAACCTTGAACGTGATCTTCATGCACCTGACTCCATTGCACTTCTCCAACGTCAAGGCATCGATTTTGAAAAGAATCGGAAATTTGGAGTAGACATTATGCGGTTTGTGGACCTCTTGATGTTTTCCGGAATGATTTGTAACAGTAAGATTGAATGGATCACTTTCCATGGTGCTTACGATTTTGGATATCTTGTGAAGGCATTGAGTCAGCGATTTTTGCCTGCACAACCACTTTTGCCTATCAACTTGTCACAGTTTCTGCAGTTGGTTAAATTTTTCTTCAGAGGGAGAGTTTATGATGTTAAACATTTGATTAAGTTCTGTCCCAATCTTTACGGTGGTCTTGATCGAGTTTGTGATTCTCTGCATTTGGACCGTCCTGTTGGTAAAAGCCATCAAGCAGCCTCTGATAGTTTACTCAGTCTCCATGCTTTTCACAAAATTAAGAATATCTATTTTCACGAACACACTGATTCCCATGTTGTCCACTACAAGGATGTTTTGTACGGCTTAGAACTTATGTGATTTTTTTTCTTTTTATTTTTTTAAATTCTGTACAGCAATGCACAACAAATATTACAATGATGTTTTCTATTTGTCTTTTAGAAAAATTTCCAATGGTTATCTTATTATCCTTTTTGCATGGTTTTATTTGTTTTAACTTCTATTCTAAGATAATATATCCACTATTCAAATTGTATTCCTAAGCTATATGGTTATATGGTTAGATATCCCCGTTCAAATGTAATCCAATTGTTAAAATATAACTTACTTATAATTTAAAAATAATTATATCATGAGATAGACGAGATAGATTGATTATTTATGATTTCACTATAAATCTTAAAATAAAAAAAATTTATAACTCTAACACAGTTAATTCTAAAAATAATTATACATATATTTATAAGATTATTCACAATTAATTCATACTTTTAAATGTAGTTTAAATTTAAAAATTTGAGTAGGGTAAGACTCAACACGACATAGGTATGGATCAACTATGGTGGATCGAGTCTAACCAATTCATGTCCCAACTCTCAAGTTGATTTAGGATGATTGAGTTCGTGGTAACTAGGCTTAGGATGATTCGTGTGTACCAGGCTCATGCCGACTCTGGTCGATCAGGCCCAATCCGACTCAGGTCAACATGTCTAGATAGGTCGACGACCCAGGCTCGACACTAACTCTGTTCGATTGGGCTCAGGTTAACTTAGGTCGACTCAGGTCAACTGAATTCGAACCGACTCAAGTCGACTAAGCTCGAGTTGACTTAGGTCGACAACCCAAGTTTGAGTTGACTTGAGTCAACCGGGCTCAAGCCGACTCAAAATGATCAAACCCGAGTCAACTCAGGTTGACTGGGTCCGAGTTGACTAAGGTCGACAACCCAAGTTCAGGCTTACTTGGGTTGATCGAGCTTAGGTTGACCGCGCCTTGGTCAATTGTGCCTGGGTCAACTTGGGTTGATCGTGCCCAAGAAGACTCGGGTAACCTAGCTTGGGTCGACTAAGGTCAATCAGGATCGAGAGTCTAGGGCCGACTAGGATCGGACTGACTTGCATCAATCGGGCCCTGGATGACTTGAGTTAATCGGGCCCAAGCCAACTCGAGTCAAACAGGTCCAATTTGTCCAATTAACCCGAGCCTAGTAAGCTCGAGTCGACTCAGACTTGGTCAACCCAAGTAGATCTAGGCCTAATCAACCTCGGCCTCTTCGAGCCTATTTGACTTGAGTCGGGCCAGGCTCGATCAACTCGAGCCCGGTTGATCTGGACCCAGGTTGAAATTGTCTAACTTAGATGGATCGATCCTAGAACAACTCAAGTTGAGCAAAACCATATTAACTTCGGGTTGACCGAGCCCACGCCGACTTCGGGTTAACCAAACTTGAGCCAACTTGGATTGACCGGACTTAAGTCGACATGCGTTGATCGAGCCTAAGCCAAATCAGTCGACTAGGCCTAGGTTGACTCAAGCCAACTCAGATTGATCAAGTCCAGGTTGATATAGTATTTTATAACTTAAGATGACCAAGACACATCTTGATTTTGGATCTTTAAAATTTTAAAAGTTATCCAATCCAAATCCAATTAAATGGATTGAATTTAAAATAAAAAAATATATAAATTTGAATTTAAAAAAAAAATCACTAAAATGGATTGAATTTAAAATCCAAAATTATAGATTTGGATTTGAAAAAAAAATCCATTAATTTATATCATACAAATTAAGTATAAAAATATAGTACATGAGATAGACATGATTTATCATTTTATATAAATATGGTTCATTTATTATTTTTCTTATCTGTTTAGTCTGTTGTTTTTATATCTTTGTAAAAATCATAAAAGATTGGAAAATAATAGATGTAGAGCTGAAAATGAAAAATACACTCAAACTACATTATTGTTGTAGCAATTTACATTTAAATTTTAAAAAATAAGTGCATCACTAAAGAGTGATTCCTCTAAAATGTTACTGTTGTATGAGTGTGTAACATTTCCCCATCCTGTAACTGCCTCCTAAAGGATATATATGCTCATTTGTAGACCTAAGAAAACATAAATATAACCTAGAAAATGCACTAAATATCTCTAGTGGAAAATCAATGTAGGAAATACTTCTACTTCTTGCCATATATGTTCTATCCCATGCTACTTACTCATAATATCATTATTCTTACCCTTCATTTCTAATTTCTAAAGTCATATACTTACACATACCATATCAATTATTAACATGCTATTTAATTTCTCATAAATAAATTTTGTTTTAACACATACAATATCAAAATATTAACATTATTGTTTTATAGCACATGACATTTTGTTGTGAAGGATCGCATAATCAATAATTAAAAATAGCATGTAAATAAAAAAGTGTTTTGAGTAAATATTTCGTCAAGAAAATGAAAAAAGAAATTGTTTGTGAGAGAAATAACAGAGATATGATTTGAAGAAGATAGGAAAGATTATTTAAGAGAAAAAGATAAAATATTTGTCAATAAAATATAAAATAAATTTGTCCATATAAAAAATAATATATATATATATATATATAATTTAAAGTATATTTAAAATTGTAGAATAACAAAATTCTTTTCAATCATATAATTTGGTATGGTAAGATAATTGCCTTTATTTTCATTTATTATAATTGATTGCAATTTTAATAATTGGGGTTTATTTCATTATTATTGTTGAATAAATCCAATTTGCATAACAATTTACGTCAGTTAGTTTAACTGTTAATAGTGAACAGTGTTATCCATTTGTATAAATACTGTTCCTTATCGTAATGAGAAAATTGCCTCATTTTCTCAATCACAGTTTTCCTCTTTCTCTATACTTTGCCTTCTCAAAGCATTTGTGCCAGCCTAACAGTGGTATTCAGAGCAACAGGATCCAAGGGGGACTGTGTGTTGTGGTGTGTATTAGAAAGAATCCATCACGAAGAAGAGTGTTTCGGGAGAAGTTGCTTCCATGGCTGCTGGAGGGTTATTTCCTGGTAATCTGCCTGTATTTGATGGAAAGAATTACGAAGATTGGTGTGTTAAGATGGAAGCAATTATGGGCTTCCAAGAAGTGGATAAAATTGTAAAGAAAGGGTTTCAAGAACCAACCAAGAACGCCACAAATGAAGAGACAACTGCGTATAATGAGAATAAGCGACTGGACTGTAAAGCCAGAGTGTTGCTACATCAATGTGTGTCAGCAACCATCTTCCAGAAAATCTCTAAGGCCACTACGTCAAAGGAGACATGGGAAATTTTGAAGAATGCGTATGGGAATTCTGGAAAGATGAAGAAAGTCAAATTACAATCTATGCGAAGACAATATGAATTGCTGGCTATGAATGAACAAGAAACGGTTGCGACGTATTTCGAAAGACTGCAAGTGCTGGTTAACGCTATGCGGGCCTGTGATGAGTTGATTGAAGAATCAAAGGTCGTTGAAAAGGTACTCAAAACTCTAACGCCTCAATTTGATCATATTGTTGTAGCAATTGAGGAATCTAAAAACATTGAAAAGATAACAATTGATGAATTACAAAATTCTCTCGAGGCACATGAACAACGAATAACCGAAAGAAGAACTGGTGAAAAGATTGCTGAACAAGCTTTGCAAGCAAGAATAACCCACTATAAGATGAGAGGAAGTCATGGTGGTAGAAGAGGAAGAGGCATATACAGAGGAGGAAGAAGTGGTGGTCGATATGGTGATTCAAGTGAACAAACAATCGAAGAAAGGGGTATGAATTACCAAGATCAGAGAGTACCCAGAGGAGGTAGAAATTTCAGAGGCAGAGGAAGAAAAGGTTTTGATAAGAGGAAAGTGCAGTGTTATACATGTGGGAAGTCTGGACATTTCTCCTCTGAATGCTGGTATAATGAAACATCCGACAAGAATGATAAAAAGAAGGATGAGGCAAATCTTGCAAAGGATGAGGAAGGTTCTGATTCTGATCAAGTTCTGTTAATGGTGACGACGAACAGCAAAGAAGAAAGTGATTCTTCATGGTACTTGGATACGGGCTGTTCAAATCATATGACTGGAAATAGAGAGTGGCTAGTAGATCTTGACCCAAGTGTTAAGAGCAGCGTGAGATTTGCAGATAACAGCAGCATTATGGCCGAGGGAGTTGGTAAAGTGCTGATCACACGAATCTGCACTGTCTGAGTGATTTTGTGAAGATATACCAGCTCCAATATGCCTTTTCCAACTTGATCCCTGATGAAGTGAAACTTTGTCTCTATATGTTTGCTTCTGCCATGACACACTGGGTTCTTTGATAGGCTGATTGCAGATTTGTTATCAACAAATAACTGTACTGGTTTTTGATAATCAAGCTTCATTTCATCCAACAAGGTACTAAGCCATAGGCATTGGCAAGCTGTCTCAGCAGAGGTAATGTATTCAGCCTCACAAGAAGAAAGTGCTACTACACTCTGTTTCTCGGAACACCAAGAAATTGGAGCATCCATGTATTTGAATAGATAGCCAAACGTGCTTTTTCTATCCATTTTATCTCCACACCAGTCAGAGTCAGACCATGCTTTTAAACTCTCTTCAGATTTGTTACTCTTTCTCGGGAAGAATAAGCCAAGTTCCACTGTACCCTTCAGATATCTCAAGATATGCTTTGCTGCTGCCATGTGTGATACTTTAGGATTATTCATGAACCTGCTGATGAGTCCAACTCCAAACGCAATATCAGGTCTGCTATTACAAACATACCTAAGAGATCCAACTATTTGTTTATAGAGAGTGGCATCAACTGCCTTTTCATTCAATTCGTCAGTTAGCTTCAGATTTGCAATTACTGGTACTGAAACAGCGTTGCAGTTTGCCATGTTAAACTTCCTTAAAATTTCACTGATATATTTACCTTGGTGTAGTAAAATTCCAAAATCAGAGTGCACGAACTGCACACCCAGGAAGTAGCTAAGAGTCCCAAGGTCTGTCATCTCAAAAACAGAGTTCATCTTCTTCTTGAATTCATCAATTTCAGATTGGACTTCTCCAGTTACAATAAGATCATCTACATAAAGACATACTATCATGATCTTCTGCTGAACTGTTTCTTTAACATAGACTCCAAATTCCACCTTGCTTTTCACAAATCCTTGCTCACACAGAAACAAATCTATGAGTTTATTCCAAGCCCTAGGCGCTTGTCTAAGTCCGTATAATGCCTTTCTCAACTTGTAGACCTTTGCTTTCTCTCCATTCACTTCAAATCCAAGTGGTTGACTCACGTATACCTCTTCTTCCAGAGAACCATTTAAAAAATGCAGATTTAACATCTAGTTGGTTGATCGGCCACCTTCTCCAACTTGCCACTGCAACTACAAGTCTGACAGTCTCCAACCTAGCAACTGGAGCAAACACGTCAGTGAAATCAACACCGTACTTTTGAAGAAATCCTTTCGCAACTAACCTGGCCTTGTACTTGGCTATTGAACCATCTGGCTTGAGCTTCAGCTTGAATACCCATTTTACATCAATTGGATGCTTGCTTGGTGGAAGATCAACTAGCTCCCAGGTTCTGTTTTTCTCAATTGCATTTAGTTCCTCTACCATGGCGTTTTTCCACTCTTTACAGTTAAAAGTTTCCTTCCAGGTGACTGGTTCAGTGTCCGCAAGAAAAGCAAAGTGGACCAACTCACCACTGTCTCTGATGTCATTATCGTGGAGCAGCTCGTGATCTGTTAAACGTGAAGATGGAAAATTGTTGCGAGATGATCTTCTGACATTTATTCCCTCTGCTGTTACATCTGCTGCTCCACTTGTTTCTGCAGCATCAGTTCTGATTTCTGCTGCACCGCTTGCACTAATTTGTTTATATTTTTCTGCTGATTCACTCTCTAAAATATATGGCACAAATTTAGATAGATTCTCATTCTCTTCCCACTTCCATGATGCAGATTCATCCACCACTACATCTCTACTAATGACTATCTCTTGTTTAACTGGATTGTATAACTTATATGCACCTGTTGGGTGGTAGCCTACTAGTATAAGAGTTTTACTTTTGTCATCCAATTTCTTTCTTTTCTCATCAGGAACGTGTTGATAGCATAGGGAACCAAAAATCCGCAGATGGTGAATTTGTGGTTTAACCCCTGACCACGCTTCTTCTGGTGTATAATCTTGAAATCTCTTGGTTGGGCAACGATTTAAAACATAAGCTGCAGTGGCCACAGCTTCTCCCCACAAACTTCGTGGTAAACTTTTCCCCTTCAACATGCATCGAGTTATATTTAGCAGAGTTCGATTCCTCCTCTCTGCTAAGCCATTATGTTGAGGCGTATAAGGGGCTGTAACCTCATGTTCTATGCCTCTAGTTCCACAGAAATCATCAAACTCTTTCGAATTATACTCACCACCACCACCAGTTCTAAGGATTCTGATTTTTCTGTCAGTTTGCCTTTCAACTTGAGCACAAAATCTTTGAAAACATGCGAAGACCTCCTTCTTTTCTTTTAGCAAGTATAGCCAAATTTTCCTAGTCCAATCGTCCACAAAGGTTAGAAAATACCTATTGCCCCCAAGGGATGGAACATCTAAGGGTCCACAGACGTCTGAATGAACAACATCTAGCATCTGTTTGGCTCTCTGTCGTGCAACCTTCTTGAATTTCTTTCTTGTCTGCTTTCCAACCATACATCCCTCACAAATTTTCTTTGGTATAAGTATTTGAGGCATTCCAGTCACCATCTTCTTATCACTTAACTGATTTAAACTTTTAAAGTTTAAATGTCCAAACCTATAATGCCATAACCAGCTTTCATCTTCAACTTGAACGGTACTCAAACATTGTATCTCAGCAGCATTCAAATTGATCTTGAATGTTCTATTCCTGGAGAGGGGTGCCTTGAATAGCAGTCTTCCTTTACTGTCAAATACCTCAATATGCCTTTCTTGCATTGCCATGGTATACCCTCTCTCAAGTAATTGCCCCAAACTGAGCAAGTTGTTCTTCATAGTAGGTACGTACAAGACATCTCTCATATATGATGTTTTTCCATCCTTTCGTGTGATCAGCACTTTACCAACTCCCTCGGCCATAATGCTGTTGTTATCTGCAAATCTCACGCTGCTCTTAACACTTGGGTCAAGATCTACTAGCCACTCTCTATTTCCAGTCATATGATTTGAACAGCCCGTATCCAAGTACCATGAAGAATCACTTTCTTCTTTGCTGTTCGTCGTCACCATTAACAGAACTTGATCAGAATCAGAACCTTCCTCATCCTTTGCAAGATTTGCCTCATCCTTCTTTTTATCATTCTTGTCGGATGTTTCATTATACCAGCATTCAGAGGAGAAATGTCCAGACTTCCCACATGTATAACACTGCACTTTCCTCTTATCAAAACCTTTTCTTCCTCTGCCTCTGAAATTTCTACCTCCTCTGGGTACTCTCTGATCTTGGTAATTCATACCCCTTTCTTCGATTGTTTGTTCACTTGAATCACCATATCGACCACCACTTCTTCCTCCTCTGTATATGCCTCTTCCTCTTCTACCACCATGACTTCCTCTCATCTTATAGTGGGTTATTCTTGCTTGCAAAGCTTGTTCAGCAATCTTTTCACCAGTTCTTCTTTCGGTTATTCGTTGTTCATGTGCCTCGAGAGAATTTTGTAATTCATCAATTGTTATCTTTTCAATGTTTTTAGATTCCTCAATTGCTACAACAATATGATCAAATTGAGGCGTTAGAGTTCTGAGTACCTTTTCAACGACCTTTGATTCTTCAATCAACTCATCACAGGCCCGCATAGCGTTAACCAGCACTTGCAGTCTTTCGAAATACGTCGCAACCGTTTCTTGTTCATTCATAGCCAGCAATTCATATTGTCTTCGCATAGATTGTAATTTGACTTTCTTCATCTTTCCAGAATTCCCATACGCATTCTTCAAAATTTCCCATGTCTCCTTTGACGTAGTGGCCTTAGAGATTTTCTGGAAGATGGTTGCTGACACACATTGATGTAGCAACACTCTGGCTTTACAGTCCAGTCGCTTATTCTCATTATACGCAGTTGTCTCTTCATTTGTGGCGTTCTTGGTTGGTTCTTGAAACCCTTTCTTTACAATTTTATCCACTTCTTGGAAGCCCATAATTGCTTCCATCTTAACACACCAATCTTCGTAATTCTTTCCATCAAATACAGGCAGATTACCAGGAAATAACCCTCCAGCAGCCATGGAAGCAACTTCTCCCGAAACACTCTTCTTCGTGATGGATTCTTTCTAATACACACCACAACACACAGTCCCCCTTGGATCCTGTTGCTCTGAATACCACTGTTAGGCTGGCACAAATGCTTTGAGAAGGCAAAGTATAGAGAAAGAGGAAAACTGTGATTGAGAAAATGAGGCAATTTTCTCATTACGATAAGGAACAGTATTTATACAAATGGATAACACTGTTTACTATTAACAGTTAAACTAACTGACGTAAATTGTTATGCAAATTGGATTTATTCAACAATAATAATGAAATAAACCCCAATTATTAAAATTGCAATCAATTATAATAAATGAAAATAAAGGCAATTATCTTACCATACCAAATTATATGATTGAAAAGAATTTTGTTATTCTACAATTTTAAATATACTTTAAATTATATATATATATATATATTATTTTTTATATGGACAAATTTATTTTATATTTTATTGACAGATATTTTATCTTTTTCTCTTAAATAATCTTTCCTATCTTCTTCAAATCATATCTCTGTTATTTCTCTCACAAACAATTTCTTTTTTCATTTTCTTGACGAAATATTTACTCAAAACACTTTTTATTTACATGCTATTTTTAATTATTGATTATGCGATCCTTCACAACAAAATGTCATGTGCTATAAAACAATAATGTTAATATTTTGATATTGTATGTGTTAAAACAAAATTTATTTATGAGAAATTAAATAGCATGTTAATAATTGATATGGTATGTGTAAGTATATGACTTTAGAAATTAGAAATGAAGGGTAAGAATAATGATATTATGAGTAAGTAGCATGGGATAGAACATATATGGCAAGAAGTAGAAGTATTTCCTACATTGATTTTCCACTAGAGATATTTAGTGCATTTTCTAGGTTATATTTATGTTTTCTTAGGTCTACAAATGAGCATATATATCCTTTAGGAGGCAGTTACAGGATGGGGAAATGTTACACACTCATACAACAGTAACATTTTAGAGGAATCACTCTTTAGTGATGCACTTATTTTTTAAAATTTAAATGTAAATTGCTACAACAATAATGTAGTTTGAGTGTATTTTTCATTTTCAGCTCTACATCTATTATTTTCCAATCTTTTATGATTTTTACAAAGATATAAAAACAACAGACTAAACAGATAAGAAAAATAATAAATGAACCATATTTATATAAAATGATAAATCATGTCTATCTCATGTACTATATTTTTATACTTAATTTGTATGATATAAATTAATGGATTTTTTTTTCAAATCCAAATCTAATTTTGGATTTTAAATTCAATCCATTTTAGTGATTTTTTTTTTAAATTCAAATTTATATATTTTTTTATTTTAAATTCAATCCATTTAATTGGATTTGGATTGGATAACTTTTAAAATTTTAAAGATCCAAAATCAAGATGTGTCTTGGTCATCTTAAGTTATAAAATACTATATCAACCTGGACTTGATCAATCTGAGTTGGCTTGAGTCAACCTAGGCCTAGTCGACCTGATTTGGCTTAGGCTCGATCAACGCATGTCGACTTAAGTCTGGTCAATCCAAGTTGGCTCAAGTTTGGTTAACCCGAGTCGGCGTGGGCTCGGTCAACCCGAGTTAATATGGTTTTGCTCAACTTGAGTTGTTCTAGGATCGATCCATCTAAGTTAGACAATTTCAACCTGGGTCCAGTCAACTGGGCTCAAGTTGATCGAGCCTGGCCCGACTCAAGTCAAATAGGCCTGAAGAGACTGAGGTTGATTAGGCCTAGATCTACTTGGGTTGACCAAGTCTGAGTCGACTCGAGCTTACTAGGCTCGGGTTAATTGGACAAATTGGACCTGTTTGACTCGAGTTGGCTTGGGCCCGATTAACTCAAGTCATCCAGGGCCCGATTGATGCAAGTCAGTCCGATCCTAGTCGGCCCTAGACTCTCGATCCTGATTGACCTTAGTCGACCCAAGCTAGGTTACCCGAGTCTTCTTGGGCACGATCAACCCAAGTTGACCCAGGCACAATTGACCAAGGCGCGGTCAACCTAAGCTCGATCAACCCAAGTAAGCCTGAACTTGGGTTGTCGACCTTAGTCAACTCGGACCCAGTCAACCTGAGTTGACTCGGGTTTGATCATTTTGAGTCGGCTTGAGCCCGGTTGACTCAAGTCAACTCAAACTTGGGTTGTCGACCTAAGTCAACTCGAGCTTAGTCGACTTGAGTCGGTTCGAATTCAGTTGACCTGAGTCGACCTAAGTTAACCTGAGCCCAATCGAACAGAGTTAGTGTCGAGCCTGGGTCGTCGACCTATCTAGACATGTTGACCTGAGTCGGATTGGGCCTGATCGACCAGAGTCGGCATGAGCCTGGTACACACGAATCATCCTAAGCCTAGTTACCACGAACTCAATCATCCTAAATCAACTTGAGAGTTGGGACATGAATTGGTTAGACTCGATCCACCATAGTTGATCCATACCTATGTCGTGTTGAGTCTTACCCTACTCAAATTTTTAAATTTAAACTACATTTAAAAGTATGAATTAATTGTGAATAATCTTATAAATATATGTATAATTATTTTTAGAATTAACTGTGTTAGAGTTATAAATTTTTTTTATTTTAAGATTTATAGTGAAATCATAAATAATCAATCTATCTCGTCTATCTCATGATATAATTATTTTTAAATTATAAGTAAGTTATATTTTAACAATTGGATTACATTTGAACGGGGATATCTAACCATATAACCATATAGCTTAGGAATACAATTTGAATAGTGGATATATTATCTTAGAATAGAAGTTAAAACAAATAAAACCATGCAAAAAGGATAATAAGATAACCATTGGAAATTTTTCTAAAAGACAAATAGAAAACATCATTGTAATATTTGTTGTGCATTGCTGTACAGAATTTAAAAAAATAAAAAGAAAAAAAAAATCACATAAGTTCTAAGCCGTACAAAACATCCTTGTAGTGGACAACATGGGAATCAGTGTGTTCGTGAAAATAGATATTCTTAATTTTGTGAAAAGCATGGAGACTGAGTAAACTATCAGAGGCTGCTTGATGGCTTTTACCAACAGGACGGTCCAAATGCAGAGAATCACAAACTCGATCAAGACCACCGTAAAGATTGGGACAGAACTTAATCAAATGTTTAACATCATAAACTCTCCCTCTGAAGAAAAATTTAACCAACTGCAGAAACTGTGACAAGTTGATAGGCAAAAGTGGTTGTGCAGGCAAAAATCGCTGACTCAATGCCTTCACAAGATATCCAAAATCGTAAGCACCATGGAAAGTGATCCATTCAATCTTACTGTTACAAATCATTCCGGAAAACATCAAGAGGTCCACAAACCGCATAATGTCTACTCCAAATTTCCGATTCTTTTCAAAATCGATGCCTTGACGTTGGAGAAGTGCAATGGAGTCAGGTGCATGAAGATCACGTTCAAGGTTGAACTCGCGGAAGTTGAATTCCCAGATAAAGTGATGGGAGGATTCAAACTTTGGAAGGTTGCCCTCATGGTCTGAAAGAGTGAGACCCACTTGAATTAAATGCAGACAATCCACATTAGCTTTCAGTAGGGCGTAGTTATTTTCTGGTTGCCTCCCATTGCAGTTTGATCGAAAGACGACGCCGGGAAATTCGGTGTCCATGGATATCAGAGGATAGGAGGTGATGACGGAACGGATTAACTGGAACTCCTGTTCAAGGTTGAAGGCCCAGACTGATCGCGTCACTATTGAACCACCATCACCACCAAGAACCATGTTTTTCTTCTGATCTTCTTCTCTTGCAAATTCTTCCAATACAAAATCTCAGAACAAAACAAATGAGAATAGTTTCACAAACCCACTTATTTATACTGTGTGTGTGATTATTGCAAAATCAAGCACAATCTTGTTAAAAGATTATATTCTAATTCAATTCTGGCAATTCAGTGATATCTTTTTCTTGTTGATTTCTGTTTAATCTTATTTGTGGAAACCAATCTTATTTCATATAGTGCAGTTTTATCTTATATTTGTTACAATATATATATATATATATATATATATATATATATTGATTATTATGTATAATTTATACTTTTTATTTTTATTTTAAGGTGTTAAAATATAAAAAAAACATATCCTCTTATTGCATATTTATTATATTCTTTAAATAAGGTGCTTGATATAATATCTTGATAGATTTGAATTTTTATATGATATGATTGATATTATATCTAGAATAAGAAAAGATTTAGTGAGATTTTCAAGTATGCAACAGGAGGAAATTAGAAAATTAAATAAATAAAATTTATCATTCAATTATATGCTAGTGGGTTAAACAATATTAATTCATGAATAAATAAGTAGTTAATCAATTTGGTAATTTTTTTATGCAACTCAATTCTTAGATTATTTAAAACTAAATATTTTTTTATAAAAAAGTCATATTTATACTTCTTTAAAAATCTATACTTTTATAATCAAAATATAGTTAAAATTAAATTAAAATTTATATTAAATTATTTTACTGATGACAGATAAATAAAAATATTACCGTAAAATTATTTAAATTTATTTTACATGTGAAAATTATCATGGTATGTTTTTTCACCAGTAATTTTCTCATGATCAACCTAAGTGTCGGAGTATCAGATGAATTTCCATTTTATTCTCTTTTACACTTCTTCAGCATATTTTTTTTCCTAGGTTAGTATCTACAACTCAATTTATAATTATAACTTTGTCATTATCTACTAAAGAGAGTTCAAGTTTGATAAGAACAAATACTATGTTTCTTTTATTTTCGTATCTCTTATATTTATATTTTATTCTTTGGTGTCAAACCATTTTAATAATTTAAAATCTTATTAATATTATCATGTTTCAATAAAACATTAATGTTTTCCTTATTTTATCTTTTTATCTTCATTAAAATAATATGTTTTTTGTAAAATTATAATTATTTTAATAAATTTTTCAAAAAAGGATATATTTATAATTATTTTTAATATATGAAAAACTGAAAAATGTACACATCATAGGAATATAGTTTGTAGGAGAGGTAATGCAAACCAATTTATCTTATTTTGGTGAACTCTATATGGGTTAAAATTTTGAGTTAAACGGTTTTACTTGACCCGCATTACTATAGGTTTGTATATTGCATCACCTAAACTAAAAAAAAATCTAAAAATCTTTTATAGTTGTTTAGTCCTAAATTTGTCATCATATTAAGTTCAACTATAATAATTACAAAAAAATACTTAAAAACTAATTATTTATTATCTATTACAACTAATTAAAGAAAGTATAAAAAACATACATTAAAATGGATTATAAAATAAACTTTAAATTTATAATTGTAAATATATTATATTGATAAAATATTAAATAAAAATATTTATTTATATTCAAAACATAATACACAATAATAAAAAATTAAAAAAATATAATGTGGATTGTAGGGACGAGTGGGTCAGACTTTGGTTTACATGAGTTGCGGGTTATGCAATATGGAGACTGGCAATCTAGCCCGTCGAATATTGTCATTCCTAAAATTGTTTCATATAACATTAAATGTGTGAAAATCTTTTTTGGTATTGTAAACGACACATAGTCTATTCCAGAGATAAAAAAGTATATATCGACCACCTCAAAGTACAATAAGTAAGAGAATGTAAAAAAAAATCATAAATCTTTATGAAATTTAACAAACAAAGACTTAAGGTACGAAACTTTTAATAGTCCTTTTAGACATATGTATAAAGGAAGGACCACCATGCAAGAATGTTGGTGAATTGAAGAAGAAAAGTTTTGAGAGATATATACCTTTAACTTTAAATGCAAAAGTGTTAACAACCTTAATTACAAGAATCATAGTTCGTCTCTAAAAGAAAGATTCAATTGTAAATCATTTACTTGTATGTGAAGTAATTTTGTAAATCAAGGAGATTTTATCTTTTCATGTATACTCTAAAGAGTGTGAACCCTTTATCAAACAACTATATTATTGAATATCCTAAAGAGACTTTATCTACTTAATCTGAAGAGGCATGGTGTATTCAATGTTAAACTCAAGGGAGTTTATTGAATATCTTACCGAGACTGTGTATTTTTATTATGTTAGATATTAGAAAAAATGTAGTAAAATTAGGAAAGACAGATGAACAAGTCTCGTACATATTATTGAAGTTTGTTCCAATTTTGATAAAGAATTCTATTGATTGAATATGAATATTGATTATGTACGAATATAAAATAAGTAATATCTAATTTTTTAAATTGGATAAGAAAACAGATATTAGAATACATATATACATTCCGTCTACATCCCCTACTCATCTCACACTTGTACATGTCTCCATTCTAAATTATTAAAATATTTTTAATTCATTAAAGAATCTAAAAATTTATACTAACTTTTTTTATCTGTCTTTAGTTTTAATAACTTATTTCAATGACACTCATTTAATCATTTTTTCTCTTTTCTAAAATTATTTGACATTAATCTAAGTGGTATTAATATTTGATATTTTAATATGAGATTTATGTCAATTTTTTTATTGATATTTGATTTTGAGAAAAAAAAATATCCTTTTAACATTAAATCTTTAATGATATTATGTTTCTTTTATTATGATTTTTATTTTAAAACATATTTAATTAATAATTCAAATAATAAGAAACAAATATTGAGACTATACTCATATAAACAAATAATTAGCATTATTTGGTAAAACTAAAATAGTACTCATTCAAAAATTTTGTTAGAAACTACGTATCTCACTTTTCTGTCATTTCTTCTGTCTCACCAACAAATTTTTGACATAGTTAAAATAAATATTTTACTTATTTTTTTCATTTTATCCATTTACATTTAATATTTTTACCTAATTTTTAATATTTTTTATTATTACTCTTTCTAATATTTTCTCTCAATAATCTTCTCTTCTTTTTAATAAAAAAATTAAAATTTAAAAGGTATGTTCTACTCTTTCCATTATCTTATATTTTTTTAATATTATTTATATTTTTATTATTGTAATTATGAATTTGGAACTTGGAATGTATATAAATTATTCTAATGCATGGAACTTTCCAAGTGATGGATGGTAATATAGGAAGAAATTTCTGGTATTTTTCATGTTAAATTTGCAAACTTTGAAATATGTGGGTGTGTGAGATTATATGTATATGTAAGTAGCTTGGTGCACAAGGATAAATGCGCGGTGAATGAGCACCAATCAAGTTATTTTGTTAATAGGTATATAGATGTTTTGTTTCTACGAAAACTCTCATTATCAAATGTTCAAAGTGTTGAACTTTGAATACGCGCCATGCATGGACGCACCGTTAACCTACAATGTTCAAAGCGTGGCCCTCATATATCTCTCTGCATTTACATCTTCATTTCCCATTATTTCCACGTAAGAGACTCAGTCACCTGCGTTAATACATCACAATACTATTCTCTTGTTTTTTTTTCCCACACCAAATTCTTTATACTTTTGAACTTTTTAACGCTATGCAAAATTAAAGATTACTGTTGTTTTGATGAACTTCTTTTTCGTTAGACTCTTTAAAATTAAAGGTCACCAAAGTGAGGTTGTTGAAGAGACAAATATTAATTGAAATTTGTCTGATTTTGTTTTACTTTATGTACTTTACTTTCTTTTACTTATGTTTTAAAGTGACTAATTTGTATATAAATTTATGATATTGAATCAAGATAGGCTAATTTGTAGTTAAATTTATATGCTGGACTTATAGTTTTTAATTAATTTTTCTTGCCAATTTTTTTAATTAAATTAATTTATATAATATATTGTCAAAATAATATAAATTTATTTAATTAAAATTATATGTATATTTATATAAGATTATTTATACATTTTGTTCATTTCAGAAAAATACTGTTTGGTCAGATAATATTATTTCTATAATGATTATAAAATTATATTCTTATAAATAATAGTCCGTTTGAAAAAGTTATTATTTAACAGAATTAATTATTAATATTTAATTTTTATATTAAAATACCAATTTTACAAATTATAGTAATTTTTATGTCCAAAAATTAAAAATTAATCTTATGCTTATATATTTAATATATTTATGATTTATGATAACATATTATTAAGTTTATTGATATTCTTCTCATTGTTGCTAGTGTTGTTAATTAATTGTATGATCAAATAAAAATCAGTTTGAAAAATTTGGACAAACAGATCCTTACAGTATAATTGGTTTAGAAAAAATAGTAATCTCCTTTTTGTTTCGTATTTCTTATTTTGTTTTCCTTTTACATAATAATTAACAAAGTAGAACAATTAAACAACTGTTCTGATGGTGAAATAGATGTATATGATCCCATAGATTTATTAGGATTTTTATTAAAAAAATAATTTAAAAAAAATAATATAACAAAGACAATATTATAACATTATTAAAAAAAATATTTTATGAGAATAATTTTACAAATTTGTTATAAAAATTTATAAAAAATAAATTCTAATAAAATATAATAAATTCTAATAGTGTAATGTTTAACATTTTCTTATAAGGAAAATAACATTTACGTTGTGATGGAATAAATTAACAGATACAATACAATAAAGAATAACATTTTCTTATGAGGAAAATAACATTTACGTTGTGATGGAATAAATTAACAGATACAATAAAGAAATACTCTAGCTGAGTTTATGTATTCTCCAATCCCTAAATACCCGTACATGCATCCTTTCACCTTCATATACCAATCTGCAACACAGGAAGCTAAATACAAGAAGTGTACTCAAAGCACCAAGTCATCTTTATTAGTTTGATTTGGTTTATATATTTGAAATCATTAGGGTTTCTTGCAATAGTGTGTTGCAATGGTCCCAGCAGATGAAGGTTTGGAGGTACTATTTCTTAGTGGGAGGCCTTGTTGTATGCAGAAGAGCCTTGGAAATGGTTATGCTCCCAGTGGTTGAAGCTTTGGAGCTGCTACTCTGAGAGGGTGGCCTTGTTGTATGCAGAAGAGCCTTTGGAATGGTTATGCTCCCAGTGGTTGAAACTTTGGATTTGCTACTCTGAGAGGGTGGCCTTGTTGTGTGGGCGAGATCATCCTTAATGCTTCCCTTTTGGAAATTCATTGTACAATGCTAAGTAATTCAAATCTGTGTTCGTTTTGTGTATGCACTACAAAAACACTGATTAATTAATGTTGATAAAACACAGCAACGTGACTCCTCTATATTTATAGAGAAGCATGCATTGATATATAATGTTCATTTAATACATGGAAATTACGTACTAAGTAATGGAAATGGTAATATACATAGAAATTTTCTGCTATTTCTCTCATTTGGTACTTGCCGTTTCCTAGGGTTTGTGTGAGAGATGTAAATGTAGCTTGTCGCACAAGATGAAACCTGCATGAATTTTTCTTGCAAGTCCTTCGCAAATACGATGATGTGTAGAAATAAATCTGAAGTTTGAAAACGCGCAAAGGACATGGCAAAATACCAGTTTTAGCCATTGCTACCTGTGGTTGTGCCTAATATATCATTCTCTGTATTTGCATTTTCTTTTCTGTTATTAACTTTTTTTCCATGCAGAGAAAAAAATTACGGTCATACGAAGAACCAGCATAAAATGGGATTTGAAAAGTTAAATTAAAGGAGAAAATGTTTATAATTATAAAAGAAATACATAACTAATTTTTCGTTTTAAAGTTTAAAGAAGAGAAGTTAAAATTATCAACAAGCATAATTTTTAAACGGAATGCAAATTAAGATATTTATATATAACTCGTAAAAATAAACTAATTATATATATATATATATATATATATATATATATATATGGGGATTTATGACAACAATTGTTTATATTAAGTGGTCAAAATTTTAAGATTATTATAAAAACATATTACATTTTTTATAATTTGTTTACTTTTAGTTATGATGAATAAGTTTGAAGTTGTCATAAAAAAGAATAAATAATTTTGAAATAAAAGTTTCGTCAATTCTTCTGAGCTCTAACTGTATACGCGGTCACTTCTAAAAGATTAAACACACAGGGAATTATTGTAAAAATTACACACAATTTCTTTCTTGTGTTTTAAGTTGCGTTGACTTTGACATAATTTCTTTAACTAAATAACCTTTTAGTCTGTGTGATAAATAGAATAGATAAATTCTAAATATATTCTAAGTCAATATTAATCTTTAAGTGTATGTAATTCTTTTGTAATTTTTAAATTTCTATTTTGTAGTCCTTATTGTTAATCTAGTGTTAAAAATATAAAATATAAACTAGGATCATACTTTTAAGTTAATAATCAAATTAACTAGTGTATTTTTATTATTTTGCATAATAAGATGATTACCTATGATTTTTTTATCATGTTAGGAACAATTATATATATTTTTCAAATTATTGCTGTTTTGTATCACAAGATATATTTTAAGAAAGAAACTTACACATAATTTTACTTTATAACTACATATACTTATCATTTTATGGGTAAATTTAATAACAAAAAAAATGTTTAATATGTTATAAACAAACAAAGTTATTGTTATAATAGTTTTTATTTGTAGCGTTAAAGTAGTTAGTTAATAATAAAAGTTAAAATAATTTAAAATATTAAGGATTTAAGATTAAAAAATATGTTTGGGAACACTAAATTTAAACACTTTAAATATTGTTGAGTTATATTTAAATTTGATATAAATACTGTTTTTATTATAGAATGAAACGCGTATTGCTATGATCTTATGATCTTTAATATTTATTATTATAGGATTGGGGATATTATATTAGTGGGGTCTATTAATTAGCATATGACTTAGTCTCTTATGTGAAACAGTAAATTAAGGGGAAATAAAGATGGAAATGCAAAGAGATAAGACGTAGGTGTTGAAGCCGCGTATTATTCAAAGTTCAAAGTTTTTACGTTGTGTAAGGTTTCTACATCTTAGAGACTGACTTGGTTTGATCAGAAACCATATAATTATATATATACAGCAAGTACTTAATCACCGCGCAAGATATACTTGTGCAGCAAGCTACACACAAACCCTTAGATTTCAGAGTTTGTAAATTTAACATGAAAAATAACAGGAATTTCTTCCCATATTACCATTCATCGCTTGGAAAGTTCCATGCATTACTTGAACAGCTTCTCCTATAATGCCTATAAATGCATTCCCATGTTTCATAGTCTTCATTCTCCACACACAAATCAAGAAAACCAACACCAGATTTGGCACAATATGAGCTCACAGAAGCCAAGCATTCAGAATGCTCTTGCTCCAACAACAAGGCCACCTAAGGCTACTAACTCCAAACCTCCAACCACTGGAACTAAGTTGCCCACCATCCAACAGGTTTTTGCTAGAAGGCCAAAATGATTCATTACACACCATTTTCTTACTTTAATTGCACAGGTTATGATCAAGTTTCAATTACAAGCTTCATTAAAGGTCCAAGGAATTCTTCTACCTATGTATAGGGATTGGAGAACACCATATTTTATTCTATTCATTATTTTATTCCATCACCACAAAATGTCATGTACTATAAATAATCATATTTTGTTATTGTCCCTGTAAAAACAGAATTTGTTTAAATCACATGAAATAACATGTTCATAATTGATGTGGTTTGTGTATTCAATAAAAAGTTGTTGTAATAAACATTATACGTGTATCTATTATTACTGTTTTATACTAATTCTATAGAGCATTTATTGTTAATATGTTATATTATTAATATAAAGCATTGTGGAATCAATAATTAAAAATAGAATGAAAAAAAAGAAAGTCTTTTAAGTAAATATTTTGTCAAGAAAATGAAAAAAAAAAGAGTTTGTTTGTGAGAGGAACAAGAGAAATATTTTTTTCAAGATGATTGGAAAGAAAAGATTGCTTGAGAGAAGAAGATCAAATTTATAAATACTAGGAGATGTTTGGAGTGTCTCATCTCTTTATATACAAATCCTTATACACAATATGAAGAATAAGATCCTACTCAAAGTACTTTCCTTCCCCTCTAAACTTAATACTGCAGAAAAATGCGATGCACCAGTTTTAATTAAACCCCTGTAGATCTCTTATCCATATTCAAGCCATTACAAGTAATTATTATAGTTTTATACTAGCTAATTCTATATATAATGCATTATATTATTAATATAAAACATTGCGGAATCAATAATTAAAAATAGAATGAAAAAAAAAGTGTTTTAAGTAAATCTTTCGTCAAGAAAATGAAAAGAAAATTGTTTGGGATAAATTAGATACATTTTTTTCAAGAAGATAGGAAATAAAAAACGTATTTAAGAGAAAAAGATAAAATATTTGTCAAAAAAATATAAAAAATAATTGTTCGTATAAAAGAGAAGAAAAATAAGATATATGCAATTTAAATTATATTTAAAACGATAATAAAAAAATTATTTTCAATCATGTAATTTGGTCGGGTAAGAAACTTGCCTTTCTTTCCATTAATTATAAATACAGCTTTTAAATAAATTACTATGAATAAATCTTTTAGTAAGAAATTATTTAATTCATTTTTATTATATATTTGTATACTATAATCTATATTTATTAGATAAATTATTTTGGTCAGCAAGGAAATATTAGGGATATAGCATTAATAAAGGATTAATGATACAAAATTCAATAAATTGAAACTACACATGTATAATTAAATATAATTATAATAATTACTATTTCAACAATTGGGATCTAACTTAAATGCTGGAGTATATCTTTTATAAACATATCGACACTATCCAAAAATTCAAGAAAATACTAGAAGAAGACATTCTCAAATTGAAGGAAGAAACTATTGGAACATAATCAGTAACACGTTATCTTATATTTAATTTTAAATAGCATTAGCAATTCTGTTTTTATTTTCAGTTAATTAATTTCTTAGGTGTATATATATTTTACTCTTAATTCAATAAAAAGATAGAGTGCTCTTTCAATGAATTACAATTTTATTATAGAAAGAATGAAAAAGACATCTTCAGTTCTTCTAAAAGGAATTTTCAAAATACATAATTATGAATATTTGTACGAGATATAAAATTATTTTAACATTATATATGTAAAATCCACAAAGATATTAAGACAGCATATCCGACAGTTTAGTCACCTTATACGTTTTGGTAAGATTAGAAGTCTCTGTTTTTTTTTTTCATAAATACTATGGTTTAGCAAAACATCTAGGTATTATCTATGATTTAGATGTGTTGATTACATGTTTATTGACTTTTGGAAATAAACCTTTTAGTATTGCTATGATTGAATAACAGTAATAAAGAATACTTTATAAAAAATATTTAGTATACATCAAAACCCATTTATTATAAATATTTTATAAGAGATTTAAAATTTAAAATTATATTAACATAACGAATTATCTAAAATTCAAAGACTAAAATCCACAAAGATATTAAGATCAATGTAGTCAAAATCGATATTTTACTCGTAAATTTGTAAGATCGTACGATTTTTAGTTCAAGTGTTAAAGTATACTTATAATCGTAACACAGTGTAATCGATGAAATCGTAGAGTAAAATCGAAAAAAACGTAGAATCATAAATTTTAAAGTTTTCACAAATAATGGTTTATGTTGAACACTCTTCACACTAATTTAGGAGGTGAACAGTTTTTAATTTTTTAATGTTTAGTAATATTGTTCCCACTAATTTAGAAGCTGAACAGATTTTTTTTTAAAGATTATTTTAATATTTAATTCAGAAGATTGTTTTCACTTATTTAAAGGTTAAACAATTTAAAAAAATTTTAAGTCTAATAAAAATAATTAAAAATTAAAATCTTTCCTTTTCTAAAATTAAAATTAAAACTCGTTCTTCTTTTTCATAACTTTGCTTTGCACGTCCAGTTCATTGATAAGTTAGATATCATTTTTAAAAAATTTATAAAAAGTAAAATCTACGATCCGTGTTACGATTTCACAATTTACGATTTTGTGAACCCTTCACCATTTTAAATAAAATCTCGATTTTAACTGCCTTGATTATGATAACATATCTACTATTCGAGCTTATTTCAAAACTATTTTCGTATAATCCATTCTTAAAAAATAAGAAAAGTATTTACCATTTAAATATAAATAAATTGCCATTTAGATAAGTTAAATTATTTATAATTTGATAATATAAGTATATCTAAAATAAACAAGAAAATTATTTACAATATATAATATAATCAATCCCAAAAGTAAGATAAGGATATATAAATTTTAGGTAATATATTAAATTCTTTAAAAAAATTATTCATAATTTGAATAAACAAGTATATAATATCTAAAATGAAAAAAATTAAAAATTAAATTATGTAAACATTACAATAATAATTGGAATTAAAATAGTAATAATTCAGGTCATGGTCTGTCTATCACTTTCCTATTCATAAAAAAAGATGTGAAATTCTTTTTTAATCTCTTCAATTTTGCAAGTGAGTACCGACATTCTTTACTATTTACTTCAATAGGTCCAAAAGAACTAAAATTATATTATTTCCTTACATTTATATATTTGCATATATGATATAACATGGTCTTTTCATCTTAATGTAGTCAAAATTAAGATGGAATAATTGGGTATGATCAAGGGAAAGAGCGGGTTTCTAAGGCTCCACCTTTTCCCACTTGTAACAATAAACCAAACAAAAATTTGCAATATTTGAGATCCCAAAAAGCTCACAGGTGTTGTTGGAAACATACCATACATAACAGTAAGTCTTTATAGATAAAATACTACAACTTTCCTTTTCTATAATTTGTATTATACTTATGAGATTAGTCAAGTAAGAGTTTAAGATCAAGTTCTCAAAAAGTCACTACTTAGAAAGATATATAGTTGGAATTCAATAAATAGTTAAATATCATTGTACAAGAAGTAAATATTTCCATAAGAAAAATAACTAATAGACCCCCTAACTACACTTTACCAATACTCCCATATATGATTTTTATTTTCTTTCAAGTTTTAAAAAAAAAATTGTAAGGGCTTCTGGGTGTGTGATGACAGTAGCACCCATGAGAATATTCATGTATCACCACCCTTTACCTAATTTCTCTCGAAGTGTTGATCAACTTATAAGCAATCTCTAATGCAAGAGTTATTATCTTCTCTTGGAGGAAACTTTCTTCTTGATCAAGAGACTAAACAACCCATTTGTGGAGGAAATGCAAGTAAGGTAGCCCCATACACAACCTGCACTCCAACTTACCTAAAACATATATCATTAAGGAAAAGGTTGTAATGTGGATCGATAACCATGCAAAAAGGAGTAGACCTAACCCTAATCTTAAATTTGACCCCAAATTAAATTTGAAGTAAAGACAAATAGAAAATGAAATAAGCAAGAAAGAAAATAATGTGTGTAGTGGGGAGGATGGAGCTTTACACACATTAATTGATTTAACAAACTAGCGAGTTGATCTATCCTATCCCGCTTATGGCTCGCTCGAAAGGTTGACAGACGGACTAGGCAAGTTGGGTCATTGCGAGTTGTGGGTTACAGACTTAAAATGTTGATTTGTCTCACCTAAATGATCTCGGGTTAACAAACTGGTACCTAACTCATTTTCTCACTCCTAATCGAAATTAGTTGGAGGAAATTAGTTGTAGCAAAACAAATACATTATCAAAGTTAACCAAGCAGACTCTAATAAAAAACTAAATAAAATATAAAACTTATTATTGACTAAACATATTCTAAACTCGCGCTAGTTAATTTTAAAATAAAAAATAATTGAGATATAATGTTTATGTATAAATGACACTTAAATGGATACTAATTTTATATTTTGAAATAAATAAGAATACTTTAACATGGGTCTAACAAACACAAAATTGTGTTAAAAATGATAATATTAACTAATTACATGAAATGATTATGTTGGCTTATATGATGCTAAGAAATGTTGACATAAGTGTTGATTTGGTCAAAGCTTGAATAGATAATAAATTAGTGTTGTCTTGACTATCGCTAAATGATAAAGGTAAAATATTACATAAAATTCAAAATATAAATATTAAAATTAGTTTTTTCTTATTACTTCTTTTCAACAATATTTTATTTTATTTTAAGATTTTTTTTTAAATTAATATTGTGTTACTTCTTTATCACATATTTATAGGCATGAACTAATTTAGACACATTAATTTTTTCTCTCGCATACTCATTGTATATGAGTGAAATAATAGCTAATATAATAATATTTAGATAATTAATTTTGATTGAATTTGGTTTAGATCGGTGTAGACATCTCAAACCCTAACTTGATTTAAACGTTTGGTTTTGAAAAAAATTTAAATTAATACAAAAATTTAATTTTAATCCGTTATCAATTTTTTTATATTTTTTGGTTATTTTTTTTATCAATTTGATTCTCAACTGTCTTGTAAGGTTCTGAGATTTTGAAAATGATATCATTTGGTTTTACAGTGTTATTCATGAATGCACATTTATTGACAGTGAAGTTAATAACAATAACTTGTAAGGTTTTCTTTTTCTTCCTATGTGTTCATGTGATCAATTCAATTTACTGATACTCCAACATATGACAATCAAGCATAAATTGAACAATCACAGTTATAATTTGTCAATTTTCTTTAGATTATCTCTCTATTTTATGCATGATCCAATTTGTGTTGCTGGTGTATATCCCACAAGGATATTAGATAAATACATTAGCTGCCTGCACTCATACATGTTTTCATATTATCCCAAATATTAAATAAATAATCTTTTAAAAAAATTAAAAATTATAATAAAAAACATGATATTTTTAAAAATTCAATTTTAAAAAAACACGTTTTTTTAATATCAAATTTTAAAAAATAATAATTACATAATTATTAAAATAAAATATTAAATAACAATTATATAAATATTAAATAATTATATAAAATAATAAATAGTTAAATATGTTTTTAGTATCTAAATTATTTGTTAAAATTATGTTTTATTTTTGGACCAAACTTTAAACCTATAAACAAATGAAACTTTAAACCTGTAAACAAATGAAAATGACATAAAAAACTATAAAAAATAAAAATAAAAAAATTTGACACACTATAAAGAATTGTTTACACGAGTTTATAAAGTATAAAGACGAAATAAATCTAAAATTTGTCTCACGAAACAAAATATAATTTTAAAAAATAATTCAAAAAATAAAAACATATTTAATCTAATAATAAATAGTTACATATAATTAAAATTTTAAAATAAAAATTCTATAATAAATATAATTTTTGTAAATGTCATAAGGAAAAGTATTATTTTTCCTTTAAAATGTAACTCAACTGGATAGATATGGAATAATTAAGAGAGTTAATATAAAATTGTAAAGCAAAATAAGAAATTTTCAAATAAATTTAAAAAAAATCAAACAAAACAATGAAAATGAGATTTTTAAATTAGATAATAAATTGAAAACGTTTTGATAATTTAAAAAGTTAAATGTTACTCCTATTCCTATTTATTGTCACGGAAGATTTCTTTTGTTAAAATTAAGACAAATCCGTGAAAAATGAGTTCATGTATTACTCCTGGGACTCAGAAAAAAATTGATAAGAGTCATTGGGTGTGAAAATGAAATAAAATATAAAGAGTTAAATTTAAAAATTGTATTAAAAAAATAATATTAAAAAAAGAAAATGATAAATCTATCATGTATTATATTTACATCTTGGTTATATTAAATAAATTCACGTTATCTTATTACTTTATTAAATATATAATAAATTAATTTATAAAAAACTAATATAATAATATCTAAATAGTGTATTTTATTAAATATATAATAAATTAATTTATAAAACATTAATAAAATTTATGAACTGTTCATACATAAAAAAAATTAAAAGCTTGAAAAAGAAACCCGCGCGGTAAGCATGTTACCAAACGACTCGAATGAAATCGTGTCTCGTTAGGACAAAACTATCCTTCATCAATTCGGCAAATTACAGCCAGCCATGCCCATGACACAGTCTCCGATCTATCTTCTCGTTAGAGTTGGTTTCTGCAATTTCCCATCCGTTTTCTATTCCCTCCTTCGTGACCTCTCTTCTCTTTCCTCTTTCTCGGGATTTCCTCCCAATGCCATCTCGTACACTAGGGTTTACTATTTTCTTTTGTCTCATTGCATGGAAGCTGTTTGATGGAATTACATTATAGAATTAATTAATTAATTAATTAATTGCTGCAACGAATCGTGAAGTTTGTTGGCTAACTCTTTGAAGATTTATTGAAGCAGTTAATTTTTCACCATGCGTGTTTCAGGATCAAAAGGTGTAGTTTAGTCACGCGATTTTGGTTGTGGTGAAAGCGTAAGAAAGATGAATAGGACTGGGAAACTCAAATCATCGAGTTCTGAATTGGACCTTGATCAGCCCAACATTGATGATTACCTACCCTCTGGCTCCAGTGTTCAACATGAACGGCATGGGAAGCTCCGTCTGTATGTGTCTGTGCTGTTTTATTTTTCATTTTCATGTCTTGCTTTTACTGCTGTTTGGAAGCTCAAAAATAAGGGGCACTGAAAATGTAGTAGTTTTCTGTTTGTATGATCTAATTGAGGAATGGAGATTAAGTTTTAATTTGAAGTTGCCATTTTAAGTTTTTCGTCCTCAGATTTTCCGAAATCATGTAGCAATTCAATATCTTCATTTACAACTTCTATTTTCAGGTGTGATTTGCTCGACATTTCACCTAGTCTATCTGAGGCAGCAGGTGCCATTGTAGATGTAAGCTTTTGACCTTGTCTTCATATGCAGTTCTTCTACTTTGTGGTTTTGCTTTGTCAATTATTATCTTCTTGAAAATCGCTGATGATGGAATTGTTATGGAGAGAATTTAACGTCAAACATGATGAGTTCGACATTTTCTAAACTAAATCTTGACCTGCTGCAATAGACCGTCTTCCTACCGAGAATCAGGAAGGGGATGGATGATCTTAGATTGCAGGATCATAACATGGACGATCCTACCTACAACATAAAAACTATACTTTAAACACATGCATATGCATAGAAAATAACTTAGATAACAAAAAGGATAACTAAATCACGATATTTAACTAAAATTGAAATTCTTAACATATAGCTCATAATATATCACAACATGATTTTTTTTATAGCATAACTGAAAGAACAGAAAACGAATTAAATTGAAAGAGAGAACTGTCCACTACCAACATAGAATACAAAACACAATATAGTCAATGAAGGCAAAAGTCTGAGTGCATAAACAAAAAGGCAGAGGCCAGAGAGAAAAGTGAGGGAGCTGGATAGGTTAGAGAGTGCAAAGAAGGGGTGCCAATAGGCTGAGAGCAGTCACCGAGTGAGGTAGTAAGAAGACTTTTTTTTTTCATCCTGGGTCACGAAATCGCAGCAGAGAGCCCAGCTACATCAGACAAATTTGGAACGCCCATAACCACAGACCCACGGACCTGCTAGTATGATATGCAATTTCACACTGATCCCAAAAATTCCCATTTCCAGGTGAAATCCAGCAGAGAGGAACTGTAATATCTTGTCTTTTATATTTATATTTCTGTGTATGTCTTGGATTCTATGTACAAGCCTGAAGCCGTTAGACGTGTCATCTTTTCTTGAAATACCACTCACATTTTGGCTAATGACTGAATTTTATGTTGGACAGGATTCATTCACAAGGTGCTTCAAATCAAATCCTCCAGAACCTTGGAACTGGAATGTTTATTTGTTTCCTTTGTGGTGCTGTGGACTTGTGATTCGATATTTGATTATTTTCCCTATTAGGTTAGGTCATTTCTTTTCTCTAGATACTTCGTGTTATGCATGATGATGCAATAGTACTTCCGAAGTCATTCATTCATAGGGTTTTCCTAGCGAATTTTCAATGCTACATTTGCTTGTAAACATGCATCGAGACTGGAAGCATTTAGCAAAAGTTTATTATGATACGATTAGAACTTAAGATTTAATTAAATTTATTTTTTATTTCCATGCATTTGGAGTCAATAAAAAATAAAACCAATTTGATTTAAAAATTGATTCCCGTGTCTCATGAAATTATATGATTTCTCTCTCAAAGTATAATAAGGGCAATGTTATCAGTTTAACAAACTAAAACTAAAATTAAATCCCGCCAAAATTGAGCAGACTTTTGCTTGTGTACTACTAAATCACAGATTTCAAAATCAAAGGAATTTCTTTCAGAAAAAGAAAAAAACATTTATAAATCAAATGAATTTTCAAATTTTGTGACTTCAAACATGATTTTTGTGTTTGACCTATTAGTTTCTCTTTTATGCTTCTCATGTTAATGTCTCAGTTCACTATAATTTTTTTCTGGCCATGTGTCCTGTTTGACTGCAGAATTCTAGTGTTGACATTAGGATGGATTATATTTCTTTCATCCTTCATTCCAGTGCACTGCCTCCTGAAAGGAAATGATGATTTGAGGAAAAACATTGAGGTATCAATTCAGATTATTCTTGCTATTTTGTCCAGTTGAAAATTTTACATATAGATTTCTGTTTCTCTGTTGTGCACACTAGGAAGACTGCTTTTAATGGCTGTCATAACCTACGCCATGTTGAAATTTTAAGACATCTTTGTAGTTTGAACTAGGTTCATGAAAAGTAAAAGAGAGGCTGATTTAGCTTATCTTAAAACTCAATGAACTCCTCCTATTTGTTTGTTGTCTTGCTGGTACTCAACGGATAATAATTTGTAAATGTGCATAATATTTCCAATTTAAAAGCCTATAATGTCGAAATATGTGGTATCATTTTGTGTCCTACATATTTGTATTTTATTATTATTATTGTTGTTGTTATCATTATCATTAGGAAAAAGGTTTGAAACTTGGAGTCAATTGAGCTACAGCTCATAGGCCACTTTTATTGTAGTGTTTTAGTAAGCCTTCACTTCATTTGGTTTTAATTTTAAACACCTATTGTCTGTTTTCAATTTAAGTTGCCACATCGGTCATGGAAATCATTGCTTTTGTCATATACTTTATTGTTTAACTTTTGTTAACTTTACTATCTTAGTTAAAGGATTTTTCTCTTGGAAGCTGATTTTTTAAATTTAATTACTTGCCAGCCTAGCAGATCAATGCAACAAATTTTGGCCAATTTTCTGGAGGACATAATTTATTTTTTTCTTTATATTTTAAATGCCTGCTTACTCTAATTTGATTGACAAATATTGTAAGCAGCAGAGCGCATGGCATAAGATGAATACAACTTCTATCTTACGCTCTCTATTTTCATTCCTTTAGGTGGATAGCAACATCAATATACTACTAACTTGCTGTGTATCAAATCAATGAAATCTAAATTGCTTAATTTTTGTTTCTTTCAGAGGTGTTTGGTGGAGATGATGTGCAGTTTCTTTGTTGCATCCTGGACTGGGGTTGTCAAGTACCATGGGCCAAGACCCAGTATGCGACCAAAACAGGTTTTTCTGATGTATATTTGTTCTTCCATGTTTTTATTCGCATATCCGTCAAAATATGAATGTTATTTATTAATAATCTGGATTTCCCTTTATTGAACAGGTTTTTGTGGCCAATCACACTTCCATGATTGATTTCATTATCTTAGAACAGATGACTGCATTTGCTGTTATTATGCAGAAGCATCCTGGATGGGTTGGTTAGTGTACAGTGCTATTGTGTTGGCTTTAAATACGCAATGAGCCTTGTCTTTATCATCAACACAGCTTTCTATTTCAATATTTGCTTGTGGCATATCTGGGTGAAACAGCTTTTAGAGTAAGAATAATGGTGCTAACACAATTCTGTACTTCTTTTGAGCTATCTCCGGTATATTTTTAAACTCGTCATAATGAAAGTTTGTTTACAATTCAGAGAAAGTGAATAATATTTTTAATGTGCAAGAATAAGAAACTTAGGCTTAAATGGCCCTTTAGATGAAGGATGTGTGTGATGAACTGATAGAGCTGGTACCAGCATATAGCAAGAAAAGAGAAAGATTGATATAACAGAGAGATGACATATTTGTTGTATTTTAAGGAACCTGGCCCCTGCCAAACTAATGCACACATTATTACTGACCCTTACTCTCCAATCTTATCGTCTGTATACCCTGTGCTAACTAGCTCTTACTAACTGCCTTCTAGTTAAGAACATAACAAACTGTCTAACATCAATTTAGTTACATGCATAGACCTTAGTGATTGGGGGGCCATACTCTATCAATGTTAGTTCTTCTCAAAACGCTTGTGAGGAGGAAGAATCAAATATTTAAATACCACTGAGCATCCCTTATTATTCAATGTGGGACTTCGCACCTATCTTAAGTTGTGGTTGGAAATTGTTGCTGAAATTACTAGTTGACAGGAAAGATCTTTTCATTTTTAACATCATTTTCTTTTAAAAGCTTAAACAAATGGGCCCTGAGCGGGGTCAGCTACATGTACATAGATTCACTTATGACCAGATTATCTTCCATTTCATCTACTTTTAACTCTAAGATGTCCTTTGATTTTCTCATGCTCAACCAAATTAATCATGCTAGGTACTACTGCATCTTTCTATGGTAGTACTTTGTACATTTGTTACTAAACTATCTGTTCATCCAGGTATAGTATCCTTCAAGTTCGATGGGCACTTCACAGGTTATGTCTGATGCATATCTGCATTTCATTCACAGGATTATTGCAGAGCACCATTTTGGAGAGTGTAGGGTGTATCTGGTTCAATCGTACAGAGGCGAAGGATCGAGAAGTTGTGGCAAGGAAGTAAGTGTAATTGAAAAATGTTGAGTATATCTCAAATCTTATTCTTACATGAATTTTCATATTTCAGATTGAGGGAACATGTCCAGGGAGCTAACAATAACCCTCTTCTCATATTTCCTGAAGGAACTTGTGTAAATAATCACTATACTGTCATGTTCAAGAAGGTATAGGATCTTTAGCAATTGCACTGAATTTGAATGCCGAGTTTTACACTTTTACTTATACTTCCTTTCCTTTTTAATTTTGTCTCCATCCAGTTGTATTCTAATATCTATAGTATGAAAGTTCTAAATAGAATTAAAGCCTCTTCTAATTTTAATGATGTTTAGGGTGCATTTGAACTTGGCTGCACAGTTTGTCCAGTTGCAATCAAGTACAATAAAATTTTCGTAGATGCTTTTTGGAATAGTCGACAGTAAGAAGTTGCTTGTTACATGATAATTACTTCTGTTTCTATTCATTCACTGTTTTCTCGTATTGCTGGATAAGAGTTTCTGTATCTCCTACACTTTCAGGCAATCATTCACCACTCATCTCTTGCAGTTAATGACATCTTGGGCTGTAGTTTGTGATGTTTGGTACTTGGAGCCACAAAACTTGAAGCCAGGAGAGACATCCATTGAATTTGCAGAGAGGTAAAAGATCTTTGTTTCATATTGTATGAACATCTACTTTTTTGCTGCAAGGAATTGAAACAGTATATATTATTTCAATGGTATAGGGTGAGAGACATAATCTCACATCGTGCTGGGCTTAAAAAGGTTCCTTGGGATGGATATCTGAAGTATTCTCGCCCTAGTCCAAAACACAGAGAAAGAAAGTAAGTTAAATTTCTCAACCTCTCAACCATGTTATGGTATGGTCTTTGTGCCTAGGTTCTATAATTAGAACTATGCATGTCAGTTATTTTTGTTTGGAGTCCAGCAGTCACTGGTAGAGCTTTATAGCTAGCTAGCTAGCAATGATGTGGACAATCAAAAGAGTGCGAGAGAAAAGTGTTTGCATTAAAATAGACTAGAGTGTAACTCATTATTCTCTAAGGAAAGAAGGGGGGTTACCTTTTAAGATACAAGGGAGAGGGTATGGGATGGCAGCATAATTTATCTAATATCTGAAAAGTGAAAACTAAGGGACATCTGTGTAATAACGAAACACGGAGTCTTTCCATAAATGACTCGCACCCTTGTCTATACATGAAACTTGTGTTGTTGGCAGCAATTCATGTGTATACTCTTCCATACAGAATTTGTTAAATATTTTCTTAAATGTAAAACTTTTTTCTTAGTTTTGTAAGTAATTGTCTGCTTGAATTTGCTTGTACCAACCGGTCATAACTTGTTAGATCTGTTCACACATTTCTCACTCTTGAGAAATTTAAATCATGTTACTTACCTTGTTCATTATCATAATCATTTGTAGGCAACAAAACTTTGCTCGGTCTGTGCTGCGGCGCTTTGAGGAAAAATAACGTACACCTTTGTACCTTTTCAGCAGCGGCTTTCTCCCGCTTTTTTTTTTTCTATTCTACTTACATTTTGTTTATTTAGATATACATGCCGATCTTACATGAAGTTACCCGATAGACTTTTCCATGATTTGTTGTACTCTGTTGGGCGGACAACTGACAGGAACAAGCTAGTTTTGGGTATGAAAACTTTTTACGGTGAAGGTAATTTGAATCTCGACATGCCTGTCCGATCCTACTTATTTTATGTCATTTAAACAAATTTTGTTTTTACAGGGACAATATGAAAATATGATTATTTATAGTACATGACATTTTGTGGTGATGTTCTCCAATCCCTATACATAGGTAGAAGAATTCCATGGACCTTTAATGAAGCTTGTAATTGAAACTTGATCATAACCTGTGCAATTAACGTAAGAAAATGGTGTGTAATCATTTTGGCCTTCTAGCAAAAACCTGTTGGATAGTGGGCAACTTAGTTCCAGTGGTTGGAGGTTTGGAGTTAGTAGCCTTAGGTGTCCTTGTTGTTGGAGCAAGAGCATTCTGAATGCTTGGCTTCTGTGAGCTCATATTGTGCCAAATCTGGTGTTGGTTTTCTTGATTTGTGTGTGGAGAATGAAGACTATGAAACATGGGAATGTATTTATAGGCATTATAGGAAAAGCTGTTCAAGTAATGCATGGAACTTTCCAAGCGATGAATGGTAATATAGGAAGAAATTCCTGTTATTTTTCATGTTAAATTTACAAACTCTGAAATCTAAGGGTTTGTGTGTAGCTTGCTGCACAGGTATATATCTTGCGTGGTGATTAAATACTTGCTGTATATATATAATTATATGATTTCTCATCAAACCAACTCAGTCTCTAAGGTTTAGAAACCTTTCACAACGTAAAAACTTTGAACTTTGAATAATACGCGGCATGCCTTCAACACCTACATCATAAGATGAGGGAATACGCGTTTCATTCTATAATAAAAATAGTATTTATATCAAATTTAAATATATCCCAACAATATTTAAAGTCTTTAATTTTAGTGTTCGCAAACATATTTTTTAATCTTAAATCCTTAATATTTTAAATGATTTTAACCTTTATTATTAACTAACTACTTTAACGCTACAAATAAAAACTATTAGTTAATATAATTAAAATAACAAAGAAATAACTTGGTGCTTATCTTTGTAGAAGAGTGCTTAAGTTTATATTTATACTTGTAATCTTTCAAGAATATTTTATATTGGTGCAGCCAGTGATATAGATTGTTATAATACAAATTTAACCGTGAATTACTTTTCTAAATTATATGTTATAATAATGAAATAAACCTCAATTATTAAAAATGCAATCAATTATAATAAATGAAAATAAAGGCAACTATCTTACCATACCAAATTATATGATTGAAAAGAATTTTATTATTCTAAAATTTTAAATATAATTTAAATTATATATATATATATATTATTTTTTATATGGACAAATTTATTTATATTTTATTGACAGATATTTTATCTTTTTCTCTATAAGTTTTTCTTTCCTATCTTCTTCGAACAATATCTGTTAACAATTTCGTTTTTTATTTTTTTGACGAAATATTTACTCAAAACACTTTTTGAATTACATGCTATTTTTAATTATTGATTATGCGATCATCACAACAAAATGTCATGTGCCACAAAACAATAATGTCATATTGGAAAAGACCTTTTTCCTTGCTACTCTTCAATATGATATTGGAAAAAAAAAATCTTGGTACGTATTCTGATGGAGTTTTGCAGGAAATAAATGAGTAGTGTCTCTTGTATTTAGAACTTGTCATATTTACAAATTCCAATACTGCGATTAAAATTTGTTGTGCATTTTCGTATTTGAGGATAAATAAGACGATTATACTGTTCATGAAGTGACTCAACTCATGCAATGCAAATAACACCATAAGTAGGCCTGGAGTTCGATACAGCAAGACGTGTAATTTTTCGTTAATTTTTTTATAAGTTTAATTGACTAACGGTTAATATCCCTTATTTTAACCTTCGAATTTTTTATGCAATTTCAATTACTCATTAAAATAGCTAGTTAGTTATAAAAAATTAATAGATTTTTAAAAAATGTTTTGAAAATTTGTTCCCAGTAAAATGGTAATTAGATGTTCAGGGGAGTGTCTAATAATCAGAAGATGGTTCAAAAAACAATTTTTCACCACATTGTTTAAAATATTTGATTCACCAATTAATAATACAATGATTACAAATATTATATAATGTGAGTTTTGACTTACGCTGATTACATAAATTCATTCATAACTATCTTTTTTATTTCTTCAAATAAAATATACTTATTCTTTGACATTAAGTTATTTCTAGTTTTTTCAAATATTCTATATCTTTCACTCTTGGATTTAGAACAAAAAAGTTACTAATAAAGAGATCACTTCCGAAAAATATATAAACTATAAATTCTCGCTGTTAAAGAGAGTAATATTTTACAAAGTGAAGTTTTACAACAACAAAAAATGTCACTTTATATCTCTAATAGAGTATCTATATTATTTTGCACTAAGAAGATTTATAAGCACTTTACGTAAAATAAAAATTCACATATAATGACTTAGATTCGGTAATAATTAAAATAAGAAAATAATTATATTTATAGACGTATTTAAAAGACACTTAATTTATTATGTAGGACAATTTTTTCTTAAAAATTCTTTTATAGTTAGGATGACAAAATACATTTAACTTATTGGATCATACGGAAACTTATAATTCAAATCAAGTTAAATTTAAAAAATAATTATTTTAAAAAATTAAGTTTATTAATTTTTTTAATTATTTTGTTGTCAAAGAGATCCAATAATATCTCTTTCTCTTTTTTATTTTTTTCTTTTTCATATGTGTCTTTGTCTCTTCTACCATACCTCGTGTATTATATCACATTTGTTGTTGTAGTTTTCACAACTCCACCAGATATTCGTACCTCCATTGCAGTTTTGTGTCTCAGTCGCCAATGACAAACTCAAACACATCTTCAACATTTTGTTTTATTCTTCTTTTAAAAACATCATCAATGTTATCAATAACTATATTAGTTCAAAACATATGAAATCTTAATATTTTATTTTAGTTCAATTCTTTCTTCTTTTCTAATAATTTTTATTTATATTTCTAATAGAAACTTTTAATTTATTTCTATTCTCCTCGTATAATTATGGGTTTAGTCCTTTTATATCACTTTTAAATTTTTTGGATGGATTGTTATCATGGTGTGATGTAAGAGTTTGATTGAGATAAAAGTACATTATTTTTTTTATAAAAATGACACTTAAAACTTGGGGTGCAGTATGTTATTTGTTGGTCGAATTGTTTTGCTTGTATAATCTAACTTTGTTTAAGTTAATAATTTAGAATGAAATTGGTTGTATTATATTTAGCAAGTTAATAACTTGAAAAATATATCTGAATTTATTATTGGTATTAAATATCAATATCAATTTATTCACCTCAATCTCAGTCTATCAGTTTTAAAATAACAAAAAAAATAAAAAATAATTAATCTAAAAAATAAATAAAGTTACAAATAATTAAAAATGTGATTAAAATTAAAATTATAAAAATGTATAAATCAAAATTACGAATATTGTGAAATATAATTACAAATAATTTTGTATTAAATAACAGTTTGACAATAAGTTTGTGTGTTGTTCTTACTAGCCATTAACGCAATTTATTAATTTAACATAATTATTTTGATATATTTGATTTAAATTAAACTCTATTGGTATAAATTTGTTTTATAAATTACAAATACAAAATAAAATTTAAGTATTATTTTTAAAATCAGGCTAGTGATTTAACCGGCTAAAATACTGTTTCAAATTAATATAATCAACAAGACTATTAATAATAAGAAGTCTAAATATAAAAATATAACAGAAATTAACATAGAATTAATAAATTGATACTTCCAAATAACGAGGTTAAATTCATTGAAATAAAGTCTAAAAAAGGAAGCTGTTTGCTAGATAGATTTTGACAGACCAAACGATTTGCAAATTGCAGTTAAAGATATAAAAGCAAAACTCACTTCAATACCTCTGATTGTAATTTTTAATCACTTTAATCTGACTCTGCACAAAACATAACATACATTAGAGTTAAAAAACCATGTTAGACTTTCTATTTTGTTTCCACCATCGCTTTCTATTAAAAAAACTTAAACGAATGACATGCAGAAACTAAAGATTTAAGCGAGAATTTTATAAAGGAATTTTACAAACTGGAATGGAGTTTTTTGGGACAATGCACAGCTGGATGGATTATGATGAGCACTATCAGAATCAGCCATGATATTTGGTAAACATAAATGGGAAACCTTTACCATCGGAAATTACACCTACGTCTCGGTCGTTCACCATGCTAGTGGTGAAGGCAATCATATCATAGTTCACACCTTACAAAAAACACAGCTACAACTAAGGTGAAGAACGAAGTAACAGCACGAATTAATATGGAAAAGCTCCCCAAGTGCGCAACACTCAACCTGTATTCAACACTACACTAAATGCTAAATGTCACGTCCATCAATTACATTACGAAGCTGCGGCCTTCGTTGACTCTTCTGGCAGATCATCTTCGTCGTGGTATATGTTCTCAGCCATCTGCCATATTTGAAGTATGTTGTCCTCAGCGACACTAGCAACCACCCAATCTTCGCATGGATTCCAGGAAAAGTCAGATATTTTGCTTGTATGACCACCATGAATAAAGAGCAATTCTGGTGGACCATCTTCCGCGTCTTCTGGTGACTGCTCTTCATCAATCCTGCACAACAAATGAGCGGAACCTTTTTAACCAAACATTTGAAATCTGAGTTATTATGATATGATGTTAACTTTTGGTATTCTTAATAATTCCTTTTCACCAGAAAAACAATCCTCCAGTAAGCATTAAACATTCAGCAGCTGAAACATTTGAGCTACATATATAATTACCACCTACAAAAGTATGAACGGCGCCATGCAGTTGGCCTGGTATCTAAACAAACCGTACTAAAACCAAGTTCTAGTGTGCAAACAGAGATATTGTTATCCAATTAATTTGCATGAAAGACAGGGCGCTAATCCAAGCTGCATGCAGACCCCAAATCATCCGAATGGATAAAAGGTTTAACAAATGAATTTTTAATACTGAGGAACATGTAAATGCAACCTAAACTTTTAGCAAGCATTCCCCCCTAACAAAACCCCAGATGCTAAAGTCATTGAAATTTTAGTCTTCGGGTTAGGGAGGAGTACTCGTGCTAACTTGGTCAAAATGGATCAAACACACAATAGAAAAAAGTATAGGAAACACTTGAACTGTATGAGAAGTGTCAGTGATATGCTTTCTCAACAGACATTTCAGGATAACAAATAGTAATAAATTCACTTAAAAATCCAGAGATGATAATGTTTTTATCAAGCAATACCTGCTAAGATCCCACACCATGAGCCTCCTACCGAGACAACAAGAAGCCAAGATAGTTTCATTCTTTGGATTCCAGCCAACCTGGAAAACCTCCTCCCTGTTGGACCCACAAACAACAATCCAGATCAATACATGCTAAATATAAGTTTGAATAGAGCAATTAGCAAAACATCAGACGAAAATTACTTGTGAGAATCGAAGACGTGCAGAGGAGCGCTGATCTTCCGCAGATCAAACAACTTCACAGTTTTATCTGTAGAACCAGTAGCAACAACCCATTCGTTAAATGGATTGAAAGCCAAGCAGTTAACCTGACAACATATCATCCGTGAATGATATTGAGTAGAAGAGTATTAGCATTTTTAAGACATTGAAAACCCATCATAACATGGGGAACATATCAGAGCTAGAAAGATGCAAGCAACTACCGCATATCAGAGAGCATTACAGGAGCAGACAGAGTGAAAATTAGAGCTAAAAACGCCTCCGTGGAAACAAAGGAATTAGCTTACAGTATCAACATTCAACTTGAGAGAAGAGTAATATGGACAGTTCTTTAATATTAGCTTACAGTTAAAAATCTGTGTTTAGCTTCTTAAGTTTTCTATCATCACCCATAATTAAGTCCTTTCATTCCAATATTGTCATCAATGTTCGATCGGCAACACCATTTAGATTTAGTGTCAGTGATTAGGGAGTCAGGCCAAACTTTTCTCATGAATTTGTATTATTTCAAACAAAAGTGAACGGGGATATTTTCAGAAAATACCACCAAATACATACTGGAAACTCCAACTCCTTCCCGGAAGTTTGTTTGGTATTAAACGCAAGCAAATCATAAAACAGACAAGTTACTCCCCCACAGGTTATACTCATTTTGACAGAATTATCTTTTTTTTTTCAATACAACGCACCTCACTCTGATGAGCAACAACAGATTGGACAGGCTTGCTGACAGCCGGCGTTCGAAGGTCCCATACAAGCAAGTATTGATCATCACCCACAGAACCGAATAAGTACTCATGCCTCAAATGCCAAGCCACATCTTCCACAACACCTTCATGTACCTGGTGACAACAAGCAAAAACATTTCCACATTTTACAATAATCACTGATCAACATAAAATAACCTAACCTAACCCAACCAAAAAGCAGTAAGAGATGGTTCCAACCTTAAAAATCTGCATTGCCTCGAGGGCCTTATTCTTGGGAGTGGCATTAATATCCCACAAACAAATCTGAGCATCATCAGACCCACTAAGCAAGTGGCCCTGCTTGAACTTACTCCAGGACAAGCCATAACCTTCAGTGTTGTGACCCCTGAGCCTCAAATCAGGGTTACAGGCCCCATCAAGAGGGGGCTTTGAGGGATGCTTGCTATAGTCAAAGACATAAACTTCAGCACTAACAGTCTTGGTGGCAATGATGAAGGGGTTCTGGGGCATGTAGCGAGCCCTGTTAACCTCACCCTCATGGTTGATCTGCTGGATGATCTGGACCTTGCCATTGGCACAGCCAAAGCCGCCGATGTCGGGGCGGTCGTCGTCGTAGTGGCGGGCATCGTTCTCAGCATCATCAAGGGGGAGTTGGACCTGGGCCAACATGAGGTAATTGGGCTCATTCTCAGAGGTGTGGGTGCCCAGGATAACCTTCTGGACCGAGTAGTCTTTGCCTGCTGGTTCGTGGCGGTCGGGAAGCCACTCCACGGTGAGGGAAGGCCACTCAAGGGCATGCGTAATGACCAGATCATACAGAAAAGGACTATTCTTCTTCCATATCTTGTACTCCTCGTTTATCAGTCGCTCCTCAATCTCACCCCTCATCTCTTCCTCCTCTTTCCCCATCCACACTTACTCTCTTCTAACCCTAATCCTAACCCTTCTCAATGCAATCACAACCACAATCTTTTGCAATTGAAAACTGATAATTAAATGCCAAGTAAAACCAGAAAAAACAAAAGAACACGGTTAGATTAAAGGAGAATGGGGAAGGGGAAATTGGGTAGGGAGTAGAAGAGAGACTCACAGTGGGAAGTAAGAAGAGAAGTGAGAAATGGGAAAATGAAGATTGTGCTGAGAATGAGAACCCTAAGATTTAAGATGGTAATTTAAGAATTAGCAGTGTTGTTCTGCCCGCGCCCGCCTCTCACTAAATTTCTACTCAACCGGTTAGGATATTATATATTATATATTATATAATGTAATAATAAAACATATTTTACCTGGGCCAGGTCGAATTCTTGGGCCGGGTCGTGTAAAAAACATCCTTATAAACAACTAAAAATTTATTTAAAATTAAAAAACAAAAGTAGTTTGTGAAAACAAGAAAGCTATTCCACATAATGTAAAAGAAAAGAGAGAGAAATTTAGTAACTATAAATAATCTATGTTGAGCTAAAATATATTTTTGGTTTTTTTATACCATATTTTGATTTGTCTGTTTATCTTTTTAGATTTTTTTATATTTTAGCTCTGAAATGTTGGTTCATCAGGAGTTCTAGAGTCTGGTGGAAATAGCATGGCAAGCTGGTAGAGTTAATAAAGTTAAAAAAAAATCTTCATCTTTAATCAGGAAGTGTTTGGAAATATTCTAAAGAAAAAAAAATATTGAAGCTTATATGTTATGTGGGGCATCTAAAAGATTATTTAGATAATAGATTTTTTTTTTGTCTTACTTTCCTTGAAAGAAAAGTTCAAATAAGAATATGATCAATTCCCTTTCAGAAAGAAATGCATTGTTTTCGAAATTCGATATTTTAATGGGTGGAATTGGTGACAATACTGCAAAATTTTTCTCTCTAATATTTAATGTAAAAATATATATTTACTTATAATTTTGGTCTTTATATTTTTATAAAATTGGCTGTTTTAATTTTAATCTTTTAACTTTTAATTATTCAAAGTCTCTGTCTTTAAATTTCTTTTTACATTGTTTTAGTTTCTTAATTTTTAATATGTAATTATGTTTCAATTTTTAATTTTAAAATATTTTGAATCATTGTCAAATTACCTTTAACAATAATTCCTACAATTTCTGGCATTTCAATCTTATAAGTAGTTATGAATTTAATGTCTTTTTCCCTTATTATTATATCATGTTCAAATAAACAGAAAAATATTGAATAATTAAATTACAAATTTAACAAAGTTGTGAAAGATTAAAACTGTGTAAAAAAATTGAGCTGGATAATTAAAAGTTGATGGTTTAAATTTAAAGGAAAAAATAAGAATCAAATTTTGTAAAATGTAGGAATCAAAATTATAATTAAGCCAATAAAATTTAAAAAGGCTTGAACTTACTTGACCTAATGGTATGGAGTGCGTTGATGATACAACATTAAACATGAAGTCTAGAGACTAGAACAATTTCGTATCCTTATTTTATAGGTAATTCTATATGGTAAGCATATATATAGAAGAAGCTACCACTAATCCATATATTAGTTTAGAAACAAAAATCAAGAAAGGTACCTCTACTAGGGGAAATTTCAAACTCTAAATATAACCACTTGACATAAAAAAGTGTCTTAATTCTATAATCAAATAAATACATTAAATTCTCTATTAGTAATAAAAATATACTCTTTACACTAAGTTCCCAGGTTTTATTATCTTTGATGTACTCAAAACAAAACAAAAAATATATTATTTGAGTGGTTTGAGTTTTATTATTTTCGCATACTTAAAATAATTTTTTTATTATTATTTGATATGTGATATTAATATTTATTTACTATTAAATATTATTAGATGAAGTTTGATAATTTTATTATTATTTTTTATCTTTTAATTATGTTTGATTTTCTTAACCAAATAAGAGAATTCACAAACAAACATTAAGGTTGTTACTTTTTTATGTCATTTCTCAATTCATTCTCAAACTTTTCTCCATCCCCAAGTTTTGGAAATGGTTTGGATATAAAATGTGTAATTAAACCTAGTAAAATATTTTATAACTGATAGATTTTCCTATTCCAAATTCACAAACTTTATCTCATTTACTTATTGAGACTATCACAATATATTCCTCCAAAAATTTTACCTTAAAACTTTCACATGCAAAGGCTTCTCCTTTGGTATTCATCATGTATTTTATGTCCATCCACTAAAACTCTTCCTCTTTAGTTAATAGATAAAGGACATAAGAAAGTTTCTTATTTTCTAAACATTAAGTTACTTCAAAAAAATTCTTAATGTCTTTTACTCATTTATCAATTAAGTTGGGACTTAACTTCATATTGAATTTAAGAGGATAATGACTCACAAATTCATCCAAACTTAGAGAAATAATCTAATGAGTTGTTTTACTTATTTCAATCCTAATAGTTTCTAACATATGTAATGTTGATCAATGTTAATGTGTCATGATGACACTCTGTTGTTGGAATGTAGTAATCACCATCTCTACTGTTCTAGTTATATGAGATATATCTAGAAGTGAGGGAGGAGCAGTAGGCAAGTCTAAAGGGTTTAGGTGTCATCTTTTACCACATATAAGAAACAATAAATTAGAATGAAAATTAAAACTTATGAAACTTAATTTTAACATTCAAAACAAGCAAGCACACACAACACAACAAAAGACACCAAATTCTCTTTATCATGTCCTTTTAAGGTACAATCAGACCCTGATACCATAATTATAACATTCCAAAACATAAACATAAAACTATATGGGCATATAAATTTTGTTGTCCTTGAGTATATACATAAATCCAAATGTAATACATCCAAAAACAAAAATAAATTGCTTCAGAAGTAAATACTTTTATACACCCATACTTGGTGTCCCTGCACCTAGAAAATCATTTGCTCCTTATAAAAAAATAACCATAACAATCCAAAAAGACAACACACAAAACATACAAGGTAAGCTAACTAAAATAAAATAATGTATAACACTTGAATATTCATTCAACATTTCATCAACAACATTTATTTAACTTGTTTCATGAACTACATATTATTCATATACACATGAATTCTAGAAGATATTATTGAGTACTAGCACCAAAGACTAACACTTATTATATCTAAAGATTTGCCTAACTATCAGGTACCATCTCACTATGATCCCAATTGAAAACCTAGACCCATATAGAGTTGGTTGTAAAAGCCCTTATGACATTCGAACCACCTCTCAAACCTGCATAATTAAAAGGAATCTTCACTAACTCCTCACCATTATTACCTTCATTTACATGATTATGATTATTAATGGAACTTGAATCTCGTTCTACTTAAAGTAACACAATGTTACCTCTCTAAAAATAGTTAATTCACATAAATAATTCAATTGTGATTTATTATCAATCACGCATTTGTGGTTTCCCTTAAATTTTTCTTTCCACATCAAAATTCATTAAACACCAAATAAAGTATTCATATACATTATTAAATTTAAGAAATAAAAAGTCAAAAGAAAGATTTTGTGAACAAAAGTGGTCACTTGAGCAAGATATTATTTCTTGAGTGACATCACATAAGAGAGAAAAATTTGTCTCAATCTCTTTATCGCTTAAACATCTAATTGACACTTGAGCGATTAAAACTCTAAAGGAAAAATTCTTACAACCTCTCTCTCACTTGAATTATCATTCCCGGCTTGAACAACACTTGGTCGCTTGAGCGAGATGAACAAACCTCAACAAATTAAGTTTTTAATTCTAATTTAACTAAAAAGCAAGTACTTTTACAATCTAAAACAAGTTTTTTTGCCATATACTACTCAAAACATATTTGTTTTAATTTGTTTATATTCAAAGAAAATAACCTATTAAAACATAACATCCGATAATCAAATTTATTCATTGCATTTATCAAAACTAAATCAAGGTAAAATCCATCAACTCAATTCAAACTGATACACTCTAACAATACTCAAAGATCTAGACAAGCTTAATAAACATCATCAATCACATACACCTATATACATTTCAATATCATCATTAGACAATCTTCACTAATAATATAATTCTTATTTTATCATTAAAATTCAATAATTCAAATCCCAATTCAACAACAACACAACCAAATCAACACGTGTTACTAGTAAATCAAGTTAGCTTTCTTTACCTTAATTCTCATGGTATTTCAAGAATTTATCCAAAAATTTAGAAAAGTTCAAGAAGTCCTAACTTACTCCTATGAAGTAGATTAACAAACTAAACTTAAGATTACTCTATTTGACTTAAATCTCATACATGATAACAAAACTCACACATGCAATCGAATTTAAAAAAACTAAAGATATAAAATAAGAGATAGACTTACATAAAAACAAAAATGTAATGGGGCCAAAATATATTACTCTATCATCTTCTATTTTGTATATTATGTTTGAAGGAAAGATGAGAAATGAGACCTCATAAATCTATAAAGAAGCATGAAATTATATATATTTTATCAATTAAATCATAAAAATTAAGAAAAGTTAAAAAAAATCACTAAGAAAAACTTGTTTCACAAATAAAATATATCACTATATACCTAAATCGTAAAAAAATTATTTATTACACTCATATCTTACAAGTAACCTCAAAATTCTAATAAAATGTTTTACACTTTAAAAATATGAAATATTTTAGATAAGTTAAAAAAAATTGATTTCATATTATATTTAACCTTTATAACTTTTAAAATAATAAAATATTTATTCTCCATTCAACTTAAACTTCACTTTCCTCTTTATATTTGATTCTAACCAAACTAATCTAATAAAATATTTAAATTAAAATAGATGTATCAATTAATAACAGGAACAATAATTTAAACTAAATTTCTCTTATTGCAAATTTGTGGAAAAAAGATGTAATTAATTAAAAGTTTTATTAAAATTTATCAATTAAATTTCTCAACAAGAGTTAACCATAAATAAAATGCGTGAATAATTTACGCCAACATTCGAAGGTTTTTTTTATTGTTATAGACTTACATTAAATGTTAAAATTATTTATCATTCTTCCTACTTAACCAGCTTTATTTTTTGTCTTTTAGTCCACATTCTTAAAAGGTATTCTTTTCAATTTTAAATATTTTATTTTTAATTTGTGTAGTCCTTCCTTTAGTTATAAAAAGTAAAAAGAAAATAAAAAATTATATATATAATGACTAAAAATATAAAAAAGTAAAATTTATATAACTATAAAGATTAAGTTAAAAATTAAATTAAAATAATAAATACGTAAACTTTTTCTTAAAGCAACCATATAAACACCTAAAAACGTATTTTAATTAAAAATAAAAACGATATATTTTCATTTTAAATTTTAAATTATTTGATTAGATATTATTGCCAAACATTTAAATTTCAACTGGTTTTTCTATTTTTAATAACAAATTACTGTTTTTAATTTTCAATTAACTTCTGCACTTCCAAGGAGATGCTCGTATGAATGCCATGTTTACGCATAAGAATTAGTATATAATAATACTACCCTCTTTATGAACACGTTTTCCACTAACATTTTTTTGTTACATACAACACAGGCTAAAAAAACACGCCTTCAATTAATTCAATTTGACTTACGTAGAACAGAATTTTCTTAGTCTGGAAGGACAATAATAAAAATAAAAATTATTAGTAACAGTGAGTGGCGGAGCGGTGAACAAACTTGTGTTGTTATTTATAATTTGGGAAGCGAAATCTGGATTTTGCTGGCGGAACACAAACGTGTCCACTGAAAACAAAAAAAGATAACCCCATAGAAGACCACACCCACCGTCTCCACCACCGTCTCCACCACCGTCTCCTCCTCCTGCACCTGCTCTCTGTCGAAAGAAAGGAAGAAAGGAACGAAAGAAAGAACAGACACTGCTCCTTGGTTCTTCGTGTTGTGTTTGAGAGAAGATGGATCTGGCACCAGAGGAGCTTCAATTCCTGAACATCCCAGACATCCTGCGAGAATCGACATCAATCCCCAAGCGTTCTCCCAAGACCTTCTACCTCATCACGCTCACCCTGATCTTCCCCCTCTCCTTCGCGATCCTCGCCCACTCCCTCTTCACGCACCCTCTCATCACGCAGCTCCAGAACCCCTTCAACGACCCCTCCCAGACCTCGCACCAGTGGACCCTCCTCCTCCTCATCCAGTTCTCCTACCTCCTCTTCCTCTTCGCCTTCTCCCTCCTCTCCACTGCTGCCGTCGTCTTCACCGTCGCCTCCCTCTACACCGCCAAGCCTGTCTCCTTCTCCTCCACCCTCGCCGCCATTCCACGCGTCTTCAAGCGCCTCTTCCTCACCTTCCTCTGGGTCACCCTCCTCATGATCCTCTACAACTCCCTCATCCTCCTCTCCCTCGTCCTCATCATCGTCGCCATCGACACCGACAACTCCCTCCTCCTCCTCCTCTCCCTCCTCATCATCCTTTCCCTCTTCCTCGTCGCTCATGTCTACATCACTGCCCTCTGGCACCTCGCCTCCGTCATCTCTGTCCTCGAGCCCGTCTACGGCCTCGCTGCCATGAAGAAAAGCTACTATCTTCTCAAGGGTAGGACCAAGTACGCCGCCGTTCTCGTCGCCGAGTACCTCGTTGTCTGCAGCATCATCTCTGGGGTCTTCAGTGTCGTTGTCGTCCACGGTGGAGACGCGTACGGCGTCTTCACTAGGATTGTCGTTGGAGGGTTCCTCGTGGGGCTGTTGGTGATTGTCAATTTGGTTGGGTTGTTGGTGCAGAGCGTGTTTTACTACGTTTGTAAGAGTTACCATCACCAGGGGATTGATAAGAGCGCGCTGCACGATCACCTCGGAGGGTACCTTGGGGAATACGTGCCTCTCAAGAGCAGCATTCAGATGGAGAATTTGGATGTATGACTGTAACCAACCCCTGCACACGAATGCGCTGGATTATTTGTAAGTTTGGTTTCTTTCTTTATTGTGGTGTAATGGAATAGTGTAAAACAGTGGAGGACTAATCAATGCTACGTTGTGTGTTGAATTTCGTATCTGTTTGTTTGTTTGTGTGTGTGTGTAGTGGTTGATACTGTTTTCATTTGTTGCTTTAAATAAGCAATTTGATCCAATCCTGGTTTAAGAGTAGCTCAGTTCACTTCACATTCACATTCACTACTATTTGCTCGTTCTTGCATGTTTAATATGGTATGGTCGCATTCATATGTTGTATTGTTGTTGGTACACACGTACAGGATTTTTCAATTATCGTTGAATTGAAAACAAAAAAATTGTTTGGGTTTGTAAGCTCTCTTCTTTTGCACAATGCTTGAGATTGAATCTATGGCTTAAAAAAATTAACTACCGGGTTAAATTGCCTGTATATGATGTTGTTGTAATGTAGCACCAGGATAAATTTCTTGCGGTGGGATTGGTTACTACTTACTAGAAGACAATACATTTATAATCAAAATTTCGGTCTGTGTGATGCTTTTTGAGCCAATTAGTTCACTGACCCCTTTAATGGGGGGAAGAGGCCCGCAAGCAGTGTTCAGAGTTTTGCCTTTAAAGCAAATCTTGAATGAGATGCCCTATCTTGACTTTCGTGAAAGGTAACTCTATCAGGAGGGAAGAGAGAGGGGAAGATGTTGGGATTCTGATAAAATAACCGATTCTTTGTTTTGCATTTTTTCTTTACTTTTGACAATGTTTTTAGTTTTTCTTGATAAACTGCAAAGATGTTTTAATTTTGATAGTTTGCTACTCTTTGTAAATTAATCCTCCATTTTCATAAATAGTATGTTTGCTACTGTTGTGGGATTGGTATGGTTTTTTTGTTTACTTGAATCTATGTAGTGTGATGAAAAATTGTTGTTTATTAGCCGTTTACCACCAAGTGATGGTGGGTTTATTATTTAATTATTGTTATTAGTACTTAATAGTCAACCAAGTCTGGCTTTAAAGAACTACAATTTGAATACAAGTTTAGAAAATTTCTGTAGGATTATAGTAGTGAAGACAAATCTTGGTTTTAGCTGTCTGCTGAATGTCCTATGAGTTTGTTGGGTTCACGAATAGGTTGAATATTAGTATAACCTCACAGGTGGGGATGAGAGATTTATCCTAACATTAAACGAATTTCCCCTTTATTATCATTTCATATATACTTAATTGCTTGTTTCAGCTCACAGTTATCCTCTCCTAAATTGTTTTCTCCTAATCAAGAACTCAAGCAAGATTGCATGATTGTTTAAGAATGATGTAGATGGTATTAGGTTCTTCTAATATTTTGCGACCTCTGTTTGAATATATGATCAAGATAAAAATTTAATGATTTAAGAAAGTTATTGGGTTAGAAGTGTTCTGTTGATAATTTTTTTCTTCTTCTTAATCCAGTAGATTTAAGAAGTTATTGTAATGCTTTGTAAGGCATAATAGGCATGAATTGAAAAAAAGTGAGACCATACTAAACTGAAACCAAACATATACTTTGTAAATATCTCAGTAAATCCTTTTCAAGAGGATGAGAAACTAAAAAAATTAGATATGTTTCAGTGAATACTATACTCAAACACTATCAGGCTTGAAGTCCAAAGCCTAGTTCTGCTAGGTCTATGTCATGTGATCTTCTTAGGAGGTTACCTGTTTTGTAATGGAGGTCTCATTAATGCAGAGGATACTATACAAAGGAGTAATGTTTTCATCTTTTTCTCCTTGACTCTTTGTTGTCTAACTCTTGCTGGTTGTCTGTTGGAGAAATGTTGCAGTGACATGTCTATGGGCCTGAATATGTTCTGTTCATCCTGGGCCAGAGCTTGGCCCAATTCTGAAAATACTGGACCCAGCTTCAGAAGAGTACAGTATCTAGGGTCATTCTTCCTGCACTCCACAAATTTCATCCTTCACCTCAAAGAAAAGAGTGAAATGACGAAATTATCTTTAATTGTTCGTTGAGTTCTGGGTTGTAGAAATTGAAAGTCACTTTTTGGATTCTACATTGACTTTCAGTTTCTATAACCCGAAACTCACTTTTTGACTTCATGTTTTCTACAATCCAAAAGTCACTTTTTTATTTCCGGTTTCTACAATACGAAAGCCAATACCCAGCCTGGAAGTCACTTTTTGACTTCAGGTTTCTACAATACAAAAAAACAATATCCAACATGTAATTTTTCATTCTGGCTTTTACAACCTGAAAGCCATTTTTCTCACTTCCAGTCTCTACAATCCGTAGTTCAAGTTGTACAATCTGAAAGTTTTCGAATTTCTACAATGCGAAGTTAGAAAAGAAATTGAAAATGAAGAGTCTGTTTACCTTCTTCATCTCACGTTCAACCTTCACCCATGACCAGCAAATCGCATTCAACCTCCATCCACGACCAGCAACCACTGTACACCTCTCCCAACCTCCAACAAGATCCACCGTGCACCTCTTCCAACCTCCAGCAAGATCCACTGTGCACAGCTAAGACCACCAAGCTACACAAAACACAATACTAGCACAACCTCGTGCTTTTCACTATGCTAAATGACATGACAAAGGCAATAGTAGAATTTTAATTTTTTTAGGAGGTGCGGGAAGAAAATTTGGGAGTACAGGAAGAATCACTCCAGGATCTAATAGCAAGACCAGAGAATTGATTGATGATGAATTTTGTATCATAAAATTGAATAAACCAAATTAATACTTTTATAGCCAATTAAGACTTTATTAGTCTATAAAATTGATCCAGGTGTTTTGGGGTTGTCATGTTAATACGATATTAATACAAAATATTCATCCCTTTTATTATAATTAATTTCTACCAAAGAATTTAACTAATAATTTTTATTAGGATGCATCACATTTTTTTATCAATAAAATTTAATTTCGAAACGTGTTTGAAAATTCTAATCCAATTTCACATTTATGGATGCAATTAGGGACTAATTCCATTATTCGTTTATGGAATAGGATTTGAACATATACTGCATAAACAGTATACATATCTTAACAGTGAAATAAGAAAGACACATCAAAACACTGAAATGGAGATATGGAGGCTATTATTTTACCAACACCCTTGAAACAAATTTGATATGCCCTGCTTTATTTCCTATGATCCTATGTTTGGTCCTGAATGCTTGTCTCTCTTCTGTAATTGTGTTTCCATCTCCCTTTTTTTCTCTTTTTTTCTCTACTACTTGTTAGTTTTTCTCCTTTAGCCTTGTTTGCTTGTGACCATATAAACATTCTGAAGTCTCTGTATTTTGGTGAATGAGTGTACTTTACTTTCTGTTTTGTTCCTTGGTTTTAGAGCATCATAGCAGCAAATTCATTGTTACTGTTTAGGGGTAGGTAGGGTCATTTTAATTGGAAATGAGTTATAGACAAATTATTATGTGCGGACTGCAATTTTCCTTCTGCTAGATTCCATGAGTCGGATGCTTCATATTTAGAATATTTAGATCCAAAGCTGTCAATAGTTGGATTGGTTTTTTCAAAACTTTCTGGCAACTTATATTGAATAAACTCAAATCACATTTTGTTCGGATTCGATAGTCATTAAGTAAAATTCACTTTGCGTCAACATTAATACGGAACATCACAAAACAGGAATCAAATTAAGAATATGAGATAAGCGTATGAATCAAATGAAGAATGTGTATGTTAGCTAATGTTTAACATTGATGTTAGGAATAATACTGCGTACATTAAGCTTTCAAGTACATAGACAAAGTTGAGAATTTGAGACTTGGATAGGAATTTAAGTATGCATTTATTTTTTTTAAATAATACAGGTTCAACTTGGTTGAGTCTTACATACTGAGTTTCTAATTAAACCCGTTTCGAATCGATGATCTCAATATATCCAGATTTTTCTCTTTGGTTGAGTTCAAATTAATCACTTTTTTTAATCGATTCAAACATGTGTTCACTCCTAAAACCTGTATCTTCTTTCTTAATTGGAAACTAAGGAGAGAACCTCCATTTACTTGAATTTGTATAAATTCGATAAGAACAAAATATTGTGTTGCTAACATTTAAAAATTTTAATATGAGCAAATTGGATAACTTCGTTTGCAAAGAGCAAGTCCCCCAAGTAAATAATATTTTGTAGAGAATGGTACATACATTTTCATTTCATATACATCTATAAATATATTTTTTATTATATCATTTCATATACACCTATAAATATTTAATTTTTCTTTTCATTTTTTATTATATTATATATTCTATAAACTTATTATTTGTCTTCATGTGTTTAAGATGTAAATGAATTTTTTAAGTGTTAAGAATATTTTCTTTTTATAAAAGCATAATTCAAGGAAATTTTAAACATGAGAGAAAAACTTTGGAAGCCTTCTACTTTGCTGTAACAACGAACTATTCAACTTCATGTAAGAATGGATTAAATACATCAATATATTTTCTAAATGAAGAGCACTTCATTCTAGAATTGCTGCAAACATTATCATATATTTTTTAAAAAAAAAAATTAAGAATGCAAATTTAAATAAAAGAGCAATTAATTTACTTCAACAATTAATCATGAATTCAATCTCCCTCCATCAAAACAAATCTTTTAGAGAAACTTAAAATAACATAAATTTTAAAAAAACACCACGTCTAACTCCAATAAAATACCATTTTCATTAACAGTGATATCCTTGCTTACAAAAATCAAATGCAATCCATAATGGAATCACTTTAGTTATCTTCCAACTTTTTCTCAAGAAAAATGTAACAGAATTAAATTAAACTATAATTAAATCAATTATATTTCTTTTGAAATTGATTCTTACATTTATAATTGACTATTTTCTCGCTAAAGCATGAATTTTTTGCTTATTAAAATTTAGTTTATTATTTTTTGCTTATTTTTTAAGCTGCTTTCAGTAAAAAAAAATGAAAGAATAAATTTATTAAAATTAATTATTTAAGAAAAGATAGATATGTTTATGGAAGAAATAAAGTTGGTATGTGGACAGTTCTACTATAATAATAAGAATAAAAAAGAACTTAAATAAACATAATTAAGAGAAATATTAACCATAAAATTATATATTGAGAATTTCTCGAAGGAGAAAAGAATTTTGAGATTGAGTATGTTAAGATGTTATCATTAGATAAAAGAAATAATTGTTAATTTTTGAAGGATATAAGGTATTTGGACAACTTGCTATAGTTATGTATTTAAAAATTGATATGGAATATAAGAAAATTTGGTAAAAATATTTTGGATTAAGGTTTTGTAATATTTTAAGAAAAACATGATCTAGAACATTAAAGGAATAAATTACAATGATGTTAGATAAACTTGGAAAATACATGAAATTTTCATTAAAAATTCAAGTTTAAGGATGGTAAAATAATTTGTACTCACATATATTTTTGGGTAAAATTCATAACGGATATTAAATAAATATTTTAAAGGGATAGCTGCTGGTAATAAATACTGATATTTTAATTATCTCTTTTTTAATGGGGTGGATAGGAGTATTATGTTATCCCTTAATTATTATTAATAATTTTTATTTAAATATTTTTAAGAAAATTAAGTAATCAAATTATTAGTGAAAAAAATATTAATATTTTAATGATTGTTTAGAGTATATTATGTATATTTTTTATTTATTCTCACAAAATTAAATTATCTTTAAAAAGATTAGTTTTTTAAAACTTATATTTTATAATCTAACTTATTTAAATTTTTTTAAAAAAATTAAATTTATTTACATGATTTCCTTTTATAAAATTTTGTTTAAATTATATTTTAAAACTAATTATTTATCTAAATTTATATTTTAAATAATTTTATTTAAAAATTAAAAAATTAAAAAAAAATATTCCACGGGTACCTGTGGTATAAAAAAATTAGCGAATATTTTTTTCGTGAATACCTGGCGAGTAACGAAGCGGGTAAGAAGCAGATTTTTTTAGACGGGTCGGGTAGCGGGTAGGCACTATTCTTATTCGACCCGACCCGTTGTCATCCATATTCAATTTGATTGTTAGATGATAATGATATTCTTTTTTTAGGAATTTTGTGGTGTAAAAATTCCTTAAATAAAATAAAAATATTGTTATTTTCATATACTAAGTTATATGGCTGAGTGTATCATGAATTGATTTATTTAGGTATGAAATCATATGATATTTTGGAGTATTTGAGTAAAATTATTATATGGTTTGGGTAGAAAAAATTGAAGTAAGAAATGGATATAAATAAAATTATTATGGTTGGGTTTTAGAAGAAATTTTTTTGGATTTTTATTTACAAAGTTTCTAGATATTTTAATTTTAAGAAAATAACTGATTATGTTATTTGTTTTAAGAAAATATTTTTAAGAAAATATTTATTATTTATTATATGCATTATACAACAACATTATATATTTTGGTCTAACATTATTTTTTTGCCAAAAACAATATATTGTGCAAAATTGTTCATATAAAACATAGAACTAAATAAAAAAACTCAATGTTGTTTGTGAATTAGGGTAAAACAGTATACATTTGTGTTGTGTTGTTTGTTGTGCTTGTTTACTAAATGTTTTAGTTTAGGTATTTGCGAGAAGAATCCAGACATTATTCAACTCCTTTTTTTTTCTAGAGCCAGTTGTTCCAACAAAGGAAAATTGAACATAGACAAAGTTATGTAAATAAGATTGGAGAGGAATGTAATGAAAAAGAAGAAAAAGAACTACAAGAAGAAATAAAAACCCAAACAATAAGCATGGCAAGAAAGGAAACAAAAAGTTTCAAGAGAAATTTGTAAGAGAGAAATTAAAAGAAGTCGGAGAAGATATAAAAAAACAAGATAGTTTGTAAATTGTAGAGATTATAGAATATTATAAAAACATCAAAGAACATTTTCTAATACTTTAGAATTACAAAAGTAAATGACTAAAAACATGAAAAAGTAGCAATTTCCTTAAACATGTCGCTTTCAAGTACATGTAATGATTGTATTCACATGTCACTTTCAAGTACATGTGATGGTTGTAACTATTTCATATATTCTATCAAGTGTTTCAAAAGAAATTAAGGAGAGGAAAGGACACATGAAGTGTTTCTATCTTTAACATGCAATTTTTAAGTTCAAATGTCTTTTCCTTAAATTAAGAAACTTTCCATATGTTTTTAGGTGTCTCTTTGTAATTCAAGTGTAATCCATGTGACACTTAAGATTAAGGAATTAATTTTGTGTTAAACACAAGATTCACATGACATAAATATAATCATTAACTTACTTAGGCATGTGTTTAGACTAGGTTTCTTCACTACTTTTGTGTTCACACTTAAGATTTCATTTCTTGTATTCACATTGCTAGCAACCAATTTTAACTACATTTCTCTCTTATTGGTTGCACCATTCTATTACAAATAAATAAGGGTGTTCGTGATGCGGTTTGGTTTAATTTTTGACTAAAAATACATCTGAACCAAACATAAAAAATATATACGGTTTAGTTTGAAAGAAAAAAAAATCTAAACCAATTTGTACGGTTTGGTTTGGATTTGTTTATGCAATTTTTAATTTTTAATTTTTAATTAGATATTTCCTATTTCTTTTCATCTTTTAAATTAAAATATAATATAATATAAAATATCTTATTCAAAATTTAATAAATATATTGAATAATAACAATTACAAAGATATATATAAATTTATTCATAATCGAACAAGGAAAATATACAAATATATCTTAGTGTAGATTTTATAAAAGTATTTCACTCATACAACATTAATCTAGATCTATAAATAATTCAAAACCTATAAAATTTAGTTGCTCTCATTTTGCCTAACAACAGACTTTTATCCATACCTTAGCTAGTCAGTCCACTTTTTTATGTATCTGATTATGCTGCAATGGAGCTTTATCTAATTTTTATTCACTCCTAAAATATTCTCTTATTGCTTTAATTGTAAGTACTTTTACTCTAAGAATTTCTGGTGTGCTAAAATCAATGACATTGACAGAGTGAAGCAAGAGTGGATACAATGACAAATTCAAGTGAGAGAGTGAAGTTGATGACATCACCCTTAAGGAGAATTGACAACGTTGCTGACGTTGAAGAGGACTCAAGAAACTCACAAATCAAATTTATGAACCAGATCAAACAACTTTATAAGGAGGAGATTTAGGTTAAAATGTATAACTTATTACTATTATTATTATTATTATATTAATAATAAATATGTATTGCGATTTGGTTTGGTTTGGATCAATTTTGAAAATTTGCACTTCAAACCAAACCAAATCGAGTGGTTCTTAAAAAAAATCAAACCAATCCAAAAGTTTGCAATTTTTTTGCGATTCAGTTTGGTTTGGATTGATTTTCCAATTTTTTCTTTAGATTGGTTTGGTTTTGAAACACCCTTACAAATAAGGTATCTAGTCGTCTTGTAAACAACTTGAATGATTGAATGAGAATGAAATATTTTATTGAGACAACTTTAAGTGTCTTGGGATTTTCTACTTTTTCCTTATTTCTTATCTCAGAGAGCTTCTTGAAGTGGTGAATGCTCATTGCACTTATACCTTGCTAATTCTTTTATAGGTGAATTGTTCTTCTCATCCATTTCCTTAACCCTTTTTCTCTTTTCTTTTACAACTTATTTGTGTTTCTACTTTGTTTTTCTTGATTGCTATTCATGGGGTTGTTTTTGCCATTATCATATGATCTTCCATGAGTTTTTGGTTTCTTCAACAACTCTTGAGTTGATAAAGATTCAACCATCCTTCTATGGATTACATCACAAAGTTTAACATTAATAAGTATAAAATTATTTATAAATTGTTTTTGTCTATTATATTATTTGCTTTTGATCGTCACCCTTAACCCATTTTGTTAAAGTATTTTAACATGTTTTACAAACCATCATATGATTCTTGTTCTAGCATTTGATGGACTATCATGTGAAAAATTTCTAAAGTGTTTTAAACTGTATCAAATCTTCCTTTTCTAGAATTAACCATGTTTTTTTAACTTTTAGATCTTCATGTGTACAAATGTTATTACCTTTATAAAGGGTTAAATATGTTTTAAGTCCATGAACTATTTGTCAAAATTGTGTTTTGTTCCTAAGACAAATTTTTGACCTATTTCGACTTTATATTTTATAAACAAGTGTAAATGATTATTGATGACAAATAAAAATGCCTTTGAGAAGAGGGACAAAACACAATTTTGATACCAATTTATAAACTATAAGAACAAAATAGATCCAAAATTTGTCCATGAATAAAACACAATTTTAAAGATAGTTTAAGGAGTAAAAATATATTTAACCCGTTTTATAAACTAACGTTTGTTAATAAATTTTATTCTTGTTATTGGTTTCACAATATTGGATTAATTTTGCAATGGAAGTATGATATGATATTTAATATTAAGTGGTTATGTGGAAGTTTTTATACAAGATTGATTAATACCATTTTTAAAATTGATAAAAACTAATCGAAACGTTTATTTTTCACAATCTTTTACCCTTTAACACTTTGAACTTTGAGATCCATACAAAAACTTGCTTATATCCTTCACTTCTTCAAGTTTTTAAAATCCTCACAAAATGTCATATTTATCAATTTTGTCTTATTTTAATTTATAGATAAGTTGTACCCTTGCTTTTTTTATGTTTCTAGTTTGAAAATGATAGTAATTTGAGTTTATGGTGAAAACCTTCTTAAAAGTTAGAAACTTTAAGTTCTATTTAGTTTCTAAACATGAAAATATATGTTTTTGATCTTGAATTCTAAATTTGTGTACATAATAGTGTTTTAAAATATGTTTGTTCGATTTTATTTTCAGCACTTTTTCATCCATGAAAATTTTCTGGCTAGATCTATTGTCTGATTATTTATTTTAGTTTGATGATAAATTTAAATCTTTTATTTGTTTCAAAATGAAGTTAGACCTGAGTTTAAGATGAAATAGTCGTTTTGAGATTTATTTTATATATTTTTTCATAAGCATGAACAAATAAATTCCTATTCTTAAATATTAAGTGAGTGAATGTTTTAAAATATGTTTTTCAGTTATGGGACCATGCTGAGATATATATAATATAGAACTTTAATATTTTAAAAACTCTTCTTTTCCCCCACTCATGTTACAATCATAATATTATTATTTTAATATTTCTACATTACCTAATTATAAATATACTTTTTATTATATTTTTTATTAAAATAGTTATATCTTGTATACAATTCTACTAGTTGTAAAAACATCATTTTTGTATAATTTGTTGTGGTTATGATGATTGAATATAGAGGCTTAAAAAGAGATAATTCTAATTCAATGGCTATTTCGTTTTTTTCCTGAATTTCTTTTGCGTTGTAATAAAAATTAAATTAGAAGACATTTACGTATTAATCATTCTTTATTTAATAACGTCTAACTTATTTATGAAAGGAAACAAAATAATTACTAAGGCATTTGAATCTGATATTTATACTACTTTCAAATTTGTGCTTATTCATTACTTAATAAATGATTTTCGGAATTATTAAATTATTCTTTTAAAGATTTTGTTTGGTAGTTAAAATCGTTAGATAAGATAAGATGTAAACGTAAATTAAAATATATAATAACATGAAAGCAAAAATAAACATTTATTTCAATATGGTAATAATAATGATATTAGCATCAATGGCAAATAAGCATAATAACGATAATTAATGATGATGAAAATGATAATGAAAATAATTAAAAATAATAATAAATAATAAAAAATAAAACTTGAAAATAATGAAAAGGTCTAAATTAAATATAGTAACTTTTATAATATTATTTCTAATAGAGAATTTTAAGCATTTAATGATATTATTTATTTATTAATCATTTTCCTAATACAAGTTTAATTTATATCATATAAACTTTCCTATAAAAGGATATGAAAGTCATTAAATAACAAGTTTGAAGGAAGAAAAAATATATTGCAAGTATCCCTATTATATAATATAACGCTATAAAAATTAATAAAAAAATGTATCTTTTATAATTTTAATATACATTTTAGTAATATGTTTAATTAATTTTATTATAAAATTATTTTTTAATTATAATTTTTTATAATCATAAAAGAGTAGACAATAGAAGCACATGCATGCATTTCTATTGCGAACTATTAATTTTATCCTCGTTCTTGGAATAATAATATTCAACATTATTAAGGAAAATAAGATAAGAAATGAATTCAAAATTGTTATTATTTTAAATTTCAGCATTATTATTATTTTTTTAAAATATTTGGAGAACTATTAGATTAATCTTTTATGAGAAAAATAGATCTTTTGAAAGGATCTAAAAAATATTTCTATTTTTGTTTGGATTCGTTTGACAAAAGTTTTTGTTTAGTTTGGCCTTACTATAAATAATTTACTAAATAAAAACAAAAAATATACAATTTAATGATTTTCTTTTTTCTTATTACTCTTTCTTTAATTCTCTTTTGTATTGATATAAAATTTAAATGAATTTTTTTAATTATGCATTAATTTCGTTTCTTATTGATTTAATAACATTCTAAATTACTTAGAAAGGAAATAAATATAATAAAACGCGTGAATTTAATTTCTTTTACCACTTTTAAATTTTTATTTTAATGATTATTCATTCTTTAATGAACAATTAACTATGATAATGAATAAATTTATCCTTTTAAGGAAAAACATATTTGTAATATATTTTGTAAATTCTGCAGTATTTAACATATTTCCAACATATTAAATCCTAAATTTGGTTGAAACATGACATATTTTCACAGTGATCCACGTCTTTTCAAAAGAAAAAATTCTGCAATTCTTTCTGAAAAAAATGACGTGTTAGTTAGATTATTATATTTTGTAATTAGTGAAAGCCTTGTAATAAAGTGATTTTACATTCAACAGTAAAAGCAGTTCCGCAGAAGCAGAGACAAAAATGAGGTTGAAAAACACAAACATGAAATAGTTGTTGGATTCAGAAACTCAATTAAGTGTTGAATCCCGTTTAGCTTAGGTATTAATTCACTATTTGAAATAGATTTTCCTCATTGCAAATGTAAGTAAACTCATACTTTCATAGCAAAGTTAATAAAACAGCGACATTATAAATGAACACCCACAAACAATTCAAGAAGAATAGTTTGGAAGGCAAATAAACCAAACAAAAAAACAGTTACTTTGAATCAACTAAGGTAGCAGTTTCTAATTTAAGATTTAATCATCGTATAAAATATCTTAAATTAGAGATAATTCTGTTTATCACTAATAAGTTAAAATTATTTTGCGGATATTTTTTTGAAGGATCTTCAAGTTCGAAAATTTTAACCAACTTTCAAGTGGTCTTTGGCTGGGTCCCTGAGTTCATATTTTGTGAATGAAAAAACATGACAGGGTGAGAAAAGTTGAGTATAATTGAGAAGAGGGAAATGAATCATGATAAAACTGATAACGCTGGAAATAACATTTAGGAGGCAACAGATGGATCAGGAGAAGAAGAAGCAGAAAGAGATTGTGTTTTGAGGGAAGAAGGAGAATGCAAGAAGAAAGGCAAAGGTTCGTGGTGGTGCCACGTGGCATGGTTGGAGTGGAAGAGTGGTATGGGGTTTCAACAAAGAGCAAGAGAGAGTGCACAACAACTCTCTCTCTCTCCTGCCATGTCAGAGCGTAACCCCGTCCTATGACCCCGGCGAATCCGTATTTGTGTGTCTTTCTCTCTCTACATGACAACATCAACAAACAACAACAACAGCTATCTCTTTTTCTCTCTCTATTTATTCATTTGTCTGCCCTCTTTCTCTCTTTCTCTCTCTCTCCTCGTATCTCTCATCTCCTTGCTTGCATCCATGCCCTAATACCCTCTCTCCCTATTCTCCACTTTCCCCTTTTCCTTCTCATGCAATCCTTCCCCGTGCTGCTATTTGATCCGTAGCCCACCCTGGTATGCTTCTCAATTTCCCGTCTTTGCTCTTCATTTTTGTGGTTTTGGCTCGAATTTGGCTTCTGGGGTTTTGTGTTTGCCTCTTGTTCTTGTTCAATTTCAGTTGGGTCTTTTGTTTTTGTGTTAGTTGAGTCCCTTGATTTTCAAGCTACTTGGCCTGTGATTGTGGTTCCCCTTGCAGATTTTGTTGGTTCAATGAGCAGGATTGTTACTTGGATTTTGTGCTGCTTTCTGACTCCACTTGTTCCTCCAAGGGGCTTGAGGGTTTTTGTGTGAGTTGAATGTGCGGAATGCTTCACCGTTTGCTGGGTGTGGATTGGTGGATTTTGTTGTGTTTCTTGTTTGTGGTGTGCTGGGACATACTCTGACTTCTATTTCATTGTGTATGCTGCTGCTTATTTTACTTATGATAGAGATTGTGTATGATTCTTCAGATTCAGCATGATTAATAGTTTTTACGTGATAGTAATCTGTCTATGCTGATTGAATAATCTGATATTGTTTTGATTGAGGAATGAATGTAGATATCAATTAAGCTGCGAATCTACAGAAGCTGAGGAAATTTAGTCTTTGTATTCATTTTTAAGGCCAATGACTTGTTTTATTCTTGGATGGCTTTTTCGCTTGTTATGAATGTGATTGTGTTGTGGACTATCAAATGCTAACATTTGTGACAGGTTTGGCATATGGGATCGATTCGATTCTTCTAACTTTCCATGGTAGAAGGTAATACTATTATTCAAGGTAATCTATCCTTGAATTAGTGTTCTTTACGAAATATTTCTGAGTGATAAATTATAAAAAAAATGGTTTTTGTTTTATGTTTTTTCTAGGGGAAGGGGAGAGAGAGTTTATTTGTTTGGTCTTGAAATGTTCATTCTTAAGTGTAAAAGGCTTTATTGTTTTTGTGATGCTGTAAAATATCATTTTTATGCGAAATATCCCTTTTGCTTTGATCTGGCATTGTCACATTATGGACTGCTGCTTGGCCTTTTTAATTGCTATATTCTTTGATACACCTTGCTACCTGATGTTAACATGATTTCCAACCACACACACAATTTTTTGTTAGAGGCAATCAATGTGCGTTGACTGAACTCATTGCCCTAGCAAGTGGCAGGTTAGAAATCACTTTTCTATCAACAGCAATCATGTTGTTCATTTCAACTACCCGGGTGTCAGGTTTTACCTAAGGCCTATCTCAAGATTTAAGCAGGCTAGAGTTTCCAAATTTGTTAGATCTTGGAAAAAGCCACACCCCAACTGAACAAAATGTGCATATAATGTCTTGTAATGTTTGTGAACCTTAGATAAGACTGCAAAAACTATAATCAAATTCCATCTATTTTAGCTAATGTATTGAACATGAGTTCTGAAGCTTCAAGCCAAGACTAACTTTTTAGGCAGATTCCCCGTTAGCTACCATCAAACCTTTCCTTTTGGGGCAAAGAAATCATTTTTTGCTGGTTTGGTTTTCAAAGAGGACGAACTTTGTCCAACCAGCTGATGGATACATAATCAGAGACTGTTTTTGGTGATTGCAGTTGGGGAAAGAATAATAAATGCAAACTTGATATTTTGAATCCTGCTGAGAGTGATTTCGAAATGTGGTGTCGTATTCTCTCTTGAATCCTTTTTGCATGCTTCCCATGTTGAGTGAGATTACGTGATCATGAATAGTGTTTATGGTATGGTGAATGGAAAACGAGGACTACATAAATCTTTTAAAATAATTGAATACATGTTAGTTATTTGTGCCGTTTGGTCAAGGTTATTTTCAAGGGGATGTCTTTGAAAGATCATTAGAGAGATTGGCATGTGGTGCTACATGTTTCATGTTCTTAGTCATATGTTTTTTTCTTTCTATCTTGGTGTAGTTTTCAGTTTTTGAGGATTTCTTATCCACTTGCATTTATATCTCTCCTCTATTTCTTAATAAATTCTTTGTTTGTCTAAATAAAGTACAATTATGGTTTATACTTTGAATATATTAAAAGAATGTTTCTCTAGTTGGGCACACATCTGAAATCTATTTTTGCTAATGGTTGAACATTGCTTACAGTTATTATGAGAAACACTGTTGATTACCAGGGCTAATTTAATTTTCAGTTATTGCTCAAAACTATTTTCTGTTTTATTACCATGTTATTTGCTTGTAGTACTTTCTGTAATTGTTTTCTGTGCACTCTCTTAACGGGCAGACATGTTTAATGCTGTTTTATAAGCTATAATGCTTGGATTTTCATTTTTCTCATGACATTCTGATGGTCAAAGTGTTGATTGCTTATGCAGGATGCATCTTTGAACAATGAAGGAAAACAAATCATCAGCACCTAAAATGCTTAACAGGAACTGGGTTTTAAAGCGAAAGCGGAGGAAGCTTCCTTTTGGACTAGATCAGTCGTCTGGTAAAGAGCAATCCAATAGTAAAGAAGAAAATTCATTAACATCTGAATCGTCTAGAAATGCTTCAGCTAAACGGGCACTAAAGACTGAAGTAGCGACTGATCAAATTTCATCTAAGAAGAAAGGAAATGATGGGGTGAGTTACTTTTATGAGTCCAATTTATTACAGTAACTTAAGCTCTTTAATAAAAGAGGGGATATTGGAAACCCTACTTATGAAGAGTAAAATGGTCTTTAGAATTGTCATTAAGTACATCATGGCTTGTGGCCAATGTAACTATTGATAATTTGTGTGAAATAATAATGTGTGTATTGCTTTTAGATAGAATAGGGATTTTATTGATGAGAATTGCAACAGTCAGGGAACACATCCTTGAAAAGGAGCACAGAAGAACAAAATATAGAACAATAGATGTAAGAAATACTTGACATCTATTTAGCCAATGTTATTAAACTCGGACTAGACTGGCTGGTCTGACTGGTTTAACTGGAAACTGGACTCGTAGCGCTTCTGGTCATGATATTAGATTGGGAATGCATGCGGCTTAGGATGACGTCATTAACTAGGTTATAAATTAGGATAAAATCAATGACTCATCCAGTTGGAAATGAAACTTTATTTTTTTAGCTCTGTAGTTCTGCACATTGCCCTGTGTGTGCCGGCTCTGAAACTGCAAGCTGTGCACACTGGTTCAACCTCTGACCTAGTGACTTGACTGGGTTGATACCGGTCCGGTTTTAATAATACTGGGCATAGTTATTCTCAAAAGTAATACCCTTTGAAGAGAACTGAGTCAATATTGGTTGTCCTTAAAAGTTGTGGCATTTGATGCCATCCTTTAGAACCTTGTAATGCCAGTCTATCCATCTTTATTTGTCCCAAAATCACTGAAATGACATGTGAGGGAGTTCTCAAAAGTTCTGCCTTATGGACAATACATATATACCATTATCAACAATATTGAAGAGTCTATACTGCTAATATCTAGCAGCTGCATTATGGGACAATGAATGGCAACATATTTCCCAATTAGAGAACCACGGAAGAAGGATATTAGGATAGCAAGTTTTATGTGTATTGCTGACTTGAAACAAATATTTTGTATCATCAATGTAGTTTAAATGAAAATTATTTCTGACCTAGAATAATATGGAGATATAGATATTTGAAGGAAATTGATTGTGAGGATCTCAAAAATCTATAATGCTAAATTTGGGCTATATTACATTACAGCACATGATTTTAGGCTATTTATTTTAATTTAGGATATTATGGTATTATCCTAGTTTTTTATTTATGATGTCCTTTTGGGAGCTAGATTTTTTTTATAATTTCAAATTTAAAATTTAGAATGTCATAGGATTGTGTTATCCTTTTAGTTATTTTTTCCTTTTTAGTACCGAATGCTTTATTATAATAAATAGTGGTTGTAACCCTTGGGCTAATTAGAGTGTTAATTTTGAGAATTCGAATATTTCCTAGTATATCATTTGCTATATGTGTTTTCTATTTTGTTTGAGTCTAAACAATTGTTGCTATGCTCGTTTTCTTAGAAAGTGGACTTTAAACCTAACTCAACTTCACTAAACTACTTTGTAAGGTGAGGTTTGTATCTACTTATATACTATAACTTGGTTATATCTTTAGTCAATATAGGATCTTCAACACACATTATACAAAGGACCAGACATATCGAGCATGAGACTAAATATTACCCAATAGTGACTCGATAATTGGTGACATGATAGACTTAACAAACCTTGATATGATAAACTCTGATAGGTTCACCACTTTAAAGTCATATCCCAGTCCCATATTATATATCTCAATCCATCTTCTGGAGTAAAATGAAATGTAGAAATAGCTACCCCTTCAACATAATTCATTGAATAATCACATGGCTCCAAGTCAAATTTGCATATCTCAGAATCTGGAAGAATCATTTTAATGCCAGAATTAATATTCATTATGGCAGCTGAAGCATATTGTTCGTTGTAGAAAATTTGTGCTTTCTCTCTATCCAGGCCTGTCATACACCTCTCTAGAGTATAAATATTGCTATCATATGAGATAGAGAATCAGCAGAGGTAGAGTAGATATGCCATTTCTGTTCTTTGTCTGGGCTACCCATAATATAAGCCATGCTGCCTGATTCATGTTTCCCAAAGTAGTCATCAAGGATAGCTACTTCCTCAAGAAAGCTGTGATGGGATGTGGCTGAGCACCAGGAAAGATGAAATTTTCCCTGGTGTACGTTACAAATCTGACTTGAAAAGAAATCATTTCAGCAAACTTCAATATGGGCTGGATTGCAATAAGTAATTCTGTAGTCGCACTGGTTTTGATGATCATCTTGTAGGCATAAACAATGGGGCTGGACTCCAGCAGAACATAAGAGTCAACAACATCATTTGAGAGTGAAGAGACTATGGTGCAAACAACTGGTGTTAGGATCTCATCATTTGGGATTTCATAAGAACTCTTAAACCCCTTCCTTTTGGGTCAACAAATATTCCTGGTTGGAAAAAAAGGATCTTTCTTGGCTTTACCATCTCAGAAAGTAGACTTTAAGTCTAACTTAACATCACAAATTGGTTTGTCAAGTGAGGTTTGCATTCACTTACATACTATAACTTGGTCATATTTTTAGTCAATGTGAGATCTCCAATATGTTTGTTCTCATGTTTGGCGTGTCAATTTCACCAATGAGGGGCTTTCTAGACTCTAATGTCCCAAGGGGGTAAGCAATGATATTGTTGCTGCTTGTAATTAAAAGAAAAAAAGTGTTAGATTTAGTTTCTCTAAAACTAAAATTTGATGTTGATGTAAGTATGTTAGTTATAGGTTGCCAATCAGCTAGTAATTTATATCATTTATTGATTGCAAGTATACTAATTAAGAGATCAGTTTTCAACCTAGATACACACAATTCTTCTTTAAATTTTCAAATGGCATGAAAGCAATATTTTTCTTTGACATACTCTTGCACTATTCCACTTTGAAAACTATTGAACTCTCTGTCGTGGTGTTGTTTTGATGGTTCTTACTTTCCCATTAGCTGTGAACTAATTCTAGCCACTGGAACCTTATCTTTGACCTCCGACATGCAGCTGTTTGGAAATTTTTCCTCAGTTATTGGTGGTTAAGCTTGTTTTTCTCTTGTTTCATGAGTGTGTGCATACTTTCTCCTATTCCGCATGAATTGACTTCTGCACCCACACCTAATGAGTGTTTTTCTCAATCTGAATGATCCAACTATTTTGTTTGCTTGCCTCAAATTACTCAACTACTGGAAGATTGCTGCTAATGTTCCTCTGATATGTCACCACATGTGAGTTACTGAAATCTGACCAATCATGCCTCACCAGTGCATAAGGGAGTGCGAGGTGTGTTCTCCAGCTGGTTCTTCCATAGACTAGCCCAAAATCCTTGTTCCAGATATCCTCTATCCATATGTACTTAAGTTCAGCCTACACAATGTCTTCTATTTACTTTGAGGTGGGCCCATAGTGCCATAGTGTGATTGCTTTCCTGATGTTATTTTGTTTGTCTAGTCTTTCTTGTTACCTTTTAGAGGATATATTGTCCTTTCCGTCTTTGTACTGTTATTCTCACATAATCTCTTCTAGTAAAATACCTTTGGAATATATGCAATGGGATTGGATTTGGAAGTCATTTTCATCAATAATATCCTTTTATTTTATTTTCTAGCTGCATGTCTTATCCTCAGTCTCCAATTTTCATACTTCTTTTCTTTAATAATATTATATTTATTGATGCTTCCAGTCTAGGATTTTTTTTATTATTTCCACTTGGATGCTCTAACTTAATATAATGAAACTTATGATCCAGTATTACTATGAATGCGTGATCTGTGATGTTGGTGGCAACTTATTGTGCTGTGATAGCTGTCCTCGCACTTATCATTTACAATGTCTTGATCCCCCTCTTAAGGTATGTTCAAGTCTGGTTTCATGCTGTGCTTTCTTTCAACTACAAAGTCTTGATTCTTGGGATTTTTGAATCTGATTTTCTTTCAACCATTTATGATTTTTCTCTTGAAGCGTATCCCGAATGGGAAGTGGCAATGTCCAAGTTGCTTTGAAGGAAAGGATCAACTAAAGCCCATAAACCACTTGGATCCAATTTCAAAACGAGCAAGGACAAAGATTGTCCCTGCAAAATCAAAAGGTCAAGTTAACTCACTTAACCTTGAAAAAGTATCTGGACTTTTTGGAAGTAAACTTATTTCAAAGAAAAGGTCCTCAAGCAAAGGGAAATCTATTTCAACTGTGGGAGTCAAATTCTTTGGAAAGAAATTGTTGTCTTCCTCAGTCGATGAAATTTGTAGTGAAAAACCTATTGACCCATCTCTTGGGAGTCCTATGGAAGGAACTTCGTCATGTGTGGATGCTGATGAAAAGAAATCAAGCCTGTCCCCAACAGACTCCCCTGTAGACGGGAAGTCAACTTCACCAGCCAAGGTAGTTTTATCGGTCTCTAAAATTACTGATTTAGAAGCAAATGATGAACAACTGGAGGGGAAGACTGATTCATCTTGCAATAAGATTCCTTTGAGGAAAACACTTGTTCTTGCTATTGCTGCTAGTGGAGAGGATGTGAGAAAAAGGAAGAATAAAGTTGTTAATGATAATACTAGTCAAAAAAAGCAAAAGACTGAAAAGGGCAAAAAAATTGCCAATCCTTCTTCTATAAAGTCTAAGTCTGGGAATAATAAAGTGCAGAAGAAGCAGAAGTCTATAACCCATAGTATTTCTGCATCTGTACCAAAAGAGGATGTTGGAAACAAGAATTCTCAAGCCCAGCAGAAAGACGAGGTACTTGTTCTTCCTCTAATATCTTGTTGGATTTTTTACTTTTAATAACTATCGGAACATTTTATCTTTAATTTGTTACTTCTGGATATGTAGTTATTGCATTCCCTAATTGATATTTCAATTTACTTGTTAGTTTAAAGGTGAATATCATTTTTATTAATATTGTCAGTGATTAAATCCTGTCATAATGATATTGACATTTTTATTTATGGAGTCAAAATGTTTGTATATTTATTACCAACTTAACATATTTGATCTGGTTATATTAAATTTCAAATTTCCACTTTATCTCAAAAGTTTTAGCATTTTTTTTTGTCTATTTTGACATCAATTGTGGACCATGGTATAGTATATTAAACAGTGTTGTTAAAGCATGACTATTTTAAATTATCATAGTGGTTTAGTGGCAAGCTATTGTTTATACATCTCTTGTAAATTAATTACAGATACATTTATAATGTCTAAACGATAAAGGATCTAATTATTGTAGTCTTAAATTATGGTGACTCAGATGGGCTATATAGAAAAGGTTCTTTATAAATTGTAGTGATTCAGATGGGCTATAGAAAAGGTTTTTATGTGTGGCATTTGCAACTGTAATGTCCTTACAAAGGCATAACTCACCTTCAATTCTCAAATTTAATAACCTTTGCTAATTCTAGCCAAGATTTCATTTCTATGTATAGTCCAAATCTCCTAGGCCTCTGTAAGCTTTCAGTTAGGAAAAGTAAAAAAAAGTGAATACAAAAATAAGGAATGTGGTGCAGGCTGACAGTTATGTAACTGTTGCCAAATACTAGGATATGTGAAAGAACTATTGAATTATATGATTTGTGTAAAAACGTTGGCCTTTATTAGGAGAGAAATTTTGAATCTTGTGTTCGACTCTTGTTCTGTGAGCAAAGAAAATGAGGCGTAAGTGTTGGTCAAAGTATGCAAGGTTTTGCTACATTGGGTTGGATTTAGGAATGTCAGTAGTTGTGTATTTTATAGGTACCAGATCCTTCAGTTATATTGAATACACTATCTAGAATATGTTTAGCATTATTATTGTTGAGATTCTTACATATTTATTGTGATTTGTTTTCTCTTGGATGCAGAAGTTTTCCCGGGTAATGAAAGACACATCAAATGAACTGGATAAAGCACAAAATCTTGTAGACGAAACTTTGTTGCACGAAGATAGTGCTGTTGTTGAGTCTCTGCAGGTAGCCATCTAGAAAGATCTTCTGTCTGATGATTTGCATTTTTTTGTTAAAGAAAATGCCTCACCTGGCATCTTTTATGCGATTATCATGACTCTACTTGGATATCCATCTAACAGGTTGATCGGGTTCTAGGGTGTCGAATTCATGGCGAGAATACAAATTCATTACATAACTTGACTTTGAACGTTGAGGGTGGCTCACCTTCTGGTGATCTGGTCATATCAGAAAATCAGACCAGGCTTCTAGAGGATAGTTCTGCTTGTGCTAATGATTTGGATGCTGAATCAACTGAAAATCGTGTTGATGATCATCAAAATGTCGTCAAGAGTTCTGATGAAGAAGGAATATTGACAAACACTAATAGAGTGGAAAAAATTCATGTGTACAGAAGATCAGTAACAAAAGAAAGTAAGAAAGGAAATCCTGTTGATTTGTTGAGTAAAGCCACTGATGATTTAGGTTCCTGTGCCGGGGATGGTATAGAACAGGATGATTCTGCTGTGTCTGCTGAACAGTTGAAAAAACCAAATGACAAGCTGGAGACAGAGGAGAGCATTAATGTGGCTTTAAGAAGCAAGGATAGCAGCGAGCCTCCAAAAAACTGTGAAAGGGATGTCTCTCTTGAAACAAAACAAAAAGAAATGAATGTGGAGAAGGGGATGAGTGGCAATATTGATGATAAAGCTCAGGATGCTAATGCAGTTGATTGTGCTGGTCCAAATGGAGAGGAGGTTTTCTATGAATTTTTAGTTAAATGGGTAGGAAAGTCTCATATTCATAATAGTTGGATTTCTGAATCCCAGTTAAAAGTTCTTGCAAAGAGAAAACTAGAAAATTATAAGGCAAAGTATGGGATGACAATAATTAATATTTGTGAGGAGCGTTGGAAGCAGCCTCAGCGGGTGCTAGCCCTTCAAACTTCCAAATATGGAACATCTGAAGCATTTATAAAGTGGAGTGGACTGCCTTATGATGAATGCACTTGGGAAAGTTTAGATGAACCAGTGCTTCAAAATTCTTCTCATTTGATTACAATTTTTAATAAGCTTGAAACTCTCACGTTGGAAAGGGATTCATCAAAGGAAAATTCAACTAGGAGAAACAGTGACCATCAAAATGATATTTTCAATCTTATTGAGCAACCTAAGGATTTGAAAGGTGGGTCTTTGTTTCCTCATCAGCTTGAGGCACTGAACTGGTTGCGCAAATGCTGGTACAAGTCCAAAAATGTGATACTTGCTGATGAGATGGGACTTGGGAAAACAGTATCTGCTTGTGCTTTTATTTCATCATTGTATTTTGAATTCAAAGTTTCACTTCCTTGCTTGGTCTTGGTACCACTTTCTACAATGCCTAATTGGCTTGCTGAATTTGCTCTGTGGGCTCCGGATGTGAATGTTGTTGAATATCATGGCTGTGCCAAGGCAAGAGCCATAATTCGCCAGTATGAATGGCATGCAAATGATCCAAGTGGTTTGAATAAGAAAACTGAAGCTTATAAATTTAATGTGCTTTTAACTACATATGAAATGGTTCTTGCTGATTATTCCCATTTGCGTGGAGTTCCTTGGGAAGTTCTTGTTGTTGATGAGGGCCACCGACTGAAGAATTCTGGAAGTAAGCTTTTCAGTTTGCTAAATACATTCTCCTTTCAACACCGTGTACTGTTGACAGGTACCCCTCTCCAGAACAACCTTGGCGAGATGTACAACTTGCTTAACTTCTTGCAGCCAGCTTCATTTCCTTCTCTATCCTCATTTGAGGAGAAATTCAACGATCTTACAACTGCAGAGAAAGTTGATGAATTGAAAAAACTTGTTGCTCCTCACATGCTTCGGAGACTTAAAAAGGATGCCATGCAAAATATCCCTCCCAAGACAGAAAGAATGGTTCCTGTTGAGTTGTCATCCATCCAAGCTGAATATTATCGTGCAATGCTTACAAAGAATTATCAAATATTGCGTAATATTGGGAAAGGGGTTGCCCAACAGTCTATGCTGAACATTGTGATGCAATTGAGGAAGGTCTGTAATCATCCATACCTCATACCAGGAACTGAGCCTGAATCTGGTTCTGTTGAGTTCCTTCATGAAATGAGAATAAAGGCTTCGGCTAAGTTGACACTTCTACATTCTATGCTAAAGATTTTACATAGGGAAGGTCACAGAGTTCTTATTTTCTCACAAATGACCAAGCTTCTTGACATCCTAGAGGACTATCTGACTATAGAATTCGGGCCTAAAACATATGAGAGAGTAGATGGATCTGTTTCTGTAGCTGATCGCCAGACAGCAATTTCACGCTTCAACCAAGACAAAAGTCGATTTGTTTTCTTGTTATCCACTCGCTCTTGTGGACTTGGAATAAATTTGGCAACTGCTGACACTGTCATCATCTATGATTCTGATTTCAACCCACATGCAGATATCCAAGCAATGAATCGAGCACACCGAATTGGACAATCAAATAGACTTTTGGTATACCGGCTTGTGGTTCGTGCTAGTGTTGAAGAGCGCATCTTGCAGCTTGCTAAGAAGAAATTGATGCTTGATCAGCTTTTTGTAAATAAGTCTGGATCACAAAAAGAAGTAGAAGATATTTTAAAGTGGGGAACAGAGGAACTCTTCAACGATTCTCCAGGACTGAACGGGAAAGACATGAGTGAAAATAACAATAGTGGCAAAGATGAGGTAGTAGCAGATGTAGAACATAAGCATCGGAAGAGGACTGGTGGTCTTGGAGATGTATACAAGGATAAGTGTACTGACACCGGCAGCAAGATTCTGTGGGATGAAAATGCTATTTTAAAATTGCTTGATCGTTCAAACCTTCAAGATGGTTCAACTGATAATGCTGAAGGGGATTCTGAGAATGATATGCTGGGTTCAGTGAAGGTTAGATAATTGATTAACTCTAGTTGATAAAGTATTGTTTCTTTGGACTTTCACTAGAAGCTAGAATATTACCAATAGGGCAATAAACTTAGTCATGTGGCAGGTTCTTTGGGCTCATGAATCCTGTTTTGCTTGTTTGTGTTTATAGACATGGACCTACCCCCTTGTCCCATGCTTTTCTTTCTCTTGGGGGTTTTATTCTGTTTCCTTTCTTATCTTAGGTACCTTTGCTTTATAAAAGTTTCTTTGTAGTTTGTGTGCTTATATGATGATTTGAGTTTTCCTGTTCTGTCATTAATGGTTATGCTTGGCCCTCTAGTTTTTGAAGTTGTCTGTAGGACTAACAATCTAAACAGAGAATTTATTGATGCTTTTGTCCCCCTTGTGCTTACTTCTCTGGAAATCCATTCATTTATTTATAGTATGATATGGGCTTCTTTCTCTAAGGGTAAGCCTTGGTGAAATGGAAGGTTGCTGCCTTGTGACCTGGTTGTCATGTGTTTAAATCCTCTAAACAGTCTATCCGCTTGTGCGAGTCAGGCTGTGTATGTCTACACTCCCCAAACTGAACTAGTTGGGAGCCTCATGCACTGTGCTACCCTTTTTCTACAAGTTTCTTTCTCCCATAAACTTTCATTTTATTGTGTTAATTGAATGATTAAGTTCTCCCTTAATTTTTTTTCTTAAATTGTGTCATTGTGCTCTTATGGTTAGATATACTTGAATGATTAAGCTCTGCCCCTATTGTGACTGAAAATCTCTTAGGCCCTTGAGTGGAATGATGAACCAACCGAAGAACATGTAGTCGGTGAATCTCCTCCTGATGGAACTGATGATATGTGTCCCCAAAATTCTGAGAAGAAGGAGGATAACACAGTTAATGTCAATGAAGAAAATGAATGGGACAAACTACTTCGTGTGAGGTAAGTAGCTTTATTTTGTGTGTTAAAATAATTATTGTTATTGTAATGTACAACTTTCATAAAGCTGCTTTTTGTGTATATGTACCTAGCCTAAGGGTTGAGTGTTATAGGATATAACTTCTCCTTCTATTGTATTTTCTTTTTTCGTATATATATTTATCGGCTGAGCAAGATATATTCCACATTTTATCATATCCTAGTACAAGTTGGTATCAAGAGCCTTGCCTATCTTCTCTTGATGTCACCCGTAGTTTCTGGCTGCAATCTGCTGCACTTTTGTCCTGCAAAGTCAGAGTTAGGTGTTCCTTGAGGAGTGCGACCCAACCTCCTATAGTTACATGACCAAAAGCTTCACGACAAGCCATCACATGCCGATCTTTGTCAACTAATCACTAGGCTTGGGTGTCCAAATGCGTTGCCTCCACGATGTCAGAATCACACTAGACCATTGGTCTTGTCAATACCCCGAGCACATTTCTTCCCTTGTCTTCCTATTTCAACGAACTTCGTTAGTTGGTCAAGCCTCTCTCCTCACTCTCAAATCTGTTTGTGGCTCTTTCTCTTTGGAATGACTTCTACTATTTCTTCTCCTTTTCAGCTAATCTTATTATCATGACAAAACTCAAATGGAAGAACTAGTTATCTTGGTTCGCCTCCATTGAGTTATGGTTCCTTGGTCAAGGATACCATGACCATTTGGGAAAGGAAGTCAATTGAATAGGATGTCTTAGAAATACTTAGATCCTTGAAGACATGCTCTACTTTTTGGAAGAAGCGACGAGATATTTTTCCTAATGCCATACAATATCCCTTTGATGCGACTCAGGAGCCTCTTTCACAAACCAATCATGATATAATCTTGCATATAGCAAATGCTCGAGCTACAATAAAAGTACTTAAGAGATTTTTTTAGGCTAATTCGTCGGTGGATATGAACAAAAAACTTGATAAGTTATACATAGTCCTACTTTTGAGAAGTTTGCACTAAGATTTTGATCATGTGATCAAATTTTAGATAATCAAAATCCTTAGGTTTACCTTGATCTAGATTTTGAGGGAGAGTGTATCTGATACTGTAGTTTGGCTGTTCTTTTTAAATTTTGCTTCATGATCAAGAATCAAATCTTAAGATTCCAAATGGCTGACTGGTGAGAAAGCTTTATATTCCTCAGGTTTGATTTGTGATCATTCATGTCACCAGACCACTGATTGTAACTAGTGAGTCAATAAGGTTTGATTTGAAGTGGATAGATACTCTACATAGGATGCCCTTCTGTGTTGTGGAATTCTGCTTCTAGTTGATGCACTGACGCAAATACGAGAATGGAAAATGTATGTAGGCATGGATTTCTTCTGATACCTTCCAAGAACAAACTCAGCCATTCACTTAAGTAAGCATTTACTTAGAAAGAGAGAATGGGAACTATAATAACGGCATTTGGTCTTGCGTTCCCATTGCATGCATGCTTCATTGACTTGTCCTAATCCTTGATCTTCATCAAACTGCAATGGAATCTCCAGATTTACAATGAATCTATTAAGACTACTAGGAGTGAAAGGCAGCAACGGAACTAGATAGAAGCACTGAAAATGCAAGGAAGAAAAGGGAATAGAGAATTTTGAGGACGCAAAGTGTTTTTGATATTATTGATCTGAATAGTTTTTGGTTCAAATGTAGGTATTTGTACATCTGGGATCAACTAGCTCTAACAGTCTGACAGCAGAGTTACTATGGGTACACTAAACAGCTTTCTGACTTAACACAAACTTAACTGTCACAGCTGGATGAGACTCATTGTGGTGTCACTGGTTGAGGAAAAAGATATCAGAAAAATAGTTAAGATAGTTTGGGCATGTACAAAGAAGGCCATGAGAATAGAGTTTCCGCTTTTCGTGACAAAAAATGGAATAATCATTTGTCTGATTGAAGTCAGCTTGAGAATCTCTAGATGTATCATTTTGAATAGTATTGACTTGAGGTTGAGGTACGACAGTAGAAAGAGATGGCGAAACCTCATTCAATTCAGAGATGCTAGGGTTTTCTTCTTAAACTTCTCCAATCACAATTAATGAGCAAAAATAAGTGTTTCAATCATCAGTTGAGAGAGGGTCAAAACGTTACTAAAAAGGGAAATTGTTGACTCCTAGTCTTCAGGTAGACCTTCAAGAATAAGATCAATATGTTCTTTCTAGATACCCAGTCAGCAATGGCTGAAAGTGCATTAACAAGATACTGAATCCAAGAAATATACTTCAAAAATTGGTCGATCACTAAGCATTGTATTTGTATTGCAAAGCCCACTTCGAAGTTGTCACAAACGAGCATTTGTGAGATTGAAGATGTGCATGAATTTTCTCCCATAAACTCTGCAGTCTCTCACATCTAATCACACGCGGTAACATTTCTTAAGAAATCAAAGATTGAAGCCTAATAGCAATTGATCTTGCTGCTCCCATGCAAGAAGCACTTCAGAGTTACATCTAACATCATAATTTTTAACCGTGAGAAATTTGGAGGAATTTCTGAATTTAAAAGAAACTGGTCTAATTGATGGTCTTTCATAGCTTACAAGAACATATTTTGTAAGCTCTAACAAAGAGGTCCTTAGTCTCACGAGGTGGCTACACCCAGTTCTTGATTATGTGAAGTGGCTCAGCACTCAAGCATACATAAATTGCAGATCGTTGTACCTAACTAAAAGACTTAGGTACCCATGTAAGCCCAACTACGATTTTAACACACTCGCATTGTTATTATTTATAAGAACTAAAGCAACAAGCAATGAACTCTTTTGAGCATAAAGGAGCTATACTTAAAAGAAGCCACTTTCTTAAAAATTCAAATATTTTAATTTTTATCTCTACAAGTGATGATAGTACATTGTCGTTCATTTGACAGCATAGTTAGGTATGTCTTACCTAAAATTTTTGTCATAACTTGGTTTGTAGGTGGGAGAAATATCAGAATGAAGAGGAAGCAGCTCTTGGTCGAGGGAAGCGGCAGAGGAAAGCTGTTTCTTATAGGGAAGTATATGCTCCACATCCAAGTGAAACATTGAGTGAGGTGATTTCTTAGATTTTGCTCACCATGTTTATAAGATAAATATTTTTTAATTATGTATTTGGTTCTGAATATCACTGGAGGGAGATGATGAAGTTTGTTTCTCATACTATCTTCAAGTATCATCCCATATGTGTTTTCAGATATATATAAGCTAATAAAACTTCAATGTTGGTTAAGTTGGGTTCTGAACTTTCATCTTTGTCTCCTGAATTCAGTAATGAAGGATTAAAATAAGATAAAGTAGAAAGTCAAAGTTATTTTTAAATAATAAAATGCAAATAAAAGGATGTTTTCCTTTCTAAATAACTTAGTGTAAAAGAGGGAAAAACAAGTTTATTTTACATATTAGGATGAATGACGATGTCTTTATGAGCGTCATAAGGTGTTTATTACTTTTCCTATGAATAAGCGATTTCGAATCCTTATTTAGGTCGAAGACTGCTTGTAGAGGTTTGCCATGTTTTTCCTTGAACTATGACAACTATGGTTTTTATATTCTTTTTGTCGTTCTGCAGTATCCTGGTCGTGATAGATCTACCAAATGTCTTTGGAAAAGTTATTTTGGTCTTTTTACAATTTTTTTTATCAGATATTAGTTGTGGACCATTAACATTTTTCTATATTTATGGCTTCCAATTTAAAAATCTCAATTTGTGTTGCAATTTCTCGAGCATTTTTCTCACTTTGAGTGTTTACTAGGGTAGGGTGGAATTTGTTTCTTGAGTGTAATCATGTGACTCGATACAATTATTATTGAATTTTAGTGCAGCGTTTAACATGGAGATTTTATTCTTTGGAAATTGGGACTCACTTGGTGCTATTTCTGTCCCAATATATTTCCTGCTCAGTATTAGTTTAATTTTGGTTTGAGTGGAAGGCTGTAAATAGGGCTCCTATTCACAATTTAGGGTCACTTGCTTATTTTTTAACAATTGAAATTTTCTTCTGTTAATCAGTTTTACCTCTTTAGCTCCAGTAGGTTTAGTTTAACTCTTTTAGAAACTCTATTGGTCTATTTCTTAATGTTTTCTTTTGGTGTTCTTGTTCAACCAGAGTGGTGGTGAAGAGGAAAAAGAACCAGAACCAGAGCCTGAGCGTGAATATACACCAGCAGGACGGGCCCATAAGACTAAATAGTATGACTTGTTTTTTAAACTTTCTGCAATTACTTCAGTTATTAAATACAGTTTAGGGAAATGTATACGTGTTCATCTTGCAATCTATTGTCATCATTCCTCTTACCCCTCTTATTATACACTTTTGAAACAAGCATATCTGTCATTGGTACTGTTGGTTTGTCTCTATGACTTCTTTTTGGTGTTAGACATAGGCTTCTTCAAGGGTGTTTCTTTTGACAGTGTGCGGTGGAATTAGAATGCATTATTCTATTTAGAAGTTTGTTTTTCTGTGTGCTCTAGTAAATTATCAAGGAGTTCCTACTTTTTTGTTTTCCATCTTTTTTTGGTATAAAGTAGATGTTTAATGCATATAGTTTGTTTTCTTTTCTTTTTATGAAGTAGTTGTTTAATGCATATGTAAATATAAACCTCCAATACTTTAACTTCTGGAAAAGATATACCTAGAGCTCTGAGTGAGTCCTAAATACTGTTGATAAATTGTTTATGGTAGTTTGAAACATCCATGCTTTAAATTCCTCTAAACAAATTGTAGTATATTGGTGTTCCCTCTTCAGAACTATCTGTAATGAAGTGATTATTTAGTTGTGATTCGAATATTTTAATCAGTAATTTTCAAACTAGTGGACCAAGATATCATTTCCTCTGGCAGTGGCAATAGTATGCTTTTATGATTAAATGGGCTTTCAATGCTGAATAATTTCACTTGCTATTGTTTTACAGTATTAAACTCCGAGCTCGGCAAAAAGAACTACTTGCCCGAAGGAAGGCAATTAAAGAAGCAAATCCTGAGGGTCTTGTAAGTAATGAGTTACTCGCACATTCTCCAGCCACTGCCAAGGGTGGGGATCTAGGGGCTGGACCAATGAACGCGGTTCAAGAGTTGCCTTCTATAAACTTAGAGGACAGCAAATACACACAACTTTCAGAAGCTCAGAACAGCAACACTGACTACTTATCGAGGATTGACAAGCTTTCCAAACATAAAATGAGCAGTCACTTTGATGCTTCTGTCAGTAACCTAGGCCGTTCTCTCCCTGATATTTTTCTTCCAAGTCACCCTAAGGGGGGGCTGAGCATGAAAACTAATATGTCCACCAACAATTTGTTGCCCGTACTAGGGCTTTGTGCTCCCAATGCAAAACAAATAGAGTCATCAGAAAGTAATACTTCAAAGTTAAATTGGAGACAAAATCGACATGGATCTAGACAAGAGTTTCCTTTCAGTCTTGCCCCTTGCTCTGGGACGTCAGTGGATGCTGAGGTCAGAAGTAAGGAAATGGCCGCAAATACCAAGCTGGCAGATGCATCTACAGAAAACTTACATCCAAGTTTCAAAAATAGTATCCCTGATAACAATCTCCCATTTATTCCAGTATGATCTCTTAATACATGTGTGGATTTCATTGTCAATTGTAGTTGGCATTATGCATGTCCTTATGAGTTGTATCCTTTCCTCTTTTGTTTTTGCAGTTTCCACCCTCTGTGCAAGGAAAGGAATCTGATGCATTTGAGAACTCAGGTGCTAGATTCTCTCATTTTCAGGAGAAGATGGCATTGCCAAATCTGCCATTTGATGAAAGGTTACTGGCCAGGTTTCCACTTACGACAAAGAGCATACCAAATTCACATCTGGACCTTTTGCCTAATTTGTCTATAGGAGGAAGACTCGAATCTTTGAATGGATCTATGCAAGACCTTCCAACAATGCCTGCATTGCCTAATTTCAAAATACCCCCGGAAGATTTATTTAGATATAATCAGCAAGACAGGGATGTACCCCCTAGTTTGGGTTTGGGACAAAGATCAACCACATTCTCATCTTTCCCAGAAAACCACAGGAAGGTGCTTGAGAACATAATGATGAGAACCGGATCTGGATCAAGTAATTTATTTAAAAAGAAGTCAAAATCCGATGGGTGGTCTGAAGATGAACTTGATTCCCTCTGGATTGGTGTCCGTAGGCACGGAAGGGGTAATTGGGATGCTATGCTCCATGATCCGAAGTTAAAGTTTTCAAAGTATAAAACATGCGAGGATTTATCAGTGAGGTGGGAAGAGGAACAGGTAAAGGTCTTTCAGGGGCCACCTTTTCCTACGCAAAGATCATCCAAGATGACAAAGTCTACCAAATCAACACATTTTCCAATCTCTGACGGTATGATGGAAAGGGCCTTGCATGGGAGCAAATTTCTTTTGCCACCAAAATTTCATAACCATCTGACTGACATGAAATTAGGGATAGGTGATTCTGCATCTAGTCTGTCACATTTTAGTGCATTGGACCGACCTAGTATGCAAAATGATCAATTTGTATCTCTTCCTTCTTGGAGTTATGATAAGAACAGATCTAAATTTCCTGAAGGTGCTTCTGCTGAAACAACTGATAGACCAGGTACTTCTTCCAGTGTACTGACTGAAAGACCATTTCTGCTCAATTCTTTTGGAACCAGCACCTTGGGCTCCTTAGGTTTGAATTGCTCAGGCAGCATTGATGCACAGCAGAAGGAGGATGACCAAGGAAACACCAAGCGTGGAAAGTTGCCCATACTTCTAGATGGATCACCAAATGATATGCGTGATAATCATGTTAATGTAGGAAATGGTGAATCTTCTAGCTCTGGATTGTTATCTAACCCCATAAGATCTGATCTTTTGCACTCAAAAGTCGAGGAAGTGGGTGGAAGCAGTACTTCAAAAGATAAGCTTCCCCACTGGTTACGAGAAGCCGTGAGCTCCCCAGCCAAACTTCCCGATCCTGAATTGCCACCCACTGTATCAGCCATTGCTCAATCAGTTCGCCTGTTATATGGGGAAGATAAGCCTACAATTCCTCCATTTGTGATTCCTGGACCACCTCCTTCCCTACCAAAGGACCCCAGATGTGGTGTCAAAAAGAAAAAGAAGAGAAGATCACATAAGTTCAATCGGGGTCTTCCAGATTTTGCTGGGAACAGCAGGGACATGCACGGCAGCCACCATGTTGATAATGGTGCCTCAAGCTCAATTCCTTTGGGCCCGCCATTGCCTCTACATTCTCAGACAGGACCTCAGCAGATTGAATCTGACCTTAACTTGGCCCCTCTAAATTTGAAAGTGGCAAACTCGTCACACTCTTCGAAAAAAGCAATTTCAGGGATGTCTCCATCTCCTGAAGTACTCCAGTTGGTTGCATCCTGTGTTGCTTCTGGCTCCCATCTTCCACCGATGACCACCGGTGCTTCAAACTTTCTTGACAGCAAGCTTCCATTGCCAAGGCCTGTTGGCAGAGCCAAATTCAAAGACTCAGAAGGTGCTTTCAGAAATAAGAATCCTAGGCAGGTTTCACCAAAAATTTGGTGTCCACCTCAAGAGCAAGAGGTACATGACCTTGACAGTGGAGATTCCAGCAAGACTCAGTCGGATCCCTCTCGGGTTGATCGGCCCGATGAAGTGGTGTCATCTGAGGGAACTGTCTCAGACCATGCTGTGAGAGATCAGGAAACATAACTGTAGTATTTTGGATAAAAAATGAAACCAATTCTTTCTTGCTGCTGAAGCCTTTTCACCAATGCGCTAGAATTTTTGTAGGTATGACAGTGAGTGAACTAGAAATATAGGATTGTTGAGAACATGTAAAGTTTTTTCTCCAAGTGAAATGAAATATAGTGTTGCTTGCTGGATATTGTCTTGTGCTCTGTCTGGCATGGCATTTTTTTAATTGGAACCAGATATAAATATAATAATTCATCATTACAATGCATAGTACTTAGTTACTTTTATAAGACTGGATTATGAAGCATGATGGAAGCAGCACTAGTATAGTACTGCTGTGACATGGTCAATGTTCCTGTCCTCATCAACATGAATTTGGAGGTCAGGAAGTGAAGCCATCTTCGACCAAGAATTCAGTTCCATTAATGTTCGATCGGAATTTAAAAACAATTACTTTATATTTAGTGATATAGATTTTTTGTTTGAAGACTAATGCTCTAGAAGTATTTATACTTTGTTATTTGTGACTACGTAGTTGAATTGAATGGGTCCCTAAGAAACTTTCTGAATTTTGTTTCCTAGCAAACTGGCAAAATGTTCACTGGATGGGAGAATTAAGAATGTGTGGTTGCGGCAAGCAAAAAAAATCCATAAAAATTAATTTTGAACTCAACTAATTTGGATTAAAATGATATTTAAATTTAAATTTTCTAAAGAAAGTTAGTTTGAATTTTTATAGATGTAGATATTTATAATTGGAATCTAAATTCATATTTCTTTAAAATTATGATTTTAAAAGTATTTTTTATAAAATTGATGATGAAAAAAATGTTTAGTGTATACCAAACTTTATTTTAGGTAATAATAGGTGTATGATAAAAAAAATTAAAAAGTAATAATATTTATGAAATATCTTTATATGAAAAAATTAATTTTAAATAGTATAATCTAAAATGTATTTTTAAATTTTATAATTTTAATTTTAAATTATATAATTTGAAATATATTTTTAAATTATGCAATTTAAAAATAAAAAAAATTCAAATTCTGTGATTTGTCATATATATATATTAATAGATTATACAATTTAGAAATGAAAAAAAATTAATTTCTGATATAGGGTCAAAATATATTTTTAAACACATTTCAAGTAATATAATCTGAAATTAATTTATTTTATTTGCGGATAAATATATAAACCGGAAGATCGTTAAATCCATAATATTCTCAGTGAAACAATCGCCTTTGAATCTATTTGGACCCCTATACAGCACATGACTGGAAAGTTTGTTTTCTGAAATAATTATTTATCGGGTGATTCATTGCATATTTAGGTTCGGATCAAATTTAAATATTGGATTTTTAAACTAATTAAAATTATATTTTAATTGAAGTTTAATTTTATATTTTTTAACACGCAAAAGTACTAACGAGGTACATTTTTAATTTCTACATATAAAAATGTTTTTGACACTCTGATTTGGGATTTTATTTTGCAAGTTTTGCACCAAATTTGGTTTGTGTCCTCCACTATGTTTATGGGTCTTGTTGATATATGCGAAATTGCTATCTCCTATTTTCTTTTGTCTTGCAGAAAAAAGTTTAGTTGTGCAATTAATCTACTGTCACAACAGCAAAGTTTGATCCCTATTGCAGAACCTTATGGAATGAGTTTTCCTACTCATACTTTCTATGTCGATGATTTTAGGTACCAACTCTAACTTGCCTGATGCATCTTTTCCAATCTCAACAAGATAATGTAGTGAGGAAGTTCATATTACTGAGTCTATGTTTTATACTTTTGGTTGGATAGTTTTTCTAAAGGTTCGTTGCCTTCTAATTATGTGGGTGTGAGCATTTTTGTTTGTAAACCACGCACAATTCATTTGCAAGCTTTGATTGAAAGAACAAGGTTCTTTGTTGTCATAGGATCACCCTTGTCTCTTCTGTTATCAATAACATGCTTTTGCACAACTCTAGGTTTTATTTGTAGTCCAAAGGGGCATATTAAAAACCATGGAATCCTGAATCATAAACTTTGTTTGGACTGTCAATGTTAACAATGCTGAGTTGGTCACTATTTCTTGGAAGCTATCTTGTCTATCTACCAAGATGGTGTTTTGGGCATTAAATCTTTGTATGCTCTTAATTAGGCTTTTTTTTTTATGAATCTTAGCATGGATTTTCTTGATTTTTTTTAATGGACTAGAATTCTTAAGTTGAGAGGGAACTTACTCAGTATTTCATATTTTCAGTCATCAATTTGGCATGCCATCAAGCAGACTGTGGGGTTTGATATCCGAAAATTCTACTTGAAAGATAGGTAATGATGGTCAAAGGGTTAATCTTTTACTAGATAAATGGTCGATTATTACTATAGTTGATTGGTTTGGAATTCCTAGTCATTTACACAAGTTAGAGGCTAAGGTAACACTTTATATCAAATGGATTATAGTCTATACATGTTGCTATTAGTTCTAAATATCCTCCTCTCATTATTGCAATCTCTACTTTAGTTTTACCTAAGTTTGATATTGAGAATGTGTGTGGATGATACTATCATCCTTAAAATTGCTTATAAATTTCTTTTGCATCAATCTAATGTTTAGTACAAGTTTGAAGCAAATTTATTCCTTGTTTCATCTTTTCTGAAGAAAATTTATTTTTTTTTATTTTTTTTATTTGACATAATTTTTATAATAAATTGCGAACAGATAATAACTTAATTAAGTATGATATTAATTTCTATTAATAGAAAAACGAGTTTGTAAATAACTAAGACAATTGTGACTTGTTAATTTAAAGTTTTTTTTAACTATTAATATATTTTAAAAGAAAATTATTAAAATTATTAATTAAGAAGATTTGAGTTTTATAGAAAGTAAGAAATATACCAAGAAGTAAATATAAGAGATAAAGGATAAAAAGAATGCACGAGAGTTTTTTAGATTGGTTTGAATCTACATAATTCTAGGTGTAGTTTTGATTATCTTAATATGAGAGATTATTTTTAGTATCTTGATAATTCTTATCACAACAATACTTCCGATGTGAAATATGTAATGGTAAAAGATATAAACTAAACATCTTAAGCATATCTTAAGAGATATTACTTAATGTAAAAATTTACTTCTTAAATACATCAACACCTCTCAAGAGATAACTTCTCAAATACACCAATTTACTTCTTAAATACATCAACACCTCTCAAGAGACAACTTCTCAAATACACCAATCTTGGTGTAGAAAGATTTAAAATGTAATTTGGAAGAAATTAGTTGATGTGATTAATATCCAACAAATTAAGATAAAAAATATGCAATAAAGTCACTAAAGTGTCTTGATATGAAAAATTTCATAAAAAATATAATAATAGATGTTTCCCAAGTTTATGGAACTCTTTTGGACATTTTAGACAGTTCAATGTAAAATGTAATTGATAAAGACAAAAAAAATCTTAAAATAATTTATAAAAACATATTTATGAGAAGATTTAATTCAATTAGATTTAACTATAATTAATTTTATTGTTCTTTATTATATTTGAACACTACACTAGAACATTTATTTTAATTAGTTTTATAAACAATCAATTAAAATTAAGATATCTTTATGAAATAATCAATTATAGATTCACTTAATCAATTATTTTACTCTTATTTGATTATAAAAATAACCTAATTGATTATTTTAAAGATAATTTATTAATTGTGTATTTATATTTTAAAATAAATTAAAAGATAATTGATTAATATTATAAATAATCAATTATACAACTTAGATAATTGATTATGTTAAATTATAATTGATTAGTTTTTTAAGACTTTAAAAATAATTTAAAATATTTTTAAGTTTAAATAAAGATTTGACATTTTCAAGGTTATTAGTGTCTTGGTGGTTAAACAATGACAATATCTTCGTCCATGAATTACCATTTATATTTATCCTCTCAAACACTTGTTTTTCCTCAATTGACATCCTACCCAAAGTCACATCAAAGTCAAAATAAGTAGACTTACCTGAAGTCAAAACGAGTAGACTTACTTACTCAAAACAAAGACATCATGCTCAATCACCTCTTAGATTAAAAATTATAAATAAGTGGTTACACGGGAATGATCCAAAGATATTTACAAACAAAAATAAAACAAAAATGTCAACCGTCATAAAACCTATCATTGGTTGGATATTTCTAATCCTATGATCATTGTAATAATTGTGAGTGAATTGTTTAACATTTCCTAATAATATGATCGCTATAAACAACTTGTGTCTTTTCACTTTTCCTTAATCACAACTCTTTCTCATCATTTGCTCCTTAATCCTAGGAGGTCAGTATACCATGATAACCAAGAAGATCTCAACCATAAAAAAAATGTAATTTTTTTTCATAAACTATTGTCTCAAGTCACAAAAAACTCTTTGATACCAGATGCTCCTCAATTCTAGAGAGCTAGTATATCATGATAGCTAAGAAAATCTCAACCACTGAAGAAATGAAAAATTTCTTTCTATACTTATAGCCATGAGATAGTGTTAGTTACTTGGAACAATGTTATCTCATATTAGTGAAATAAACAACTTTAGATGGCTAAATGTTTAATAAGGTACTAGTAAGATATTAAGACTATTGAATCAAACTAATATAAGTTCATTTAGGTAAAAGATTCATTAAAATATTATAAATAGCAAAATATTTATGAGATATGCCTCCTTTATTATTAGACACTTATTATACTTTTAATATATTTCGTTGACTTAAATGTGAAAATGTCCTTACAAATACAACATTATCTCTTAATTAAAAATGAATGAAGAAGTCTCATTACATTCAAAACAAAATACCAATAAACACAAAAAATAAGCTAAAGACAAATATTTATAAAGTTATTTGGATACTTAAAAGAATTATCAAATCATATCCTATGTAAAAAAAAAATTTAAGTCTAAAGTCTTTTGAATATATAATCTCTCTCATCTTACATTTAGTTTTATATCTTCTTAATTTTTTTCCTAATTTTTAGTAAATAGAATAAATAATGTTATATTTTTAAAATATTAAGTACAATTAATTTTCACTTTTAATATTAAGAATATTTATAAGAGACATAACGACGCCAACATCCATTTACTTAGATAACATTCACGAGAAAGAGATATAATGGAACACAATAGAAATAAATAATTTAAATATAAATAAAAAATCATTTAAAACGATTAAAAGATTAATTAATATTATTTAAATAAAACTATTTAAAAATGATATAATTGAATAGAATATATGTATACCCAATTCATACATTAGATGTTGTTTATTGCATATAACAATTGTTCCCAAATCCTAGCCTAGTGAGTTTTGAGATTTAAAATGTGGTGGTGTAGCCAATGTGTGGTTCAAATTTACAAAATGTAAAGTGGTCCTCATAGTTGAGTGTGATTAACAAGTGGAATCTAAGCAACCCATGCATTGCACTCATTCATTGATAAGAACTTTTCTCTTCCAATGCAGTGAAATGAACTGAAACTAATAAAATCATATTGTATTGTATAATATAACACACATTCACTAACTTCTGTCGATAAACAGAAAACCAATAGATATAACTTTTATAAAGAAAGAGGATTTAGCATATGAAACTCAATGTCAGAATTTTATTATTGTAGTTTCAGACATCACTAGCAATACACATTCTGCCAAACCATCTTTAATCATTAATTAATTAAACAATGTAGGAAAGAGTGGCACCAAGACTGAAAGGTTATATACAACTGCTCAAGTGGCACTTCTAACAATCTCACCACTTTCTGTGAATCATCTCCACACATTAGATTTAGACCAATTCAATCAAATATTTAATCATGGAACATCTTTCTATTCATATAATAATAACTAGTTTATTTGATTCACTTATAATAATACTTTTTTAATTACATTATTGGCGTATTTTATATTGTTTATGTTATTTTATATCATTAACTAATTTATTAATTAGTACTACTAAATATTTTTAATTTAATAAAATATTTTACTATCATAAGCTACTTTTACGACCCACTATCTGAGCTTACAACTTTTTCATAAATTCATAAAGTAGTAGGCATGAATAAGTAAACTTCAATACTCAACTTTTGAATAGTTTAAAGTAATTGTGTGGTTATGGGTTTTGTTGTCAACTGTATCTTTGTGCATGGAATCATTAAGATATCAGAAACAAAATAGACATGCAAACTTATTCTTATTTAATTAAACCGTTGCTCACAAAAGATATGCATGATATATAAAGAAAAAATAATGTTATATATATATATATATTTTCTATTATATAATTTATTATATTTTTAATATAAATTTATTTTTTAAAATTAATTATTATAATAACTAAATTAAAAATTATTTTATAAACTAAAAATTATTGATATTTAAAATAATTTTTATTATAATAAAATTATATTTTTACGTGATTATTGATATTAAAATATTAAAAATTATTTTTTATATAACGATAATTAAATTAGTTTTTAAATTAAAATTTAAACTAATTTTTAATATTAATTATTAGAGTTTTAATTATGTATTAAATTATATTTTAAATTAATTACTAATTAATTTTATTATTTATAATTTAATAATATAATTAATAAAAATAACCTTTCTTTATGGTGTGCCTGTATTATTCTCTTCTTGACCTAATTTTTCTTATTGTAAAAGAAACCTTTATAGAATGTGTTGTATATAAACTTTTATTGTATAAATTATAATATTTTATTGAATATATAGTATAGTATTTTTCAAACAAAAAAGAATGATGTATAAAAGTGTTGGTATATTATTTTATAAATAATTTAAGAAGTTGATAATTAGAAATATAAAGGTGCCAAGAGAAAATTGAAAAAAAAAGTATGAAGCACATATAGTTAATTTAGCCATTTGTATTACTATATAGAAGAAAAAGAAAATAATGAAAATTAAAGTGTGTTATAGTTAAACCTAAATCATATGCATGTGTGTTGGTTCTAATTTTGTTGACCATTATTTGCGGAATTTTGTCTCATAACTTCTCTAATAACCTATGCGTTGGAGAAAGTAACTCAACTGCACATGCTTCTGCTCATATTTCAAGAAACGACGTCTTTCTGTCCATTACACTTTTTCACACATTATTTTTTGAAATATAATAATATACCTACATCTCTATTTTTATAGATATTTAATTTTATTTTTTATTTTTTATCGTAATATATATCTTATAAATTTATATTTTTTTATTTTTAAATATATATTAAAGGTATATAAATATATTCGGTGTATATGAATAGTATTTTATCTATAAAATATTAATAACAATACATATGATGACCTAACCTATGCTAACATTCATTACACTGCACGCATTCAACCTAGTAAGAACAACATCCCCATCCCCAAACTCTGGTGACTTTCTTTTGACTCATTTCTGCCAAAAGTGTTTATATATTATTATCTAATTACATTAAGTAAAACACCATTTTTGTTGCATAATATATAACAATTCTCAATGTAATTGGAAAAAGGTAAGTAATGATGAATATATACACAGAGAATATTTCAACCTCCAATCAACGTCAACAACACTATATTTGATCATCAAAAAGCTCAAACAAGCATTATAATTTATATCAGTAATTACGAACTCTATGCATGAATACTAAAAACACATCCGAGATTAACTGACAATAATCTTTAACATCGTTTGACTTTATTCCAAAGAATAAATCCATATGCTATTAATATTTTTTTAACCCATTTAAAATAATTGTATGACGCAAACTTCTAGGCTTTGTTCTTCCAATAATATTTATAAATTTTTTTCCTTTCTTTCTCTTTGACCATGTATGTACATTGTTCCTATTGGGAACATAAACAAATTTGAATAGAAAGATTATTCATTAACTTATACGAATTTAAATTAATTTGTAGTAACATGCCATGTTGACGACACAGCGAATGTAAAACTATGAAAAGTACCACTTGAAATGAGACTTCTCAAGACATTACCAGTGAATATATAGCAGGCAAGCTAAGTACAATGTATATAGAACTAAACGAAATTAACGATAACTGATATCATTCAATATTTATATATGTTACGCAATGAGCTCATAGACATTAGATCCCTACATTAAGAAAATTTGCAGATGAAACCCTAATAATACCCATCTTTATCATTGGAAAGAAGGGGAACCCACAAATACTTTTGTGAAAAAAAATGAGAAAGTACTATTTGATAAAGAAAAGAAGGAAGAGATTCATTGTAGTGGTCAATGGGAGTTCCCTGATGGTACTTGAAGAACGGGGCATGATGAAGTTCTTGGATTTGACACAAACCTAGAAGAAAAAGCGTAGAACTTATAGTAATCTTCATCCATTAAGCTGCCACATCCAGTGGAGTCAAAGTTCAAGGAGTAGCTCAGCGGATCATAGCGGCATTGAAACGAACCTTGTCGACTCGCAATTTTTGGTCGCAGTGTGCGGCCACGTCTCTTCAGTTTCCTCATCAGTTTTGTCACCAAACAACAACAGTAGCATGTTGACACCATGGATTTGGTCGCCACAGTAGTAGTGGTAGTGGTGGTGCTTGTGGAGGTGGCAGATTCATTTTGCATCTTCATGGTGGTGGTGGTGGTGTTCTTTGGAGAGCTTAGAGGCCACATCATCTGTGTCATATATGAATATTCAATGTTGTTGTTGATGATGATAGAGAGAAAGAGAGAGAGAGAGAGATTGATTGAGTGAGTGATTTCAAGTTGGGTGAAAATGAGAGTAGTGTGGATTGTGGAATGTGAATCACAGTTGGAGAGATATATTATTCTCTTTATAGAAGCATTGTTTGACTGTGGGAAGAACATGTGTGTGTATATATATATTATGATCTGAATATGCACAGTGTCATCACATGACCCATATATAACAATGGTTAGGAGCAAGAGATAACCAGGGAAACTTTAGTTTGGTTGATAAATTTTATAATAGGGTAGAGAGAAAAAGTGTGGAAAAGATATACAATTAATGTGATATATAATTAATGTATTGCATGCATATCTTGGAATAGATGTGAAGTAAAATAAAGTAATAAAGGGAACAATAATAGCAAAATGTATAAGTTGGCTTGAGTGCAATATGCATCAGCCACGTGATGATTATAATTTGAATAGATATAGTAATGCATAGATGAAAATGTAGTGTTTGATTCTGTAAAAGAAAAATGATTACATTTGATTTGATGACGAATAATAATGAGGCAAGGTGATGGACTGATGGCAGAGCAAAAGCAGGAGTGTGTCATGCATCCATGCTTTTCTTTTGTTTTTTCCAGTTTTCTTTGTACCTCTCTGCAGCCAAATATATATAATATACAATTTCTTTTTTTTTTCTTACCCTTTTTAACCTACAATTTTTTTAAAATAGTTTTATAGTAAAAAGTTATAAATTGTCATTTTAATAATTTTTTTCCTTTTGAAAATATTGTGTGTACTTTTGAATTGAATACATATTTATTTGTTAACAACAAATGTAATATTTTTCTATAAATATGTTAAATCCTATAAACACTTTTATTAATTTGCTTCAAACATTGTTATAATTGACTGACACTTCAATATTTTCAATCAGAATTAAAATTATATTAACAGTAAAGTTAATAAATTTTAGGCGATTAAAGAATGAAATTAAACTTTTATAAGAATAAAAAAATTATTGACGGAATCGCGGGAACAAAATATATATTTGAATTTTTTTTAACAAGTTTTCAATCACGTTAGTCAGTATTTTATTTTTGGGGTAAAGTATTATGTAGTTTTGCAACTTAGCTTTTTTATTTCATTAGATCTATAGCATAGATTTTTTTTTCTAATAAAAAGTACAATTTAAACAGAAATATGAAAACAGAAATGCCACCAATATTTTGTTTCACTTTTTTTAATATTAGAATTCAAATTTATTAAAAATATAATTATTGATCACACCTTTAAATTATTAAATAAAAGATTAAATTTTTAGTCGGTCTTCAAGTTTTTTAGTTGTGATTATAAATGTTTTTACGATTTTAATCCTTTACATATAAAAATGTGTAACTTTAACTTTATTTTATCTGTAATTTATTTTTATTAGTTTTATTTTACGATAGTCTAACAGATTTATTTAAGATGTCATAGAAATAAATTTAATTAATTAAATGTAAACATAAAACATGAGTAAAATTGAAAGGCAAATCAAAATAAAAATTAATATCACAGATAAAAAAATTGAGATTTAATCTAAATAAATTGTAATTTAATCTAGATAAATTTATTGGTGTTAACTATAGAAAGAATGGTTATAGGTAGTGTTGTGAAATCCAGACCAATGAGTTTTAGGAGCTGATAGATAGACCAGTCAAATTGATATCAGACCAAATATTGTTAATTAGTTTGATTCCAGTTTTTAAATGTTATTTTTACTTTTATTATATATATAGCATTTGTTTTAAAAAATTGTTTATAAAGTTCTGTTGTTTAATTTATTTTATGGATGTGTTTTTAGAAAAAAAATATTAATAATATTTTATTATGATAATAATTTAAAATTTGATCAATAAAATTGTATTATCTTAATTTTATTTATTATTTTAAATATTATTATTTTATTATATTTTATAATTTCATTTTTAAATTTTATTAAATATGTAATCTACTTTTATATTTTAACATAGAATAGAACAAATTAAAGGATCCATTAGTAACCCAATATCCTTATCATTTATACCAGTATAATATTATAATTATTTCTTCTGTAATTTTTAATTAGATAGTTTTATCTTTTAAATTTCATTATTTAATATAATAAAATATAATACAATTTATAACCAATTTATTTAATAAAAAAATAACTATATAAATTTTTAATAGAATTAATTACATAAATTTTTATTTTTAAAAATTTTATAATTGAAATTGGATAAAAGTTAGTACATTATTCGAGTAACTTATAGCTCATGCCAATGTTAATTATATAATATCAATAAAACACAATTTAACAATAACATATCTTCATATAAAATACAAAACTCATTAGATAAGAATATCATTATCATTATCTTAATAGATATCATTTAACACTCAAGATCACCTACATCACCACATTGTTTGAGCAACCATGCATTGCATATATCAACCCACTTTTATATCACTTGAGCAATGTTCCTTCTTGGGTGATATCAAGGTCGAGAGCACCCCAAATCCTAGGTCTCTCTCATTTCTTAAATGACCATTTACCGCCTCAATGATATCGAGACCAAAAAAAACTTTTTTCCTAGACTTCTTTGTTGCTTGAGAAACCAATACGTTATTTGAGCGACATTGAGACAAGAGAGCATTCCCTCTCATGTGGTCACACGTCAACTAAGTGACATAGCTTGAGTGGAAAGAGAATAATCTCGATATCTCCCTCACTCAAGCTACCGTCATCGCCTGAACGACATCACCTATCACTCGAGCGACTAATATCAGTAGAATTAATAATTATCCACCACCTTATTACATGACTTGAACGATGTGTAGGTCGATAACCTCCTTATTCAACTCAACCAACCAAAATTATATGTTTTCTACACTTCTACAATGATTTCATGCATGTATAAACACTCAAGCAATGTTGAATAACAACTATAATATTCTATAATTCAGATACCAAAGACATTTCAATTCATCAAATAATCCATCTAGTCTCAACTCATCATTCTATCACCATCAATCAATTTATGTGTAAAATATTAACTCTTCCTGAAGCACAACACTCCAAACTTACTTTTCGCTTTTACCAACCTCAATTAAACTTCAACTATACATCAAACAAATAGAGTTTCTTGTTAAACTCTCAACTATAATAGAAAAAAATAAACTATTTTAATACTATTTTTTTTTCAAACTACTTATATGTTTAAGATTTTGATGAGATAAATAAATTTCTCATTCACTAACTCCTGAAATTCTGATATAGTAAAAAAGTCTTTGGTAAAATAATATAATATTTTAAAAACATATAAATTAAAAGAAAATTTAAATAAATAAATTTTAAAATAATTATAATAATATCAAAATTCTTTATATAAAAAACATTAATAATTTACTTTAAAATTTATTATTAAAATATAACTAATTTATTTTCACCTAGATTATGTGGACTAATAAATTTGAATCCTTCTAATAAGTTATTTCTTATTTGTATTCAATTTCATTTTTTTAGCTTAACAAGAATTTTGAACTATTTTAAATAAGAGAATTGAGTGTATTATCTTCTATTTGAATAAATATAAGAAATAAATTGGAAAACAAAATATGTTAATTGAGAATATGGATTGAATAAATGAGGAGTAGGGTTTAGATTATAGAAATGCAAATGGCAAAGTGGCAACTGGCATGACAGTTGCATATGGCGTCCCAATAGTCAGTCAGTCTCTGCAATGCCTCGTTAATCCAAAACTATTGCAGTGGGTCCCACCTTCAATCTTTTTCATGGAAACCATTATTACAAAGGCTTTTCACTCTTACTTTGGATTAAGTTTTGGTAGCATTAATTAATTGATTTAGGTCTTATTTTGTTGATAGGAGTGTGAAGCTTTCACAGAAGCCACTCTTTTATGATCACTGCATCATTCTCCCATGTGCACCCAAAAAGTTAAGTTAAATCATGTTAATCATTTCCTCATACTTTTATTGAAGTGCTAAATAACCCTACATACATACCATCATATTAAATCACGCATCATTTCAACACTATTATTAACAACACATAATACATAAAAAAATATACATATTCTATGCACATTGAATTATCAACAACTTGTTTCACGTAAGAAATAAATATTAAAATTTATTTAAATCTAAAAACATATTGATCATGATCTTTTATTTAAATTAGTAATTTATAAATTTTTAACTTGAACAAAATTACAATAATTAACAATAATATTTCATGCAACATAGTCAAATTTAATGTAACAATTAACTTTAGGGTAAATACTTTTAGGCTTATTTTAAAAAGAATTAAACTTTCGTAATTAAACCTTATACGATGATTTTTATTGAGTTTAAATTCTAATTAAACTAATTAGTTGGATAAACTGAATTATAATGTAGATATTTTATATATTTATGCATATAATATGGCTTCTGGAAGATACAACATTCAAATTTGAAAAGAAAGTCTAAACGTTAAAATAAAAATTTTAAATTTTTAAAATTAACTTTGAACTAAATAACAGTGGAACTGAAATAGAAAATTTAAAGGACACAGATCTAAATAAGTAAAAGTGAAAATAATTAAGGTTTTGTTTGTTTTGGAGAATGAATTTGAGAGAGTAAAAAATAATGAATTTGATAGAAAAGTGAGATGGTTTATATTAAGGAAAAGTGAAAAAAAATATGAAGAAAATTTATAGATTAATTTGATTGGTATAATAGAATATTTTTTAATTAATATATTTAAAATATAATATGTAAAATAAGTTATTAAAATATTTTGATAATTGTTTTGAAAAAATATAAAATTAAATTTAAAAAATAAATTTTAAATTAAAATAAAACATTATTATCAAAACTTTAAATAAAAAATTAGTTTAAAATAATAATAATATATTAAAATAAATTATTTCATAATATATCAAAGTTAAATTAATTAATTAATTTATTTTTATTTATTATTTTAAGATTTTTATTTGATATATATTATTTTAAAATAATAATAATTTAATATGTAATATATAATAAATTAATAATATAATATTATACACATTCCAAATGTAAATAATAAAATAATATTATAATATAAATAAATATAATATTTTATTAATATTTAAGTATATAACCAATTGGGTGAGAACCCATTAGAGATATCTTTCGAAAAAATCTTTGCTTCTTCACGTAGAAAGTTTGAGGAAGTATATTCTTTTCGTTTTTCATGTTTTATTTTTCGTCTTTCGGGCTTTTTTTTTCTTTTCAATTTGTGTAAACAGTAAATAAATGGAAAGAAACATAGCCTAAATGAAGAGTTAAAAAAAAATATTATAAACATGAAGAAATTGAATACTTGGTATAATTTAGTAAATAATGACAGGAAGATGAGTTTTTCATTCGTCTTTTCCATTTTTTACTCTACACAACTATTGGTTTTCTTTTCTATTTTTCACCCTAAAATATTACATCAAAAGTTTACTTGTAGTCTTAATTAGACAACTATTTCTTTACAACGAACACTTATACATTGACATTTAGCATGTAGATTATTTCAAGATCCACTTTTCCTTAGGAGGAAACATATATCTACAAAATTCTTTTATATATAACTTCTCGTGTTCTATGCAATTTTCACCTCAATAAATGTAATTTCTGTTTCGATCTCTCGAGCAACTATTTTTTATTCTTCTATTTAAATAGATTTTTTCTTTATTCTTTCAAGCACTAATTCCTTTTTTAATTTTTTTATAATTACATTTATTTCTTTATATCAAGATTTTTTTTTTATTTAGATTCAATATGAAATTTTAGTATTATTCGAATTTCTAATAATATCGAAGAGTATTCTAACTCTTATTAGATTTATTATAAGAATCTCTTAAATTTCTTTTATATTAGTATGTTCTCTTTCAAGTAGAAGCATTTCTTAATCACTATCATAAATATTGTTAAGTTTTAACAATTGTTATAGTAATTAAAGTTACGAGTTTGATTCAGAATGGAATAGTTGTTTAGGGGAGATTATTATACATTATATAATTATTTTATAAATCAAGTAAGTCACAATAGAAAATTTTGATTTCTTGTAAAATAATTATTTAGAAAGAGATTATGGTAGGTCACATCAATTGTCCTATAACATAAATTAGATGGATCAAGTTATAATAAAATCATAATACTTGAACTATTAAGCTCTTAACTAAAAAGAGATATACTCTGATTATTAAATATAGTTTTTGTTGCTATTAAATTGTTTTCATGGTCTTGTCCATTTGAAGTCATTGCCAATAAGAATTAACCATGAAATTCACTAGTTTAAGAACTCATTTCGATCTGTTTATTTTTGTTAAAATTCACAAATCAAATGTATGTATTTAATGGAAATGAGTTTCCAACCCATTTTTAATATTCTTGAAAAAAATTCTATTTTTTTTTTCTTTTTATAAGTTAAACCTTACTATATATTTCCTTTTTGAATAAATGTTATTTAAAATTTTAGTAGATAGGCCAATAAAAATATTAACTTTTAAAATTTATAATAAATTTTTAAATTTCTTTTCAATAATACTATTAAAAAATTAAATACAATTTATTATTGATTAAGGAAAAAGTAAATGAAAATATGAAAATTAATTGATTGATAACCTATTTAAAGTTCATAAAAAAATAATTTAATATTTTTAAAATTAAAGATATAATTGATAAAAATAATTAATAGAATATTAAAATTTAAAAAAACATATAAAAAAAATTATTTTTCTAGAATAACATTTATTCAGAAACACAGTGAATATATGTGAAGATGTTGATGAATATCTGTAGTTAAATCATAGCGGTCCAATGCAGGATCCTTGGAGTTGAGAAGGAGAGATGTTTCCATGTTTCCATGTTTCCATGATTCCTTCACCAATCACATCGGCAAGAAGAGATAGGCCGCCAGATTCTCTTTTCACCTTTCTTTGGAGAGTAATGGTATTGTGTTGCCTTCTTCTACCTTTTCTTTTACACTCATATTTTCATAATCTTAACGCCTCCATTTCCTTAATATTTTTATTCCTTTTGGAGTTTTAACAACAATGTCACTCGATCTATATGTTTTTTTATATTTTTATTTCTTAGTAAGTCTTTCACTAGTCTTGTCATTCTACCTAGCAAAGTCTTTTGTTGTGGTTTCTAATGTTCTAAATTATAAAAATATAATTATATAGTGAAATAATAATTTCAATTATTTAAAGATTTAGTCAATTAAGATATTGATTATATATCGATAATTTTAAAATAGGCCATTATAAGATGAAGCTTTTTCTATTCAGTTTTAGCAACCAAATACAATAGTGTAAAATTTTAGCAAACCATATGCCTCGTTTCTCATATACCTCAATTTTTAAGTAAAAAATAACACTCATAAAAAAAATTATATATCCAATTAAAAATTAACTGATAAATAATAATTTTAAATATCTTTCCTTCTTCTAATAAAAGAAATTGATCTTAAGCTTGATGTTAAAATCGTAATACTACTATGATCATCTTCTTCTGCTAATCAAAGAAACAATTTTTACGAGGAAAACTAGTGAAGCTTTTCCAGTAAAAGGATATAACAAATATTTAAATTATAATTATAATTATAAGTAAAAACATATACCATATCTTTACAACAAATTAATCCCTACATCTCAACTACCACTTTAAAAGAAAAATAAGATAGAAAAGTAAGAATATGATTGCAAGGAGAAATGAAGAACTTATTATTGTTGTTACCAAAATTAAAAGCAAACATGATATTTAAGATTGAAAGAATTACTTTAATTTAGTTGATTTCATTGGTTTGAATTAAGAACAGTGGTACCTTGAAAATAAACACAAAAATTATTGTAAACATTAAGAGATAGGTCACACTAATATGAGAAACATTTACTAAAAGATAATTGTTATAAAATCATCATAAAACTTTCATCCAAGTCCTCATAATTAACTTTTCTACCAACTTATTTTGATAAACTACTATTTGTAACTATTCAAAATAAGTTACTTTTAACTTTTTTTCAAGTTTAAACTAACAACAACAAAAAATTTACCGCGAATGTTTTTTTTTTTAATTAAAATAAGTGCTTTTGTTCTAAAAAAGAAAGGTTTAAACAAACTCACCCATCGGCAAAGAAGCATAATAACTTGCGGAGGAGATATTCAATATTTTTAATTTTTTTTATGAAACTAATAAAAACGGATTCAACTAGAAACCATTTAGATTGAATTTAAAAATTAAATAAAACTAATTAGATGATAAATACTGAAATTAGAATGGTTCAATCAAACGATTTTTTTCTACAACATTAATCCAAACACCTCTGTTTGCTCATTTTGTGATGCCTTGGTATCTAATATAGGATGAATTATTCTTTTGAGTCATCAACATTTCAATTTCAAACTAAAAAAATAAACAGAAACCATACTTCGCCAGAACCTTGGTTTATCATTATTAAGAAGTAAACTTTAAACTTAACTCAACTTCACAAAATCAACTTGTAAAGTGAAGTTTGCACTCACTTACTTCATCGTTAGTTGACATGAGATCTTCAACAATCAGTTTTGACATTATGTGACAATTACAGTGGAAAAAAAATACCAAAAGAAAACAAAAAGTAGAAAATACACGGCGCGATCCTATAACATGAAGCAATTTAGATTCCACTCAACAAAAATCTGAAGCTTAGTTGCGCCTAATTCACCTACAATTTTAGTTTCTTGTACTTGTCCCCCTCTACTTCAAAAAGCATCACCAATGTATCCCCACACACTTTACTACTTTTGCAAACTCTACCAAACTCCCATAATTGGAGTTTGTTCACCTTACCTAGTCTCTGATTTGGGATCTGATCACTAAATCCACAAGTACTACCACTTGTAGAGAAAAATAAACAAATCCCAAATGATATTGGTTGGTTAGATGTTATTCACGTAAATATCCATGTTCCCTATGACAAGTACTTAGGCAACATTAAATGGAAGAAGAGTGGAACGACCTAGTTTTAACAGAAAAATGAGTTGAAAATCAATTTAGCCATCTGGGATCAATAGTTTCAATTTTTAAGAGATAATTGCCAAAAAAAACCATTCTTCCAAGCCAATTCCTCCGAATTGAAACATTGATTACCATAAGCAAAGTGTTGTTGTTCTTATGCTACACTTAGCTCAACTTCGCAAAAAAAATGGCAATCACAGAAGGATTGGGGGCTGTATACTATACATAGAAAATTTGACCAACGTTTAAGAGACTCTCATGAGGAACATTGAAGATCACACTATTTTCCCTGCATATCTTCCTAAGAAATGCATATATATAATCAACAGCTATTTTCTTGTAGAACCTTGATTCTCTCCTTGCCCTCACAACTGTGTTTCCTAGTATGTGAACCACCCCAGCATCCCTGCAGCTATTTAAAAATTCAAGTTCATCTACTTCGGTCTGGTTGCTTGTTTGACCAGAAGACCTGACAGTAATATTCATGTGATGTGGTGATCTAACTGGTACTATTGAATCTACTGAGGACATTGTTAAATCCATATTGGAAGAAACTGTGCTTCCATTGTTATGCAAAAGGCCATCTCTTGGATGCTCTATTTGCTGTCCATATAAACTGTATTCATCTGAATCTGAACATCCTTCCATCATAGACTCAAGCCGAACGAATGAGAACAGATTCTCAAAGAGTTTTTTCTCAAAATTATCATCTTTCTTGTGCAGGTCTTTATAGCCATACCGTGCCACACATCGAAAGATGTGGAAATTCTTGGGTCCAATTCTCTTGACAAGGAATCTCTCTTCTTCCGGGACTGTGTAGACAGGTAGGTACTTCACACATACAAAAACAACAACAGAATGAATTGCTGGTAGGTTGGTAATGAAATGAGAAAAAATGTGGGGCACTCCACTTGCAAGTTCTGTGTAGACCAATCCAATTCCGGGGACTCGGACAAGTCCTAAACTTGGGCCAAGACCCAGAATCCATGCCATTGAGACCTTACTATGCATTTCAAACTCATAGCGTTTCACAGTGCCATAATGCCAAACAGACATGATAATCAGAAATGCTCCAGCAATTGCAAGTGGAACCCACCCACCTTGATCAACTTTGAAGAGGACCGAGGAGAAGTATGTGCATTCCACAATCAATGATAAACTAGTGAAGATGAGGACAAGAATCCAATGGCAGCGCCACACTAGTATCATGATTAAGATCATAAGGAATGTTGTAACTAGCATGACTATCACAACTGCAGTACCTGTTATGAAAACGATAAATATACAATTGAGTTCAACTTTGACTAGCATGCTTGAAGAAAGGCTGTAATGACATTGTAAAACAGAAGTATTAAACATGTGCTAAACTGCGTTGTTTTGAAACACAATGCGAAGTTAGGGAAAGAACGTTATAGGGCTATTTTGAAGAATTTACTCAAACATCATGATCTGAGCTCATATTAGGGAAAATATTAGGTGGCTTATATATTCATATACCTCTTAATCCATGCGTATACAATACAGACATACACACAGCCAATGTGTGATTTTGAATTCCATTTATTATTCTCCATCTCTCGTGATGCCCTCCAACATGGTATGAGATCTTGATCTAACACCATATGGAACAACTAGATTTCTACTTCGGTCAATCCCTTTCCCGCAAATTTTTTTTGAAAAACTGAATTGAATAACCGTTGCTGTCCTGGTGCAGGTGAATTCTTGTTCATATCAATTGGCTCTATTTCTTCGTAGCTGTTAGTAATTTGTATGACCCAGTGAGTCACATCATGTTTGGTAGTGTGTATAGGGGGCACACATCAAGCTTATTTCTGTGCATGTTTTGACCCTACAAAGTAGAAAATTGTCTTAAGAAAGGTGCTACAAAGATCCTGCTGTAGGGAGTTCATAAATATGATAACTAGTTTGTTTGACCTTATCTTAGTATAAGCTAGGTTTGTCAGTGTATGTACTACACTTGTAAACAACCTAATACTTGCATGTACAAGGAGGCCAGTGAAGTTTGTTAGTCAATCCCATTTCATAGATCTCTCTCTTATGATTGTTTCTCTAACATAATGTTTGTTGTCCATTTTAACATCTGCAAGCAAATAAAAAGGGTGGTCCAGTGTCACAAGGCTCTCACCTAGTATGGGGAGGGTAAATGTACGCAGCCTTAACCCCCCACAAAGCAGAAGGATAGTTTCCAGGACTTGAACCTGTAACCTCCAAGTCACATTGCAGCAACCTTTCTGTTGCTCCAAGGCTCACCCTCATCATCTATCTTGCATATTTAAATGGGATTCATATAGGACCAAAAACACCAAGATATTCAAATGGGATGAACGTAGCATAAACAGTATGCTAGCTTTTGTGTATGAATATACATAAACTTGTCGAACAAGATCAATATGTCTAAATGGGATGTAAAAGCTGCATAAAGGTTGTGGGATATGATGTTGAGGTTAAGGTGTAATGCTCATTAGTTGATGCAAGCTACTAAATGAAATTACTTACTAATTCATCCACCAAATAAAAACAAAACTAACGGTTTGCTATGATAAATTTCTACACGAGCACTTGAAGAAAGACGAAGAAAAAATGAAATTAATTTCTCTATAAGCTAAAATTAATTTATGTATAATGGTTTATTTAGACAAACTTTTCCATAAGAACTTCTATGAGAAAAAGAAAGAAGAAAAAATGAGAACAGCTCCTCCCTAAGTTAAAATTAGCTTTCGCATAATATAATTTGTAGAAGCCTTCTAATATGACTTCTCTAATTTTTTATCTTTTAACTTGTCCATGAGTTAATTTTAACTTGTGGAGAAGTTTATTTCATTTTTTCTTCTTATTTTTCTATTGTGGAAGTCTTTATAGAGAAGTTTGTCCAAAGAGACTCTCAGTTAATCTTGTAGAAGCTTTTTCATATTAGTTCCTCCAAAAGCTAATTTTTCGACTTATATAGAAGCTTATTTCATTTTTTCTTTTATTTTCTTTTTTAAGTATTAAGATAATATTGTTTCTCAATTGTCTTCTTATCAAGCCTAAAATTGAAAAATTTATATCACGTGCATATTAAAAGAAACAACATAGTCATCTTAATATTCAACAAGGGGAAAACTTACCATATGCATTTCCAATCTGGTTTTGATTTTCGAACCCAGCGGTAACAGCAATGCAAAGAACCATAAGGATCCAATTAATATCTGGAACATAAATCTGGCCAAGGAATTTCTTTGATGTATATACAACTTTTACTCTAGGGAAACATCCAAGAGCAAGGGCTTGCTTAATAATTGAAAAAGTTGCAGTTATTGTGGCCTGGCTTGCAACTATGGCTGCCAATGTTGCAACAATAAATACTGGCCAGTATATTCTATCTGCAATACTATGGATAATCAACATCTAATATATAAACAATTAATACATGAAGAACATGTCTGCATCATCAAACAAAAGTAAACAATTCTTATAATTGGTTAATAAAGTGTATAAAATTAATCAGTAAGGAAAACCAGTCAACTTGAGACTATTTGAACAGACTGGACGCAAGCTTTTAACATAAAGAAAAAGATACCATGTTAGTTCAAGCAATTTTTTTTATCAGCTCAGTTCAAAGCAAATAAGCAAGCAATGAGAAAAAGCACAATAAAAGTTTGGTAGTGAAAATCCCACAATTTTACTGTAACCATTACATAAAATGGTAAACCTGATCAGCTAAATTCTGCATTAGAAAAATGAGGGGATGCTATGGGGGAAGACATTCTAGTTATCTAATATAGAAAAAGAGAATATATTAAAAGGAATAACTAACACAGGTTAGGCTTCAGTACTCATACATGCTCTCTCTCTCTCTCTCTCTCTCTCATACAAGGAGGACTAACCTGTATATCCTAAAGTCTAACTTAACCAAAAGTCACAAAACATCATTTATGACTCTCAATTATACTCAGTCTTATAACTAAGGCTTGACCTTGTCATTTTGGGATGTGTATTATCTGCTTCAATTCATTCGAGTTGGTAAATACTAGTTAAATATATATTACAGTCTAGCAAAATGCAAGAAGATTGCATTGTACCATATAGAAAGAAAATTATAATAAATTAATTAACATAAAATTGAAAGTAGGAGGGGAAAAAGGAGAGAACCATCCATTAAGTTTTCAATTCTTAATGTAGTAATATACTTGTTGATTATAAGAATATATTCCTGAAACAGGTTTTTTGGGATAATTTTCTATCACACCCTTATTTCATCATCAATAATCAAATATATATACAGCTAGCTGTCATGCTTGAAAATAGAAACTAAAAAGATAATGAACTCCTAAACTTTGGCCAGTAAACAGATGACTGCCTAAAATACAAATAAAAAACAAATATTCTAATAATAACATCTCCACAAGTAATAACCACATAATTCTGGAATCAATTTAATACCTCGATCTGGATTCTCCAACAATTCCAAAATACTACAGGTAAATCACAATTCACAGATGAAAATTTCAATTAAGTGAAAAATGACTAACCTGGAATTGAACGGTAAAAAGCATCTTGAGAATGACTCAAGTTATTCATAAGATAAGCAGCTTGACCAGAATAGGCTAAGAGAAGACAAGGAAACACAACTAGGGTAAATGCAAGCTGTACAGCTGAGACCGGAAAATGGGCTAGGTCTGCAAAAAGAGCTTCTGTCCCTGATATAAGTCATCACAAGACAATTTGTACAGTACAAAGTTATAGATACTCACTTCATTTATTAACAATTCTGAAATACACGAAGGAAATCTATAACAACAAAAATTGAATCATACCTGTGATGCTGAGCATTATCCCACCAAGGGAAGTCCAGCCTTCTTTTCCTCCTTTCCTAAAATACCGATATATATATACTGGAGAAAAAGCTTTTAGAACACTACTTCCGTACTTCCATATGTTAAATATACCTATACTTCCAATTAGGAGAAACCAAAGAAGGACAATTGGAGCAAAGAGCCAACTAACTTTATCCGTTCCATAATGTTGCATGCTGAAGAACCCAACTAATATTACCACAGCAACCAGCACAACTACACCTGTATCTCAGACATAAAGAAGCTTTTCAAGACCTACGAGCTTAAAATGAATTCAAGCAATAATTACTTGCACACATAGAAGTAGCAAAGCAATTAAAAAAATGTCTTATTATAGTTGTAGGAACATACCACTACTCATCCTAGGCTGATTTACCTTGATGCCACCAACAGCTGATAAAACTACAACAGAAAATATGGTTATGAATCTCTTCTTGAAATAACAGGAGATTTGTTAAAGATGATACTCAGGAAAACAAAACCTAATACAATAATAACATTTAGTCTGGAGCCTTTTGCAATACTATATAATAAAAATAAAAGGAATTTTTTCTTCAAGAAAGAATTAGAAGCTTGTTTGATTTCAGAAAAAAGAAAGTCTTTATTTTCTGTAACATTACCACAAACATGACACTTTATCTTATGTTTATTATTTTCAAAGATTTGTATATGAAAGGGTGAAAACAATATTTTCAAAGATCTGTTATGTTAAGAGCATGCTTTAACTTATCACTTTTGCGTAATTTCTGATGCATTTGATCAACAGACTAAAATGAACCCAACCTCATTCTAACATATCAAACAAAGAAGATACGCTAGATAAAAATTTAAAAAGTATAATGATATTTAAGCTCAAAAAGTCCCACTACCAACCCAGCCTTAAATTTACCAAAATAAGCGTATCAACAGTGGCTGACTAATCTGCTGTAGCATAGTATCCTTACAGGTTTCAAATGAAATGTATCCTTACAACATAGTGCTTTCTCAGAATCTTTATGCATACATATAGTGTGAGAATCAAATGACAAATTATTACCCAAAGTGATGAATAGAATAGAGTATTTTGCACATACCTATATTTGGGAAATATTAGAAAAGTTGTTATTTACATGAAAACTGAAACTAGGCACGTGACAATCAGCAATACATCTAAAGAAAAGAAAGTCATACTCCTAAGAAGGTAATGAACCAAGTATAAAGAACACATCCTTTCTAAGTAGTGTACTAAGATCATGAATCCCTTGCCCCTCTCAAGGTTCAGTTTTAAATACATCTTTGTTGCCTACTCTATTAGCACAAGTACCATACAAGTTCATTTTACGAATAATTTATATCCACATTATTGAGCTTTTTTTATTATCCCAAATATTGAATTTGTAATTACCTTCAACAGTTTGGTAAGTCAGCACACGTATGCACACATAATATATGGAAGCACATGCAAAGGTAGATGTCTTTGGTAAACAGCAAGCAAGTTGAAATTATTGAAATATTCTTACTAAAATGGGACTAAGATCAGCTTTAGAAAGAAGACATACCAGATATAGCTGGGGTAAGAATCCCATCTCCAATGACCATGCAGGTGCCAACAAGAACAAGAATAAGAATGACACTTTTCGCAGATTCTTGTTCCTCTAACCATCTTTTGGTTTTTGAAGCAAAGGACCTTTCATGGAAGGTAGACCGACTATATGTTGTTAGCTCTTCATCAGTTCGATGCTGGTTGGGAATGGTTTTTATCTTCGCATGTCGGCAAAGCAAGGAATAAAGTGCAAATGTTCCACCTGTTCCACAAATGTTAGTTTGATAAAACTTCGTTAAAGCTCAGCATCCTGAAGTAAGCATATCTATCTAATGCAACCTATATTAAAAAATTGTGAATTTTAATTAAAATTATGAAAGGAAACTGGATAGTTTATCAATTAACAAGACACTTGTCCGTGAAAAGTCAAACAACATCACTCTTCACTAAACTGTGAATCTGATATACAGTACATACTTATAAGGAATTTTAACTATGAATAATAAAACACTGCAGATATCCAAGGAAAGGCATAAAGCAAGGCAACAATTTCTGGTACTAAGATATCCGTCCCATTTCAGATTTTTCTCTCACACTATCATACGGATGCAAATATTTACCACAGAGTGTATGTTGTAGGAATCTTCTTTACAGAAAATATCATTAAAACCAGATTCAAGAAGCTGATTTGTTCACTTAGAAAAGTTATAACATTGTACTAAGTATTATCTTTAACACATAAACCAAAAATGAACAAAACATCCATACCTTGGCCATTGTCATTTGCTCTTAATACAACAAAAACATATTTGAGGAGTGGCACCAAGGTAAGAGAGTAGATAATCAAAGAAAGAGCTCCAATTACATCCTCCTGATCTTTCACTCCATTAGGAAATGTATTGTAGAAAACATACAAGGGTGAAGTGCCCAAGTCTCCATAAACCACCCCAAGACTCTGAAATGAAAGCCGCAGGAGCAACAATGCAGAAAATTTCTGAACAAACAAAACTGTGTTAACAAGGACTTACATGCCAAATCTCTTAACTTACATGATAGCTTATTAATGTATCTGCCTTCTGTAATCAGCATAACACCAGAATAGCTGGATTTCTTCATCAAATTGACATTATGTACTTGAGTTGCTTTAAGTATTTGTCATTTAAATAAGGTTTCAAATTATTGTTGCAGTTATGGCCATTGTCACAATTCAATTGTGTTCATTTATGTTAAGAAAATTGCAGCAAACACAGTTGATGCAGCCCCAACTGCAATTGCTTTAAGTATTTATCTATTGAAAGATACAAATAAGGTTTCAAATTCAAGTGGTTACAATTTCAGTTTCATCACAACTCTTGATGTCGTAGGAAATTGTGGACAATTGTGGCTGATGCAGCCCCAATTGCAGTGGCAAAGAGTTCAAAAACCTTGACTTTGTAACCAAAATTGCAGTAGCTGACCGGTTTTCAAGATCTGAGCTATTTCAAATCTATGCTCCGCAGTGCATTTAAAAGCAGAGAATCTTTCTTGATTCTAAGGAAAGCCCTAGTTTTTGCTTAATTTGTGTTCTAAAGAAGTCCTTGACAATAGCAACTAAGAATAAATTTAAGTGGACTGAAATTAATAATAAGAATGGACAAACAAAATTATAGATTCCATGACTTAAAGTCCAAGAATCCTTTCGAATAGTGAGTAACACTTGACGATACCTACATTAACCAACATACCCCGGTGCCAGAAGGCTCCTTGCTATGCGAAGGTACGGGGGAGGGTTACTGTATGATGCACAGAGGATGCTTCCTAATTCAAACCATGACCAACCAGTCACCAAGGCATAACTTCACCGTTGTGCCAGGGCTCGCCTCGTTGATGATAGCAATATTAATTAAATTTTTAATGCTGGATTGACAATTCATCATCGCAATTATTAATTTTTGTACAAGTTAAGAACCATAACTCCCCCAATAGTTAACACAGTAATGAGAACAAATTCAGTAAGAGAAAGAATGTAAAACCAAGTTGCAATGAGGCATCATACTTTTTCTCTGTACATATTTTTAAGCCTTCCTGCCTCTTCATCCATAGGCTGGTCAAGCTTCTGATCCAAATCCCACATACTACCTCTGTTATCACTATCTTCATCAGTATCTACTCTTGAACCCATTTTCGGCTCAGTTACTCGAAGGTTTCTAATTCAGCCTTATATTTCCTTTTTCAAGAGTCCCTCCACCCCTTAAGAAAAATACACAGAAAATTTTGACATAAAAAACCTTCAGGCCTTAAATTTGAAGTCACTTGAAATCCATGCGAACAGCAACCACGGATCCAAACCACCCAAAAGAATCTGTAAAAGGAAGAGAAATTGAATACTTCACTGAGAGGTCCATACCATCTACGAAAAAAAGACGACAGGAAAAAATGCCAACCCAATAACAAAAATCAACACACAAATCTATACCCTTATATTGATCCAGGCTCAGACTACCAAAAACTTCATCAGAAACGAAGATAAAAAGAATCAACCTTTTCCTGGCCTACATACATATGCATGGTAGAACATAAATTAAGATTGAAAGTTATCTTGAGCAGCCAAATACCCTAATAAAAATGTAAACTTTGCAACCGAGAAACGCAAATTTGGTCCATGCAACCATACCCTTTGATGAAAAACAGGAAAACTTCTTGTTCGCAGGTGTTATCTGATCCAAACCTCACCTGTTGTAGCATAATCTGCTAATTGCTGCTGAAATTTCCAAAGTGAATTGTCTAAAAAATGTTTTATTTTGTTCCTCCCAGGTCTTGAAAACTAAGAACCCATCCCAATTTTCACTTATCCAGACCGAGTCTTGATAAATAAGAGATGAGCAAAGACATGCAAGGTTTTTTCACGGGAAACGAAGATTGTAACAGAACAGAAACAGAGTGTCCTTCTGCTGAGCTTGTATAGGCTTTTTACGGTAAGCGAGCACTATTTTCTCTTGAAAGCTAGCAGACAAAAAATCTCAGAGTGATGGAGAGAGAGAGAGAGAGAGGGACAAACACACAAGAACTAAAATATAATTTAGAGAGAGAGAGTGTGTATGTAAGTAGAACTGGGAGATGAGAGAGAGACGGGGATGTAGGACCCAAAGAGTTACTTTTTTATTCTTTCGTTTGTTGTTTTTGTATTATTTTTATTATTTATTTTCTTTCTTAGTTTTACACTTTTTACCATCGTGCTGTTTTTTTTGTCCTCCATGCTGTTATTAAATCCTAAAATTACTAATCAGATTTCTGCTGCTGCGCACGAAAAAATAAAATAAAAAAGGTTCTAGAATTGGTAAGTTGGATGAAAAAGTTTCTGAATAGTTTATTATAATCTTTTTGGGTGGCTAACGTATAACTGGTGAAGAGTTTGAGCAATTATTTAAGAGATTAAAATTCTTTACTTAATCTTTTTTATACATGTGAATTCGAAGATCGGATGTTAATTACATATTTAGTTATATAAATCAAAACGCCTAACTAAATTAAAAAATAGTTAAAAGTATTCATTTTGAATTGGGCATCTTTGTAGTTATCTCGTCATAAACATACTTTCTAAGTCTTATGTGGTTTTTTCAACTCCCAAATTAAGATTGTTTGTCTGTTTGTTTTACTTATGGTTGGTAGGCTTTTGAATGATGGTTTGGTAGACAGAATTCTGTTTTAAGAAAACAATTTTATTTCAATGAGGAATGTTTGTATTTACCTAAAGATGATTTTTAAGAGAAATAAAAATATATTTACTCAAATTAACTATGGTAATTATATAATATTAATAATATTGTTAAAGATCGAAAAGCCTTTAAGCTAGTGAGTTGAGTTCTAATGTTTTGCGTGTAAATTGTACGATCTGTTTCCTACATCTGCGAATTCTAATTAAGTAGTCTTAACAAAAGTAGATTTGAAGTAATTAATTATTTTGGGAAAAAGTTTCTCTGCTCAATTCTCAGAACAGTTATAGGTTGACGGCATATCATTTATTGTAAAATAAAAAAAAAACAAGTGTTCAAATTGTTTTGTATCACTACATTACTATTAGTTTTGTAAAATTTGAAAAAAAAACATTAATTGTTTTATAAAAGAACTAGCTGTATGAAAATACTTTATGTGCTGTCATGCTAAAGAATTTATTAATAAACAAAAACAGAAGCATTAATTTTATGTTATTTCAGTACACCTTGTTTTTAAAGAATTTGATTGATGTGAATACTTTATTTTAATGAATTTCTACTTTCATAGATATTATTTTCTAACATCGAATTAAAGAAAGTTTATATATGTTAAAGACAAGGATAAATAAGAAAGATTTGTACATCTTTTAACAACAAAAAGAAAAAGAAGAAGAACTTTAGCAAAAAAAGAAAGAAAGATTTATACGTGATTACCAAGGAAAAGGTATTAAGTGGATTAGTTGTAACTTAAAATTATTTTTAAATAATTGATAACTCTCCTGCTTGGACCTATTTTTTTTCTAATAAAAAAATCATGATAAATTTAGTATTTAATGAAAAGTAATTTTAATTTATAATACGAATACAAATGAAATTTTCATTATAAAGGTGGTAAGTTTAAACTTTCTTATAAGATTTTTTATTAGAATACGAGGATGATAAGTTTAAGTTTTGTATTAGAATCATGTTCTTAAATAAGAATATTAAGTTTAGAATAAAATATTAAATATAATTGTAATGTGAAATAATTGATAAAATAATATATTATTAAATAGAATGTTATAAGGTTTTTTATGTTAAAAAATATAAAATTTTAAAAATGATGAAAGATAATAGAATTCATAAAAACTAAATGAAAAATTGATGCAATTAAAAGTATTCATGTATATAGTATTGTACTTGATCTGATATTGTTGATTAAAAGTGTATTAATATATTCATAAACGCTTTGAACCTTAAAACTTGTGATAGAAAGCATATTTATTGTAAGTGGTAATGAAAGATTTAAAATAAGATATGGAATCATGTGGAAGTCAGGGTTGAAGAAGAAGCAGGGAGGGACCATATGCAGATCATAGTACAGAGTTAAAGTGTCTTTTATTATTACTGAATCTTATCAATGCAATTTTTTAATAAGGGTGTTCAGTGGGGGCTTCATTCAACCAACAATTTTAGTGATACATAATGGACTCTACAACTTCATAATACACATAATACACTAAGACCTACTCATATCCCATAATAAAAATGGTAAGAAAATTCTTCCCTAGAGATAATTTTGCCACTTTCAAAAAATTTAAAACATGCTTTAATTTGAATTATTTTCGTTTCAAATCTTTAATTTTCAAATGTTTGGTTTGATAAAATCATCTAAGTTTCTTAAATTTAATTTTTAGTACAATTAAACTTTAATAATAATGACAAAATGAATAATCTTCATCAATTATATCATGAAATATTTCCATAATTTTTAAAATTTTCAATTTCTTATAAAAATATTTATCCCAACAACATAATTCATTCTACAACATTTTAATTTTTTTTATAAAAATAATTATTCTCTAAATCTATTTATATGTTAATTTATTATTTTAGTATATTTTTTCAAAAAAAGTTATCAATAGACAAATTTTTAAAAAATTACCATAAATAATAAGTAAGTTGTGCTTAAACTACACGACTTTAATTAAATAATTGTTATCATAGACTATGACTTTATTATACCACAACTTCATTTGAAATATTTTATTTTGTATAAAAGTCGTAAAATTTTAATTTAAAGTCATGCATGCTAACCATAATTTCTGTACAAAATGTTCAATTAAAATCGTATAGTTCAAATATAATTTATTCATCGTTGTAATTTTTTCAAAATCTTTTATTTTGATAATTTTTTCGCAAAATTACACCAAAATAATAAATAATCTTGATTTACAAAATTAAACTAATTTCTAAAATTGTTTATCCAAACACGGGTCTTAAAAATAAAAATGATTTAAATTAAAAAAGAATTTTCATTTATTATAGCATGTCAAACATAAGATTTGTAGTTAACAGGACACTTTTTAGTATTTGTTTTAGACATAATACATAAATCTAGGGAAAAATATAAAGCTAAAGTTAATGTTTCTTAAAAAAAACTAAAATTAATGTATATTTTAAATAAAAAAATATTAATATAAACACAATGTTATGTTACGTTATTTATTGAGATAAGTAGTCTTGTTATCAATTTAAGTTCCACACCTTCCAATCGGATCCTATTAGTTTCAATACCACAAAAAACATAAAGTAAACAACATTTCTCAATTCAATGTCACAAATTATGATCTTAGTAGTTTATATATATATGTTCTAACCCTATCAAACCCAGATACGACAAATCACACAACACATAGGAGTATACAATATTTTTTTTAAAAATTTAGGATATGATATGTCTACGATACATTAATAAACAATATAAAAAAAAATTTAAGAAAGTAAATATACAAATTTCAAAGTTTAAAAAGCCCAGCAAATTGGTAAGGAGAGGAATGGTGTCCCTTATAATTAAATTATATCCAGTAATTTTAAAAAATATATTTTGAGAAATATCGGATACTTATAAAATACGTATATTGGACGTATCAGAACAGTATGAGGTCTCCAACAGATATACAAAACTACATTTGCCATTTTAAAATACGTGGACGTAACTGATTTTGGGCAGTGCCTCATGATAAAGACATTTTATGAGTGAAGAGGAAAGAATTTTTTTGCAATTTTATGTAGTAAGTATTGCTTAGTGGGGAAAAAGAAGAAGAAAAAGAGTGCAGAAAAAGCAGCACCAGAAAATGAGTGAGTTGTGTGAAATAATTGAGGAGGAAAGAATAATATAATGATAAGTTGAATATGCTCCGTGGGCTTTTTTCAAATCGTGCATATGCTGCTGCAATCATAGTTGCATCTTAGATTTCACTCAATTTGCAACAAATTCGCCAAATGAAATAGATTCTCTGCTGTATATATTTTTATCTTCTTCTCAACACAGATATTAAATAAGCATGTCATCTTATTATTCTTTAAGACCAGAGAATGGTTAACAGCTGAACTTTTATTCTATTCAATATGTTATTTTTTATATAATAAATGTTTCCATTAAGATTTCTGTTAAAAATTTCAACATTAAGATGCATGGATATACTAACCTCTCACAGTCATTGTGTTAAAGGTTTTATATGAGGGAGTTGGGGGCATTCCTGTAAAACACTATAAAATGTTTTACCATATCATTGATCCATTTCTATAATGATCAACTGTGAAATCTCTTTCTTCTTGCACTCCATGATTTTTACATGTATCTCAAATTTTTAAAAAGATCATAGAGCCTCTCTTAGTTTTATATTAGTTGAGCTACTTTCTTCTGCGATGATGGCTTATAGGAACAACTTGGTGTATGTATTATTTGTGTAAAGGTAAGTACTTTTCTTTATCTACTTCGGAACCAACTGACGGTCAATGGATGTTCTTTCTTGGTTGTAATGGTGTTGAGTACTTTCCTATATTAAGTTATTTGGGAGTATTCCACATAGGTCTAGAATCCAATAATTTTGTACTTTTACTTGTTACAGATTATATAACAGTATAATCCATAGTTATATATATACATATATATCTAACGAGAGTTTAAGAGTTATCAGAAATATTGTTTAGATATCCCAGACTCGATTAAATTAGTTAATGTATTTAGCATTTTGTTACAAAATTAATAAACATAACTTTTTTTTTACTTCAGAGTGTTGGAGTAATGTCTATTAGAATGAATTTCTATGTTATGTTGGTGTTTTTGGAATATGAATATGAAAATAACTTTGTATGAATTTTTATGATAGAGAGTTATCTTTTATGAAGTGGTAGATAGGTTTAGAAGAATAGAATCACAACTTTTTTCTCAAATTGTGCTTTTTTTTCTCAAATTGTTAAAGTGTGTAACAAACAAAAACTTAGAAATAATAACGATACAACCATTTATATTAATTCATCTATAGTTCTTCGATCATGATTAGTTTTTTTTAGTAAACTTTTAAAAGTTACAACTAACAAAAAAACTTACCACTTTTTATTATCACTAGTATACAATTAGAAGGAGACAAGTTACTCCTAATTATTCATCTTAATTTCATCCTAAAATTAAGAACTTTTATTCTTAATTTTTACTTTTGACTACAAATAACAATAAACAACGTGAACATAAAAAATAATCATCATAAAAAAGATATACAATAAAGGATTTTTTACTAAGAGTGTAATTTTTTGTGGAATAAAAAATATATATTATAATGTTTCTTTTCCTAATTTACAAATACTAAAGATAAAGAATATAAGTTTATATAGCGTTTCTAAAGAAATAGAATTGTAATTGTGTGTTAGGATATGCTTTCTGCATTCGTCTTCATCACGTGTTTATAGTTACTTGATGATATGATTCTTGTATGATAATTTTCATTTTGATATTATAAAATAATTATGATATTATTTTTCTTTAATTTTAATGAGAAGAATTAATTAAATTAACTTAATTATTCTTTCTTACATGTGCATATGAAAGGTTGCATATCCTTTTATTCTCGTGCTCAATATAAAAAGAGAAACAAAGCATAATACAACATATTACAAATAATATATATTTTTATTTTATTTTAACATTGTGTGATATGCATTCTTATTGTTTGAAATATTTTTTTCATATATTATAGAGTCGTTGCAAATATTTATTCTAATATAATCACTTAATTATAACATATTGAATTTCAAATGCTATTTTTAAACTGCTACCCTTACGGGTTCATTTTATAAATAGAAATAAGATTATACTTGTTGCATCTTTGCTTTATTAACTATGTTATGACTATTAGATTTTCTAGTTTTGTTCGTACAGAAGATTCTATTTTAAATATAATTTTATTAAAATAAGAGTATGAATCCACGAATATATTTAATGCAATAACATAAGAAATAATCATTTTAATTCTTAGATATATTTACTATCATCAAAATTCTTAACGCAAGAGTTATCTAGTACTCTTAAACTATAGTTCCAGTCTTAACAATGTTCTGTTTTTATGAAATATTATGAATTATGAATTGATTTAGTGATATAGGAAAGAATAAAATATCAAATCTTGACTATATCATATATAGTATATATTACAATTATTATAGCAAATAAATATATGATGACAAATATTATAGCAAATAAATATATGATGACAAATATTATAAGTTTTGAATTGATTATTTATATTATCCGAAGGAATAATATATTAAATCTAGGTTATACATGATATAATATAAATAACAATTATCAAAGCAAATAAATAATTTATCAGAGGATATATAAGAGTATATGTAACAAGTATCAGATTAGATACCAGTGGTAAAATATGTATACGACATGTATTGATGACTATAATACCTGTATGAGTGCAGGCTATAGAAAAATAAAAATATTTTACAGAAGAAAAGAATTGAAGTTAAAGAAATTGTAAAACCTATCCCTTTTTATTATCAACAACAAAGGGTTTGAGTGGGGTTCTACCATAATGGTTGTGGTGGAGGTAAAACGTGCGCAACACCATTTATAAACATATTAATATTCTTTCTACTAGGGATTTTGTAAAAACATTGACTAATTTACCTTCTGCGGACACAAATTGTAGATCAACCATATCCTTTTGAACATCATCTTTAATAAAGTAATGCTTAATTACGATATATTTTGCTAAGACAAACTAATGACAACATTGTTGTGATATAAGATTGGAATATTTCCTTCATAGACATGTAATATTCTAATTAGTTAATTATCTATACAATTTTACCTCTTAAACACCAATCCGCTAATGAAGGACGACAAAGGCTGTAGTGGTGTAATGGGAACTCCCAGGCAGCAGCGGAAGCCACGTCATCGACGGAAGGCATAGAGGATATGGAGGTATGGAGGTATGGAGGTATGGAGGCTCACAACTATGAATATTAGATTGGTAGGTTTGGTTTTTAACTTTTACTCAATAGAGTTTTAGCCATTTACACGCTCCACTCCACGGAATGTAGGTAGAAAGAGCCAATTATGAATTGTGTGTGGATTAACGACCCATGACCCAAATAAACCCAACATGGCTCTTAATCCGGTGTTTCTTCTTCCCTCGTGATCTTAGTTGCAGTGCAAAACCGTGATAGATTCTCCTATCAAATTGCAACTTCCAAAGCCATGTGAACGGAAGTCATGATTCTCTCTGCTTTGACCGTTGGCACATGCCATATTGAGGGAGTATTGACCAATATGAGATAAGAATAGTACGATTAGTTGGCCAGAAATAATCATTTAGCCATCAACGCAGTTCAGGTAATTGCCTTTGATAACCAACAATAACTAACATCAGAGGTTCGAAGCCACCACTAATCAATAACCTTTATTGAGATTTGAGCACAAAGAATCCCCTTTTAATTTGAAGCCTGAATTATGTATTGCAGCAAGGTTGTGATGTGATAAATGAACAACAGTCTGAAATGGAAATCAAGGGTAACTATTACCAATAATCTCGACAAGAGCATGAGCCATTTTTGAAATGGTGAAACCTGCTAGAATCTCGCACAACAATTTCTAGATTTTTTATCACTGATATGTACTTAATGGCAACATGACAATCACTGCAAACCCGTAAGTTTTTCATCACCCTTATTGGCAGTCCCACTGGGGTGCTCATTAAAGCGAAAGCAATTGCCAATTTCTCACTATGGTGCCTCAAGTTGTGTTCTTTTTCCTCATTGTCCATGTCATGCAAAACAGAGTTAGTATCAGGTACATAGCCCCGCTTCTTCATATCTGAAGTTAATTGTTCCAGATACTGATTAATCTCCACATGTTTTGGGTGGCATTCTCCTCCCATATGAAACTGGTGAACCTGATTCTTCACTTCTACCCAACTTACGCCTGGTTCTTTCTTCACCATCTTGTCTTTCATGGCTCTCCTTACCTCAGAAACATTTTGCCATCTCATAGCTGAAGAATAAATATTGGCAAGTAGAACATATGAAGCTGAATCTTGAGGATCAATCCTAAAAACTTCTGCAGCAACTCTTCTTCCAATTTCAGCATTCTTGTGCAGTTTACATGCAGATAATAATGTCTTCCATATAATTGTATCTGCTTTTACAGGCATGGATCGTATCATAGCCTCTGCCTCCTCCAAACAGCCAGACCTGCCTAGTAGGTCAACCACACAAGTATAATGTTCTAATCTAGCCTTGAGTCCGTACTTTTTCACCATCATATCAAAGAAATCAAGTCCTTTATCCTTCAATCCACAATGACTGCAAGCATAAAGCAAGCTCAAGAAAGTGACCTCATTTACTGGCAGATTTTCTTGCTCCATCTGATTGAAAAGCTTGATGGCTTCTTCTCCTTGACCATGAAACCCATAAGCAGCAATCATTGAACTCCATAACACAACATCTCGCTCTTTGCATTCCAGAAAAGATTTGAAAGACTCTTGCAAACATCCACATCTACAGTACATACTAACCAATGAACTAACTACCGAAACTTCATAACTAGCTCCTGCTTTGATTGCTTCAGCATGAATTTGCTTCCCTTGACTAAGGATAGCTAACTCCGAACACGAACTCATCACACTCACAAAAGTAATCTTGTCTGGTCTAAAACCTGCCGTTTTCATCATACAGTATTGATCGAGAACTCCCTCAAAGCACCCTTTTTGAGCTTTTCCAGCCATAAGTGTATTCCATGCAACCAAATTGCAATCTGGCATCCAATTGATAACTCTCTCCCCATCATCCATGCTGCTAGCTTTCATATACATATGAGCTAGAGAGCATCCAACAACCAAATTAAAATCAAACCCACATTTCATAACATAGGCATGAACCTGTTGGCCTGCAAATAAAGCTCCGAGATGAGCACATCCCCTGAGCACGCTACCTAACGAGTACTCATCTGGCATTAACCCCAACTCATTCATTCTCGAAAAAAAGATCAAAGACTCTTCATTCATTTCAAACTTGGCCAAACCCGTGACCATCGCGTTCCACGTGGCAACATTTCTCTCAGGCATTTCATCAAACAGGTTCCTGGCACTCTCGATGTGGCCCATTTCAAGATAGGCCTTGATCATAATGTTACATGACATAATGTTCCTCCTCGGCATTCGATCAAACAAAGAAACCGCGGCTCTAAGTTCCCCAAATTTTGAGTAGAGGTTGAGGAGATGGTTGGAAACGAACTTGTCTGAGGAACAGCCAGAAGTTAATATCAAAGAGTGAAGCTGTTTGCCCAAAGAAACAGACTTTAACGGAACGCATGCTTGGAGTAGGTTTGAGAACAAATGGGGTTCTGCCCATATATCTGATACAAAGCTTTCAAAAGCTTCTCTCACATACCCTTTTGAGCACAAGGTGGCAAATTGTTCTTTTGCTATCCGAGAAGTGGTCATTTTGCAACCGAGTTTGTGGAGAAGCCAGAGTTTGCAATTAGGCAGTTGCTCAAATTTTCAAATTTAATATATTAATTTTTTTATACTATTTTTTATGAAATTAGTACTGGGACTTTAAAAAGAATTCAATTAAAAAAAAATAAAGAATACATATTTTTATTTTAACTAATAAGAATAAAAAATTTAATTTGGATAATTAAATGACATATTAAAAGTTTAGTTAGACTTACCTGGAAATGTACACAAAAAAATTAATTCTGACGAAATTATTTTTGTACTTATTTTTATGAAACATTTTCTATTTTTGAAATAAAAGTAAATGTAAAACTCATGTATTATATAAATGGATTAAATGGCGAAATTGATAAAATGAAAATATCATATGTCGAAGAAAAATGGTATTGTAACTTAAAACTTCAAGACGATTTAAACATCAAAACATAAAAAGTTAAACATGAGAAAAAAAAAACGTAGCCAAGATTTCACATATCTAAATGGAAAATGAAATATAAATGTAAGAGAAAAGAAAAAACCACATAAAAAATTCAAGAATTTATTAACAATAACATTGTTACTCTTTCTGTTATTTCCATCTTTTTGCTTTCTAGAGTTTAAACGTGTAACTTTTGTCACTTTTTAAAAATTATATTCAAATTACATATAAATATTTTTCGACAATCATTTTATCTTACATTCATTCTGACAAAATCTCTATTTATCGCAATTTGCAACTTCTTATTTCTTCTTGCTTGAAATGAATTTTTTCTTTCTTATCTCAATATTTTTATATTTACAACAATATATTACTAACTTAAGATAATTTTGAAAACTAAAATATAATATCCAAAAATCAATCAAACCTCACACAATATAAGTAAGAAACAATCGAATTTCAATCATTACATTCCACCTTACATCAATTTTCTTATATTTTACTTTCCCAATGTTATTTATCAGACACAACAATGCCTCTTAAATTTATTTATTTGTCGTACTATCAAGTTACATACTCGTGATACAAAAATGTTTAGATTCATATATTTATGATATTAATATTCATTGTTTATTATTTTTTAAATAAATTGCACCATCATCATTGGCTAGAAACTACCTATGTTGACTGTGAAATGTCTTTGACAGTATTCATACCAAGGCCGATATGGTTGCAGACAAGGTCAAGCATATTCAAGCGTCCAATTTATTCACCAGATCATTGCATGTTTTTTTTTTTGCAATTAATCGATTATATGTTGATTGACAGCTTATTTTTCTCACAAACCAAACAAAGTATTAGACAAACAAACATGTAGACTCAAATAGGTAATAGAATAAGTATAATTAGGAAGAATGTCATCCTCTACTCTGAGTCAAACTAAACCTAACTCAAACCTACAAGCATCAATCTAATCTAATGGTCAAAGGTTCAGACCGTTTGCACAAATTCTTAGGTTAAAAAGTTGTCACTGTTGTATACGAAGAAAAAGAAATAGCTGAACCTATAACTCAGAAATACAGATTGCAGTTACAACTCTATTTGAAATTAAAGTTTTGTTGCTGTTGACAAAAGTTACACCGTATTATAGACGTATAGACCACTAATTTTACACTTAACAATTTCTCTTTCATATATATACTCTCTGTTGTCATTTATCAACACTACAAAAAAAAAGTAAGGTAGAATCTTTAATCATTCACAAATTTGGAGCAGGCTGTAGAGGGAATTCCGTATTCTAAAAGATAATACATACTAAGGATGTTGCATATAAGCTATTTAAACAGTGGCTGGTACTGGAGTAGAAGGAGGGACCCGGTTTTCAGCTGGAATTTCAGCAAATTCAGACAGTAGAGCACGGAATTCATCTCCTGTCAATGTTTCCTTCTCCAGAAGGACTTCCACAATCTTGTCAATTGCCTCACGGTTGTTCCTTATATGGTCTAAGGCAATTTCATATGCTTCATCTGAGATTCTCTTGACGGCAGCATCGATGTCTTCTGCCAGCCTCTCTGACATTGAGTTCCTTGCCATCATTCTCATGATAACATCCCCACTTTGTGCTGATGGTTCCATCAGTGACCATGGACCAATATCAGACATTCCAAATGTAGTTACCATCTGCAAGAGTATCGTTTAAGATTTAATGTAGGTAGCATAGGAGGTCAATAGAAGAAAATAAGAAGACTTTTCTAGAAGAAAAATAAAAAGTTCATCCTTCAGAGTGAACATCACCACTCTTTCAATTTAAGCTAAGTTTCTTTGCTTCAGGCATTCAAGAAATCACATGACGTGATCTTATTGCAGGTTTCACCAATTAATTGTAGTAGCTAACAACATAACTCCTATCGTTCAGGCACAATATTGCCAAAATGAAATCAGATACTAAATAAATTAAAGAGTCATAGTTCATTAGATAAGCGGTGTATGAATTTGACTCCTTGGTATGGATCAAAAAATGATTCTAAATAAATTCGGTTATAAAGTATTAGCATCTTCCACCCATAAAATATAAAAGAGAAAAGAGATATATTGCGACACAAGAGCATATGATTAGTAAGTACCTGTTTTGCCAAACCGGTGATTTGCTGCAAATCACCAGCTGCTCCAGTTGTAACCTCGGGCTCACCAAAAATAATTTCTTCTGCAGCCCTTCCACCAAGTCCTCCAACAATTCTTGCGAAGAGTTGTTGTCTGGAGATCAGAGTAGGGTCGTCGGAAGGAATGAACCATGTAAGACCCCGAGCTTGACCACGAGGAACTAGTGTTACCTTTTGCACAGCATCATGACCAGGAGTCAAAGTTCTGCAAACAAGCACAAACATGTTTTAGAACAAACTTTGGGGAGTTGTTTACTGAAACGGCTTTTAAGTGTTGATTCTTAACACTTAACAGTGGTAGTTTTGCTTGCTTAAGCTCATATATTATACTTCGAAAGTCATGAAGACAAATACAAAAACGAGAGGCAAATTTCTCACCCACAAATAGCATGACCAACTTCATGATATGCCACTAAACTTTTGCTCTTCCCATCTGTCATCACTGTTCCTTCCATTCCAGCCACAATCCTATCAATAGAATCATCAATCTCTTTAGAGGAAATTCCTGTCTTTCCACGTCGACCGGCTAATATGGCAGCCTCATTCAATAGATTCGCAAGATCAGCTCCACTAAAACCAGGCGTTCTCATGGCAATCACATCAAGAGAAACATCAGCATCAAACTTTTTATTGCTACCATGAACCTTCAGGATTTCAGTCCTTCCCCTTATATCTGGAACATCAACTGTTACCTGCAGAAGCATTGATGTTCAGTGATTTACTCATAAACAAAAGCATTAGGCATTTCTTAATATAATCATACCTGTCTATCAAATCGTCCTGGTCTCAATAAGGCAGAGTCAAGAATGTCTGCCCTGTTAGTTGCTGCAATGACAATGATACCAGTATTACCCTCAAAACCATCCATTTCTGTCAAAAGTTGGTTGAGGGTCTGCTCTCTTTCATCATTCCCTCCACCAATTCCAGTTCCTCTTTGTCTTCCAACAGCATCAATTTCATCAACAAAGACAATGCATGGGGCATTCTCTTTGGCCTTCTTGAACAAATCACGAACTCGAGAAGCACCAACACCAACAAACATCTCAACAAACTCAGAACCAGATATTGAAAAAAATGGAACTCCAGCTTCACCAGCAATAGCCTTGGCTAACAGGGTCTTCCCAGTTCCTGGAGGACCAACAAGAAGAACTCCTTTGGGTATGCGAGCCCCAACAGCAGTGAACCTCTCAGGCTTCTTTAGAAACTCCACGACCTCCATAAAGTCCTGCTTGGCTTCATCCACCCCAGCAACATCATCAAATGTCACTCCAGTGTTTGGTTCCATTTGAAACTTGGCTTTAGATTGACCAAAAGCAAGAGGAAATCCAGGCCCACCAGGACCTCCCATTCCTCCTGATCGTCTCGAGAGAAGGAACAATCCTCCAATCAAGATCAAAGGGAAGGCCAGATTCCCAATCAGGTTAGCTAAAAGAGAACCTGACTCTTCTTGTGCACTATGAGCTGCAAAGTCAATATTCTTTTCCCTGAATTTCTGAAGGAGCTCCTGGTTAAGTCCAGGGAGTTGAACTTTAACACGCTGCACCCTATTCCCCAATTCAGGAGAAACAGCCTCAACAACAGCAATGGTTCCATTGTCATACAGATCCACTTTTTTTACTCTGTCCTTGTCCAAATACTCAAGAAACCTGGAGTAAGACATTCTGGAGGAGGAAGCCCCTTGTTCATCAGCATAAGCTTTGCCACTTCCCAATAATGCAGGCACACCAACTCCCGCATTTCCGAGCAATAATTTCAGAAACCCCCTTCTCCCTTCTTGTTGCCTTTCCTCCAAGGATGCCCTTATGGAATATGTTTTTGATGCCTTATTATTCAACGATGAAAGTCTCCAAGATGAGTAGAGATATCTTCCATTAAAGTCCTTATTAAGAGTCATTCTATTACCCCGTGTAGATAAACCATTTCCAACAAGGCACGCAGATGATGCTGCCATCTATATCAACAATAGCATCCAATCCAAAACAAGGGCTGTTAAATACTATTATTATGATTATAAAAGTGTTTCTTATTTCTTATTACATAAACCAACAAACAGAACACACTCTAAATGTTCGGAAATTTCTAGAATGAAAAGCAACAAGCAAAAGCAACTTGTTTAATTGGAAAGAACCAGGAAATCTCAGTTCAATGGATGGAAAGATACAAAACTTAAAAAATGAGCCTTTCAGATTGAAGGGTCCAACAATAACGCCTTCAACAATAAAGTAATCAAGCAATTGACAAAGTTAAAGGCAATTGGCATAAAATTAAAGACACGAACAGCAAAGTAAGCTTTAAGATAGCAGAGAAGTGAGCCACCAAGAAATTGAAAAAAACAAACTCAAAAGAAAGAAGCACATACCTTGAAAGTAAAATGTGACAGAGAAGACGAGGGATGCGAAGTGAGAGTAGAGAATTGGAAGGTCTGAACCTTATAGGAAGCTGATGATGGAAGCTGTTAATGTGTGGTTTTAGAAGGAGTGGCTATGGTTCAGGAAAGTCATACGTGGCGTTTTTCTAACGTTTGATTCGTCCCTCTTCTGTCTGAACTTCATATTTCATGATAATTTTTTTCGGTTTTCAGTCTCTTTAACTTTCATAACTGGCTTAAAAAATGACTTTGATTTCCATAATTTTAGTAGTTTACAAGTTGAATCTAGATATTATTATTATTATTAATTTAATATACCTTTAAAATTAATTTTTGTTAAAAAAAATATGAAGTTAATTCTGTGATTTTTTTAAATCAGTGCACGGAGTCTGTAAATCGTCTCCTATCTATTTATTATGAAAAAAAATATCTTTTAAAAACATGACAGCTATGAGTTTTTAAAAATAATTTGTTAAATTGTGAAAATAATAAAAAAGAAAATATAATCGGAAACGTTTGCTCCAAAGAAAAGCACGTTGGCGTTAAAGAAATGTCCACGATCCTCCACATGGAATTTGAATAAAAATTGGCCATATAAACGTTCAGAAATCTCTCACTAGTAACCAACATGATGACACGTAGCTTATTTTCGATGCTTTCTTTAATTTTAACATGACATTCCGATTAGGTAAAAAAAATCTAATGATGTAAGTAATGAAAATTATAGATAGATACGTGAGATTGTTGAAAATTTTGGGTCATATAAATATATATTACTTAATTAAATGTGTTAGGACCATTATTTTATTAGTTAAAATATTTAAGTGATCTAATTAATTTAAAATTATGACTAATAGTATATATGTTATCAAAGACTAATTGTGTAGATACCATTAGTAATATTTTTAATTTCATGAGAGGCCAAACTAAAAATATTAAACTCTGAAAGTTATAAAAGGATTATGGTCCCCATTTTGTAGAGCAGAAGACAGAATATACAATTCCGGTTTCTTTCTCTTCATCCCCATTAGAGAAATCCTAGAGGGAATCTAAGGTGCTCTACATTTGGAAGATCACATATTTGTAGTTATATTTATCATCTTCATTATTCCCAATAACAAATCCAGATACTCTTCCTCATTTTATATTCATCATGAATTGAGATATGAGTTCATTAAAGATTAATTTGATTATGCTGTAATTTTGATTTTATATGAATAGAAGTATGTGATTAGATATAATTATTGATTATTATAAATTTCTAATTTTCTATCAAAATTTACATGTAGGTTTTCATAGAAAGTTTTATAGAATCAATCATAATTTAATAATGTTTTTATATTTATACTCTTCTCAATAATCTCTCTTCTCTGGAATTACTCAAACATGGCAGTAAGAGTGTGAACGGTCCAATATTGCATTTTGTACCCCTCAAATCTTACAAAGGGGATTGTAATTAAGTTTGACCATGAAAAGTTCTTGGTGCAGCGGTAACATGTTCTTGCAAGCAATCATGCTTACAAGCTTGCGAAATTCATCCTAGAAGATGGAGTCCTTTTTTGTTTTTCCTTTTCTCCATTTTCTTTGCAAAAATATTTTTTAAGTAACTTATGTAATATGTTAATAGCTTTTGAATTATATAATTAATTTAATTTAATAAGATTTTTGGATTATACACTCCAATAGACATTTATATATAAAAAAAATATTCTGAATTATAGAATTTAAGTTTTTTAAAAATTACTTTTCAGGAAGTTAAGTTTTCGAAAAATTATTTGTGTCAATTCAATTCTATCATAACCGAAAGTGGATTTTAAATTTAGAATAGATTTTCAGATTGTAAAATCCAAAAATGATTTGTATTAAAAAAAATTGTCAAAGAATTTGTCTCTTAGATTGTATAATCTAATTTTTTTAAAAATTACCTTTATAGGATTATGCAATTCAAAAATTTATTCTGAATTCGAAATTGACTTTTAAATTCTATAATTTTTCAAAAACTTAATTTTCGAATTCTACAATTTGGAGGACAATTTTTTTTTAATACAAATGACTTTTGAATTTCACAATTTGGAAGTCTTTTTTACAAGAATAATTTTGATACTTCTTAAATTTTTGGGAATGCAGGAAGAAACACAAAGGTACAAGAAGAAGTACTCTAAAAGATAAGATTCCATGATATGAATCCAAAGAAAATAAAGTCAATAAAACTAAAAATTTATAATATCTTAATTATGAGTAACAAGATCAATTGCTTACTACATAATTGTTTGCACTAATATATATCCTGATCTTAACAGAAATAATGGGATGAATAATGCATATCTTATTGGAAGCAATTGGAAGTCTATTATGCATTGTATATTCATATAATAATCAAGAAACTCAAGTGTGAATTCTAAATTATTAAGAAAAAACAAAAGAGTAAATAAGTATTTTTAAGAAATAAAAAAAATTGTTAGTTTTTTATAAATTATCGGTGTTGGAATTTTTAAAGAAAATTAGATATATGCAACTTTAGATGGTTTATCAAATGATTTTGATAGATTTATGGCTTTTGTTACATCAAGGCTAGATCCATTTATCATATAAGATTGAGACTCTTTTACTTGTTAAAGAAGATAGGTTTAAGAAAAGAAAATGTTCTAATTTAAAATTGATTCATACAAATTCTCTTTTTAAACATTCTTAATAGAATAATTGAAATCAAGGTTATAGGAGGAATGATTATAATTTTTTAGGAGGTTTTCGTAGAGGTTGATCTAACAATAGAGGAGGTAACTCTAATAATATAGACAAGTTTTTTGGTGGTAGGGGAAATGGTAGATCCAATAAGAATGTCTCATGACAAAATTTTTGGAATCAAGGTAAGGTTCTTTGTCAAATTTTTTAAAAAAATTGGACCAATTGCTCATACAATCGAGAATACAATAATCAACCTCAAGCAAACAACACTCAATATACAAACTATGGCAATAAAATTTTCAATGTTATGTTTGGATGGGTGATCCCCTATAGGGGATGATTTGTGAGCAAGAAATGTTTGGATTACTTGATTTGAATAGAAAATGTGAGAAAGAAATAGGAGAGGGGGGGGGGGGAGGGATGCCCACACCTTTCACTTCTTATGATGAAATAATGTTGACTAACAAAATAACAATGAAACTATTCTAACTCCTACAAACAACACAATCCTCTTATAAGACCTTACAAAGTTCATCAGTCCTCATCATACTTACAAGATTATCAAGTTACTCTTACCATGACTAGGTCTAACACTTCCATAAAAAATAGGAATCCTATTGACTCATTTGTTTCATATGGTAGATTGTCTCCTTCTTTTCAACAAATGACCATTCATACTACTTACGAATCACGATCATATGAAGAAGCCTCTAAACATAAGCACTAATAAGATGCTATGGAAACCGAAATCAAAGCTCTTAAGCTCAACAAAACCTGGACTCTAACTTCTTTGCCTCCTAGCACAACTTCTATAGGATGCAAATGGATATATAAAATTAAGCATAATGCTGATGGAACCATTGATCGATACAAAACTAGGCTTGTGGCTAAAGGATACATCCAACTTGAAGGGCTTGACTTCCTTGACACCTTTTCACCTATGAAAAAACTTACAATCCTTAGACTACTTCTTTCTTTAGTTGCCATTCATAATTGACATCTCAAACAATTAGATGTCGACAATGATTTTCCCATGGTGATCTACATGAAAAGTTTATATGAAATTGCCTCCAAGTTTGGAACAATACAACAAAAATTGGGTTTGCAAACTACACAAAAACTCTATGGCTTAAAACAAGCAAGTCGACAATGGTATGCAAAATTATCTACCTTTCTTCTTTCCAATGGCTATAACCATTCTTATGCAGTTCTCTTTACTTTTAAAGTTTACAGATTCTACAGTTACAACTCTGTTGGTTTATGTAGACTATATCATTCTTGCTGTGAATTGTTTTACTGAAATATCAACCCTTACTGTTCTTTTCAACCAGACTTTTAGAATCAAGAACTTAGGCAATTTAACCTACCTAATTGGTCTTGAGGTAGCACAAAATTCAAAGACCATTCATTTTTGCCAATGCAAGTACATTGTTGACCTTCTTAATAATGCTTGTATGCTTTCTTTTTCGCTGGTTTCTGTCCCAATCAATTATTCTGCAAAAAATATTCTTCTAATAATGGAGAATTCCTTGTGAATCCTTCTTTTTACGTCTCATTGGTCGTTTAATTTATCTCACCAATATCATACCTGACATTACATATGATGTTTATCAATTGAGTCAATATGTTTCTGTCCTATTACTTTGCATCATTAAATTTCTATTCATATATATAGGTATCTTAAACAAACTCCTTATAAGAACATTTTTCTTACTAATAATAATGGTATTCAACTAAAAGTTTTTAGCGAGTTACTCTAAAACTAAATATCTAGTCTTTTTTCCATCACGTTTGAAATTCAATGTCTTAGTTACCTTTTAAATGACTTTCGCATTAATTACATGTGTTTCATAAGTGCACCAAATACATTAATATCAACTGCCATATTGTTCAAGAAAAATTTAACACTGATTTACTTAAACTTCTTTCCATTTCCACAACTTTCGGAAATCGTTGATATAATATATGACCAAAGTTCTTTCATCCCAAGTGTTTTAGATGTTGTGTTCCGAGCTGTGAATGCTTGACATATATTCACAGCTTGAGGGGCTCTTAACTTGCAAGACTACAAGTGGGTGACTTTTCACTCTATACCTATTAGCTTACTGGGCGCCACAACTAATACTGAACATAACTGAATAGCACTGCTTGGCCTTATATCCTCTTTTCTTAATACAGTGAATAAATGAGAAGCTTTATATCTCTCTATTTTTTTTGTTTACCTATTTTCATGAATCTTCTTCTTTGTTTTAACCATTATTCCTTTGATGTCTTATACCAGTTCTTTAAAATAAAAGATTGTTGCTTATATAAATTTTTGGCAACTTTAAACTGGAAAAATTATTTATATTGATTACAAATTAAAATAATTGACAGTTTTATATAGTAAAAAAATGACAACATTAAATTCTTAAAGATATTGAAAGTAAGAAAAATGATAAAAAAATCAAATTAAATAATTTTAATAATTCAAATAACTAAATTGTTTTTTTTTATAAATATGCAAATAACATTTTAAAAACTCAATACAGTCAAACTAAACCATTTAAAAGTTAAAGATATAGATCTGAATATAAGAAAATAATTTGAATAAATAAAATTATAATTTTCTCATAATTAATTACTTAATTAATACTAAATACGCTCAAATATTACTCAACAAACACAACTAAAAAATCATTTCTTACGTACAGATTTTCTTATACATACGTATTTTCATGTAAATAAATTTTGACAAGAAATACATACACATTTTTTAGAAAAGTTTTCCACAACAAATTCATGCAAATTTTTCTACGTAAAATTATCTGTAAATTTTTTTTTGTCATACTTCTAAAATTTCTTGCATTTATATCAATTATATAATTATTTCTTACAAATAAGAATTCACAGCAAAAATATTAAAAGTTTTAAATAATTTACTGCAATTTTTTTTTAAATATACAATAGAATCATTTATTACATGCAAATTGTGTTAAAAAATTTCAACAAAAAATATATTTGCTTTTTATGTAAAATATCTTTTACAAGAAACGTATGTAGATTTTAAAAGCATTTCTACTAACATATAACTTTTTTTTTTCAAAATTTCGCAGTTTTCTAAAAGTGAAGAAGAAATTGCTTATTTCATTCTTCAACAGACCCATGAAGAAGTTTTGGGCTTGGGCTTTGATCCAAACTTGGAAAATCTCAGTCCAAGTCATGGAGAGGGAAAAAATATATTAAAATACGTGGCGCTCATTCCCACCCAGGTCGCACCCTCTCTTTCAAATTATCTTCTCTGCCTCAATTGTGTTGATGTTCGTTTTCTATGAATCTATGCACTTCTTTTATCGCGCCAAACCATTCTTAAGGTACGCTTTCTTGTTCGAAACCTCTACTACAATACGTTAATTCATTGTTTCGCACATCTAAAATTTACTCTGTTAATTTACTGTTCGTCATTACAATGTTTAAGGCGAAATTAGTTTCGTAATTAATGTTTGTGTCGATTATTGTGAGCATGCTTTTAGAGGAAGTAATTGAATATAACTATTTATTTGTTAGGTTTTTATGAGGTTTTTTAGGCCATGAATTGTTTTCCAATTGTTTGAAGACAATTTTTTGTTGCTAGTTTTTGAGTTCTGGACTATTACCAGTGTGTTAGGGTTTGTTTTCGTTGATAATAATAGGAAGCAAAATTTTGGAGCAGCGAGTTAATCCAGAGAGGACATTATTTAATTTTCTAGTGTTTAAAGTTTTCAATCGTCAGTTCGAGGGAGTTGGAAAATCTCACGAGTTTTAATTGTACTTTGTATAATCCATGTAACTGACCACTTTCACTTGGTGAAATAAGACCTGTAGATGTTGTTATTGTATCATGATAATAGAACTCAAGTAATAATCAGATTAAATTTGCACGCGGCGCTGATGAAGAGAGGGGACATAACATTCAAATCTAGAATATTCATAAATGTATCTCAGCAGTAGTTGGGGTAAAAAGTACTTTGCTGTAAAGTAGTCCCTGTTTCTCTCATACAACATTACATGGCTCACAATCCCCTTCACATATTTTTTTTTCTTCTGAAAACAAGAAACTAGAGCCTAAGTGCTACCAGTAGTACATTATTGGGGGTCCTAATCTGGAAAAACTGCTTAGTCTCTGAACACGATAAAAAGTACTCAAAAGTTAAATTAAATAATGACTTTGTCATTTTATACATGTTACTAGGCAACATAGTATGGGGTGAGTAATACTGATTTGTCTGCAGTTTCTTCCCCTCTCTCAAAGCTTGCTACTGTCAGAAATCAATTCCGACTGTTCTACATTTGATTTCAGTCATCGTGATTTTGCGGCCATCAGAGGACGAGGTGCTCGTGTTTCCCTGTCAAACCCCCGCACGCAAACATAACCTGCAAAACATTTTTAGATAGGTTCTGTTATCTGGATACCTGTTTTTCTATTATGGTTTATCCCACTTAGGGTAGAATGTTTCATAATAATTCATTTTTCTTTTCCTTTCTAATTAATAATGTTATATTAATCACAATTTGAATAGTGATGCTTTCACATTTGGGATAAGATTAAGATAATTAATGCCTCTAGATGAGATTAAGATAATTAAGAAACACGTCACTTTTTGTTGCAATAATAATTTAATCTTAATTAGGTTGTTTCATATGTTTTACTTTGCTTATGATTGTAAGTTATATTTTTGGTTCTTTTGCTGGTTATCTTTGATTTTGTTAGCATACTCTTGTCAACTCAAGCCAATGAATAAAGCAAGTCTTAGGATCTGTTAAGAAGTTTTAGAATTTATTTGAATGAACTTATTCATAAGGACTTGAGATAATTTCTCCAAAAGTTAAAATGAACTTGCTCACCAGTTAAAAACAAAAGTTTACAGGAAGTATACAGAGAACTTCTAGAAATTAGTTTATGTATTGGATAATTTTAGCATATGGAAAAACTAATGTAAAATTTTCTTCTAGAAATCCTTATGGAGAAGCTAGTCTTAGTAACACTTTAAAGTTCTTGAAGTATGAGCATAATAAAGTTTAGATTGTTGTAAAATTAACCTAAAAGTTGTAATTGTAGTAACACTTGTTGAGCATAATAATTTCATTTTTTAAGTGAAGTCATTTCAGTTTTTTTTAAGTGCAATCTGGTGGATGCTGATACTTCACTCTTTTTAGAGAAATTTCTGTGTTGAAATTTCACTTTTTTTTTACAATTTTATATTAAATGAGATTTTTCAAATATTTAATAATTTAGAGTTTTAATTTAAATTCAAGAATTAAATTTTATAATTATAAATTTTGTTTTTTTATATTTTTAAAATAATATTTAGATGTTTATATTTTTTTAAGATACAGTTAGGTATTTTTAAGGACAATTTTTTAGCAAGATTAAAAAAATCAACTATAACACCAATTCATAATGAAAATGGATGAATCCATCTCAACAAGTGTATAATGTGTTCATTTTGCAAAAATGAAAGTTATAGTAATAGTAATTATCCATATATACAATGAAAACTTAACTTATTTTTATTAAATGAAAACTTCTACTTTAATTTAAATATTTATTTTAATTAGTTTTGGTATGATCAAAAGTATCTTAAAATGAGTTTAAGGAGTTTCAATTAGAGTTCATAATTAATTCTTTATTTAGAGCGAAGTGTAATTTATAGTCTTTAACTTGTTTGTTTTGATATCTCCAAAATCTAGTAGTGCTCATGATTTTTGCCTAAGATTTTGAATAACCTTTATTTAAGTCTCTACACTTTCTAAGCTTAACACTAGGATTTATATTTTCAGTAGTTAATTTGATCTGTTAATAAAAAGAAACTTTACCGATGTAATAGGATCGGTCATAGGGAATGCTAATCACAAACAGAGGGAATCAAAATCTCTAGCAAAATTAAGAGAATATATAGGATTCCACTGTAACAAAATAAATAAATCAAAGTCTATAAAATGCACTTAGGTAAAGACACTTAATTTTAATGCTTAAACTAAAAGTTCTAAGAATAATTCTAAAATACTTTTTACTAGAACATTTGTTATTCATGGTGGAATCCAATGAAACATTTCTCAACATCTTTCTTCCAATCGAAAAAAAGCTAGTAAATGATGCTTTGCATAGAAATTGTCTCCTTCAATTTTGTTCAATCATCAAAAATTGTCTCACCACTAGTTATGTTTACCGTGTATCTTATCACTACATCAAACTTCACTTCAACACAAATTTAGATAGTTCTCCCACCTATTAACAATATGAAAGATTCTTTATGCAAGTGATAAGTAAAAACCATGTTTGAAGAAGCAATAAATGATAGAATTTTTCTAATAAAAGAAAAATTTTGTTTTTGGTTTTAGAATTTTTTTAAATTAGAATGTAATATTTTTAGGTGATAGTTTAGAAAAATCAATTTTATATAAGATTAATTAAATATCAATAGAAGTGTTTATAAAATAATTAATTTTACCAGAAATGTGTCTTATATTTAAATTATTATTTTTTTATCTCAAATCAATTTTAATCTTTAAAAAGAACATGCTTGAATGATTATTTACATGCAAAAATGTGTTTAGACATAAATAAATTAAATTTTTAGCATTATTATGTAAGATTTTAAAATACTTAATATGAACTATTGTTAGAGTTATTTTTATAATTATACAAGAGTTTGATTTTATTAAAAAATTTAAGTACTTTTTTATTAAATTTCATCTTTATTAATGATTTTTTTTAAATTTAGTGATATCTACTTATTATATTGGACATTTTACTAACTATAGAGCTTCTAATTCCACTTAATACTATATCAATTCATAAAAAAATATTTTAATTTAATTATTGATCTCAAATTTAAATTCTGTATATTCAATTATACTAAATAATTTTAAGAAAGCTCTATCCCTTATAAGTTGAAATATAATAGTTTTTAAAATTTGTTTGTGTTAAAAATAATATCCTGTTTAACAAAAAGACTTTATTTTTTTTAAATTAGAATATAACATTTTCTATATTTTTTTTGTTTTAAAGTAATACTATCTTAACAGAAATATTTTTTTAAGAATATTATTAAATTAAAATTTAAGTTTTATTAAAAATATTTTGTTTGTTTACTTAATTATTTTATCAATTTACATTATTAATGTCAATTTAATACATGTTTACTTATCCAGGACAAGAATAATATTTATTTATTATTAATTATAAAAATATAGTTATCGATGAAACAAAATTTATAATATGTTTGAAATATATTATATTCAGCGCTCAAATTTAAAATTTGCACACATTTGTGATTTGTAATTTTTTTTACAATTAATACTTAAAGATTTTTATATTAAAAAATTATATTTTTTTATTCTAATGAGGATTTATGAACTTAAATTTTTTAGTAATGTGACTCGTTTTACGTAAAAATTACCAATAGACACTTTAGCACATAGATTGTTTTGATAATATATTAGTGAATGTTGTTAACAATAGGGTTTTATTAAAGAAAAATGTCATCTTAATAATTTATAGTCAAATACTAATGGTAGGAGATTTGATGAAAAAATTAAATTTTTATATTTTATTATTTAATTAGCAAGTTGATATATTATAATGGTATGAACTTTTTGCTACATTAATAAAAAATGGTTAATTCATCAATAAATATGACACATTATTTAACTTTAACTAGTCAAAACTAAAATGTTAAGTTTTTTTATGGTTTAGCTATTATTTAATGATTAAGTTGATTAATTAATATAATATGAAGTTTTTACTCCCTTTAAGAAAAAAAGTCATCTTAACAATTCATCAAATTTATTATTTTTGTAAATTATTAAATGTTCTCGAAACAGAAAATTTTTTATATATATTTTTTTTAGATTTTTAATCTACTTTGTGTCATATTTATCTAAGTTAATTTAAAGATTTTTCATCTATTTTATGTTTTACTTGACTAAATTAGTTATCAAGATAAATTTTACTTTAATATTATTATTAGATTTTTTTAGGAGAGATATTAAAAAAATTTGACACCAATAAATTGTGAACAAATTTAAAGATATTATTTTCAACTCAAAACCATGTAATAATAAACTTGTAAATATACATGATAATCATCTTTACCCAATGTATAACTTCTAACTTATCCTAAATTTCTAATAATGGATTCAGATTCAGTAATTTACATTAAAATTGGATAAATTTGCAGAGGTTACTGAATGTGTTGATTGAAAAATTATATGATAATAATAAAAGACAAGTGTTGCAATATAAAAAAAATGAACTAATTGACAAGTAAATCAACATCATGATGCAAAATTCAATAGTCCAATATTTAGAAGTTGACATACATATGACATGTTAGTAAATATAAACCTACGAGTCAATCACATTAACTTTATAAAAGTTTCTTTGCAAGAATCCATGACACATAAGACCACGGTTTACTAAAACTAATGAGTGAACATATTTGCATTCCACATTTGTAATATACTATAGGATTACGCTTAAGCTTATTTTAAAGGATTTTGTAATATTTTAATTAATTGAATTTATCGTATCATGATATGATAAAATGTTAAGTCAATAGGATGTCTCTTCCATACTTATTATGTGTGCATCATAACTTATCATGATGTAAACTTATCTACCAATGGATCACTTACCTTAAACTAGTCACATTTTTTATTGAAAGAAACTTGAAAAATTAAATGTAATTAATGTAAATGATGTTTAACAAGAATGAACTAGAATCACGAACAACATCTTGATGATCAAAACCCACGAACATGATTTGGATATCACAATACAACTCAAAGTTGACCTGATCTCAAATGTTTTCGCAAATTTATTTGAAGTTCACCTTGTCTCAAATGTTTTCGTAAATTTGAGATGGTATTTGAGGATTGTTGGAAGGACTAAAGATTTTAAACATTAATGTTCATAGATGTTTTGAGAGGGTACGTAAAACAATTGATGACCTAGAATAAAGAATTGACCCGTCCAAGTTCTTGGACTATACCAACATATTATTTTAGTTGTTTTTATTTTTATTTCAATTATCGTAGCTTAAATGTTATTTATGTTAACTTATTTTAGTTTTGTATGTCTGATTTTAATTATGTAGTGAAATGTGACACTTGTACCAATGGTGAAGTTTTACTTTATTTAAACTTTAATTTCAATATTTCACAATCTTAATTTTATTTCATTTTCAATTTAATGTTTTAAAAATATATATTTTTTATATTATTACATGTATCGGATAATTCATCATAATTATTTTACAAGTAGCTATACCATAATGTGAATTACAACTTGATCAAACATGGGTAGTAGGTATAATTTTTCTCATCAATAATAAATTTTAATTTATTTTTGACAGAAGGAACAATATAATCATTTTAAAAAATCATCAATTAAGAAAATACTTGAATCTATGAGATCAATCTAATCAATTACAAATTTTAACCTTATTTCTTTTCGCTCTTCACTCTCTTCCCTCTAATCTAAACGATATGATTTTCAATTCTCTTTACCTTCCTTTTTCTTTCTTTCAATTTCACTCCCCCAATCTAAACACCACCAGCCAAACATGACCGTGGTTATCAGACAATAAATAAATCTTTAGCCTATAAACGTATATAAAATCAAGGAATGTTCTTTGACATGAAATTTGACCTCCAATGTACATCCTATTTCATGAATACATTGATCTAACATTCTTTTAAAGACAATTAATTTTCATATTTCAAGGATGAACGTTCTCTTCTCTCAAAAGAAGGGATGAATGTAACTAACCTCAACAAAATGGTACGTCACGCATAAAAGTACATCTGTGAATCAACAAAAACAAAATGGGTTGTTGGATTCTGATAGCACTTACACTCGGTAAAATGTATAACTAAATATGAAATTTTGGATATTTCTCATCAACTCAGGTGATAATGAAAATAATCTAAGAATATGTGAATATGCGGAATATGACTAACAACAAAATAAAAAGTCAATTAAAATCAACCTATAATGGAGAAATAACTATTTGACAACTAATAATATTAGTTTTTTAATTTTTCAAAATTAAATTATTAATATATATTATTATATATTAAAATAAATTGCCGTGGGTATTAATTTAATAAAGGGTGTCAAGCTCAATGAAATATGTACAATTTAATTTCCCAATAAAATACTAAGCACGTAACTCTAATCTTACATGGATGGTGAGTTTGCTTGCCGAACGGGCAGGGATTTACATCCTTCAGTGCCGTTTCCTCGTTATGTCCTTGCACCTGTATTCCACCATTTACCACCAGTAGTAACGGGTGAAATTACAATAGTGCACTACAAAAGTATGGACCATGGCATGAATTAATGTGGTAATAGGCAAGGAAAATGGGGCGATATATATATATATTCGAGTCTGCTTGGGCAAATAAATGCTCAGTAAAATTATGATACATGTACATTCCTCAGCAATACTAAATCAGAGCAGTGGCAAGAAAGAAAAAACCAAAAAAAGGCCAATCAGAAACAGATTGGAGAAGATAATATACACTGATACAAGTGAATGATGAGTTGCATGCACAAATTAACGTTGCAACATGTATGGAACTGAGAACTCCCTCATTGTAGTGTAAGTCACAGCAAAGCCGCACGAACGGTGGAACTAGAATGTGATCTCGCAAGGCGCATGAAATGTTCTTCCTCGACATATAGGTTCCAGGTTTTCCCCAGCATACGAACAAAGTGGTGACACTTCAACGCCTGAATCAGGGGCAATGACATTTCATGAAAGGAAAAGGAAGAGTTAAGTAAAACAAAAATCTTCGTAACGAAAAATACTATCTCTCCATCTCTTTCTGTCGAAGATTCTGTTGTGAGGACAATAGTCCAGCCACAATTATATTTATTCTCTCCTAGGATATGGAGTGACAACTTACCTGTTGCATATAAGGGCACTGAATGTGTTAAGAAGCCACCTGCAGCGACTACCCATCGAGTATGGAGTCGAAGAACAAGCAGCTTTGCACTGTCTGGAGTGTCAACATTGGATCCATTTGCATTTTTCACCGGTGCAAATTCTTCCTCCCGTAATACCTGAGCAAGCAGTGATGCATAAAATATGCAATAATAAGAGTAGCATCCTAAACAAACATCGCGTCAAGAAACAAATTACACCATTTTAAGTAAAAATTAGAAATATAGTCACCTCAAAAAGTGCAGTGGTAGGAGCATATGGAAACGCATCAAATATAAACTGTTCAAGTTTTAATCCCACTGTATATCCATGTATGGAAGGTATTTTCTTCTCTGCAAGATGATAACTGCGCATAAAATCAATGCTCGGATCAACATATATAAAGCTCCCAAAAGATGGCGGATTATATGACACGGAGAAGTCAAAAGGTATCTCCACCACTTTTTCACTTCATCCAGATTCATTGACTAGCAACTACTGATAAATCAGGCATCAGAAGAATAGTGTGATAAATCTTCCTGAGTAATCCATGTCATCTAATTAAAGTAGCGAAGTATTTTTTTTTTACTCGAATATATGGTTATATGGCCTTAAGACTACAAGGTTGCATTCTTTGCAATAAATAATGGTCTCACATTTGGAATTCAAAACAGTGAGAAGGAGAACAAATAATGGGGGCAGGGAAGTTGGAATGAGGAGGGAAACACACATACGTGCTGTCTTTTTCAAGGCCATTTGCTACTTGGTTCAGAAAATCCAGAGTGAACATGTGCAAGCAGACCTAAAATCACAAGATTGATCAGAAACCTTGAAGATTTAAAAATCAGCCACTAAAAATAACAATCAAATTCTAAAGTACGAATATTTTCATGATCTATACATGACTAGATGACTACTCATGCTTATCTTTATTGGGGTTAGCAAAATAGATTAATTGACACCATTGCGTAATTCTCATGTTATCTTTTGAATTTCACATGTTTTGGTTGATAAGGAAATTGAGTTATGAATCATATTAACAAGCCACTATATTGGCAACCACATGGATGCATCGAAAAGAAAGCACTGGTACAAAATAATAAGAAACCAGATTAGATGGTAATTCTCGTCATCAGAAAGAGATTCATCCAGGAGTTTTTACACTTGATATGATCATATATTCTCTTTTAGCAATTTCCATTGGTCTTTATCGGTGTATTCCAAATTGCCAACAGAGAATATATGATCATATCAATGAGTAAAAGCTCTTGTCTCATGTCTGGATCTTAGCAAACCAATATCAACAGTTGATACCTTTGGTTTCCACTTATTTAGGACGTGTAGTAATATGACCAGGGAGTACTAGGCAACTAAAAATGTAGAGGTAATTAGCTGAAACGGTAGAAGAGGGTATAGAAGAGTGGGCATCCAGAAATTACCATTTGGGATCTGAGCATTAGCTTTGTTGGACTAAAAGAAAAAGTTTGGACGGAGAATTCTCTCCCTTTTCTTAGTAATTCAAAAAACATACAAAACTACTCTTACCCTCATCCATTCTTTTATCTGTTTTCTCATTTTTATCTGTAAACTAAACCCTTTTTTAGGTTCCTAACATGTAGGGTGCTAACTCTTCAACCCTAGCTTTCCATTCTAGAAGATCATAGCCAAAATTCAAGGGCACTGATCCTCAAAGCTTATTAAAAATTGAGTGCAGAAAGCAAAAGCCATGAGATTATAAAGAGGAAAAATAGACTGACATTACTCCAACAAAAACGAAGACGGCCAGTTGCTTGATTGACTGCAGAGGCTAGTGAAGACTCCAATTCACTGTATTCAACCACGGTAAGAGGACCACCTTTACCTCGTCGTACAAACACACCAACCTTTTCTTGTGGATATGCCTGTATATAATGGCAACTTATAACCATAAAATATGCGAAGAACAGACTTAATTGAATCACTGATTTTGAAGGGGGGGAAAATTTCATCTGTTTCATGCAATTTTCATCAATAACTTATTCGGAATATTACCAACATCACAAGATACAGAACTCTAAACATATTAGAATTCAGCTAGGTATATATATTGAATGCATGCTTCCGTTGTTTTCCTAGGCTAGCATGTCTTAAACAAATAGCTTTTCTTCTGTTCCCCATGAGCTGTACAGCATCATAACCATGCGGATAGAAGATAAGAAATAATCAATAATTAATAGATTCTGACCTTATTTTTAAGTTCAATTCAAGACAATAAAGTATTAAGACAGACATCTGGAATTCATTGTCAACCTGCCTAAATAATTTCGGTCCTTGAGTGCCATTTTATTTTATCTGTGTTAAGTTCTTAACACTCACAGTATAGGGATAATAAAGTGGGTTCAAATTATAATCCATGGAAATAAGTAACAACATAATTATCGGTTTATTTGGTAGAAAAGGAAGTAACAAGAATACTCCAGTGTATTATTATTATTGTCATATCTTCTTTCTGCAGATTCATTAAAGGACCTGAAGCATTGAATTTTTAATCAAGTTTGATAAGATGTGACATGATGGCGAGGATGAATATGGCAAAAAAATTACTTACAAGGTGTGGGAAATCCTCTCCCCTTGTCTACCTTTAGGGACTGAATTCAGTTTGGTTCAAAGTTTATCTAGTTTACGGGTTACTTGCATATGTTCAATTCAATCCTGCAAAAACTCTATACTCCATATGTTCAATCCTAGGCATGAAGCATGAATGTTAAGATGTCCAACATTAGCTACAAAAATGGCCAGGGTCCAAAGCCCTATTCCTGGAAGGCTTGGGCAATCCACCCTCCCAGAGCTAACTTTGGAATTAAGGATTTAAGATAGGCCCATTCTATTTATAATAGGGATATCATCTCAAGCATTATCATAATACAATCTAATTGAGATGTAGGAAATAGAAACCGTGAATGTAACAACAGCAATAGATTCAAACAAAGGAACTAAACAACGGAGCATCCTGGAAAAAACTAACATTTGAAGAGTGATTATCACAACCAACTAGTTTATCATATCATCCATCTAATCATAAACAGTCATCACTAATCAACAAGTGGACAACAAAAGCATTAAAACTTCCCCAATTGTTCAAGAATAAACTCTTTAAATACAATGTTCATTATTTCAGTGAAAAGCCAAATCCACACATGGCTAGGTTTCATTCTTTGCACATATGGGAAATGTAAGCAGTAAATAACTTGACCTCTCAAATTCAGATAGTATTCTAAAGATTATCTCAATAGTCATCACTTCATTGATCTGTTACCTTGCGGACAACTTTTGCAGCAGCAGCAACACCTTTATCGATAAAGTAGCCCAAAAAAATTGGATCAGCAACTCGAACCTGTTTCACAAGTCCTTATCAGTATGTCTTTAAATGAGAAGTGATAACTGACCAGGAAAACCGGTTAATGAAAGAGATAAAAATAGGTACAAAAAAATTTACCAGTGCATTATCAACTCCGTAGCAATCAATATACTTAATTCCTTTTGAGGCCATGTCCTCCAATAATTTGGTAGATTTCAGAGCTGAACAGAAAAAGAAAAACAATATAAAAAATTCAGTCCATGTAAGCCTTACAGACTTATTATGAAAAAATAACTCGTGTATATAAACCCCAGGTACCTGAATACACTCCACCATTCCCGTCAGGAGCCTTTGCTACCTGGCTTTAGAAGTTTCAAATATTAATCACCAGACAATTCAAAATAGGATCATAAAACCAAAGGTACTAGAGTTAAAACTTAGCTGGATAACTAAAACAAAACCAAAAATTCTGAATAAAGAATCATCTCTTCAACTTCTAATTCCCTAATTAGATACATTTATATTTCACAGGACCTAAATGAATTGAGGAAAGGAGGGTTAGAAAATCAAGGTTTTTTTCATAGTTTTTAGTCTCCAATTACTTCTGTTACTTAAATGACTTAATCATTGGCATATGCTCAAATTTAAAAATGCCATGTCATAAGGATTAAGGAACCCGGTATACTCCATAATCATTTCAACATATTGGTGAATAAATCTTTCTATCCAACTAGAATCCTCAATTTTAAGTAGTCCTGGTTGTGTAAAACCTGATATTTACACAATCCAGTCAAAATGAAAACTCAACTCTCACATTCACAAAAATGTGTTCTTATTTCTCGTGAATAGTGAGAAAAGAAGGCAATCAATACCAATGTTAAATTATAAACACACTTAAAGGAGGAGCAGAAGAAAATTAGACACAATTGTTTATTGTTAATTAATAACCAGAAAATCTTTGGAAAGCATTTAAAAACATCTCACGGTGGGCTTGCTTGGAAGATACAGACTCAACCAGGGCGACACCTAAAGCAGTAATGAATTCATTATTACTATCACCTACCTAACTAACCAACCATAAGCTTTTTAGTTAAGCATAATTTGTGGCGTGTTCTCTTATTTTCACAAGCTCCTTGGAGAGTGTACTTTTACAGGACACTTCATCTTGAACTAGGCACTCACTGATATGCAGCAGTAGCCAAATTCAAATTTTGAAATACTCAGAGATTCACACAGTTGCTCCAATTTATGGCATAATAACATGATCAAATAAATAAACTATTAATCAGCAATAATAGGTTGAATGGTAAATTCTCGCTACCTCATTTTTCTATGTTGTGGTTAACATCAATTTAAGAAAGAAAAAAATGAGAGGAAAACATATTTAAAGCCCAGTAAAAGAATGAGAGCATACCCTGTATGGAGTCTCCATAATAAATCTGCCATCCTTGGAAACACAAGGGATTGTTCCTTGTTGGAAAAAGGTAACCTATACCAAAGAGGTGAGTTCGTCTAGTAAGTAAACGATGGTAAAACAAGTACTAATATAGTGCCAGAAAAAGCTTCAGCCATCTTACCTGTTCAGCCTCAAGACCGAAATATTTGTGACTTTCAAAGAATTTGCGTGTTGCCTCATCAGTGAATGGACTAGTCATTATGTACCAGTGTATTTGCGCGGAAGAAGCTGAATCTGCAATGCATAAACCGATGAGAATGTAACAAATGCAAGAAAAAACTGAAGCAAGACAAGTGGAACTTACTCTCATTTGTAGCTTGAGCCGCTAGTCTTTGGACACACAGAATCCTCTCAGCTTGAAGCTGAAAAAGTGATTTTCCAGATGGAAGTCCAATATCTAAAGTATAACATACTCGTTAGAGATATGATTTAATTATGTTAAGAGATATGATTCAAATATTACATTAAATACAGAAAGGCTTATAAAAATTTCACAAAAACGCAGACTGCTGCTACTTTGACGAAATTTAGGTGTAAAACTTGGAAGAAATCTCAAGAGAAAAGGGTATGGGAATTCAAGCAGATAGGAAATGCACTTAGTATTCATATCTACACCCTGTAAAAATTTTAGCGATCCCTGAATCAGAAATTATCAGCTACCTTTTATTTTTACATGCAATAATCAAACTTGTATGCCATAAAAGCTCAACATTCAACAACCACCTTTCTGCTCTCTATTGCGAGTCTTATTTTGCTTTCTTTCTTCCTAACCATAAGAACTTTAACTAAAGAATCTATATATAAATAGAAGCTTCCTGATTTTCATTTGGACCAAAGAAATTTGTAATCTTCTTAAAACTTATTTGCCTGAAATAAGCATCTTCTATTGGTTCTAATTACTAATTATAATAATTTTACCTTGAAGTAGAAGAGAAGTGAGTACGTCAATACATAGTGTGTAAATTATAAACATCATTAAAATCCACGATAAATGAAAAAGGATCTGGATGGAAAAAAAAATAGCAGGGAACAAATGGGCATCCCAAGCAAATGATGAATACAACGTGTAATGATAACTTTATGTACCCTGTTAACTGTTTAAGCTAACAATAATGATTTTAACATTTCGTGGAATTTTATAAATTTCCCAGTTACATAAGGAAGAGAAAAGGAACATGAGAGGGAGGGGAACAAGGGAAGTTGTTATGAGAAGGGCTGAGAGATAGAATGGGGTGAGTTGGAAAATTTATAGAGGGATGAGAAGAGAGATAACGGACGAGAGAGAATATATAATGGGGAAATTCAGTCCCTGCAGCTTGGACTCAGCTCTAGAAATTGAGAGCTTTCTTATATTTCTTATAATTTTTGGTACTTGTATTCCCCACTTTTATCCAAAAGATATCTACTGTTTGTGTGGAATCTTTTTTACGTACATTAAAGAAGCATTTCAGAAGTATTATGTCTCTGTTTCTAGAAAATTAGTCCAATATGCCCACTAAAGAAACTTTAGCTTCAATAATTTGCTTTCAGTATCAAGGGAGAATACTCACTGAAACATCCTTTTGGATCTGAACTTCCAAGTCGAGTACCCTGCATTTAAAGTTTTTGGACATTCGTAAGTCAGCCAAACAGATAGTCAACTAGAAACATAACAGTTAAGAATGAAGACTGAATGCTACACAAAAAATGGTCCAGGTGCTTCAGTTCCACTAAGAATGTAACAGTGATACGTAACTAATATTCTGGGGCTAAAGACAGTAAGCATCAAAATAAATCAAGGAAGACGATTCTTTCCTCCAGCTGCTTTTTGTAAGAGATTTGTTTCATGCATCCATGTCATTTGTAGTAAGCAGTAACATATTTCATGATACTAGTAAATATTTATAATCCCATTTTCTCCAGACTTACTATAGGTGCTTGTGATTCACAGCATACGTCCAGTGTAAAAATTACCAAGAATTTGATTGGATTATAGAAAAGCATAAGATAATTCGTCAGGCTAATATTTCGTGACAACATGCTGCAATAAGTATTGAGAAAAAAAAAAACAAGCAAATCCATAGTATCCAAAATTTGATATGGACTAAGAATTGGATCAGCATTGACCTCTAATACAAATGCATAATCATCTGCAAAAATTAGTCACATTTTTATAACTAAATATAACACTTAGTTCGTGATATGATACTACACTCACTCTCATGGTTTTCCTTTGCCAAGGGGAGACTTCTTAATTTATCGAAAAGGAAAGGCAAAAGACATCTATCTAGATATGTTTTAATTGATATAATTAATATATGTTTTAGAAGGTCCTTGCAACCATTTAAAGAAGACCGGGTAACTTGACAAGGAGAATTTCGAATTATTACCGAACGATGTAGGAATTTTACAGATGGAGAATGGCGTGATTTAAGTAGTTAAACACGTTATAACAACAGCTATAATCCATATTGATGTGCCAGCATTTCTCAGTTTGATATAATAATAAAAGAACTAAAAGAATATTAAAATTCAAATATGATGAATTCTGAGTCATTTCATATCTCCCCTGTCTATTTTTGTGTTCAAAGTGGATTTTAGTTTTTCTTCTATTTAGTAGTGTGCAACTTTTTAATGACCACTAACTTGAATTTAGGAATTAGAAATGGGTCATGCTAATAAGTAACCTATCTTCCCAAGAGGGTTATTAAGGGCTATAAGAGGATATAAAAAGCAAAGCTCTAGGTGCCTCTATTTTGAGCCAAAACCACTTTCTTAATCTAAGAAAGAAGACAGGGATACTACAGATACAAGCAGCCATGATGCCTTTATTGTTTAGACGAAAAACAATGCCAACAAGAAGCGAAAAAAGTGTTTTTCATATTTGCAAGTACAAGTGTTTTTTCAAGCCTTCAAGTTATATGATCGGTTATATATTAATAAATAAAAAAAGCCATTTCAACACATTCTTTTTAACACATAATTATTGAATTTATTTCATGTGATTATCATTAAATTAAAAAATCAGCCTCTTTTTAACGGAACCCACGCAGAATTCATCAAATAATAGTGTGTTGAAAATAATGTTTCGTGTACTTCTTAAAAAAAAAGTAGTCATACACATCACGATGGAGAAAAGATGGTATTATCTTAACTAGTAAGTATCGCATACACTATAACAGTAAACAAAAACTAAATAATAACTTGCAGAAAGCTAGGAACTGTTGTATTGGAGTGTATCATTCCAGTGCATGAGTAGGAGTGTACCATTCCAGTGCATGAGTATTTACATTATAAATACCACTACTTCAAAAAAGGAAATAAATATTGGAGTGTGTCATTCCAGTGAGTAACAGTTAATGGGTAAAAAAACATGTACACTAAAAGTTGTTAGTCTTAATCTTTTTACACTATAATAGATAATACTTCAAAAATAATTTAATTAATAAATTTATTCTAATGATAATAATAAATTAAAATATGAAGTATAAATATTTATAAACTTTAATTTTAAAAATCATCGATATATTATATTTTAATGATGACTAACAAATACTTTATTATATTTAATGTTGATTGCAAAAATAAATATTTACTAAAGAAATTATGAAAAGATAAATTAAATTATAATTAAATAATTAATAAAAAATAATAATGATTAGATGAAATTTAATATGAGACAATGTTTCATGAAAAAAATTAAGAAAACGTGAATAATTTTCAAGAGGCATGTTACCGCATAAAAAAAGATACATGATTTCACTTTATAACAAAAAAAAATGAGGCATCACATTTAATACATAGGCATATATAAATAATAATAACTCACGCAAGACTAACAATTGATAATAATAAGATTAGCATTTAGAAATTCCATTAACTATTTCAGCTGAGACTACGCCACAGATAAACATATTGAAAATATTAAGGAATTGATTTTCTTTTTGAAAAAGGGAAAAACATTACAAATTACAGAGTTTTAATAAGCGGTAATTAAAATCATGTTAAGTATCATGTTTTAATGTTGATGCTATTTATTCATATGTACTCCTTTGCTTTTTTGGTGGAATCGGATGAGAGAGAGAGAGAGAGAGAGAGAGAGACACGAGGGCAACCCCGTAACAGAAAGCAACTTTATTGCACTAAATGATTACAATAAAACAGGTTAAAGCCACTGCTTTTTATGCTCCTAAGAAATCAATTACCTATTATTTTAAGTGAAAAACAAAAGAGATTATCATAGTTGTAGCATACCATAACACATCGAAGCAGATTACTAAAGCTAAAAAGAATAAATAAAAGAGCATCCGCTCTCACACAGCCACACCTTTGCAGCTAATGATGTTACTTTTTAGGGACAATCAAAAGGAATGACCCTAAGTTCTACTTTGTCTCTAACGGAGAAGGTTCCCAAAAAGGGTAGGCATAATAACAAAATAATGCTGATAGAAATACAGAGAAATGATACTGAGTGCCGATCATACACATACTACTTCCTCCAATCCTAAGATTCTTTTAACTAAATCACACTTTAAAAAACTTAATTAGATTAATAGTAAACTATAAATTTACCGGTTCCTATTATTATTTTAAAGTTATTTTTTGCATATTTAAAATGAAAATATCTGTTAGAGACATTAATATTCATAAACCTTTGTATTCTCAAATCATAAGAGAGAAATCTTTTATAATTTATTTCAAATATTTAACTAAAGATATTTTTAAAAAAAATAATCAATATTCCATTCAATTACAAAAAAATCTTATATAAAAACGCAAACAATTTTCTAAAAGAGTCTTAGAAATAAAAATAGGATAGGAGGTAGTATCATTTTTTGATGATTATCTATAGTATCATGATCATCATATCAATAATGCACCCAGTGTAATAAAGTTAGCATAAAACATAATTAGAACACACCAACGCAAGTATTCAAAGATTCTAAATATATACATAACTAGCACCAACTGGAATCAAACAATACTCAAATAACACATCATTCATTATCTTCCAATCACTACAAATGTTAACAAAAAACATGTGCATATGATCATCCAAAACAGATTCAAATATACCTGGCCACCAGATAAAAGCAACACAGCTAACTTGCCATCTGAAATAGCCTTCAACCCCATTTTCCACCATCTCTCACGATCCTCCTGGCTTCTCTCCTCCACTGTAGACACACTGCTCTCGGGCACAGGCTCAATGGCCGCCGACGGCAGTCCTAGCAAGCAATCACAATTCAGCCACACGCGGCAAACACACAATCAATGACTAACAAGCATGCACATGAAGAGAAGAAATCGATTCGATTAATTAACAAGGACGCAATCACTAATTAACATCCAAACCTTGAGATTGCAGTGAGCATCGAATAATCCGGTCAATTCGCGAAAGATCTAAACTCTGCAACACGGAACACATTAATTAAACAAAACAAAATAAACAAAATGATCCGGAAACGAGAAATGCGACGAAGTCCAGTCGCGAATCTAAACCTCGGAATTCTAATCGGAGGAGAATTTCGCGGCGGAGAAGAAGAGAAGGAATCGGATCGGGAGGAAAAACTAAATTACCTCAATGTCCTTGACGAGAAGGTCGCGTTCCTCGGGGGAGAGCTCATACCAGAGCGCGAAAGCGTCTTCCTGACCGAAGTCTTTGAGTCTCTCGAGAAGAGCTTGCGGCGGCGAAGAAACGACGCCGTTGCCTTCGAATCCCACCGACGATGGTTCTCTCATCTCTCACTCTCTCTCTCTCTCTCTCACACACACACACACCCTATCTTTCTCTCTCTTGGATTTGGATTCAGATCTCGAATTGTGAAGAGAGCGAGTGAGTGAGGTTGAGTGTTGGTGTTATGTATAGTTGGTTTGTTATGGAGACAGGGGAACAGTGGCGAGGAAGACAAGAATCAAATCGGTAACCACCCTCCTTCAGTCACTCTCACAATTACCTAAATACCCCTCTCTCTTTCACATCTGGATTATGCTGCCGTCATTATCAAATTCCCTTTAATAATTTCACCAAACCATAAAATAAAATAAAATAAAATAAAAGCTTGGACAAATTTGTTACCTTCAAATTATTTGCCATTGCATCTAATAACATTTAATTATTTTATCACATCTCAATCATTGATATAATACACTGATAAGGTAATTTTATTTTGCATGTTCGTGCAGATTCACATCATTAATAATTATTAATATGTATACAACTTTCTCAGTCTTACCATTTTATTAACTTTGTTGTTCTCATATTCATGAAGACCAATAGTACCTATCTTGCATATTCTTTTTTGGGGGTGTGTTATAGTAGACTCTCATAACTACCAAATAATCATTTCATTAAGCAGGTTGAAGTCAGGAACAGTGACCCAATGGAAGTACCCACCACACCAACACACTATCGAGAAGGACACATTTTATTTGTTACGAATAAGATTGTTTGAGAAGAACTAAAGTTGATAATTTTTCTTTAAGCAAACACATTGTAATGATTTAATTCTGACAGATTACCATAATTACACGCCCAACCGACCCTAGCATATTAGTATGGAAAGCAATGGCTTCGAGTTAGGCAAAAGCATATGTCAAATTTATGTATACGGATATGCTCCTGATTCTATCAATATCATAAACATATACTGTCATGCCATGGCCCGCTGATGTGAAATTCCGATTAGCCCCTCCCCCCTCATTCTCCTATCATTGCACTTTTTCGTTTTTTTCGTATGCACACGTAGAATGTTAGTCTCCGCTGAACCAAAATTCTCATTAAAAAAAACATTTTTTGCACTAGAAATTTACACCTACCATAACTAGATCAGGGTATTTTGAAAAAGTTTAAGAATTATTCAAATTGGTGATCTGTATTATTTTTTTGTTAATATGAGTTTTTTTACATGTCTCTCGCATAACTTATGGATTAATAGAGTTTTAGTTATGGTTTTCATGAGTTACTTATAATTCTTAACATTAAATCATATTCGATAAAAAAAAGTTAATATTATTTGATATAGTGCATATATAGATAACATCGAACACAATTCGTATATACATGTATAGCTAAGTATAAGCATAGAGTTTAGTTAAACTCCGTTTGGAAACCTGTTGTTCCACCAGTACCTCTAAAAGTACGTTTGACTCAAGAGTAATAAGGGAATTACTTTTATGAACACAGGTTCAAACCCATTCAATAGACATCCAAGTATTTAGATAGTCAAGAATTCGTGTAAGCTGTGTGGGCTTTACGAAATTAAGTTGGTTTTGAACGTAACCTTTTTCAATCCATGTAACTACTATTAGCAGTGTTAGTTCAATGTGTGTATTTGGATTATAGATAAAATAGTTAATTTGAGTTAACTTAATTTTTTAAATTTAAATTTAATTAAAAATTAGTTAAACTAATTTGATTCTTTTTTAGATACTTTTATCCAAAAATATTTTTAATAAAAAATTATTTAAATAATAATAATTAAAATAACTTTCAAATGGTTAATTATTAAAATGGATAAAATTTTATTATATAATATTAATATTATTTATTTTATTATTTTTAAAATATATTTAAAGTAATATTATTAATAAAAAATATGATAATATTATAAGTTAAATTATAAATATATAAAAATATTTTGATAATAATAATTAAAAATAATAAATTTTAAAATTATTATTATACTTAAATTTATGGATCTTAAATAATAATAAATAGAAGGATAAATTAGAAAATTATTATTGAAATTAATAATTTTAACTTAAAAAATATAAAAAAAATGATTAATATTTAAAAGTAACACATTTTTTATTTTAGGTGATACTAATGTTTGAGAAAAAAAATATTTATTTAGTACAATGAAAAAATATACAGTAAAAAATAATAGCACGGTATTTCATAACTATAAACCTCAATTAAAATATGTAAATTATCAATCCAAACATACTATTTCAGGTCTTTTTAATGAAAATATAAATTAATATTTGATTATTTTGTTAATGAGTTTAATACTTAATTGATATTTTAGTAAAGACTCTGAACATTCTTTATCAAAATATCCCACTCCAAGTGATATACCTATCATAACTGATAATTACTCTTTTTCAAATAAATCTACTGCATATGTAGAATTTCATCTTATGATGACATAATAAGCTGGAAACTTGAAACCACTCCTTATAAGTTTATTAATGGAGTTTAGACTCAAAACCTCCATATTATATTGGTGAATATAACAGTTAAACTATAGACCTTAATATATTATTTATAATACCTCATTCCCTTTCTCTCTCTCTATTTTTATATTTATATATAATATATATGACCATGTTACTTATTTATTTTATTTAATGTAATCTCTATTAGTAAAAGTTGCAATTAAATTTCTTAATTTTTAAAAAAATTATATAATCATTTCAAATTTTCAATAAAATCTTTCAATTTTCAAAAATATAATAGTGTTTCTTTAGTTGATATTAATATAGTTTTATAAATTGTCAATATACATTGTTTATAAATTATACTATAGACAAATTAAAATCATCAATATTTTTTATTAATTAATTAATTGGATGAAAAGTAGTCTTATTATTGTTTAAAAAATTGAAGAATTTTATTAAACCTTTTATTAACAGTAAGATCAAATTGAATAAAATAAATAAATAATGAGACTAAAAGGGTAATTAAGTTCTTATATTATATTTTTATACGTAATATTACAAATTAATGAGTATATTAAAGATGCAATTTAATTTGGTTTAGTTTAATTTTAACTATGGAAAGGGAAAATCAAACCAAATCACTACAAATATATTTTTTAAAACTTTTTTATAAGTTTGATTTTTTTTCCTTTTGAACATAGTTTTCTATTTTAAGAAGAAATTGTAAATCTACCAAGTAATTGATGTACTGATGTTTTTTTGAAGGAACAATATTAGGTATCATAATACAGAAAAAATAAAAGATCTATTTTATATTTAAATTATATAAAATAAAGGTATATATAAAATAATAAGATTAATTTCTCACGAAAACTCTATATTAATCCATATCAACTCTAATTTTTATTATCAACTACTTTGATTTGTAGAATAAAATTAGAAATAATATACTAAAATATATTTTGTGTTTATCATCTACGAGGAAAAGAACATATGAGAGTATATTTTAATGTGCAATCCTAAGACCACTTTTATAGTCTTTTGCATGTAACAAAAACTAAGACTACTTTTATAGTAACATCTTTTATTATTACTAAACACGATCAAATATGTTTAATTAAATAATGTATTTAATTTTTCTCTCAACTTAAGAACTGCCAAATAAAATTAAATATCTTTCAATCACTTAATATATTTGATTTTTACTCTTAACTTAAAAAAAATCACCAAATATTTCAATATATTGCTTATAATTTCGATGTTAACTAATATTTCGCATAAAATTAATTTAATTATTTTAACAAAGATGAGAAGACTTTATAATGTGTAACTCCTTAACTTCAAAAGTAAACCATCAATCGAGATTATATCTAGTAATACTTTTTAATTGGATAAATCAATTTTAAAATATAATAAAACTGTCCAATTCTAATAAGTTAATTTATTATAAATAATTAAATATTTTTTCATTACTTAGAGTTTATAAATCTCTTTTAAATAATCATTTACCTAGTAAACTTTCAATTATACCAAATATTCATTCACCTAACACACTGAGTGTTTGAAATTAAAATGTAACAAATAACTTATTAACATAATAATCTTAACTAAAAGAAAATACTTTTTTTAATAAGAATTTTCTATTAACAAACTAAAATAATATTAATTATTAAAAATATCTTTTAAATCAGTTCAATAACCATATTCTCATATATATTATTTATGTATATAATTTAATAAATAAAATTTATTAGTATTGATCTCATAAATACTATTAAATATACATTGATCCGGATTATTAATATATTATATTCATAATAATTCTGTGACAAATTTAAATTATAATTAAGAGACTTTTTTATTATAATAATCCTTATTATAATAAAAAACTTTATTAAAATATCTACTATACCTTCTAATATATATATATATATATAATAGAAAAATACTTTAATTTTAGAAAATAAAATTGAATAATTGAACATTGGGACACATATTTATTCCAACATACACTGTTGCTCACCTTTTTCACTTTCTGACAAGCTTGCACACCTGGCGTCACTAACGTGTCAAAGCTGCATACTGCTATCTCTCCTCCCCGAAAACCGACTTTGCAGTCACCGATCCATTACCCTTCATTTTCATCATTCCTCTTGCCCTAATCCATTCATGTGTATCACTTGCATTGATCTCCATTGAAACCTCTAAGTCGAGGCTGAGGGATTAGCAATCATTCTCCAACATTTCCACTCAAAAACAAGCATAACAGATTTGAAATTTCATCTTCATACGCTTATTTTTCTTTTTCCCAAAAACTTTCAAAAGAATATTTCACGATACTGTATTTAATAAAAATATTGGAAACATAAACAGCACTAAATTGTTTACCTAAATAGTTTATACTGTCCCTGGAATAAATAATAAGCCTTTCAGGCCATATTCAAGAGTTGGTATTTGCATGCTTCTGAGTTCATATTTGATGCAAAACAAACTCAGATTTTGATACAAAAGGCCTCTGTTTGCCATACTTTCCCTATTATCCTGATATTCGCTAAATTTTGGGTACTTTTGAATCAATATGCATTGAAATTATATCACCTTTCACAAAGTAAATCTAGAAGAATTAATATCAAACAAGTTTAAGCGAAGATTTCAGTTCATTAATAGAAAATTAGAGAGAAAGAGAAGTATATGGAAGGAAAAGACAATAGCAGCTGCAAAAACCACAGCAGAAATCTGCCACAAAGAGGGAATGAGGGGATTTCCAATCAATTATTTCACTTCATCAGATCACGAAGGAAACATAGCACAATTGAGGAGAAGGTCTTATTGATGAGCCGACAACAAAGTAAGCAAGCTCAGTTGTAGAGTCGTTCTCTTAATGGAAATCACAAGGACGATGCTTTCTCATTGAGTGCTTCTTTAACTGCTCTCAGGAGCGATGGCATTAATTTCTGGTTTGTAACAATAATACCAGAAACAACATCGAGAAACTTTCCTTTTGAAAAGTCCAAAGGATTCCCCGCAGCATCCGTGACGATACCTCCAGCTTCTACAAAAGTCCAATTGCATTTATAGAAGATTAGAAGTAGAAGACACATTCAAAATCTAACCTATGCAGGAACCTTAATATTAGTTCATTGTCAATGAAAGTCGCAACTACCGGTATGCTCCCATCTTATGGGTACACAGGTCATTCCAAAAAACAAGAGTTTTCGGTATATATAACTCATCCATGAGAGGATAATGTCATCACTGTAGTATTGAGGACTTGTGTTGTGCGGGCAAGAATATTATATCCACATAAAGAATATCAAAACCGCACTCCTCTCAACAAGCAATTATTCGGCAATCTTGTAGTAGTACCTACTGCCTTGCGACTATTTTTCTTTATTTTGCAGTTTGTTTTTCTTGTTTTCATTATATTAAAAATCTCAAATCAACTAAAGATATGATTAAATTATACATCCCCATCTTATAAATTGATTTTATAAGCTTAAGGTAAACTTAAATTTTACTGGTATTAGAATTTACTTTTAGATATGTTGTTGGACCTATTATGTTATCTATTATTCGACAGCTCACAAATATCTAGTTTTGCGTTAGAGATGTCCAATCTTCTATGCGAAAGGGTATGAAATCCTACATGTACAATCAAATTATAATATATAAGTCAGTTTTGTGATATGGAGTTGAGCTTAAAATCCACTTTCTACATGAAAACATTAAACTCATTTAAAGTTTTAACATTTTTATCATAAACCCTAAAACATATTCCAGAAACCTGTTCTATATTCTATATGTATTTGAGAGAGTCCACATCGTATAAACCTTTGACTAGGATATGGACTTCATAAACATAGACATCAAGTCAAATATTATTTGTGACCGGGCAGTTATATTATGGCCACTCGTTTTAAGCAGAGCATGTTTTACCTAGAAAAGATTGGTCAAATTGTTCATGAAAAGAAATAATTCATAACACAACGGAAAAAATAATGAAAAAGAATACCAGTCACAACAATGCTTCCAGCAGCATGATCCCATATTTTTTCACGGTATCCTTTGTGAGGGAAGCGCAAATATATAGCACCATCTCCTCTTGACAGAGCTCCATATTTTGCTTGGCTATCAATTCTGACTGGTGGTGCTTTGACACCAAGTTTCTGTTCATTAAGTAATAATGTTCAAGAATTGTGTGTAATTAAATCTAACAGAGAGATAAGAGAAAAAACTAAAAAGCAATGAAAAAGACAAATATCTTAACATTACTTCTGCAATGGAGCTAGATAAGTCATGTGATGAGTGTGCTGCTTCGAAAGATTCAAAAAAAGATGCTTCCTCCGGATTATCAATATCACAGACATGCACCTGGATGATCATTTGGACATGGAACAACAGTCAAATGACATTACCAAAAGTGACAACTAAGAAAACATTTTGTAAGCACCAACCTTAGTTTGTGTAGAACCACCCAGTGCTTGCATATATGTTCCATCACCAACTTTGGCAAAGAAGAGACAACCAACTTCATTTGAAGAATGCTGCTGATTAGAGCCAATGGATGCCAGTGGTAGATTTGGACAAGCCAAGACACCTAATACAACTTTTCCTTCATGTAGCAAACCTAATGCTATAGCATATTGATCTCCTCTTACAAACCTATTAAGTCATCTCACAAGCATGAGCTACTCAATGACACACGATCTCCATAATAGCAGAGTGATCATGCAAGTGAAACAAATGGTATAAAAGTATAGAAGTAAAATAGGAAATAATGAAAAAAAATAATTATTTAATCAAATGTTTGATTATTTTAACAATTAAAGAAAATAAAAGTATATACTAATATGCTAGTATTTTATGTTATCAAATTTTTAAGACTAAAAAAATATAGATTTAAAGTCTTCATTTAGTATGAATAGATATTCCAATTTTCATAACCCTGAAGTGTTCTAGACAAATTAAGGACTTTGCTTTAAAAAAACGTTTTCTATTTTCAATTTACGTTTTCACTTTGTTTCCTGACTTTAGAAGCCGGTACAGTACAAGAAACAGTGACAAAAGAAAAGGAAAGTAGAAAATAATAAGTTGTTTTTCCGGTTTACTTTACAAACTTTTGAAAACGGGAAGTAAAATGAAAACAAGGTGCCCTTTTTTTAAATTAAAGCGAAAAATAAAATGAAAACAGAAAACATCTTGTCAAATTAAATGGTCCTTTAGATAGTCAATTTCGCCAGGCCAGGAAATAAATAATGTCTTTGTAAAAATTAAAATCACCATTACAGCTATATGTCGGTTGGAACTTTGAAATCATAGTTGATGGATTTCAACAACTATTTTGTCCTCACTTCCTAAACAAAATAAGATGTTGAATGACAACTGCATTCTTAGATAATAATCAAGATTAATGATACTAGATAAATTCATATATTTTTTACATGAGATAGTATAAACAACTCCGTGCTACAAGAATATTACATTTTTTTAGGAAAATAAAATAATGAAACTTAGACAAACAGAAGACAAAATTCATACCAAAATGATTTTTTTTTTTTTGAAAAAAGGATACTCACCCTTTTGTACCATCTATCGGATCCAAAACCCAGTGCTGTCCAACTGAACCACCTTCAGACTTACCATTGTCAATGGCCGCAAGCACATCCTCTGTTGTTAAAGTAGAAAAGCTATTTGATCCTTCACTAGCAAGAGTATCATTGACAAGTTCTGTAATGCGCTTCAGTGTTTCCTGGCCAGTTTCCTTACGAAGATCCCCTGAATCCTGAAGTTTTAAAATTGGATTTTATACTCAAGCATAGAAATGACAGCAAAGTCTGGATATCCAAGAAACCTGTAAGAGTTTACAATTTCACCTCCTCGGCTACGATTGAAAATGGTTCAGAAGGAAGTTCTCTCTCTAGTATAAAGCTGACCAATGCCTGTGAACCTATAAACCACAACAAAGCAACACAATTTATGTGAAGTGAATAGGCACTTCATCTAAACCTCAATGAACAAGTTTAGCAACTAAAATAATATAAAACGAAAAATTATTGCTAAAATAGTAAATAACTTTCTTGTCACAAGTGGTCCATAGTATAGGCAATGAAGCACAAGCTCATAATATTATATGATCTTTCAAAAAATATGTTTCTGGAAGCAATTTAAATTGCCATAATACGAAGAAAATATGGAACATCCACTATTTTCTTGAGGCGGTGGTATATAAGGACAAGTTTTTATGTGCAAGAAATATGCCTAAGAACTTGCTGGTTAGGCTACATATAATTAGGTCCTCTTTTCCTACTTGCAAAATGAGTAATACAATATGGAGACACGTAGCAGAACAACAGATAATGTGGTAGAGACATATAAATTAGTGAGAGAAGACAGACAAAACATTTGATACAGTTGCATACTTGCCTATCATAATACAGAAGCAAATTTATACAGTGGAAGGTCTTTCCTCGTGTCTGTCCTGTAAGGACAAATGCTTTACACTAGCCAACCTTGGCTAATACATAGTAAATCATCAAACGTGATTTACAATTGGCTCATACTAGCTAATAATCACAATTTTTCAACTAAAAGAGAGTTTCAATACATGGTTTGAATCAAGTATGCTAGGATTATTAAATCAGAGGTGTAGAGCTTGTATTTGTAGCAATATTATTAAAGAACAACTCCCCTAAAGCTTAAGGCTTGCTCTCTCATAGAAGAAATGCAAAAGATTTCAAAACTACAATGATACTGTTAAAATTTGTTGGCTCATTCTTGTAAACTGAATTAGTTAGATATTAATAGGACACATCATCTATACCCATTATAAGCAAAAAATAAAATAAATTTTGAGTGTGGAAAAAACTCATAGGACAGGACTCGATTCAAGGAACAAGAATTTATTTCAGAACAACAAAGTACCTTGAAATAAAACTGATAAACTATACAACATGCACAAAATGTTGTGATCAAATCAGTAACCCTGTATTATACATCTGAAAAAACAACATTTCAAGTCCTTGTGAAGACAACTTAAAAGCGTACACCATGCCAATTGTTCGGCTTCTAATTATCTAGACATAATCCAACCGGTACAAGCACCCGTAACAACTAGTCCAAGATCATAACTTATACCCAACCAGCACTACTTCTACTCAGTCAATAATTAACAACTACACTTCTCATTTTTTCAACAATAATTCAACATTAACACATATAATCAAACACAATGCAGACAGGAGTAAGCTAACTAACCATAATCGGCCACTGTAACGGGACTTTTGTCTGACTTCGAGTGAACATCGGATTGCAGAAGAGCCTTCTGTACTTTCTGCACAAACCATGCAAAGAGGAATCAATCAGTGCCCATTGCTGTCTAAAAAATCAATAGTTGCAACAAAACGGACCATGCAACAAAAACAAAACATGCAATTGCGCAAAACTAGTCTAGAAATTGAATAAAATGCAAGAGAGGGGTTTTTGTTTTGTTTATGAAAACGGCGATGTTAGAGAGAAAACGTGAAGAGGAGGCATAAGTAAGGAAAGGGAAAGAAAATTGAGTGGAGGAATGCCTGGCAGAGACGAGCGGCGAGAGTGGCTGCTTTCTTTGCAGCTGCGAGTTCCTTCTCATAAGGCATTGAAGAAACAATGAGAGTCAGTGGCGACGAACAGCAACTCCTGGTTGACACACTGATGCCCCTTTTTCGGATTCTGGCTTCGGACAACCTCCAATCACTTCCTACTCCTACACTTATACCTCTCCCTCTCCACCAAACTCTTGCGGTGCCCATTTTCCTTTCTCTTTTTTTTTTTTCTTTTTTATTTACACCATCCCAAAATTAATTCTCAATCAATTGCTAGCGCCTTTCCCTTATTGGGAGGTGTGCCGATTTCAATATCCCACAGTTTTTTTTTTCTCATTTTTGCTTTCTACAAGACATAATTTTGTCTGACTGTGTGCCCACCCGCAATCAGCTTAAAATAATCTGGTCCACCTTGGCTACATGTGAAAAATAATATTTGTGAATTTTTTTTATAAGTACAGATATTTTTTATTTTTTTTAAAATAAAATTATTTTAAACTATAATTTAAATAAAATTTTGTAATAAAATATTATGTAAATAAATTTATATAAGTTACAATTTTTAAATATTAATTATTTAATTTAATTTTATAGATATAAATAAAAATATATATGAAAAAATAAATTTTAAAATATTAATATTTTTAATAATTTTATTTTAATTTTAATTTTTATAAAATATTAAAATAAAATTTATTGAATATAATAGATACCACATATAAGCCATCATAATATTTATACATGTTTCATTAAAAAAATAAATAATTAAAATATTCGAATTCCTAGATATTTATATTTATTTAATACTTGTTATAAATTTTAAGTATAAATATATGTTCATGTTGATTTTTTTTGTCATTCAAAATATGAGTGACATGTTTTCTCATATATTTTAACTATTTTTATTTTATTATTATATCATTAATTATTTATTTATTTTTAATAAAATAATAATTTAAAATTAAAATATAATACATTTTTAATAAAATAGTATATTATTAATAATTAAAAATATGAAATTTTAAATTTTAAACTTTGTTGAATGAAAATATTATAAAAATATCATAACAACAAACAAAATAATAAAATAATAAATATTTAAAATTAAAATTTATTTAAAAATAGAATTATGTTATTCTATTAAACCATTAAAATTAATTTATTATTATATGTTATGCCGAAGAATTAATAAATATTAATTATTTTACATCAATAATTAATATATTTTATCATCCCTTAATATAATACCATATAAGAACATATAAAATAAGATACATTAATTATTTATTAATATATAAAATTATATGTAATTAATATTTTTATTTTTTTATTATTTTTCTATTCTAATTAAAATTTACTATTATTATCTTATCTTTTATATTTAATTTATTATTTATTTATTTATTTATTTTCTTCCACATAATAAATAATGATAAAATAGTTTTGATAGTATAATAAAATAATAACAATTTTATTAACTTGAATATATTCTTATTAATATAAAACTTTAAATCATTTATTTATATTAAAATTTTAAATTATGAGTAATATATTATTTTATTTTAAAATTATTTTATTAATTATTATTTTAAAATTGTTATTTCATTAATAATTTATTGTTTTATTAAAATATATACATAATTATAAAAGTAATAAAAAAATTAAGATAAAAAATAATTAATTATATTTAATAAAATAAAAAATAATTAATACACTTTATCATAAATAACACATGTTATGTAAACCGTTTTATCATTTATCTTTTAACATATTAACTGATACATAATTGTGATATTAGATTTTATAGATAGATATAAAAAAATTTAAAGCATTTGTAGTATTTGAATTAAAAATTTTAAAACATTTATTGATTTAGAATTAAAAACGTTTAACAATTTATTAATTTATAATTAAAAAATTTAAAGCATTTATTGTTTTAGAATTAAAAAATTTAGAGTATTTATTAACATTAAAAATACTTATTAGCTATTCAACCAAATACCTCAATATAAATAAAATTAACTATTTGAGAAAATTTAATATTTTTATAGTAAAAATATATTTTCAAAATTACTCTCGATTATATTTATAAGAAATGATAAAGATGAGGATAATTTTAAAATATTAACATTAAATAGTGTATTTTCTGACTCATTCTTGAAACATTAATTAAAAATATTTGAAATAAAAAAATATCTTTCAAAAATTTTATAACAGAAAAATTAATATATAATATATATGTATTTGGGTGTAAAAAGTAAAGTATATTTATTGTGGTTTATGTTTTTCCAATAAATATATATTCCTAAATTTTTTTATTCATAGAAGATAATTCTACTCAAACTGAGTATAGAAACTTGTATAAATTTTTTTAACAATCTATTTCAATAATTATATGTTTTGGTTTAGAAAGTGTTTGATTTTATTTACAAAGCCTTAAACATAAATTTTATTGTTCATCTGATATGTAAGTGTTTGAATAAATGTTTATTGTTTGTTTACAAAGCCTTTGAACATAAGAACATGAAGAAGTTTTTGGAGGAAGGATATGATAGTTTTTTTTCATTACTTGACGATGGTTTTTCTTACTAGAGGTGAAGATTGTAGGATCTTTGTTTGGCAAGGTTTTCAAATCTAAGAGGAAAAACAAAGTATGTTGTATTGTGTTTTTATTTAATTTTTTTAAATCCAGGAAGATATATCATCTTATGTTTCTAAGGTTGTGTAAGTTATTGGAATCACCATCTAAACATTTAATCAGGAAGTACATGATATCATTATTTAGCATAGCTATCAAATACATGGTATTTTAACTAACATAAATATCATAATTGTGAATTGATAACAAAGTTAAAAAAAATGCAAAAAATATACAAAACTTTATATTTATTCCTCTCTATTTGAGATTATCTTTAATTTTATTTTTATAAATAATGTCAAATTTTCCTGTAGACCAATAAATATAAGGGTTATTTTTCTATCACTTCTAACTACAATTTTTTAAATTTTTAAACACTAATCTCTAAGTTCAAGCTTCTTTTTAGTATATAATATGACCTCTCATGCTTTAAAGCATATTTGATATGATATCATAATTATGTATTTAAATAAAAAATGTATATAAGAAAATGCTTATAGTAGATCGATTAAGTATGAAACAAGTATATATGTTCATAACATGTATAATTCATAAGAATATATTATAAACGGTCACATTATAAGATATAAATAAACAAACAAATTCTAATGGTTTGATAAAGCATTAAAAAAATTTATTTTAAACACACAAAACCTTTTTACAATGGACTTATAAAATATACTATTGTAAAAGTAACATAAATATGTAACAAATGCTTTGTATAAAAATTACCTCCTTTAATCTTTCTCTTGAATTATGTTCATATTTGTTTTCATATTGTAAATTCGTATTAGAATAAGGTCATAAGTTTAATTTGTAACACGATAATGGTTGGATGTGAGATGGTTGCAAATTGTATTAATGGTCTTGTAGTGTAAATTAGCTGGTCAAGTAATAATCAAATTGTAGCGTTAAGATTATTATGCTCTTAAGTAGAAATAATCATATTAGAACTATCAATTATAATTTTTTATATGATAAGCTTTTGATTCAACAATTAGTATTAGAGCAAAAAACATTAGTTTGATTTTTAGTGGGATAATTGTTAAGGAAGACATTATGTAAGTTGCATCAACTTTCTTGCAAGATGAGTTGCACATAATCCAACCTCACCATTTATAGGTGTAGAGAAGAGGATTTTAAATCTCTATATTGATGATAAAGATCAACTTTCCAATTAAATATGCACCATTATGAAAACCTTAGACAAGTATATCAAATTGTACAAGTAGTAAAATAGTAAGGTTGAGTATCGTTTTCCTATGACTTTTGAACGTATTTAGACAATTTGAGTTGTTACTAATTTAGACAAATTCATGAAAAACAATATTTCAATAAAATTTAAAGGAAGAAGATAATTCTAAGTGACTTCAAAACAATGCATCGAAAACAAATAAACTCTAAATTATTTTGCTTAGTCAAAGATAAAAGGTTCATCGGGGTTACATCTCATGAACATCTCTGTATGCAATTTTCTCCTAACAACATTTCTCTAACATTACTCCAGCATATGGGTAAAACCAAAGATATATTCTTAACTCTAAGGCATGAAATGCACTTATGTGTGTTATAATTAAAAGACTAAGTTTAAGAGAGTGTTTAATTGAACTTTACACAATTTTTGAAAGAAAACAATGATTTTTTTACTTACTCTTTGAATAAGCTATAAGTACCACGATAATGATATGCAAAGTTAATCAAACCAAAAAATTTTCAAGACAAGAAACAACTTATCAATTAAGAAGGCAAGGGAAGAGAGAGAAGAACACCAAATTTATACTGATTCACTCTATAAGCAGAGTTATATCCAATTGCTCAACTACACCACCGAAGCCAATGCACTCTATCTTTCAAATTTTTCAAACACACAACCAAGAAGAAAGAAAAATAACCAAAGGACACAAGTCTTGAATCCTACAATACTTGATTCAATCTCTTTAACACCCTATCATAAGAGAAAATTGGAAACCATATCCAAGTGTATACTCATACCACAAGCAAGACAATTACTAGAAAAAATTCATCTAGAGAAAATTAGGCACAACAAAAATGATAAAAACTCAGGTGAAGAACTAAAGCCTCTTCTTGTGCCAATGTATTGAGTAGACTTTGATAGCTCATAATTGTTGTTATATCTTCAACTTTGATCTTCAAGTTTTCTTATAACTTTCGCAAATTCGAACATTGCTTTAAGTCTTAATCATTTTTTTGAAATGTCCTTGATTGGTGTTTTGCACTATCAGAGTTGATATCTTTCATATCATTTTCCATAGTGAAAGTCTTAGCCTTTTGTATCGTTGGATGCTCAAAAAGGAAAGACTTAACTAATTAGATACTAGTTATTCTTAACTAACTATACCACTAATCCCATTTTTTGTCTAACAACTAAGTAGGAAACACTTAAGGTTAAAACAAGCTAGATTGGAACCAATGGAATGAAGAAGCAAGGTTAAACTTGGAATTTCCAAAAGATTATCTGCGTTAGATGCCACCTGAACTAAGCCCAACACGAAGAAGGAGGAAATTTTTTCATCAAGGTCGGGTGCTAACTATCTCAAGCCAGACGCTAGTTTATAGAGTTGACCTGCGTTGGACACCATGCTAATGGGGTTGGGCGCCAATTGGGCTGAGAGCAACATTTGTTGTTTTTCATGCTTGTGTCGGGTGTGAAGGGGATGGCATTGGGCGCCACTTTGCTCACATGACACTTTTGGCTTATTTCTTCGAGAATGGGAGATTCTTAGTAGGGATAGCTCGAGAGAGAACATTTGGAAACTTTTGGGGTGCTATGGCTTCCTTGAATATCTCCTTCCTCCTCTTGAGTTATCAATCTTCTTCCATAGCTCATTTTTTTTTTGTGCTCTTCATGACTATGAAGAGCTAAACCCATTTTGTTGGAATTAGATGTAATCAATTAAACTCGCAAGCAATATCGTTGTTTATATATATATATATACATGTATGTATATATATATATGTGTGTGTGTGTCTTTCCATTCAATATTAGTATTTTTGTTTCCATGCTTGATGCTTCTTGTGGTTTGATCATCCATAGCTTGATATTTGATTCATTGGGTATTGGGAAATATATTTTGTAATGTAAAATTGGAGCAAAATGCATAATGAAGTTTGTATTTAGGAATGGAGTTTGATTCATTAGTTGTCTTAAATCCTTGTTGCGATTACAAGTTTGCTTATTAGGGGATAAGAGAATTGACTCTTAATGAGGAAACTTAGGCTCATTCCACTAAGGGATTAGAGTTTGAGTAAACTAATGGGGTGACTTTGACACTAAATTGGAAAGAAGTTAAGTGATTATATGCATGAAAGTGAGGTTTTGTAAAGTCTAACCCTAACAATAATATTCTATATCATTTCTTATCTTTACCGCCTTGTAAGTGTTTGATAAAATACCAAAAAACATTTTTCTTATTTTTGTACAGTTTTATGTCTTTTAAACATCAAAACAAATTATAAAAATATTTTTTATCTAAATTAGTTATCAATTGTATTTATTACTATTCTCTGTTGTAGGATTGGTATACCTTTCATTGAACAAACAATCCTAACAAAGTCATATCTACATTAAAAGTTAAACCAGACAAATATCATTATTATGACTTGTGTCATCATTTTCCTCCTCTGAAGAAAGAAAGTAAGGGTGAGTCATTTCTTTAACACTAAAACTTTATCATAACATCTCAAAATTTACATTATAAATATTTAGCTTATGAACAAATAAATTTACAATTAAACAGAACAACTTCACGAAATTTCATATTACACTATAATTTTGAATCATAACTAAAACATACCAAAATAGATAAAGTTGACCACAAAACCAGTAACATTAAAATAACATAAATTTTGATATCATCATAATTATTTAATAGACTCTAGCATTTAAAATTATCAAAACTTTGATCCTTCATATATTTTTTTTTCTTTGAGCTTATATTCATAACGTAATCATACTTTAAGAACTATTGAACCTCTAAACATTGTCATTATACCTCCCACAGATAGTAGTGGATAGTTTGATAGTAAGTTGTATGCTTTTCCAGATACAACGTTTGTGCTACACAACCTCTATGACCAAAAGTATTATCAAGAGGAAGGTTAAGAGTAGAGTGTGAGGCCTATAATTTATTTTAACTGGCTAATTGTGTATATAAATTTAAGGTAATCATATCACCACCATCTATTCCACTAAGTCTACCTAACCTTTTTTTGAACTCTATACCCAACATATCTCTACAATCCTTAAAATAACATAACATTATTTTCTTATTCTTATACCATAATTATCTTTGATGTGATTTATTTTAAATTGCAATGTCATGTTTCATCTTACAATCATCCTCTTATATTCATGTTCCACACAATTCTTGAAACTTTTATTTCAAATTAACAAAATAATTCAGCAACATAATGGCTACATTTTAGATACCTCAAAATTTTAAAAAGTAAAAAAAAAGACAACCAATATAATTCACGCAAATACATATATAATCCAAAATTAAATGTGCCAAAAATTGAACATTTTATAACAAAATTTTATTAAATTACGCTACAATGTTAAAAATTCAAAATACCTATATTAATGTTTTGCGTTAGTGTACCTATATACATTTTCATGCATTATTTGAATTAAAATAGTAAACAAGGTTGTCATCTTAAAAAACAATGTAAATACATAAAACTAAAATAAGAACAAAGAAAAATGAAATTCTCATATAAGCATTTTGTAAGTAAAACAACAAACTTGTGTTACTTATAAATTCGTCTACAAAACTTCAATGAGGTTATTTTGAACCTAACATAGATTTTCATACCCAAAGAATCCATTTGTTTACTTAGAATCTGAAAATTGTGTACATACAAATACAGTAAGACTGGGTAGATTGTATACCTGGAAAAAAATATGTCAAAATAAAAGAGTTAGAGATTGGGATTGACTTTCGCCCCTATTTAAGTAATTGACAATCTAAGATTTAATGGAAGGTTCAAAGTGATGTATTTCCTTGTTTAAGTTGCATCACAAAAGCATAAAAAGAGAAAAAATAATAATTTCTAGAGTAAGACTTAAGAAGAATAGGAAAGAATAAACCTTAACCCTAATTTAATGAAACTAGATGACTAAGAATTAAAATAACTAAGAAAAGAGAATATAAGAGGAGAACGAATCTTACCTTAGATTTTTCTTTCTCTTGTCCTAGAAATTTGTGAAGAAGATGGGGAAGACGTGGTGATAGTTATAGGAAATTGCATAAGAGTAGAAAAGTAAATTGAAAAAAAAAATCATCATTGCAATTACAATTAAAAAAAGGTTGTCAATGGAAAAGAAGAAAAAAACTTATCCTTTGATTATTGCAAAGTTGTTAATGGAGGAGAAGAAAAAAAAATCTAATAAAACTTATCCTTTACATTAAACTTGTCATGTCATGAATAGAGTGAAAAAATCTTCAAGGACTAATTTGTAAACAAAAATTAAGTAAGGATCAATTTTTAATTATTAGAAAACATTTGGAGTTAGTTTTATAATTTTAAAAAAATTAGGGGCTTACAATTATGAAAAATAATTTTTTGAGTTAAAAAAACACTCAAATTTTTTCTTGAATGTTGTAAACTAAATTTTGAAGTCAAGAAGAAAGTTAAACATAATTAATAATTAACATTAGTTTTTGTGTCAAAAAGACAAGATGTTATAATATAAACCCATCAAAGCCATGAAGGAGAACTCTTAAAAGATCAAGACTATGAAGTAAATGATGAAATCTCATTGATTTTATGGACAACCCACCGAATGTGAAGAAAGAAGGAAGATTTCAAAGGAAGAAAGTATCAACCATATAAAGGAAGAGACGACTCACACGAGAGGAAGACCAAAAAACAAAACAACTAGATAGATAATACTTAACATGTTTCATTATAATCAAAACTAATGTTATTTATCATAATAAAAAAAGGAAAAATATTGTTAAACCTAGACAATTTAATAAGATCTTAGATGATCTTATCTAAACAATCTAATCTCAATAGTTTGTTTAAAGATACTTTGGTTTTCGATTATTAGCATTTTCTTGACAAGACAACTTATCATTTTGATCGTAACAAATTATATTAAGTAATCGGACCATTAATATAAAAATATGTCTAGTCCTTATAAAATCATCGGACAACCAAGTTTCAAAACATTTACCCTAACGTTCATAATAATTTTTCCATAGAAAACATAATAATACTTAACATACGAGCATCATAATAAGATACAAATTCATTTTTGAATTTGTTAAATTGTTTAAATAGTCATCAATAGTTATTCATGAATTCCTATAAAGATTATGACATAATAGACTCCTCTAAAATTATATACAAAATTTGGTGTGGTTAGTATAACAAAGGAATTTTGAATATGAATGATATTTTGTATATAGCAAGTTAAGTGAATAAAAAAAATGTTAACTAAAAAACTATATCAACTTTTACTAAAGATACATCACGTGAATATAAAATCTGATAATCTTTTTCATGTCTATAAATAAAACTTAATTAATGTAAAATCAACTAATATTTTTACTTTTCCTTATTATTATTTTACCTGTTGATTACAACTTTTATAGATTGTCTAATAGACACTAACCAAAAATTTACTTTTTTTTTTAATACATCCTTTACTAGTGTGAAGTAGTGTTTACATTTATATTTTGAAAATTATTTTTTTAATATTTAAATAACATCTTATTATTGTATGACAAAAGTGTCGGTTATAAAATAATTATAAAAACTAGAAGTGTCATATTATCAAAAGAATATCTTACTTGAACATTAGATAGTTATTTACAAGTACACTTCTTTTTTCCTAACTAGCAAACTAGCTTATAATTCGTTCTTGTTGATCATCTGACAAGATTTAAATTCTCTTAAAAGCAACATATTTATAATCTTAACTTTTTAAATAGTATTCTTAAAATAACTTTCCTATGTAAAAATTAAATAATGTTATTAATATTTTTAGTTGCAGTTATTGCTAAAATAATTTGATTGAAAATTTTATAGAAGGAAAAAAATTAAGGGTCATGCAGTAAGGGACAAACTATAGTTCCTAGTTACTATTCATAGAACAGTGTATTTCATAAACCCCACTCATTAAAAATCACGAGATTTCATTCCATCCTAAACACAAAATTAGAGGCTTCAATAACCACCACCTCAGATGCAATGAAATAAATCTACAAATCAATGCAGGTACAATAATAGAACTAAAACACAAACAATAGAAAGGTTACACAGTGCAAAACCCAGACTCATTTATTTGTTCAGAATTGAATATCAATTAATGTAGCCATTTTTTTTGGCTAGGAGAGAGGAGCTCTATGGGGAGCCCCCTTTCTTCTGCTTCCAAGAGAGATGAAGAAGCCATTGGTGTTCTGCTTGTTGTTGTTGTTGGCAATGCTAGTGGTAGCCTCAGAGGAAGTGGGGACAAATTGGGTATAGCAATCAACACTTAGACCCTCAAACTGCACAAAAATGTAATATCAGATTCAATAATTCTTCACACTCAAACCTTCACATCACATACCATGTGATCAACCTGCTGCAATTACATACAATTATTTTTCTGTGGGCCGGCTACAACCTTGTTTTTCATCTGCACAAATGTATGTTGTGCTATGATTTTAAACTCATACCAGAACCAGAAAATTATACTTGCTGCAAGTTCTACCATTGTTTATTTATTTTCTTGCAGTCACATGTTTTCCAGAAAGCAAAAATATCTCAAGGTTAGTTCCTAATGATACAAGCAAAAACATGATTTGGGTGCTTCAATCTTATATAGTCCTAACTTTTCAAACTAGATCTTTCTTATATGTGGATAATGTAATTAATTTTATTATCATAAAATAAAATTATTAAGATAATATTATGAAAATTTAAAAATAATTATTTATTATTTTTTCTTGTAAAAAATTAAGTTTAATCATTTTTCATTGTTGATAAAAAAAAGTATCATAGATGAAAATATAGTTTGTGAAGAAAAAAAAAACAAGTAAGAAAAGAAGAAAGATTACTGAGATCTACACACACAAATATGTGAAAAAAGTGTAAAATAAAATAATTGTGGAATTTATTAAAAAAATGTCATATCTACCATTTATTTTGGATTATATAAAAATATTACTAGGACCTATTGTATCATTATAATATACACTCACACTTCCTTTTGTTTTACTTCTTCCATAAACCTCACATTCAATTTAAAAATCTATTCATTTTTTCTTCTATTTTACTTCTTTCTCCTCCACTTCTTTTTTCTTGGAAGTTCTTATCATCTAAGAAAAAGTTTGAAAAGTAATAGTAGATTAATTACTTTGTTAATGAATATATTTTGAAGATTATAATTGTAAATATAAATTTTAATCTAACTTAAAAAATAAATTTTTATTTTAATAAAATTGTGTGGCCTAGGTACACAAAGATGTCATATAAACTTGAAAATGACACAAGAATACTTTCTCAATTTCGTAATGGACATAAGTAATTAGTTATACTAAAAGAAGAAAGTTCCCTTTACACTATTTTGTTTCATATTGTACTTTATAATTGATTAGAATGCTAGGTCATGTTACAATGTGTATTTACCTAAAAAAATTGAAGTGTTGACAAGTTTGTGAATCTTGACCAGTAATTTGTTTGCAATAGTTAAGAGCCAAACAACAAAGTAAAGAGTTGAGAGAGAAAGAGAGAGGGGTAAACAGTGACATGAGACAAAAACCTTGCATGACAGAGAACAGAAGTGAAAGGGCTCCTGAAGAATCCTGTCACAAGTGCAGCAAGTGTTGGCAGTGCCTTTAAATGACCTTGACTGTGGCCTCTGATTTAAGAATATCACTTTGGCACCGTTAATGGTGTATGGCTGCCAACCAATTCAAACCATAAATTGCGTTAAATTTACTGTAATTGTTGTGATTATCACTGTAATTGTCGTGATTATCATTATTTTTGCAGCAAGATATTAAGTTAATTTTGCTGATCAATAACAGTGTTGAGTGTTGGTCAATTGGTGAATTTTTATTCGTCTAATTTGAATGAGAGATAAGGTTGTAATTTCTTGAAAAGAGTTACGTTTGTCCGAACCTGAATATTGGAGCAATCAACGAGCTTTTCTAGATCACCCAATCGAACCACGTCATGGTACACATACCTTCTCACCTACAAAATTACATCAAGAACCTCCATTAATCTAACGATCTCACACGCACTAACATGAACATGCACTATATACACACAACACACAACTTGCTTATGTTTATGTATCCGTGTGTGGTTTTATCAATTTGAATTTGAATTTGAAAGACAACTCGTGTTCAAAAAAGATAAATAAAAATAAAATGAAATGTGCAATTAATTTGTAAAAACATAAGTAATTAAAATATCATGTGATTATTCTAGTTTGAATTCTTTCTAAGGCATTTTAATTATTTTAATATAATACCTTGTTCGTGAGTGTAATGAAAATTGATTGTTTTGAATATTCTATTAATATTTTAGATTTATATTTCACATTTCACTACTATTAAAAAATAATAATTTCTGTTTCATTTCTTCTTTTATCTTTGTATTACATGCATAATAATTAATTTAAATTATATCTTCCAGTTATAGTACTTCATGTTAAATTAAAAACAAAATAACTCAAAAGCAATGTGTATAACATCGAGGAGAACAGCAGTATTAAGGATTACTGTTTAAAAATCTATCAATATTAAGAATATAAGTGTTTAAGACGAGTTTTGAAAATAAAATTCAAACTTGAAAGAATAATTTCTAACAAATCTTAGATGTATGAACATTAGAACTGAGGGAGTGTGTGGAGAATAGTAGTAATTTAGAAGAAGTTTCGGGAACACATAGAAATAATAATGAAGTATAGAGACATAAGGTGAATTGGGAACAATTTGGTCAAACCTTTCGCTTTCAATGAAAGGAACAGCTGAGAAACCTTTACAGGAGAAAATGGATAAAAAAGAGATCTTCCGTTTATGCGATAAAAATCAAAACCAAAAAGTGAAAATCAAAGAAGACAAGGTGAACCCTTCTGGGAAACCATGTATATATATATATGCATAAACATTTATACATGTGAAAACAACAAATACAAGGAGACAACACTGTTGGTTATCCATTAATCAACTAGAAAGACAGACATTCAATCTTGAAAAACAAAACTTAAATGGTTTAAATACAAAAATAAATTCAATTTGCAGAGAAAATCCTATAACAAGTCTAGCAGGGAGAATTAATGAAAGCAGTTGAGGCAAGAATTTCAATTTGGTAATCTTTTTCTAGAAAAAAACAAAGAAAAGATGATCTTGCTCTTCCACTTTCTCTTCCTAGGAAAGAAAGAAATAATTTGAAGGTAGATGCGCTATCTTTTCTGATGGAAAAACAAAAGACATCAAAGCATAAAGTAGCACTAATCTAATTTTTCAGAAAGTGTTAACTCTTGCAAACTGGTTCAGAAACATCTCCACAAGATTCATGTCAAACTTTTCTACAAGAGTTTATGCAAACCATTTGGTTCAAAATAAGTTTTGAAATTGATTAGAAATGAAAGATTCAATGACTGACAGTCATCTGGATTGTTCAAAGGACAAAAAGAAAACTTAAAACAGCAAGAAAAAGTGCCACAAATTCTAATGGCAGCAAAAACATAATCGTAATGAAGGAAAACAGCACATGCAAATCAAGATCCAAGTCAGACATATAGGGTAATGTAACATGTGAGAAGGAAAAAAAGCAGCACATGCAATTGAAGTGAGTTGATGATGAATTAAGAAATACCCAGTGACATGATGAGAGTAAAGAAGAAAAGAAAATGGAAAAGTGTAGTGGGAGAAGGCGATTAAAGGCAGACACAGAAAGAGTGAAGAAAAAATGTTTGATTTATATAGATGTGGGGTATGTGTTTGTGTGTATATGAAAGTGAAACTGTGTGATATGATGATGATAGTTAGACTGATACCTGGAGAAGGGAATGGGAAGGATGAGAAGGGAGACAGTGGGGGCAGATGCTAAGGCAACAGTGCAAGCAAAAGACGTTCTTCTCGTTCTTCTTTTGATCCTGGTGGACCCCACAACCACCAAAGAATGTCTCAGCCATAAGCCTCTCTAGCCATGCAGGCTTCACATTCATGTCTCCTCCAGATGATGCTTCACTGCAGCCACTGCCCTTCATTGATCTTTGATCCAAACCCACCCTCTCTCTATCTCTTCTACTCCTCTTAATGCCACTATTTTCAATTACCAATCCTCTATATACATCTACTTTCACTCATCCATTCTAATTTTAAATTATAACTCTCTTTTTTACTATACATATTTTTCCCAATTTTATCTATAAACAACTATTATTATAATATATGGCTTTATTACCATATTTTTAAATTCTAAATAGGTCAGGAATATGCACACAACATGAAAAAATTGGGATCACAGCAAATTAAATCAGGAATTATTATTTAAGCAGAGATATCTAAGCTAACTTCACTATTTTCTCTGCTGGATTGATTTGGGCAAAGTGTTTGCAAAATTAATTTTAATTGCTTTGCTTTTGGTAACTTAACTCTTGTTAATAACAAAAGTTAATTATTTTCACATTAAATAGACCATAATTAATAAACAGTCTGAAGTTTAACATTGTTAACTAATTTTCTTTTAAAAAAGATCTTAATCAAACATACTGGTCATTATTATTAGTATGTTTTCTTACATAATATAAATATGGAAAGTTATATTCTTAAAAAACATCCACTTAACAATTTCATTTTAATAATATAATAATACATATTAATTAATATTTTAAGTTAAAAAATAAGAATTATTATCAACATATTAATATAGTTGGTTGTTAAGTAGTTTTTCTTGTGAATAGGTGCAAAAAATATCACCGGAAATGTCAACAAAAAGAATATCTCTATAACATTAACTAAAATATCCATTACAGATTTTGCAACTAAAGAAATAGTTGATATATGTTAAAAATAGTCTCATCAACACAACAAATTCTTTCTCAGAAACATTAACGGAAAAGTAACTCTAACTAATTTAAATGAACAAATAATTTCAATATCAATAGAAAAATTACTACTATTAATGCTAAATTAAAAAATTCATTTACTGGTAAAAAAACTTGAGTTACATCATGATTTATTTTAAATAAATAAAAAATAAAAATTTATAAATTGAGGTTATGCATTTATTCTTTATTTCATTCATGATTTGACTATTGTTGCTTAGTTAAATTGCACCACTAAAAAATAACTAAATAGGGAATATCGATGTAAGTTGAATTTTTGTAAGTAGATCAATTATTATTATTAGATTTTTTTTAGCTAATTAAGGATGTTGGTTATGTAGTTTTTTACCTTTAAAATCTATCTAAAGTTTTGCAAGATTTTTTTGGAGGAAGCTTTTGGCTAATAAACATGATATATTTAGGTAAAAGGAGTTAATAATTACATTATTTAGATGGATGAAGCTTGTAGGGATTATATATATATATATATAATTTTGAATATGACTTTGGAATAAGATGAATCATATATATGATATTAGAAAAATTATTTGGAGTTCATTTTCAAAAGAAATGAAGATTGAAATGTTATTGGATGTTGGATTTCGTTAATGTTTTCCTTTAAATATGAAAGTTAGTACTCTTAGAATAAATATTGATCAAATGATGCTTAAGTATTGTATGATGGTTACACTCACCATTCCCCATCTCTCAAACAATAAAGTGGAGGCTCAAGTGATGGGGGAGGGTCGGTCAAGCGATAAGGAGAGTAGAGAAAGTGACAAGTAGTTTGAATAAGAGAGGTTGAGACAAATCTCTCTCCTGTAGAAAGATAATACTCAAGTGTTAAATTTGGAGTTCAAGCGATAGTTGTGGAAGTGATCATGCAATCATATTATTAGGATGCTCAAGCTATGCTTAAGCGTTGGATAAATTGTAGGTTGATGTTTTGGAACTTGTTGAAATTCAACAAGTTCGTATTGCTCAAGCATGATACGCACACTCAAGTGATGGATGCTCAAGTGTGAAGATTGTAACTTAAATGAAAAAGACAAAAACCTAATTCTAACCTCTAGAGATATGTCACTCAAGTAGTGTTATAACACTAAGCAAGGAAGTCTTTCAAATTATAAGAAGTGAGTTTGCTCAAGTAAGAAGGATTTTCTCAAACACTATAATTATGTTGTGTATGTTGTTGAATTCATACATGTATATATTAATGGTGTAAAGTTGATATGATTAATTATATATGTGTTGAAATATATGATTAATGTATGACATGCATGATATGATGGACCTGATAAAGGTGACATCATTACTGATATGTGTGTATATGTATATATGAGATGTAATATGATAGTATTATATTATGTGGTCTCTTAGGAGATGTGTGGTATAGTTGGGATGATATTAATCTCTCTGGCGAAAACATTAGTATATGTTGTGAGGTATTAAACATGTTAATTCATTAAGTAAAAGATTACTGATGATCTGATAACATAAATTAAGACATCAGGTGATGAAAAGGTAAAAGGGGTTTATACATCAAGCTTGGATAAATATATGCATGAACTACCTTAACTTAGAATATGTGTTAATCTCTTATGCAACATACTTAATATAGATTATTCTTCCAAAAGGCATCATGTGACGGTTACACTATGCATTGGGGATGTGACTTAGGATTTTAGTATCTTGTTGATAATGTAACAATGTAATTTGTGATAGTATACCGTGCATTAGGGATATGATTAAGAACTATGTGTGATAAACAAGTTAAAATATTAAACATATTAGTTCATTAAGTAAATGAGATATATTCACTTCGTTAATAATCTAATAACATAAATTAAGACTAGAAAGATAAAGAAGGTTTAAGTCTCATACTTAGATAAGTATGTGAGTAAGCTATTTTAACTCAAATAAATGTTAATTTATAGTGGAACATACTTAATATAAATGTGTTTTTTTACTATTATAATATATTATTGATAATAAATATATATATATATACACACACGTGTGCATGTATCTAAAACCAATTAAAAAGAATTAAAAGTAAAAGATACATTAATATTATATATGAAAAAATAAAAAGAATTTTAAATTTATATTTTTAAGTAAAATGTAAAAAGTATTTAATTTTGAGTAATATATTTTAATCTTTTTAATGTATAAAAAACATGTTACCTCTCATCTGCTTTTAAAATTAGACAACAACAAAAATATATGTGGATCTCATATAAATTTTATTTTTTTCCTTCCATGTATTAAAAATACCACACAAGAAAAGAAACTTGTTCATCCTTCCATTCCTCTCCTTCCAAACATATATGCTTAATTTGAACCAGGTTATGAAACTCTATTCATCATTATTATCACTTTTGGTAAAGGGTGATACAATGACCCTTTTGTGGAAGGGTGAAATGTCCATACCCTTCTCTCACACTATTTAAAAAATAAAAAATCAAATCAAAATGTCTATCAAGGGTCAAAGGTCTATCAAAATTTTTCCATTTCCAGACAAGAGAATACATATTGTTTACTATGTTCCTTCAACTTACCAAGGTATTTATTGCACATTCATGAATCAAAATGGATGTGAGTTCTTTTTCTCAATAACAATAAATATATATATATATATATATATATATATACGAAATTAAGGTAGATAGAAGAATGTAAAAATTTAAAATTAATATTTATTCTTCTCTACGTGAGTACAAATGATATCAATAAGAAAAAAATATATATACCATGGAATCAATCATGGTGGTCAAATTATATATATTGTGTTTTTTTCAGTGTCAGAACTTTACATTATTGATATATAGGACGTTTCATTCTACAATTACTTTGCAGTCTATCATTCAAAATAATAGAGACAGGTTGTTAAAATTATTTCATTAGTAAAATATTAACTTTTTATTTCATTTCATTGTTAAATTCTTACACTTATATTTTTTACATTATTTTCACATTATAACTTTTTTCCTCATTTGGAGTTCTACATTATCGCTACTCAAAATTTTAATTGTTTAATTATATATTTTCTTACTCAATTATCAATTGTTTAAAAGGAACATTAGACATGGTATTATATAACATATTTTAAAAGAATATGCGTATTTTTTTAAATTATGTTAGATAACACTCGCACTTCTTTAATTTAAAAATAAATATTAATTTTTCTTAATATTTTAATAAAATAATAATAACATTATTTTTAATTTTTAAAATAAACTCACATTCCTTATACTTTTAGTATAATTATATTCTTTTTCCTTATATTATTAATAAAACGTGACTATTTTTTTATTTTATTTAAAAATAACATATTTAGTATACTTTATTTAAAATTATGAAGATTAAAAAACTAAAATTTTAAAATATATCAATTAATGATTTGTTATAAATAAAAATTGAATGGAATAAATTATGGAAAAATTGTATCAACTGCATTTGTATTTTTTCTAGTTTAAAATAAATATTTATAACCTTAACACTTGTATTTTTTATTTTATTTATATTTATATATACTTTTATTTTTAAAAACATATTTATGCTTCTATTAAAATCATATATAAATGTAATAACAATATGATGATAAAAATACGAGTGTAAAAATATCAAAAAGATTAAAACTTAATGGTAAAATATGAAAAAGTGATAAATTATTATTATTATTATTATTATTATTATTATTATTATAATTAATAGAATCGAGAGTCTAAATCAGTTTATTGAATAAGGTAACATATATAGGTTGGATTCCTAACCTATATGTTGAATTGTAACACAAATTGTATAGTTCTTAGTAGAACAAAATTGAAGTGAAACCAACAAATCATGTATGATTCTTATTGGAACACGAAGAAACAAAATATCAAACTTTGGGTTAAAAAAACAGATATTATTACAACCATACATTTGCTTGTCCCACAATTAAATTAATTTTCGATATTTTTTTAGCCTGTAAAAACTGATAATGATAAGAAGTGTTTTTACAGCATAAAACAAGATTAAAAAAAGCATTTTAGCTTCTAAACCTAATAAATTAATTATCAATATTGTGTAAATTGAAGATAACTCAACTAATAATTAACACTTAACTTGGGAATTAATCTTCTTTAAGATCACTCTTATTTATTTTTGGAAGAATCTTGTTTTATCAGTCTTACTTATTTTTGGATTAACTTGGAGATAACCCTAAACTTACTTATAAGCTATAATAATATTAAAAAGAATAACCCTTATATAATCAAAGAGTAGTACATGGATAATTATTAATTAGTACTGGTATGCAAAATTGCATATTATTATTTTATGGTACTTATTCAATTTTAAAATAAAATATATAGACATAGAAGCAACACTGGTGTACTGAGACTGTGTTATTAAATCTGTTTCTGAGTTTCAAGGTTCCTTATATGACCAAAACCTCCCACATTCGTATGTATCAATAATAATTGTATGCACCATGTATGGCCTATGCCTGCTCCATTCCATTTTCTATATATGAAAATATTTTCTTGATAGCACACGTACACAATAACAAATGTTTTCACCGTGTTAACTATTTTTATTCTTTTAACTTTGTTGAAACACTAAAATAGGTTATATATATTCTATTTATCGAATGACTCAAAACACCCAACTGCAGTGTTGCTGTCTACCTATTTGGGTTGTGTGTCACTTATTTCTTTTCATTTTCAAATCATACCATATGCCAGAGACTCAGGTGGAAAACATTCTTTAAACTAAGGACAAATTCCTGATAATTATAAACAACAACAACTCATGAAGTTTTGTTACCTAGAATCTACATTAACCAGGATCACTCACAAACATGACAAAAATAAAAATATACTTGTTCACAAAGAATCCGATGCTCAGAATAATATTGATCTTTTTGTGTGAAACTGGTCTCCCTTTGCTACTTCCATTACTTGTGTTAGGCTTTCCCTTTGAAACATTCCAAGTTTTGTTACTGAAAACTTTGCTTATAGTATATGAGATGTATAGTAAATGCACTTTATTAGGTGGTCTCATATATGTATGATATTTTTAATGATTTCCAAACAAAAATGTTTTAAAATAAAATATTAATAAGTTTAATGAGTTTTCTTATACTATATTTTTACTATATTCACACATGATTGATTAGGTGTGTAAATTAATCAAATTTCTTCTGCATAACAGTTTATGAATGTCAAGATAAAAAAAAAATGAACAAAGATGATAAGAATGAACTAACAAGTTTTATAAAGAGAAAACCAACTACCACTTTCGACACATATGTTGGAATACCAAATCTAGCACTGTGAACTATTTATCTTGCAATGAGTTTTGGAGAAACAAAAAGAGTGCATAACAGACAGAGAAGATTCAGAAAATTATTTTAGTGGACAAAAATAACTAATATTTTAAAAAATAAAATATTATAAGTTCTTACAAAATATACATATTTAAATATCATAGGGTTTTTATCACATTTTTATATTTAAATAATTTTGCATGATTTTTTCGTTACTAATACTATGCAAAATATATTTATCTAATTAGCAATAATACAACCATTCCTCTTGTATGATTGCATATTTTTTAAAATAATTTTTTTTACAAAAAAAATATTTACTATTTTTATTCTAAAATAACTGTAATTTTTTTTAAATCTAACTTGGACTCCAATTTTTTATCAATTAATAAAGATGTTTTTATTAATTTGGTCCCGGATAAATTATATTAACTTTTTTGTAGTAAATAAAAAGAACGCCCCCAATGTTTTTGGAAATATTGTTTTATAAATAGAACATTTTTTTCTTAATTTATATGATTTTTTAAAATTATAGTTCACTCTGAGACTAAAGTAGTAATAACTATACATGCATCCAATTTTATACAAAATATTTATAATTATATATTTGAGAATGTTAATTACATGAGTAGTAATGTCTCTAAACGTTAGTAAAAATATATGTGTGAAGAAAATAATTGTTATAAATGTTTTCCTTAAAAAAAGTTTCATATGACAATAATAAATTTCATGAGTTTATAATGCAAGTTAGCATACAACACCAACATACACCTAAATATAAAAACACTTGATTACGAACACACCACAACCTAAATAATTAAAAAACAACACACCACAACCTAAATGGAATTATTTTACTATTTTATAAAAATTACGAACATTAAGAGAATTTAAATTCCAATAAACTAAATCTATTCTTAAAATAATTTAATCCACAAGGTGGCGTAATAATAAATCATAAAAGATTCATTTCAGAATCAATTTTAATGTTACCTATCTTATATACTTTTACTTTATATATAAAAATGTATGTATATATAAAATCCATGTTTCTAATTCTTTTTCAAAGCAACATCTCTAACTATTACATATCCTAAGGCACAGTTTTGTGTGGTTGTTTAAAGCATGCATGGAAAAATAGAATCACTCACAAGCTAAAGATTAGACCAGTCGTTGTCTAAAGTAAAACCATTGCTTCCCCCGAAAAATACCAGCACATGCTACAAGATCAGCCATTCCTCTTGTAACTCATCAACATACATTTCTCACGTTAGTTGCTTTTTGGATAAATGTTAATGTCAAAGTGTTTTATAACAACAAATTTTTGTATATCATTTTTTATCACAAACAAATTACTTAATTAGCGTAAATTAAAAGTCTACTCAAAATAACAAAAAGCAGATATTGATTAAAATATAGTGTCGAAGACATTAAACGTATGAAAGCTAATAAGTTAACCGAATGTGTCTAACAGCGTCAATCAAGTGAATGCTAATAATATTGATCTTAATGTTCACTTTGTCGATCCTACTGATAAGAAATTAAAATATAAAAAATCATTTAATACTTTTATTTCTATATTAAAAAAATTAAACAAAAATAAATAAAAAATTTTAAAAAAAGAAATAAATGTTAAAAAAATAAAACTTAAAAAAATACATTAAAAACATAAAATTTAAATAAATAAATTATGAGTTTAATTGAATGAAGGAGATAAGTGTAAATAGATAAGTGTGAATGAAGGAGGTGAGTGTGGATAAAGGAGGTGAGTGTAGATAAAAGAGATGAGTATGAATAAAGGGGATGAATGTGAGGAAATGAGTGTGGATGATGAAGATGAATGTGAAAAAATGAGTATAGATAAAGGAGACAAATGAGATGAGTGTGAGGAGATTTATAAAGAAAAATGAGAAAAAAAATTTGTTATTTGATAGTTAAATATGGACCTTTAGATTAAAAATAATTTATGGTTAATGTTTAATCTCACAAAGACACACAAATTGATATAAATAAAGTTAGCGTTGGCTTAGCTAACACTAAGTTATAATAAGTTTGTGTTTTGATTGATGAAATCTGAGTTTTTAGATTAAGGGTTAAATATGTTTTCTGTCCTTAAATTATTTGTCAAAATTGTGTTTCGTTCCTGAGACAAACTTTGAACTTATTTCGTCCTAATGCTTTATAAACTTGTGTAAATGATTCTTGATGATGTGTCATAATTTCTTTTTATCTCTTTATTTTTCTTTTTCATAGTTTACTACTTCACTATCATTCGGCTCTTAAACTTCTTTCATTATTTTCTCTTCTATTTCCTCTCATTTTTTTCTCTCCTTAAAGATATTTTTATTTATCATCGATGATCATTTATACATGTTTATAAAGTAAAAGGACGAAATAAGTTCAAAGTTTGCCTCAGGGACGAAACACAATTTTGACAAATAATCCATGGATTAGAAACATATTTAACCTTAGATTAAAAATGATTTACGGCTCATTTTCAATTTCGCAAAGACATACAAATCCGTACAATATAAATAAAATTAACGTCAACTTAACTAATACTAACTTAAATAAATATTAAAAATAAATAAGATTAATATCCACTAGACCAGCGCTAACTTTATTTATTTATTAATATTTATTTCACTTAATGTCAGTTTATCATATGTTAACTTAAATAAATATTAAAAATATATTATATTAACGTCGGTTTGGTGTAGACACCTATTTTTGTTCAAGCTACATAAGCTACATAATACAATGAAGAGAGACTAGAAAGAAGTAGATTGCAGAACAGAGCCTTATCCCTGAAGAATCTCGAGGAGGTCATGAAGAAGCTTGGATAACATTTTGGAAAAGGAATGTAAAAAGGATTTTCTTGTAGGGAGAGAATGGGTCATTCTCAACCCAAAACGGATCTTCTCAGTGCATTAAATGCATGTTGAGAACATGTCATTCTCTCCTGAAAACAAACTGTTATGTATCTTGGAAAATGTGTATATATAGAGCAGTTTGTAGTTTTGATCACACCACTCATAATATTAACCAGTGCAATATAAACTGAAAATTGTAGTTTTGATATTTCTTCTTTTCCTCTATTTGAATAATATAAAGCTTGTTTCGGATGTTTTAATCTCTCTCTCCATCTTTATAGTTTTTATTTATTGTTTTTCTAGTAGTTGGATAAAGTAGAATCAGAATAATAATAATGTAGATATTTAATTTATTTATGTGCTTTGTATAGGGTAGAGGTAGTAATTAGGTTTACATTTTATATTTGTGGATGATATGATATGGTACCGACAACGGACATTATGGGGGTGTCTAACATCTTCCGCACATATAATCAATCCCTAAACCTGAATTCTGGTTGTGACGACCTAAGTTTGCTTTGTTGAATTTTTTTTCTTTTTTCAATGTTTTGAATAAAATATTGGTGACGACTCCAATAACCTTTTCGAAAATCCTTTGTGAATAGTGAGACTCATCGGTCGATGACCGGTTGATGACACTTGAACAATGCTATACCAACACTAACTCAAATATTTATTTATAAAAAATAGTTAGTATTAATTTAGAGTTAGTTAAGATCACTTTAAATTATTAAATAATTTTACATTTTTAATTTATTTTTTTTAGAAACTAATCTTTTTGTTTCTAAATTAATTCTAATAGTGTCATAGTTTAGTCGAAAATATTATTTAAAAATTATTTAATTGTTTTCTTGTAGTGGATAATGCAACTAAGATATTTTAACGGGGAGTTGTGTGTGGCCTCCATAAAACTGAAAACAAGTTCCATGGAAGAGTAAAGTGAAACATGTTAGCTATCCAATTCCAAAAATTAACAAGTACATCACAACCAAAGAAGAGGAGGTCTGACGTATTCAATGATGCTTTCAGAAGCAACATCTAAAAAATAGATTATTTGTTCATTGATAGACCTGAAGGAGAATTGCGCAAGACCTACCATTGAGTTGACCAGTTCTATTCTACCCATCATGTTAAGCATCTTTTCTTTCCAATTATGCAGTTGTGCTTTGATCTTGTTTACCATGGCACTGAAGTGAGCAATCTTGGGTGCTCCCTTGAAGATAGAAACTCCTAAATACGTGAAAGGAAGAGAACCTTTGGAAAATCTTGTTAGGTGTTATATAGAGGACCATAGTTGTTAATTAGCTTGTCCCCTTGCTAACCCGTTGCCCAAAGCCAAGGTTGTAGGTGTGCAGGATGTCAAATAGAGTCAGCAACGATTTTTATCTCTCCCATAGAAAATTAAAATATCATTTGCATAAAGCATGGAAAAGGGATGCATGTACCAATGAAGATTTCAACCTAAAATATCAAACTTTTTGAAAATATATGCTAAATATGATGTTTTTAATACAAAAAAAATTATGAATTTTTTTAAGGGATCAAAATTTTTTTTTATCGATTTGAGTATATTTTCTTATTATAAAATAAGGTTAAGTCGTGTTATATACACAACTTTAAATAATGAAATTGTATTATATTGTATGATTTTTATTTAATTTTTTATTTTGTTTAAATGAAGTAACATGATTTCAATTTAAATTTTTTTATTTTTTAATAAAATCGTATTATGTAATGCAACTTTAAATATAACAACTCAAATCAGTACGAGAATCAAAATTATATTTGAAAAAGTTAGTTTATATGTAAGTGCAAAAAAAAATATAAACTAAAAGGCTATTTTTTTGTTATAAACTAAAAGGCTATCAGCCCTGAACAAGCTTTAACACTTGTGTACATGTAATCAAGAATAGTTTTATTTTTAAGGTTTATAAATAGAAGCATTTTGTGATGCCATTGCCAAGCAACTAATCATCTTAAATTTTTTTTCCACATACATATAATTGAATTCTCACAACTTTGGTGTCTTCCCTACATACAAAAGTAGAATGAAATTGTTAAAATACCAAAAAAATAATAAATGCATATATTGTATAAATAAATAACTTAAAATAAAGTAATCTTGTACCAAAATATCCTCTAATGAAACTTCTTTGTAGACTGCCTCACATATTCTTATAAGGATGCAAAATTGACACCTTCTCATGGTGTGTTAATGTGCCTAAATAACTTCTAAATGTCCTATGGTTGGACTTTGGTGTCTTCCCTGTAACTTCATCAGTGTGTACTATAGTATCTCATCTCTAATGTATTTAATGGTAAGACTCCTTAATAGACATTGTGTTTAACACATCATGGCATAATACAATTAAATAAACATTAAAACAAAAATTGTGCTGCAAACAATTCTTAGAAGAACACAAGTATGATTTAGATTGAAATATTTTTTTTTATGTGTCTTCTCCGTTACTGGTACCATTAATATTTATATTATCCTGTTATACGTAAATATTAACAACTTCATTTACATTCACCATAAAAGTAGAAATACACTAGAAAGAATATTATATTTATCTTCATAGCAAATAGAGGTGGGAACCAGTTAGAATGATTATGAAATATTTGTCTCATTCTTATTTTTATTAGGTATGGGTTATTCCATTGGGTAACAAATATAACTAAATGCGTCTTTTTCTATTTTAAATATTAATTAAATAATTATTTATAAAAAATAAAGAAATCACAACAAAAGAAACATAATATTATAAATTATTTAAATTTAAAATTATATATATCTTTTTTTCTCCAATAAATTATTTAAATTCAAAATTATATACATCTTTTTTTCTCTAATAACAAATATTAATAGAAAAATTATAATTCCATAAATCTCAAATTAAAGTATCATCAAATAATAATTTAATAAAGGTCAAATAACTATAAAAATAAAAAATTATCAAATGTATGCTCTAGGAATAAATTACAAAACTAAGAACTGAAAAAGTTATTATAAATTTTTTAAATTACTTAATAAACTAAATGTATATAGATCGTGTATATAAATCTCCATCCCAAAAGTAAGTATTATCCATACAAAATATTCATATCCAATAATATAGAATTTTTTTATCAAAATCGAAATAGGTTCAGTAAATACTCTCAGACACCAAATTTATTTGTCATTCCTAATAGCATGTATTTTTTTTCTGTAGAATATAAATCATCTTTTATGATTGTGGAAAATCTCTTATAAGAAAGAAGTCAACCAAAATAAATATCATATTACTAGTTTGAAGACACTAAAAAAATATAAATTTCATGTGATAATAACAAATTTCATCAATTGACATAAAAATATATGACAAATGATACAATAGTTATTTATTGATTTTAAATCCAAAGAGTTATATCTTTTAATAAATAATATTTAATTATTAAATCTATAATCAAGTTAATATAGATTGGAAGATGAAATTTTTGTAAATCTAAAATAATATTAACAAATAACTTTAATTTTTATTATTAGAGTATTTATACTTTCACATTCACACCTATTATTCATGCTTTCCTTGATTACGTGAAAAAAATTATGAAAAATTGTGTTCGCCAATATTTAATTTAATATAATTTTTCAAAACTCATTTTATATTTTTATAATCTGTCAAATGATTGATCAAATTTCTCTAATTGAATATTTTAATGTTTAACTGTATGTTAATTTCATTTGTTCAACATTTAAATATGGTGAATATCAAATGACATTTCAATAATTTTAATTTGAAAAATATATAGTTTAACATTATCAATAATTATATTTAGTATGAGTGTAATTATGGATCAAAATATAATTTTTGATACAATTTAATATTTTTTAAGGAAGAATGAATTAGTTTCATTTATACCAACACAATGAAGAATGATCCTTTACAAATCTATTAAAACAAAATATCACTTTAACAATTCATTATATTAATGTTTTAATTATATATATTATTAAAATAAAATTATCAAGTTGTTGTTTCGTTTGATGAGTTGTGAAAACATTATTATTGTTTTGAGATTGAGATTGGAGTTGTAATGTGGAATTTGAAAGCTAAGCATGAATGGCTTCCGTAGCTATCCACCATAAGAGGTCCTTTTCAAATGTCAGTAGCTATTGGTTTGATAGACATGGAGACCTGAACACAAAGAAAATTACATCTTAAACATTAGTCACGGGAACATCTTCCAACGGCCAATTCAAAACGATTATCAATATTTCACAGGTTCACACTCTACAGATAGGAGAATCTTTTTAATCAATATTAAAATAAAATAAATTAAACATAATAAAAATAAAAATATAAAGTGTGTAGTTAGTGGGATGTATCGGTTACTTTTTATTTTAAAACTTTATATTAAATAAAAATCATAATAAATTATTAAAATCTATTTAACATATAATTTCTCTTGTTTATGTTGAATTAAAATTCCTTTCTATTTGAATAGACAATTTTATAAATTTTAAAAAATTAAAATTATTAAATTAAATTAATTTCTTAAATATTCTGGTTATATAAGACTTTTATCTTGCTTTTTTTTTTTAGAAACAAGAAATACTAAGTTTACTAAAACTCTTCTAAATGAGAAGACCTTCTATAGGTGATCATTTGTGTAGAAGTGATATTTTTTTTTTGAAATTCTCATATCTAATATAAACTATAATATGTTATGTTATGAATGTAAGATTCTCTTAAATAATGATTTAGTATTAAATAATGATTTAGTATTATCTAAAGATTCTAACTATTATTGTGGTACCTTCAATCCATTATCTAAGAACTAATTTAAACTTTGGTCTTTTCCTATCAAGGATAACGAGTGATTTCGATAACAAATGTTTTTCTTTATTAGTTTTTCTGGTGACATGTTTTCTTTTGATTCAACATTTGTGTGATTTGTATGTCCATACATTCATATAGATTGTATGCAACTATTTAATAGATGGGAAAAAAGGAATGAAATTATGGTTCTCAAATTTCAATCCGGTTTTATCTTTAGATGTTCAAAGTTGTTAAAAGTTATTAAAAATGTTAAAATTTAAAAAAAAAATCTTTCAAAATAATTTTTTTAAACATATAATATCCTTTTCAAAAATTTTATGATAATATTATCACTTTTTATTATAACAATATCATTTGTGAGTTAATTTTTTTTTATGTGTTATTACTTTGACTGACATTGTCTTTGATGACATTGTCTTTGATGACCTTCCTCTTTCAACATAACTTTTTCTTTTTTAGATTTTATGAAATCTTTTACTTTGAAAGCAACATTCTTATTAGATGATAATAATGGTGGACCTTACACAAGGTCTCATTCCACATGTGTATTTCATGCACTCTCAAAATCTGTTATGCAAGCTTCTTTAAGGCACATGCTTCCTAGATGGTCATGGTTTCAAGTTACTACACCTTAGATATGTTATCCATGCTTTTGATATTGACTTATGCCTTTGATAAGGTGCATTTATGGGCTTCGAAACACTGACTTCTTATCTCCCAAATCTAGTTTACCCAGATCCTCCTCAACATGCAAATTTGACACCAAAAAAAAAAAACAACGTTCACCTGCTTCCAATCATCTATATTCATCTTTCACTTGCTATTGTTCTCTTTTCATGTGTTGATCCACTTCAATGCACACAGCAGAAACTGCAATCCCTAAACCTCTCTTTGCTCAAGATGAAGCTTTTATTACCAAATTCTCCTACACAAAATCTTCCTTCCCCACTTTAATATTTCCCACCTCTCTCGGTTACAATACCACCTTTATCTTTGTACAAGTATTTTAACACAAGTACATCATTTTTCTTTTGCATTACATTTTAAGGACAAAATGACAACAAAAAGGAGCAGTCCAATCAATAAACCATTGGGAAAAATACATCTGACCATTATCACAAGTTCTATATCTAAAAGGTTAAAAAGATAGACCACATTAAAAAGGGTACGGCTGAAAAACCTATTAACATGATAAATTGTCATGTAACTTCATTATTTTTCTTAATCCTTGCCTCTTAACCCATAATACATCCATTTCAAATGTAATTTAATTTAAAAAAAAAATCAACTAAATTCATCTCGTAAACGTAATAAAAAAAGGCATTGCTATATGTGAAGAACATCATCCTCGGCAAGACTTACTGTTTCATTTTATTTAGTTAGCATCTATTTATCTCTCATTTCTTCTAATCAAAACACAAGTTATGCAAAAACTAAAAGTTATGTACCCAGTCAAATACTTGGCAAACACGCACTGCTACGATGGATTGCAAACTATCAAATGTGATAATAAGACCGCAAAAACTGTAAACTTTGGAGACTAAATCCACACACTTCATAGCAATGAATATATAATCTTCATAGACAATAGCCACGATAACGGATAAAACCATTCGGTCCCATGAAGTCTAAACCGTAAAGAAAATTCTCAAAAGTTAACAGATAACAAAATTATCGAAAGATGAAACAAAAATCCTTGTGCCTACAAATAAGCTGTGAATTCTACTGAGCGACTTCTCACCTGTATCTGCAACAAAAATTTCCAACTTCAATCAGGGCAGTATAATATAAATCAAACGCAGGAAAGTAGAACTAATTGCATCAAGTTCGTGAACAAATCCTGAAACCATACATCCCCAAGCATCTGACCACAAAGATTACTTTAAAGGATTCATCTTCAGTTTTCATAATCAACTAATGAATCAGAATATTAACAACACAAAGCCAGACTTTCTACAATTACATAAATATACATTATAAAGCAAAGAACAGAGGGACTTCCATAGTTATGTAAATGAAGTAATTCATAATCTATCAATAGCATTCCAAACGATAAACCCTGTCTCCCACAAGTCATTACCAATTCTTTCAACGTAAAATGGGCAAATATACAAAACCACGAATGTATATTACATTTACCATTTTGTATTTACAATATAGGCTATTACCTTTGTAATCACCTCTTTGCTAGCATATAAGTACAAATATTGTTTTAAAACCTTTCTAATTATACAGGCAACTTGTAAAGAGAGTAAATCAAAAAGGAAAAACAAGAGAACAAGTCAAGCAATGATGTATAACAAATCAATAATTAACATTATTCCAAAAACCACAACAGGAGATCCAAATCCATCCACTGACATAAGCCATGAAATATAACAGAAATGTTGATAAATGACAAACTAAATACCTCAGATGTTACTTGGATACATGAACACTCTAACCCGTGCTCCCTGGAATGCATCAAAACTCAAAAATGTCAAATACCAGTAAGAAAACCAACATGATAAAAACAGTGCAGTCAAATAATTACCATTGATCTGGGTGGAAGGTTTGACTTGAATTTTGCACGAACAACACCGCTGTTACCATGAGGCCTTGTAACCTTACCCCATATGCAGCGGTAATGGCTTCCATTCTTCTTCACCTTAGCCTTGTAAATATAGGCCATTCGCTTGCCAGCATACCATCCTACTTCTTCTTTGGTATTCACTCCCTCAATTTGGATCAGGGATGTGTTGGGATACTGGTTTGACTTGGACCTGAAAAGCACCACCAGTTAATCATAAAAAAATATATTTTCTAATGTAAGGCAACTAACAAAGCAAGGCGGGGGAACCAGAACAAACTAACAAAAATAACAAAACATGATGCGCTTACCTTTTGTATCCAAGGATTGTACCCCTCACATAGAGTCTAAAACAAAAAGGAAAAAAGGAGTGTTATGTTAACTTCAACTAAAAGTCATGCAGTCGTTGAGGAATGGATAAACAGCAAAAAAATATAAACAAGCGACTAAAATCTGAATTGCTACAACAAAAACTAGTATTCAAATCATGTTATCTCGCTCCCTGTAAAAATAACCAACCGGTCACTATATTAATCTTTCCATATCGTACATACTCCACTGTGATTATCCACAAACTCAATGACAGTCATAACAGTGACTACATTCCAATTCTAAGAATCATCAATAAACAAAACCCTTCAACTTGTAAGATCCCTAATGGGTATAATAAAAAATCAACATTGCAGATAATGAAAGAAAACAGGGTACATCAGTCTTTCAAAATAGAATAAACGAATCATTTCTACGGAACAAGGAAACGGATGTAAACAAAATTATGAAAGGGGAACCGCAAGAAAAAAAAAAGTAAGTGTTGAACACAGAGTGTAAAATTGAGCAGTGGGTGAAAGCTAGAGCGTGTGGGAATCAAAAAAAGATACCTGACTCGCTCTCCTTGGCGTCCCTTTACCATCTTCGTTGCTGGCAGCAGCTGACACACGCGACGATACCGACACAAACAGCGATACTGCGGCGTAACCCTAGAACTCTCAGAATTGGGTTTTTAGGGTTTTTATAACAAATGCTCTTAAGAAACTCTACAGCATCGGGTTTTGAATGGTAAACTAAGCCCACCTTGTTTGGGCCCAATATGTTGGAACAGATGGTGTACGCCTAATAACGATTAAATTTGTAGGCCCACAGGTTTCTAGCCCGTATTTACTGAATTTTGTGTTTAAGTACACAAAAATTTGTATTTGTATTTATATTTATATAATATAATAATATAATATAGAATATATAGTATATAATATATAATATGGAACATATGGGGAAAAAGTGGGTACCTGTAAAGATTTACATACTCAAATCAAAAGATACCTCATTAAAAATAACAGAAACAACAGTGTGGAGGATTAAATTGTATAAAGATCATATTTAAGATCAAGAATGAAAGTTCAATATTTCATCTTCTTAATGTTTATAACTTAATAAGAGGGGAAAGATTACATTTAATTTCATTTATTTTGCACCAAAAAAAGGAAAAATGTGTTTTTTGATATAGAATAATAATAAGTGATATATTATAATATATTTTATAAAAAAAAGTGAAATTTTTAGTTTAAAAAGAAGTTGAAAAAGATTAAACATAAGATTTTTTAACATAAGTGTTCTTTAAGGTATAAGAAAAGTAGCAAAACTTTTCAAAAAAAACTATTAAATTTACTGACATATTTATTTTAAAAAAAATTAACATCAAGTTAACTTCAAGGTCCAAGACAAAGAAAAAACTATTTAAAATGAAGAATCACATAAAAGTATTTCTTCAAAATAGATATAGGTTAGTATTTTTTTATGATAGTTTATTTTAAGGTATAATAGAAATAAGGAGGTGAACTGACACACTTAAGTAGAAAAAAAGGTCTCACACACATTGTAAATCATGTTTGGATGTTCATAGTCATGAATTATAAAAACGAGTCCATATAAGTTTTTTAAATTATCTTTTAAATAGAAATCAACTTGAAACATTTTTGTTTTTTTTGTGAGACAATTAGTTACTCTTAATTGAAATTGTATTTGACTTCACTACACTATGTTTTGGTGCATTTCATTTGTGATGGGAAATGAGAAAAATTCAATTAATTTTAATAAGATATTTGTTATTGTATGTTTAAGTTCTCCATCTTGTTAAGAAGTGTGAGAATATGAATTTCATGAACAATACATTTGGATGACATAAATTACCGGAATTGGTGAGACAATTATTAATGTGCATTATCACTCTAAAAAGGTTTATGGATATACCAAATTATGCTTTGATATTATTATAAAATATGTGAAAAATAGAAAATAATTCTAATGTGTTTTTCATCAACTAAATCCAAGTACATTTAGAATATTAATAAGGTAACAAAATTTTAAAACCAAGGGTAACAATAAAAAAAGAACATCAAATATCAAAGTAAACTAAATAAAAAGTGACGTAAAACTCATTTACAACTACTATAAAAATATTGTAAATATGTTTATAAAGGACAAGACTCACAATTTAAACAAGACAAATTTTTTAAATTTGGCACTATCTTTTGCAATTTCGTAAACCTGAGATGTCCTAGTTGTGCATCAATCATAATAGAAGAAATCGTTAACGCACATGTGTTGATGTGACTCATATTCAACACCAATTGTTTGTCCCTGTATTTATTCATGTAAACTAACCTTATTTTTAATGGGTAGAGATAATTTCATGAGATTTAATCAATTGGATGATAGAAAGAAAAGTAAATAGGTAGTTAGACATACGAAAAACAAAGTCAATAATAAGAGATAGAAGGAGTTTGGTAGTTTCAATTTCACGGACTAGTATACGATGGAAATAGTCAATTCTTAAAGAAACATAAAAAAAATAATTAGCTAATATATGATTCTTGCACCAAAGTCAATGAGTTAAAGACCCATGAAGGGAGATTGAGTAAGTCAAGCAAAAAAATTATCAGTATGTACTAAAATAATGTTAGTAAATTAATGAGTCTTTGAGAAAATTGTCATATGTTGTCAGAGTTAGATGAGATTGGTCAATCATGCTAAAAGATATTTTTTAAAATTTATTTACATGAAAATTGGGAAAAAGAATAAAATAATCACAAAAGAGAAACTCATATCAAACCACCACATGAAATATGATGGAATTGTAATGATTGGAGTTATGTTAAGGCGAAACAAACAAGCAAAATTATGAATGGTTAGAAGGTACATTCTTCACAAGTGTTGATAGGGATGACTAATTTGTGAATGGAAAAGATATGTGTAATGATTCATATGTGGTGTTTAGACAATCATGTAAATTAGGACTAAGGAGTCTCACTTAGTGGACATCAAAAAATTATCACAAATATTGTTAAAATAGTAAATAAACCTAAAAAAAAGATTCTCAAAAATTCTTCGTCGAAAATAATTAGTCCACTAGTATAATCCAATTTTTAAAAAATTCGATGCATTGCCTTAAATTATATGAAATAAAAAGCTGAGATTTTATTTTTTTAAAACAAGTTAGGTATTTTATTTATATTAAAAAATATAACATAGAATAAATAAAAGAGATATGATATATTCTAATGATAAGATATTTTACTAAAATAAACAAAAACATTTTAAAAAGATATTCTTTTATTTTAACATATGTGTTTTGTTGTACTTTACAAAACCGACTTTTAAATATGAGGTTTATATATTATATACTATATTTTGGTTATATTTTTTTAATTAGTATGAAATTATATAATTTGGTTATATATTTAATTAGTATGAAATCTTCCATTAACATTAGTATTAAATTTGAATTTTGCTATCAATTAGTGATTCACACGTAAATTAGTTTAACTATTTCAATTTTTTATTCCTTCAATCACTTTTAATGTATACTTTGATTTGAATAGATTGCAAGAAGTTTTACGATTGCGTCATCTGCAAGAGATTAATTAAAATGTCAAATAGAAGAAGAGTTTGTTGGTAGGCCGTATGATTTCCTTACATTTGAGTTTAAGTTCAATTTTATCATCACTACTATATATTTTATAATACTTTTCTCCAAAATTTGTTTGACTTCTTTTCGGAAGGCTCATCTTTATGCCATTCCTTTTAAAGTTGAAGCACAAAAGAAGATTGAAGCTGTCATCTGCAGCAAAAGGAAACGATTATTTTTTCAAAATAAATTAATTCAAACCTAAACTAACAACATAGACCAAACATTTCACCGGTTTGGTTCAACAATATAACGTGGAAAGAAATTTCCTCCATCCTTCGAACTGCTCTCGTTTTTTTGTTTCTGCTCTCGTTTTTGTTTCTTGCTATATACATGAGAATATTGTATTAACTTTAATGTCAGAGATTGTTTTAATACTACATACGATCATTACTACGTCGAATAATTTTCTATCTAATTTTGGATTTTAAATCTATGTCAATTGATTGCCAAAATACAAGAAAGTGGAGGGAAGTTTTGGCTTCATGCAGTTTTGGACAAATATTTAGTCATTCTCTGTTTCTATCAGATTACCATGTTATGTGCAACCTATTACTCGTCTTCAAAAGCGATGTTTGTAATCATTGATCTTGTATTAGGCTTTCCCTCTTCCTGGTTAACAATTATCATGTTTGGTTTGTCTAATTTTACATAAAGGAATTGACGAAAATTGGGCAGTTGCATTAGAACACCATCCTGAAGCTTTTGCTAGAGTGGTATGAATGATTTTTTAGCAGTTGTATTTTCAATGCTAATAGCTTTTTTTTGTTATAATAATGTCATAATAATGTCCAAGATTTTAAGGAATATTTCAGGTCATGTATCTTGACATTGAGGTTACTGGTGTCCCATTAGAGGTGAGTGATTAGGTTCTAACTACCCAGACTATTTCAATTATTAATGGTTGAATTATGACATGGAACATGCATTAATTAGATCTCACTATGTTTCAGGCATCTGTTGATAGTGTAGGTCAGCTAGCATTATATCAAAAAGATGCGCTCAGTGTTCAGGAATGACAAAATTTGAAATCTGCTTTCCAAGACATATATGATCCCATATAATGATTAGATTTATCAGTGGCTAGGAATTTACTCATACATATCTTGATAAATATGCTATTGAGAAAGTAAAATTCATCTTAATTACTTGTGTATCAATGTTATGCTCTTATGTAAAATACATTCTTGAATGGAATGAATATTTTCACTAATATATTTATTCCCTTCTTTCAAGTTTTCATTTCTGTATACAATACATAAACCAGGTAGTTCCCAGAAAGGAATGAAAATAAAAAGAGCGCAGGAATATAATCCTATGTTTATCTGCATACAGATCAGAATATCCTCAAGTCTGATTTTACAGCTTCATGTTTGATAAGTTAGTGAATTATGCAACAACAAAAACTTGCTCTAGGTGCCGGATAAGTAAAAAAAATATGAAGATAAATTATCTTCTCAACATTTTGAACCTTTAACAACAGATAACAAATTAAAAAGTTTTTAAGATCACATATTCACGTAAGCAAGTCAAGTGACCAAATCCATGACCCGTGTTTTAGTATTGATCATGATAAAATTTGATGGTTAACCAGTATTTTAGTTTATGCAATTGAAATGATAAACATTTTTTATTTGACTAGAATTTATAATGACTGAATATTATTATAATTAAAGTCGTTGTGAATAAAAACTTTTGAACATAAATTTTTAACTATCCACAATATCTTAAAATTAAATGATGAATTACAAACGCTTTTTTTAATTCACTTGAATAAAATAAAACTTTTCTCCTAAACACGAGAGTTTAGATTCTAATTATACAGCTCCTCTCCTCTAAACTGAAGAAAGAAAAAAGAAAATCTAACCTATTTATCATTGGTTTCTCTCATTAAAGAGAATTTTATAAAAGAGTTTAAGAAAAAATCAAATCTATTGTATTCAATGTGACGGTCAAAACTTCACTTCCATTAATGGTCTACACTCACAACATGGATTTGAACTTCACACACCAAATCATACTCATCAATGGCGTAAGTAAAAAGATCAAAACCTTTCTGCCAATCTAGCAGTAACTGCTCTTAGTTTGGAATACACTTTTCCTGCCGGTGATCCAAGAATCAGACTACAAAGAGAATCCCTGGCAATCTTTATGTTGGCAAAAGATCCCAATATATGGATTTTGGTGTCAGCAATTACGATTCTGGTCTTTGACGCGTTCTCAATTGCAAACTTTGTTTTACCACCTTTACCAGACAACCTCCCAATAGCCCGAGACAAGTGATCGCCTCGAAGTGTTTTAACATCCTTGATCTCAAAGGACTCGATGTAGAGCTCATCCAGACGCAGAAGAGCAATGGCATCTATGACATCAAAACCCAGCATGAAAGCATGGACAAAATCAGCACATTTTTGCAGGTTACTAATATCAGGTGTATCGGCCCTTGTCTTCAACTCAACTCTACGAGCCTTCAGATTCATACGCACATCAATTTTCATTTGTTCATATATAGGATTATAGAGATCCATCCAAGCTTTCTTCAGAGGGGTATATCGATGAGGTGGAACATTCACTTTGCGGAACTGAACCTGACCATCAGACATCTCATGAGGTTTCAAAGCCTCAAATTTTGGCTTTGGTGGCAAAATTTTTGCTTCTGACGGAACTGTTTCAACTTCCATGGAAGAGTGTGCCTGATTTGACTCCATTACGCAACACCTTTGCCAAAGGAAACAAAAATAAGTTGGGTTTCAAATATACAAAACAAAAATGAAAACAAGCCAAATTCACTTCTGCAGTATACGCCACACCATGGCAACACATGATAACAAATCCTTTATTTCTTTGTTATTATATATTTGTTTATATTCCATTGAACGAAATATAGAATATTTGAGGTTGATTCGTGAACCAAATGAAAAGAAAGTACACATTTAGTTAAATTAACAGTGAACCAAAAGACATAAACGGTCAAACTCTCCCTCAACAATGCAGATAATGAAGGAAAACAGGGTAGGTCCGAATTTTACAAAACAGAGTAAACAAATCCGTTTCAAATGAATAAGGAAAACGATGTAAGCAAAATTATGAATGGAGTTTCAAAAGAAAGATATAAGGGTAACTGTTAAAGATGGAGCGAAAGAAGGAATACCCGACACACACAGCGATACGACAAAGACAGGGATGCTGCTGCGGCTTAACCCTAAAACTCTCAGATTCGGGTTTTTATAGTTTTCATAAGAAAAACTCTAAAGAAATTCTGCAGGGTGAGTTTTCATCATGACAAGCCTATTACTTTTGGCACACCCCGGTTTCATTATGCACCTCCACGGCAGTTTGAATTATTTTCCTTAAAAATAAAATCTTCTAAAATTTGTCATTTTTATTCTATAAATAAGGTTATTATTATCAATAAATATTAACGGAAATTATTTAAAAAAATAATTTAAACAAGATATCATATTTTAATTGAACTTTACAGGTATTTTAAATATTAAGAACCTATAAATTTATATTTTATTTTAATTTTTGAATTATAAATTTATGATATTGCATTTTTAATATTATTTCATATATTAATTAATATAATGATTTTATTAATATTGATTTTACTCCTATTACATACTAGTCCAGCTTTAAAAATATTATTAAGAAAAAAATATCCCTTGCTTGAAGGAGAGACTAAACTTTAGGCTGAAGTGATTGCAAAGGAATGAACAAAAAGTTTAAGTAGAAATTTTTTTAATAACACGTTTTTTAATAACATGTTTTGAAAAAAAGCAATTTATTCTTACTTTTTTAACAGTGATTTTTATATATGACGTCTGAAAGACGAGGATAGAACAGAAAAATGTGTCTATAATATATGATGAATATCAATAATAGATAAAAAATTAATTATAATTCTTTTATGAAAAAAAAAAGAATGCATTAAAAAGTGAGTTAAAGTGTAGCAATAAAATGGGTAAACCTAAGCCCAGAGAGGAGCCTTTATAGTTGGGAAGTTTATGAAGTGAGGAAGCAAAGCACAGTAAGCGTGAAGGGAAGCAGAATCAGCGATGGCGAGAAACTGGTTGTTTCGATCTTTGGCGCTTCGACATGCGATAAAGAATAGGTTTCGCCCAATCGTCTTCAACGCTCACCACCGCTTTCTCTCACTCCCATCCAAACCCTCTCTCTTTGCCACCGCCATCGCCTCCTCTCAGCTCTCTCTCCTCCCATCCTTCCACCACTCCCGCTCCCTCTCCTCCGCCGCAGGTCTCTCTCTCTCTCTCTCTCACACACACACACACATTCTGCATTACTTGATTTTTATTTGCGAAACGAAAGGAATCGCGTAATTTTACTTGCTACGCTGTCTACTCTGTTCACCTCTGCATTAACCTCTATTCCTGAGTTTGCTTCCTACTAATACCGAAAACGACTTTATATGTATCTAATTGTTTCAACTTTATTTTACTGAATCATGATAACTAAGTCTATTGGTGAATTATTTTCAGGTCCTTCCGATGTTGTCATTGTTAATTCAGAGGAAGAGTTCAACAATATACTTACCAAAGTCCAAAGTATGTGTATGTTTTACTTCTATTTTCTTATAAAAGTTTGTTATTCCATTCTTTGCAAATAGGCTCCGGTACAGGTTTGTAAATATACTTTATTCTTTTTCTGTTTTGTTATCTTTTATATGTGAATGGATCTATACAGAGGGCTGAATTCTTCTTTCTGGTGAAATTGTATTCAATAGATGACTCGTTGCACGCCATCTTCTATTTCACTGCGGTTTGGTGTGGACCTTGTAAGTTGCTGTGACTCTTTTTTCTTATGTTGACTTGGATATTTCCAATGAATTGTAATTATTTTACCGTGTTGCCTATTCATGGTGATGCATCTGCGTGACCATTGCAAAAGAACATGCGATCACATAATTTGAATTTAAAGGAGTATTTGGTGTACGTATGATACCAAACAGTTAATTATGCTCACCATGATTGTGAGATCGTCAACTGTTTCTGAAACTCTAAAGAGAGCATGCTTTGCGATGTACTCTAAACTTCCAAACCAGTTTTGTGCCCTTGTTTGAGTAATTCATCTTTTGTTATAACTGCCGTTATGCTTGTATAAAAGTTATGTGGATGACCTTTTGGCCCATAGAAAAGATTATGTGGATGGAACCTGTTATGCGCATTGATTGTCCGCAGAGATATGGTGTTTATGCTTTTGTTGTTTGTATATTTTTTTTTTCTTGATGTCTGTTTTCTATTGAAAAATTCTCACTGTTTTCGTGGTGTATATTTCTGTTTAGGCAGATTTATTTCCCCTATAGTTGGGGAGCTCAGTAAGAAGTATCCTCATGTGACAACATATAAGATTGACATAGATCAGGTATGGAGTATACTTATTGGTGTGCTCTTTGGTTTCAAATCATGTGCCAAACTACAATTTATTTACTAGATTTTGCAATGCCACTATTTGTTGTTATCTTATATTGATTTTTTAATAAGATGTATCGCTTAGTTGAAAATAGCTTAAAATTTATATTCTGAACAGTCTAGTTATATTTTGAGCACTAAAAAATATGAACGTAGGACACATAAGTAGAAATATTTATTTATGTTGTAGTCACTGATTCATTATCCGTTTGTTTTTAATATATAAAAAAAATATAAGTCACAAGTTCAAGACATGCTTACTATACATAATTGATGATGATATGCTACCATACGGACTTAAATGCTTGCAACACATGATAAGATTTATAACAATTAGAATGCTTTGCAAATTTCCTTTGTTGCTACTCTTACAAACTAGTCTAGGTTTAACTCAAACCTAAAAAACCAGTTTATAAAATGAGGATTGCCCTCATTTATATACTATGGTTTGGCACTATCTCTAGTCTATGCAAGACTTGGGTTTTTCCCAGTACACTCTCTCACGTCCAACATTATATTGGGTGTTGGACTTGATATGTGGCTAACATGGTAAGTGACTTTTTTAATGGATCTAGGATAGACCTCGATACCATCATATAAAGTGGTTTGGGTTTAACTTAATCCTAAAAACCAATTTGTAGGGTGAGAATTGCTCTCATTTATATATTGTATTTTGACACTATCTCTTGTCAATATGAGACTTGGGTTTTTCCCAATATTTTTTTTTCATTAGCAACAATTTGGCTATTTCCTTTTGGGGATTTGGTGGTTTCCACCTTTCTGATTATTTTTTTTGCATGTTAAACTTAAAGTAAACTTTTGTATAATTTTAATGATTTATGGCATCTAGAAGTTTCCATGTATCAAGGTGGCTTAAACATTTACTTTCACCTTTCCCAGGAAGCAATTCAGGGCACATTGGGCAAATTGCAGATTACATCTGTGGTAATTTACTTGACATTTTGTCAGAAATTTGTGTTCAAGTACTGCTGGTGGTGATAAAACCTTTTTCGCATATGCATACAATATAATCTGGTTGTAGCTTGTGAATCATATTCGAAATTCATCAACAATTTGAAACTTCTCCAGCTGTTTACTTGTCTTCTTTTGTTAATGCATGCTTCTTTTCGTTTATTTCTCTCTTTCTGGTATTGCTTCGATAATTTTAATGTATTTGATAATCATCTTTGTCAGTGGATTGTGATTTCATTAATGAAATGGTGAAAGCCTAATGTTAGATAGACTTTTCTTGTCATGGATGTCATGTTCATTCTAATACAGGGGTGTAAGCGAGTTGTGTCCTTGCAGACCCGTTCAACCCATTTGCATTAAGGTTGGGTTGGTTTTGTGTTAGTGCTTCCAATTAACATTGGGTTAGAGAGTTTTAAACCTGATCAACCGACCCAATCCAACTATATAATAAAAATACTAATTGTCTAATAAATCTACTATATGGAAAACAGTTTTATGATTTGTTATATGAATATCATTGTATGAATACTAGGGTTAAATATTTCACCTCTCACATGCTATTACAAATAAATATCAAGGTTATAATAGACTATTATCTATAATTTCTTGTCTTGGGACTCATTCACTGAGTTCTAAAACAGATTTATGATTATTATTTTATGATTACTGTTTTGACTTTTCAGTATTTTTAAAATTCACTTTTTCTGTATATGTTACAAGTATTGTCCGTGGCTTGCTTATAAGAATTAAGAAAAATATTAAAAACATCTATTTTAAGTTCTTTTTTTGTTAAGAGGTGATAAGTTTTTTTCATTACTCAATCTGATAATCCATCTCTACCCAATCTAATTATGGTTGGGTTGGGATAGATTGAGTTGCTAAATAGAAAAGGGTAAGCCTAGCCTTATCCAACCCAATCAAGTTTAATTGAGTTAGGTTGAAAATTAGATTAAATTCAATGCAAATTAAGCCACTTATACCTCTATTCTTAGACCTAGTTGTAATTTGTATACATGATCAGTTAGGGAATCTATGTTTCTCTGTCAATTGACTTAAATATATCTTATCAATTTAAATTTCCAATGATTTATGTGTCATGGAACAAGTGTGCTACAATAGCGTTGATTTTAACATCAATTTTCTATTTTGAAGTCACTGAAGATTTTGGCAATTTCAGACTGTAAATCTCTGCATGCTTTTGGAAACATGAAATTCTTGATTTAGTTGTTTGTATGTATATAAATTGGCACGCCATTTCTCATTTTTTTAAAATTAAGTGGAGACATCGTAGAATATGCTTTATAATGTCTGTCCTTGCAAACTTGTATCTTAAACGCTACACTATAATATATATATACCTCCTAAAGGTTAACTTGTAACAGTGTTTTTACCTTCTGCAGCCTACACTTCATTTCTTTCGGAATGGGAAAAAGGCCGATGAACTTATAGGTGCTGATGTTGCACGATTGAACAATATCACAGAGAAACTCTTCAAGTAATCCTTCAGAGTTTGGCTTTATGTTATGCTTTGTAAATATAAACATGCACTGTGAGGCTGTTATTTCCCTCCGTCCACTAGGTTTTTAAGTAACATTAGCTTTTCAAGTTGTAATGCTGAGTTCTTAATGTGATTATTGATCTGTTGTATACTGTTGCTTATATGTGTTTTCCTTTTGTAATTATGCATATAGGTTATAGACAGATCGCACAGATATTCGAACCTACTCATTTACAATTATACATATGCATATGTAAAAGATTCTTGCGTTTGTAAATTCACTCAATTGATCACACATTGCCTGGGCTGTCCCCCTGCCATCCTAAAGAAAAACATTAGGTGGAAATAAAGATTTGATTGTCACATGTCGAATTTTGGATAACTTAGCTTTCTGTGTTTCAGGAAGGACTGACTTGATTGAGGTGACTATGATGGTTGCTGAATGGACGATGAAGTGCAGAATGATTAAATTGCAGCTGCTTAGAGACACTGTCTTGGCTCCCCCTCCTTACAGTCTGGTTGGCATAGTATTAGAAATGTAACCTATCTCCATCATTTTATTGTATTTTTAAATTTTTCATAAGAGAAAAGAGAGGATAAGCATATTTGTGTAGGTCCGTAGGACATGGGATATTTATACAAGTAAATGCTTATGTGGAAAGAATATTTAGAAGTTGGATATTCTCAAGACTTCCATCATTCTACATTACACGTAATTGTTGTATCGTAGGAGTCGTAGTTTTCATGTTGTTTCATAGTTTCTGGGTGTCCTTTTTCAGAAGTGATAATTTGAGATGATGTTCATTCCAAGCAACCTCATAGGACTTCTGTGAATTACAATACGAGTATCGTCTCAGGTGGCTTGAGATTGTGCAACTCATCAAGCCTGAATGTCTGGTCTCTAAAAGCTTGCACGCACTTTCCTCACTAACTAATTAGAAATTTAAAATTTTATCATTCAAAAATACCACGTAAAGATGAATTAATTAATAAATATTAAGTTTTATTTTATCAAATTTTAAATAATGGTAAAAAAGTTCATATTTAAAATTTAATATATTTAAATAATTCATTTAAAATTATGTAAGAAATATTCTATAAAATTTAATAAATAATTTAAAAATAACTTCGTTTTTATATTCTAATTATATTTTATAATCTTAATAGTTAATAATTGTAAAAGAATAAATTATTGTTAAATTAATTGAAGAATAAAGTTATAGAGAGATGATAACAAAATTCATTATACTTCTCTTTTATCAATTATAATTATAAATGTTATAATATATGATAACTTAAACAATTTTTATTATTTTAAACTCATTTTTTAATATTATTATTTTATTTTAAATTTATATTAAATATTTTATCTTATATATTTTTATAAAATAATTATATAATTATAATTTATCTTTTATATTAATTTTTCAAAAAATTGAAAATATTTAATATCAAACTAAAGAGTGGGTAAAAAATTTAAAATCAATTTAAATCAACATTAAAATTAAAATATAATATATTTCTTATAAAGTATAACTAGTTTTTAATAATAAAAAATGTTATGATATAGAAGATATGTCAGAATATTATTTTTAATATAATAAATTACTTTCAATTAAAATTCGAACTGAACTAAAAAATAATAATAAAAATACATTACAAAAATTAAAAAAAAATTGAAACAAAACTTATTAAACCTTAATTATATTGTTTTAATAAAAAATTAATTATATTAAATAACAAAAAAAAATTAATATTTATGCTTCTTAAACACCTCATTTATAGCTACAAATAATGTAGTTCATCTTTTTCCACCTCCAAATCATCTAATTACATCAGTACCCATCCGAACACAACATGATGTTTAAGGTTGTATCTAAAATTTCTTTTATTGAGTAATACGTGTATGATTGAAATGAAATAATTTCGTTTTAGGTTTTCTATGATTTTTTAGTCTAACAAAAATTTGATATATACACCAGATAAAAGCAATAGTTTAATATAAATATTCACAAAAAGTATACAAAAGTGTTTACACTATTGATTTACAAATTGGTATATACTAACAATTATTTTTATAAAATATATCACCAAAAAAAAGATTTTTGTAATTACCAATTATTTACTAGTACTGAAATATCTACGTGATTGGTCTATTAAAATTAGTCCATATATAAAAGTAAATACTCCAAGCTGCAGAGCCGCTAGTTTGGACACCAAATGGAGGAATTCTGTGTCCAAAACAGATGCAGCATGAGCTTCTCCAAAACAGATGCCAATGTAGCCATTATTGGGAGCAAGTTTAATTCACGAAAATACAAAGTTGGGGGACAGTAGCTCAAAAAGATTTTCTCCACTCCATCCCAACTACCTAAATTCTTTAACATAGCAAGACAACAACATTGTCTAGTGTCAATGACAAAGTTGTCGCACGATTCATCGTCATTCAAATATTCCACGCAGGTGATCAACCATACGCGCAGAAACGCAAAGCCTCCATTGTTAATTCAGTTTTCATATCCCACCATATTAATTGAATATTTAAACTCACTTCAAATTACACCATCAAAATTATGCCGAATCATGTAAACTACAATAACACTAAACTCGCAATAAAAAGGCAGCGCTCATATAACAAAACAGAAAATTTCCAATTGATCGGAGACATTTTCCTACTAGAAAAACAGAATGCTAACGAGCACTTTCTTCAGGAATTAATTTTAGAAGGCAAAATATTAATATAAAATGACGCAACGACAGTAAGAGAACATAAAAAAGACTAGCTCATAAGTTCTTCCACGAATACATTACGGAAAAGTAAAATTGCGAAAGGCTTAAGAAAAAATGTTGAGGGAATCAGAATCTAAGTTTGGTGAAAAACCACCTGTTCTTGCCGGTCTTGAACCTCTCTTCGAGACGCTTTTTGGTCTCCTTGAGAGCGGTGACCTTCTTATCCTTCGAGGAGAGAACGTCGGGGTTGACGGCGTCCTTCAGATCTACGTCGAGCGTGTAGCGCGTAGGCATCAGGTGCTGATAGTTCACCAGCTTTACGAAGGCCTTCACCCTAGATTTCTTCGCCGTTTTCTTCGCGGAGTCCTTCTTGATTACCTTGCTAGGGTACTTCTTGATTCCGGCGACCAGACAGTGTCCGTAGGGGCGCTCCCTGGTTCCGTCATCGAAGGTCCTCACGATCACCGCCTTCCGCCCGGCATAGCGGCCCTGCAGGACAATCACCGCCTTGTTTGGCTTCAGGAACTTCACCATCTTCCTACGCTCTAGGGTTTCACTTTCCTCTTCTCTGCGGCGACTCCTCTTCACAGATGCACTAACAAGCCCTAACTTCAAATTTTATATCCAAATGCCAAAAGCTTTTTTCGTCTGGGTTTAGGCCCACTATAATTCGGCCCCTGCACCTACTTACTTGATAATGGACTTTTTTTCTAAAAAAAACAAAAACTTGATATCCACTGCACTCTTTCAACGAAAAATAGTTCAATTTTAATTTAATATGAAACCCAAACTAAAACAATTTTAATTTTAATTTTGGCGTGCACATTTTTTTTCATTTTTTCTATAAGTTTATCATCTCGTTCTTATTTTCAATAACAAACTTCATTTTTCTATAACCTGTAAAACTGTTCATAATTATTATTATTATTTTATTTTGATTAATTATTAGTTATATTTATTGTTTTTATTATCATAAAAATATAAAAATGTAACAATTGTTTTCACTAGTTAGGAGAAAATAATTTTTGGAATATTTTGGAAGTGGAAAGTATATAATATTTATATTTACAAACGAAATAACTGGTTGCGGTATATATTAAAAAGTTATATTACAAACAATAAAAAATAATGAATGAAAATATAAACAAAAAGTGGTGATAGTAGTTCAAACATTATCTTTGAAAGAAGATATCTCTTGTTAAAAAATAAGATAAAAATATTAGGTATTTTGTCATTTATTTATTTATTTTAAATAGCATTCGTACTAATTAACTACATTAGTTGAAGGAAAATGGAAGTTTTATTTTATAGAGAATTCTTCTCCTGATTTTTTAGAGAAGGACCCTTCAGTTTTGAAAACATAGTGAGTTAGTGCTATCTGGTTTTATTTTTTAAATTGTGTGACCACCAAAAAATATTTGGCATTTTAGAATTGAGAAATTAGTGAAATTCACGACTTCATAGCTTAAAATAAAAAATAATAAAAATATAAAACATAAACTTACATGTAAAATATATATATATATATATATACATATAAATAAAATATAATTATCTAAATACACATATTCACAAAATTAAATAATATATATATATATATATAACTTTTTTATATATAATATCTACAATATTTTCTTTAAAGCTACTCAATATTATATTTTGTTCATGTCTCAAACACAAGAAATTTAAAAAATTCAAGATTTAAAATGTTATTACCACAATATATATTATTAAGATACAAATTAACCACATTTTTAGACTAAAACCAGAAAGTAATTAAATAAAATCGTCTAAGACTTGACAATTTTTTAAATATTAAGTATTATCAATATTAATTAACTTGGGATTAAATTAAATTTAGATATCAATTTGTTTTATTAATTAACTTAAGATTAAATTAAATTTAGATATCAATTTGTTTTACTATTTCAATATGAATTTACAATCCACAAAGTATTTATCACTTGATATGTCTATCTATATGATTTAGATAATTGGTAAAATTTATATATCTTTTTTGTTTCAAATAAGTACGAAATTTGATATTCTCAAGCGGGTCAGATTATTTTCATAGTAACTTACGGATATATGTAATATCATCACATTTCCTTTTCATACATACACATGTCACTTACGGATAACAATCGTGCAATACTATATATTATATGCAATTATACAACAATTTTAAAACTCAAGAAACGAGTTATAATAAGTAAATCTTGTTATAAAAACAACAAAATATATCTTGAGCTAAATCACTTCAATAATTTTATCGAGTTTGATTCTCCAAACTCTTCACCTGCAAGAATATATAACAATACAAAATCAAACTAGCTTTAACAACTTAAATTGAATTTTAAGTTAATGATGTTTTTCCTTACCTTAATTCGTTGTATTTTAAAGAAAACACAATAGTAGAAGAACTAAGGAAGTGTTTTATCACCTCTAAAAGTAGAAGAAATCTTAACATTAACTCGTACTATAAGTTCAATTTCCACTTAAAACCATTTTCTCCCAACAACCCTTGCTTGCAAACTATCAAAAAAGAAACAAATTCAAATTGGAGGGAATTAAGAGAAGAAGCTTACTTAAAGAAAAATCAAACTTAATTATTTAGTTCACTAATTAGTCTGAAATTGTCCTTATATTCTACAAGACAGAGAGACAAATTCCAAAAATTTTGAATTTTCTATCAAGAAAAAACAAATATTAACTTTTTTAATACAACCACATAAAATTGTTTGTCAGCATTTTGACAATGCAATATAAATGTCTTCTTAATATTAATAAAAGAAAACATTTACAAAATCATTTAAAGGAATCATAACTTAAAAAAAATTGAAATAAAAAAAATTTAATTAATTTCTAATAAAAGTAATTGAGTTTTTTTTTTTAAATTTCGATGAGTTCAATTAACTATTTTTACTGTATTTAGGATATACTAACATAATAATTTAACATCATAGTTAAAGTATTGCAATTTTTTAATCATAGCATTAACACTTTATTAAAAAACACAAACAACTACCTCTTTTCTTATGCTGATTTAAGTACCATAGTTGAACTAGTGTTTGATTTGGTTGGTCACTATTTTTTTTTCAAATTTAATTAATGGTGCAATAAAGACGCATCAAAACATAATGAAACACACTACTATACAATAAATCTTGCAATTATCTGTCAAAAATTATTATTATTATAATTATTATCATGCTTACATTGCTTTCACCTTGCTTTTTGAAGAAAATAAATGTACAATTATAACATAACTGTGATTTTTCACTTATACAACCATTGTTTTTTCTGTTCATAATATGTTTTCTCACAATTTGATGGAACAATGTCTTGAACACCTTCTTTTTTACAACAATACTAATGCATACTTTTAAAAAGTGAACAAATCAACATTGTTTTCAAACAAGTTGTTAGCTTCTTATGGATTCGGTTAACTAACTACTTATGCTTTCAACCAACTTGTAGAAAAGCTTAAGCATATTTATTTTTAAAGCAACCAAAGCATTTAGAATATGGATGCAGACATTATACCTAATTGAATATTCCTGTAAATCCTTTCTAGAAATGTATAAAAATATGTTCATCTTCATATTCATATTAGTTCAACAAACAAAGCAATTTATATTATATATATATATATATAGTAATTTTGTAATGAATTTCTCACACCTAAGCCTGAGACCAAATTACTCTCTCACCCTCCAACTGTTTGAGAATTTGTGTAGTACAATTGTACAATTTAATGTGGAGTAAACCTACCACAAATTTGACGTGTTCAAGCCATCTATTCCATGGTTTCATGTTAATTTTCATACCCTATTCTCACCTTATTTCTTTCTCATATCTGTATTCAATCATATAATATTTTTTTAATAATTATTTATAAAGATATTTTAACAATTTAACTGTAAACGTGTTTCAAATTGAGACCCAAAGTAAAGTAATCATAAATTAAAAATATTGAAAACTTATTTATTTCAAATCTGTCACTATTCATACTTTTTTATATTATTATTATTATTATTATTGTTTCATTTTTTCTGTACAGACAATTTAATGTGTTTGGAAGTTTCAACGAATAGCATAAGACCCAAAAAAATGATGAAGCAAATATGTTTGGACATTAGGACACATTAATTGGTTGGTGTTGTGTCATCTGTTAAAGTTGCGGCATTTTCTTTTCTTTGACGAAAAATGAGAATTTTCAAAATGCAAATCACTCAAATTTACTATCCAGTCAATAGATGAAGGTCATACCACACATTAACTATATAGTTTGGATTTCTGTTTTCAAATAAAATAAAATTAAATGTAATTGAAGTTAAAAAAGAGTAATTATTATTATGCATAATTGATGTTCTTCAAACATAGTATGTTGTTTCAGCAGCTTCAAAATACTTGATAGGATTCAAAATATCATTGAAAGACACATCCCGAACATGGAAATGAAAGACATTACTAAAAGATGTTACCATAATTCATCTTAAATGCTGCTATCATGTTTTAGCAACATAAAAATGTTTTATTATCAAGTTAATAAAATGTGTTAAATGCACTTAAAGAACTACTATGGTTTTTATTTCTCTCTGCGTGAGATATCATACATATTTGAGAGATCACACAAGATATCTCAAATGTCTTTCAAACCATTATATTTTTTTTTTAAGATGCTTATAATTTGCAAATACAATTTATCATTCATTTTATAAAAAGTTATCATCTTTTTAAAATTTATTTTCTTTAAATTATTTTTATTTAAAAAAATATAAGAAAATTATTTTTTTAAGATTTTTCTTTATCACTACCAAGTCTAAGTCAAGATTAGAGTAAGTGTTTTACTTCTTCTTCTATCTCTTGATTTTGTTGTTTTTTCACACGAGTTAAATAATTTAAGTGACAACATTAAATATAATAATATAATATTATTGTCCAAACTATCAAATTGATACTTCAAACAATTTTGTTCAACCTCAAACCATGACTTATGATTTGAGTGAGATGGATCCTAACTTAATAATTTTATCTTTTATGAATTTAGTTATTCGAGTGACTATTTAGATGTTTGAGAGAGAAATTTTTTTTATCAATTCTTTTTTTCAAGATCAATACATGATTTAAATATCTCTCAATCCATACATAATTTAAATGTTTAAATGTTTCTCAGATGATATTTCACACTTTAAAGAAAGAAGAAATATAAATTTTCTCTTATCTAAAAGAAAATCATACTTCAACAATATATTTTTATATATGTATTTTGTTAAATTAAGTGAACCATTTCATAAAAGATGTATAATGTAATTGGTATGATGAATTGAGATGTAATTGAATTCTTATTTCAAATACATGTAATTTCTCATTCATCAAGTAAAAAAAAGAGAGACCTATTTCAAATTCTTATTCATTTCTTTTCTAGAGGAAGAATAGTGTTAATTAATATGTGGATGCAAATGTAAGTTAATGGATTCAGCTCTCTCTTATTGGAAAGTGTTTGCACATTAAACTTAAAAAAAAAAAACAGAATTAGGTTATGGCATGCAAATGTGATCATAAGAAAAAGTTGTTGTTGTTTTTTGTGTGTGGAAACCACATAAGATAATGTGGCACATAGCACACTGTTTTGGGTGGAAGATAAGGTATTGCAGAATTGAGCTTTAGTAGTTTTCATTTTGGTTTAGGTTAGTGGAACGTGTATCTTCATACTACCATTTTTGTGATAAGGGCTAGTGGAGAAAAATGTCACCCTTCCAACAAAATTTGTCACGTATAATGAGAAAACCCCTTTTTTGCTCTTCATTTTCCACACTCAACTTTTTTCAGGGACCAATGCTTGGATGCTTATTAACCCGTTTCATCATTCTTTACTTTCAACAACACTCACGTAATCATGCACTCACAAAATCAGACCAGGACCTTTCACAAAAGGACTCAGACAATGTTATATACTTATCTTTTTTTAAATATTATTAATATATAGATTCAATATTAGAGCATCACACAAATTATAATAAATAGGCTTAATTCTTTATTATGCTATGTACTCTTATCACATCTTATTTACTTTTATAATTATTTTTATTTTATCATCTAGAATTTTATTTAAGATTTTTAATTTTATTTTCATTATCGACTTGCAGGAGTCTTATAAAATTCTGATATTAATCTTATAATGTATTTTATTTTTTTAACTTTAGAAATTAAATTTTTATAATTAATACACAATAATTTCTTATTAACACACTTTTTTTTATATATGATTAAGGCATCACAAGTTAAATTTAGAATGGCATGCACCTAAATATGTGTTAAACCTAATATTGCTTGCATACCATTTTTCTAATTCCTAAATCATGAAATATATTAATTTTTTATATGCAAACTGTCATATTAATGATTAGGTATTTTATTGTTGTCTAATTTTTTTTACCTAGTATCTTTAAAAATTCATTTTTGTCTTTTAGTTTTAAATTTTAGTTCAGTTTTAATCCTTCTCTCAGTTTAAAACTAACATGGTTAACGTTTTTCACTTTTATAAAATAATTAATTTCAAGATAGATGCAATTTTTAATCATGATCTTGTTATTTTAAAATTAGGAAAATGAGCACTTAGGAGTTCATCAATTTGAACCACTAGTATTGACTCAATATTTTTTTATGCTATCTATTTCCATTAATATAGTAAAAAAAAGTATGATTTTGTTCAAGCATGTGTGAAAATCAAGCATTTTCATCTTTGAAGTTTTACAAATTCCAATTTGTTTTAGTTTTCGTTTTATTCTTTGAGTCCGCATTTTTTTACAATTGATTCAGAGACTTAGCCATTATTAGAGATACTAGGTAATTTAGAGATATGGCTAAAATAAAAGTATATATAAGTGCAAATTGATTTTTTTAAGTGTAGTTTAAACTTTTTAACTCAATTTTTAATCATTTCTATATGCAAACAACACTTTCAAAAAGTGTTTAGAGCAATTCCTTTTATGTAAAATAATTTAGCGTGTCTTGCTTAATTTTTTACCTAAACAATTAACTCTTAAATTATGATATTTTGATTAGTATACATCAAAATAGTGTATCTCGTGTTAATTTTAAGATTCATACAAAAAAAAGTGTGAAAAGTAATATAAATCCTTTATAAGATGATAATTATAATTGTAAGAATGTGTTTTGATGAGTATGAGATAACAAAGTTTAAAGACTAAATGAAGAATGATATTTATATTTTAAGTATAGTTTTAACAATATAAATAGAAAAAAGTTTCATTATCAATTATCTTGATTTATTATTTTTTTTTTTAAATTCTTTCACTCCTTAAGAAAATTAAAGGAGTTGTTTTAGAGCTTCATATTTTTTTAAGTCATAATCTAATTTAGAGTAAACATTGATCAACTTGTGAGAACTTTATATGGATAATTTTTTATTTTTCTTCTCAAATATTTTCTTTTTCTATGTTGCATGAGTCATTTGATAGGAGATAATATATCTATGTTATGTTGAGGTGTTGTTGTTATATGTTTATTTACTAGACTTAACTCCTAAAAAGTTTACAAAATTATAAATATTTATGAGATAATTCATTTGTTTGGTGAAAACGAAATGAATTGAGATTTAATGAATAAGAGAAAATAAAATAAATTTAATTTTATCAATATACTTAAAATGTTTTAAGTTCAAACTCAAATATGAAATGAGAACAAAATTAACTAAACAAATATTTCAATTTCCTTCATTTTCTTCCTTATAAATTATCCATGGAATTAGGTATGATAATTAGACCTGCACGCGTGGAGACCGAATCGCCCCCGCTCCGAGTTTGACGGGGAAAAACCGAGTTGACCGGGTTCGGGTTCGGGGTCGGGGTCGAGTTTTCCCCGTTTAAATCAATCGGGTTTGGGGTCGGGGATGGGTAATGCAATCCCTGCCCTGCCCCCGTACCCATCCCCGCCCCGTCTTTAAATTTAAACATAAACCCTAAAACTATTCATATTCTTTCTTAGTGTTTTTTTTTATTTTTTCATACGTAAAGGGTTACAGTGTCTTCTCTGAAACCCTATTCTCTATTCCACACTTTTCTTTTTTCTTCTACCTTTCACTCATTCCTTCAACTTTCTCAATCTCTTCAACCAGTTTCAATATACTCTTCTCTTTCTCTCATCCTCTACACATTTACTTTTTTTAGTCCCTTCAACCAATTTGGTGAACGTATAACATAAGGTTAGTTCTTTGTTTCTTTATCAATTTTCTAAATATTGTGCATTGATAATAACATCTATTATTATTTTATTCTCTGAAATTTTTTGTGAGGATTTCATTTGAGGGATTTGCTGAGCAATATTTTGTAATTTCATTGTAGTTAATCTATTACATCTATGGTTAGATACATAACATTTTGCACAATTTCTCACATACTTTCTACATTTGTTTTGTATACTGGTTTGAGTATTCATACTTCTATTTTTATTTTTCATTTTTTAGTATTATTTTATTTCTATTTTGTTTTTTAACATCTTATTTACCATTGATATTTAAATTTTAAAAGTGTATTCATTGTAAACGTTGTAACCCTATTACCTTTGTTTGTAATCTCTTTGTGATTAATCTATTACATTTATGATTAGATACATAACCTTTTGTACAATTTTGCACAGATTTGTTATGTTTGTATACTGGTGTTTCTATTTCTATTTTTGTTTTATTTTCTAGCATATTTTTATTTCTATTTTCATGTTCTTAACTTTGATTTTTCTCAAAATTAAATTTTAAAAGTGTCTTCTTTGTTAACTGTATAATTGTTGTTATTTTTTATTAATTTTGGAGTCTATCTTTATCATTCTTTTTTACAATTTGTAGTCTCTTTGTGAGTAATCTATTACATTTATGATTAGATACATAATTTTTTGTACAATTTTGCACAAATTTGTTATGTTTGTATACTAGTGTTTTTATTTCTATTTTATTTTGATTTTCTAGCATATTTCTATTTTAATTGTTTTCATTTTCATATTCTTAACTTTGATTTTTCTCAAAATTAAATTTTAAAAGTGTCTTATTTGTTAATTGTATAATTGTTGTGATTTTTTCTATTAATTTTGTAGTTTATCTTTATCAGTTTTTATAATTTGTAATTTTTTCCTGACTAATCTATTATATTTATGATTAGATACATAACTTTTTTGTACAATTTTACACATATTTGTTATGTTTGTATCCTGATTTTGAGTGTACCTATTTTTATTTCTATTTATTTTAATTGTTTTTATTTTCATCTTCTTAACTTTCATTCTCTTCAAAATTAAATTTTAAAAGTGTCTTCTTTGTAAACTGTATAATTAATTACTGTCATTTTTTATTAAAATTAAAATTTAAAAAATTATTGTTGAGAAATGTGATAAATAAATCATTTTACTTTTGTAATTGCAGAAATTTTATTTGTTGTTATGGAAAATATTGGAATATCACAAGCACATCAACCAATGAAGAAAATGTAGACCCTTCAATCAGTGATCCTACTAATACACCAAATGAAGTTTCCTCAGCAAGAGAAGATAATGAGCATGAAGAAACTGCACAATCAGGATCAAATAGGCTTAAAAGTAAATAATGGAGAGGATAAGCCTCAATGCAATTATTATAAAAAGCTTTTGGGTGGAAAATCAAAAAATGGAACAAATAATTTGTAAATAATTTATACTAAAATAATAAACTAAAATATACTTCATCAAGAAAATAATTTAAAATTTGTAACATTATAATATATAAAAGAAAAAAATATTTAATATTAAAATACTTAATTTCTATAAATTTATCTTTAATAGTCTATTTATGTGATACACTATATATATATATATTATAGTTATGCTTAAATTTTTAGATTTATTTAAAATATTTTAAAATTATATTTTAAGAAAATAAAATGGAACGGGGATGGGGGCGGGACGGGAAAACCTGACCCCCAATGGAGATGAGTGTGGGGACTAAATTATTATTCCCGACGGAGATCGGAGGCGGGGACCGGAATGGTTAAGTGAATCAGGATCGGGAGGCGGGAGGTGAAACCCGCCCCGCCCCGCCCGCCCCGCCCCGCCCCGCCCGCCCCGCCCCGCCCCGCCCCGCCTAGCCTACATGGGATGAATTGCTATCCATTAACATAATACACGTGGACAATGCTACGAAGTTGCTCTCTAATAATAAAAAAATTCACTTCGTATTTAATGATTGTTTCTTGACTTTGTGGTTTTTGACTTCTTATTTCATAAAATTTCAACTTGTGACAAAAGAAAAAGTGAATCAATTAGAAAATATGTTCCTACCACTTCTTATATTAATATTGTCGAAACATTAACACTTGACCAAGGAAGAGGAACGTTGAGTAGAATCTAAGTGTCAAGTAATTTATTTGATATCCTATGAAGTTGTTCCTCATATTTTGAGGACTTTATTATAAAAAATGACGAGTTCATATATAAATTACAATGTTCAACACAAAAATGTTTTGTCCATGCACGTATACTCCAATTTGTTTCAATTTAGGTTGTGTTTTTAAAAACCATCCAATTTATTTCAATATTAATAAATATCAAATTCTTATTTTATACAAGCTCCTAAACACATGATGGAATACAAATAAAAAAAATACATGAAAAACATACTAAAACACCCAACACCAGGTTTATAATTAATAAACCACGTTAAACAAATCGAAATCTGGATCTCATATAACCCTAAAAAATAAGACCACTGAAGAGAAGGAAGTGGGTGAAGTAGCCTTGCCATGCTGTTCTGTTGCATAATTGCTTATGCTTAAACTCATTTATTGAACTCATTTTGCTTTAAAGATTTCCCAATGTGAAATATTCTCTTTCCTCTCCATATTTAATTAAAGAAGCCACCAATTCAATTATTTTGCATTTTATGGCATCAAACGTCGTTGCCAAACCTTTCTAATTCCAATCCAAACACACTTTTGACGTTGTTTGACCAGCTCACCCAGCCGGCCAGAACCTTCAACTTACAAGACGCGATTCGCAACCGCAAAACTAGACGTTTGACGAAAACAGAAGCAATGCGTGCGTTGGCCAACCAAACACGGTGCTAGACGTGGAAAAGCAGTACAAAAAAACCAACACCAGAAGTACAAGGGCAAAACGGGAAAACCACCTCAAAAATCTCCCTCCAACCCCACCTCCACCTTCCACTTTGTTAAAATATTGCTTTCTCCACCAAAAACGATCAAACAAACAAATATTTTCTCATTTTCCGTATAACCTTTTTTTTTTCTTATAGTTTCTCTCCGCAATTTTTCTTCGCCTTTTTTTCCCTCCTTTATATATATTTCTTTTCCTTCGGATTTTCCTGACACATTCTTTCTCTTCTCATGGCGCCGAGCACCGGAGACCTCCAACTAACTTCTCCCGGCGCCGGCGAACATTCCGACGACCTCGAAGATGTTCGCCTCCTCGATTCCTACGACAAACACTACATCGTCCACGATGAAACTAGGCGGATTCAGGTCAGAATCACCGGCATGACCTGCGCCGCCTGTTCCAACTCCGTCGAAGCCGCTCTCAGGTCCGTTAACGGCGTCACCGAGGCTTCCGTTGCTCTTCTTCAAAACAAAGCTGACGTCATTTTCAATCCGAGCCTCGTCAAGGTTACTATAAAATATTATTCTCCATCGTCATTCTTCTCTGTTCGTTTGTTTACTTTGATTTACGCGAAGCTGTTACGTTAGGTAATGGTTTGATTATGTTTTCTTTGAATTAACCGTAGGATGACGACATTAAGAATGCGATTGAGGACGCAGGTTTTGAGGCGGAGATCTTGAAGGAGTCCGGTCCGGCGGACCACGGTGGCGGAGCCGCCGTGGTGGTGGGGCAGTTCACGATCGGCGGGATGACTTGTGCGGCGTGCGTGAATTCCGTTGAGGGCATTTTAAAGAGGCTTAATGGAGTGAAAAGAGCGGTGGTGGCTTTGGCTACTTCATTGGGTGAGGTTGAGTATGATCCCAATGTGATTAGCAAAGATGATATTGTGGCGGCAATTGAAGATGCTGGTTTCGAGGGTTCGTTTGTGCAGAGTAATGGGCAGGACCAGGTTGTGTTAGGGGTTGGTGGTGTGTACTCTCTGGGTGATGCACAGGTTTTGGAAGGGATGCTCAGTGGCATTAAAGGGGTGAGGCAGTTTCGGTTTGACCCGGTGTTGAACGAGCTTGATGTGGTTTATGACCCTGAAGTTATTAGTTCGAGGTCATTGGTTGATGGGATCCAGTTGGGAAGTAATGGCAAGTTTAGGTTGCATGTTAGGAATCCATACGCTAGAATGGCTTCCAAAGATGGTTCGGAAACCTCAACTATGTTTAGGCTTTTTATTTCCAGCCTGTTTCTCAGTGTGAGTATCTCTTTGATGTCACTTTATTTATTCTTTAGTGATGTTTGTGTATTCCTGGTTTTGTTTTCTTTCTTTTTTGCCCTCGTTTTCACCTGACGATGAGCTTTTGGAATAAATGTTAAAAATCCCATGAATTCATGATTTGTAGGGGTTGTATTTTAATCTCTACAGGAATTTTATCTTAAGTGGTATTTTGTCTGCATGTTATCTGGGCTTAGACCCCTAGGTCCCATGTATATGGAAAATTATTTGTTGACAAAGGTTAGTCTTTTAAATGGATTTTTTACTTCGAGATATTAGTTTCTAACTCTCGGCAACAGATACCCTAGACACCAAAAAACAATATGATTCTTTTTCCTCGTAGAAACATATAAGTGAAGCAAAATGAGATGAGATTGCTGCTGAAAGCAAATCTATTGCAAGTGTTCACATCTCTATGAGTTCTCTCACATTATGTAGATATGAAAACGCAACTCTGTTTAACTTCTGAGAGTCTGTGTTAAAAGTCCTTATTTTTGTTTAGGATCCTGATTTAATCTTTCATTCATTTGTACTGATTTTCTCTTCATGCACAGATTCCTCTATTCTTCATTGGGGTAATCTGTCCTCATATTCCGTCGGTTTACTCCTTGTTACTTTGGAGATGTGGGCCTTTTCTCATGGGTGATTGGTTGAAGTGGGCGTTGGTGAGTGTCATTCAATTTGTGATTGGGAAACGCTTCTATATAGCGGCTGGAAGAGCTCTAAGAAATGGTTCAACAAACATGGATGTGCTGGTTGCTTTGGGAACTACAGCCTCTTATGTTTATTCCGTTTGTGCTCTTCTGTATGGTGCCCTTACAGGATTTTGGTCTCCAACATACTTTGAAACAAGTGCTATGCTTATAACATTTGTATTGTTTGGCAAGTATTTGGAGTGTCTTGCCAAGGGAAAGACATCTGATGCTATTAAGAAGCTAGTGGAACTTACTCCAGCAACAGCTTTATTGGTCGTCAAAGATAAAGGTGCATGCCACTTTAGTTTGATGTGCTTTTTTTTTTTTAAGAGAGAACAAAAGCGAAATGGCTTGGGTTTTGAATTTTTTATGTTTAGAGTGAAAATCCGGTAATGAGGGGATTTCTTATATAATCTAGTATTGCATTGCAACATCATATTAGAAAACTTGCCAACAGTTGTTTTGTTTTGTAGGTGGTAGAACTATTGAAGAAAGGGAAATAGATTCCTTACTCGTTCAACCTGGCGACACATTAAAAGTTCTTCCTGGTACGAAGATTCCTGCTGATGGTATTGTTACGTGGGGCTCAAGTTATGTAAATGAGAGTATGGTGACTGGTGAATCAACACCAGTTTCGAAGGAGGTCAATGCATCTGTTATTGGAGGTACAATCAATTTGCATGGTGCCCTTCACATTCAAGCTACCAAAGTAGGATCTGATACAATTTTGAGTCAGATAATTACTTTGGTGGAGACAGCCCAGATGTCCAAAGCTCCCATTCAAAAGTTTGCTGATTACGTAAGTATTCTGCTCATGCTCTGTGTAAGCATTTTTACATTTTAGGGAACGATTCAGTTCTGAAGTTAAGTGAAATGTTTCCTGTCTCTCGATGACCAAGCAAATGACAACTGCTTAATTTCATACTTTTAAGTGATGATCAACTGATTTGAATTGTAAAAGATACTTTGAGTACCAAGGAGTAAGGATTTAGTGTTCCTGTTAATTGGAAAATCTGATTAAGCTTGTACAGTTGGGCTAATATTTTGATGCCTCACCTCTGATCACTGAAGTTCCTTCTGTGAAATTGCTCATAAAATCGGATAGTTAGTGAATCCATTTATTTTGGTTTTAGTCTTTATTCATAAATCCAGCATCTGGTTTTTTGTCCTTGCTAATAATTCTTTTATAGTACTCACTATGTTATTGGCTTTATAATCTTGTTATTGATTGGCATCCAAATGACTAAATATCAGATATGAACTCAGGTACGATTCTTTTGGCTTGCAGGTAGCAAGCATATTTGTTCCTACGGTTGTGATTTTGTCATTATTGACACTACTGTGTTGGTAAGATTATCTTGACTAGTTTTGCATACTGACAAAAGCGGTTTCTAATGTGTAATTGGAATGCTTATCACTTCTTCTGTCTAAAATTGTAGGTATATAGCTGGGGCTCTTGGAGTATACCCCGAAAAATGGCTGCCAGAAAATGGAAATCACTTTGTTTTCGCACTTATGTTTTCAATATCTGTCGTGGTGATTGCATGTCCATGTGCACTTGGTTTGGCAACACCAACTGCCGTCATGGTTGCAACAGGGGTTGGGGCCAACAATGGCGTGTTAATTAAAGGAGGAGACTCCTTGGAAAGGGCTCAGATGGTGAAGTATGTCATATTTGATAAAACAGGAACGCTAACTCAGGGGAAATCCACCGTTACTGCTGCTAAGGTATTCACAGGAATGGACCGCGGAGAATTTCTTACATTGGTGGCTTCTGCTGAGGTGACTTTCAATTTCTTAGCGATGGTTACTTTCTTTGATTCTTATTCTCAGTTCATGGTATTGTCGCGAATACACTATTGAGGCCTAGATCTAATTATAGAGGATTTATAAGAGTGTAATATTTTTCTACCTTTCTTTCTCCCTCCTCGACATAGACAGCTCAACTTTCCCACAAGTACTGGCATTCTGAAACTAGATTAAGAAGAATAGTGTTAAAGCTCTATCATCTTATCCTATTTGTTTGTCAGAAAATTTCACACTTCCATTTTTTGTGATGTCTATTATAGGAATGAACTGTATTTGTTTAATATTTTTTTTTTCAATTTCAGGCTAGCAGTGAACACCCTCTGGGAAAAGCAATATTGCAGTATGCCCGCCATTTTCATTTCTTTGATGAGTCTTCTCCCACCAGTGGTACCAAGAATGATGCTGGGGAGTTCAAGTCAGGGTGGCTTTACGATGTCTCAGACTTCTCCGCTCTTCCAGGACGGGGTGTCCAGTGCTTTATAGATGGGAAGCGTATTTTGGTAAAGTTTTTTCGCAATTGTGCTATGTCTTTTATTATGTGTAAAAGCTATTTTCCAGAGTTGCTTATTTGAGGAAGTATATTTTTTATCGTGTTTAAAAGCTATTTTGTTTATTTGAACAGGTTGGTAACCGGAAGCTGCTGGAGGAAAATGGCATAGAGATTTCTACAGAAGTGGAAAATTTTGTTGTAGAGCTTGAAGAAAGTGCAAAGACAGGGATACTGGTAGCATATGGTGATGTATTAACTGGAGCCTTAGGGATTGCTGACCCACTAAAGCGAGAAGCTTCTGTTGTTATAGAGGGCCTCCGGAAAATGGGAGTCATACCTGTTATGGTTACAGGAGATAACTGGAGAACAGCTCGAGCGGTTGCCAAGGAGGTTGGTATATATATACTATTCCCTTATGCTCAGAAAGTATGCCATTGTGATAACTTGAGTTTGATTTCTTACCTGATGCATTTAAAATTTGGACTTCTACTTAAAAAGAAAACAAATATATTAGAAAGGGAATATAAGTATGACAATTAAGCTAATTCGTCGATGGGAAGTTTTGTATTCATTGTATAAAAGAATAAAGTTCACTCTCAAGTTCTCAACTCAAATATATGAAAAAAATAGTCATGCTTGGTTGACTTAAATATAAGTAAAATTTAACTAACTCAACCCTATTTAATGCTGTTATTTAAAAAATATCTTTTATGTTTTTAATCTTGGACACCATCCCCAATAAATATGATTAAGGGTTATTTTGAAAGTATGTTATTTTACTTTCTGTCCTTGTTCTTGAGCATGCTGTTTTTCTTATTTGCAAGTAGAATAGTGATATTTGAAGAAAATGAATTTACCAAAAAAAGTATATCGGAGATTAGAAAGAGTTTTAAAATTGTTAGTATAAATATGGGATTTGTGTCTTGAGCCCTGCATTGTAAATGATAATGGAGAATGTGTCAGGTTGGCATTGAAGATGTTAGGGCAGAGGTTATGCCTGCAGGAAAGGCTGATGTTGTTCGTTCATTCCAAAAGGATGGAAGTATAGTTGCAATGGTAGGTGATGGAATCAACGACTCTCCAGCATTAGCTGCTGCAGATGTAGGTATGGCAATAGGAGCAGGAACAGATGTTGCAATTGAAGCTGCTAACTATGTGCTGATGAGAGATAACTTGGAAGATGTGATCACAGCCATTGACCTTTCCAAAAAGACCTTCTTTCGTATTCGATTGAATTATGTATTCGCGATGGCATACAATGTTGTTGCTATACCGGTTGCCGCCGGGGTTTTCTTTCCTTCCTTGAGGATCCAGCTGCCACCATGGCTTGCTGGTGCATGCATGGCTATGTCATCTGTTAGTGTCGTATGCTCTTCTTTGCTTTTGAGAAGATATACAAAACCCAAACTTACTACAATACTTGAAATAGTTGTAAATTAACCAGTATTCAAACACAATCACTTCTCAGGGTGCAAATCAATTTCATGACCCTTCTCATTCCAATTTTGTGTGTGCATTTTCCTTTTTCCGCTCCACCCATTTGGCTGCAATTGTAATTCTGGCTGCCAATTCTTTGTAAATGTTGTACTTGTATAGCTCTTCCTTTTCCTCCTTGTCTCTCTCAGACACTCACGTTGTGGGGAGATTCTACACGGGTCATACGTTTATAATTTTTTATAATTTTAATTTTTTTTCCTTGTAATTTGAATTTAATTTTTGTATTGGGTCTTATAATTGTTTTTATATCTTTATAGTTAGAAATTTTTCAAAAATTAATTTCTAATTTTTTAAGCTTATGGAATGAATGTCATTAGTAAAATATTTTGAGGACTAGACTTTTAGTATAAAATATTTTTTGTTGAAATTTATATATACGATATACATTCTTGGGATTTGAAGCATTAGTTTTTTTAGAGAAATTCTCCCTTCGCTCTTAGAACTTTAGTTTTTATCTTTGAATTTTTCAAATGGAAAGTTACCAATTTTCTTCTATATTATTTTATTTATCAATTAAGACTGTGGTATCTTATTAATTTTGAATTATGATGTTTTTTTATTTTTCATTTCCTTCTATGTTTTTTTCCACACACCCACACAACGTAATCATTATATTTTTCTTTATGTAAACTCAACATAATAAGTTTAAAATAATAAGATCGTTGATATGAATAAAAAAAATTCACAAATGTTAATTGGTTTAAGGTTAAATAAATAAATAAAATATTTACTTTTTATGAAAAACACTAATAAAATGTTGATTCAAGGAGAAAGAATTTGATTTGGCTTTAAGAAATTGTACATAATTGCATATTTTTACTAAAAGGTGATCCTATTCGTGATTGTCCATGATCGTCTCATTTACTCTTAAACAATTCAAACCGTTATGGGAAGCACTATCATATCCAAACATTTTGATTTGACCTTGTTTTCCATGTAGGCATTATTGTTCAAGGATTAGGTTTGAGGTTGAAAAAAAGTTTCCTTGGGATGGAAATTATTTCAAATCCCTTTGGCTCAGTCTTGATCTTAAGGGTTATATATGAACTACTAAAAGTTTCATTGTTACAAATTTGAATCATTCATAAAGATTTTTTAAATTTAAATAATGTTTTTTATGTAAAAATTTTTATTTAAATATTAGTATTATTTATGTTATCAAGTGAAACTTTTGTACACTATCTTTTTTACCATAGAAAAATTTTGGGTTGGTTGTAATTTTGATCCCTATATTTCAAATTTTTAAAATGTTTTCCTTTTTTCTACAATTTTAGTACTCCAGTTTTTAATTATCTACAATTTTTTTCTTTAATCTTTAATTATATGCAATTTTTTTAGTTGAATTATATGTTACCTTTTTGGTTGGATATAAGATAATAAAACTGAAGAAAAAGACATAAATGCTCAGTGGTTTTTTAACATGATGAAAATGGTAACAACTCTGCGGACATTATGAAATGTAATTTATATTGATTTAATATGTTTTAAAAAATGGTAAATTGAATAAGTTTATAAATGATTAAAAACTTAGAGTATTAAAAATGGGTTAAATATGTGGGATAAATAAATTATTCTTAATGACACAAAAAAATATTTTTAAGAAAAAAAAAAAAAGAAGAAGAAAGAAATGAGAAGGAGGAGAAGGAAATAAAAGAAAAAAAAGATAAAAAAAAATAAAATAAAAGTATCAAGATAAGAGTAAAATAAAAAATTATAAAAAAAAACGAATTTCACTAATTTATAAAATATTAAGATAAAATAAATAACGTAAACATAATTTTAATAAATAATTAAAAAAAATAAAAATATATTTAATTCTTAAAAAATTTAAAGATCAAAATTATATATAATTAAAATTTGTGAAAAATATTATGAGCCAAAGTTGCGTTTGGATAAATACAGGGACACCAGAAATTTATAAGGGCAACTCCCATTACAAGAGCAGTTAGCAATTAATAGTGTTTCTCTTCCAATTGCAAATTTATAAGGTAACTGAATTATAATTATTAGTTTTCTAACAATTGAAACCCATTGGAAAAGTGTATTATATGTTTATGTAGTAATTGATATTCAAATATATTAAACTGAAGTTAAGATAAAAATGAAATATAAAAGAAATAGACATATTGTGCGATCCATTAAAAGAAGCATTTGTGAGTTTTTTTATTGGAGAGAAAAAATGATTTGAGTTGTTGAAAGTTGAAAAAAGGTGACATTACAACATTATAGGAAATGTGAAGTATTAAAAATATATTATAGAAAGGACTAAGAAGGAATTGGTTACATTATATGGTTTGGTTTGGTGAGAAAGGGAGTTTGACTTTGAAAAGTTGTCACCTTTTATGTAATGAGCTAAATTCACGAATGAACCCATATTGTGTCTCAAATGTAGAGGTTTGAAATGATTAGTTCATTGGGTATGATTCTTTTAGCTATGAGTGTGCATTTTAAAGGAAAAGTCTATCATTTAAAAATATACCCTTATTATTTTTATTATAAAAAAAATGTGTGAATAATGTAATGACAATAAAATTATCGAATATATTATTTTATTTTAAATATATTATTCAAAAAATTATATTTAATGAATTTTTTATAAATTTATTATAAAAATTTGTAAGAATTTTTTTTTTCTATAATTTTTTTTATAAATTTATAAAATTTTTTTTATAAAATATAAAAATTTGTAGTAGTGATAAAACAAACAAATAGTTTGAATGATTGGTAATTTTTCTTGTCTTTCTTTTAACTTCTTTTATTTTTATTTTACTAAAATATATTTACTTTAAGTAATTATTGGTGAAGATGAGAACTAACTGTATATAAGTTTGTTTTATTTTATTATTAATTATTAAAAAAATTATGTTTTGGAAAGGAAAAATGAACATATTTTAATTTTGGGATGAAATAGTATAAAATGAGTGTATTTATATTTTTTCCTATAATATTTTTTTATATTATATTATTAAAATATTTTGCATATAAACACACTAAAAGCAATCAAGATAAAAAATATATCATCCAAAACGTTTTTACAATTATGAAACATGAAGATACACCATAAACATACAACAGTTGCTTAAAGGAACAAATTACGACCACTACTAGAAGGAAAATATGGTTCCATGTCTGGAGTCAACCTATTTATAGGTGGGATGTGGCAGAGAATGGTGACCGTACGCCTCTTTCGTTATCATAAGACCGTACTTCTCTTTGATGAATCAAATGAATGAAATTCCTTGAAGCCAATTGAATCATGAACAAAAGAAAAGATTTTTTTTTTTCTCAATTCAAAAGTAAAGTAAAGATGAGTATATTTCTAATTTACACAAATCTGAATTATACTTTTACAAACTTTTAATATAAGTTTTTTTATATTTGTTTCGCATAATTTACAGGTAGTTTTTTAATATATATTAATAATCAATATATGTTAATATGGATATATCATATATGAATAAATATATATATGTTTATTTTTTAAAATACTAAATTTTTACAATTTAAAATACAATATATTATTTCAAATGATTTAATCATCAAATAATCACATCCATCTTAGAAGTTCCAACTAGTTTATATAATAGGATAATTAGTTTGAGAAAACAAGAGAAGAATATATATATTGATTGAGGTATGCAAAGGTGTATTCTTAGCCCGATCCAATCTGGATTTATTGTTGGGCCATTTCAAGAAGGTACACTCACCTCTTAGTACAACAACTTATTTAAAACCATTTTTTTTAATTTGATTAAACTACTTAACTAGTACTTAAATTGTTCATTTTAATTATCTCTTTAAATAAAGTTTTGAATTATAGTATTTTGGAGAAAGTAAATGTGATTGGAAGGAAAAACTCCAGTAAAATGGTCTTGCCAAAATTTCTTAAGGAGATTGGACATTAACAAAATCATTACATTTTTTATACCAATATGATTACCAAAAAAAATTAATCATTTGGTTAATTTAATTTTTATATATATTATTTTAAAATTTAGACGCTAAAGATTAAAAAAAATTATAAATTATAAATAGGCTAAGAGATTAAAATAATACATGAAAATATTAACATTAATAACTTTTAAATATAAGAATAAAAATATTAAGGGGGCTTAACTCAATTTGTCGGGTAAGATGAATGAGTTCTTGCAACCTTCCTTGATTCATTTTCAATTTTTTCCTATAAAAATATATAAATAAAAATCAGACTTGTGAAACTAAATAAACTATTAAATCTTTGAATTTTTATTTTTATTAGTAATTTAATAGATATATATATATATATAATGATTAGTAAAAGAGAGAATTGGATTAAGAAAATTGATTAAGAAGCTTATGCAATTTTGTGTTTGTTTAATACGTGGAAGAGTTGAATGGCATAAAAATATATATATAGTTGAAGATAGTTGGAAGATTGCTTAATTTACAAGTTGTTTGAAAAAGTAAACCTAAACTTATTTGCACGTAACAACTAATTTTCTTAAATAAGTGAGTCAGCAGCATCTCCTCCACCTTTAATTTCACTGCCCCCAAACAAAAGGCAAAACCAACATCAATTTCTCATTACTATTATTTTCTTTTATTTCCAATTCGTAAAAGAGTCAACAATCATGAAGAAACAAATAATTAAGAAAGTTACTTCATTTTCCCAAGAGAAGAAACATAGGCAAAGTCATACTTTTCTTCCTATCTCCTCATACCACGTTTAACTCTATTTTCTGTTCATGTTCAAGTTCAAGTTTGACCATGTATGAACAACAACTAAGGTTTCCACCGAACAAACCTATAATACAAACTTTTATATCTTAAATCTCATGTGATACTAACTTTAACTCTATTTTTTTAACTATTGGTACGGAAAATTTATTGTCGGATGTTAAGAATAAACATCAACCCAGCTCCGATTTTTCATTGTTCTCACTAAGTAGGATAAAAGAAATATAAAAAATTTAAATTATATTTTATAGTTAGATATTTTAAAATCAACCAATTTATTATAAACATAAGTATATTCCGATCAAAATGAATTCAATTGATCAGTTTAATTAGAAAAAATGGCTAATTAATTTAACTTATTTTAGAGAAATAATTATTTAATTTAAAAAGTTATCATAAAGAAATTGCAAACAAATAAAAATTAGCTTTTGAATGTTTTCATTTTGTCGATATTGGGATAACTAGATAAACATTAAAACCAAGAAGAAGAAAAGAGAAAGTTTTGAATAATGTGTTGAGAGGATGGATAAGAAATTGATTTAAATTCAATAAGATTGATTGAGTGAGAAGAAGTCGTAGGAGGAATAGTTAATTGTGAAGTACGTCATTTGTTTGTTAATTAATTAATTTACAAAAGGTGCCATAATTTGGTCAAAAGGGCATATATGTGTAATGTCATGAGTCATTTTTAGTATCTAATTAATATTTTATGGTAATTAATTGCTCATTCAGTGATAACATTGATAGATAAATAGTTTAGAGGAGTTCTTACAAATTCAAACTTCGTTACTCTCCTTGCAAAGAAGTAGCATGCATCCTTAATAATGAATATGAGTGATACTATAAACTAATGCATGCATGCTACTTCTTGGAAACACCCTATCCTTTGCCAATAACTTTCTCCCTTTTCTCCATCAAAGAATTGTCAAAATTTGAAAATTTTGAACAAACACACACACTCTCTCTCCTTAAATTAAAAGTTCTTTGTGTTACTTAATACTTGATTAATATGTATACACATAGCTAATATATAACATTTTTTTAATATAAAAAACTATGATTCATTAATTATATAAAAAAATTGCATGAAATCTTTAGTTTCTTACACATTTTATATGATTTTTGTAAAATCCCATATTAATTATATTAATTATATAAAAAAATTTGGTTACACATATAAAGAATTATTAAAGAAGTAATCTAATTTTTAAGTTATCCTCCCAAAACATCCTACAAATTAAAAATTTATAAAAAAATGGATTTGATGTAAAATCAAATTCTATACAGAATTATATATAGAGAGTAATTAAAAATATTAATTCTTGTGTAGATGGAAACAGAAAGAGAAATGAGAAGAGGTGATATTGACCTTTAACTCAGACCTTAAACCTACCCTATCACTTGCTATATATATCAAACCAAGCCTATGCTCTCTTTCTCAATCTCAGAAAACAAACACTAACACTCAAAAAACTCATGATCATGGCTGCCACTGATCATGATCACTGCATGCAGTTTTATCAACAACCTCTGATGGATGATGCCATGGATGATCTGAATCCATTCATAGAAGGATTCATGGATGCAACCACATGCATGTCATCATCAAAGAGCATGATGAGTCCAAGCAATTACTCATCACAGAACAACACAACAAGTGGTGGACACCATTTAACTCCAAAGGCTTCTGCATTCAAACCAATCCGAAGGAGATCTAGAGCCTCTAAGACCACTCCCATTACCCTTCTCAAAGCCAACACCTCCAATTTCAGGGCATTGGTACAACAATTCACTGGGTGTCCCACCACAACTTCCATGTCACTCGCAATCCATAAGGGTCCCATTACCCTAAACTTCCAACAAGGTAGCAAACAACAGATTCAGCATCGCACAACAAAAACAACTACACCAATGCCACAGTTTGGCACCATGATCAGTTCTAACCAACTTCACCAAGTTTCTAAGCCACAACAGCACTTGATCATGAGAGAGCAGCAAAGTGGACACTGGTTCCACCATGTGAAAAACAGTGACATTTGTCTTCCACCTTCTGCTAGCTGCATGGATGATGGATTTGGCTTTGATAATGATTTTAGTTTGCATGAACTAACCGTGAATGCCATCTCCAATGACATCGAAGGCTTATTTATGTGATGAAAATAAAGGATTCAATTTATCTTAGGAAATTATGCAAAGTAGATTCATCTTCAGTCAACTCCTCTATGCATATGTTATCAGAAAATTAAGCAATAATTCATGTTTCTCAGTCTGTAATATAGCTTTAATTTATTCTATCCATTCAATTTCTTTATTCTTTTCTTTGTGTCCTTCAATCTTCAGTTCTCCTTCATTACATTACCTCCTTTGAGAAACCTTCTATATAAATATTTAAGAAGGTAAAACTAAGAAAAAAAAATCAAAATTAACTTTTTTTTCTTAAACTAAATTAATACTGTTTTTACTTTTCTAACTTTTTTAGTTTTAATGCGTGAAAAAGATATTTTTCTTTCCTAAATGTCATTAAGAAGAAGTTAAAAAACACACACATATATATATAGATAGATACCTTTTTAATTGATTGTTTATTAAGTGAGCATATTTTATTCATCATGTAGAGATATACATAGGCAATTCTTTAATGTTGGCTCCAAAACTTATGGGAATTAATTAAAATTATTGCAGTGTAAATATTTATTATGTTGTTTCTAATAATGCATTATCATACAAAACATTGTCTATGCAAGTTTTTTATACAAATAGTTTTTCTAAAAAAACTGCAATTAATTAAATATTCTATTTTTCCTTGATATTATATATCTTTAATTATTTCCGCCTAATTAATTGATGTTTGGAGATCGAATAATGATTATGTAATCTGTGATTACTGGTATCCTCTAATACTAATAAAAAAGATAATCTTATTAAAATTATAACATCTTATATTTTTTATATGAAAATTTATAATTTAGGAGAATATAATTTTAGTCATAATTTTTACATATTACATTATTAGAATTTCTTATATTTTATAACTTTTTATATTTTCTAAATTTTTTTATAATTTTATTATAAAAATTAAAAGAAAAGAATTTCTTATTATTTTTTTAATAAATTTATCGAAAAATTCTTATGAAATATAAGAAATTATAATAGCCTAATAATTAAATCATTCAATTTTTATTTAAAATATTAGTTTTTATAATTTAAAACTTTAACTTTATGAATTTTTATTTAAATCTTAATCAACATAATATTTTAAAGTAAAATAGGATAATGAATATTATTTTATTAAAATATGAAAAATATCAATATGGTTTATTAAAATCATAACAAAGGTGATGGTCATTACAAAAATATAAGTGTTATTTTATCATATTATACAAGATAGGGAGTGGAATTTTTCTTAATTAACTTATTTTCCCAGAATATGTGTGTAAGTGATGAACACGTAATAATCATTAAAAGTACAATTGTCCAGAATTTGAACTTATTTCAACAGGCCAAAAAGGTTGAAAAATGGGTTTATGAGATTATGAAAATTTCAATTTCTCCAAGTGCTAAAAATAAAAGCTGAAACATTAATTATGTTCCAAAATAAAAGAGTGTGCACCAAGATTTTGGTGTGAGGAAAAAATGAAGACAATATAAGATGCATGAAATGAGAGAAAATGAACATGTTATATTGTGATCTGTTATCTACCTAACAACTGAGAATTGAAATAGTGTACATTGGACAATGCATAGAAGAACACAAAATATATATTGTGCTGTCTTAGGTAAAATATAGACAAAAAAAGAAGAAGTTATAGTTAGTGTACATTTCAAGGGAATCAACATGCTTTGTTAAAAAAATACTACACTGAAATAAACAGAAAAGTAATTAATACTTCATTAAAAACATAAAAATAGCAATCATTATTGAAATTTTTCTAGCACCATAATCAAAATGGTATAGGTAGAATATTATTTTGAAACAAAGGTAATAATAATAAATGCTATGGAAAAACTTTGATTCTGAGCTTTGAAGTCTACCATTGACCCAGCTATTTCCTCAGACAATCAACCTTGTAAAGTTCAATTATTTATACTTTTCATTTCATAACCATGAAATAATTAATTCAACTTCTTGTGCTATTTAATCCACCATAAGCATTTCTATAACTAAATATGTTTAAATTAACTTTTTTAATAATCTATTTGAGGTTATTTTTTTATCAAACTGGTACAATTTTATATGGTATTTACATAAAGGAGTAAATTTTTAAAATTTAAATAGATGGTAAGTTTTCATAAACATAATTTTAAAAAATTATGTTTGTAAACACGAATTTTAATCAAATATTTTTTTATTAAAGTCGTGCTTCTAATTTTTTTTTCAATTTTTAGTGAAGATATATTTTTCTTCTAAAATATGTGAAAAATATTTTTTTAAAAAGTTAAAATAAACAAATTGTGCCTTCAAGAACGAATGGTCGTACTTTAAAAATATTACATTTTCTCAAGAACTGTATTTGTAAATATGATTTATTTATGTATGTAGATTTTAAAAAATATGCATATGTAAATATGGGTAAAATTTTATCAGTTTGGTAAAAAAAATTCTATTAAAATAATTATTCTCATAAGCACTTATAAGAGAAAGATAAAAAAAGTTTTTCCATGAGATAAAATTATCTTATAAATATGTTAATCTGTATCTTATAAATATGTTAATTTGTAGAAGGTTTTTTTTATGTTTTCTTTTGTATTTTAATGTTTCATGAATCAGTTAAATTTGGTTTATAGATTTTTTTAATAAATATTTATAGAAAAGTTTATCCAAAGAGATTCTAAATTCGTACTTTAACTTTCATAAAATATATATAATCTTATTAGTTATGGAAATAGAAAAAGTTACTCACTCCTGTTTTATTGATAAAATCAAAGTAATTAAATATTCATAATTAAAGAAATTATTTAAAGCTAAAAGTATTAAATTTGTCTAAAGTTTACATATAATAATATTTTAAAATTACTCCTAATATTAATAAGATACACTTTAATTTTAAAAATATATTTTTTAGTCATAATTCTTTTAATCTCTGTCATAATCAATATATTTCACATTTTAATTTTATTGGCTATACATGTGAATAATAATAAAAAAATTCTATAATGTTCTTAGAGCAAAGTTAGATAATTAAAAGGTTTAAAACATTATATATGGTATTCCATTTATTATTTATTGAACTAAGAAAGAAAAAATTTATGGAAAAATAATTAATATAACTTCTAATTTGGGATGATAAATATTAAATAGTATAGGAGGAAGTATTTCTTTATTAAAAATGAAAGAAAGGAAAAGAGTTATTCAAAGACTAATGGAAGAGATATTTTATTTTTTTGGGTAAAGTATGTTGAATGGTTCTATTTCCTTTTTCATTTCTTTTGAAAACACAAAACCTTTAAACCAAAGGAGTTGACAACAAGCAATATATGTGACTTATGATAGTGTTGGTGTTCATAAATCAAACCAACAATTCTATGCACTAAGTGGTTGGACTTGGCTCTTCTTCAATGAGTAATGACATTAGCATTGGATTTTGTAGTAATTCAATACTAAAAATTATGAAATAGTCCAACAATGTTAATCTTATCCAAATATCATACTTTAACTTAACTTAAGTATTAAAGTAGTCTTTGAAATGAAAAAGTAAGAAGAATAATTATAAGAAAATATAGTAAATACATTAATACAAATTATCAACCCTAACTATGTCTCACCAAACCATAGTCCTCTCTATCATAAATCAACTTCACTAAGCACAAAGTTTACATGAACACAAAACTCTATTATTAACAAAAGGCACTATTAATCATGATATTCACTTCAATATGACACTTTTTAGGTATCACGAAAATCTCACAATTTTCTTTTGTTTCATATAAAATTGACTTGAGTGCACAAGACTTTATGCTACTCGGTTGAAACTTAACTTGTATAGAACTGATAGAAAAGCGATGGTGAAAGACATAAGAGAAAAAAGGGAGCAGAAATTTTGTAATTACTTTTATGTAATTTCTCTGAAAACTGCATAACAGGGAATTTAACTTTTATTGGACAGCATCTTGACACCAAAACTAAGTTCACACTGAATCAAGAATTGGTCAACACCCAAAAAGCATAGCAACATCTCTTAATATTAATTATTTAGAACAGTGAACTAATAATGGAGTCTTGGTCAAAATCATAACAAAACCAAAGCTAATTTCAAGTCATTCATGTTTTTCAAAACTTTGTGTACTTTGTCTTGTATTAACTATATGCCTCACTCTTTAAATCACTTTAATTCGACTGCATTAGTTTAATTGCACGTGCAAAATCAAATATATTCTTTTAAGAACATGGCACCATCTTTAAACAGTATCTCTATTTTTTTTAATCTGTCATTATGGGAGTGAAGTTTGGCAGAAGATATGCTATTTGATATATTGTTGATTGGTATATCTCCTAATAGTAATTTTGGAATATCTCTAAACTCAGTGTCATTATTAAATTTTAGATTATGAGTTCTAAATCAAAGGTTTGTTAACGATTAATTACTTATTTAAGAATATATATTTAGCAAGTGCAGATTTAAAAGTATGTTTAATATCTGAGGGTCATCTCTCACAATATCAATCAACTGATTTGCTACCTAATTTCTTTATCTTTAAAAACATTAAAATAGGTCTCAGACAATGATTTTGTCTTATTTTCTTCATCCAGAAAAACATTAAAAACCTTGTATCCTGCTAGGTCTCACCACTGACCTATATCATACATAGCAATACTAGGCTAATGGAAAATAACCATTAAAACAAAAGAGTACATAAAAATAAACTTTCATATTCTTAGTTTATTCATTCAACACAGTCCCAATTCTACATTAAATAACAAACCTAATAAATGACAACTCTAAGTGTCGTCTCCTAGTATTTTAGAAAATTAAAATTAAAGTAAAATAAATCAATAATGTCTATCCTAATTTTATAATATGCTTATCATCATCAAATAAAATATTTCTACTAATTAATTTTGTCTCGCTTTCTTCGATACAATTTATCACACCTCCTATTTTATCTTCCACCTTTACTTTTTTTTATCTCTGATTGAAATAGATATTCAACATATTTCGGATTATATAATTTAAATATTTTAAATTATATAATCTACAGTATAGTTTTCATTTATGAATTTAAAGTGAGATTACACAAATTTTTAATTAAATAATTTGAAATAATACTTCTATAATTTAAAATAAAATTACATAATTTTTAATTATATAATTTAAGAATAATTATGAATTATGTAATTTAAATAAAATTACATAAATTTTAATCATATAATTTTATATATAACTGTAGATTTTGTAATTCGAAATGTGGTTGATGTGGATATATTTCGAATAATTTTTTTATAATCTAAAAATATTCATATATATATATATACACACACCGATGTCTATTACTTGAACAGAAAAAAAAAACTCACTCCTCTTGAATTATGCTGAAGATCTTCAAAATTACATATTCCGAATAGGTTTCAAAATAGTTTATTCAAGATAACATTCCAAATTTATTATTATCCAAAGGCTTGTACCTATTGTTTTAATAATAATTTACGAATTAGTTAAACAACTTTTACAAAACTATGTTCCTAATTTGAAATTTTGAAATTATATTTTAAATTTCTATGTAATACACAACATCTTTGACCTATAAAATTTAAAAGTAATTTTAAATTATGATATCCAAAAATAATTTTAGATTAAAAAATTCAGATTATGATTTCAAATTACAAAATCCAAAATATTAACATTGGTTCAAATGATATCATTTTTAGATTACATAATTTAAAATAAATTTTGTAATATGAAATCATATTTCAGATTTCGATGGAAATATATTCTGACTTTGTAATTTAGAACTATATTCTAAATTTTATAATCTAAATCCAAATCAAACTATATTATAAATTACATAATCAAAATATAGCTTGAAATGGTCAAATCTAGATCATGTGGTGAAAAAAGAAAGCAGATTGTAAGGTGTTCCCAATCGTATTGGGCAGCAGCTTCTTTTTATGAGGGTCAAAGGCTCCTTCGTGATTCTGTTGCTCCATGGTTAGAGTTATGAACATGTACCCAACCACACTCATAAGGAAAAAAGGGAAGGTAAGCCTGTAACATAATACTCAAAACCAAACATCTGGAAATGTATTTTAAGATACACGCATAAGCATCTTAAAAGTCAGTCACATTAATATATTTTTCATACCATTGTTTATAACTGTTCACTCCTTCATATTGGTCTAATATCTTTAGCTATAGATATAAACATTTTTGCTGATAAGAATAATATGATAATAATAATAATAATATCATATTATACAATGAAATAATTTAATGACAACTTATTTTGTTCCATCATAAAATATTTAAACAATACAATGATATTTTTATTTTATTTTATTCCATTCCATCCCGTTGTATTCCACTTACCATTAAATATCCAAACATGACCTAAATAGTTTGAGAACATCTGGAACTACAACAAAAGCAACCTGGAGATGAAAATTTGAAAATTGGGAATTACATGCCGTTCCGACAAAAGCTCTTCGATATTGGTTAAAACACTGACTACTTCAGATGGTGCTCGAACAAAGATGCCATCTCAATCTGTACACAGATAACTTAAGTACATTAAACATTGATAACTTAAGTACATTAAACATTTATTCAACTACAAAGGGTAAGGGCAAATATACTTGTAGCTCTGCTAATACCTGTCGCAACCTTTTAAGAAATTTCATGAATAATTCAGGATGTTATTACCTTTTGCTGACTTGCAATTCACAATGCAATTTTGATAACTAACTACATTGAAAATGGTCGTGTAATGTCAATTCATCTCATTAGAGTAAGAGTTTTAGATATGGGTGTCTTGGTGAGCTCAGATTAACTTTCGACATTCACTACATTCTTAAAAATGTCCAATAATAGACCTTTTTATCTGAAATTGGATGAAGCCTTTAGAAGGTGATGCGTTCAAACAATTTTCTATAAAAATAAGACCCAACCCAAATTATTTTCTAAGGGCTTTATAAGCCTTTAGGCAGAAGGAAACCGAAAATGGGGCTTGATTGTAGTAATTTTAAAAAATGATAAATTAAATTGGAGCCAAAAACTAATAAGAAGCAAAATCATGCATTTTGCGTAATAGAGGAACCAAAAGTACAATTATGCTGATTTTAGAAAAAGAAATTCATTAAGAAATAAGAGATACACTGACAGATGTAATAAAATCATTCATGAGCCTTTGTCTAACATCCTATGTTCTTCAGGTGTAATTAGCTTGAGTTATGACTTGCTATAAAAACGAGTTTTATGTTCTTGAGGTACTAAACTCAGATTATTTATTAACCATCACCTAACAATTTGAGTTTTTCCAAAGATAGGAGGACAAGATACATGAAAACTACAACAGACAATGAGTATATAGCTTCATGTAAATTTTCAAATGAATATTGCATAATTACTTCATAATATAAAGTTATCAACTTACAGCAGTCAATGCAGCCTCAGCACCCTTATTTCCAGATTTGCCACCAGCACGATTTAGAGCCTGCACTTAGCCAAAGAAGAACAAATAGAAATCTAAGTAATCATATGTCCCATCTACAAAGAAGAAATTTCATAACTTTCACGGCAAACAGTTACCTGATCCATATTATCACATGTTAGGACACCAAATATGCACGGAACACCTGCAAAGGCATCTCAAAATGCTTTAATTTTCTGTGTTGATGGCAATTAATGGAAAAAAAAAACAAATACTGAAAGTGACAATATTAGTAAATGTCCCCATTCATAAAAGAAAAAAAAAATAGGCATTCGCTTACACTGGTAAGCTTAGAGGAAACATAAAGTTTCAGTATTTTATTCAGTGAATGTCAGAGTAACTTACACGGGCATTGTATTACTGACTTAAAAAGAAAAGAAAAATCAACCATTTAAAATATAATTCTCAAATTTCAAGTTTCTTCTCAACCTTCATTCTAGATTCTACAAAAACAAATTGCGATACTAATGTTGCATGAATGTTTCATTTTCAAGAAAAACATACAGCAGTTGAATACTTAGATATGATCTGTTCCAATCTCAAGATTACAATTGACATTAACAGAATACCACCTGAGTTTAGACTGGCTGAAAGCACTCCAGATGCTGCTGAATTAGCAACTGCATCATAGTGGGTGGTGTCTCCCCGTATCTGTTAACAAGAAGTTTGGTCACAGAAGAAACTCAAATTAAGTAGACATAAATATAGATAATGGATACTCATTAATCATAAAAATGTTATAAAAGATTTCAACTACACGCCAAGATTTATCATACCACAGCTCCTATGCATAAGATTGCATGATATTTGCCTGATTTTCCTAGTCTTGCTGCAACTACACCAATTTCAAAACTACCAGGTACCCAAACAACCTACGGGAGAAGAGAAAGTAACAAGTTTTCTGTCAGTATTCAAATCCAGCAGAAAGTGATGTGAAAATTCTGAACAAGGCAAGTTGCTTCCAATTCCTATATCATTGAACGCTTTATTTGCAAGTAAAATTTTTTGTCAGTATTCAAATACACCAATTGCACAACTTTTTTGTCTAAAATCACGACCAGGGGTGACATAAAATATACAGCTAACACACCAAGTTAAAACTAGATGAAATAAATGCAAAAGTTTGTGATAAGATAGAATAGGGTCGATATTATATAATCTCCAATGCATGATTAGATAAAACAAAAAATGAAAAGACTGGCCTCTTCTTTTAGCCAAGGAAGCATGGACCCTTCAAAATAGTAGTTGTGACATGTTCTACCAGGGTCAAACACAAATCTAGTCAGACATTTCAAATACTACCTGCTGCATTTTACAATTTTATTTTACCTTTATATTTTAAACTCTTAGAAGCCAAACATAACAAATTTGGATAAATAGTTGCATTTATTATGTCGGGTTCAATTTTATAACATTGATTCTATTTCATTTAAAGTTTTTGTTTTATTTTAATTTTACATTTTGAATTATAGCCATATTTCATGCCCTACAATTTTTTAACTGTTCCATATTCTCATATTTGCATCATATTATATCCATGTCCTATGCCATGTATGCTATCAAGGTTTAGCCTATTATGCGTGCATAAGTTTGCTTTACTTCATATTTCAGTAAAGGAGAATATTATACATGACAGAAAAAGTGAGAAAAACAATAAATTTCAAAAGGTATGCTAAGAGGAGACTTAAACAAAATTACAAATGAAACAGTGTATATTACAAATAATCAATATTCCAAGAATGTATAAGACAGCTCACTTACATCAATGTCCTCATCTTGAACAGAATAATTCTTAAAAGTACCCAATGCTCCCTCCAAAAGCTGCTTGGTAATGATTTCATTAAATCGAGCAACAACCTAAAAGAAGAGGAAATGGAAATGAGAAACGAAACACAAAAGAACTAGAAAAACTTACGAGTAAAATCCAGTTTGAAGTAGAAAATAAATGCAAAATCTTGAAGCAGAATACCATAACTTCCTCGTGATTCACTACCACTTTCTCTAATTCATATCCCTTCATCAACACCATTCCATTTGCATCTTCCACTCTCCCCAAAATACTTCCACCTCTTGATATTCTCATTATTGTAAAAGCCTTCATCAATCACCAAGAAGCTTTAAAATTGGAATTCACCCTTGCTGTGTTTCATCAGTTTATCATCTTCATCTGTGGAAAAGGATTTGGGCACTAGACTATGTTGGAGTTCCTCACGCGTGCTCCAAAAGGAGAACTTTATTCTTGCAATCCAACTTAGGAACTTCAGAATTCCTTCTAAGGTGAAGTCTTTAATTGGACCTATTGTGTTTAATTTGATTAATAAAAATAATTTGTTACAAGTTTGGCCACAAAGATGTTTGTGTTGTGCCGTTAACAAATATATACATTACAATTCTTTTAGTATTTTGGGGGAAAACTAGAGTTGTTCTTGCTCAAAGATATGGACAAATTTCTAAATAACAATTTTAGGGGCTCTAGGAGAAGTGTGAAAACATCCTTTGATGTTGTATACTTCTATGGAGTAATTCGGTGGTATCATTTTGTGATCCTTGGCAACTATGACTTTAGAGGGAACTGTCTGCTAAATGCATAGAGATTGATGTGCTGATCTGATTCTCCCTAGATGTTTTCTCTCTAATATTTTTGGTGCCTTCTTTAAGATAATATCTTATTCTCTACCCCTTTACTTACTTTCTCTTCAGTCTTCTCTAATGACCAGTTAAACAGCCATAAAAAATTAGTACGCAATGTAAACAGGGTGGGTACTCTTGGCAAGCTTCTGTCTACAGCATAGCTCAAATGCTAAGAGTAAACAATTAATCATTATCCAAATTGGTGACAAGCGAGCTCTCTGATAAGCATCCGGCATAATGATGGGATCCATATTTCCACCTTCCATCTATTTTTGGCTATCTGTGTGGCTTATGCAAACAACCTCTTTGAACATTCACTCATTTTGAACATTCACTCATTCCATTCCTGACTGTACACATTTGCAAATAGCTTGCCGCACAATACACACAAGCATTGGTTTCGTCTGCTAAAAGCATTATATCCAATTGATATCTATCAGCCTTTTGTCACGTACATCAACAGAGTAAGTAAGCTCCAAGTAGATTATACCATGCCAGAAATCAATCCAACTTCTTAATGCCTTAATTAGACCATGCCACTTCAAGTGTCTGTTAAACAGTTCTTGTTTAAGCCTAATACCACAAATTTTGCAATGACGAGGGAAATCATCCAATAATGCCAAGGCCCTTCTCTTCCTCTCAATTACTACCTTTTTTTATTTAGTATTTTTACCAGACCTGATTTCTGGAAGACATCATAAATAATTCAGCCAATGAAAGCCCTAAATGATTCTTTAAATCACCCATCCCTATGGTTTCCATCACCTCCTTAGTCCTTATCCTCACATTCCTCCAGGGAAACGCCACTCTGCCTATTCTTCTACTGTGGATCCCAAATATATAAATCCCACAAAGTTCTCTAACCTTCTTGCTGTCCAACATCAGGTTTTGAATATGAAGGGTTTTATGTTAACAAACTAAAAGCAACAAGACCTAACTCCTAGAATAATATCCAAGTCATGTTGACGTTATTTTCCCCCTTCAAACATTATATGTACGGCAGACACACTGCCTGACTCAAAAACGACGCAGGACAATAATATAAGACCAACAAAACTCATGGCCTAAGACAAAAAGCATGAATTAGTTTGACATTTCTTTTCAGATAAACTTCGGCATATGTACTTATACCATAAGAAAAACATGAGATAAAATTTTCAATAAATTAGAATTAATTAATGTACAAGTTAATTTGTAAAAGTCAATTCATGTCAGCTTTTCCAAAAGCTTGTTTTTATAAAGTTAATTTTAAAAATTGTTTCATTTTTTCCCTTCAAATATTTGAGACAAATCTAACAAATAACCTAATAATTTTGGAATACAAGAATACGTACCACTGCAAAACGAAGTCCGTTGGTTTTGGTAACAGAACCTGTCAGATTCCGCACAGCATCTGTCCGTGTCAAAGATGATCCACCCTTGCTCTGAACAGCAACGCGTGGCTTAATTTCGGAAGCTAAAGAAAGAAAGCAGAGAATTAAACAAAACCAGGAAAATCAGATTCTCCGTTGACCACGAATATGAGCAATAACCAAAACGGTGGAAAGGATTAGCAATGCAACCTCGCAGAGAGAATGAAAAGGAGAGAGGGTTTGGGGTTTTAGGAGCATTATGAAGATGTAAAATGCTGGTCGTAGCACAGGAACCATCTTGGCCACGCACAAATCCAATGGGGAGGATACAATCGGTAGAAACAAATGAAGCCATTGTTTTGCTCTGAAGATGACAGCTTCTGCCGAGAACGGAGGGCGGTGGCGGCGGTGACGGCGACGCAGACGAAGATGCAAAACAAGTGTGAACTAAGCTACTTGGTTTTGTTTTCAGCGGATTTTGATTTTACAGTGATAAGATTTATTCTAACCACTAAAATGTAAAAAACTCTTACATCTACATTATAAAATCATAATCTATATGATTATATCACACAACTCTGATTTTTTTTAATAAAACAATTTTACTCTTTATTAAGTTAAAATAATTTTATCATATTCAATTTTCTAAGATAAAAAAATGACCTAGCAACGTTTCATGTCAATTAGTTCTATAATTGACACAACCCCAATTTTATCTAATAAGCATTTATGTTTTTATCATAACAGTTTAAAGAAATTGAGATAAGAAGGATGATTTACTATATCAATTTTTTAATTAACATAAAAAGTTCATATTTTTATGTCAATTGTATTTAGGTAGATTTTCTTAATCTGATAAAAAAAATGTTTGAAAATTCAACATAAAAAATCCTTGTTATATATTTACTTGCTACTAAATCTTATAAAATATTCTCACTGAAACTCATAAATATTCCACATTCCTCACCATTTTCATTAATACTCGTATAAAAAAATACTTATATTATAATCTAAAACATAGACATTCTTTTTAAGTGATGAATGAAATAATCACTTGCTCAATAATCAAAATTTAACTTAATTTCATCCTTTTCAAAAGTATGTTCACAATAAATAAATTTCGCAAAAAAATTGTCATCCAATTACAATTTCAAATCAACATATCAACTAGAACTTACTACGATCAAACTAATAAAAAATATTTTTTAACTTTTCTTTTTATGTTCTTGTTATATAAGGAACTAAAATTTAGAGAAAAAAAATAAACTGAGAAACACTAAAGAATCATTTTCATCACCTTAATCTGGAAACCCTCAAAATCAAACACCCATAACAGTCAAGTTTCAACCAAGAGATTTTCCATTTCGTATGAAAACAGTCATGTGTGTACTTGATAGAGGAGTATTTGAACATTGGAAATTGGAGAAAGAAAAATTCTTAATTTAGGAAAAATAGTAAGGGATTTTGAAATTGGAAGTAACAGCAGAAAACATGAAGAATTTTTGTGTCGAGGGTAGAATAGAAAATGAAATATCTATAAAGGAGAAGAATAAACTCCCATTATATTTGCTTCTTTTACATACACTATTTGATTTATAAAGGACCTTTCTTTCTCCTCCTTCATGCTTTGAAGTTCCACTCTCCTACTATTGAAAACTTTCAAAACTACCCTCAAATATTTTTAAGATGCTGAAAAATTATGAAATCTTAAGACGATCTAGATTACAAAATCTAGAAGCATATTTTAATTTCTGGACACAATTCAGAAATCAAAATTTTATAAATTTTGATTTCTAATGCAAAAGTTATTTTTATCTTTCGAATTAGAAAGAAAATTTTGAGTTTTTAATTATACAATTCAATTTGGATGCAAAATTTGAAAGTGATTTTTTATTTTCAAATTAATTTGAAAGCCAAAAAATTAGAAGAGAATTTTAGCACTGGATTGAACTGATTACAGGATTAGTAAAAATACAAAAAGAGTATTTTATCTTTTCTGGGTGGGACTTGTTATCATGTGGAAAAAGAAACTCTCTTTTCTTTTATTATAATTGTTCTATTATATACCAAAGGGCCCAAATAATCCGTCTAACTCTATTTACTACCTACACCCTTCTTACAATTACTCTCACTTTCTAATAACACCTACCATTACTCACAATATATTTATATCTATATAATTAAGTGAATTAAAGTTAAGTATATGCCAATTTTACTTATCATTACACACACAAAATGAGAATTTCAACCCTATATCACTTTATTAGGGAACAAGTCATCATCATTTGTGTTAACCATTGTTGGTGTTTTGGTTCTAATTTAATTATAAATTATTTCTTTTAAATTTTATTATATGAAAATAAATAACTTTTTTTAAAGAATAAAAAATGGTTAAAATTAGCTTCTCTTTTTAAAAATCTCTAACAGAATTGTTTCAAACAAACACATCCTAGTGCCTTTTTCTTCTTTCCTTTCTTTATTGCCATGATTTTGGAATCTAAAGTTTACCTGAGATAGACACTCCAAATTAGCATATGCAAAACTTACGAGTAGATTAGTTACAACTCAAAACATTTGCAGCTTAAGTTTGTAACCCATAGAACCTTGTATCATTATTTAGTTTTTTTTTTTTATCTTATTTTGTTGGATAAATTTTTTGTTTAATCCAAAACAACATGTTTGTTATTTTTAAATTAACTTAAATGAATGTTAACAAGTTTTTTATATTTTTAGGTTAAATTATTATTTTTAACATCAGTTTCATGATAAACTCTTACCTACAAGCATTCAAAATTCATCATATATTATAGAATTTATATTTATTTTTGTAATTATATATTCAAAAGTATTTTTTATTATTAGGAAATCAAATTTCACAGTTCATATTTGGAAAGAAAGTAGAAAGGGTGAGAGTGAGTTTTCCCCTTTCAAATAAGAAGAAATAAAGTATCAAAAGTGTTTTTACATGTTTACCTCTCAAATTATTCACTTTGTCTACCAAACTCTTCTCCCTTCTACACCATATTTTCATATATTAACACACTTTCACAATTTTATATTTTCATATAAAAAAACTTCAACTATAATATATATATATATATATATATTAAAATAATTAATATTTTTATTTACATATATTTTAAATAGATCTTAATTTTTTTATTTGAAACTAAAATAAAATAATATTAAATATTAATTTCATATAAGTAGTTTTAATTTTATTTTCTTGTAAAATAACATAAAAAAATTAAATTTATGTAAAAGTATAATATTATATTCAACATTTAATTATTTTTTAAATTTATTTAATTTTGTGAAATATTATTCGCAAAATAAATTTAAATATTATTTTCAATTTTATGAATTTATTTTTTGTAGTTAATAATTTTTAAAATTAAACTAAATATATAATTAGTTAATAATAAATTAAATCATTAATAAAAATTAAAATTCATCCATTTAGAACGTACATTTATTAATAAGATATTTATAAATAGAGAGAATAAATATTATGTACCTCAAGGCATAATAAATTATACACTTATTTCATAAATGCAATTAATGAATAATTATAACAAATTTTAAAAAATTTTAAAATAATACATATTTACTTTGAATTCAAACTAAAATATATAAACAAACTAATATAAAAATAAAATATAATTAAAATATATGACATGTCAAAATATATTGATATAAATAATTATAATAAAATATATATATATATATATGTATACATATTATATATATATATATATATATATATATATATATATATATTAAAATATTCAATATTTTTATTCACTTTTATTTTAAACATGTCTAATTTTTTTCAATTTAAATATATTAACAATTTTAATTTTATTTTCTTATAAAATAATATTAAAAAATAAATTAAATTTATATAGAAGTATAACATTATATTAAAATTTAATTATTTTTTAAATTCGTGTAATTTTATGAAATGTTATTTTTAAAATAAAATTAAATATTATTTTCAATTTCATAATTTAATTATTTCGTAATCAATAATTTTTCAATTTTTATTTTTATTTATTTTTATTAAAACTAAATTAATTATGTATAATTAATTAAAAAATAAAATAAATTTATCCAAATATTTGTATGCTATAAAAAATATATATATTTTATTTTTAATTTAGATTAATCTTAAATTTTTTTAATCATTCGATTTAAAAACAATTTATTCTTTCAGAATAGTTAACTATTAGAGTTATAAAACATAATTATTTATTAAAAATTTTAAAATATTTTTATATAATTTTTAATTATTTATTTAAATATATTAAATTTCAAATCTTTTAGTATTATTTGAAATTTTATAAAATAAAATTTAATAATTAATTTATTTAATTCATCTTTACATTTTATTTTTATATGATAAAAAAAATTAAACTTTATTTACGATTTATTATTTATATACTTATATACATTTATTTCATTAAATAAATTTATTTCAATATTTTCTTCTATTACATAAATAAATTATTTCAAAATCATTTATTATTTTAATTTATTTTATATTTTTTAATTATATATTTATCCATTATATTAATTTATTTTATATTTTTAATTAAATATAATTAAAAACATATTAATAATTTATTATATTATATAATAAAATTTATTTTTTTAATCATATAAATCACCTATGCTATAAACTTTTCACTAAATCCATTTAAATTTACTTTTTCTTTATTTAAACAATCTCATTTTTCATTTTTTTTTTCTTTCTTTTTTGACTCTCATCTCTGATCATTTTCCACTATCACCTCCAACCACACAAAGCATAATTCAGACACTTTTCAAAATTTTAAAATAATTTGGATTTGTTTTTTCTTATGAAAAACTTATCACCAAAGAACAAAAACACTGGAAAACGAGTTAGGGATTTATCTTGAATGGCCATCTTATTTTTTTCTTTTAAAAAGCAACTCTAAGCTTTTATGGATTCAATGCTTAATTAGCAAGTCCAGTTCAATAAACTAATCAAAGTAATCAATCAAATAATTTATTGCTAAATGAATCGTAAAAAGGCCTTTTTAGTAAAAGTTTTGACTAATTTAGTGAAAGAGTTACAACAACACAACTTTGCTTCCATTTATCACTATTTTTTTCAGCAGAGTTCTTGTCATATACGCATGTCATTGCCAAAAACAATATTAAAAAATATTTTCAACAAATGCATAAAAGAATTTTTTTTGCTTTATCTATATGAAATTCACCTGTAATACATATCTATTTGCGTTTACACTTATCACGAGTTAAATAGTTCAGAGACATTATATTGTTTGGTTCGAGAAACTTAATAATTAAGAAAAGCTACTCTCTTTTCTTTTAGTAAATATGGTTTAAGGGGTAGTATATAAACCATTAAAAATATTAATTTTTATAATTTATAATAATTTTTTTAGATATTCTATTGATATACACAATAAACTATTTAAAATTAAATAATTTAATATTTTTAAATTTAAAAATATAATAGGTAAAAATTAATAAAACATTAAATTTTTTTTTTTTAAAACAATACTTATTGAGATACATAGAGAAATATTTAACTCGTTTATTTGTTTTTTAAATGCAAATATGATTGTATTAAAATAATAAGACAATAGAACACCATATTTGTTAAAAAGAAGAATACGTGTTGCTTTTATATACGCAATATATTTATATTAATAAAATTATGTTTGAAAGAGGCTGAGACTACTTTAATCGTTGTAAAGATATTTGTGACTATAAAAAAAAGAAAAAATAGGTTGATTTTTATTTATTTCATTAATTTGTAAACTAATTAAAGATGAAAAAAACATTTAAGGAGTTCTGGTGTCATACCTCATATTGGGGAAAACAGGATGCAACAAACTGAGATGCAACAAACTGAGATGCAACAAAAAAATGTAAAATATTATAATTTAAATCAATATTTATAAACTACTAGAATTTCTTATGAATTTGTTATAAAAATTTATAAAAAAAAATTTACTATTTTTTTATAAATCTATAAAAAATTCTTATAAAATATAAGAAATTTAGTGATATAAGTTTCATTAATTATAAAAAAGTAAATTTATATGTAAGACTAATATTTATTTAATTTATTTAATTAAATACATTAATTGAAAAATTAAACATATAGAAAAAATTTATATAATCTATAATATATATATATATATATATATATTTAAACAAACCAAAATGTAATAGTGAACAGATTAATATTTTTTAGGTTACTTGACCATTAGGAGTTAATAATGGATGAGGCTATAACTCCTAAATTATACTCCACATCCTAAACTTTATTTTTTTCTTAATTGATTTTCAAACTTTATCCTATCAACAAATATATCCTCTTAAACTTTAATTTTGTTTAAATTGATTTTAAATTTTATCTTTTTTTCAATAAAACCTAAAATTTAATGTTATAATTATTTCTTAAAACTTATTAATTTGTTATAAATAACTTTTATTTGATAGCTTTAAGTTAAACAATGAAATTGTAATAATAATAATGTGTCTTTTATCACATGTTTAATTAGTCTTTAATATTTTCTTTTCTTTTTCTAAAAATATGTTTTATTACCTGTTAATTTGTAACGAAGGATAAGCATAAGAAAAACATTACTGAATTATTGATTTGCAGTTAAAATTATTTAACTTAGAACATCTAACATCTCAAAATTTGTGATATAATATATTTTAAATTTAATGTATTAAATTATATTTCTTTTAGATAATTTTAAATATTTTATTAATATTATAAATTATTTAATAATATAATAATATCTTAAAATTTATAATATAATATTTTTTGAATTTGATATATTAAATTATATTTTTTGAATAATTTTAAATATTTTATTAATATTATAAATTATTTAATAACGATGATAATAAAAAAATAACAAAAAAAGAAATTTAAAAAATAATATATTATATTTTAAAAAATATTATTTAATTAAAAAATTAAGGTGGCTCATTTGTATAAGGAGATAAACTTATATAAGTAAAGATAAATTTAAACTCTTGCATTCAATTTTTTATTAATACACCCAAAAAGAAATATAAATATAAATATATGTGTGTGGAAATGGTGGGGTACATTAGAAGCCTAAGGGGGGGAGAGAATAAAGAAATAGGAGAAAGAAGAGAGAAAAGAAGAATGAGAGAAAAGAAGGAAAAAAAAAAGAGAGAGAAGAAAAAGAAAGAGAAGAGAGAAAAAAAAATAATCTCATGTCAAATAATCAACTGGAACTATAAGGTAAAAAAATTAAATATTTATTATTTTAATTATTTTATTTTATATATATTCTTTTAGTATGTTCTAATTTGATAAGTGTTTTTAGTATAGATTTATTTGTTTTTTATTTATCTTATATTTATATTTGTTTTATGATGAGTTTTTAATTTTATTTATTTATTATTTTTATATTTATTATAAGAAGTGTCTTTAATCTTATCTTTTTTGTTTATTTATTATTTTTATATTTATATTTATTTTATATATAAAATATTTTTAACTTTATCTTATTATTTTTATATTTATATTATATATGTTTCGAATTTTATTTTTTTATTATTTATTACTCTTATATTTATATTTATTCTGAAAAATATTTAACCTTATCTTCTTTATTTACTTATTACTCTTATATTTATGTTTGTTTTATGAAGTGTTTTTAATTTCATTTTCTTTATTTATTTATTTATTTATTATTCTCATATTTATATTTATTATGTGAGGTGTCTCTAACTTTATCCTCTTTATATATTTATTACTTGTTCTATAAAATGTCTATAACCTCGTTTTATTTATTTATTTGGTTATTTTATAATTTTTATTTATTTATTTATTTTATCTCTTGTTATATACTAGTTTTTTTTATAATTTATATTTATAATATTTATATCCAGTTCTACATTAGTCCTTTCTAACAATTTATATTTATATTATCTAATTTATATTTAGTTTTGTCTTGATCCTTTTTAACAATTTATATTTATATTATTTAATTTATATTCAATTCTATATTGATTCTTTCTAATAATTTACATTTATATTATCTAATTTATATTCAGTTCTATACTGGGTTTTCTTATTTATATTCATGTTGTTTAAATGATTTATAGTCTTGTACTGGTTCCTTCTATATATTTATTTAGTTTTGTATTAGTTCTTTTATTTATTTATATTTGTTTTATTTAATTTTACTTTTAGTAATGTATTGATATTTTTTTGTTTTTATTATTTAAATATTTAAATTTAATATATATATATATATGTTAGATTTGTGAAATTAGAGTTGTGGTTCCACTTTGTGGATTTAAATGAATAAATATTACTCAAGATCAAATAATCTTTTGTTATTCTGTTAACCATGGTAAAACTTATTTATTCTAACTAGTTACTATAAAAATAATTTAAATATAAAATAAAATTAAATATATTGATGAAATTGCGATGTTGATGAATTTGTGAATGTGATATTTATATATATTATTAGTTATATTTATATATTATTATATTTTGATATATAATTATTTTATATAATATTTTTTCTCACTTTCGTATATTATCTTTTGTAAAAACAATATCAATCTAAATAGATGAAGATATCAAATTATCTAAGTCTAGAGTCAACAGATATTTTCGTTATTAGTTAAAATACGGACAAACGTCAATTCCATTTATTTTAAAGGAACCAAACAATTAATCTTAACTTTTTGTTTCAAATACAATAAATTGTATATATACATATAATGAAAGGATAATAATGTTATAATATAAAAAATATATAAATATATTTATTTTTATGCGTAAAAAAAACAACATAATATATTAAAAAAAATGTTACAAACACAAGTATATATAAAAATGTTACAAAGCAAGTAGAAAAAAAATGTATTTATAAAAAATAATAAATTTTAAAAAACAATTATAATAAACTCAAAGTTCCATGTGCTTATTTAAAAACAAAAGTTTAACAATCTATTTATAGCAAAAATTAGACTCTAAGTTCTGGATAAATTAAAATTTGAGAACAATTAAGATAAAATTAAAGTTTGAGAACTCTATTGATATGAAAAAAAATTAGGAGTTAAATGTTTTTTTTTAAAAAATAGTTAAGTTTTGTTAGGACAAGTATTTGTTTCAACGATCATTTGCTGGATTTCTAGTGCCTTTATTATTTATATTTTGGTGCATTTGTGTTTTTATCAATAATTTCCATTTTTTATACCTCTTAATCCCATTTTTTTTAACAATTATTAATGTTGCTTTATTATTTTTAAACTTCAATAGATGAAGTGAAAATAAAGAAAAAATATATTTAACAATTACATGAAATATAAACTACAAAAACCCATTTATAAATTGTACAAATAAATCGATCTCTTCCCTTGGTTTAAAAAATAAGCTAGATTTTAATGAAAAATACTTGTAATTTTTACCAACTAATCTGCATAATTAATCAATTATTACATACTAACAAAAATATATGTTGTTTTTGTGTGTTCACATTTCAATCACAATATCTCATTTAAATAAATTATAATTTAATATCAAATTTTATTTTAATAATAATAATTTTGAAAACTTAATTTTAGCATCATAAAGTAGACATAATAAGAATATTTTTCATTTAGTTCTTGTTTTAGCATCTTGTCATCTGACACTCTTTGAGTATTTTTATGTGTTTAGTGAAGTATTGGATAACGAAAATTTAATATTATTATTATTTATTATTATAAAAATCATGTAATTTATTTTGTCAAATCTTTAAACGTAAACTTGAGTCTAATTATAAATAAAACGTTTAGTCTTAACGTAACTTTCGTATTCTTTCATTAATTTATAATTACAAATTTAAACTTAATTAAATATTTGGTGTGTTACAAACACTTGCCCCATACGTTATGTTTTATGTATATATGAATTTTATATTTCGTGTTATGATTTCACTGTTTATAATTTAATTCCTTTTTTCAACAATCTTAAATATAACTATCATATTTAAGTTTTATTTTGGTGCTCGATATAATTTTTGTCCTTTCATCAACTACATTTTAGAACAAATAATCAATAATCTTTATGAAGTATTTTATATTTATTATACAACTTTACATTTCCCCCTTATTAAATATTATGAGCATTTATATTTTTATTAATTAATGAATACGGAGAGCAAAATTTTAAAATGCCATTAATAATAAAAATTAATTTGGTACACTAGTAATATATTTTTTAAATTGAAATAACTTAAAATACTTTCTTCATTATATTAGAAATGTTTTATATTAAGAACTAAATTGAGTAATTGATCCCATTAAACATCAGTGGTTAATATTAACAATTTTTAACACAATTAGTGCCAATCAGAAAGGAGGATGTTTTGAAAAAAATTAAAAGAAAAGACAAGTGTGAATGTGAAGATGAAAAAAGTAATTAATTTTTTTAGTAATATTTTTATTATTAAAAATCATTAATAAAATAAAATTTAAATCATATTAATAATATTTTTTATACTTTAATGACATTTATTAATATTATGATAATGAATATAGAAAAAGAAAGATGTAGAATAAAAAATTAAAAAAAAATAAATTTTTCCTTAAAATTAAATAATGTTATTACATTCCAAAAAATATAATCACTAGTTATTAATAACAGTGTGATGAAACGAAAGATGTTAAAAAAAATACAAATATGTGCAATAGAAATAAATAATGTATAATTTATTTGTATGGATTTAGCAACAAATTCATAAATATTTTAAAAACATTTAATGGTAACTAAGGATACAATAACCTGTATAATAAAAATAAATAAGGAATATTTTGTTTTTTATTCACATTTATACTGAGTTATATATTATATTTTAATATTAATATTGAAGGATTTCAATAATTAATATATTTTTATTAGTAATTTTGACTTATAATAATTACATAAATTATTATTTACTATTTGACTATGTGTTAATCTTCTTTCAAGATTAATAATAAGTACAAAAGGTTTCTATATGTTGAAGGTTTTTGACAATTTTTTGTTGAGTGTAGCATCATTTAGTCTCTACTCGTCTTTATGATCTTAGGTTTAAGGTTTATTTAAGAAACTCATTTAATTTTCATAATCTTTCAAATATGATAGATTCGTCTCACCTTCTAAGATATGTATTTATTTATTATTTGTTTGAATTTTTTATATATGCATCTAAAAAAAAGTCTTAGATAGTATTTTTAATGTACATTTATTATATACAAATAATTATACAATAATCTTTCTAAAATATATTAACAAAATTATTAAATAACCAAAATTTGATATATTTATTATTATAAAAATCATGAATAACTTATAAAGTAAAATATTTAAATGTAGATTCATATCTAATTATAAATAAATATTGACTTTTACAATAAAAAAATTTAAGCTTAATTAAATATTTGATGTTTTATAAGGATATGCATCTCTCTCTTATATATATATATATATTATTGTAGAGTCTTATATTTTGTATTATAATTTCACAGGTTATAATTTTATATCTTGTTTCCAAGTCTAAATAAAATTTCTAAGTTTAATTATCTTAATAAACAAAACTTACATTTAATACCATGAATATTGTTTGAAAAATCACCAATGACTCATAACATTTTGATCCTTTTATATGATACATTTTAAAGGAAATTATTCCTCCTTTTTATAAAACATTTCATATTTTTTATACAACTTTACATTTTATTCATTGTTCACCCTTATTATAAAGAACATTTTTTTTATATTAATGACTAGTGGGAAGAAATTTTTTAAATATCATTAACAATGAAAATTAATTTGGTACCAATAATAATATATATTTTTAAAAAAACTAAACTAATTATTTTTTTATTATAGTAGAAATGTCTTATATTAAGGAAAGTAATTTATTCCATTGAACAACAATGGCATTATTGATGCAAAACTTAAATTCTACTTATGTTACTTCATAAAAGTTGTCTTGATATACAAATTTGGAAATACTATGATATAATTTTAATTTTGGTGTTTTTTGCCATCATGTTAAAAATGATATACCTCAAATTTATATTAGATCTGACTAATTTAACTTTTTCTTCTTTCAGTTAATTTGTGTCTTAATTCATAATTGAACCTTACAAATTAAAGAAATTAAAGATATTATTTTTGTCTTCAAAACTTGTTATTGATAAATTATTATATATAGATAATAAAGTATTCACAATTTTTTTAATTAAATTAGAAAATAAAAATAATTTAAAAAATATATTTTAATATTATATTATTTAAATGATATAAATATGTAATTAATATTATAATTTAAATCGTCAAAATATATAAATTAAGTTTTAATTATTAAATATAATAAAATAATTTAATATATAAAAGTAATTTATGAAATTTTAAAATATTAATTAATTAATTAATTATTTTTTTAAAATTATATAATTAAATATATTTTGAAGTTAAAGAATGAACAAAACTGTTCACCTCTTTAATTATGATAAACTAATGTCTCGACTTTAATAACAGTTATAATTTTACAAACTCTAATAACAGTTATAATTTTACAAACACCAATAATATAAATAATGTTTTACCATAATTAGTACTAGTAAGATAAAATGACGTTTTGGAAAAATAAAATAAAATAAAAGAAGAGACGGGCGTAAAATATATTATTATTTTAATGTTTTTAAAATATTTTATTTTTATTGATAGTCTTTAATATTTTAAAGTTTTTTAAAATTGATTATTTTACTTTTTAGTATATGAAAATATGTCACTCCACAACGTTAATATGATGTCATCACTACTAATAATATAACTAAAATAAGCATTTTTAAAAGTAAGACAAAAACCATAAAAAGTATTTTAATAACAAAATAAAAAACACTAATATAACAAAAACATTAATCCTACTAACACAGAAAAATTAATACATCTCAAATAAAAGAAGTAAATTTTATAACTTTTGTTAACAAATTTAAAAGACTTTCACTATTTAATATTTCACTTAATTAAACAAGTCAGTTCATAATATACCGTTTTTATTATATTTTGAATTTAATAATTTTATATTTTTAATAATACAAATAATATAAAATTTAACTCTTATATCTTTTTATCTAATTTAAAATTTTAAAAAACGATTATATAGTACCAAAATTTACTGATTATAGATAGATTATTATTGGAAAAAAGGAAGTTTTCACATTCTTCCTAACAATTCGTTATTCACATATTAATAACTAGTTATGTCATACTATTATAATTATTTTCACTTATTATTATTATATATATATATATATATTAAAAAATATAAAAAGTATTATTACATATTGATTAAACATAGCATATTAGTGTGTGCTAAAATTTAATGTTAGATTGATTTAACTAGATTATAAAATAAGTGAAATCTGATTCTCCAAATTATGTATGTTAAAAGATTAATCTATTTTAATGTATATAAATATATTTTTTGATTTTATTAACATGACTTATTAAATTGCTTACAACATTTTCACAAAGATAAGAAAATGATTTCTCAGTTAAAAAGTATTTATAAAAACTGAAAAGTCAGTGTTTTACCTTGGAATCTTAAAAATCAAATTCACATACATAGAAAAACCTTGCAGTTCTTTTTCTCTTCATGGATATATTCCATCTCTGGAAGATTAAAAAAGGTTCAATTTTTTAATATACAGTGTATACAAAATATTAAAAAAAGAAAGAAGAAAAGAATCCACCAAAAAAAGAAAAAAATATAATTAGTGATTGAACATATTTTTATCAAAATTATGTATAAACAAATATTTGCCCTTTTTGCCTTTTGAGTCTTCTTCATCTAATAATATAATAATTGTTATTGTTATTTTGATTTATAATAATAATAATAATAATAATAATAAAAATATATTTAATTTAATTTATGATAGTTTTGTTGTGAATATATAGAAGGGTATTGGAATTGTAAAACACATTATTGTGTGCAGCTTCTTCTCTCAGTTGGGTTTCTCGCTTCCTCTAATCTTCTCCTTCTCTCTCTCCTCACTTTCACTTCAATTTTCTCATTCCTTTCCAGAATTGGGATCAATTCTCGATTGTTGGTCGGGGATTGATCAACTCGCACAATCGTTTTCTTTTCTTCCCTGCGATGCTCTTAGTTACAAGATGAAGTTGAAGAGGAAAAGGGCACTTGAAGTGGTTAGTTTTTTGTTTTCTTTTTCTTCCTTTTTTTTCTGATTGTTCATTTGTACGCAGATTATTTTGTATATTGATCATCAATTTTACGATTTTTGGTTCCTTCTTCTTTATTCAATATTTTTATTGTTGGGGTTTATGGTGATTTTTTTGGGTTGTCCTTTTTAATTTCTGGGTTGCAACTGTTTTATATTATTTCCATTTTCCTCTTTTCATTCTTTGATGATTTTTCACTGATTCGTGTGCAAATTGTTATGAGATTTTGTTCGGTTTATTGATGGGGTAGATGTTCACTGTTGGTGTTGGAAAGCAAGGATTTTTTTGGATGAATTTTACCCTTTTTAAGTTCAGTTGGCTGTCATATTGTTGAGTACTTATTGGAACCTTAATGACTTTTTTGTTTTAGCTTATGCATGATCTAACTTTAGTTGATCAAGTTTGGCGGAAGATTTTTTCTCTTCATAGGAGATGCTATGATTTTTTTTTTCAAAATTCGTAAATACAGGAAAGAAGTGATTGATACTGTTACAATGCAAATATTAGTCTGAATTGCATGTTTCTTATTTTGCATGGATTCATGAAAATTTGCCATTGTTGTTTTTTGCATTGAAGTTAAAGGGACAATTGACTTGAAAATCAGGAGATAGCATAGCATGAAATATGTATGTTGTCATTTGTATATTAGCTATCCTTGTTAAAATGCAACCTTTCATCTTTAGTTGTTTTATAATATGTATTATGCTGTGCCAACTGATGGCATTAAGCGAATTTAGCTAAGGCTCTGATTGTAACAATTGATGAACCAACAAATGATCAGTCGTATAGGAATGTTGTATTTGTAACATATACTATGATTTTCAAAGATTAATAAATGTTTTAGTTTCTGATTTTGACTTGGTTGAAGTTTGATTATTTCCGATTTTACTGTCCTAATATGGGATGTGTATTTTCTTATCTTTTGTTTCTTCCATCCATTTCAAGTCTCTGTCTCACAATTTCTAAAGCATCACACCTATAGATTTTCTTATTGCTTATATATTGCACATGTACCTTTTAATAATTTGACAGTTTATTTTTTTGTAAAAAAAAAATCTTCTTCTGAATATTAAACTAAGATGTGTTCAGAAGGAAAGTAATCCTGTTATGCTGGAGACAAGTCTGTATATAGATGTATTATTCTCATACTTTTATGGACATGGAAGCCGTAATTTGCTTAAATTGGATTGGAGATTACAATTTTGAAGATGCAAAATGTGGTGGTATTACTTTTAAAGCTTGTGATTATATTTTCTCAATATTTTGGTCTTGATAGATGCCAATTCCTTTGTTCGATTGATTCAGCTACCCAAATTATTGGGTTATTAGTTGTTGTTTATGTGTTTTATTTTGGTTCATTTTGGCCATATTGACTAAACTCATATTGTTAATGCAGTACCAGTGAATTCAGTCTAAAGAGGTTTGCTTTGAGAACTAGAATATTGCTTTCCACAAGTTTTCTTTAAGTAACTTTGCATTTTTTGCAATTGGTAAAGCATTTTGTGAGATGGGTCTTGTTACAATTTGTATTTATCAGCTGGAATCAGTTTCAGTGTTTAATATTTAAAGTTATGTGTTTAATTAATTGGCATATGTACTGTTTGATCGTTTACATGGTTGAGTTTAGCTATGTAGTGCGCTCTTTTATTATCCTAGTTGTAGTTTTTTAGTGGTTGATTATGTTAATTTCAGTATGAGATGAACATATTGCTAGTTCAGTTAAACTAATGTCTGAATTACCTTTTTGTTGATTGGTTGCAGCCTCCAAAAATTAGATGTTTCATCGATCGTGTTACTTCAGTTCCACTTGAGAAGATAGAAGAACCTTTGAAGAGTTTTGTTTGGGAGTTTGATAAGGTAACTTTATGGCCTTGTCTTAGGACGCAACAAACATTTGTTTTGACGTGCTTGATTCATTACTAATTTTTTTTCTTGTACAGGGAGATTTTCATCACTGGGTTGATCTTTTTAACCATTTTGATTCATACTTTGAGAAGTATGTAAAACCAAGGAAGGATCTGCTGATTGATGATGATTTTCTTGATTCGGATCCTCCATTCCCTAGAGAAGCTGTTCTTCAAATTCTTCGCGTCATCAGAACAATTTTGGATAATTGCACAAATAAGCATTTCTATAGTTCATATGAGGTATGGCATATTCCCTTAAGTAATACTGTTCCGCCTTGGTCTTCATAATAATATGAGAGCTAAGATTAGCTTATTGCTTTTCTGTGTTCCATTTTTTATTGGTGACCTGTTTTATGTATTTTATTTTGAAATATGTTACACTTTCATACCTCTAGCATTGATGCTGCTTGTGTTTCTGTGTGTCTGCAGCAGCATCTCTCTGCATTGCTTGCTTCTACTGATCCAGATGTGGTTGAGGCTAGCCTAGACACTTTGGCTACCTTTTTGAAGAAAACAGTTGGAAAGTACTCCATAAGAGACACTTCTTTGAATTCAAAATTGTACGCTCTTGCCCAAGGATGGGGTGGAAAGGAGGAAGGACTTGGATTGATTGCATCTGCTGTACCTGACGGTTGTGATCATATTGCTTGTGAACTGGGTTGTATCCTTCATTTTGAATTTTATGCCGTAAATGAGTCAGAAAGTGATGTAAAAGTGGCTGAACCCTTGGTCCATGGCTTGCAAATTATACACTTATGTGATATCGACAAACGTGTGGAAACTGATCTTGAGCTTCTGCACAAGTTAGTTACAGAATATAAGGTTCCTGCCAGTTTAAGATTTTCTTTATTGTCAAGACTACGGTTTGCTAGGGCTTTCGGTTCTTTGGCTTCTAGACAGCAATATACATGCATACGTTTGTATGCCTTCATAGTACTAATTCAAGCATGTGCTGATGCCGATGACCTGGTTTCATTCTTCAATGCTGAGCCTGGATTTATCAATGAATTAGTATCATTACTGAGCTATGAAGATGCAGTTTTGGAAAAAATTCGGATTTTATGTTTGCATGCATTAGCTGCTCTTTGCCAAGATCGTTCGCGTCAACAGTCAGTACAGACTGCAGTTACATCTGGTGGGCACCGTGGCATTTTATCTAGCCTGATGCAAAAAGCCATTGACTCTGTTACTAGTGATACCTCAAAATGGTCAGTTCATTTTGCAGAAGCTCTTTTGTCTCTTGTTACTGTGTTGGTTTCAACATCATCAGGGTGCTCTGCCATGCGTGAAGCAGGATTTATTCCTACTTTGCTACCCCTCCTTAAAGATACAAATCCACAACATTTGCATTTGGTTGAAAAGGCTGTGCGCATTTTAGAGGCTTTTATGGATTACAGTAATCCAGCTGCTGCTCTGTTCAGAGATTTGGGAGGTTTGGATGATACCATCTCTCGCCTAAAGATTGAAGTCTCCCATGTAGAAAATGGTGGAAAACAGCCTGATGAAAAATCTGAGTCTAGTGCAAGAAGTGTAAATATGGTTAGAAGTTCTTCAAGTGGGCGGGATGATGTGCAACAACCATTGTATTCCGAACCATTAATTTCATATCACCGTCGATTGCTAATGAAAGCTTTATTGCGTGCTATATCCCTGGGAACTTATGCCCCTGGAAATACTGCTCGTATATATGGATCTGAAGAGAATGTTTTACCTCATTGCTTATGCATAATTTTTAGAAGAGCAAAAGATTTTGGTGGTGGAGTTTTTTCTCTTGCTGCTACTGTCATGAGTGACTTAATACAAAAGGATCCTACATGTTTTCCTGTTTTGGATGCAGCTGGTCTTCCGTCTGCCTTCTTGGATGCTATAATGGATGATGTTCTCAACTCTTCAGAAGCCATTACTTGCATCCCCCAGTGTTTGGATGCCTTGTGTTTAAATAGTAATGGCCTGCAGGCTGTGAAAGATAGAAACTCTTTGAGGTGTTTTGTGAAAGTGTTTACTTCTAAAACATATTTGCGTGCTCTGGCAGGGGACACACCTGCATCTTTGTCTAGTGGATTGGATGAATTAATGCGCCATGCTTCTTCATTGCGTGGGCCTGGAGTGGAAATGTTAGTTGAGATTCTGGAAAGCGTATCAAAAATTGGTTCTGCAGTGGAATCCTCATCCTTGAGTTCTGATCCATGCTCTTCAACATCGGTTCCGATGGAAATGGATGGTGAGGACAAGAATTTGATCTTGCCTAATAATGAGTCTTCCAAGGCTGATGACACAGGGCATATTTCTGAGCCATCTCCTGATGTGTCAATAATGAATGTTGAGTCGTTTCTTCCAGATTGTGTTAACAATATTGCTCGTCTACTTGAGACAATTCTTCAGAATGCTGATACATGTCGTATATTTGTTGAGAAAAAGGGAATTGAAGCTATTCTCCAGTTAGTGACATTACCTTTAATGCCGGCTTCAGTTTCTGTTGGGCACAGCATATCTGTTGCCTTCAAAAATTTCTCACCACAACATTATGTTTCTCTTGCTCGGGCTGTATGCTCTTTCTTGAGGGAACATCTAAAATCTACGAATGAGCTTTTAGATTTGGTGGGAGGGACCCAACTTGCTCTAGTGGAAACTGCAAAGCAGACAAAGGTGTTGAAATATCTTGCTAGTCTTGAAGCTGTCTTAACACTTTCTGTATTTTTGTTGAAGGGAACAAGCACTGTTGTCTCTGAACTAAGCACTTCAGATGCTGATGTGTTGAAAGATCTTGGGAAAACTTACAAGGAAATAATTTGGCAAATATCCTTGTGCAATGATTCTAAGGCTGAGGAAAAGAAGAATGCTGATCAAGAGCCCGAGGTTTCGCAGGTACCTCCATCTACTGCTGTTGAAAGAGAGAGTGATGATGATTCAAATATCCAGACAGTAAGATACACAAACCCAGTTTTTGCTAGGAATGGTTCACATTCCCTGTGGAGTGGGGATCGAGAATTCCTTTCTGTAGTTCGTGCTGGAGAAAGTTTGCATCGCCGAAGTCGGCATGGAATATCCCGCATACGAGGTGGAAGGACTGGTCGCCATTTGGAAGCTTTAAACATTGATTCAGAAGCACCTCCCAGTGCACTGGAAACACCTTCATCCCAAGATCTGAAAAATAAAAGCCCTGATGTTCTTGTTTCAGAGATTCTTAACAAACTGGCATCAACTTTGCGCTCTTTCTTCACTGCCCTTGTGAAAGGATTCACTTCGCCAAATCGTCGCAGAGCTGATTCAGGGTCACTCAGTTCTGCTTCAAAGACTCTTGGAGCTGTTTTAGCTACAAATTTTCTTGAGGCTCTCAGTTTTTCTGGGCATTCTACTTATGCTTCTGGACTTGAAATGTCACTTTCTGTAAAATGTAGATATCTTGGGAAGGTTGTGGATGATATGGCTGCTCTCACGTTTGACAGCAGGCGACGGAGTTGTTATACTGCAATGGTTAATAATTTTTATGTCCATGGAACATTTAAAGAGCTCCTCACAACATTTGAAGCTACTAGTCAGTTGCTATGGACACTTCCGTGTTCTCTTCCGTCATCAGATATTGATGTTGGTAAAAAAGGGGAAGGAGGTAAACTGTCCTATAATACATGGCTACTTGATACATTGCAAAGCTATTGTCGTTTGCTTGAGTATTTTGTAAATTCTTCTCTTCTTTTGTCCCCAACCTCGGCATCTCAGGCAGAGCTTCTTGTTCAGCCAGTTACAGTTGGTCTCTCAATTGGACTCTTTCCAGTTCCTAGAGACCCAGAAGTTTTTGTCCGGATGTTACAATCTCAGGTTTTGGATGTAATCCTACCAGTCTGGAATCATCCCATGTTTTGTAGTTGTAGTCCTGGTTTCATTGCATCTATTATTTCACTTGTTACACATGTATATTCTGGTGTTGGAGATGTCAAGCGAAGTCGTAATAACAGTGTGGTAAGTGGAAACCAACGCTTAGTGCCCCCTCCACCTGATGAGGCAACCATTGCCACTATTGTTGAGATGGGTTTTTCAAGGGCAAGGGCTGAGGAAGCATTGAGAAGAGTTGAAACAAATAGTGTTGAAATGGCCATGGAGTGGCTCTTTAGTCACACTGATGATCCCGTCCAGGAGGATGATGAACTTGCTCGGGCACTTGCTTTGTCCCTAGGAAGTAGTTCTGAATCTACTAAAGCTGAGAGTGCCGAGAAGACTATAGATGTGCTAACTGAAGAGGGACATGTAAAGAAACCTCCGGTTGATGATATACTTGCTGCATCTGTCAAGTTGTTTCAGACTAGTGATTCAGTGTCATTCCAGTTGACAGATTTGCTTGTGACACTTTGCAGTCAGAGCAAAGGTGATGATCGTCCAAAGGTAATATCTTATCTTCTGCAGCAGCTAAAGCTTTGTCCATTGGATTTTTCCCAGGATAATTGTGCATTGAGTGTGTTAGCACATATCTTAGCACTTCTTCTTTTTGAGGATGTAAGCACACGGGAAATTGCTGCACAGAATGGCATTATATCTACCATTGTAGATATCTTGGCAAACTTCAAAGGCAGACAGGAGTTGGGGAAAGAACTACCAGTTCCTAAATGCATTAGTGCTTTACTACTTATATTGGATCAAATGGTGCAGTCAAGACCTAAAGTTGAAAATATGGATGGAACTCAAATTGGTTCCCTGCCTGATTCTTCAGGGGAGCATGGTTCCTTGCAATTTTCTGATACAGTTTTACCAAAGGAAAAAAATTCAAATGGGAATGAGAAAGAACCTGCAGTGGCTTTTGAGAGTATACTGGGGAAATCTACTGGATTTGCAACTGTTGAAGAGAGTCATAAATTGCTGGATGTTGCGTGTGATTTGATAAAACAGCATGTTCCTGCTGTAGTCATGCAGGCAGTTCTGCAATTATGTGCTAGGTTAACAAAAACACATGCTTTAGCTTTGCAGTTCCTTGAAAATGGAGGTCTGACTGCTCTTTTTAATCTTCCGAGGATTTGCTTTTTCCCTGGGTATGACTCTGTTGTGTCAGCTATAGTCCGTCACCTGCTTGAAGATCCTCAAACACTACAGACAGCCATGGAGTTGGAGATACGCCAAACTTTAAGTGGAAATCGCCATTCAGGGCGTGTCTCTCCTCGATCTTTTTTGACATCATTGGCACCTGTTATCTCCAGGGATCCTAACGTTTTCATGAAAGCTGCAGCAGCAGTTTGTCAGTTAGAAACATCAGGGGGAAGGACTGTTGTTGTTTTGTCAAAGGAGAAAGAAAAAGAAAAGTCAAAGTCATCTAGTATTGAGGCTGGGTTATCTTCCAATGAATGTGTTCGGATACCTGAAAGCAAGTCTCATGATGGACAGGGGAAATGTTTGAAAAGCCACAAAAAGGTTCCTGTTAATCTCACTCAAGTAATTGATCAGCTTCTCGAAATTGTGCTGAAGTACCCACCTGTGAAAGGTCAGGAAGAATCTGAACGTGACTCAACATTTATGGATATAGATGAACCTACCATGAAAGTGAAGGGTAAATCTAAGGTTGATGAGGCTGGGTCATTAGAGCCTGAGTCTGAAAGGTCTACAGGACTAGTGAAGGTGACTTTTGTTCTCAAGTTATTGAGTGACATTCTTCTGATGTATGGGCATGCTGTTGGTGTTATACTTAGACGTGATTCTGAAATGTGTCAATTTCGTGGTTCTAATCAGCCATCTGGACATAGTGGTATTGTCCATCATGTATTACATCGGTTGTTACCACTCTCTGTTGATAAATCTGCAGGACCTGATGATTGGAGAGGTAAGTTGTCTGAAAAGGCTTCATGGTTCTTGGTAGTTTTGTGTGGTCGATCTGGTGAAGGGCGTAAACGAGTGACAAATGAACTTGTCAAAGAATTGATGTCCTTTTCCAATTTTGAGAGCCATTCCATGAGAAGCAGCTTATTGCCAGATAAGAGGCTATTCACTTTTGTTGATCTAGTGTATTCTATTTTGTCAAAAAATTCGTCATCTGGTAGCTTACCTGGTTCTGGATATTCACCTGACATTGCAAAGAGCATGATAGATGGTGGAATCATTCAGTGTCTAACTAGTATTCTGCAAGTGGTTGATTTGGATCATCCTGATGCACCCAAAATTGTGAATCTTATACTCAAAGGTTTAGAAGGTCTTACAAGAGCTGCTAATGCAAGTGAGCAAATCTTTAAATCTGACGGGACTGAAAAGAAAAGATCTACTGGTTTAAATGACAGATCTGATGATCAACTAACAGCACCATCTGCAACTGAAGCAGTGGCCCATGATCAGAATGTGGGCAGCCAAGAAGCAATCATAGATACAATGGATAATGCACATGATCAAGGAACTTCTCAAGGTGATGATTGTGCTGACAATCCAAATCAATCAGTGGAGCAGGATATGAGAGTAGAAGAAGGTGGGACATTGGCTCAAAACCCACCAATGGAACTTGGAATGGACTTCATGCGTGAAGAGATGGGAGAGGGTGGTGTCTTGCACAACCCAGATCAAATTGAGATGACTTTTCATGTTGAAAATAGGGCAGATGATGACATGGGTGATGAAGATGATGATATGGGTGATGATGGTGATGAGGATGAGGATGATGATGATGGAGAGGATGAAGACGAGGATATAGCTGAAGATGGTGGGGGCATGATGTCCTTGGCAGATACTGATGTGGAGGATCATGATGATGTTGGCTTTGGAGATGAATACAATGATGAGATGATCGATGAAGATGATGATGATTTTCATGAGAATCGTGTCATAGAGGTAAGGTGGAGGGAAGCTCTTGATGGCTTGGATCACTTGCAAATACTTGGACAACCTGGATTTATAGATGTGGCTGCTGAGCCTTTTGAAGGTGTTAATGTGGATGACCTATTTCGTCTTCAGAGTTTTGAGCGTCGCCGTCAGACTGGTAGGTCTTCCTTTGAGAGATCTGCTACTGAAGTTAATGGTTTTCAACATCCTCTTCTTGTTAGACCACCACCGTCTGGTGATTTTGTCTCAATGTGGTCATCTGGTGGTAATTCTACATCCCGAGATTCAGAAAACTTGTCATCCGGGAATCTTGATGTGGCTCATTTCTACATGTTTGATGCACCTATTCTTCCATATGATCATGTGCCAAGTAGTCTGTTTGGAGACCGTCTGGGTGGTGCAGCACCTCCTCCCTTGACAGACTATTCTGTTGGCATGGGCTCATTGCACCTACCTGGAAGAAGAGTGTTAGGTAATGGTAGATGGACTGATGATGGTCAACCACAAGGAAGTGCTCAAGCGGCATCCATTGCGCAAGCAGTAGAGGAACAATTCCTGGCTCAATTGAACAGTGCAGCTCCTGCAAGCAGTCCTGTTGAGCGACAGTTACAGAATTCTGGAGAACAAGAGAATAAGTCTGATGCTCTTGCATCTCATGATGGTCCAATATTAACTACAGGAACAGACTCTACGTGTCAGCAGATTGAAAGTCAGGAGCAAGAAAATGGTAATGGTGAAGAGATTAACGTTGACTCAGTTGCTCGAGATACTGGTGAAGACCTGCCAGCTAATGAGCCTATGTCAGTTCAACCAGTGTCATTGAACATCATGCCAAATGGTATTGATTGCACAGTAATTGAAGGAAATGTTACTCCTGATGAGAATGTGGAAATATTTGTTAATTCATCTGTTAATTCTAATGCTGCTATACAATGTGAAAGGGGTGCTGATGTACTGACTAGCATCCAGGATGTACCAGTTGAATCCATGGAATGCAATGGATCATCAACTGCTGATGGGCAGCATACTAATCTTGAGTTAGGGGGCTCTGGTTTTGAAACTCCTAATTCAGGTGATTGCCATACCCAATCGATTTATGCTAGTGCTGATGTTGATATGGGTGGTGCTGATGCTGAAGGAAATCAATCAGAGCAACCAAATGTTTCTGAAGACAGGAGGGATGAATTGTTATCAGCTCAGAACACAGAGGTTGCTCCAGATGCTTCTCAGGCTGACCAAGTTAGTGCAAATAATGAAGCTTCTGGTGCTAATACAATTGACCCAACCTTTTTGGAGGCTCTGCCTGAAGATCTAAGGGCAGAAGTTCTAGCATCCCAACAAGCTCAGTCTGTTCAACCACCAGCCTATGCGCCACCTTCTGCAGATGATATTGATCCCGAGTTTTTAGCTGCTCTTCCTCCAGATATTCAAGCAGAGGTATTGGCCCAACAAAGAGCTCAAAGGGTAGCCCAGCAGGCCGAAGGACAGCCAGTTGACATGGATAATGCCTCTATAATTGCCACTTTTCCTGCTGATTTGCGTGAAGAGGTTTAAATCTTAATTTTTTGCAGTGTATTTATTGAGGAAATTCGTTTTTGTGAAATATGACATGATGATTACTATCGTTGTATTTTCTGTTATAGGTTCTTTTGACTTCTTCAGAAGCTGTTTTGTCAGCACTGCCATCACCTTTGCTTGCGGAAGCTCAAATTTTGAGGGATCGAGCAATGAGTCATTACCAAGCACGCAGCCTCTTTGGGGGCAGCCACCGGCTTAACAATAGAAGAAATGGTATTGGATTTGACAGGCGGCCTGTGATGGATCGGGGTGTTGGAGTTACAATAGGGAGGAGATCTGCTCTTACAGATAGCTTGAAGGTGAAGGAGATTGAAGGTGAACCACTACTGGATGCAAATGCACTAAAAGCTTTAATCCGGCTTCTACGACTATCACAGGTAACTTGGATCTCTTCCTGGTGGTAGTCTTAATTACCTCATTTTGAATGTGAACATGAATTCTTTTTATTCCTAATACTGTGCCTACTGTTTATTCTGTAGATGTTTATTATAAGATTCAGTATGTGTTGTCAGACATATATGTTGTAGTTTGGATGTCTATATCTATGTGAGTTCAATAACTTGTTAATGTTTTTTTTGTCGTCTTCTTTTCAGCCCCTTGGAAAGGGCCTTCTGCAGAGGCTCTTGTTAAACTTATGTGCGCATAGTGTTACAATGGCCACACTTATTTATCTTTTGCTTGACATGATTGAACCTGAAGCCGAAGGCTCTGTAAGTAGATCAGCAACACTAAATTCCCAGAGGCTTTTTGGTTGTCACTCAAACACAGTTTATGGTCGATCACAATTGTTGGATGGTAACATTTGTACTTTGTCTGGTATAGAATCTTTATGTGCTTATTTCAATAGTATACTTTATTTTTCACTGAATCACTGATCATCCCATAATTTCTTCCTTCTAGGTCTTCCTCCCCTTGTGTTTCGCCGAATTCTTGAAATTCTGACTTATTTGGCCACAAATCATTCTGCTGTTGCAAAAATGTTGTTTCATTTTGATCAATCAACTATTCCTGATTCTTCACGTCTAGTTAATGTGCATACAAATGATAAAGGAAAAGAGAAGGTTATTGAAGGGGGACCTTCACTAAGTCCCCCTAGAGCTCAGACTGGGGTTGTTCCTCTAGTCCTCTTTTTGAAGCTCTTGAGTCGACCCCTGTTTTTACGCAGCAATGCTCATCTTGAGCAGGTAATGGGTCTGATTCAAGTTATAGTTGATACTGCAGCTTCAAAATTAGAAAGTCAATTACAGTCTGAAAAAGAAATGGCAGATACCCAAAATTTGTCAGCCAGTGAAGCCCCAAGTAATACTGAGAAGGATGCTCCTTTGGTGGAGTCGGACTCTAATCAACAAGATAAGCATGCAGATCATGTATGCCATTCTGAAGGGAAGAAGAATGTAGATATGTACAATATCTTCTTGCAGTTGCCACAGTCTGATTTGCGGAATTTGTGCAGTCTTCTTGGTCGTGAAGGGTGCTACTCTTAACCTTTTCATAGTTACACTTTCCTTTTTTTAACTGCATTATTTAGAATCGATGACTTTGAAAAATTGTCTTTATAGTGTCTCGCCTGTTAATTCTCATTTCCATTTCCGTATTTTTCTGAAGTTGTGATGAACAAAAAGTGACTAATTTGACATTATTTTAGGCTCTCGGATAAAATGTATATGCTTGCTGGTGAAGTGCTTAAGAAGTTGGCTTTCATTGTTCCATCCCATAGGAAGTTTTTTACTTTAGAGCTTTCAGAATCAGCTCATGCTTTGACAGGTTCAGCCATAAGTGAGCTTGTCACACTACAGAAAACAAATATGCTTGGTTTGAGTGCTGGTTCTATGGCAGGTGCAGCCATTCTACGTGTGCTGCAAGCTCTAAGTTCACTCACTTCACTTAATACTGTGGGAGAGATGGATATGGATAATGGTGTGGATCAACATGATGATCAAGCAACTATTTGGAACTTAAATACTGCGCTTGAGCCTTTGTGGCAAGAACTAAGTAATTGTATAAGTGCTGCTGAGATGCAGCTTGGACAGAGCTCTTTCTCTCCTAACATGTCAAACATAAATGTTGCTGAGAATCTGCAAGGTTCTTCTACTTCACCACCTCTTCCTCCAGGGACACAGAGATTGTTGCCTTTTATCGAGGCTTTCTTTGTTTTGTGTGAAAAGCTACAAGCAAATGAATCCTTCATGCAGCAAGACCATGGAAATGCAACTGCTAGAGAAGTCAAGGAGTCTGCTGGTTGTTCAGCTTCAACGAGTGTAAAAGGTGGTGGAGACCCACAGAGAAAGCATGATGGGGCTATCACTTTCACAAGATTTGCTGAGAAGCATCGACGACTGTCAAATGCTTTCATTAGGCAGAACCCAGGTTTGTTGGAGAAATCACTTTCCATGATGCTCAAGGCACCAAGGTTGATTGACTTTGATAACAAGAGAGCCTATTTCCGCTCAAGAATTAGGCAGCAACACGACCAACACTTGTCTGGGCCATTGCGAATAAGTGTAAGGCGGGCTTATATTTTGGAGGACTCTTATAATCAGTTAAGGATGCGTCCTACTCAAGATCTAAAGGGGCGGTTAAATGTTCAATTTCAAGGTGAAGAGGGTATTGATGCAGGTGGTCTCACCAGAGAATGGTATCAACTGCTATCAAGGGTCATATTTGACAAAGGTGCTTTACTTTTCACAACAGTGGGCAACAATGCAACTTTCCAACCAAACCCTAATTCAGTTTACCAGACTGAACATCTCTCATACTTCAAGTTTGTGGGGCGAGTGGTATGTTTTTCGAAGGTTTTTTATATGTGGTCTCATGATAATATTGAACCCCCCCTTCCCCCCGATGTATTTTATTTTGCTGGGTGATATATAGTTAAAGCTGTCTATGACACCGATATTAAATATAGGTTAACTGTGAAGTGGTTTTGAGTCCTTGACAATTGTCCAATCTTACATGCAGGTGGGGAAAGCTTTGTTTGATGGGCAACTGCTGGATGTTTACTTTACCCGATCTTTCTACAAGCATATACTGGGTGTTAAGGTTACATACCATGATATTGAAGCGGTTGATCCAGATTACTATAAGAATTTGAAATGGATGTTGGAGGTGAGTGTCAATTTAGAATCTTTAACACTTGTCTATTTTTAAAAGGCAACATACACACACTTAAGGTCAGGCCATATAGGAGTGTTAGTCGGTACGATAAGACTGATTGTGGGTGGTGAGGGAGAGAGGTCAGCCTCATCATAGATATGAGTGGGATGGAAAATGTTGGCAGTGGGATGGACAGAGTAACTTTGGGGAGGTGCGTCTGTTTTGGCAAGTCATGTATAAAATTGTGACTTCAGAAATTTTTTACCTAGGTTGGAGGCTAATCAATGGATGTAATTAGATAGGATATAAACTTAAATGACTGGGTATTATAAGCCAACATTTTGATCTCTCTATTGAACATGCCTATATCAGTCCATTTGTGTTCATGATATACTTGTTTTCTGTATCCATTTTGTTTAATTTAATTTTTGTATCTACATAACAGAATGATGTGAGTGATGTTCCTGATCTGACATTTAGCATGGATGCTGATGAGGAAAAGCACATTCTTTATGAGAAGAATGAGGTAAATGAGCATTTTATTTTGGCTTATCATGTCTTTCCTGCGAACTAGGTTAAAAATAAAAGTAGATTTGTTCCATAAAATCTTTAAGCTGTAATCTGACTTTTAATTTTTTTAATTTCAATATATAACTCTAGACAAATTATCCTTACCATTTTGCATTTGTTGTCTCTCCCGAAATTCTGAAATAGGTCACTGATTATGAGCTTAAACCTGGAGGAAGGAACATAAGGGTCACAGAAGAAACAAAGCACGAGTATGTTGACCTTGTTGCTGAACATCTTTTGACAAATGCCATCCGTCCTCAAATCAATTCCTTCCTAGAAGGTTTTAATGAATTGGTACCGCGAGAACTCATATCCATCTTCAATGACAAAGAGCTTGAGCTTCTCATAAGTGGTCTTCCAGAAATTGATTGTGAGTTGGTTTCATCTTTTGTTAAATTATATACTATATTTTTAATTGCAAATGAAGCACCTGAATGGTGTCATTCTCCCTACAGTGGATGACTTGAAGGCCAACACTGAGTATACTGGCTATACTGTGGCATCAAATGTTGTTCAATGGTTCTGGGAAGTGGTCAAAACTTTCAACAAAGAAGACATGGCGAGATTACTGCAATTCGTTACTGGAACATCAAAGGTGATTTAGTGGAAACATCAAATTTTCATCTTATAAATAAATATTTCAATCACATGCTAATGTTACGCTAAACATAGAGGGCAGCATATCAAGAAAACTGTTTGCGTGAGAATGTATGGTCGAAGATTAGTTATTGTTGAATAGTTCTATGCTCTTGTACGTGGACATTCACATACTTTTAAAGTTATGCATTTATAAGTTGTCATTTTGTTGTCTGTGATGAATTTTATAAGTGCAATTTCCTTTTAAACTTCTATTTTCCGAGTGTAACAAAAAGTTACTTGTAGTTTCATATTATTTCCCTTCTTATCTGGTTTAAGTCTAGCAGATCTTCCAGCTTCATTTGTGACCCTTTTCTGTCGTCATATTTGTTTCTCCCTACAATGTAAATATGGCTTAATGAATGATGTAATTGTATTTCCTTTGTCAGAGATTTTACATGACCTCGTCCTATGAAATAGTTCTTGAAGTATTGTAGAATATTTAGCCTAGATGTGCTGTGACTGTTGTTCGTTAGTGATATGTTAAAGTATGCAACACAAATACATGAATTAACCATGTAGTCTGCTGTAAACGGTTGTGATGTATTCTCAAGGGTTGTTTGGGGGTGGAAGGTTGGTTGTCGGGGTGCTTCTCATATTATTATTTGTGCCATCTTAGGGTAAAAATACTTAGTTTTGTTAGGGGTATTTAATTTCCTTTAAATACATTTGGTAACATATGTAGCCTTTGTAACCTGTTTTTCAGGTTCCGTTGGAAGGTTTTAAGGCCTTGCAGGGCATCTCTGGTCCGCAAAGGTTTCAAATTCACAAGGCATATGGAGCTCCTGATCGTCTACCGTCAGCTCATACTTGGTGAGTAAATAATATTATATGTACAGTCTGTTCGCATCCATGTGTTTGGTACAAATACAATGTCTGCATGTTGGTTTCAGCTATCCTAATTCCTTATCACTTTGAACTTCAGCTTCAATCAACTTGACCTTCCTGAGTATACCTCTAAGGAACAGCTTCAAGAACGTTTGTTACTTGCAATCCATGAGGCTAGTGAAGGGTTTGGTTTTGGTTGATCAGTATTTTGGTGAGATATTTTTGCACAGCGTTCCCACCATCGGTGTCTCCAACATGTCCTTCGGAGGTCGGGCATCTCTTTCCTTGTACATTTATTTATGTACGTGTGTCTTTCATTTGATCAGGGAAAATTGTTTTGTGCTCATTTGGTCCAACTGATTTTCTAATGAATCTCCGTACTCCATATGCTTTTGTTCAAATATCATTCGGCTCCTAACGGAGAGTTAATATTTTTTACCCTTTCCCCTAAAAAAAGAAAAAATGAAAGAGGGACTTCTAGTTGCGGTTGTATTTGTTGCAGAAATGATTAATGTTTCTGAATTCTAAAGAATAATCACTCATGGTTCCCTTCTCTTTTTGATCAGAAGGAGTTTGCTCTGTTGATCTGTTGTGGGCTCTATTGCATCACAATGAGGCATTTTGGTGTTGGTGATGAGTTTATTCTGATGCTCTCCAAGCAGAAGTGGGTAGAATGTTTTTTTCCATGTATAATTCTGCCATGCCTAGTTTGGGAGCTTTCTGACAGCCTTCATACTGTGTCTAGCTTTTGCAATCTGATCCAATCTTATTTTTTATGTAGTTTCTACGGCCAAACAGCCTTTTATAGATCTAGAATTTACCAATAAGATTGAGTATGTACATACTCTGGAATACATAATTGATGCTTTTTCTCCAGAAAGAAATTGTTCCATTCATTAGAGAGAACTCTGAAAGATGGCGCATGTAGTGCACAAATATAGATTATCTCGTTCCCGGTTCCTATAAAAAATGAAGAACTGGATAAATAGAATTAAATATATTTAGCTTCTGAGTGTGCAATGGTGATTTCATTTAGTTATTAATTTGTTCATCAACCCTGAGTTTCGGAAATGTTTTTTAAAATGTCATGTCACGGTGTGATATCCATTTAGATAATATTACGTGGTAATGTACAAGTTATTAACGTGTTTTTTGGTAATGGTATATATACATTTTACCTTTTTTTTTTTTTCAAAATTTATGAAAATTGAATTAGCAAAAGAAATTTTGATATTTTTTAAAAAATTACTCGCAATTATCAAAGCTTTATTAGAACATACTGTTCTTAACATCGGTTAGAGAAACAAGTTAAAATAAGAATAGTATTTTAATAAATTTACTCAAAATTAAGAAATAATTAATTTTTTTTCATTAGTCAAAACTAATTTATAAATAAGTTTAGAAAGTTAGTTAAGTGATATGAAATAGGAAAACTCATACAATATTATTATGGCGCAAGAGGAAAGCATCCATATACGCTACCCACCGACTCTCAAAATCTTTATTCTTCAATCCATAATTCAAATTTCCACTTCTAAATTGGTCCATTTAGAAGTATGTTACAAATATGGAAGTAACTTATTGAAAATTTGAAATCTGTAAATTCAAATTAAAATTTTAAATGTAATGAAGAATTTCTATCATGTACAATTTGAAAATTAGTCAATGTACAATATAATTATTTGTCTTTTAAATTTTACAATATATAATTATAGTGAATAAAATAGTTTAATATTACGTATTGCTTAATTTTAAAAAATATATTTTCAAAATTAAGTGACAGTTCTATTATTGCTTAAATCCGTTGTAGAAAAAAAATCAAATTCTATTTATTGAAGCTAGCCAACTTGGACTTCTACAAAACCTTGCTCACCAATAATATATTTTGGTAAATACAATACTCCCTTTCCTTTTAAATAAGAATTGTTTTAGAAAAGTAATTTTGTTTCTTTTTTATCGTTTGTAGAGTTTAATATTACATTAATTATTTTTTTATCAATTATACCCTTACTTTTAAAAATATCAATAGTAATTAAATTATTCTTTTTATGAAATTCTAAGTGACCTACTGCTTATATCAACCAATTATTTAATAAATAATTTATTGTTTCTATCTTTTCATCTACTTTCTTCTTAATTAATAAAATGTATTTAATTTTCAAAGAAAAAAGACGTTAGAGTAAAATTATAAAAGAAATAAAAAGAAAAATGGTACTTACACACAAAAATAAAGACAGGAGTTAATAATTATATTATAAAGAGAGTCAAAGACTTATTTGATAACACAAAAATGATATTAACAAAGTAATTAAATTTTTTTTTGAAGTTGATGTGTGATTCAATGTATAAAGTGAAACTAAGAGTTATATTAAATTTTTGTAAGAATAAAAATATTCTTCAAATTTTTTAAATCAAAATTTCTAGTACTAAAAATTTTAAAATTAAAAGTTATAGAAGAAAATTTATTTTGATAGAGATGAGAAAAATTTGTTTCAGATACATGTTGAAAATTGAAAAATTATTTTTTTAAATAGAGAGAAAAAAGATTAAATACTCTTTATTACATAGAGAAAAAAAGTACATACTCTTTTAAATAATAAAGATATTATTAAAAAATAAATTAAAAATTTATTATAAATAATAAAAATTAGTTTTTTTATTAGTTTGTGTAACAAAATCTTAAACTATTTTTATTTAGAGATAAAGAGAATAGAAAATAAATGGAAAGCATAATTGAGTGAAGTTGAAGAAAATATACTTAAAAAAAAAACGAAGTGAGTATTTTAAAATATTGGGTGTAGGAGGAAAAACATCTCCTAATTACTTAACCCAACAAAAATAAAAATAAGACCGTGTAAGATTTTGAAAGTAAAAGAAAATTAACATGTAATATACTCTAAAAGATAAGATATACTTAAACTAGCCCATAAAAGATTAAAGGTTGAATTTGTTATAAAAATATAACGAAATTTAAAATTATAAAATTCAAACGTGCTTTAGAAAAGCCAAATTCGCTGTCTTTCATAAAAATCAAAGGCGGTGTTTGGATTTAGTTTTAAGTGATTTTGATGATGGAGAGAGTATGCTGGCTCCTTCTTTCCCTGGCTAAGCAAAACCCTTTGCAAGAGTAAAACCTTCTCTTCTTACGTTCAGGGCATCTTCTCTGCGCCATGACTACCCTCTTGCAAGCAAAATTGTCGTTAAAAGTAATATTCGTTTCTCTCACTCTCAATCCTTCAATTCCATTTAGTTTAATCGTGTATTTGTGTGTTTGATTCATGCCAATCTCATTGCCAATTGTTCTCCGTGTTGTTTGAGCCCTATCGATACATACTCAATTTAGAATTGGCTCCTTTTATCCCTTTTTCCTTGCAAAGCAGCAATTTTTACGCCACCCAATTTGGTGATGTAGGTAGTGCGAAGGAGAAAATATAAGGACATTTGTTTATTTGTTGGACTTGCAAACCTTGTCAGATATCATCCCTTTAGGATGCTTGTTGTTTTGCTTATGGTGTAGCTCTCAGTTTAAATGTCGTTGTCTACTGTTATCTACCATTGCCAGCTCTAGGTAGTTTATGCTACACAAAGGTGTAGGCAGTTTAATGTCAGTTCCTTGGTGGGGATATCTAATCTTAATGGTATGAGAAAGATTAAGTGCTGACTAAAACACCATTTTGGCGTCTGAAGATTTTAGGTTGGTTGGTTGGTTAGTCCAAAAAGATGAAACTAATCCTTTCATTCATGGAAGATGATTTTTTTAAGGGTTTTAAGTTGGCCCTAATTTATTTATGATTATTTGCTAACTTTGGAACATTATTGAGTCAAATAGATGAGGCAAATTGTATGATGAATGCTTATATATTTTTTTTTCTGTTATACCGTGTAAATAGTTTTGCGATTAATCTCTAGTGAATGATGCATTATAATGTGAGCTAAATTGGAACAATGAGGAGCATCAAATCAAGTTTGCAAGATAACTTTAGAAATGAACCCATAAAATTGAAGTTTGAAGATAATCATGTATGAATCTATTACGTCTATGAACAAAGTCTGAATTTGGATCATGTGATTGTTGAGTCTGGCTCCCGTTTGCTTCACTATAATCATTGTATTCCTGTTATTTTCCTCTAAACCACTGTGATGGAAAACAATAATTACACAGAGTACAGAATGATATGAAAGTGACCATTGCAAAGCAGTGTTATAATGTTAATAGCACTGAATATCCCTATATTGTCCCTTAGTCTCTTATTGTTATTGCGGATGTTTTATCAAAATGGGAAAAAAATACAATATTATCTTGTGTAAAAGTACAGTGCTGGTTGCAAGACATCTTGGTGATTCTTTCACTATTTAATTTTGGGATGGTCAGTGATTTTAAGGTTTTCTTGTAATTGTTTTTGAGGATTATGGTGTGGCATATTTGGATGCTGCAAAATGTTACATGTTTAAGCATAGATTTGTGGTTTTCTTTATAGCCTCTGCAAGAGAATCCGTGATTGCTCGTTGGTTGTTATGCCAAGGGAGTTCATATGTACATTTTCGAGGAGAGTGATTTGTTCAGGGTGATATGTGCCCTGTGCGGAATAGCCGAATTCCCCATTGAAGAGGGGAATGAATCTATATAAAAGAAGTCCGATACCAAATAATAATTTTCTGAGATTTTCATTGCGTTCCCTCAATGATATCACAATGAGGGTAGTTATCTATAAGGTGGATCATCGTCCACCTTCCAATTTAAGATATTTTGCATGATAAAATTGGCCAGAGTACAATTTTGGTCTCCCTATTTCAAAATAGTGACATTTAGTCACCTAATTTTTCGAACTCAGTGATTTTAGTCCAATTGTCCAAATTAAGACATTGATGGTTAAGATATTAATGCTGACTTCGATATGATACTTTAACTAACGCTATATTCAGATTATATGTTTATTTTAAGGTGATTAGGATTATTGTAAAATGGACTTTCATGCAGTTGCATAATTTTATTTGATTTTTTTGTGACAGGAAATCAAACAGATTTGTTAAAGAATACCAGTTAGAGTGTGCCACATCTGAGTTATTATCAATATCTTAGATATCAAACTTTTAATTGGGACTGTTGGACTAAAATCATTGATTTTGGAAAGTTGCTTGATTAAATGTTTCTATTTTAAAATAAGAGGATCAAAATTGCGGATAAAAAAATAGGGGAACCAAAATTGTATTTTAGCCTAAAAAAATAAGAAAAGTTGAAGCCTGCAGACATATTTTGCTTGAATGTTCTCCGTCAATCTTTGTTTATCTTTGTTTCAGACTTTCTGTATGAGCCTTTTGGGCCTTGTGCTGCATTGTGGCAGCTGGGGCTTCTGTCAAAGCTTGGGTTATATGACAGGGGCTAAGGCTAGGGTACTGGAGATTGTTTTCAGTGCTGATTATATTGTCTTTCTGCCCTTTTCTACATTTTAGTCTTCCTCTTCCCTTAATGGAGGTTTCCTCCTCTAGTACCATTTTACAGTTAATTGTTTACTGTGCTCTATGCTTGAAATTTTATTTTCTAGAAATTTTTATTTGAAAATCCTTGGGAAAGGCAAATGATTTTGCAGTGACCCATAAGAGTGATACCAGGGAGCCCAGTAGATTGAAAGACTACATCTGATATTAAAGGGGACAAGTCAGGATTTTGTTGCAACTGGCTTACTATATTTCTTTATATTTTATTCCATTCTATCAACGCATTGTGCAGATAGCCAATGATTGGCTGAATCTATTGCTTTATATTGTAAACTTTATGAATGAAAAAGGGGAGTGATGAATTGTTAGATACAGTTAGTACCTTATCAACATGCTTTTTTAGACTCTATCTTAGTCTTAGAGAGGTTTTTACCCCTTCAAGAGAGCGGGTGTGGGTGGAGCTGTCTGTTATTTGAAATGCAAAGGGATTTGAGTTCTCTTCTATGCATACTTTTTGCCTTTTGTTTGTGTTGTTTGTGACTGTTTTTCTATTTAGGAGGATTCTTAATCATCCATGGTTATTATATTGACAATAAAATTGTTATTGTATAGAAGTGAAAAGGTGTTTGTTACACAATCATCTAGATGATAACATTGTAGTCTTTTTCTAATTTGAGATCTAGCAAGTTAACATCATCTAGATTACAACATTGTATTCTTTTGTTATTTTTAGATCTATCAAGTTAATATCACGTTGAGGGTTGCTCCTGAATCTTGCATTTCATTCGTGCTGCGACATTAACATCTAGAAAATTGTGGGTAGACCAGCTATCAACCAAGATATGCAATGGCTTCTTCTTTTGGTATCCTGTGACCCTCATAGTTCTAGAACTAGCCACCCCCGTTAGTGCATTGACATATATATGTGGTGGTTCCAAATTGTTCTCCTCGGCCAACTTCGTTGTCACCAATTCAAGATTTTCCTTGTCCTTCTCATCCTCATCCACTTCTAAAACTTGCAGTTGGATGTTTTTATGCATAAGACAATGTTCATTTGAATGTGGGGAATCACAGAAATAACATAACTCCTTTTCACTCCTTTCACTCATGTAAGCTGGCGTCAACTTCTGGCCATATTTGAAGATGTATTCTTCCCTTTTCACCTTTCCCGATGAGTCACTATTTGGTTGATTTGTCATCACACTTGTGGCAGTAACTAAACTTTTTGTATTCTTGGATAGACTCCCATTGTGCCTGGGTGTTGAAGTTGCAGCGTCATACATTCTTGCTAAAGAATATGCACGTTGCATCGTTTGTGGTTGAAACATTCGTACTAGTAGCTGACTTTCTTTCTTCAACCCTCCCATGAAACAACTCAACATGTAATCTTCACTTAATTTCAACCTAGTTACTATGGCATCAAACTCCTCATGGTAATCAGTGATAGAGGTCCTTTGACGTAACTTCATTAACGCTGCCATGGGGTCATCACAAATTTCTCCAACCCTCTATATTATCATGGATGTATACTCTTTCCATGTCATCCTAGGAGAATAGACAGTTGATCGCGCAATCGCTGTGTGCCACTGCAATGCCTTCCCTTCCAAATGAATAATAGCAGTTTAACTTTTACATTGTCCGGTGTATTATCAATGATAAAATAATTCTTACATTAGTAAAGCCATTGGTTGACATTCTCCCCATTAAAATGAGGAAAATCTATCCGAGCTAAACATGTGCCACAAGAATACATGGATGGTGGTGGACGATTGGATCTTGTATTTGCACCATACTCATGTCCTCGCATTTTTTCCATCTGCTGTTTTATTGCTTCTTGCACTTGAATTTGCACCGAATCTGACAACTTAGTTTGAAGGGAGCCTACCAACTCAATCGAATGAAACTCGAGCCAAGAAACCAATCATTCCTCCAAATTTTTCATTGCTGCGGCGTTTTTTGTTGCATCGGCCATGGAAGATGACCGACCCAAGATCGTTAAGTCTGATATCAATTGATACGTAAAAGCTAAGTTCTTGGATAACAATCGAAGAACTCACAAACTATAGGGAACCAAACACGTTCTGAATACTGAATTATATTGGATTATAGAAAACTGATACATAAATGAATCATATAGCCCATGCAACGTACTATATATATACAGCTATATCAACTACTGCATAGCAACTGTGTTAATGGTTAACCATAACCGTTTTTTATTAACTAACTATTACAACAGTTTTCTCATACCATTTACTTCACTATGTTCATTGTTTTTCTTGCATACCAAAATTGAAAGTGTTAGAAAATCAGTATTCCATGTTATTTTCCTTTTAACCGCTGTGATGGGAAAGAGTAATTACACAATGAGTTCAGAATGATATGAAAGTAGCCATAGCAAAGCAGTGCTATAATGTTAATACTGAGTATCCCTGTATTGTTCCTCAGTCTCTTACTGTTATTATATATGTTTTATCTAAATGGAAAAAATACATTATTGTATTGCGTAAAAGGAGTACAGTCCTGGTTGCAAGACATCTTGGTGCTACTCCTCACTAGTTAATTTTGGGATGGTCAGGGATTTTTAAGGTTTTAGGTGTAATTTGTTGTTTTTTTCAAGATTACGGTGTGGTATCTTTGATGGTGCAAAATGTTACATTACATGTTTATGGTGCAAAATGTTGAATTTTTTATTGGAGATGTCTTATAATTTCGAATAAGTTTAAAAACCTCAATTTACTAATTTTATAGTTATTGAAAAGAATTTCTGGGTATACCATCTTGTATAACTTTTTTTTTACCGAAATTTATAACATTGAAGATTGGATTTTAGTGATCTTATCTAACTAAAATGGTACAATATGTGCAGGAATTTAACCTATTTCCGTAACCAATAGTAGAGTCAAATTCGCAATATGTGCAAACATTTGAACTTTGTGCAAATGGGAAAACAAACAAAAGATTGTGTTTGAAAGTTGAAAAGGTTTTATTGAGAGAGATGGGTGGGAGCAAGAAGAGGAAGAGAAACAAACAACAAGGAGGAAGCAAAGGCGTTGTATATTCAGAAAACCCACCGGACTTTGCTCTTTTGGCATCTCTCTACCCTTCCTTCCACCCATTCGTCCAATTCTCACCTCCTCACATGCGCCCCACCATCGATTGGACCGACTTCAATGCCACACGTGAACTCACACGCGTCTTGCTCCATCATCGCCATGCTTTGACTTGGTTTGCCTCTCTCTCTCTCTCACTCTTGATGCAATTCTTGACATTGTTGCTGATTGAATCTATTTGGTAGGTGGATTCCTGATGGGCAACTCTGCCCTACTGTGCCCAACCGCTGCAATTATATTCATTGGCTTCAACATCTTCTTTCATCTGACATCATTCCTGGAACTATTTCAAGTGATGCCAAGTTCAGGGGATTTGACATAGGAACTGGAGCTAGTTGCATTTACCCTCTTCTTGGTGCTTCTCTCCATGGATGGAGTTTTGTTGGATCAGGTATATTGTTTTTCTACAAAATTACATAAGTTAGATGTAGCTCTTCAATTGATTTTGGTGCTATTTTTCAATTAAAATCTAAATTTTACTCTGGCAATGTGCCAAATGAAGGATTGTAGAAGTTACAAGGTGCAATCTTAATTTTGATTATAAAATATCATCAAAAGCGCACTAGGAATACCATTTTGGTGTGACATGGTTAGCAGATAATAAATCTGTCCATTAGGCACGTGGCCAAGGATTCAATCTCTAGTCTATTTATGTAAAAAGATATCTATTGAGAGAGGTCAATCTCTTGAATGAATTTTAATACCTTGAAGGATTAATTATAGACCTTCAGCTGTGGATAGCGTGCTTATTGAAAAACATCACCAAAAGCATGTAAGGAACACCAACATGGTGTTATATTGCCCCTTAAGAATGTGGTTGGAGGTTTAATCCCCAAGTTTGTGTATGAAAAACATTACGAAAGGTTAGTCTAATAAATGGATTTTAGTATCTCAAGGGATTAGTTCTTGCCTCTCGTCTTGGGATGCCTTGGGTCACAAAAATAAAACATGAAACTTTCTCCAAGTCTTATTGTTTTTGCCTGTCTAGTTTCTTGTAACTGTTACCAAAATTGATATTTAAATTTGCTTACAATGACTGACTGCAGATGTGACTGATGTTGCAATTGAGTGGGCAGAGAGAAATGTTAATAGTAATTCACATATTTCTCAGCTGATTGAAATCAGAAAGGTTCAAGACAATGAAAATGCTCCCGGGGTGGAGGTTGAAGAGTCGGTGAATGGTGACCAGATAACTTTGTGCAATAAAACTAATATGGAGGTAGTTCCTCTGGCTCTTGATTTGCATGCCTCTGAGAATAAGAATTATCATGGACCTGCCATACTTCTTGGTGTGGTCAGGGATGATGAGAAGTTTGATTTCTGTATGTGCAATCCACCATTTTTTGAAAGCTTGGAGGAAGCTGGACTCAATCCCAAAACTTCTTGTGGTGGGACTTCTCATGAAATGGTTTGCCCTGGTGGTGAGAGGGCCTTCATTACTCGTATTATTGAAGATAGTACACAATTGAAGCAACATTTTCGGTATTACTATTTGTTTATCAAATATAATTCCTGTTTTCTCGTATTTGTGCAATTGCACCCTCGTATGCTTGTAATAAATCTGGGCTCGTTTATTTGAATTGTTCATAGGTGGTTCACTTCAATGGTGGGTAAGAAATCAAATCTTAAGTACCTTGTATCAAAACTTTGGGGAGTTGGTGTTTCCATAGTGAAGACAACTGAATTTGTCCAAGGCAGGACATTCCGATGGGGGCTTGCTTGGTCTTTCTTGCCTCCTCTGAAGAAGTCATCAATTTCTTTAGCCAATAAGATAAACACATCCTTTACGCTTGAGGTATAGTATACTAGTATCTATAGTGCAGTTTGTAACAATCACTTTGTTTTATCTAGACATAAACTCACATGTGTGTGGTGTGTGTGTGAGAGGGGGCTGGTGTGTGTTTGTGCGTCAAGGTTATCAAATTGAGATCTAATTGGGAATCAGCAAGGCTTATCCCATTTAAGTGAGATTAACTACATGGATAACACAACACCATTTGATGTGGATAAAAACCGAAGCTTTAGGAATCACCATTTGAAAGGTTCATTCTTGTGTGTTAATTTTTTAACTGTGAATCATAATTTGTATTGAATAGTAAGATTTAGAAGGCAATGAAAAATTACTTCAAATATCATATAGATATGTATTGTTCATTGTAAAATATTTGAGCTAGAAATAGATAAAACAAGAAGTCTAAAAATGATTAGTTATTATGAGTTTGTGAACCTTTTATTGTAGAAGAGTGGAAATGGAGCAATTAAATAACTATATCGTGCATTGAATGTGTGAATGACAAATAAAGTTATGCTATAATGAAATAGGATTAGTTTAAAAGTGTTCCTTCAATTTATTTTAATTTAACAAATTAAGCTTTATATTAATTTAAACTTTTTAATAAGAATTGATGAAAGAGAGGTAAAAAAAAAATATCGTGTCCTTGAATCATGTCATTCGTATTGATAATATGAAGTTGCACAGATCCGTTTATCTATTGTAAAATAGAGTCATTTAAGATTCATTATAGGATATGTATTGGTAGGTGGTAATTGTATCATATTTGTAAGATTTAACTAAAATAATGATTTTAACAACAATCTGTTGGTTTACGAAAAGGTTTGGGATTTATGTCATCAACTTGGGAAGGGTGTGCATATTCTGAGATAATACGTATGTTATCTAACTTGAAGAGACTTCCTGCTAGATGGAGGGACAGCTAGTTTAGTTCCAACTTCAGAAGCCTGGTTAGCTGTTGGAGCAGGAAAGCAATTGTTCTTGCATATTATTGTTGGGTTTGGTGATATGTGACACCTTGTAATGGAACACTTCCCCCAACGAATGAATATGATGGTTATCCTTTCTTTGAAACGCACAAGAAATATCTTATTTGATGTGTACCTCTACTTGGTTGAGCATTCAGTTCTTGTTAGTGCATTCATCCTTTGCATACATGGTTGTCAGGTGGGAAGTCCAATATCTTTGTGTTTCCTTCCAGTAGGGGCAAAAGTTTGTTTTATTTTCCAGTATGAAAGAGATCTTCAATTATATGAAGTACATATTAAATTGGCTTGAGATAGTCATTAATTGCACCTATAACATATTTTCATGTATCTCGTCACTTTTGGTATCCTCCGACGTGATGAAACAGATTTATTTTCCAGGGTCTTCAACGCCAACATGGTGCCATTAATGTGTTGGAAACTGTTAAGTCTCACTTCTCTTCACATGCCCTATCCTGCTCATTGAATATCTCCTCTTTCACAGTGGATGTAAGATCAGTCACTCTTAAGACTCTTCTGATTTAATTTCCTCATGATGGCTATTAATCACGATCTCATTATGTTAGGTTGCAATATCAGAAGACGACTGTGATTCAATCTTGAGGAATGAATTAACAATTGTCAATGATTCCAATGATTGCCAACCTACAAGAGAAACATCTAATGAATCGAGTTTGAATTTTTCTCTTGAGAGATTGTGCTTTAGTATATCGGTATGCTTGCTTTTTTTTCTTACCTGGTTTCAAAATTGGCTTTGGTTGGCAGAATTTACGTTGATCTCAAGTTATGTATCTTATCCTACAGGTTTTTCAGCAAATCCCTGGGACACTGTTGGTGAAAGGTTCATTACAAGACAAAAATAGCCCGTTATCAGGTTTTTCTCTAACTTGCTTTTCCCATTTCAATTTTCCTAAATGTCTTTTTCATTATTTTAGTGTAGCACTTTGTCTAGAAACTATAAATAGATTTGGTGGAATAAGTTCTTTTTCTAGGCTTCAGAGAAATCCTTTTTGGCCAAGTGAAACGATTAACATTATTAATACGGGTTTGATGTGCATCATAAAATAAATACAATCAGTCTGATAATTTGCTGATCACATTTCTGGAAATTTCGGTTTTTTACTGGTGAACATTGACTGCCCAATATCACATGTTTGTACCCTTAGACATTGTTCCTACATTTGATATGTTGCTAATTGCTATGGTTTAGTTCAAGTGATAGCACCTCTGCTATCTAGTGATAACTTCTTAGTTTTTGTGTTGTTCTCTATGCAGGAGCATTCTCGGTGATTTTCCAAAAATTAGAGGAAGCTTTGCGGAGTAAATTTTGTACTAAATCGCTGTAGGGTTTTTATTATTTGATTTATTTTGGCAAAGTGAAGGTATATGATGTGGGATGTTGAGATGTTCTTGAGTTCTAACTTGTGGACCAATGATTTATACAAAGCAAGTATGGTTCTGTTTTGTTCACCAAACCAACAAGAATAATTCAGTTGGTCTGAAAATTGTACCTAGTGGGTTCCGAATTTAAAAAGGCCAGGGTAACTTTCCATATATATAACACTTGATAATTAACAGATTTAGATAAACGAAGACCCTCTAGGACTTGTTCAGAAGACTTATCTATTTGTCACGGCTTTTAATTTTATTGGAATTCATAATATTATGATAAGGGAATCAAAAGACTAGTTTAATGACCATCACAACCAATGCTTTTGTAGAACTGTCATGGATTATCTGATAGAACAGTAACACCAGGTTGTTATGTGAACGTAAGTTATGGGAAATGTGAAGTTTTCCTTTTTGAGATCGATTTATATCTATTAGCAGTCCAAAATAAAAGAAAATATTTCTTTGCAAAATTTTCAAGGTTGATAGATTTGAAATGTGAAATAATTTAAAACTTTAGAACTTGACAGTTCAATAAAATCTGAAGGATTTACTTTCTTCTCAGCTGAGACAGTAGTAAGAAGCAAAACTTTAGAATATTGGGGTATCTTGTCCTTGGGAAAAAACGACAGTTGAGTGTGGTTTGCAGAGGAAAAAAACTTGAGATTTTAAAAAAAACTTTGAATGAAAAATTAATGTTTTGATGTAACATACCATTTATATGGATGAAGATTTACAATAATTTCAACTTGTGAAACATTTCTAAGAGTTAAATAATCTATGACAAATCATTTGAGTCTTTGTGAATAATATGTAGAATATGTGATTAATGCTCTTAGTGAGGAATTTTACAAATCTCTAAAGAACATGAAATTTAGATAGCTACCATTTAATATTTGAAAACATATTCAAGATGTGATATTGGGAGAGGATGCATCATTGAGAACACATCCAGGTGTCCAAGCCTTTGCTTTTTCTCCCATCATTCACGTCTTCTCTAATCATCCATTCCTTGTTTTTGACAAATAGCTATGCCATCTCGTCAATCATGTCTTTCTCTACTTGTCTTTGTAAAGAGCGAGGTTGTCGACATTGGAGAGAAATCCTCACTTGAGAGTCGGATTAACTTTCCATAGTCTTCCTTCCAAGGCAGAGGCTAATCCCTCTAAAACTCGTAACCCATATTTACAATGGGCTAAAATTATTATGTTTTGTTTTTAACTTATTCTATTTTTATATTTTATAAATATATATAAATAATTATGTCTTAAAATTTATTTTTATTTAATTATATTTTTATATTTTTTAATATTTTTTTATTAATTTGTTTTATCAAAACACCAAATTATAAAATAGAAGAAAAAAATTAGATAAAAAATTTATCTTAAAAATAAACTTAATTTTAATTAATAATTTAAAAACTAAAATTATATTTAATTCGTTTTTTATTTTATTTTTGTCCTCTTCTCGTGCTGTCAACAAAACACTTTAATAGAACTTTCAATTTAAGATCACTTCAAATTTTATATCGACATCCACGAATTATCATGAATAATGTTATATTTATTAAAAAATTTCTTCTATCTCCTAATTAATTAAACCAATAAAAATAAAATAAAACCACGCAAGATTTTGAAAGTAAAAGAAAATTAACATGCAATATACTCTAAAGGATAAAAGTATACTTAAACTAACTAATAAAAGATTAATAGTTGAAATTGTTATAAAAATATAAGGAAATTTAAATTATAAAATCAAACATGCTTTAGTTTAGAACAGCCAAATTCGCTGTCTTTATAAATATCAAAGGCCGTGTTTGGTTTAGTTTTACGTGATTTTGATGATGGAGAGGAGTATGTTGGCTCCTTCGTTCCCTGGCTACGCAAAACCCTTTGCAAGAGTAAAACCTTCTCTTCTTACTCTCAGGGCATCTTCTCTGCGCCATGACTACCCTCTTGCAAGCAAAATTGTCGTTAAAAGTAATATTCGTTTCTCTCACTCTCAATCCTTCAATTCCATTTAGTTTAATCGTGTATTTGTGTGTTTGATTCATGCCAATCTCATTGCCAATTGTTCTCCGTGTTGTTTGAGCCCTATCGATACATACTCAATTTAGAATTGGCTCCTTTTATCCCTTTTTCCTTGCAAAGCAGCAATTTTTACGCCACCCAATTTGGTGATGTAGGTAGTGCGAAGGAGAAAATATAAGGACATTTGTTTATTTGTTGGACTTGCAAACCTTGTCAGATATCATCCCTTTAGGATGCTTGTTGTTTTGCTTATGGTGTAGCTCTCAGTTTAAATGTCGTTGTCAACTGTTATCTACCATTGCCAGCTCTAGGTAGTTTATGCTACAAAAAAGTGTAGGCAGCTTGACGTCAGTTCCTTGGTGGGGATATCTAAGGTTAAGGGTATGCGAGAGATTAAGTGCTGACTAAAACACCATTTTGGCGTCTGAAGATTTTAGGTTGGTTGGTTAGTCCTAAAAGATGAAAATGATCCTTTCATCCTTGGAAGATGATTTTTATAAGGGTTTTAAGTTGGTTCTAATATATTTATGATTATTTGCTAACTTTGGAACATTATTGAGTCAAATATATGAGGCTGGCTATTTAAATTGTATGATGAATGCTTATATTTTTTTTTTCTGTTGTACAGTGTAAATAGTTTTGCGATTAATCTCTAGTGAATGATGCATTATAAAGTGAGCTAAATTGAAACAATGAGTCAAATCAAATTTGAAAGATAACTTTACAAATGAAGTTCCCGTGCATCATAAAATTGGAGTTTGAAGATAATCATGTATGAATCTATGATGTCTATGAACAAAGTTTGAATTGGATCATGTGAATGTTGAGTCTGGCTCCCGTTTGCTTCGCTACAATCATTGTATTCCTGTTATTTTCCTCTAAACCACTGTGATGGAAAACAATAATTACACTGAATGCGGAATGATATGAAAGTAGCCATTGGAAAGCAGTGTTATAATGTTAATAGCACTCAATATCCGTATATTGTCCGTAAGTCCCTTATTGTTATTGCGGATGTTTTATCAAAATGGGAAAAATGCATTATTATCTTGTGTAAAAAAGTACAGTGCTGGTTGCAAGACATCTTGGTTCTTCTTTCACTATTTATTTTTGGGATGGTCAGGGATTTTAAGGTTTTCTTGTAATTGTTTTTGAGGATTATGGTGTGGCATATTTGGATGCTGCAAAATATTACATGTTTAAGCATAGATTTATGGTTTTCTTTATAGCTCTTCAAGAGAATCCGTGATTGCTCTTTGGTTGTTATGCCAAGGGAGTTCATATGTACATTTTTTAGGAGAGTGATTTGTTCAGGGTGATACGTGTCCTGTGCGGAATAACCGAATTCCGTATTGAAGAGGGGAAAGAATCCATAGAAAAAAAATCTGATACCAAATAATAATTTTCTGAGATTTTCATTGCATTCCCTCAATGATATCACAATGAAGGTAGTTATCAAAAAGGTGGATCACCATTCACCTTCCAATTTAGGATTTTTTGCATGATAAAAATTAGGCTAGAATACAATTTTTTGTCTCCCTATTTCAAAATAGAGACATTTAGTCACCTAATTTTTCAAACTTAGTGATTTTAGTCCAAATGTCCAAATTGATAGTTAAGATATTAATGCTGACTTCGATATGATACTTTAACTAACGTCATATTCAGATTATTTGTTTATTTTAAGGTTATTAGGATTATTGTAAAATGGACTTTCATGCAGTTGCATAAATTTATTTTATTTTTTTGTGACAGGAAATCAAACAGAATTGTCAAAGAATACCAGTTAGAGTGTGCCACATCTGAGTTATTATCAATATCTTAGATATCAAACTTTTAATTGGGACAGTTGGACTAAAATCATTGATTTTGGAAAGTTGCTTGATTAAATGTTTCTATTTTAAAATAATTTGCGGATTAAAAAATAGGGGAACCAAAATTGTATTTTAGCCTAAAAAAAATAAGAAAAGTTGAAGCCTGCAGACATATTTTGCTTGAATGTTCTCCGTCCAACTTTGTTTCAGACTTTCAGTATGAGCCTTTTGGGCCTTGTGCTGCATTGTGGCAACTGGGGCGGCTGTCAAAGCTTGGGTTATATGACAGGGGCTAAGGCCAGGGTAGTAGAGATTGTTTTCAGCGCTGATTATATTTTCTTTCTGCCCTTTTCTACATTTTAGTCTTCCTCTTCCTTTAATGGAGGTTTCCTCCTCAAGTACCATTTTAGAGTTAATTGTTTACTGTGCTCTATGCTGGAAAATTTATTTTCTAGAAATTTTTATTTGAACATCCTTGGGAATGGCAAATGATTTTGCAGTGACCCATAAGAGTGATACCAGAGAACCCAGTAGATTGAAAGACTACATCAGATATTAAAGGGGACACGTCAGGATTTTGTTGCAACTTACTATATTTCTTTATATTTTATTCCATTCTGTTAACGCATTGTGCAGATTGCCAATGATTGGCTGAATCTATTGCTTTATATTGTAAACTTTATGAATGAAAAAGGGGAATGATGAATTGTTAGATACAGTTAGTGCCTTATCAACATGCTTTTCTAGACTATATCTAGGTCTTAGAGGTTTTTACCCCCTCAAGAGCGGGTGGGGGTGGAGCTGTTATTTAAAATGCAAAGGGATTTGGGTTCTCTTCTAAGCATACTTTTTGCCTTTTGTTTGTGTTGTTTGTGACTGTTTCTCTATTTAGGAGGATTCTTAATCATCCATGGTTATTATAGTGACAATAAAATTGTTCTTGTATAGAAGTACAAAGGTGTTTGTTACACAATCATCTGGATGATAACATTGTATTCTTTTGTTAATTTGAGATCTAGCAAGTTAACGTCACCTGGATGACAACATTGTTTGTTAATTTGAGATCTATCAAGTTAATATCATGTTGATCTGCCATGCAGAAATTTTTAATTTAAGTAGACAATATTTGACTAAGCTTTAGCTAGTATATTATTATTAAGTGCTTTTGATTTCTAAACATGTAAGTTGCATTAACATACGAGAAACGTTTAGTTTCAAATCACTAAGCATGTATCCAAATTTATATAAAAATAAACTTGTCTTAGATTAACTCATTGACTACATAGCCAAACTACTGAAAGCATCTTGCCCCCATCCAATCTCTCGGAGGATAATTTGTGCAGCTGCACTGTTATAACTTCTTCCTCTTTATAATATCCGGCTGACCATTACATTCCAACATTTCTCATCTACAGTATTGTTTCTGAGATTGTTCTGATGTATTGTTTTTGGGTGGAGATTTTCTTTACTTTGTGTAGTTCTTAAATTTCATTAGTGAATCAATCTGCATGCCTGTGTGTCCTTTTGTTATTTTTCTCTTCTGTTGTCTCCTTGCCATGGTGGCAGATTTATATTAGTTTCAGATATTCCATCCTATAATTTACTTTGTTTAAATCAATTTCTACTTGTTTTTATCTGGAAGCAGATTTACCATATTCTACTGGTGAGACTACTTTGCAAAAGGAATTTTCTAATTTTGGCAAGATAGCTGAAGGTAAATGCACAAGTTTTCTCATTATTCATAATGAGAAAATGGTTTAATGATGACTTTTAGTACTCTAACTCACACCTCTTGCGTGTATTTTATGTGTGATGCAGTTAAAATGGTTAAAGATATGAACACAAAAAGATCTAAGGGTATTGCTTTCATTCAATATACATGCCAAGATGATGCCATGCTTGCACTAGAAACCATGGATCAGAAGGTTCAATTTTTCATACTATGCCTCATCCTTCTACTGCCAACCATGACATTGGCAATTGAGTTCTCCCTTTTGACATTTCTTGTCCATTGTCTACAGGATTTTTACGGTCGAACAATCTATGTGGAAATTGCTAGACTGGGTTGGGATTATTTTGGTGCAACCCCAAGGGCTTCAGGACCCCCAAAGAAGTGGAAATTGCCAGAGCAAGAAGAAGTGGTAGATTGTTGGTACTGATCAAATTTCATAATTGAGTAAAGCTGTACAAGAGAAAACGATGGAACATCAAATATCAAGTTATATAAATATGGCTATAAAGGTTAGGGTTTGATGGAACATTATATATTAGTAATAGTATTGATACAATAGTGTAGTTGATGTAATCTTTCATGGCACTCTTGATTTTGGCACAATAAAATGTAGTCCTTAAAATTAACTTTCATCTACCTGTACGGCTCCTACCGTTATAAATTTTTACTTGAAAGATTCTGGTGATTTTCATTCATTAGTTTGAGGTTCTATTCTACATCTGATGTTGTATGTTTTCTTTTGTCCAAAACCTTGAACTAGATTTGATTCTTAAATATGCCAGAATATCATGTTTAATGAACATAAATACTAAGTAAGTTTTAATTAATTCAATCTTATTTATTGCTATCATTTCAAATATATCCTTATATTTAAATCTGATTATCATTTCAATAAATATGATGAGGATAATTTAAAAAAAACATATTTTTATAAATAATATTAAATATATACTGCTGATATACTCTGTTTAAATTTCAATAATGGAAACAGTCATGAGCACTGTGTTTTTTTTTTCAATATCATTATGTCATATCTAAAATAAAAAAAATATATAAAAAGTTGAATTAAAAATTAAACAGAATTACAAATAATTAAAAATTAAAAAAATTCAAAGACCAAAATTATGTATTATTAAAAATTAAGGAACATTGTAAACAAAATTGGGGACTGAAATCAAAATTAATACTTTCAACAGAAAAAGAATTAACGAAATTTAAATTTAGTGTACCAAATTTATGAAATATTTAATTCATAAACTTGAATGTATGGCGCTGACACTCTTCAAGATATGTCAAAAGAATAATGTATTAACAATAATTGTTTATATTAAGTGTTATAATATATCAAAATAACATATAGTTTTTTTATCTATGATTTAATAAATAATTTTTATATACAACGAGTTGTGTATTATTTAAATAACACAATTAGTTACATATTTTTGTCTAATAGTTTTTGAAATTTGTTATAATAAATAATGTCGGTATATTATGGAGAAGATATTAGAAAAAATTTGTGGCTAGATATCCTTATTAGGAATGCGTTCAATTGTCATAATCCTTTTTCTTAATTTAACAAGTCTGCATTCATAATTTATTAGTAACTTTTAATAAATTCAACTTATGATATATGATAATTAGAAAAAAGGCTCATAAAAAGTAGTTGCTAACTTTTATACTTTAAACTCAAACATAAAGTAGCAAACGTACCTCAAAGAAAAAAAAAGCAAAGCACATGAGTGGATTTTAATCAAATTGACTATTATTGATTAAGAAAAAGCTAAACTTGTTTATATGATTGGAAATTTCAGGTTAATGGTCATAGTTTATAAATGAAATGTAAATCTTAATTTTTAAATCAATTTTATACGATTGAGTCAGACATGTTTTATATATATATTACCCTTTTTTATAAATTTATTATATACTTTTGCTAGTATGTTTTTAGTAAAATTGTGAATTGGAATAGGTGGGTGTGTGAAGGTGGAACACATAGCAACTTTCCTTAAACTGGTCTGAGGCAAATCCGGTCGAATGGGTGTGTTTGATTAAGACAAATGCAGAAAATTATTAAAAGAAGTTATAATAATGGGTTATGAAGAAGGTGACATGTTTTATTCCTCAAAATTCAATTCATACATATGCTGTCTTCATCACTGTCTCATTCCAATGGAAAAGAATCCCAAAACAAATCTATTCAAAACCCAATTAACATTTTTTATTATTCCCCTCCCACAGTCCGTGACACACACAAGAACAAAACACACCAACACGTGAAAAGGCTGAAAGACTCTTTGATCACCTTCATTTCCCATTCCCATTCGCCTGATTAATTAAATTAACCATCAAAATTGTTCTTCTTAAAAAGATTAATTTATTTAACTTTAATTCATCTCCATCCAATCTTCGCCTGAAGTCAAGTAATACCTAGATTTTTTCCATACAAATCTCATTTTATAAGTCATTTTTCTAAATTTAAAGTTCACCTTTTTAGTTTATTCTTACTCTTTATCTAATTAATAATTATGAACATTATATATATATATATATATATATATATATATATATATATATATATATATATATAAAAAGAGATCATCAAAGGAATTATTCATACTTCAGCTACTAATAATGTGTTAATAAAGATTTTTTATGCTAATATAATGAATAATGGCTATATATTAGTGATTAGTGATTTATACCATTATATAAAGGATATAGATTTCATAATTATTTTTTATACTTCTTTTAATTAGATAATTTCATTTTTAAAAAAATAAAACCACTTTAATGATTTGTTCAAAAGTTAATGATCTGATTCATATTAAATGATATTAATAGAAGTATTTTAACAATTAAAAATATAATATTAAAGATTTTTCTACCATTTTATAATATTAAAAATAAAATAAAACATAAATTTATATTTTTCATCCTTTAAAATACATATACAAGTTTAAATAAAATATATTATTATACTTAAATTAAAATTTGAAGACTATCACTATTTATTAATAATAACAAGATGATATCTAGAATAGGAGAATAATAAGTATTTTGTGTTAATTTGATTTTAAAAAAGTTAAAATGTGATTTATTTATTTCTTTATTTATTTATACTTACAGACTCTAATAATTTGATACGATGGAGCAGTTTACCGGTTTTGCAAGACTTCCAAACTGCATGGTCCGGTTAGAATCTAAGAACCAAATGTTCAATTGTCTTACTTTGTTTATCTCACTAACTTTGTTTCTTTTTGGTGGCATGCGTCAATATTCAATAATTCACCTTCAATGCCTTCAAATAAATCAGACACACATTAGAAACCTACGATAACAACACTATTTACACTTATCTCAACACTATCTTTTATCTTTTAACAAAATTAAATTAACGTTTTTATCACTTTCTACAACATTTTCTTTTAAAAATTAAATTATATTTTTATAAGTTAAAATCAATTTATAGAAACTCTATTATATCGATCATTTTTAAAATATGCATTAATTTTAATTTTTTTGGTATTATCAATAATGAAGAGGAATGTGCCAATTATTTTTATATATATCTATTTAATATTTAATTTTCTTTCTATTTTCTCTCACTTTTTTCTCGTTTTATACCTGTAGATGAATATTTTGGACGTGAAGGAGTTATTTTCCTATATAATATATACTTGCCAGCACTTTTTAACGTATCTTTGTTAACTACTTGATTTATTTTGTAAATATTTTTCTCCTATATTCTTCAAAAACAAAGCAGGACTAATATCTTCTTTTTCTTAAGTTGAGTTTTTTATTCTTTTCTTTGTATGTAAGTGTTGGGACTTCCATTCATGTCTTGTAGTGCCTATCTGTCATGAAGCGCGTGCACGTGTGAGCATGCCACGTGTTTAGTCTGAGAACCACAAACTGGCAAATGCCACTGTATCTGTCAGGGCACAAAAAAGTGTTAACCTTTAGAATCTCTTTGATCACAAGCTTTTCTTCTGTTAAGCTCACAATTTGTGTTTATATTTGATTTTGGAATCCACCCTTTTTTCTCTTTATCTCACCCGTGAGACTGCACACGTGACAGGTTATGGCAAACATGCAAGTAAATCTTCTTACCCCTCTATAAAACCCTCTTCACACTCAACTTTCACTTGCTACTCACCACAATTTGCTTACATGCACTGCTCACATTTTGCACGTCAACTCCAATGTCTTTGCATGGTTACAGAAAACTTGCTGAACCAAGAAAGTTTAGAGGAAAAAAACACTTATATTCAGGTGAAGTCACAAAGTCCATTGCTCTTTCAACGTTTCTTAATTAATATATTTTATTGAATGGTCATGCAAGTGATAGATAGAATAGAACCATTTATAGAATTCAGTGATCATGGTTTCTAAAAGGGTCACTCCAACTGATATATAGACTATGGAATCTTTTGAAGTCTTATTGCAGTACAAAAATTACATGCATAATAAAAATGAGACTAATGCATGTTGCAATTTTTAACCTTTAAACCCTGATATTACTGTATTGTAGTTACGTGCCACAGTTTTTCTTTGTATGATTCTTTTTCTTTTGATGACATTCAATCATACATGAGTTTATGGCACCCGTGAATGGGTTAAGTTAAATCGATGGTCACCCACCTAATATATGCTGCCTACAATTTCTTGGCCACAAGGAGCTAAACAACAACAAAGAGTCACGGGATGCGTTGCTTTTACATCAATACCATATTCACTCAATTTGATACTTATTTTAAATTATTTTTTCTGTGCCAAACTATTAATGAATTATCATTCTCTCAAAGCATTCTACGTGTTCTCTTGTGGGTGGAAGTTGGTCATGCCAGAACAGGACAAGCAAATATTATTTAGTGTAACAATGTGAATGAGAGTGCAATAGGATAATTCAACGAGACCTGTGTGATGCTTGAGTTGCCTTAACATTTCAAAATTTGTCCTGAAGATAGGTCATGTGACACATCTTAATCGGAGAGCAATGTTGATTAATTAATTTTACAAGCAAGAGGAAGTTTATAGTTCATACAATGAAAACATAATCAGTATATAGTTCAAACTGGAATGGAGGTTTTGTGGTAACCATGAAAGTTTAGTTGTATCATTTCTCCATGATGCTTTGTTTTCCTGAACTGCTCACAATCTGCTGCTGCTTATGCTGTGCACGTAATTTACAGATCTGCTTCTATTAACTTTTAGCTAGAATAAACGTGCAATGTCGTATAGGTTTTTCAGAATCAGAAGCTTTGCAGATGCAATGCAGGCACTGGTATGGCCTCTTCTCAGGGAAAACACAGAAAAACATGTTACATATGATTGGACATACAGATCAAAGACACCGGTTTTTAGAATGGTTTTCTTGGAAAATACACACACATGGCTTGTTTATTCTTTTCAACTAAAAAATTCACCGTCTTTCAAAGGTCAAATATATTTGCTGTCTTTATTACAGAAGGAACTATTTTTTCTTTTAGTTTCTCCTGTTGATTCTGTTACAGACTAATTATAGACAGCATCATATGTAAGAATCATAAACATAGATGACACAAATAAACCAATATTAAAGTTTAAGTGAAAGAAAGTTTTATAAGTATTCCTCAAAGACAAAGAAATGGAAGTATTGATGGTAGCACATTTTTTCTAGAAAATTTTGCTTCACGATAGCCGAGTAACTGAAGATTGTTCAATGTACAAATTTTTGGATTGCTAATTTTCAGTATACCCTTCCACTTATTTATTTGCGTTTAGGAAGAAGGATTGCTCTCTTATTCTCACACACAAAATATACGAATTGAATGCAATAGTAGGCATGTACTACTTTAAAATGTGTGAAAGTTTAGGATTGAGAAAGAAAACATAAAATTCACCCATATAGAGAATAATGGTAAGTGAATTAAAGTGTAAAAGGAGCTCCAATGCATTAGACATGGGATGGGTACCACAAAAAAAATGAACTTTTTTTACCCCACAAAGAAACATAACTGATTGTGAAAAAAGGAAATGGCAAATGTTTGGAAATATTATTTTAGCAGTATTTGGTATGTTCTAACATCAAAATTGAAATTTTACACAATAGTTCAATAAAGAAAACATTAAAGGTGTACTTGGGAGTAAGATTTTCAAAGAGAAAAACAAAAATATTTTTTATTTGTTAAATAAAAATAAAATAGCATTATATAAATTTAATATCATAATACTTTATTTATTTTATATCCTCGTTTCTTTCTCTCTCAATCTGACTCCCAAAACTACTTGTAAACCTAAAATCAAGGTTAAATAAAGAGATAAAATTCAATTTCAATTGATGAAGAGCATGAAAAAATATATGAAATGTTTTCCCTAAACTTTATAAAAAAATAAACTTGGTTAAATGTAAATATATAGTAGTAAACCTTTAATGCGGGAGTTCAATTAAATTTTGTGAATAGAGTTAAAAAAATGCTTACATCTAAAAGTACCTTTAAAGTTTCCTTGACACTCTGGCATTTTTAACCAACATGAACTCTACACGTGGCATCCTTATGCTTTGGGCATTCTCTGTGTTCCATATCATACAAGTTTCCCAATATAAATAAGAGCAGCTCTTTGCCACACTTATTTGCTAAGCCTCCTTTGCATATGCATTAGCCCTTTTCTATTCTTCTATTTCATTCTCATCCCTTGATCTCTAAACCTCCAAATTCTGAATAAGTTTTTGTCTATTTACAGAAACAACTTATCAGTACTTTGTGGTCCTTCTCACATTGGCACATACATCCACAGAGTGAAAATATTCACATACTAGAATCCCTCATGGATATCACAATTCGTGTGTTTTTTACTCTATGGATCACTGTGACACTTTTGAACCATAATTTTGGAAATGTGGAGGGAAGATACCACCATCACACCAAGCATAGGAAAGTTTCTTCTGTTCCTACTGCTCCTTCTGATTCTTCCACTGAGCCAGAGCACCCTTCAGTTCCACCCCCTGCTGAATCTCCCACTGTTCCTTCTGACCCTTATCCAAATGACAACCAAACCTCCTCTTCTGACTGTGTTTTTGATGTGAGATCCTTTGGGGCTGTTGGAGATGGTTGTGCTGATGACACACCTGCATTCAGGGCAGCATGGAAAGCAGCATGTGCTGTGGAGTCTGGAATTCTTCTTGCTCCAGAAAACTACATCTTTCAAATCACTTCAACTATTTTTTCAGGTCCATGCAAGCCAGGATTGGTATTCCAGGTAAGAATGCTTGTTAAATGCTCATATCACACAGTATTTTGTTAGAGACCTTTTATGTGAGACAGGAGAGAAGCTAATATTAGCCGTTCAAAACAATCTTATAATAAGTTAAGATTAGTTTAATTTTTACTGCCTATGTATGATTTGATGGTGAAGATTAACTTCTCTCACTTCTGGCGTGGTCCCTTGTATAGGTATAGATAAAAGTATTTCAGTTTACTAACAAGGTAAGATAAATAACCAGGTGGATGGAACACTAATGGCACCAGATGGACCGAATTCATGGCCAGAAAAAGATAGCCGAAATCAGTGGCTTGTATTTTACCGACTTGACCAAATGACTCTTAATGGTACAGGAACAATTGAAGGGAATGGAGACAAATGGTGGGATCTCCCATGCAAACCTCACAGGGTAACCATTTTGTCTTGTCACTAACACAATCACTGTGTGCATTCTCCTCTCAATTTTTGTTGTTGTGGTTATTTAAAGCTGAATGGAAATATATACTAAATGCTACTTAAAAAATGGAACTTTCAGGGTCCCAATGGAAAAACTATGTCAGGACCATGTGGTAGTCCTGCTGTAAGTAAACTAAGCCAAACTCTTCTTGAGAACTCAGCTCATGCATTTAATAAGTGTTAAAAGTATTTATAAATTTGGACTTATTCCTGTTTTTGTTTGTAGATGATACGGTTCTTCATGAGCTCAAATTTGAAGGTGAATGGGCTTAAAATTCAAAACAGTCCACAGTTTCACATGAAATTTGATGGCTGCCAAGGAGTACTGATTGATAAGCTCTCCATTTCTTCACCGAAACTCAGCCCCAACACCGACGGAATCCATGTAGAAAACACCAAATATGTAGGGATATATAACTCCATGATAAGCAATGGTACTGACTATATTGCAATGCTCACTACCCAGTTTGATATTTTGGTTCTACACATATCACTGTTTCTTACTTATGCCAAATATACTCATTGTTTGAACAGGTGACGATTGTATTTCAGTTGGACCCGGTTCCTCAAACGTGGACATAGCAGGTTTAACTTGTGGTCCTAGCCACGGGATTAGGTACAATGCACAATCATCTACTTTAATCATGATCAATAAAAATAAGCTCCAAGTGATACTCGTTAACTAGTACTAGTATATGAGTTCAAAATCTATGCACAGTAAACATGTAAAATGTTTTATCATATCAATATCAATTTAAACTTCAGTCGTATTAACATTATTGGAGTATTGAAACAAAACTACATTATTAAAACAACTAAAGTTTTGGAAGGAGTATAACATAACAAATAATTGTAAAACAATAGTAACACAAACTTTTCTATGATGCTAATTTAAGCATGTCTCACTAAGCATAGAGGGTTGTTTTGTTTCTGCAGCATTGGAAGCCTTGGAGTGCACAACTCCCAGGCATGTGTGTCAAACCTAACAGTCCGTGACAGCATCATAAGAGAATCGGACAACGGACTGAGAATCAAGACATGGCAAGGAGGAATGGGATCAGTGACTGGTCTGAGATTTGATAACATCCAAATGGAGAACGTTGGGAACTGCATCATTATAGATCAATACTACTGTTTATCAAAGGAATGTCTAAACCAGAGTTCTGCAGTGCACGTGAATGATGTGTCCTACAGCAACATAAAGGGCACCTATGATGTGAGAACAGCTCCTATTCACTTTGCTTGCAGTGACACCGTTGCTTGCACAAACATAACTCTCTCTGAGGTTGAGCTTTTGCCATTCGAAGGAGCATTGCTGGATGACCCTTTTTGCTGGAATGCTTATGGGACACAGGAGACCTTGACTATACCTCCAATCAATTGCTTAAGGGAAGGTGACCCTGAGACAGTGGGCGATCTTTCTGAGTATCAATGCAGTTAAATGAAACATGTTACTTCTTTATATATATGAGGTGGCTTATAGATAGAAGATATTAGATAAAAATATATATCATATACTATACATATAGAGTCTAGATATCCATTATTATTATGTGTTGATGATGGTCCTTTATGTAATCTTTTAGGATTCGTCCCTATCTGGGTGCATTATTCCCATTTTGTGCGATGAGATGCAGAAATTGGTCCCCTTTTGGGCCTACACTGTAATAGCTTCATTCAACATTTATATATTACCAGAACTTCCATTCTGCCATGCACAGGTAAACTGTAGACTAATCTTTGTTTAGGTCTAAAAATATATTGATGATTTTATTGATTTTTTATACTGTTAAGAAATATTTAAAGTTAATTAAAAATTCATTTAATTAATCAATTTACTTTATACAACAGAAGAATGAGATATTGATTAAACATGAATTAGTTATGAAGAAAAAAAGTAAAACATAATTGAATCAAATTATATGTTATTTTTCTTAAAGTAAAAAAGTTTTCACATATGAATCAAATTATATAAAAAAGACAAGATAAAAAAACAATTTTTATTAAAATATTAACAAATTAATCGATTAAAATCTTTTTAATTTATTCAGTTAATAGTTTATTAATATATTAAAAATAAAACTAGGAAATGAACGACCATTACAAAAAATTTATTAAATATAAATGAATTTAAAAAAGAAAATAATTAATCATTATATTAATTAAATTAAAAATTATTTTATAAATTAAAATCTATTATTATCTAAAATAGTTTTTATTATATAAAAACCATATTTGTTTAATAATTATTAATTTTAAAAAAATTATAAAATTAATTTTTATATAATGATAATTAAATTAATTTTAAATTAAAATTAAATTAATTTTTAATATTAATTATTAAATTTTTAATTATTTATTAGATTAAATTTTAAAATTAATCTCTAATTAAATTAATGATTAATTTTATTATTTTATAGATTAATAATATAATTGATAAAAATATTTTGATAAAAAAAATATTTAAACAAGTTAATGTAATTACAATTTATATAATTTGGGTTAAATATGTGGAGAAGATAATTTTTAACAATTTTAATTTTGCAAGACATTTTTATTTAATCCTAGAAACAAAAAACAAGAGTAAAATTTTCATAATGAGTAAACTATTTTTTATATAATATTAAATAATGTAACTAAATTGTCGAATAAGTATTTATTTCACTTTTAAAGGTAATATATATAATTATGATACTATTCATAACTATTTCTACTTTCAAGAAAGCATTAATAACTTTTTCTGCTATCAACGTATGTTACGAATGTTATTTAAAGCTATTTCTACTTTCAAGAAAGCATTTATAATTTTTTCTCCAATCAATGAACTATAGTACTAGTAATTACTAATGTTATTCTAAACTATTTCTACTTTCAAGATAGTATTTATAACTTGTTTTTCTACCATCAATGATGTTGCATAATATTATTACTAATGGTGTGCCAATTTCAAGACAACATTTACTACTTTTCTACCATCAATGATACTGTATATTATCAGCAAACTATTTCTACTTTCAAGAAAACATTTATAACATTTTCTAATATGATTACTCCTTTCAATTTTCTTATTTAGACTCTTTTTCAATAAAAGTAGTACAGTAATATTTATAATTTATAATAAATTTTTTAAAAATTTCAATATACCTATTTTCTCCTTTCTCATTATTTCTTTTATATATATATATATATATCCCTTTTATACTACCCCTTAATCCTCTTATGTTAATACTTAAATCTTCATTGTCTCTCTTCCTTATTTCCATCTCCTAGAGGTTTCTTCATCTTAGAGTCCTTTTCTCTAGTTCTTCTAACCTTTTTAAGATACATTCTTCCTCTCTTATAATTGACATTCTTCCATAACATAGCTTGTACAATTTGAAGATTGCATATTGCTAAGATGAATAGGAATTGAAAAAAAACAAACTAAAGCACATTAAATTCAAGAATGTAATTATTTATTTTTCTGGTAGAAATAAACCCACTTATATGTATCACTGCAACTATGACCTTAAGAGCTTTCTCCTTTGTTAAGACTTATATGTACCTTAAGAGTTTTCTCCTTTGTTAAGACTTAACTATGACCTCAAGAGTTTTCTCCTTTGTTAAGACTATAGTACCAAATAAGTTTATTTTGCATCTAACATGAGTATAAGCAAAGAGGGCTGCAACTTTGAATTATTTGCTCCCTTTTGGTCAAGAAATAGTAACAGATTGGTGCAGGATGTGCTATCAAGATTGAAACTGAAGTCGCCTTGGAGCCAAGTCCAAAAAAATTGCATGTTCTTGAACTAAAAGACAAGTTATCTGTTTTCCTCATGACTTTCACATAGGCTACATGTGGACACTGTTACACAACCTTCCAAGAAGATGAAGCACGAGATTATGAGTATGAAGTTGGACAAATGAGCAGCCCAATAGTAAAGGGCAAGCCCAAACGCTATTGGACCAAGCCCAAACATTTTGAAGATTATAATTTCACTGTCAAAGGCAAAATGAAGTGATGTCTTGATTTCCTAGGAATAAAGTAGTGATTCTTCCTTTAGACACTTATCTTAAAAGAAGATAAAGCTTCGAGTGACAGAAGAGGTATTTAGTGTAGTACAGATAAAAAATTGAGTTTGGATAATAAAGAAGTTCCTCGGGGCAAAATTCACATACTCTAATTGGTACTTTATCCCAATAATATGCATCTAGTCTATAAATAGTTTAGAGAATTCTGTTTGTATACAAAGGGGTGAGTTAGGAAAGATAGGAACAGATCCAAAGCAAGTAACATATAATAGTCTTAGCATTCAAATCTAGAAAACAAGGGTAACTATGAAAGAGTAATATTTAGATGTTAAATATTCATCTGGTGGTAGTGGCTCTGTCCTGATTAAACATAGGCAAATTCCAATCTATTTTGAATCAAAGGAGAAATAAAGAGGAATATAACATAAGCCATAGTAGAGAGGAATACAATATGGGTCAGGATGTATAATCTGGCCTGTGGAGAAGCAAATATCATCTCATCTAAACAAGCATCGACAACTATGTAAAGGAAGAAGGATCACAGGGAAAATGTGAGGGTAACTCCTTTGCTTCTGTCAATGAACCAACATACTAGGTGGATGGTCATAGCGTATGGGATTCATAGGTTAGCAGAAACTCAAAAGTACAAAATCATAATACTGGTATGATTTGGCCTCGTAGCTATTGATATGCAATTGGCTTCTTGTTGCATGCTGGCCTCTTGCCTTTATGGAGTCAGGATTGTATTATGCATCATATAAGCTCAGAAAAGATACCATTTGCCCAGTGATGTGGTGATACTTGTTGGTATTTATGTATGCATGCACCATGATGGATTTGAAATTTGGAATTGGATGGAATTAACTTTTTCAGACTATCCAAAGTCTAGAATTTTTTCAGTGCAGTACATGTTTAGCATGAGAAGTACAATCACAAAATCATCATCACCCTTGGGAGTGCAACTTATGAGAGAATCAAGACTGAACACGGCAGATTGTGAATATTGTGTGTCTACTAGGTCTTATTCTCGTGTGCAAGTGCGGGAGAAGATTCATTGTTGCAACTATTTCTGCTAGAGAATACTATATATTGTTTTCTAATATTATGGCCTAGCACAAAATATGCAGTCAGGTCTCATTGACTAACAGATGCATTTACATTGTGAGAGGAGCAAATTCAGAGTCTAATGATAACAGGGATGCAACAAATGTATGCATAGTTGTTGAAGGCGGTCTGCACCAGACAAAAAGGAATTCATGATGGGAACTATGAGCTGTTAAGAGGTTCACAACACGAGCAATCTATGCAACTATATGTATTTAACATGAACCGTTCGTGGCTAAGCCATTCATTTAACAATCCTTTAGATTATCTGAGACGACTAGGATAAAATGTGATAGAATTGTTTTATGTATGATTGAATTTATGTTGTTGGTGAGTGAATGGACTTAGTAGACCGTTATTTTATGCTTATTGTTCGGGGTTCAATTTTGAGTCACTCCCATTTCTATGTCTTTTTTGAATATTGTTATATACTTTTATAAATCGTTGATCAGAAAAAAAAAAAAAACTTTAAGTGGCATGACCTTTTCTTTTATCCATAATTCTTTGCCACATTTTCTCTTTTATTTTTTTCATATGTTCATGTTCTTGTATTTTCACGCCACCTATTATACTAAATTTGATCATGTGTTCTTAAGTTCTTTCTTAACTTGTTCTTAGTTTTGTTGTCCAATTTCTTGAATATTGATCTATATTGTTTTTGGAATCATAGACTCGAACTTTCTATGAACTCAAGAAGATATACAATTCTTAAACTAACTATAATGATTTATATGTTAAGCTTCTAGTCATTGATTCGAACTTTTATAAATTCATGTTCATCATAAAAAGCAAAAAGCTTGAACTAATTATATGATCCTATATGCTTGAATATGTTAAGCTTCTAATACATAATCAAGGGACTTAAGGAGCTTGATAAATGTTTCTATATGTTAAACTTCTAATGTATAATCAAGAAGACTTTAAGTTGTTTCAATATTCTAATATAAAATGCTATAATCATCTTTTCCTATAACCTGAAGTAGAAAAATACATGAACTAATTTAAGTACATATAATTAAGAGTTACAACTCCCTCCATGAAATGAGAGAGCTACAACTCCTTTCATCCATCATTAGTTCACCCATTATTAATTGAGTTTCAATCATTTTGGGATTCACCCATTATTAGTTGTTCCATCATTTTGAAATTCATCACCCTTAATGTTTAGAGGAAGCTTCTATTCAAATTTAGAGATTCAGGTGTCAGGAAAGTTTAATATTCATCACCCTTAGTTTTGTGAGATTCTGGGTGGAGAGCTTCCATTTGCGTGTCACGAGAGTTTAATAGTATTAGTATTTGTTTGAAGTGAATCAATATTGTATTTATCTTTAAAACACAAATTCTTCCTAAAATCTGAATACTGGAGTATATCTTTCAATAAGATAAATCCTTCAAGGTAAAAAAAAAAAGGACAATATCAAAAAAGATCTTTGACTTTAATTCACAAAGATGCCACAACATAATAAGTATATACTAATATCAAATTATATCAAGTTTTTTGATAAGTTGTTTCTTGCAAACCCATTGGTATGTCATTTTTCTTTTGTTACTCTTTATAGGCCAAGAAACGTCCTTACTCTTTTTCTGATACGAGTATAACTATTCGTTTGATTTAATTTTAGTTTAATTGAATCATTATCTTTGTTTAGTTTTCTTTCTTAAGTACGAGTACATATGGATATAATGGTTTGAATGATAAATTTAGTTTTAGTCTACCTTTTATTGCCTCATTATCTTTGTTCTTGAGTTTTATTTTTTGTGAAAGTGAATCTTTCTTAGAAAACTTATTCCATGTCTTCAAATATGGAATTTATTAGAACATTTTCACCAACCCTTGAACATTTCAAGAAAGGGGGAAAAGGCCAATTCGATTATGGAATTAACTGCACCTTAACTTCGCGCTGATTTAGGCTATACTCAGCTGTGATTCATCTGAAATTTTGTAAGAGTGTAGTTGTAACTGTATTTTTCTTTGCATTTCACCTCATCAGGCTTGAGTACTGATAAGGAATATATGCCTAGAACTCCATAAGATAGTTTTTTAATATATAGCCAAGTTACTGACTGACACAGTAGAAGTCACTTAACATTAGAGGGACAAAATAGTTAAAATTAAAACTAACATTGTTGAGATGGTTGCAGCATGATATAACCCTCGTTTAAACTGTGGTGAAACGCAGATATTCCTTCTTTGATGGAAGATCAGCAGTGTTGAAGCCTTGAGGGAACATGTCCTTGGCTTGCTCATTGGTGACACCAGGAGAAATCACAACAGGGTCCCCTGGCTTCCAATTTGCTGGAGTTGCAACCTTGAACTTTGAGGCCTTCTGCAATGACTCTATCACCCTCAGCACCTCATCCATGTTCCTCCCAGTAGTAGCAGGGTACAGAAAACTCAACTTGATCTGCGATACCCAACCAATTAATTAACATGGTAGCCAGAATAAAAAATGCAAACTCAGTACTTTAATTAGTCAAAGGGAAAATGACACCTTCATGTCTGGACCCACAATATGAAGAGCCCTGGAGGGTAGGTTGCCAGTGGAGTCTTTCTCATCAGGGTCAACCATGTTGAGTTGCTTGATGATTTCTCTCTTGGGATCAGCAATGATTGGATAATTCACCTTGGCACCTTGCTGCATGCAAAAACAAAGCCAATAACAATTTATTTATAGTGCTCTTCATGAACACATGGCTGCATGTAAAGGCAAAGCCAATAACAATCTATTTATACTGGTTTTCATGAACATATTAGGGTTCCACTTGAATTCTATCTGTGTGAAGAGTGGGAAATAAACTCACAGTGTAGGATTCGATATCTTTGATCCACTCATTGTGAGATTGCAGATCATCACAGGACAAACCCAGTAGCTTCACTCCCAGTTGATAAAACTCACTAGCATACTGAGCTATCTTACCAAGCTCAGTGGTACAAACCGGGGTAAAATCACCTAAAATATACATTTATAAATTATAAAATGATAAGAAATAAAACCACCAAAACAATTAACCCAGGGAACTTAAAATGAAAGAAAGAAAACTGATATAAAAAGAACACAATGCTTAGAAGGCACTTAGAACCGGGGTGAGAGAAGAGGACGGTCCAGCCACCAGCACAGAACGGATGAAGCTTGATTCTGCCATGCGTGGTTTCAAGATCAAGGTCAGGAATAGTGTCTCCTATGGTAAGGCCTGGCATTTTGAAAACTTGCTTACGTATTTGTTTGTGTTTGTGATTGTGTGATGGAGGAGAAGGAGTGCGAGTGAGACTATAAAGAGAGGAGAGTTGCTTGCATGAAGAGAACGTGGCATGTTCTTGGCTATCCATGCCACTGCTGTTGCTTACATGTCATTCAACTCATACACTGTTCTCCACGTACATCCCACAATTAACGTTTTCTTCTCACTTTTTTCTCTCTCTATTTTTTCTTGATTTATTTCAGAGGAGTACGTTATAATTTTTTTTCTAACAATATTTTAAAAATTTATAATAATTTAAATAAAAATAAATAAATAAAAGTTACATTGTGTATAAAACATAACTTATTGAAACTATGAAATAAACAAGAATTAACCTTTACTCTAGAGAAGGAGTTAATTTTTATCCTTGATACAAAATAAAACTATGTGTATAAGTGCAAAGAAAATATATAACAATCTAATACTAAACTAATATAGAAAGTTAGATTTTATAAAATTATGTTTCTTTTTAGTTAACATAAATAGATGTCATTCTTATAAGACAACTTAACTTAAAATCAATACATGAATAAATGTTACCACTAAAAAATCTTAATATTATAAAAATAATAAACATTGTATAAGCTACACAAATTTGCAACTTATTATAAATAAAATTGAAGAAATCAACAAACTATTTCAAACATTTGAAAAATATAAATTTTATTGCATTTCCTTGTTCGAATGGTACTTTGTATACATAAGAATTAAAAAAGATATTAGAACAAGTTAATCCAAATATGCAATGAAAAAAAAAAGAATAAAAGAATAACAATAATAACGTCAAAAACTTGTTAACTCTTTTAGCAAGTGCACCAAATCGTTTAAGTAATTCGGAAAGTTCAAGTATCGTTTCTCAAAGAACTTGTGTAATATACGACAATATTTGCAATTGATAACTAAATTAGATAAAAAATATTTTCATAATGTGTTTTAGTGTTTAAAAAAAATAAAATTGTGCAAACAACAATAAAAACTCTTTTTAGTATTTTCACAAATACTTAGAAGGCGATAAAGATATGAAGTGATATGAAATGTTAATGTTGTGATTAGACTTAACCAAACCTCACTCACATGCATATAATCACTCAATTTCTCTCCAATTTAATATAAATGTCAATCCACTAGTTTACTCAAATCCTAATCCTTTAGTAGAATGAGCCTAAGTTTCCTTGTTAAGAGTCAATTCCTTGATCCCCTAATAAGTAAACTTGCAATCAAAATAAGGGTTTAAGACAACTAATGAATGAAGTTCCATTCCTAGATACAAGTTTCATTAGGTATTTTGCTTCAATCCAAGATTACAAAAGATATTTTCTAAAACCTAATGAATCAAATATCAAGCTATGGGTGATTAAACCACAACAAGCATTAATCATAGAAACAAAATACTAACATTGAATGGAGAGACATATATATATATATAAAAGAGATTACATGAGAGTTTGGTTGGCTACATCCAATCCCAACAAAATGGGTTTTAGCTCTTCATTGTCATGAAGAGCACAAAAAATAAAAGATGAGCAATGGAAGAAGAAGAATAACCCAAGGGAAAGATGATAGTCCTCAAGGAAGCCCTAGCTACTCCAAAACACCTTCAACTCAAGCTTTTCCAAAAGGATTCCTTTTTTCTCGAAGAGTATGAATAAATAAACACAAGGGTGTCATGTTAGCAAGTTGGCACCCGACGTATTCCATCCAGCGCCAGGCGCAATCGTGCAAATATGCTATCGGCCCAACTGGCGCCCAGCGCGGATGAAGTCTAAAGACTGGCACCCAGCCACAGCTATCTAGCGCTCAACCCGTTTGATAGGTTAGCACCCATGTAGTGTTAGGCTTGCTTTAGGTGGTGCCCAACGCCAAAAACTTTCTTCAATCTTCCATTAAGGCCTTCCTTCTCCATCCCAAGGATTCAAAACTTGCTTCTTTCAACCTCAAATGCTTTCTATACCACTGTTAGACAAAAAATATGGGGATGAGTAGTATAATTAGATAAGAGTAACCAATTTCAAATTACTTACAAAAAGTATCAAAAGGAGAACTAAGCAAGTAAAAACTTAAGAAAGAGTTGATTTGTTAATATGAAAAGACTAAAAGAAGTGGTAAAAATTAATATCATCAACTTGGATAACTTTGCTTCTTCCATGTTCCTTTGTTCTCCTAACTTTTCTTCATCACTAAATCCTACCAAAAGAGTTTTGAAATGTTAGATGTGTCAATCAAAAAGTATAGTTAACCTCTCTTTTTCTATCATTGTAAAGACTAAAGAGAAAACTAAAACACACACACACATATATTTGACGTGTTCTCGCATTCTGTATTTTTTAAAAATTAATTATATTCTCGCATATGTGTTTGTGTCATATTCGTGTTGGTGTTTGTGTTATTACTTTATAGACTCTAACTAAATTAAATGTCAGAGGCACATTGTGGATAGTTAAAGCCCCCTCACGACCTCTCCTAATGGTCGGTTGGGTTGAATCATCTTCATGTACAAACCCCACCAAGCTGACTCACTAGTGTGTGTTTTCTCCTCCTTTAATGAACCAATTACAGTAAGTTCAACAACAATGATTTGCATAACTTCCCTTTGTGTTAAATGTTATTGTGGAAGAAACATTAACATCCACAACTAGAGGACCCTACTACATGGTTGCAAGGCAAAATGGGACGATATAAACACACGAATTCCTACAAAATTGTGTGTCAATGGTCAGTGTCAACTTCTTTATCAAAGAAACCTCTAATTGAGCTAGATTTTTCTGGCTTAGTGATGATATGGTTTAGGTGTGAAATGATTGTGACCTAAAGTCCTATTGGATACATACACCAACCTTATATGCATGTACACCATTAAGGTGTTTTGGACAGTTTATGAAAATCGTTAATATATCTTGATGACTATGTGGAGCGAATGTTCCTTGGTGGCACTCAATCTTTAAGGAATCCTACAAAACAATTTCAACCATCATTTTAGCATATCAATATATTTAGAGTTCAAATAAAAGTTCAAGTTACAATATTCTCAACAATCATTTGAGACTTTTAAGAAGTCATCTTGCCTATTGATTTTGTGTGAACCCTTTTTTCACTTTTGATAACATTTTGGAGGTGATAATGGAAATTCTTTAGTCTATAAATTTTCTAGTGAGGAATTCATACCCCACAAGAAGGAAGGTGGGAGAGGGTTGTATTCTTTGACTATATCTATCCTTAGCTTTTAGTTATTTTCTTCTCAATATTTAAATAAAAATAATTATAGAATTTATGTTCATAAAGAAAAGTCAAGATGATTAAAATCGTACCTCCCATTCTTAAGAAAGATCTATTTAGTTATCGATGTGGACTGAAATTGCCTCCATATTTTTGTCACAATTGATAAAACCCACCTCCACACACCATCGGAATTTATACCACCAAAGTGTTTCTACATTGAGATAAAAGTTAATCAAAAGAAAATTTAATGTGAAATAAAAGTAGTAAAAGATTGAGAAAATATCAAAATATTTAGCTAGATCTAATTCCTCATTCTCTACTTAACATAAAAAATATAAACATTAATCTTGGAAAGTGTCCTCAAATTGCTATTAAAGATAATAGGATTCAAACCTGATACCTTCCTAATATGAGGATCTACAATGACCTGTAACTTTTCATCAGTCACGTGTCTAATGGTTAAGTCTTTTAGTTGTGGTTTGTTTGAGCTTCTTTAGGGATGGTGGAGTAGATTTCAGAGGAAAAGATGATGAAGATGAAAATATTCCTATTAACATAAAAATAAAGAAGTAGTTAATACATACTATATACTTAAACTCTCTAAGTAAACCTTTAAGGCAATTTTCTACATGAGCACGCTTTTCACACCCATGTGGTCACAACCACATCATGGTGATCAAACTTATGGTGCAATTTTCTTTGTGAGAGTGTTTTCTATACCCACTTGGATGCTACCACGCCTATATGCTCACAACTCTTATGTAATTTTTTGTACAAAATCTTCCACACCCATATGAGTGCAACCATACTCAAATTATTTCAAAAAGAAGACAAATTAGACAAAAGTTAACAAAAAGTTGACTATATAAGTCATGAATCTCTTTACTAAATTTTAAATATGTAAGATATTTATTGTTTCATACGTCGGTGATGATTTATATCTATCACATATAATATATATAGATGGTTAAATACAAAAAACATATACTCAAACATGCATGTGATAATATGTATCTTACTTTCACATTGTCAAGCTTAATCACCAATTGAATAAAAAAATTGATTGAACTAATTATTTTTTGCATGTCGCAAATTTTACTTTTCTTGTGTTTTATTTTCTTTATTAAAAAGAAAAAAAATATAAAACCAGTACATTATTTTATTATGATTAATTTGTGTTTAACAACTTGTTAACTTATCATTCAATATCTTTTAAATCAACTCCATGCCTAGAGTTTCTTTAACTCTACTCTACATTTTGAACATTTTGAACACAACTCTACACTTAAAGTATATTTTAGTCTGACTTTACTCTCCTTAAATATAACTAACTTGACTCCATGTTTAGAATATCTCTAACTTAGCTCTATGCTTAAAACATTTTTAATTTCACTTTATTTCTTGAACACTTCTAGCTTAATTCATGAAAATTAAAGATTTTTAACTCAATCTCATTCCATAAGTTAGCTCAATTTTGTATCTTGAACAATTTTTATAAAAAACATAATAAATTTTAATACTTGAAAATAAGTGACAATAACTAAAACTTAAGTAAAAATTTGAAAATGAATTATATAGTACAACCACTTTGAAAATAAGTTATAACTATTAAAAAATAAATAGAAACTAAAACTTTATGATAAAATAACTAAGTGATAAGTAATGAAAAGTGAATAGTAACAAAAAAAAAAGTTATATGATACAATTGTTAAAAGTCGAATGGTAAACATTAAAAAATGGGTGTTAACTATAAAAAAATAATATATTTAAGTAATTAAAAGTTAACGAGCTCTATGGATAACTAATAAAGTTAAACTTAAATCGGTACACAGAGATGAAGATGCCCGTAGAGAAAAAGAGTAAAAGAATTACAAAAGGTAATTCCGTTGCCGGGACTTGAACCCGGGTCTCTCGGGTGAGAGCCGAGTATCCTAACCAACTAGACTACAACGGAACTATGTCAGAGCATCAGATAGAGATTTTATTGGAATATAACATTGTTCTGCTATTGGTCCTTACAAAATAGGGTTGAAGTTAAAATATTTTTACCTGTGATGAGATTTTTGTGTACATACTAATGGTTATGGAATTGTTGGAAGTTGAACATGGTTTGTGGTGAGTGATGTGATCTCCATTTGGGCCATGGTGTGGGGAATTGCTTCAAATTCGTCATTATTGGTGAGTGTGGTGGGCTCAACCATTTGTTATGTTATCTATTTTGTTTAGGACAAATTAAAAATGATTCATAAGTGGGAACTTTTGGTGATTGTCTTTCATCTGATTCAAATGTAAATTGTAGGGTTTTATTGTTTTTCTTCTCAAAAAGTCACCAAATCTTAATCGACACAAAGTGACAGGATCAATGTGGCTTTATCACACACTTGGATGTGTCGGAGAGAATATTCAGTTAGAGAGGAATATGTCATGCATCATATGTTTATTTACTTTCAATTTAATTATAAAATGTTTATAGTGTCAACACAAAATTGTATGGCTGTATCACTAAAAATAGTTTAGGGTTTTATATAAAATAGTTTCTAACTCATTATATGCATTCTGTTTTCAATGATATTGGCATTTCGTGACATAATTGTATATTAAAAAATTAGTAATAATATTTATAAAAAATAACACGTTAAAGAAGTTAGAGCTATGTTTCATATTTAATAATATTTTTATTTTAAAATATAACTAAAGATAAAATAAAAATTTTAAATATGTATAAAATATTTCATTATATTATTATAGATTTTTATTTTAAAATATAATTAAGAAAAGATTTTTATTATGTATTGTTATATATAATTATTTTATATTTATTTTTATTTTAAAATATAACTAGATAAAATTGAAATATAAAATATAGACATAAAAAGTGAGAATTCATATTATATATTACTATAAATTATTATAAATTTATTTTATTTTAAAATCAAAATAAAGATAAAATATAACTAAAAGTGACACAGGTGATGTTACAACACGATGTTACAAAACGTTATGTAAAATGTATTTTGACTCTTGATCGATAAAGAACAAAATCTAATACTTAGTGTAAATTGCAAAATTCCATAGTCTTTAAATGTAGGTTGTCTTTATTTTATATATTGTTATATAGATTAATTTGTAAATCTATTTTTATTTTAAAATATAACTATAGAAATATAAAATGTGACCATTAAGAATTTTCATTATATATTATTATAAATATCATAACTAAATTTATTTATTTCTCAATAAATAATTAATTTTGTCTCTAAAATTTATTTTACTATTATTTATTCCTTAATTTTAAAAAAATTATTTATTTTAGAATTTCATTTAATCTTCTAACCTTAGTTAGTTTTTTAGATTCTTAATCTAAAAATTTAAGTGATAACAAGATTATATGTTTAGAGATCAAAAATAAAAAATTAAGAACCATAATAAAATTCTAAAAGTTTCAAAAACTTATTTGAGGCTTTTTTAGTTTCAATTACAATGAGAGCAACAATTTGGATATGTTTTTTTTATGTAAAATTACTATATAATTTTTCTTCAAATTGAAATCTTAATATCCTATGCAAACTAAAACATATCCTTTTAATTTTTAAATTTATTTTTATACTTTTAAAATTACACGAGATCATAACAATTCAATAGGTTAACTTTGCCAATTTGTTATGAATAATCTTGTAGACCTATTTTCTTTTTATATGCCGACTAAGATATGAAGAATTGGTTTATTATATATAAAAAAAAATATTATTTTATAGATAACAATATAGGTGACAAATAGGTTTGGGTTTATTTGTTAGTCTATTAGTTTGTTAGAATTTAATGAGTTGAATAAATACTTTTATCTCTTCTGTTTTCTTGTTACGTATTTTCTGGCCCAATAACCTTTTTTAAAAAATAAAAAAATAATTTAAAAAATTAACTTTAAAATATTATATTACTTCAAAAATATAATAATATTATAATTTGCATCATCAACCCTTACCCATTAAACTTATAATAGAATAATTCAGTATTATAAAGTGATGATAATTTTAATTTATCTAATTAAACATATTAATTAATAAATTAAAAAGTTTAAAAAATATTTATATGATTAAATATATTTTTAACTTATATATACATATATATTAAAATAAAAAAATGAAAAATATATTTAAGAAAGGAAACTGGCAGAATGAGTTTCTAGTTTGTTTAATAAGGACGAGTTAACCTGTCTCACCATTGCAAGTCGGGTTAAAGCAAGCTATACTAATACGTTTTGACACCCTTGAATAAAAGTTACCAATATTATTTCTTCATTATTAATACTTTATTTATTATCTTTCAAAATATTCTAGGATCGTATTAATAATGTATATTAAAAACCAAGATTTCAATCTTAAAGTATTACAAATGTAATCTATAAGCACAAACCCAACTTGTATCCTTTTGATTACTCAAAGAACATCAATTTTTTTCTTTACATACAAGTATGGGATCATCTCAACTTGTTTAACATGTAAGTTATGTCCTGATAGCAAGAATGTATGGCTTGCAGTTAAGATGGCCAAAGAAGAAAGTTGAGAAAAACTGAAGTTGTGGATATGAATGTGCATTAAAGATCCGAAATCACAATAGGTGTATCTACGCAGAAGAGAAAAATGTTTAATGGAAGATAAATATATGTAGTATGTACGAACAAAACAAAGAAGGCCTAGAGATTGAAGTAGTTGAAGTAAGAAAGTAAATGACTAAGCTATGACAATATGTAAGGATTGAAGATGATCATTTGGCTTGAGTAGGTGCCTACAAGTAGGGCAAGAAGAGTGAGAGAGGAGCCACTTGTCTATGCAAAGAACATGGAAATAGTGGTTGCACTTTGGGAGGAACCTTATAGGGTCCCCATCAGAGAACTCAGCCAAGCAAATGACACAAGTAGAAGGTGGTGATGAAGATGGAGAGGAAGAAGAGTGTGTGTAGGTTGAGGTTGGCAAAGCAACCATTTCCTTCCTCTTGAGGCCAGAATTGAGCCTGCGAGAAGCAATCCATTGGCGAGGTTGTGTGAGGACGCGAGAAGCACATTGGAAGACACATTGTAACATGGTGTTGAGGCCAAGAGCACACACAAAGGCACATAGAATGGCTGCCACAAGGACCATCCAATCAAACCCACCAACTTGGTCATCACATGGTGTGCTTATGATGGGGCCAAAGGAGGAAGGTGTGGGAGACTGAGACTGAGACTGACTTTGAGCCATGGTGATGAAGTGATCAGAAATGTTTCTGATAGGTAATAAAGAAAGTGGGAAACATGGAGTGAACCACACATAGGTGCAAACACAAAATGACCTAATTTACTCAAAGGAATGTATTATAGGCTAAAGGAAATGAGTGCATATATCAGACACATCATATGCTTACTTGATAATCCACTCCTCTCTTTCCTTTTCTATATGCGCTTCAAAGGAATCAAAAAGCAACTCATATCTCCATTTTGATTTTTCAGATACTTGTGTCACTCTAGTTTTTCTTAGAAAAAGTTTATGTGATTTGAGTTCCTAAACTTCCCCTATCTACCACATGTTTCAAGACTTCAAAAAATGTATATAAAACTAAAAAGAGATTTTATTTTACATGTAACTATTTCAATGAAAAACATTATCATAATCATAATTTGTTTTAAATTGGTGGGTATATATTAAATCAATTTTCAATATAATCATGTAATAATGTATTGGTGATACTCCCGTAAAATTTGTATAACATTTCTTTTAATTATTGTTTTAAAAGGATAAAGTAAAAGAAAACTAAAAGTGAGTGAAATTATAATTTAGTCTAAAAGCTAACTGTGATTGGTAGCAAAGTTAGTGATAATGTTATGAATTTGAATTGTAAAATGTGAGTACAAGAAAGACTTTATAGAAATATTAGATAATATCTAAGATTGATAAGTTTGGTTGTGAGAATTATTGATGAAAGCAGAAAGAAAGCAGTGTTGGGAAGGAGTTTTTGATGTGATGGAAGTGAGAAGAATGATTGAATCCACTAACGCAAATAGTTTTCTCTTTTTTGTTTTTGTAGTAATTGCGCGGCGTGAGGTTGCCGCTATTGATTGATCTCAAATGTCTTTTGGTAGAAAGATACTTTAGGGTTTGGCTTATCTTTATTGTGATTTCTTCTTGCAATCATATTACCAACACAATTAAAACTTTCTCAAACCTATTCCTTAGCTTTCATATTTCTTTATTCTTTATTACATGTATTCATCAAAGTGATTCGCAATGAATGACTCTGGCCAACTCCAAGAAAAATTAACAAATATATGTAACTAATAACGTAACTTTGATGACAGTACCTTTTTTTAGTTTTTTTATTGTAAAAAATATAGTATTTTTAGTTCGATAGTTATGATTTTTTATATAAGGTAGTATTTTGTATGAAACTATAAAATTCTAACTATATACTCACATCTTAAAATATAAGAATCACTTGTTCTTTATAGATAAAATATTATTAAAAAGAAAAAAGAAAGGAAATAACAAGGGTCAACTATTATTATTTCTTATTACTATTTACTTCTACAAATATTGATAACTTACATTTTAATAAAAAAATATTATTTAATATTAGAATTTATGTACATATTAAAACATTAGTAATGATACTAATATTAAGAACATCACTCTCCCAACTCAAATATATATTTATTTATTTATTTGGTTGACTAGAATATAAACCTATTTTAAGTAATTTAATTTTTTAATACTATTAAAAATAAATATTTTTTTAATAAATATTATTAAAAATAAATTATTTTCTTAATAAATATTATTAAAATCATCTCAGTTACAAAAGCTATATACATAATGATAAGGTTAATATTTGAATCTTATAAAACTTCTTCGTTATATCCATCTTATTTAAGATTTAGTATCTTATTTAAGACTTTAAGTTATAAAAATAAAAAATTATTTTTTATTTTAAAAATATATATTTATATTAATAATTTAATAAAATATTAATTAAAGTATATTTTATAAGACCTTTTATTAAATGTAAAATTTTTGTATTAAAATAAATATCACAAAAATATTATAAAAAAGATGTAGTATAACAGAATCTATAAAAAAAGTAAAATAAAATTCCATATCATAATTCCTGCAATGGAGATATTGTAAGAGTAGTCTAAAATGCAATGGAGATATTGTAAGAGTAGTCTAAAACATATAACATTTTATATAAATAAAGTTAAAAAACCAAACTAACATTATATAGAATTATAAATTTATATTTAAATTTGGATTAATTATTTTGTAAAAATTATATTATTATGGTGTGTTAAAATGATTGTACGACTAATACTTGAAACTATGAGTAATGGATAAGCAATGATGATTAACCCAAATTACATATCTGCATATTTTTTCTCCACCTCCGTAGCTTAAACATGTATTCATAACATACTTAAAAATATAAATATTTTTAATATAATTTTGTATTCATGCATCTCTTGAATATTTTTTACATTTTTAATGGTATAATCCAAAAATTACTTTAAATTATACATTTTAAAATTTATTTTTATTTTTTTAAAATATTTTCGAATTGTATAATTTAAAAATACTTTTACAAATTATTTCTAAATTTGTGTAATCAGGAAATATAATTTGAAATCACTTTTATAAATTATTTTCACATTTGTGTAATCAAGAAACAACATTCAAATTACACACTGAAAATTATTTTATTTTTAAAATTAATTTTTGAATTGTATAATCCAAAAATTATTTTGACATGTATCATTCGGATTGAAAATAATTTCTGGATTGTATATGTTGATCTGATTCTGGATTCTTTGGAACTATATAAATGAATGTAGTTGTTTTGTAATTAAAGATATTTTGGTATTTTTGATAGTTGCGAGGGTGCATGTGGATACGATGGAGGTGGAGGAAGAAATACCCTATATATCCCATGTGCTAGGTTTTCTTTTTTCTGTTTTCATTTACTTTTGGGCTGGTGTTCACACCCTTTCCTAACACAAAGCAGCATACCCCCACACACAACGGAACTCATTAAGATCAATATAGTTTTGTAGGAAAGGGCGAAAAGAAAAAGTAATTCAAAATAATTATGGATACAAAACTATTTACACAAAGGGGTGAATAGTAATTTTGGGAGAACGTGCCGCAATTAGTATCAATGAAAGAAATATAGGAAGTGGATGACAAAAAGAAAAGAGGTGAAATAGATGTGTAAAGGTGTATATGTTTTTTTGGTTTGAAAAAAAACAGTAATAAATTATAGGTAATTACAAATTTACCCTTCATTTATTTTTTAAATTTTGACATTTTTTATCAATTTAAAGTGAAATAATTAATCAGGTAGAAATAACTAATTATATGACCGCTAAATATGTTTCTTTAAAAGAAATGACATAAGTGTAAAATGGTGTCAATATTTCGACTTTAATTTTGTTTAAAATAATATTTTTAGAGTGAATTACCACATCAAAGATTATTTTATTTTAATATTTAATGTTTTTTTTTCACAATTTTGTCATTAAAAACCTTCTCACTAAGTTGAGAAAGAAACGTGTTTATAAATTACCATTAACTTTGAATTCTAGGTAATGTGACCTTTCAAGGAGTTTTCTTTCTAATAAAGGAGAAATTAGACAAACAATTTATCATAATAAAATAATGCTTTAGACACCTTGGTTGGAGAGAACTTGACTCGAAAAAACTTATTTTTAAATTTCTTGAAAATAATATAAATGGAATAAATTCCACAATACCGAGCCGAATGAGATATATCCATCCCATCTCATAGACAAACTTCAATTCGAAGAAATACATGAAGTTGTTTCTAGTGGGATGGATTTGCCAAAAGTGACAAACTTTGGAAGACCTTGAGGATGTAGTTTCTTTCTGCACCTCCATTATTTTTATTTGCACGTGAGGAAAAGGTTAAACTACTCCATCCCTAGCTGCTCGGTATCATCCTTGTTGTCCCTACTTGGTTAGAATGAAAGAGAAGAAAAAAAAGGATTCAATGGTTGAAAAAGAAAAAAACATAATGAAATAGTACAAAATTTACTCTGAATTGTGTAGTAATCTGTAAACACTTTAGAATTACATAATTTGAAAACAATTTTATATTAGTCTAAAAATTTTTTCATATAAAAAATACTTTTAAATTATGTAATTTCTAAAAAATTAAATTTAAATAATATAATTTAAAAAAAAACTTTCAAATTATATCATCCAAAAGTTTTTTTTAATGTAAATATAAGTTTTAGATTCTATAATTTGAAAATATATATAATATAAAAATAATTTTTACATTATATAATTTATATGTTAATTTTAAATTTTTAAATTGTATAATCTAAAAATTAAGTTTTACTTTTGAATTACACGAGCTTCAAGTTACACCATCTAAATTTTTTTCAGAATTTGTTGTGTATGTGAGATGCAGGAAGAAAATATGGGGTTCTGATAGAAAGTCTCCCTTGAAGAATGTCCAACTTTAAGATGGATTTGTCAATCGACATTTGGCTCGATCAACATCAACTCTTGATATCAGAAAAGGATAGCAAAATCTTCAAACCTTTAAACTAACAATCATACACACACATGAAGTTGTCTTGTCCCCATCCACAAGTGGTTTCAACTGGGATCGAACGCGTCTCAACAAAATATTATTATTTGATTTTTAATATAATAATATAATATACTGATAACAGTCAATCTAATACATCGTATTTAAGGTCAACATTACATCATATATGAAAACAAACAATTCTAATGCATTTTATTCAAGTTAAAAAGATGATAAATAAAATTCATAAGCATTTAAAAGTATATCAAAAAAATAAAATGTAATAGTGGTAATAACCGATATAATATTCATTCAAAGAGCTTTCATCAAATTCAATGACGTTACTTTTACTTTTATTTCCTTTTATTTATTTATTTATAGTTAAGTTTGCTACATACATCTAAACAAGATATCATATGCATACAAGAAGTTTTCATCAAAAACTTCCTACACATAGTGAAACAGATTCCGACAAATTTAAATTTGTATGCGAGTTGTCAGTAGTTTTTTTATCAATGACATGAATTAATATTTGTATTTTTATCATAATTACATTTATTAATTAAAAACATTCATTAATAATTTTTCTAATTTGATATTTTAATTTTTAAATAATTAAAATTGATTTAATTAATAATTTGAAAAAAATTGTGAGCAACAAAAAAATATTTAATATCTGAAAAGGTAAAATGTCATGAGATGTTAATCGACGAAAAAGTAACAGTAAAGATTCTGGCTTCATTCTAATTTTCTTTGTTTTGTTTGGGTCGTTTTCATTCTTTCAACTTAAGTGGCTTCCTGGCAAGGGCACTGGGAGGGAACGCGCGTTTGAGCAGCAGATAACTCCACTCACGTCCCTATCTGCTCAATATTTTCATAGACAACATTTGAATAGTCCAAATCTCAATTCAGGCAAATAAATAATTATCACACCTTTATATTGATCCATTTTTATTTCTAATTACATTTCTGAACTATCTTTACAACTAAATAACCCTTCCTATTCAAACACAACAAGCTCCTTCAATTCTCATTCTCACTCTCACATACCAAAACTTGTCAAAATTTTAGACTACGGAAAGAATGGCAAAATCACCAGGACTCCAGTCAACTCCATGTGATGGTAATGGACCACTTCTAAACCATGTTAGACTTTGACTTTTCTAAAAGTAAAGTCTTTGTATATTTAAACTCTGGAAGTTGTTTATTAAAATATGTAATAACTAGTTATAATAACTTATTAATAAAATTAATAACATTATATAAAATACATTTATTGTTTTTTATAAGTTATTTATAATTTTTTTTATTTTAAATAATTATAAATAATAGATTCATAGTAAAAGTAGTTTTGATAAAAATTATATGTTAAGCTGTTCATTATTGGTATTTTTAATAATTTTATCAAAATTACTGTTTTCTTAAAGCTTGGAATAAATGTAAGATTAAATTTCCCTTCACGCACAAAGACAATAGTGTGAGCTGAAGAACAAAAGTCAAAGTAACAATAATGTCACAGTGCATTCAGCCAGCAATTCAGCAATAACTGTGCAGTTTCCAGGAGCTATCCACGATTTAAGCTGTGAACACTTAGGGCAGAAAAAACACCACACCACACTTCTAATCAATTTCTACTTTTCACATCTACAATATCCCTAAACACTTCAAATTACCAAACACTACTTTGCTTCCTCCTAATTATTTTATGTTATTACATGAATACTTTATTAGTAGAATTATTTTCAACCCACACCACACTTATATTCAAACCAAATCACACGTATGAAACCAAAATGAACGTCATACAGTCATAATTCAGTTCGTACCTTATCTTTATAAAGGTTGGAAACCCCCCCTCCTTCAGGCACAGTAGAAGAAAATGGGTGCGGGGAAAGGGGTTGTTTGGATGGCGAAAGTTATAGCGCTGGTAGCAGCAATCGCGGTGGTGGCGAATGTAGAGGCCCAACCGGAGGCCCAATTCGTGTGCAACAGCGCGAGTAACTCCACGTGTGGGGCCCTCATAGGGTACTCTCACGCGAACGGCACCACCCTGGGCGACATCCAAACCCTCTTCAACGTGAAGAAACTTGTGGACATCCTAGGCGCGAACAACCTCCCAAGCAACACCACAAAGCAGCACGTGGTGGGGCCGAGCGAGGTTGTGAAGGTGCCGTTCCCGTGCAGGTGCCGCAACGGGACGGGACTCTCGGACAGGGTTCCGCTTTATAAGATAAAAAAGGGGGACACGCTGTTCGACATAGCGACGACGACGTTTGGGGGTTTTATGAAGTTTCCGCAGATCCAGAAGGCGAATAATATACCGGACGCGAATAACATCACCACTGGGGACACGCTTTATATTCCTCTGCCGTGTAGCTGCGATACGGTGAGTGGGAACAGGGTGGTGCACTATGCGCACCAGGTGACGCCGCAGAGCACGGTGGAGGGTATTGCTGAGCAGTTTGGCACCACTCAGCAGATCCTCCTCACACTCAATGGCATTTCTGACCCCAAAACGCTTCAGGCCGGTCAGATTCTAGATGTTCCTCTTCGAGGTGCCTCCCAACTCCATTCACTTTCTCTTTCTCTTCTCTTTCCATTCCATCCTCTGCAAACAAACTATGATAATTATGGAAAAATAATCAAAGCTAGATAAGTATCTTTTTTTCTTTTCATATTTCAATTGACGCACTAATTGAAAATGTGAGATTTGTTGGTTCTAGAGCATACTTATTTTCAGTTTTTGTAAGTTTGATCCAGATATATACTTACTAACTATCATTTTACTTTTTGAAATTCAAATTGACCTACTTTTATTCTTTTATTTTTTTTTTTAAAAAATCATTTAGTTTTTTTTAGAAAAATTAAAATATATTATTTTAGTTTCTTAAATTTATTGTTTAAAAATTAAAAGTATTTTCTTAACAAATTTATTTTAGTTAGCAATATTTAAAAATATACGATATTAGTCTCTTCAACATATTTTTTAGGAACTGGAAATATTTTTTAAGAATATTTAATTAATAAAATGGATTTCTTTTTCCAAAAGCTTAGAAATCGCCACATCCACCCAATTTTTTTTTAACTAAAAGCATAATTAAGCGTAATACTTTTTATACTTGTAAAATTATCATATGAACTTAATTTTCATAAAACTATTTTTCATTTCGTGTCTCTAAAATTAAAGCTATAAAATTATTTTAGTTTATAAAAGAGCTACATATATTTAACTTCTTTTTTCTTATATATATCTCAAACATCTTTATTACTTTTTTATACGTTCAACTTTTTGTTAGAAAATTATTATACAAAGCTATACTTGCTAGGTTTCGATTTATATTGATTAAAACAAATTGGATTATTTTGTGAATTAGATATAAGGAAAAATGAAATTGTTTTTCCTATTAGGATTGGTATAATCATAGAGTATATGTATATGTAAGTCTAATTAAATTGGATAATTTATTGACACAGGAGTTTTGAATTCAAATCTCGTTACACGTTATCACTATTTTACACAAAGAAAACATGTGTACGCTACCTCCTGGTCCATTATTTATGTGTTGTCGTGTCTCTAGTTCCTGATTTAACAAGTCAACAGAAAGTCCATAATGTTAATCTACTTAAAATAGTTTTTTTGTTCTTTTTTTTGAATAATTGATTTGTTGCTGAATAATATTCAAACCGTTATACAGAAAGAGACGAATTGTTTTGATTGATCAGTTTTTTATATATATATTCACCATTTATTTCCATCAAATAAAGATAACTCTTCATTGCTCCTTTAAAAGAGATATATGTTTTAATTTGTGTAAAATATCCTTCATGGTAAAATCAGTTCTGACTTCTATTCTTAAAAAGTATAAAAAAAATAATACTTACTGTATAAAACAAATAATTACTAAAAGGATGATGCAAGATAATTTAGAATCCTATCCGAGCACTTGTAGCTTTGTGTAATCGCTTCAGATGTTAGAGAAGGAGGAAAATATATGTTGGGTGATTGAATTTGTTGGTTATGGCAGCTTGTTCCTCGAGTGTGAAAAATGATTCATTGGACTATCCATTGCTTGTTCCAAATTCTTCTTACGCCTATACTGCCCACGAATGTGTTAAATGCAAGTGTGAGTCCAGCAACAACTACATGTGAGTGCCTCCATTCGTTGTTCACATATTATGTTAATACTACTGTGTACCTTTAATTTGTGTTCCTCGTTGGTATTAGATACGTTTGATGTCATTAGTTATGTTGAATATGTATTTAGATTACAATGCGAGCCATCCCAACTCAAACCTACCAACTGGTCCGTTTGTCCTCCTACCCAATGCTCAAGCAACGTCTTCATTGGCAACAGCACCACTTCCCTTACAGATTCCTGCAATCGCACAATCTGTGCCTATACTGGTTATACATTCCAGAATATCTCTGCAGAACTTGTAACGCAGAACACTTGTGCTGGTTAGTGCCAATAATGACTTGAATATCTTGTTTATATCAAAATCCAGAGAGAAAATTGCTTCATATACTTACACATATATATATACATGGTAAATGTGACATTACTGATACACTGCTAATGACATTCTCGGTTGTTTCTGATTGTGTTCAAACAGTGTCACCGAGTCCTTCAGGAGGATCTAGTGGTTCTGGTTCAGGAGCGCCAAGGAGCACTTTGCAAGGCCTGCTTTGGAGTAATATTTTCGTTGTTGTTCACTTTGTCCTCTTCCTTGTCTATGTTTTGTAGTAAAATAAAATTTATTTTCTATGATTTGTAGTAAAATGAAACACCCTACACTTCTGTAGCCATTTTTTTTATATGATTAGTCCACTATGTAATTTTGTGAGTTAAGATAGATTGTTTTGTGTTGCAAGTGTTGCCCCAACCCAACACCTTTTATGTTTTTTCTTTACAATGTTTGTAACTTAAATAAATTTGTTGGGAAGAATAAGAGTGATATCTGAACTATTTTATTATGATTAAAATAGTTCACATATATCTTTTGTTGTATTTTTTTTTTTTTGCAATCTTTAACTTGAACTCACACTCATCCGATAGTGTAATGTAATATCGTTAGAATCCCAGAGTTCCAAAGTGAATCAGTCTGGGATGTGCTTGAAAACAAATTATGTGAGCTAAAATTTTCCATAAATCTCCTCCATCAATTCCATAGTTTTGCTGCCCCTCAGTACAAGATTTGCCCCGTTATGTATCAGAAAATGGTCTAGCTGCAAACCTTTTTTTGTACAGTTTGGTTCTGTTTAACAAGCAAATTACCATATTTCGTACAGACAAATTCCCGAAACTAAACTAGGATGGCGTCTGCGTCACTCATTGATTACATAATACAATCATTTAACCGCAGAGCTCAATTTTTTTGAAGTAAAATCTCCAATAGAAATTGACAACATTTTCAAGATTTCATTCCTCCACGTTATGACAAAGTTAGATCCATATCCTATGTTTTCTTAACGTTGTAACATTATATGAAGTTTTGCTTCATATAGGATTACAAGGTTTGAGGAATTGCGCGGATGACCAAAATAGATACCAACATCTAACTCAGTCCGTTGATCTGATTTAAGGAATTTGTGTTTGTTTGGACATTCCTGTTGTCACAAACAACGTTCACCTTGTCTTCTGTTTGTTTCCAACTAACGCCCGATACTAACACGTATTAACCACTTCATTGCCACGTATATTAATGCAGACTGAACAATTATTTAAGAGTTAAACTTCCACGGTTCACTTTGTATTCGGTTAGGCTTCAAATTCACATCGAATGAGGACCAATCACCTAAACTGAAGTCACTCCTTATATTCTTTTTCCTTATATTGTAACTACTAAATCTTTATCAGAATAAAAAAGATGAAAACAAGAAAGACTATTTACTCAGAATCCAATATTTCTCTGTTTATGGTTTTACTTTGTATAATAAAAACCTTTCAGTGAAAGCAAGCCAAGATCTTACTTCAAGTTAATAAAATTATGTTAAAAATACCTTGTAACCCTACAGGAAATTCTATTTCAGTTTCAATAAACTACGTTAGTGCAGAAAAGTTATTGGTAAAACACTGAAACTACTAGTATTATTTATTGAAGTATTATTTATTTAATACAATGCAATCCCACTGTCTTCTTTCTTATTGTTCAACTGTGAAGGAGACAAACCCTTTAGCTTCTTTCTCACTCTCTACAACAACAACATTATCTGATACATTGGTCACAGAAAATGCTACAAATTTAGGCTCATCTTGAGCATAAAATGAATATTGAAAATGACTAATTCTCTTAGGAAACACCAAGACCGATGAAAAATCAGCCACCCACTTTGTGCCATTTCCACTGGCAGTTAACTTCCCAACTGTTGATCTCAAGCTCATGCCATTCACATGGTTGCGATCAACCACCACTTGATCAATGCTACTGAATTCCCCATCTAGACTTACAATAGGAACCTTCCTTTTGGGGTCACCATTGAACATGTTATCCACTATATTTAGGCCCAAAATTTGACCTTTAATAGACTTCAACACAATATTAGCATCCCCTAGAAACAACCCATTTGTGACATGAACTTGAACAGGATCTTCCATGACTATTCCAGTGTAATCCAGATAACAGTTGTCAATTCTAGTTAGAGAATTACCTGGCAATTTCACTAATATCCCTATGCCACCAAAACCTGTTGCCTTGTTATAACAATGCACCCCAGTTAGAATGTTAGCTTGACCCCTTAGAACAACACCAATGGCTGCTGAGAAAATTGCAACATCTGTGATTGCATTATCATTACTCGCAAGATCAATGGCCACCCCTGAGAAGTTCTTCTCATCTTTGTCTCCGCCCACGGTTGAGTGTTGCCCAAGAAAGCAACTTGTGATGAAGGTCTCGTGTCCTTGGTGGACCAGAATTCCTTCTGTGGTGAAGTGAAGGAAGAAGCAATTGCTGATACGGATTCTGGCAGAATCAACAATGAATATCCCTCCTCCTTTGTAGCTCGAATCAAAGAGAATGTCCCTGAAAGTTACGTCTTCATAGTAAATTCCACCATTGCCATTTTTCTCGGACTTTGATGACCATAACTCAATTAGATGTCGATCACCAGGAAATTTATCAGATGCTCTCAACGTTCCTCCTTTTACCTTTAGTGGAGTTCAGAAGCAAAGCTTTAAGTTATAAAAATATCTTCTAAAGTGCACAACATAGTAATGTAAATGAGTACTAGGCTATTTCAGAAAAAGTTTTACTTTTGTCAACCCTACCGATTATAATAGATTTAAGTATGACTTTTAAAAAATTATTATGAAAATCAAATTATTTTTTTAATTAAAATTAACTTATACATAATTTAAAAATTATATGAAAGAACTTCTATAAACTAACATAAAATAATTTTAAATTATAAATATATATATATATATATATATTTCTTTTAGAAGAAGCAAAACTTATTGCATTAGTATTTGGATATGACTATTTACGTGAATAAATTAAAATTCATTTTAAGTACGACTTATAAGTTATTATAAAAGCCAATATACTTACTATAGATCTATCCATTTTAATATAAAAACTTTCTCTTAAAATTCTTTCAGAAAAATCTTATATTATATTGGGAGTATCATGCCTGTCTACTTAAAATATGATGAGTAAACATTTAGTAATATAATAGTTGTCTGATGAGTAAACATTTAGTAATATAATAGTTGTCTGTTTTTGTAATGAAAGCTTTAAAAGCAAACATAACAAAAATGGTTCCAATTTACTATATGATAATATTAAAGCAGTACATAACCATCTTTTAAACAAATGGTCTGTAGGAAGCAGAAACAAATCATTATGACACTAATGCAGTTGAAGGCACCAAGCTTTGGGAATAGAAATTAATTTTGACACTTCAATGAAGTTTTTAATTCAAATAAATTTTTATAACTACTTCATACCTACTGTTTTTTTTCATTTTTTTATAATTATAAAAATTTATCTTTTCTAATAATTACATATTCTTAAAAACAGATTGTCAAATAGTTATTAATTGTTAAAACATTACTTTTCTAAAAATTATGTCCATCTCTTTTTTATAATTATAGTCAGATAAATAATAATAAAATAATTAAATTTACAGTATTATTTAATTATGTTTATAAGAGGTTTATTTTTTTAAATTTAATTGTAAGCATCACATTTTAAGAGACTGATTAAAATAATTATGAAAACAATAAAACATGACTTTTAAAATTAATTAAAATAATTAATCAAAATAAAACACTAGCATATATTTAAACTAAAATGTCCTTAGTTAATGTATTGTTCTTTCATGTGTGAATTATTAGTTGTAAATACTAAATAAATAGTATATTTAAAAATATATTTAGACCAAATGCTACAACATCTGAAAATATGAAAAGAAAGTAACATCTTCCATGGAAATAAAACTCCATCATCCCTATCAAACAAACTACCTGAACTACAAACACAAATAGATTTGAGGCAGAGATAAGAAAAGAGAAGAAAATAGATAAATAGATAGATAGATACTGACCACAACATTGCCAATACCAGAAGGGAATGTAATGGGTTTGCTGATTTTGTAGTTTCCACCTTCCAAATCAATCACAACCCCTCCAAGGTCATTCACCCCTGCTACCATCTCATAACCCTTCTGCAAACCAAAAGCATCTTCCACTGCTTTCAAAATGGCATCACTACTCTCTTCATTCCCACTTGGATCCGCACCATACTCACTCACGTACAACACTCTCCCACTCTACCACAAACAACCAAACAATATCATTAACTGCAAGTCACAGATGTTAAACAAGTTGAAAAAAGAAAAAAGAAATAAACACTTTTTTTCTGCAATGCAAATGTGTCTTAGTTATCCTCTTTGTTTCTGATGAAGCAGGTGGTGATGCCAAAGGAGTTGTAGCTAAATCTTGAATCTTTCGATCAAGTTTGGTCCTGAATTCTGACAGCTTTTTCTCCCTCCTGAAAGTGAAACATGTGGTGTCTTCTACTTGTAGCACCAGCAATAAGAAGACAAAACACACCGCTAAGAATCTCATTGACGCACACAAACACACTATTCTGAGATAACAAGAGAAAAAGGAATTGAATTTGTTCTAGTTATAGCAGAGAAGTGAGAGACAGTTGGTGGGCACAGTGAATTTTTTCTTTGTTTGAAGTTTGAGTATTTATAAGGAAATGTGTTGGGTCATAGAATTGGTGGGTTCAGTTCAGTCCTAATAAATATCTATGTGATCCAAGCCTTAAAAGAAGACACCAAAAGCGAAAGTAGTTGTGAGTTGGATTTCTGCAAACCCATAAACTCGCTTCCAACATCTTCTTATGAAACAAACTTCTTTTCTTGTTAATCTTGTTTTTGAATGAATAGATTCAACAAAAAGACTTAAAGGGAACGTAGTTCAAGAAAAAAGTCTTAATGTAAATTGTGTTTCTTATCATTTCTAACATCCTTAATTAATTAACGTGAGATACTTATTATACTAAAATGTTTGTATTAGTTATATTTATTTATGTTTAGACGAGATAATGAGAATGTTAAATGTTAAGTCACGAGATGGTTAATACGTAATAAATAAAAAATGAAGGGACTAAAATTGAAAAAAGTTTTAAGAACTAAAATCACGAATTTTAATATAGAGATCAAAATTATATAATTAAACCCAAAAACTATCCTCAATTAATTGCGAAACAGCAACTGGGGATTATTTTTGCAAAAAAAGACATTTTTGAAAAATTGAAACGTGTTTTTTATTACAATTTTGTATTTTTAGTTAAATTGAAAATTAAACAATTACTGTTTATTTGGAAGAAAATTGATTATTAGATATTATTTCATATTTAAAAATTACTATAAAAATAACATAAAATTATGAAATTGTTATAACATGGTCATGGACGTGACAGCCGTATTAAGGCACGATTTTTATCCTAAAAAATCATAATTCATTAGCTTAATATTTAATAACTTTCTTTTTCACCTAATTTCACATTAGAAGTAAATGGAAATTTTAACGATAATTATGCTTAAAACCCCATTTCAGCCAACTGAATCCACTACAAGCTTCTCATTAAATTATTCACATAATTAAACTTTATTTTTAATTACAAAATCTCAATCTTTTTTTACAGTAAATACTTTTTTATTTTTTACCGAATAAAACATATTTATCTTGATCTTCCTGGCAAAATAGATTTTTTATATTGATTTTTTTTCAAATTATATTGTGTTTACAATTGAGATAGATAAACAATAATTAGACTTGTACGTTGCTTTTGAGCTTTAATCATTATAGAAATAAAGCGAAGTTTTTTAATTAAACAATACTTTTTACGACATAAAAAATGTTATTTATATAAATTATGCTATTTTTTCAAAAAATATAATTGTTTTTTTCAACCTATAAATAAAACAAACTACACCCACAAAAACAATACTATAATATACTATATCAAAATAAAATATTTGTAACGAAACTACTAATGAAATTGTTTAATTTAAACTAAATTATCTAATATAAAAGAAACTTAAAGTATTTAAATAAAATATAATTAAACCTAACTATTATTTTATGTTGAAGAAGATAAGTTTTCAAATTTTGTTTTATTTATAACATTAGTTTCAGATGAATAAGGTACAGTTGAAGAGTTACAGAAGAGATAGTTTAATATGATTAAACAAAAAAATTTGAGCTTACAAAAGGAGATAGGAGGACCACTGACAGACTAAAGCACTTGTTTCCGCAAAGACAAATGAGAAAGAGGGAGAGAGCTTCATTCTCGCTGCTGCTACTGCTACTGCAACTAAAGATAATTTTGAAAATTTTCTACACTTGGATTTAGCACCCCCAACATTATAAAGTTGGAGGTAAGAACAACGCCACTAACCCAAATATCTATATTTCATAATTAAAACATCATATCTATTATATTTCAAACATTCTTCAAATTTTTCTTTTTCCTTCTTCTTTTTTTATCTTTCTTTCTTCAATTCAATTCTTGAACACTCTTTTCTTTCTTTATCTTTTTTCTTCTTTCTTTTCTTTTTGAATTTTTTTTTCCATCTTTCTTTTTTTTTTATTTTTTTCTTTCTTTATCTCTTTTTTTTTAATTCTTTCTTTTATTTTTTCTTGAATTCTATTTTTATTTTTATTTTTAATTTTTGAAATCTTTTTTTTATCTCTTTTCTTTTTTTTCTTCTTTTTTTCTCTTCTTTTTTTCTTTTTTTTAAAATTCTTTCTTTATTTCTTTCTTCTCTTTTTTTTTCTTTATTGAATTGATTCTCTTTTTTTTTCTTGAATTCTTTCTCTCTTTTTTTTTTCTTTCCTTTTTTTCTTTCTTTATTTTCTTTCTTTCCTTCCTTCCTTCTTTTTTTTCTTCTTTTCTTCTTTCTTAAATTCTTTCTTTTTTTCCTTCTTTCTTTCTTGAATTCTTTCTTTTTTTTCTTTTCTTTCCCTCTTTCTTTCTTTACTTCTTTCTTTTCTTTCTTTCTTTTTTTCCTTCTTTCTTTCTTGAATTCTTTCTTTTCTTCTTTCTTTCTTTTCTTTCTTCCTTCTTTCTTTTCTTTCTTTTTTTTTTCTTTCCTTCTTTCTTTCTTTTCTTTCTTTTTTTTTTTCTTTCCTTCTTTCTTTCTTTTCTTTCTTTCCTTCTTTTTTTTTTCTTTTTTTATTTTCTTTCTTTCCTTCTTTCTTTTCTTTCTTTCTTTCTTTCTTCTTTCTTTCTTTCTTTCTTCTTTCTTTCCTTATTTTCTTTCTTTTCTTCTTTCTTTCTCTCTTTCTTTCTTTCTTTCTTTCTTTCTTCTTTCTTTCCTTTTTTCCTTCTTTTCTTTCTTTTCTTCTTTCTTTCTCTCTTTCTTTCTTTCCTTCTTTCTTTCTTTCTTTCCTTCTTTTCTTTCTTTCCTTCTTTCTTTCTCTTTTTCTTTCTTTCCTTCTTTCTTTCTTTCTTTCCTTCATTCTTTCTTTCTTTCTTTCTTTCTTTCATTCATTCTTTCTTTCTTTCTCTCTCTCTTTCTTTCTTTCCTTCTTTCTTTTTTTTTTCTTTCTTTCTTTCTTGAATTGTCTCTTTCTTTTTTTCTTTTTTTCTTTCCTTCCTTCTTTCTTTCTTTCTTTCATTCATTCTTTCTTTCTCTCTCTTTTTCTTTCTTTCCTTCTTTCTTTCTTTTTTTCTTTCTTTCTTTTCTTTCTTTCTTTCTTTCTTTCTTGAATTGTCTCTTTCTTTCTTTCCTTTTTTCTTTCTTTCCTTCTTTCTTTCTTTCATTCATTCTTTCTTTCTTTCTCTCTCTTTTTCTTTCTTTCCTTCTTTCTTTCTTTCATTCATTTTTTCTTTCTTTCTCTCTCTTTTTCTTTCTTTCCTTTTTTCTTTCTTTTTTTCTTTCTTTCTTTTCTTTCTTTCTTTTCTTTTTTTCTTTTCTTTCTTTCTTTCTTTCTTTCTTGAATTGTCTCTTTCTTTCTTTTTTTTCTTTCTTTCTTTCTTTCTTTCTTGAATTCTTTCTTTCTTTCTTTCTTTTTCTTTCTTTCTTGAATTGTCTCTTTCTTTCTTGAATTCTTTCTTTTTCTTTCTTTCTTGAATTGTCTCTTTCTTTCTTGAATTCTTTCTTTTTCTTTCTTTCTTGAATTGTCTCTTTCTTTCTTTCTTTCTTTCTTGAATTCTTTCTTTCTTGAATTGTCTCTTTCTTTCTTGAATTCTTTCTTTGTTTCTTTCTCTCTTTCTCTTTCTCTTTCTTTCTTTGTTTGTTTCTTTCTTTTCTTTCTTTCTCTCTTTCTTTCTTTCTTTGTTCCCTTCTTTCTTTCTTCTCTTTTTTTATTTCTTTTCTTTCTTTCTTTTTTGAACTCTTTCTTTTTTTCTTGAATTCTTTCTTTCTTTCTCTCTCTTTCTTTCTTTCCTTCTTTCTTTCTTTTTTTTCTTTTTTTTCTTTCTTTCTTTCCTTCCTTCTTTCTTTCTTTCTTTCCTTCCTTCCTTCTTTCTTTCTTTCCTTCCTTCTTTCTTTCTTTCTTTCTTTCCTTCCTTCCTTCTTTCTTTCTTTCCTTCTTTCTTTCCTTCTTTCTTTCTTTTCTTTCTTTCTTCCTTTCTTCCTTTCTTTTCTTTCTTTTTTCCTTTATTTTCTTCCTTTCTTTTCTTTCTTTTTTCCTTTATTTTCTTTCTTTCTTGAATTCTTTCTTTCTTTCTTGAATTGTCTCTTTCTTTCTTTCTTTCTTTTTTGAATTATTTCTCTCTTTCTTTCTCTCTTTCCTTCTTTCTTTCTTTTTTTCTTTCTTTCTTTCTTTCTCCTTTTCTTTCTTTCTTTTTTTCTTCCTTTTTTTCTTTCTTTCTCCCTTTTTTTCTTTCTTTCTATTTCTCTTTCTCTCTTTCTTTCTTAAATTCTTTCTCTCTCTCTCTTTCTTTCTTTCTTTCTTTCCTTCTTTATTTCTTATTTATTTCTTTAATTCTTTCTTTCTTTCTTTTTTTCTTTCCTTCCTTCTTTTTTTCTTTCTTTTTTTTTTCTTTATTTCTTTCTCTCTTTCTTTATTTCTCTCTTTCTTTATTTCTCTCTTTCTCTATTTATTTCTTTCTTTTTTCCTTTCTCTCTTCTTTAATTCTTTCTTTCTTTCTTTTTTTTTTGAGAATTTCAAGTGAGTTGAAGACTATAAAGAAATAACAAATCTAGAAGAAAAAAATAATAAATGAAATAATAAAAATCCAAGTCCTTCTGTATCCTTTTCTCTTTTAACGTAATTGAATTCAAGCAGGTTCTCTTGGTTTTGATGCAGGACTTTTACGTTCCTGTGTGTACACTATTGTGAATTAAGTACCCTTAATCTATTCACTAAACATGAACATGGTGAATATGAAGTGCTACCCTCAGAGATACCTAAGGAGGAAGGGGAAAAGCTGCCTCTATGCAAGAATGAATGGGAAAAAGAACATTGCATACACTTGTGCAACTCCACTGCCTTAGCATTCTACTCCACATTGTTTGAGGACTGGACCGGTTTGTTTCGGCAAGAAAGGATCAATCCTAACCCAAATCAAGGAGAAAATTGATGCAAGAAGAATTGACCAAAGGACAACAATAGTAGGAGTCCTGTTTTGCCTTCCCATGAGACCTTTGAGGAAAGGATATAGGTGCACAATAACCCAGAAGGCAAAGAATAGCTTCCCAAACAAAGGACCCCATGAACCATACCCATTGTTAATGGCATCAGAGACTCCAGCCACAACTCCCACCATATTCAAGATTATAAGAGTGGTTGGTGGGATGAGAAGTGTTGTCCACTTGAACAGGTACAGCTCTCCAAATTCAGTATCATCTGCTGCTTTGGCTGTCACAGTGAAATTGGTGTCCACTCCTCCAAGAACCTTAAGGAGACCTTGGAATACAGCAAAAAGGTGAGCAGACACACCTCCAATGACCCAAAATTGTTCGTTGCGCCACCAGTCTTCCAGGCTAACACCACTCCACCTCAGCTCAAGCACACCCGTTAAAATGATGGAGATGAATAGAGCCATGAACCATACACTTGCAAGGTTGGTCAACTGCATAGAGTAGACCTTGTTAGCAAGGCATGAAAATAATATAAACACTTGGAGAAACTATTGCATTATTTAAGACCATCTGGGAAGTGTAACAATAAATCAAGTGAATTGAAAATCTCTACTATATATGCCGTGTTAAGATTGATCATGACCACGGGAACATAATAACCCAGAACCATGTGATAATTTCTCAAACACTATGGATGAAAGTGATCACAACAAAGCAATAGAAAATTAGTTATCCTTGTAAAATAGTAAAAAGGAAGTAATAATTGTGTACTTACAGTTGGGATGATGAATTTTCCAGTTAGAAGACAAACTGCTGGAATTGTGCAGTATGCCAGTAGAGGGATGGAAGTGAATGGATAGACAATGGTATTAGTATAAGCCAACCTCTCCAGCCATTTCAGTTTTCCTCCATAGCCATACCACAATGGACAATGACGACTAAGGAAAATTTCAACAGAACCAAGAGCCCATCTCAGAACTTGATGTAACCTATCTGATAGATTTATTGGGGCAGATCCTTTGAAAGCTGCTCTTTTTGGCATGCAGTATACTGATTTCCATCCTCTACAATGCATCTTAAACCCTGTTAAAATATCTTCTGTGACGGAGCCATATATCCATCCAATCTGCATGGAAACAAATTTGTTAAGAGGACTACATACAATTTGGTAGAACTCTGTGCAACGTTTTTGGAGTAAATGAATGCTTAATCAGAATACAATGTAGCACCAATAAACCCGAAAGTTCCTTCATCTTAAAATTTTAGTCTCATTGTAATTAGTGAGATTGATTACCTCTTTTCCCCATTCAGTCTTCTCTTCATAGCCACAACTTATAACATGAATAGCTTCCTTAATTAGTGATTGACTATTGGTGCCTTCAGGAAGTCCACCATTTTCCATCAAAGTGGAAGCAATGAAAACCGGTGACTGCCCAAATCGCTTCTCAAATTTGTTTTGGGACATGAGGGATGACTTCTCCAGCTCATCATAGCCTTCAAGCCCTTCTTCAATCTCTTCAAGATCAAACAAGGTCTCAGACCCTTTCCTAACATAGTTCTTCCCCATCATTTTCTTCTTCTTGGCGTATAATCTACTAAAGAGACCCCCTCCTCCTCCTGATTTCTTCTTTGACTTGGATTTCCTTGAACCACCACAACAACAACAACACCATGAAGGCCAGCAGTCACAAGTCATCTTTGGCCTTTTCTCTGATACTGGTGGATCATACCCATATAGTGCCTGCCTATTGAACACACATCCAGTACCAACATAAACTGGACCCTGAATCCCATCAAGGGCTTTCATATTGATCTACCATGAAAGCAACATAGAAAACACACATTAGAGGTCATTGCAATGCTGTTTGCAGATATTAAGTTACACAGTTTAGATGAACCCAACTTACATCAAAGAATACAATATTGCGATTAGCATATCTATCATGCCGATCAATACCATCGAATCTTTGTGGAAATTGGACATAACAGAGCTTCTTTCCTATCTGCGGGTCCATTAAAAAGCACATGGCCTCTCTTATAGCCTTGCTATTGTTTATGTAATGGTCACAATCCAGATTCAGCATGAAAGGTGCATTTGAAAGCACAGCTGAAACTCGAACCTTTAAAGTATAGACAACAAAGAAAGAGTTATAGACATAATTCCTACTATTCTAATTATACATGAAATAACCAACACAACCTCTAGATTTTGGACCTACCAAAGCATTCATAGCACCAGCTTTCTTGTGGTGGTTATAGCCAGGACGCTTTTCACGTGAAATATACACTAGCCGTGGCAGTTCCTTGCCTTCTACGTCCAGTGCACCACCACTTCCTAAATATACCTGCAATGATAAGTTCATGAACCACATCAGCAGAGAACCAGCTTTTGCAATCATTAACTTTTCATGTTACCCTCTAAGGAAAGAAAATTTGTAAATCATAAGCGTTATATTTTCCTTTTCTCTATTGTCTCTAAGAATTAACGAAGAGGGCCAAAACTTATAGATATTCAAGTGTTCCATTATGTTATGTTTGTCCTTTCATGATAAGACAATGAAGAATGCACAAAACAAGAACTGGAGGATGTGAATCATAGTCAAACCTGAATCATTCCTGGATGATCACGAGTATTGTTACCGGGCCAAGGCGTGCCATCCTGCATCACCCACCCCTCCTCTGGCTTCTTCTGAGCTTTTGCCACTAAGGAGTTAATTTTCACTTTAAATTCTTCATATTCTCTCTGCAGTGGAGAAAAAAACAAAACAAAAAAACAAAATGAAGCAAAAAAATGATAAATGATTGCATGTTCCAAGACCTCCATGTGTCTATAGTTTCAATTAATCTCTACCTAAAGTATAACTAAATTCATAAAAGAGAGTTAATAATATTCCGTTACATGACATGTAGAGATTATCCAGGATCATAAACGTCCGACCATGTAATCAATTCTCAGAAAAACGCACACATAGCCTTTTTCTCTGATCTTTATGGCATACCTTCATGGCCCTTCGTTCCTTCACAAAGGTAGGATGCACCTTATCTTTCAAGTAATCAATCTTTTGAGAAAAATAGAACTCAGGTGCCCTGGGCTCTATGCTATACTTCTTGCAAAAGGGAACCCATCTTCTCGCAAACTCCGAAGTTTCTGAAAGTGCGTCAAAAAGGAGCATAGATGCACCATCATCAGATACATAGCAGCACACCTTCTCAACCGGGTAATCAACAGACAGGATTGAAAGAACAGTGTTTGCTGTTATAATGGGAGGCTCCTTCAAAGGGTCCACAGTACTCACGTAGACATCAACTGGGGCTAGAAGGTTTGGCTCCCCTTCACGCTCAAACCTCATGGACAAGCGATCCAAGTAAGTTTCACGAGTGATGGGGAACCATTTGGGGAACTGGTCAAGTATCCATGACAGTGCAAACCATACTTCACATATCACAGAGGCAAGCCACAGTGGATATGCATCATATGCCGGAGTTAAGACACGGAAACGGAGGAAGAAAACTAGGATAAAGAGCCTCATGATTATGACAATGCGATATGGGTTGATTAGACTTGAAGATATCGGGACCTTACGCCACAACGGTTGCCTAGCTTCAGCCAAACTGCAAGGTGCAACAATGAAAGTTGCATGCATCATGTTTCAAGGTAATAATAATTGTTACATAACGTACATTTGAAGACATAACTGACACTTTGTACACCATGGTAGATTCATAAACTAAACTCACAAGAAACTAAATTTATCACACTGCATAATGTGACTCGTAAAGATTTTTCATATTGCTTATAAATTGAATTATGTATTAGTAAATTCCTGAATTTTTCACATATTTTAAATGGATACCAAACTAGACTAATCCCATGCACACAGAGAAGAATGTGACATTTTCAATCTATACTGGAAAGAGCACTTACAGGTAGTCATCTTCTCCTTGGTCTTCTTTGCCTTCCTCTTTGTTTAGAACACCTCTCTTTTCTTGCCTGGCTTTCCATTTCTCTAATCTTTCTTCCCATTCTCCAGTACTGAAGAACTCCTTCTCCCCTTCAAATTCCTTACCAGCCACTACAGAACAGTAGATCAACTCAGAAAAGTATTCATAAATTAAAGAGAATATCCAAGAAACAAAAATCACCTACGTGGAACATAATTAGCATTTCATTTTAACAGTTTTAACCTACCACTTCCCGCTGAAGAGAAAGCTTGACCTTTCGGATGCCACTGCTGTTCCTTGTAGTCTTTATTTTCCTATAGAAATCACAAACAACCCCACAGACTCTCTGGTTACTTCTATTTAATTAATTGCAATAGCCATAGCAACACTCATTTATTTTAATAAATTCTAATTATGAAAAAAAATGAAAAGGGACGGACTGCATTGCATGTATCCTTGGAAGTTTGATTAAAAATAAGAGCACAAGATTAGCATTGTTATACAGATAGCATTTAAGGTGGGTGTTTTAGTTTTCTAAAGACGAGAGCATTTAATTACAATCATTAGATTAAAAATTAAAATTAAAATTTTTGTGTATGTATTATTGTTTTTCAATAAATTGGAAATGCTAATCCATCACTGTGCTAGTTTTGTGTGTGTATTATAAATTCAACATGATTTTCTATTTTCTAAGTAAAAATCATGTGAGATATTTGAAAGATCATGCAAGAAGTAAGATTTTGCCACCATATAAGCAAAAAATTTACCAAATGATTAGCATCATGTTTCTCATCTGGATCATCGTGAAAATCATCTGCATCAGAGTGCTCGTCATCGTCACCACCTACTCTAGGACAACCTGCAGGGAAGCCAATGCCATATTATATATCTTCATATCAGTTAGCCTACATTAGTTTTTCCAAAAACAAAATGAAGTTCTTAGAATAACAACAACAACAAAGTAAGAGTAAAAAACCAACGACTATAAGCTAAGATAACCTTTGTGGCGCTTATAGCGCGTGTTGCATTGAGGGCAGCACTGGTTCCCATCACTCCTCTCATACTCATAGCAGGGTTGACAAACGGGAAAACTACACACATGACAAGCCACAAACAGCTTCCCATCTTCCCCATGTCCAATCTGATCACTACAAACTCGACACACTTTTGATGCAGATTGACGAGTAGGAGGTCGATACTGTCATATCATAAGAAAATATAGTAAACATCATGAGAAATTGAAACCAACAAGGAACAAAGTGACTTACTAAGTTTCATAGTAACAAAATAAGTCATTTGTACGAAAGGGAGGAGCTCAATACCTCGCCCGAGTCACATGGAAAATGGGAACGAGAAGCAGCCATGTGAATTCAATGTAATGGTGATTGTATTGGAGAAATGGGTTTTATAAGAAATGGTGTGAGGGAGTTGATATGAATAATAATATTATTATGGAAGAGTAGTGTGTATGTGTATCTACCAAACTGTGAGTTGGAGAGTCATTGGTTTGAGTCTAAGAGACGTAAGGGAGCGATAGGTGAGAATGTTATTTTGATTTTGCTTGCTTGGACCCAAAGGAGGCTTCTTTTCTGTTCTGCTTCTAAATACATCAACATGAAACATATTGAAATATTGCTCATGCACATGCACACAACTAAACGAGCTTGTTGTTATAAGATCTTGTCCCCACATTTGTTAGTTGACAACACCAAAAACGGAAAATGCAATTTGTAGGGGTGTGGTGAAAAAAGTGTAATGTTCACATGGAAGAACAGAGAGAGAGCAAGTCTGAGAAAAGATTCAGTAACTTGTGAGCCTGTTTAGTGTTCCATGGTATACATTATTGGTCTTTTTTCTTTGCTTTTGTCCTACTTCAACTATTCACATCTTCATGTTTTAGAAAGGAAAACCCTCTCCTGTCACAATGAAAACTCATTTTCATTATATATCTCGTAGGATACAAATTTGTTTCTATTGTGTCTCATGATGGACATACATAATACACATTCGAAAAAATGTAACTAAGAAAAATGTAGATGAATAGGTAGTTGTGTTTGTTCTCGTTACTAACAAATTTCATGTTAGAGATTCCAAGTTGGTTATAGGTCAAATCATTATATATAATATATAAATGGTTATAAATCTAATATTATAAATTAAATTATTTTGTGAGGTTAAATTTAAAGTTACTTTTGAAGATGTTATTATAATTTATCTTCATAAGGCTTGTCAGACAAAGAAATGAGTTTTAGACTTTTTCATTGAGTTAATTAAGTGTAAGACAAATATTAACATCCTACATCATTTATATTAAGATTCTTATTTTTAATTAAATATGTTAAATTAATGTATTTTTTAAATTATTTATTTTTTAAAATTAAATAAAATATTAAAGTATTATATAATCAATTATTTTAAAAAATATTTATGAAAAATATTATTTTGGTCCGAGAAGAACTGACTTTAGTTATACGTTTTCCCATTTATAATAGAAAATTAAAGTTATATAGTTATCCTAGAGAAAGATGCTTTTGTTAAGAATTGTTTATTTTTTAATTTTTTAGTCTTTTAATTTTAATGTTTTTTAACATTTTAATAGAATATATATATATATATATATAATTTACATTGTTCAGATTATAATAGCGTGAAAAACTATACTTGATATCTTAAAAAAAATACAATAAACGCAGATAATATAAATTATATGTTAATATTGTAGACTATTTCTTAAATTTTGTTTAGAATAAATATTTAATTAAAGTAAAGTTTATTATAACCAAATAATTTTTATATAAATAAAGATTAAATATAATATGTCGCACATCATATATATATATATATATATATATATATATATATATATATATATTTAAATAATTATTTTTAATTTGTTATATCCAAATGATTTTTAAGTAATTAAATACAAAATATAAAATTATATGTATTAAAAAATTATTTAAGTGTGTGAAAAAAATTATTAAAAATGTTTTCTATTATTTATATTATACTTTTATATATATATATATATATATATGTATATATTGCAATTAATAGGTACTAAGTATAAGAGGAATATGTATGTATATATTGCAATTGATATATATTTTTTACTCTCCTAAATATTACTTAAATAATTTTTTTATAAATATTAAAATTATATCAAAGAAAACATAATATTATTAACTATTCAATATTAAGAGGGGACACATTTCTTTTCTTCAAGATCAAATATAAGGAAAAAATGTTTGTAACTCTTAAAATATTCTATTAAATAACAATCACACATAATTAAAATTCTATGGTAATTATAACATCTATTGTATTTTTACAAATGTTGAGAAGAAAAATATCTTAAAGATAATGTAGTGTTATAATAATACTTCAAGATTGTTTCAATGTTAATAGAAAATTTTTAAATTCCTTTTTCAATTAGTTTGCCTTATATTATTTTACAACATTCATATATGCAAACAATTATGGAATGCCTTACATTATTTTGTAATATACATATGTGCAAACAATTATGGTAAAATAATGTAATGATAGTATATAACAAAATAAGTCAACATTTTATGGAAACCTAACGTGCACTAAATACATAAACAAAACTACAGACCAATATGGAGAAACCAAATATATTCACTATCAAGAAAAATAACACAATGATAAGAACAAAATACTTTAAGTATTTTTTTCCCTAAAAACTAAGCCTAGAATTAACTAAGTTATATTATTTGGTGTGTTTTCTCTTCTTGTGACTATTATAGCTCTCTCTCTAATTGTTTCTATGTCTACTACTCTTTTTCTAGCTTAATGTCAAGTTCCTCCTCTCTCTACCAAATGTGTTGGGACTATGGAGAATTGTCTTGGACAAAACTATGACTGATCTATGCATTATTGGAAAAAATACCTTTAATAATGGTTCTCTATGCATCTAACAATAGTTGCAAAAATATTGTTGATAGACATTGTTGATCTTATAATAAAATCAATTAGACCGTAGTTTTCACCAACAAAGTATTAAACATGGATATGCTTCACCTGCAAGAGGAAAATTTTTAAATCAACATATCATGAAAGATGCAAGTGCTCCACATGTCAAATGATACAACACCTCCCAGTTCTTGCTTCATCTCATAAGTTTTTCACAACAAAGTATAAAACATCAATATGTTTTGTCTGTATGATGAAGAGATTTAAATCAATAGATCATGAAAGATGCAAGTGTTCTATCTTATAAACAATATAACACCTTGCAATTCTTACTTCATTTAATAAGACAAGTCTTGCTCAAGCGATAAAAACATAATTTTAATCTAGCATTGCAGTGCATGAAGTTATTATGTATGGTTATTCAGTGTTACATGGAATGTTTCCATCTTATGTTTACCAAGATGATCATCTAAAGCATATGTTAACATAAAAAATCTCTTGGAAAACAAGCTAATGTTGTTTTGCACCAAAAACTATCATGACTCGCGCATATGCTAACCCTAGAAAAGGCTTTCTGCTAGTACGATCATGTCCTTTACTTTAGTTTAGATAAAAACACTCTAACCAAAGTCCGATAAGCACTGTCAACTATAAGAATGTTGCTTAAAGGTAAACATTTAATCTTGCATGGAGCGAATTTAGTGCATACATTTTTCTCATGATCAAACACAAGAAGATGGATATCTGAGTCAAAGTTACTCAGCAGCTAAAAAAGGATTTACAACGAATTTTTCTCCCTCGCTCTATATAAAGTTATCCCTTAAGAAGAAAAGCACAAGTTACTAAAGTATCAAAGCACTACAAAAAATTGTGCTCCAAGCCTTTCTGCGTTCTAAGCTTTGTGCAAACATTGTTTGTATTCTTTAACAATTTAGAAGAGAGACTAATCCTTGTATACATCACAAGATGCTACCCTCTTCAAGTGAGCAAAACTGGTGATCTTTTAGATGACATCTCTTTGTGAAACCTTTGTATTTTTTTAGGCAAAAGTGGTCGTGAATACTCGATCTTAGCTAGGGGTGGTTGTTGTTCCAAAGAATACTTAGTCTTAGCTAGGAATGACAATTGTTCCAAAAACTACTTGTGTTGTTTAGTCAAGAGTGATTGAGTTCCAGAAAATACTCAGATTAAGAGTGTCTGAGTTCCAAAAAATACTTGGGTTTAGTCAGAAGTGACTGAGATTCAAAAAATACTCATCATGTATCTTTCCACATTAGTTTTCCTAGTGAAATTTGATCAGTTGATCAAGAGTTGAGCCTAGTATGCTTTTACAAAAGAACCAATATAAAAACTTCAAGTGTAAATCCTTCTTTACTTAAATGCGCATATATTACCTAAATGAGATTTCTTACAAACTAAGTTTTTGAAAAACCTTTGACAATCGTCTGTCAATCAGAATCTGCATCTGATTGAAAACCATGAGACATAACATTGTGAAAATTTAAAAAAGTTTTAATAAATAACTTAACCTTCTCTTCATATATTCTTGACTTGCATTTCATAATTGAAAATAGAGATTTTTTACGATGGCTGGAATGTCTTCATATAACGATAGTTTTACGCAAAACCTTCATTGTATATACATATACGACAACGATTGTTGTACTAGGTAGATATATAACATTGGTTGTAGTTACAATCATCGTTGTATCTTATTCTTTTATTTATTTTTGTTATCTTTTGTTTTATGGAATTTATTGCACAACAAGCCAAAATCAACAATATAATATGAAAGCATTAAAATATATAACTCATTGAAAAATAATATAATAAAATAAAGCATATAAAAAATAAAAATTAAGAGTAAGAAATGAACCCACTTATATTTTGAAGTAGAGGTAGTGATAGTGGTGACAATAATAATGACGTCAAAGCAGAGTAAAGAGTAATATACAACAATGACACTATAGAGAAATGTTGTGGTAGCATTAGGAGAGTGAGAATTACTACTGAAGAGAAGCATTATAGCAATGATAGGAGAACGAACAACTATTTACTATGATAAGCACGAATAACGTTAAAAACAAGCAACAATGATAAAGATGAACAAACCTAAGAAAAAAAAACATGAAAAGAAAATAAATAACAACATAATAGAAAAATACATTAAAAAAATTACTATATAAATCAAGATACAATAATAAATTTTTATAAATATTATCATGTCATATCACTTCAACAACCATTATCATCATAAAATAAATATGATAATAGTTTAAAAAAATGTTATTGTATTATAAATTTTTTTAAAAAATATCACCGATTACTTATGACGGTTATAGGAAAACTATTATTTAAATTTATTAATTTGTTATTTTCTAACAGTGATATTAAATACATATTTGTAAGATGTGGAAAAAGAAAAAGAAAACATGTGAAAATAGAAGAGTTATTTTTTTTGTTATTTTTGTTGAGTTGGTATGTATGAAATTTGTTAGTGGTGTAAAACCACGTGAAAACGGAGATGTGAGTGCGTGGTAACGAGGATAGGGCACTAAGTGGCCGTAATTAATTTTTTTTATCAATAGATGTTAAGTAATGGTAGAAAGATAGAACCAGAGAACTGAACATACGTGCTTTACATCAAAACTATATTTTCTCTTCATTTTTATGTAATGCTACATTTCATTTATTGTTTTTTAAAATATATGTATCATTGGTAAAATAAAAGAAATTAAGATTCTTTTTTATATTATTGTTTTTAGATTTTATCAAATGAGATAGCATTTTTCTCCTAATTTTGTATTTTAAATATTTTTTCCATCTTTTAATATTCCATCTCTGGACCAATGCATGCAAACAATCAACCAGAGTATTAAGTATCATGTCCTTTGATCTATGTATGTTGTATCTAACGTTTCTCTTTATTTTATTTTAAAAGCACTTACAAATACTTCCTTCAAAAAATTAAGACAGTATTAAAAATTTAATTATATTTATGTACCGACATTTGGAATTGTAACCTTAAGTTTATGTTAATTAGTTTAATATTTAGAGAAAAGAAAAAAAATGAAAAAACACCTTTTATTTTTACCTCTCTTCTTATATTGTAAAGATTTAAAGGGAAAAGATATCAATTTACCATTTAAAATTTTTAATTACAAAATTACCTTAAAAATCTTGTTTTACTTTACATATATGTAACTATTAATACTTATTAAAAGTAATATATATTTATATTTCTCTTCCTCAAATTAAAAAAAAGTTCCTTATTCTACACTATTTTTTGCAATATAGCGATAATTTTTAAACTAAAAAGTGACATATTCATGGATGATAATATAAAAAATGAGCTTAATTGAAATTATTGTATGTAATCATGCAGATTTTTGATGTCTCATATTTCAACTGTGTTGATATACAAATATGTAATTTTAATCCTAAGTTTTAGATTGTGCTAATCATGGAGCAATCTTACAATTTTAGAATCTTAACAAATGTTCACAAGTCAATATCCTGTAACTTAATTTTAATTGATGAAAAAATTAAAATGGTATGATTAAACACAATTTAAATAAGATCACATATGCTTAACACTGTTAGAATGTGTTGATAGAAAAAAAATTGTAATTGCAAAGAAAAAAAAAATGATTAAATATGATTGAGTGAAGTTTGTGACGAGTGAATATTAACAACGAACCGACACCCAGCAGGGATCTGATCCGATCTGAGTGAATCAGAAGTTCATCGTTCTCATTCTCATTCTCCACAAATTCGCAATCTTTGTGTTCCTGCATCATTCAGCAATGTCCTCCTTGCTCCACCAGAGAACTCTCCAGAACCCCTTCTCCAACCCATTCCCCATTTCAGCTCCATCTTCAGCCAATTCCAAGAGACCCTTCTCCTCCATCCTGGGCCCCACCACCGTCCTTGCCCTCATCTCTCTTTTAGTCATAGTCGGCGTTTTCTGCCCCTGGGTCGGCATGCCCCAAGCTTTCTCCTTCACTTCAACTTCAACCTCAGCTTCCAAATGGGGCCACTACACACTGGAACAAGCTCTCTCCTTTGTCGCCAGAAATGGCTCCGTCATCGTCTGCATTGTCAGCCAACCCTACTTGCCCTTTCTCAACAACTGGTTGATTAGTATAACCAAGCAGAATCGCCAGGACATGGTCCTTGTCATTGCCGAGGACTACGCCTCGCTCCACCGCGTCAATGATCTTTGGCCTGGCCACGCTGTGCTAATCCCTCCCGTGCTTGATGCTGAAGCTGCCCATAAGTTTGGCTCTCAGGTTTCTTTCTCACTGCATTTATTGCTTTCACTAGATTCCTTTATACTGTAATAGATAAGAATAGGGAATTTTAGGAGTTTCACACTGAATAGAATAACTACATGAAGTGTTACTTGGGTTTGAGATCCTCCCATCTAATGGACAAGTCTTTTGGGTTTGGAGTCTTGTACTGCCCTTGTGCTTAAGTTATAAAAACTGGAGCTTTCATTGGGGTTGTATGAAAAAGGCTACTTATAGGTTAGCTTAAGTTGCAAATCTAGAACTGATAGGTGAGTCCATTGAAGAGAAAAGGGTTAGCATAGAGATGGTACGGTGAAAGTCACCATGAACATCTGATTTTTAAAGGGTCGATACTTGTCCTTCAGTGCTAATAGGAAGTGTGTGTTTAGGTATACATCCTAATTAGAAGTGCTTGCCTTGTAAGTACTTGTTTAGAAGTTGTTTGTATAATCAAAGAGTAAGTAATTGTGTGTGTGGATCAACTTTTCAATAAACATCTACAAGACAAGAAAAGAAAATGGTAAATTGAATTAACCTTTTTCATAAGTTAAAATAAGTTTTTAGTGTTTCTGAGTGAAAAGCTTCTATATAGTAATTTATACATAGGTTAATTTTAACTTATGGGAGAAACTTAATTCATTTTGTCTTCTTATTTTCTTTTTCTCTAAGTATTTTATTAAGAAGTTTATTTATACAGGGCATAAATAGCCTGAACTAGTTTCATATAAGTTGCAAGTTATTTTCATTAGTTATCTTCAAGAGCTTAGTGACATTATCTGAAAATAGTTTTTTAAAAATGTATTTTATAAATTTCAGATAAGTTGTAAATAAGTTCTTCCGAACACAACTTTTAGGTAATGTGCTTAACCAAATTAAGAACTTGATTTTATTTATTATTTCTTGTGTGGTGCTGAGTTTTCAGATCCTTTGCTTGTTTTTTTCACTGTCTAGGGTTTCTTCAACTTTACAGCCAGGAGGCCAAGCCATCTGCTGAAGATTTTGGAGCTTGGATATAGGGTGATGTACAATGATGTTGATATGGTTTGGTTGGCTGATCCATTTCCTTATCTTCTAGGGAACCATGATGTGTACTTTACTGATGATATGACTGCAGTGAGTGTTCTCTTATAAGTTTATTTCCTTCTGTCCTTGATTTTAATTGTTTTATTGTTATAAAAAAGAGTTACATCAATGTTGGGAACAACTTGTCTTGGTTAAAGCAAACAATGTATATAATTCATATTGGAAATCCTTGTGGAAAATTGGTGCTGGGGTTTTTATAGGTTCACTGTGTTTAATTTAATTTGATGACCTATGATGTATGGCTTATCTTTTACGAGATTGTCAGATATTGGATTAATGCAATAAGTGAAGGTTGATTCAAGATTGACAGACATAAGGATTAATACATTGTTTTGGAAGTGAAGATTGATATTATTATTACTACTAGATATTTCACTTCATCGTCTTTGACTTATGAATAGCATATAGATAGAGTGATAATGTTCTTTATGATTAATAATTAGAATATAAACATTCTTATCTGTAGTCTGTTTATTGATTAAATTAAAACCCATTTTTAGTGAATATATGAATCAATTTTGCGGAGAAAACATCTTGATTTCCCTGATAGTACTTAAAAGGGATATTAAGAAATTCAATGATATAAATATCCTCCTTGTCTGCTCCGTTGGGGATTTTCTTGTCTCATAAAGACTAAAAAAGATAATCATAAATGTAATGAAATAATGTCGATGGAGATTCCATTGTTATCCATTTGGGGATATGCTGATGTATCCTTTGGTGCTTTCACATTATTCTAGTAAATTGTCTCTAACTCTTTATCATTTTCTGTCTGAATATGTGGTGCAATTTTAGTATGAATCCATTATTGTTTTTGTATTATTGACTTCATCTTTTAATTTCTTTCTGAGACCAGATCAAACCATTGAACCATTCTCATGATTTACCACCACCAGGAAAAAAAGGCCGTCCTTACATTTGTAGTTGCATGATTTTCCTGCGCCCTACCAATGGAGCAAAGCTAGTTTTGAAGAAGTGGATTGAGGAACTTCAGATTCAACCATGGTCTAAAACTGTGAAATCTAATGATCAGCCTGCTTTTAACTGGGCTTTAATGAAGATTGCTAAAGAGGTTTGTTGCATTTTCGTACTTCCTTCTAGTCTATATAGCTTATGTAGACAAATCATATGGATATATGATAGGAACTTGTTTGGATAGTCGAGCGGGATTCATGATCTTTTGTTTCTAATAAAGTCGCATAGGCTTAAGGCCAATAAGTAATAAGTATAGTTCGTTTGAGTTTTGATAAATTAGCAAAGTGCATGCTATTATAAACTTAAGTGGAAAGTCCCTGTGACTTGACAGTTTAGTTGCTGTCAAGTGTGTACCGTATTGCTTATCCAAGTGCTACTTCTATTTTCTATTCATGACCATGGTTTGAAATTCCTTAGATCTAAAACTTCAATAAATTTGGCCCAACAAGGCTTTGGTCTCCTTCCAATTACTATAAAAATTCCGAATTCTTTTTTATTGTTGATTGTTCTATGTGGTTTGTCAGGCATTATAGAGTAAATGATATCTTAAAAGTGACTTCGACTTTTAAGGCTTATCTTTCATTCTGTTCCATGAATTCACAGTAAAGTCCTTTTCCAATGAAATGTGTATTTTTTATTCCATTTAACACTATGATAAATTCCTACCATATTATGTATGGTCCTATGGGTGATTTTTGCTTGAATTAGAAAGAAAAGATGTGCAATTCACTTTGTCAACCTCCTCCTAATGAAAACAGAAAATAGGAAAATGTCTTTCATTCTCGATCTTAATAAAATGTACATTTTGTTTTTGGAAGTAAAAATCTATATCCATCATAAGAAACTATTGTATGAATATGGGGGGAGGGATTATGCTTGTAATGCATTGTGAATAATAATAGATAGAGCTCAAAATTCTTTTATGAATGAAGTGCTAAAACTAACTGCACTAGTGCACCGGCATTGGAAAAAGAGCATTGCGCTTCTCATCTTTCTCATTTTGGTCTCCAAATGTTCTCCTTCAGATGTTCTTTTGTTCTAAAGCTTGATCTCTAGTCTGATATATGGCCATTTTAAATCAGGGATTTTTTTGCCACCTAGAAGTAGTTGGTGTTTTATTTTAGTTTTAGAACATCTAAAATGCATATAATATCGTATATATTGTTCTTTTTATGATTACTTTTTCCATTGCAGGTGGATTTGTACCTGCTTCCACAGGCAGCATTCCCTACAGGCGGGTTATATTTCAAGAACAAGACATGGGTCAAGGAAACCAAAGGAATGCATGTTATCATTCATAATAACTATATCGTTGGTTTTGAGAAGAAAATAAAGCGGTTTCGTGACTATGGCTTCTGGTTGGTGGATGATCATGCACACGAGTCCCCTCTAGGTGGATTATGATCCTTGGTAGATGACACAACTTTCTTTAGCGTTGGTCCAAGCACTTAGATTCAGATCCCTACTCTGCCAATTTGTTCATCCTGCTTGCTTAGTGCATGTTTACTCAAGAGATTACAACCGTTGCTATCAGCATGCAACACTAACTAAATCATGGGTTGGGAAAAATGGTCTTTTGCTTTCAATTTTGTGGAGAAAAAAGGAGCTTGTAAAAAGGGTAGACTTTTATTTGGTTATTGAGAGTTGTTTGTATCTGGTGTATAATTGTTTACAAAGAATATTCTTCCATTGTAAGAATGATTTAATTGGCATATAATATGAAATATAAATTCTACATTTTGGCCGCCACATGTTGAAATACCAATTGGTAATTGGATGGTCTTGTACTTTGATCTGAAATCTAAAGTTTTTAGGTCACTATTCGAATAACCAAAGCCTAAACCAGTAATATCATAAAATTTGCGTTTGCCGGGAGTCGAACCCGGGTCTATTGCTTGGAAGGCAATTATCCTAACCGTTGGACTACAAACGCTTGGTTGTAAGTACCAACTCTAACATTATATTTGATCAATCTATTTAACTATAATTCATATATCCCAAACATCGATTTATGAAATTGTGATGTATATATATAATATACCATCAATTATTTAACTTTTATTAATTATAATATAAATATTATTTTAAGTAATGCGTGTTTATATAAATAAAGTACTTGTAAAATACTAAATTAATATATAATGTCATAAAATAAAATCTAATCCAGTTTTATTTATTTTTTGTTTAAACACTAAAAATATGAAAAATAACATTAAGTTATCATATTAACTCACTATATATCAAAATAAACATTATTTTAATATTAAATGAATGTTTTATGTAAACAATGAAAAGATAAGTAATTAATTTAGTTTTAAAATTTGATTTTTAAGGACACCCTAGTACGGGTGTTCAAACTGAATCAAACTAAAATACCAATTGACAATCATTTGGAAAACTGAAAACCAAATATTTAGATTTTTTTTTCCTAAACTAAACTGTTTGATTCGAATTTCGATTTGAAACCAAAAGAATAGGATATGATTTTTGAAAATTGTTGTACAATTTGATTGTATTGTACTTTGTAGTGTGTTTATACTTTAAAAAAAACATAGAATATTTGAATTATCTTTTTTAAGTATAAGATTATGTAATTTCTATACAAATATGAGAGAAAACTAAAGTTATGAATGTGTGCAATTATAAAAAATATAATTCAAAGGAGATCCCTTTATTTTATAATTTTTTAATAAAATGTTTAACATTTTCTAAAAATAATTTATAATTTTGTAGTAATCAAAACTGCTAAAATCGATTTACGCAAGACCTCCCAATAATAATTTAATTTGATTCAAATTCTACATTTAATTTAAATGGAACCAAACTCGGTCTTGTTTGATTTGTATTACAGACATATACTACAATACAAAAGCTTAAGACCAAATAAACAACAAAATCATAATCTTGTTGCAGATCATTATAAACATGCATATCTTGATTGGAAGCATTTCAAGCATGGAAGCATCAAATCTTTTAATCTTCAAACTTCTATGTCAATAAACTCTCCATGTTTGCTAATGTGAACCACTTCAATTCTCCATGTAACATACATAAAAGTTGTAATACTAGAAAAACTACCTTCCTACCCCATTTGTCAACATCAAATGAAACAAGAGCTCAAGGTGAGAGAGAAAAGAAAAACTTCATTTATATTAATGCAACATAACGATTAAAACACATTTCAAGAAATTAGAAAGGAAAGATAACTACAAAGATTATCAATTTACCAACATAATAACTTAGAGAAGACAAATAATGAAAAGCACAAACAAACATACATTCTTTATTTCATAACATTTTCCATATTTTGAAGATTTTGTTTTCCTTGTGTTCTAATTGCTGGTTGAGAGTCTTTGACCATAAAAAATGGACTTACCCATTCACGAGATTTTATCCATGATATTTAATGATTCTTAGTTCATTGTTGAGTTTCCTTTCATTTGCACGGATTATATTCATTGTAATATCATTTCCATGGTTTAATTCTTTGATTCCTTAATTGTTCAAGTGTGTTGAGAGAAGTTGAGACAAGAAATGACTTTTATACCTATTCATGTGACTTAATCCATGATATCTTATAATCCTTAGCTTCAATTGTTATTGACACTGTTGTTGACAAAATAGTATCATGTTTCCTACCAATTTTATGGTTTATTTGTTCATTCAATCATTGGTGGTCTTTATCCATTCTTATGTTAATGTGTTCTTACTTAATTTCTATGATCCAATTGGTTGATACATCTACTTAGATCAGTATAAGAAATCTATAGAGAGATACCTAGTTTTCTTTGGTTAAAATATATTTATGCACCTAGTTTGGTAGATCAAATATTAATTTAGACAATTGCAGGAGGGGAGTGTAATATACCAGGTATTTCCAGCATTGTCTCTCTAACAACTAATGTCAAATGCTAAGTTGAATGTTTGAGTTAGGAAGGTCCCATGTTGCTAACTACGAATGTCTCCTATAAAAGTTACTACTAGCGTTTCCATATTCCATCTACAGAATGCAAGCAATATGAAAGTGATCCAAGCACAAAGTTCTAAGACAATTCAATGACTGATCATCAAATATGAAGAAATACACACTTCAGAGTTGAGACGGGTATGCATGAACTACCCATCTACAGCAAAAATTCCGTAACTAAGGCACCTATGATTAATCAGAGTGAACAACAATAGATAAACTCTGTAGGAGTCTGTCACAAGCTGCTCTCCAGAAAACGAGCAAAGCTAGGGTACTTAGGCTCCCACCCAACTACCTGGCGGGTTTTTGTGTTGTTTAATCTCTTTCCTAGAGGGTCATCCGTTCCTGCAAAGCCAAATATTCCATCTTACAGTCATATAATCACAAATTGTCTGGTATAACAAGCTTGTTGATTTCTAAAACAACTTCCTTAAACTTCATACCAATGTCAATTTCTGATTAATTGACATTGTAAAATTTTGCCACTGATAATGTGCAGAAATTAAACTCATATATAAACAACACAGTATGTAAACATGATAAAAGCATAGGTTAAATTAACATACAATGAAGTAATATCATAGTATCAGTTCCAGATATGCTTCATCATCAAAGAACTCACCAGTAAATTTATCAAATTTTTTACTGAATTTCCCACTTTCATTAACCAGGTCCATCATTTGTTGCCTGCAAATCCATGATTAGTGTGAGATTGTTCTTTAAATATTCCCAATGTAATTTGACAAGTTAAAGAGAAAGCACCTAACCTAGACAAAGGATGACCGTCACAACCCAAGAAAATCTGTCCACGGAATTTTTTCTTCAAGATTGCAACTGCAAGGGAAGCTGCATCCTGTTGTGGAAAGATATAAAAATGAGCACCGGTTTTCATCCCATCATAAATCACAACTAAATACATTAAAAACACAAAATGTAGAAGAAAAATATCAAGGGCATATTAAAAGGAAGATTCATCTTAACGTGAAATATAAATATCACCAAAAAGATTGGCAAGTAGGATTAGAATTAATAAAGAAAACAGACAGCAGAACCTCATTTAGAATACATAAGCTCAAGGTTTCTTAGATAATGTGATAATTATAAACATGTTTTCATATTTAATATTTGCTTGAAACCAAGCAGCTATTACTTATAAAACTTAAAACCACTTTTTAATAAACTTATCTAAACAAAAGACTGATTCTAACTATAATTAACTACGACAATGATCAATTATCTACATGTAATCCATCGATCTTGAAATAATCTAATTTCCACAAAGCTTTTACTATAATGGCTGTTACTAGCATATATTCCAAAGCCTAGATTTTAGATCATCTTTAATCCTATGCTTGATTTTCTTGAGGGTGGGGAGCCAAAAGCTGTCTCCAATATTCACATGCTTTCATAAACACAAAATAAAGAACTAAACTAATCTAAATATGCATTAAGCTTTTGTCTAGTTTTCAGTTTGTCTCTCTGCAACATAGTTGATTTTTGTGCTTGCTCTCAGTTTCCCAGGTCTGCAATCTGCCCATTTCATTTTCTGTTTTCTGCTTTAAATATATTTAAAACTTTAAACCACTAAATGGACATATTATGTTTCCTATTGTGATAATTCTTGAAGAAATCGGTAAACTATGGCTGAGTCAGTTCAGTTTTCTAATTGAAACTCATTAACACCACCACCTTTTTTTTCTCTAGCTCTCAACAGAGTACACTTCAATGGTTCAATGATAAGTTACAGGACCAATAAGGAAAGTAAATACAGAAATAATCAGAGAGGAAATGGTATTCTCACCTCATAATGTATAAGATTCAAGATGTGATCAGGACGACTATCAACAGTACCCTTTTCCAAGTAATAATTGTGTGCACCTCTATCTGCTTTGTAAAATTGGTTAAGGTTGCAATAAATAAAGCATAGTGGCAAAGATTACTGAGGTTAAAAACAAATTCCTACAATCCTGATAATTTGAATATAATCAAGGATATATATAGTCCTGCCAATCTTAGAACACAACCACCAAACTCCAGTACCACATTTTCAGCTTTTAGAAGGACATCAACCCTCGGGCTCCTCCCAATTGGCAGAACTGGAGAATCCTAAAGTGAAGCATATCCCATCAGGATAAATCAACAAACATCCAAGACCATAGAAAGGGAAAATTTGACAGTGTCAGTTGGCAAATGTGAACAAGATACAGAGGAATAGAAGTACTGTGATTGCAATTATTTGGAAAAAAGAAGCCTGTATTTCCATGTAGACTATAATTATCTCCTTTAAATTAGATCAAATAAAAAACAGAGAAACAACAAAAGAATATGATAGTTTGGATGTATAACCCACCTCATTACATTGTCCATTATCATTACAATCATATGGAGCAGTGCTTGACGTAAATAAGAAAGAACCTTCCCCATTCCAGCTTAATGCAGCTAACCTGATTAGTTGACCATCCAAATCAATAAACGAGTTCTCAAGAAGACAACTACTGCACTATCATTTTCTCTAACTAGAAAATCCAAGTTGATCTGACCAATCAATTCAATGTTACTACCCGAACACGATGTAAGCAATCAAACAGAATACTCAAATGCTAAACATGAGATTAGATGACCTTCTCCATCCTATAAACAGGATGGATGTAAACATGCAACCAATCAGTCAAGTTCTTTATCAGGAATGAGAATTCTGAGATTGAATGCGATTAATACTTGTGGCTTTAAAGGGGAAGGCAAGGGAGAGACAAGTTTTTGTTTTTAAATTAAGATAACAGTATAAGTTTTATAAAAGTAAAAAATATATTAGGACATTAAGTTTATGCTAATCTATCATTTTATTTTGTCATTTATTTTTTTTATCAAATTAGAGAATAATTATGAGAAATGGAAAATTTTACCTTTCCTTCCCTTTCATCCCAAAATCCAAATCACCCACCCTTAGTAAATCTCATTCCTGGGGTACAACTTTTAAACATTAAAACTTATAAGTTGTTGATAGATATGTGAGCAAACCACTAAAAATCCAGTGAAGTACTATTAGTTCTCTAACTATTAATAATAATTTCAAATTCTATTTTTTAAAGGCTTATAAGTCAGTGTTAGAGAGTACCTCAAATCTTTATTCTTGACAAGTTCTCATAACTACCACATACAAATTATACACAAATTTAACATGGTCTGACTCAACATGCTTAACAACCTTGCAACTGCTCCTCCATACGACATTATTTACTAGGCCCTCTCAATCTCATATCCCTTTTCATACATCAAACAAAACCCCAATAAAAGCATTTACAACCCACAGCAATTTAGATGGCAACCAATCACTCCTACACTCTACCATCATTAAGACAATAATTTCTTCACTTCCTATTAGTATTTAAAAAATATCTTACATATAACTTTCACTATTTTAACATTATTTATATCTAAAAATTTGAATCTTCTATAAAAGTTTGAGCAAGAACCTGACAGATAAATTAACAAAAAGAAGTACATCACACAAATAAAAAAACAAGTACAACAAAAATAAAGATTTTCCAGAAGTGCGATGCCAAGATTATCAAGTTTCAAAGATCATTAAGCAGAATTCAAGGGCATTCACGGTGAAAAAGCTTTTATTACAAATTATATCTTTCAAAGATGTCACTGTGACATAAATGAAGTACAATATGATATTAAAACCATTTACATTGAAATACAGATTGATGTGCTTAAATCTTTTCCATGATATTCAACCAATAAGGAAGCATCAAAACCACACATCATAAATATATCAGTACAAAAACAACTTGTAGGAGTTTAGAAGACTAATTTCAGAGTATAAAGAACACTCCTCAAGAGCTAAATCCATTATCCAGAACAAAGGTGAGCATTAGCACAAGTTGACCAACTAAAGGTCAGCAAATCACCAAACTAACTGATCAACACTTCATGTATGATCAAGTCTTGAACAAATTCATTAGCATGTCATACCCTGAAGATTTCTCACCTAACATTTCCAGCATAGTCCGCTGTGCGGGAAGGTGGTGCACAGTAAAGGACATTTGGAAATTTGTGAGTAGCTTCCGTCCATTCCAAAGACGGGTTAATACCCATTTGTATCAACTCGTTGTGATGATGAGTAGTCACTGTCTGACCATAAACTTGACAATCTGGAATTTCCTGCTTGCATACACATAAATAGACACACAGAAGACATATAGATAAATACAAGCTACTGAATATCGACTAATCACTAGAGTAGCAACATAAAAAAATTTACATTGTTAACCAAATAAAAATCACCTCAAATATGACTTCTAAAGTAATTATTAAAAACTTCAACAATTTTATCATACATCACAATATATTATTCTGCTACAAGTAAACCCTAATTACAATGTCAATAAATCATAATATATATATATATATATATATATATATAAGTAACAAAAGTTAGAAATATAAAAACTCCCACCATTCCATATATTCGTCCTTTCACTTTGTTGACAACAAAGATTAGCATGAACTAATGTTCCAATTTACGATAATTAATTGGCCCAGCCAAAAGAAAGAATACCTGTTGCCATTTCTGAGCAACCAAACGACCAAGAACCCCGGGACCCACAACAAGTAAGTCATGTTCTCCAATTACCCGAGGAGAGGAAGAGAGTGATTGTTCCGTGGGAGAGAGTGCATCTTGTGAGACCTTCAAATGAGTTGTCTTGGACATGGAAAAAGATGTAAACTTTACCCTATTTCCTAAGTTTGAATAAGAGGATCGAAGGTGGGGTTTGGGAGTGAGGAAACTCAGACACCGAACGTTATCACAGAGGATATAAAAATTCCCAGATAACTTCTGAGGTTTGAGAACAACATTAGTAGTTGGGAAACATGTAGTTCCCATCATAATCATAAGGAAGTGTAGTCTGCAACTGGAAGAGGTTGTTGAGTTGGTCTCGCTGTCAATGTTTTTGGGACTTTATGGATTGAAATGCTCACACTGCTTTACACATTCGCAGATTGCAGATAAGAGAAGTTAAATTAATTGTATAAGGCCGCACCATCCTTCACTTAGTACCATTTTCTTACATTTTATTATATTTTAAACTCGGTTAAATTTTAAGTTTTTTACAAATTTAAATATTTTTAACTAATTTTTTATTAAAAAATTTAATTTTATTAAATCCTTAAAATATTTTTAATTGAATACTTAAAATATTTTTTTCTATTACATACCAAAACGTTTTCAATTAAGTCTTTATTTTTAAATATTCAATAAAATAAATAAAAAATGGACTATAGAGATTCATCTTATGAAGTGAAACTTCAAGATGAAATCACTGAAAATTTTGCAAATGATAAATTTCGACAAGGTTCATATAATAGAGAGGCAACAAACCATCAAACAAACTCATATTTAAAGTATTTGTGAAAAATGATATTCTGAATTATTCAATGACTAATTCTGCAATTATATATACATACATAAGAACAATTTCAACGATGATTTCAAATGCGAAGGGATGTGTTTCTTCACATTGTACAAGTCCTCGACAGTTATGATGAGTATTTTCAAAATAGTAGTGATGTAATTGGATGAAAGGTGTTTTTACATTATCGTATGGATCAATTGTTGATACTGTTAATGATTATGTTTGAATTGGGAAAAACAGTGCAATGAAAGGGTTGAGTAAGGTTGTCTAGGGTGTTGTTTGCTATGTATTTGGAGCAAAATATTTAAGAAAATCAAAGAACAATGTCATTCAAGGACTACTTCAAATATTAAAATGAAAGAGAAATGTGATGTATAAGTTAAGTCATGATTTTATAATTTTTTTAAAAATATTTAAATAAAATTTATAAATAATAATGAATGAATATTCATAAACTAATATATGATACTCATACATGTTTTATCAATAAATAAAATTAAATATTTGTATTTATTATCTATTAGTATTAAATAATTACAAATTTTATAAATAAATATTAGTAATTAAATTTTTTTTTCATCTTTAATAGTAATCATGTCAGAATATAAAAAACAAAATTATTTTTCTTACTAAATCATCTTACACCATCTCAATTGTTTATAAGAATGATAAACTTAAAACTTATATTAAAGTATGTTCAAATAAAAATAAAAATAAAATTTGAAGTTTAAAATAAAACTAATACAATTATAATATGAAAAAAATAGTATATTAAAACATAAATGATAGTTTATTAAATAAATTCTTATAAAAAATTTACATAAAAAAATTTAAAATCATATGTGATCAGCTTTGTTATAGAGATGCTTACTTACCAAGAGATATTTGAAGTGCAGAGTTGTGAAGTCTTGCATGGTTGGTGAATATATATGACTTTTAAAACACAAGTAGTTTTGAAAGGGGAAAGTTGGATAGTTTGCAATTGAAGCATTATGCAGCAGCTGGTCAAACCAGAATCTATGTCCAACACTTTGCTGCACATGATTCCATGTCTTGTATGTACTTTCTCTGACTACTACGCACACTCACTTTGTTCCTCTCCTTTTTTCTTTTCTCCCATTTTCATACTAATGCCTTCAATTTTGAAACTCATTTAAAGTTAAGATGATAACATCTGGTGCGTGTTAAATTTTTCCATCTTCATAATAATGAAATAAAAATTTATTTTCCTTTTTTCCCTACATTTAATAAAAAATTTATATTATTATCATCTTTACTAATAGTTATACTAACATTTATATTTAATAAAATTTTTATATCATTCTTGTCTTCGTTTAGTAATGGTTATACTATATTATGGTTATACCTATCTTTACCCGGTGCCTGTGTCATTCCTGTCGCAGATACTAACTAAATAATGTTTTAAAAAAATAAAAAATTAAAAGAGAGAATAAATATATGTTATAAAAAATTTAATAATAAAAATATATAATTTTTTTTCTCTATTTTTAAATATCAAGATAAAAATTATGATTGTATAAATTTCATATCATAGTATCAAATAAAAATTAGATAAATATCAAATAATAAAAAATTATATTCTAAAAAAATTACAAAATTAAAAATGTTAGATTACTTAATAAATTAAAAATATTTTAATAACTTTAAATATTACCATATATGTTAACAAGATATTAAAATAAGTACGAGAAACATATATCATGAACCCATAATTAATTAAAGTTATTATTTATATTCATACGAGACAGTACAATGAAAAATTCGTTTGACATTTCTATTTAAAATAATTAAATTGAAAACAATCTCTCCATGCTATGAAGATAAAGCAGGGAAAATAAAATAATGTAAACTTTATTACATGCTAATTACATCGTAAAACTTTGGATTTTGTTATATTGCTATATAAGAAACGCTATGACCTTTTAGAATTTTCAAACTCTCAAATTAATTCTTAAAGTCTTGCGAAATTACGATACTAATAGGAAAAATAATATGTTAATTTATCATCAAACTTTTTAAAGTAAATTCTTAAAATTCATGATAAACTCGTATAAACTGTAAAGTCAAGAAAAAGTTAACTAGTTTGAAATCAAATGTAATTTTTGTCTTCTAGTTTAATTTTATTTAATACTAATGTATTATCACACTTTATTTTTGGATTTTCTACCTTTAATGATGTTGAAATATTGAATTAAAAATAATGTATGTCATTAATAATTTTTTATATAAATTAAATTCTTACGAGATAAACTGAGTCGAGTTTATAAAAAAATTGTATTAGTTTATCTAAACTTTTGAGTTTATCAACCTTGCTCCCACTTATTTTTCTTACAAACAATTCTTACAATTAAATTTTAAAGAAGAAATGAGTAATTTAAATGATCAGAAAAAATATATTACAAATAGGAAAAGGATATTTTAATCACCTTACTTACATATAACTAATTGACAATTATTTTATAATAATAATAATAATATTTAATTAAAAATTTACTTACTCCAATATCTTGTTGGACTTTTTATCATATAAATATATATTACATAATTAAATGTGTTAGAACCATTATTTTATTAGCTAAAATATTTAAGTGATCTAATTAATTTAAAATTATGGCTAAAGACATATATGTCATGAAAAACTAATTGTGTAGATATTGTCAGTAATATTTTTAATTTAATGAGGGGTCAAATTGAAAATATTAAACTCTGAAAGTTATAGAAGGATTATGTTCTCTATTTTGTAGAATAGAAGACAGAACATACCATTACTATTCGTTTCTCTTCATCTCCATCAGAAGAGAAACTAGAGGAAATCTAAGGTACTCTACATTTGAAAGATCAGATACCTTTAGTTATATTCTAAATGGCAAATCCAGGTGCACTTCTACATTTTATATTCATCATGAATTGAGATATGGATGAATAAGAATTAATTTGATTGTAGTGTAATTTTGATTCTACATAATAGAAGTATATGATTAGACAAAATTATTGATTATTATAAATTTCTATCATATCTATATTATTAATTATTATAATAAAGTTTTCAAGTAATTAAATAAAAAAATAGACAAACTAATAATTCCTCATGTAAATATTGTATCAATGTCACTGAAGAAACTAATAATTTGTTAAAAAGCAGCAGCTTATCTCTTGTATGAAAAAATATAGTCCAACTTCGAAGTTCAAAGTTCGGAGTTCACGAGATTGATTTAGCTCTATAGAAGACAGGGAGAGACAAATACAGGGAAACTCTTAAAGTTCAGAAATCACTAATTAACAGACATTATAGCTGCTGCATGGAAGCTGATAACATCTAAAGAGGCCACTTGAAATTGCATTCACAAGCTAGTTGATTAGATATCGAACCACAACTCAAAATTGTAACAGATAAGTGATTAACTAGTGTAGTAATTCTCCAAACGAAATCACTAGGACTGCATTAATTTTTCATTCTCATAGCTATGTGCGACATGCATTCCTTGATTACCATACCATGATTAAATCATTTCATACATATGACAAACTTATAAATGATTTTTTCGTTTAAGCAGTAAAACTCTGGAAGGGAAGTGTCAATTGATCAAGGAGGCCAGTGACAGGAGTGGCGAGTCTAGGTTCATATGCAAAACCATGCAGTTCAAAGCCATCATGTGCAATGTAAGGACAAGGTGGAATCCACTGCCACCTCTTCCTGCATATATCAAACAGCAGCGCTTTGTCTGTTCCACGAATCATGATGACAATAAACTCCCCATGCCCCACACATTCAAACCCGTTTCCAACTTCCAATTCAGCAAACTGAATATAAAGCTGCTGCGGCATTCTCTCTGACTCCACCCACATTGTCCCGCAAGCCTGTAAACTCCACACCCTCAAACTCTTTGGCACGTTCAGCTTGCTCTTCTCAACAGCCGCAACAAGAAGCAGCTTCCCCTTGCACTCAACGAGGTTGGGAGACCTAAGGAACCTCCTCATTGGGGCTTGTATTTTGAACCAATTGTTAGATGTGATGTCATAAGCCAGCACGCTGAAAGGGCTACAATTCATGCAGTAAAACTTCCCTTCAGCATAAACCATTCGACCGGATTCAAGGCTGCAAAGCCTAGGCAGCGAAGAGGTAGTGCCCCACAAGGAGTAAAACCCTCCTCCATCGATGTGAAAGCTTTCAGATGTCAAGTTCTTCACTGCATAAGGAGATATCATGTCATCCCCGGCAACAGTGACATCTATGCAGGTGGGGCTGATGGTTAAGCCAATGGAAGGGAAGAGTCTAGGTCTCAACGTGGGAGGTAACTGAGTGAGAGAACCAACCAAAGGGTTGCACAGAAGCATGGTCTTAGGACCAGCCTCATCAGAAACCCAACAAAGTAAACCAGCAGAAGAAGAGGCTGGAGAGAAGCCAGAAGGGACCAAAGCAAAGGAAATGCGGTACCATGCCATCTCAGAGGGATCAAAGAGGTACCCTTCTTCACTGGAAGAGGCTGCACCGTGTCCACAGCCACTACCGTTGTTGTTCTTGTAGATGTAGCTCTTGCGAGTTTTGTGGTGCTTGAAGAACATGAACCAGTGGCGGTGTGGAGAGACTTGGAGGTATAATTCAAGGAAGGTGTTGGAGAAGAGAAGGGCATACCATCTCTTACAAACACAACGTGCACGAAAGAAAGCTGGTGGAGGAAGGAAGGCTATGACACGGTCAAGAAGCCTTTGAGGGAGCTTGCTCCATATTCTGCTGTTCATCCATAGAGTAGAAGTGCTGTAAGTGCCAGTGGTAAGATTGCTAGTAGTAGTACTACTACCAGCACCACTGATGGGGAATGTGTACGAAAAAGGAGACGTCATAGAAGGGTGAAAACCTTCCATATATATAAATATTTTCGGTTGGCTCGAGATGGATATGTATAAGATTATCTGTGTTTGCTAAGTTTAAAAACAAGGCACGAAGTAAAAAAGTGGAGGAAATGGGAAACGTTGAGGAGTGTTGTGTATTGTAGTTTTTCTATACTAGCTAGGCTTGCCTTTAATGTTAAAGGAAAGGTTATGCATGGTTTCTTCTTTTGCTGCGTAAATTTTCCTAGGAAAGATAGTGGGGGAAATGGCTGTGAAAACGTTTTTAGGGAACAACCTAAGAGGGGAAAGCAGTGTAGCTTCCACAAGGGAAAACGAAAAAGGTGGCTTTTGGAAGGATAATTGTTGATGTTGTTGTTGTCATGTTGTGTTTGCTGACTCCTCCTAGCTATAGCAATCACCTGGGATGGTTGTTTCTGTTCCTCATTTTCAGTGGGGTGTTGGAGAATGGAGAGAAGGGAAGACGGTTTTGGAAGTGAAGAAGTGTGATGCAACACAACCAGAAATGGAACAAAAGACGTGGGAATTAGAAGTTGGTGGTGGTTATCATGTGAAGAAAGAAGTTATTGGGTGCGGTGTTGTGTTGTGGCATTGGTGGTAAGTGGGGACAAGTGTATATATAAGATCAAAATATCTTTGGCCTTGTAGAATTCTTCATTTATTAATAGCATAATAACTAATTAATAAGTTGATGTATATCTCTCTCTCTTGGCATCTTTTGGAGGATGAGAAAGAAAGAGAAAGAAAAGGCAAGTGATTCTGATGAATGCATCTATCATTTCAGTGTTGTTTTGTCAAGGCCGAGGTTGGAAGGACATAGTGGCAGAAAAGTGAGACAGATGCAATTGATGAAAGCGCAACTCCCTGCTAGTACAAACACATGGGGGCATATAAAATAGTGTTCATCAGTATTAACTCAATATTCATCCAAATCCAAACCAATTTCTCTGTCTCAACAGATAAATCTCAAGAAGAGTAGCTTCATTTCCTTTTCCTTTTTCTCTTTCTCGTTGCTCTTGTTCAAACGCAGGTTATTCCCACAAAGGGACAAAACAAGGCCATCAATGAGAAGTACACTTCATATGTATGTAGATGACAACTCCAGCATGAAAAAGGTGCATCAAATCTTACTTAAAAAAATCATTATATCATAATATATTTATTGCTCAAAAGTCACGAATCACTTTCTTTTCATTTTCTTTCATCAAAATATATTTATAGTTTTAGGGTATCTGTTAAAGTTTTGTTATAAAAGTTAGTACTGAATAATTTAATTTCTAATTATTTTGTCAAGTTATATTACATAACATTTTTAAAAATGGAATTATAACTGTATTAAAAAATAAAAGTGCTTTTTTATAATTGTTACCCTTCATAATATCTCTAGTATATATAACTTTTTGTTATATTTTTGCTATAACTTTAAAATCTTTTTTTTAAATCGTTATCACTGGTAAGAAAAAAAAAAGTTTTAAATGTCCTTTATTCTTTAGATTATTTATTTATTTATTTGTTTTCCTATTACGATTAAAATCCTAATAACTAATACATATTTGGATGTTTAATATAAGTAGAAATGGAAACTTGAATAACTGATATGTTATAAAATAAAGAGTTATAGAAAATTCACAATATTTTGTGTAGGAGGCATTATAAAAGACAAATCAAATTTTAGTTTAGTTACATTTTTATGAACTCAAACTGATAATTGGTTAAATTATAATTTGATTTAAAATAGTTTTACAGTACTTTTTATTTCAGAATTTTTTTTGTAATTAAAAAAATATTACTTCTTGTTTTTGAAATTTGATTTTAAGTACTTTTACCGTTTTGTATGAATAGTTAAAAAATAAGGACATAGTTTTAGTTAAAAATAAAAACTTACAAACCAATCAAGAGATAATTACTCTTCAATTTTTAATTTCAGTTGGGTAGATAGTAAAGGCTGGTATAGGGCAAAATACCCTTTCTTTTGGAGAGATAATTCTTTTTTAATGAGATTGGATCAATGCAAATAACACAAATTTTCTTCAAACGTTAAATTTATTTGCAATGACTAATTAAATGAAAACAAATCATGATTAATGCATCAGAAGCTGTTATATTAGTATTTCTTGATTTATATGTGAGTTGGTGCAGAAATGATTATGAATAAAATCAGAATGATACAAAGTGTGGTGTCAGATCATACATGCATACGTCCAATCCCATCGAACTGATAGGTTTCTTTACAGTTTACACAGCACAGGGAGGCGTGAACTACCAAAAGGAAAAGCTTTTGGTGCTGCTAAAGCTAGCTGAGCCTGAGTCTGACCCTGAGAGTGTACTCATGTCATGCCATGCCATACACTAAGCTATACTATATACTATTACCATGCTATATTAGTTTGTTTCTTCCTTCATCCATTCATACTCATATTCATTCAGCTTATGCTGTCTATTGCTCTATACCTCTACATCACTATTCCTTTCTTCTTTCTATGAGTCATAATATTCCCTTTCTCTCAGCCAATTGGCTTTTGTTTGGTTTTGTTAAGGGAAGCAAATCTCAGTCAGAAAAGCCCCCCCTTCCCCCCCTCTTCTGTCACGCTGTCTTGTTCGTGTCAATCTCTCCCTCTCTATCTCCCATTCAACACTCCTTCAATTTATGGAAAAAGTGCTCATGCTCTGCTTTGGAAATCTTTCTGTTCCTTCAAGAAATCTCTATTTTCAGAAAAAGCCTAACCAAACATATTTAGTAAATTATGTTCACTCCCAAGCAATCCCACCCTACATATCAACTCAACTCAACCCACCCACCCAACCTTTTTCTTTTCAATTCACATACACAAAGTCAAACAATGCAACCCTCCTTCCACTTTCATACAATATTCATTAGCATATATATATATATATATATATATATATATATATATATATATACACACACACATACATGTGTCTGTGTGTTACTACTCCTTTTATTTAGTTTACTACATATATATATATATATGATTGTCTTGTATATACACATGTTAAAGTCCATCTATTAAAAAACACAGTATGCAAGCTGTTTAACTTGTGCTGTGATGTTATTCATTTTCCTCATCAATGCTATAGTTTTATTATTAGTATTATAGTTGTTGTAATAATGTGCCAAATCTCATGCTGGGATTGTGTCACTCCTGATGTGTAGCAGTTTTGACACTGACCACAAGCCCTTGCTGGCCCGTGTCTGCTTGGAATTTTCCCTTACACAATCGACGTAGACATCAACTTGATGCTGTGCAGTGGAAAATAAGAGACCGCAAACACAATTTGTACAGAAAATTTCCAAAGAGAACTTCTGAATAGAAATTGAAAATTGAAGCACTTCGATAGGATCCTTTCCTATCTTCTCTTCTGCTAACACATATTCATGATATTAATTTTGACTAAGTGACTACTGGTTCGTCACACTCTCTCATTCTAAAACTTTACTAATTAATTAACATCTGTTTTTTTACTTCTATTTTTCTATTGTACTATATTATCTATTATATTTATATTTTTGTTCTATTTTTAATTAGAATATCAGTATTCACTGATATTCTCCATTTTGAATTTATTAAACTATATTTTGCCTCCAGATCAGATGACGTTTTCGTAGTTAATTACACTAATTCGACACGTTTTTTTTCTTTGATCTCATTTTCTGTGAAATATATTCTATTAAATATGCTATTGAGATTTATTAGGAAATATAATTTCTGCAAATCCTTCTTATTATTTAATAATTTTAATCGATAATATTAATAAGTAGGCCATATAAAGTTAATTAGAAAATATATCAGTATTCATCTCCATTCAGTGTACTTCGTTCCTTACCTTTTCACTTCATTTTGGCTCCCTTTAATATTCTTTCCATTATTTCATTTTATTGCTCAATCTAGAATACTGTTTTATCTCAAATTATTCATAAAATGTTCATAATAATACCCTAAAAGTAAATGTAATAGTAATTATTACATACTTAGTAAAGATGTTTTAGTCAAATAGAGTTATCTGTTAAAGTAAGTGTGAATTATCTTAATCATTAAATAACTAATGAGAAAAAAAAGAAAAAAATTAGAAATAAAATTGAATGTTTAAGTGGTTGGTAAAACATAAATAAGTGAGAAATAAAAAAAATATTTTAAAATTAAATAATTATTTATTTGGTAAAAGAAATAAAGAGATAAGTAAAAAATAGGTATTTTTCTCCAATATCTCTCTCATCAGAACTAATTAAATTAATTATCTCTCCCTCATTTTCCTCTTGTCTACCAACTAAACCCTAATATTTGTATCCAAATTAATGATTTGTTTTTTTCTTTCTTCTTTAGGCAAGCAGTGGATCAATTTCATGAATAAAAAAAGAGTAAGCATTGAAGAGCAGAAAACAAAAGAACATGAGATGAAGTAGAAGAAAGTAATAAAGAAGTTGTAGTAGTATTACACTATAAAATGAGTGGATAAAAGGATATCATATGAGTCAAAGTACTCAAAAAGGATATCATATGAGTCAAAGTACTCAAACCAATTAATGTAGTCATGTGTTGAATATTTAGGTGTTAACTACCAAAGCCAGAACAGGAAGAGAAAACTACCCACCACAAACTATTCATTTGTTATAAATTAATTTAAAAATAAAAAATAATTATTCATTATACTAATAAAATTAAAATTTATTTTATAAATTAAAATTTATTAAATATTTAAAATAATTTTTATTATAATAGAAATTATATTTTTTATTAATTTTAAAAAATTATAAAATTAATTTTTATATAATAGTGACTAAATCAATTTCTAAATTAAAATTTAAAATATTTTTAATATTAATTATTAAGATTTTAGCTATTTATTAAATTAGATTTTATATTAATTTTTAATTTAATTAGAGATAATTTAATAATTTTATAAGTTACTTAATTCATAATTGAACGTGTATGCTTGAAACATAATTAATATATATATATATATATATATGCTAAATATTATATTTCTAGTAAGCACATTACTTTTTAGTTTATATTAAATTATTTTAACAGATAGTTTTATCAGTATAGGACATTAATATATAATATTAATCTATGAAATGTTATCGATGTTGTAGGTTTGAGAATTGGATTTGAATATATTTAAAATCTTAAATTCCACTAATGAATAGAAAAAACTTGATTGAAAATGAAGATTTTATTTGAATAAATATTAATACTTAGTAAAATTGGAAATTTTACTCTAATGACACATTTATAAGAAAAATATAGGCTTTTTTTTATCCATATAAGATCATTTTTGAAAATTACACAAAAATATTACGTTTTAAAAAAAATTACAAAATATGGCAAGTTGTGCTTATAAAAACATGGCTTTGTTTTTATTTTTAAATTATACAGAAGTTTTATTGCAAAATCCGAATTCAATAATTTTTCTAATTTTTATACGGGTAAAAAAAGAAAGAAAAAACACAACTTACCGATATTCTTAATTTTTTAAAAGTAAATATATTAAAAATATAACAGAGTGGGAAGTTTAAATTTTAAATTTGAAATTTATTTTAATTAATATAAAAATATTTTTGATATTTTTATCTATCTATCAAAACAAAGAAACTTTGGCCACATCCTTTGTAGTGAAAGAAATGAGTTTTTTAGTGAATTATTTGTACTTGTATCTCTTAATTTTTGTTCCTTTTATTTGTTTTATGTGGATGTAGTATTTGAGTTTGATTCCAAAAAAAGTATAAAACGAAATGGAATTAAGAAGCATCCTGTGATAGGGTAAAGAAGAAACCTAGTTTAGTAACAAGGAACAACAAATGCTACATAGGAAGCATTGAACTGACAAAAAGTGTAAAGTGGTTCTCAAGTGTTTCTCCATAAGCTCACTCTATCTTCATCACCCAATAACCCTACCTACCTATGCCTTTATTCTCCCACCTCTCCATTTGCATCTACACTTCCTCTCAAACACTCACATCTGCATGCTAATCCCTCCCCACTCTCATTTCTGCATTCTGCTAACTTCAAACAACTCCATTTTTAAATTTAAATTTAAATTGTTACAAAACAGTTATTGTTAACCTTTTTCCTTTTTTTTGGAATATCTTCCATTTTTTTCTTCATTTCATAAGTTTTTTTAGAATATAAGTAAAACAAAAATGTCAAATTTTTTTGAAAAACAACATTCACAATTTTCAAAGTTTAGTAAATATCATTTAGAAAATGAAAAGTCAAACTTCTTTCACATTAAGTTATATTGTGTTGATTTTAGTTATTTATTCATGTTTTACTTTTTATTTCTTTCTTTCATAAATAATTGTTATTGAGAAATATATTAAATTAGATGGACCCAATTAGACTTTCAACTGGAAGACTCCTTCTAAGTATAAATTAAATCTTCCAAAATCACTTAAATTAATCAACAATCATGAACCTCTCCATCATAAAAAAAATGCAACATAAATAAAGAGTGATGCTCATCAATTATAATTTTTTTTTCATACAGTGTCGTAAATTATCTGCGACATGTTAAGATATGTTAAAACTTTAGAGGATACAGATATTGCATTACAATGGTATTCTTCAATATTATCTCACCATCTATTTTAACCTGATTGAATTATTTTTAAAAAAGTAGAAATTTCATCATCAAGATACTTCAGGAGAAAATAAAGTTGGTCATTGATAAATAAAGGTTGATAAAGTGTTAATCATAAATGAGATTTAGAATAAATATACAATAAATTTTGATAAAATACTTATGCAACAAAAATTAGATAAAAAAATGTTTTTTTATATTATGAGAAGAAAATGTTTTCTAATCACAACAGCCTCAGTATATATAAATGAATAATAAGTGTTGTTTCTTTAGTCTATAAAACCGTGATTCAGTAAAATAAAATTATTAAATGTTCTCATATTTACTTAATAGGTATTGTTTTGGTAAAAGAGAAAGGATAGATTGTATAGTTTATAATAACAATATATTATGTTAATTAAATGAGCAATAAATGATAAAAGAGAAACACATTGAATACTTTTCCTTGAGATGTTGTTCAATATTCCAATTCTTATTTTAATAATTAAAACTTACTTTTATAAGTGTATTCTTGTTATATATGTTAATTATTTTTTAGAATTACAATATTTTAATTTAATTTCTTTACTTCCTTAATTGCGTGAATATTGATATACTTTGTTCTTCTATGTTAAAGAGAATTTTTTGTAATTGCAATAAAAACTTGTTATAAATTCTTAAAAGAGTTGTTTCATCTTGATTTTCACTAACAAAAATTTTCTAAACCAAAATGACTTCATTTGCTACAATAATTATTAATATATATTCAACTTCACTAGTAAATTGGAGAATTACATTTTTTTTCTTTGAGCACTAAGAGAAAACTTCACTCCCAAATGAAAATACATACCTTGTTGTACCTTTTGCATTATGTGGACTTTTTGTCCAATCATTATGATTGTGTCTTAATATACCTCAACTTGTTTTGTTGAACACATGAATTTGGATGACAAACTTGCAATAAACATTAAATTTAGTCGAATTACAAATATATACAATAGAATTTCAATCATACTTCTATTACACAAATGAATCTCCTTTGGTCTCATCTGCATTCATGCACAATTTTTCATTTACTACCAATGGAGTGACAAAATATTTATAATTCTCCATGTGAAACTTCTTTAAAGTCTCCTTGGTATACTAATTTTGATATATAAAGATCCCATAAAATGACTGAGGTGTCTTCATCCCAAGAAAATAATTCATTAGGCTAAGGTTTGTCATTTCAAATTCTTGTTCCATATTTATCTTGAACTGATTTAGAGTATCAAATTCACTCCTAACAACCAACAAATCATCAACATAAAAGGAAATGATGAGTTTTATCTTGTGATTTTCACGTTTGACATACAAAATGATTTCATTCTCACTTGTGTAAAACCTTACTTTGTATGGTGACCACCAATATCTTTTATACTAAGAAAGAGACAGTGATTTTTGATATGGGTCGTAAACTATAAAATATCCTTTTTGTACCAAAATTAAATTGCAACTTGATATTTGCATCATAAATGATAGATGAAACAAACTATTTTCTTCAATTTACCAATAAATTATGTACAAGATCACACATTAAGGATGCTGATTAAAACAGGTGAGCTGAAAGATGGACTCTACTTGTATCACGATGCTTAAAATGCAAGGACTTGTTAGAAATTACAAGGAATTAACTTGATCTTCAACACAAATTCATGGGACATTCATCCTTTAAAGTTATCGTGCATCAACCATTTTTTATTTGATACATTATGAGTTGTGTGGTCCTCACCTTCGTCATTTGACGCATCATATTTTTTAACTATGATAAATGATCATTCTAGAATTGTTTGAATATAATTATTAAGTGAAAAGAGGCAACATACAATGTGTTGGTCCTTTCAGAGGCAAATAATGCTCCTAAGATAACACCATATGTAAATTAAAGTGGTTGAAGGATATCTCATCAAATCTTGGTGTGTTTTATTGTCAACCAATACAACTTTATTCATATAGTTAAGAATCTAATTTTTCATGAACAAATATATCGAGGTTGATTCTGACTTTATCCGTAATGAAACTCTTAAAAATAATATTTAATCATCTGATATCTCTACTCACACTCAACTTGTTACTATATTTATATTATCAAAGTTTTGGTACAAAACAATTTTTGTTCTTGTTAAGCAAGTTGGGCATCCAAAACTTGCATGCACCTTGAGGATAATAATTCAAAAAAATATATTGCATCCAAAACTTACATACACGAAATTGAGATGGGTAATGCGAGATGGAATGTATATATTTTTTATTGTGTTTGTATATACAACATCTAACTATAGGAGTAATAATTAGGATATAATTGAATTGTTATTTTTGAAAGTATATATATTTGATTATATTACTTTATAATTTATAGATGGGGAGGATTTATTAATGTTAACATGATATTAGGGAGAAATATATGTGAAATTTAAGTATGTACTCTTATAAAAATATGTAAGTATTGATTTGATAAACAAGTCAATTATCTTATCTCTTAATCTTCCCTCTTTTCTCTTTCAAATACCATTTCCAACATTATTGCAAGATGACTTTTGATTAACACTGAAAAATTGTATTGGTCAATACCAATATATTCTTTTGTTGTAACACAACTTAGTCTTTATTCTCTTTCCTTTGTTGTGTAGTTGTTTTATCAAGTAAAATATTTTATGCCTAACAACCTTATTCTAAAGTTATTTTCATAAAATAATAGCTACTAATTTTTTAAAGAGACTTAACTATCTTGTTTTTGTGTAGTTAAATACACAACTTTTGTTACTTAAGATGATTTTTTTTTTTCAAATCCAATCAATAATAATCCAAATTCATGTCCATTATATCAGACCAATTTAAGATAAAGAAAAACTTGAGTTGGGCTCAAATAAATAAGTTAGCTTGGATTCAATTTGAATCGAAAGGTAGAGCCAAACCACTCTAAACTTAAGTTGAGTCAAATTTTCTCAAATACCAATAAAAACAAGTTAATCTTAACCCAGGTCAAGCAGAATTGACTCAAACTTGATCAAGTTGAATTAATTTGAATCTAAGTCAACTAGAATTAGCATAAGATTAAGTTAAACATAATCAACTTAAACCCAAGTCAACATAAACATAATTCTAACTAAATTAACAAGATCTTAGGTCAATCTGAGTCGACTTGAACATAGATGAACCTGATATTTGTATTTAAATTTTAGATTCAATCTATTTTATTAAATTTAAATTGAATCCAAAATGAATTTGGAATCCAATTCCTAATCACCCCTAATCCTATCAAGCAAATACACAAAAATAATTATAAATAAAGATGTGTGCACAAGTTATACGTGTTAAATTTTACCACTTTCGTTAATTTATTATTTGTATTGATCTTGTGTAGTCACTAGTTACCATGATTTGTCTATATGACATATGCCATATATGATATTTATTTTCACGAACATGAAACAAATTAGATAGATAATCACCCCTAATCCTATCAAGCAAATACACAAAAATAATTATAAATAAAGATGTGTGCACAAGTTATACGTGTTAAATTTTACCACTTTCTTTAATTTATTATTTGTATTGATCTTATGTAGTCACTAGTTACCATGATTTGTCTATATGACATATGCCATATATGATATTTATTTTCACGAACATGAAACAAATTAGATAGATATCACTTGTTGTGAAGGACAAAGACTCTTAACATATTTTCATAAATAAGAGATGAAGAATCAAGAATTATTTTTTATATTGACAAATACATTAAATCCCGACAGACCATCAACTAGATGACCTGTTTTAAGTATCAGATTTTCGACAGTTTAGTCAAATTACAGACGGCCATGATTTGATTTTGTAGTTGGTCTTTCGGTAAAACTAATTCCTACGTTCTCAAATCATAATAAGAAGCTCCTGTGTTATCCCAACAGGCTCAAATTCAGAACAGAAAAGGTCTTTTACCCACCTGCAGAATTCAAACTACAGTAACCTGATGAGCTTGAGCAGAATTCGAAAACTTTGAATAGAAAGCTCATTATGTGGTTCATGCATATCATCCTCTACAACTAATGATACTAATCCGGGCTAAAACTATCCAATCTTCTTAAATCCGTTTGAATAAAGCAGCCCGTAAGCATTAATAACCAGCACACGCATATAACCATTGAGCAACAAATGCAACATAATCCAACACCTTCCATCAAGTGCGATTGTGAGAGAATGTGTGGCCAATCTTCCAAAACTACTTAATTTTGATCACCAGCCATCAACACTCCATCACCGAAAAACAATGCAACATAAACAAACTATCATGTTCATCAATTATAAAAGAATTTTTTCACAGGCGGTGCCAATATCACAGTGTGATGGTGTCATAAATAATATGCAGTATATTAAAGCTTTAATTGATATAGCAAATAAATTACATTGGTATTCTTCGATGTTACTCCGTCATCTCTTTCAACTTAATTGAATGGTTTAAACAAACAAAAAGTAGAAATTTCATCATCAAGATACTTCATGAGAGAATACAGTTGGTTATCTTAGGTTGACAACCAAAGGAGTGCATAACACAGCCCAAGCTTTCCAAATATCCATCTTGAATTGTAAAAGCAATAAATATATGAAAACCTTGAATTACTTCCTTCCTCGGCTAAGCCTCTGCAGTTGATAATTGACACTCCCCCAAGACTTTCTGTTCTTTTTACTCTGAAAAAACAAAATTGAAGTGAATGTTTCTTTGCACTACTTAATTCTAAAGTTAAACGGTAAAGCAACTAAAAATGTGAAACCAGAGAAAGTGGGAGGGCAACAAAAGAGGCCAGTTTTAATCAAACTATGTCTATGTTACCTGAGAATCCATACAGGCATTTAATAGCTCCTTCTGGTGAGCACAGGCTTCCATGTCGCTATGGTTTGCAGCCATACAATTGAGAAACATTGCCATTTCCTTCATGCAAGGTTTATGAAGTGAACCAAATCTCTTTGGGTTGATAAAAATCGAACCAGCTTTCCGACCCATTATCCTGCAACTTCACATACATCCAAAAAATGGCAATTTCTTTTTCAATTGATACAGATAAATAAACATGTAATAAGAACCCATAATTGAAAACTTCATGTACTTTTTTATTAAAAAAGAAATTATACATCAAGAAAAGCTATAAATGCACGATCAACAAAACACTAACAACAGTCTAATGCAGTTGGTCATTTGATTACCAAAACAACTTAAAATACTGCAGTAGTGCCTAGTGCTTACTGATATTACAAAGCACGAGACATGAACACGGAACATCATGATGTTCTTTTGCGAATCATGTTAATAAACAAAGTAACAAACCATAGACCTCTAAATTCTCCTTAGCCTGTTCGGTTGAGAAGATGGGGGAGGATGAGAGAAGATGGAATTAACGTGAAAGGAGAAATAATTTTAAATAATGGTGGATCCACTTTACTGTTTTTCACTTATTTCTACGTATCTCTCTCCTCACCTCTTCTCTATTTCTATTCAACCAAACACTTATAATTTCTACTTTAGTTATCATCTATTTTCATTCTATCAACTTATTTCCATCTAACCTATTTTTCTCATCTATGAATGTCAAACAAGACATAAGGGTTTCGCGTCTCTAATTTTTCCTGGTCTTTCTCTAACCCTATGGAGGTCCACACTCCATTCAATTTATTCTCATTTCGGGTCTCCTTCACACATTTCAAACAACTCATGCGAAGATTTTACCAATTTTTACAACTTTCTCTCCATTGCATTAATTTCTAATCCTATCTTATCTATATATAAACTCATCCCTTACAATCCACCTCTCTCACCCAATAGTTAAAAAAACAACTTAGCCCCTGAATGCGTGGTAAAAGACTACTTACAGTATAAACAGAAATTAATGTGAACATGAAAAGGATAGTGCAATTTTCAGAAATTTATACAGTTTAAGATTTCAAGCATAATGCATTATAGCTAAGAGGAAATAATTGTGATAGTAATTAGAAGAAATTCTTTCGTCCTTCACCAAACAGTACCCTTCATTTTAATATTTCTTAGGAGATTCGATTCCTGCGATAACTATTGAAGGTATTTAGCTTTTCTCTTATGCAACTTCACACATTGTAGACGATACAATAAAAAAACAAAAACAATCATCACAGAGAGAATCTAATTTTAAATAGAAGCGAATAAAGAGGTTACCAGAGAGAGAAGAGCGGAGAAGACGCCGGCGAAATTAAGTCTGCAACTTAAACAAAGAAGACGCCGGCGATCGGTGAGTGTGATAAAATCAGGGGAGTGAATGCAAACGCAATTGAGAGTGAAGCGGAAGTGAAAGGAAGGAAAGTGAAAGAGAAGGGATGGGCCTGGACATTTTGAAATTTAGGTTTTTTTGAAGGGCAAGTTGTTTTGCTGTCTGCACCTCTTTGCTTTGAATTATCCCCGTCTTGCCCTTCCTGTTGTGAGTTCCTTCGTTCTTAAGTTAACTTAAATAAATGGTAAATCAACAATTGATAAAACTCACATAATTTCTAAATATGTAAAAAATTCAAATTAATTTTTAATATTACATTATAATGACAAAATCATTTCTAAGAGATATTAATTAATCAAAATACTTGTTCAAAAACTGATAAAAAAATTAGTGACTTGATAATTATTTCCGACAACTTTAGAATGCAAAATAATAATAATTTTTTTGTTTTATTGAGTTTGAGGAAGTAGAAAGTGTTTTCTCAAAACTGAAATTTTTTTGAGGTTTAGTTGATTGAGTTTTTAGTTTTTTCCTTCATAGTTAATCACAAGTAGAAATAAAAATATTTAGTTTAAGAAATGAATCAGTCATAAAAAAATATCTGTACATTAAAATAGTTTAATCTTATATATTTATAGGTTATACGATATTTGTAGAACGGGAGTGTATGTAGTTTTGTCTGTTAATATTTTTTTATGTTAAGAAAAAGAAAGTTAATATCTATACCATAAAATATTCCATTATATACAGAATATATATTTTTGTAGTGATATTTAATTTTATTTTTAATCAGATAATTTTACTTTTTAAAATTAATATAATTTTATTATTTAATAAAATATATAGTTGTATAATCTAAAGTAGCTACATAATCTCTACAATCAAAATATTAATCCCTCTACTTTTAATTGCTACATTCAATTATCTTCATAACCCTTATACTAAAAAGTAACATGAGAATTCAAAAATTGGATATAGCTTTTTCAGATTTTTTTTTATTTCTTCATATATTCATTTGAAAATTCTATGAACAAACTATTTATTTTTTATTTTTTTACTTTAATATAATAGAAATGACTACACTCAAAGTTATTATTAGTAATTAAAAATAAAAAGTTTAGTAAAAATGAAAATAACTACAAAGTGAGTGTGGCGCAAAGATACAGGGGGAAGAGAAGGGAAACGAATTTGGAAGGAAAAAAGGGTTGTAGAAGCTATGCCGGTAGCGAGGCGAGAGACATGCGATGCAAGAGTGATTGCTCACGTAGACATGGATTGTTTCTACGTTCAAGGTTCCTTTCTTCTCTCTCATTTCTGAAGTCAATCTCCTTCCCTTACTCTGCAAATAATACCCAATTTGTTGATTATATGATGGTGTTGTTGTTTGATTGGTGTAGTGGAACAGAGAAAGCAACCGAATTTAAGGGGATTGCCCACTGCAGTCATACAGTACAACTCCTACAAAGGTGGGGCTCTCATTGCTGTCAGCTATGAGGCTCGCAGATGTGGCGTCAAACGGTAATTTTGAACCAAACCCTTGATTGTAGAAGAAATACCCAATTTAGTTTCAAGTGCTTAAACTCAATCAGTTAATATGATCACTTCAGTCACTTGTATGTGACTTTGAACTAGTCACGGATTACAAACCCGGGAACTTCTTTTTTATTAATTTTGTTAGTTCTAGAGATTAAAGTGACAATGAATCACAATTTCAGGTACTATATTGGCTATTTACTTCTTATTTTATTGTATTATCTGCTTTCACATTTACCTGTGCTTTTGTAGTTCAATGCGAGGTGATGAAGCCAAGGAGGCATGCCCGGAAATTCAACTGGTCCAAGTTCCGGTAGCACGTGGTAAGGCTGATCTCAACTCATATAGGAATGCGGGTTCAGAGGTGCGTGTCAATGGCATTTCAAAATGATTGTTAAGCTCCGAGTTATTCATTCCCTTGTGTTGAATTGTGCCCTATTTCAAAATTTTCAGGTTGTTTCAGTTCTTTCGCAGAAGGGTCGCTGTGAGAGGGCTTCGATTGATGAGGTATATCTTGATCTAACTCATGCTGCTGAAACCATGCTGATGGAAACATCTCCAGAAAGTATGCAAGACTTTGAGGGGGAAGTTCTCAAGTCACATGTTTTAGGGCTGGAAATTGAGGTCAGAGGCTGTACTTAAATATCTTGCCTTTTCTGCAATTGCTCTATTAATGTTAATACAAAGATACAAAATAGTGTTTTTTGCGAAGATGTTTGATTTAGTAGGCAAGTCTTTCAATATTAGATCAAAATTCTGTATATACAGTCAATCAATGCACTGAAAAAAAAGTGTTTTCTGGTTCAGAAGTAAAACAGGAGTTGAATCTTAATTTTAATGTGTACGTGGGCACATTATAGATCAAATTATGTTAAAATATATGATGTAAAATATCAATTGAGTAAAAATGTAATTTGTAAAATGAATGAAGGTTTTAAATTTCTATGCCATTAAGTTATAAACATTGTTTAATAATAACTTGCATAGCTATATTAAAAGAATTCAATATCATCTCTTCTGATACAGATATTATACAATTACAAGAAATAATTAAATCAAATGCAGTATAACTTGAAACTTCGGTTAGAGTTTACATTTACCTGTTTACTGAAATACTGTTTAATGCACTTGGTTAACTTACCTCCTCTTTAATTCTTTTTTAAAAGACAATCATTGCAGCACTGAAACTGGTTTTTTATTCAGGATGGAAGCGATGCCGAAGAGGAGGTTAGGAAGTGGCTTTGTAGAAGTGATGCTAGTTACCAAGATAAGCTATTAGCTTGTGGGGCTCTCATTGTTAGTGACCTCAGGATGCGAGTGCTGAAAGAGACAGAGTTCACATGCTCTGCTGGTATTGCTCATAATAAGGTAATGTGACAATCTTGGTATGCTTATGTATCCATATTCATGTCCATATATTATTTGTCTTATACGGCCAATAACTGGTGTCTGATGCTTCTCTCAGATGCTGGCCAAACTTGCAAGTGCTATGAACAAACCTGCACAACAAACTGTTGTGCCACACTCATCTGTTGAAGGATTACTTTCGTCTTTGCCAATAAAGAAAATGTAATGTCATTATTTGTTATCATGTATTTTACTCATAATTAAATCTTATCCAATTTTGTCTTGAATTTACATTCTTTCCAAGTTTACGAAGATAACATATTTCAGATTTTTGTGTAGCTCTTCTAACTGTTTTGAAATTTCTTTGATCATGGTCTTTTATATCATAAAGCGTGTTGTTGAAGAAAACTTGACTTGCAGGAAACACCTTGGGGGAAAGCTGGGGAGTTCCTTACAGAGTGATCTTGGTGTCAACACTGTTGGAGATTTGCTTCAGTTTTCAGAGGAGAAGTTACAACAGTTGTATGGGATCAATACTGGGTGCGTTTCTGTCTTTTAATATGATGTTATATGTATCTACTACCACAATATCATTTGGCTATGTCTTTGCTGATTTCATATTTTTTATCCATATTTTAAATAGCAATTTTATGTCATTCTCTAATGGCTTGCATTTCTGATTTGTATCTTAGTTCCTCATTACTGTTTATCTGATTGTGTTCGTTGCAATCTGTTTGTATTCTATTCCTGATTCTAGCTTTTACAGCACTACAGTACTTGGTTGTGGAACATCGCAAGAGGAATCAGTGGGGAAGAAGTTGAGGGGCGACTACTTCCAAAGAGCCATGGTTCTGGCAAGACATTTCCTGGGCCTCAAGCTTTGAAGACAATTGATTCTGTAAGAGTTCTCGTATGAGCAGCACTCCTAGCAGTAGCACTTTATTTTGGGTGATTCTGCACTCGGCAACATTTTATTACTTATGCACAATGGAAACTGCTTGTGCTTTATTTCTTAGTGCCACTTGGATAGGATATTTTTATTGCTCTCATAAATATTGTGTATTTTATTTTGAGGTTTCTGTTGTCTGGCATTTGCCAGGTTGTGATTTATTGTTTTTTGTGTAGTTTCACAAGCTTGTGATTCATTTTTTATCTTCAGGTTCAACACTGGCTTAATCAACTGTGTGAAGAGCTAAATGAACGCCTGTACTCTGATCTGGATCAAAACAAACGGATTGCACAGACACTGACACTACATGCTAGAGCATATAGGGTGGCTATTCTGTGGCTGATCTTTACATAATTCTGTTTTAGTCAGAAAATTTGTTCATTTTTTACTTTTTCTCATCTCCGATTACCAACTTTTCTTTTATCTTCATCAGTGGTTTTATTTAATGTATATTTTGTTTGTGCTTTTATCTTGCAGACAGGGGATTCAGATTCACATAGGAAGTTCCCTTCTAAATCTTGTCCTTTAAGATATGGGACTAGAAAGATTCAAGAGGATGCCCTAATTCTATTTCAAGCTGGGTTACGTGATTTTTTGGGTTTCTACAGCTTTAAGGTTCAGGGAAACGAAAATAACAACTGGGGAGTGACGTCACTTTCTGTTTCTGCGAGTAAAATTGTGTCCATACCATCTGTAAGTTAGAACCCTTTTGATTTTCTAAATTTTGTGGTTGTGATTTGGGTTTATCTTGTGCTTCCTGACATAGGATCACCTTAAAAAATTGGGGAACATCACTTGCATTTGAATGAAATAACCTGTAATTGTTATTAAATATACGGTATTTGTTATTTCTGAGCGATATGTATTCAGTGTTTGGTTTATACTAGTTAACATGAGCGTTGCAGTTTTACTTTCCTATTTTAGGATCATATAATGTTATTTAAAATTTTCATATTAAATGACATTTGTGTCTAGGGGACGCATTCAATTGCTAAATACTTTGGAGGGCAATTTCCATCCAGTTCTACATCAAATCAATCAGTAGATGTCACTGATGAAGCTGTACCATCATCACCTTCAGGTTTTGTGTCGTCTCATTGGTTGCTTAATTTTTAAAGTACTGATCCTCTTGCATTCGACTTTAACTTGATGAAGGCTATGCTTAAGCAGGTAGTGAAAATTGTACGGGAATGGTTCCCTATGATTTACAGCTTCAATATCCTGATTACACAGAAATGAAGCATTCAGATGCTTGTTTGGATCCACAGGTATATCAAAGCAAGTATATATGATCAGATATCATGTAAAGATATGTAATATTATAACCCATATAGAACAATGTCTTTTACAATTAATTGCAAGAGACATTTACCAGATGATTTTATGTGGCAAAATTACTTGGTGGGATAGATTTCGAAGGGTTCTAATGGCTAATTTGAGGATCTGGTAGAAATATTTTATACCGTTAAGAGATAGACATGTCATCCTTGTATAAATAAACATAATATATTAAAGTATCCGAAACTAAAATTCCTCATGAATCATGATAGATATTTTGCTGATTGGTGCAACCACGGACTTCAATATTAGTTTTCATTTTACTGGGTTTTCTTCACGGGTAAAAGTCTTAAAGCAAAATGTATGACTTTCAGAGAAATGAGAGTTAAGCTTTTACTACTAGATCTATTAAGAATGTGTACGTTCATCAGGTGGGGTCTCTCAGCTATAAAGTTGAGAGCGTAGAGCTCAAAAACAAACTTGCTTGTAGGAAAGATTGATATATTTGTAAACAAATGCAACTACAAGGGTTTGATAGATATTCTTTCTGAATGTTAATATTCAACGGGAATGTGCATCAGAGTTCAAACCTATGCCTTTTATTTTCTATATGCAAATGCTTCATGTTCAATAATGATTCATGGGGATTTATCTCTTCCCTTGCAGGATCAATTAAATCATTTATCCAGTAAAGTGGATGACTTGACTGAAGAATCCTCCTTCATGTCACCCTCAGGTACTGCGGAATACTGGTTTTAGCTCTTTATTCTCTCTTCTCTTGGTTCCTTGAGATTTGATCATTTTTTATTTCAGAAAGTGAAGACACACATAGTGAGCCACGTAGAGATTTACCTGCAAAAGATCTTAGTCGTGTTTCAAATATCTCTAGTTTGAAAGCAGTTGGGAAGCAAAAGAGAGCCGGAAAAACTCTTCATGTATGCTCTGTAACACTATTTAGCTACTGATTGCATAGTTTTACACATCTTAAATGCAATCATGAATATTAAAAACCTTCAAATCAGTTATAATCATGTTATGCAAGGATCAAGGATGCGGAGTAATGTTTTTGACCGAGAGTGGTTATCTTTGTTCCGAATTCTGATTATAACATAGTTTGGTAAACTGGACCAGATTGGCTAAACTGGTAATTAAGCTAGAAATCAGTTACTTTTCCACAAGACCGATTGCAGCATATAAATTTATTACAACTGACCATTCGTCTGAGACTAGGTGTCAGTGCACTACTTTTCCACAAGGTCATATGATTCAAAATTTTCTTTAATACTTTTCAGCTAATTCCAAAACCGATATGGTTTTCATTATTAAAGGCATGAATATACAATTTTTGTCCAGCTACTACTTGCAGCATATCTTTTTTGTGTGTTGAAAAGAAAAAGACTGATCCACTAGCCAACTATTGTGATTTCCCAAATAGGCCAAAGGAACTCATTTCACACAGCTTGATGCCAAGATGCAATTGTTCTTGGATTTTATAGATGCTGGAATGAATAGATGCTATGGTGCTTCAGTTGGGGACTTCAGTGACATGTCATTGCTGGTTTTTACATATAAATTGTGGGGATAATGTCTCATGTGCTTTCTGGTTTGACCATGGTTCAGTTTTCAGAATCTTTGCACTCAATCTGCCTGTTCTAACTTTTAATATAATATATATATTACTGAAGAAGTCTCAAACATGAAAAGAATTGTTGTCATATCATATCAACTAATCAACTTGTACGTTATGCTGATATAATCAAAAGAGTAATAAATTCTAATAGTTTATGCTGGTATAAAGATGTGGTGCTTCAGACATGAATCTATTGCATTTGAGTTTTTACATCATAAGAGTTCTTTTGTTGGCAGGAGAAATGTTCAATTATAAATATCTTCAATAATTACCATAATTCCCGGTCTTCATTGGAGCAGAAGAATGTTACAAATGCCCACGATAGTTCTTCAACTAGTAATGAAGAGATTGATACCAACAAGGATGGATGTAGTGTAAGTGTACCGCAAGGGAGGGAAGCTTGGAGTAGTTATAATATTGATGAGATTGACCCCTCTATCATTGATGAATTACCACCAGATTTTCAGCAAGAGTTTCGAACCTGGCTTAGGCCGCAAAAGCGGCCTAATGTGGCTAAACGAGGTTCTAGTATTACTCACTATTTCTTACCGGACAAAAGTAGATAAACAATTATTGAATTTAATGTACATTTTTTGTAACGCTTTATTATAAATATGTAAGGTAACTGATTTGTGATTGGCTATTTGGTTTAGAGTTTTTCTGTAATCAGCATGAGGAACCTTCTGGTTGTGTTGTATGATGCTCCGTGTTAGGATATTATGTAAATATTCTTATCATTCTCCCCAACCAATTCAACCCAAAATTGCTATTTTTCTCATTTTGGGTCGCTGCGAGAGTAAGTTAATTTCTATCTTATGTCGATAGCTATTGTCCAAAAGGAACCAAAATAAAGTAAGTATTAGATGTCATTAATAATGACTCTCTTGTTTAAGGTGTGTCTTAATTAGCTTTAAGCATAGGTTATAAGGCGCCCTTTTTGTTTTTTGGATAAGTGGTTCGAAGTCAGCGATGTCGTAGTTCATTGCCTCTAAAACATTAATATTAAATTGGAGACATTATAGATGATGATACAAACAACCCAGAAGGGACTTTTGCATAGTTTTATTGGCATTTGCGTAGACTTTTTCTTGTACAGCAAATCATGTGGGTGAGAGAGGCTTGAATCCTTGACCTGAAGGTGATTGAAGTGCAATAATACCACTGCACCAAGTACACTTTCTTTACATTTGCTATATCATAGAATGCTAAACCCCGAAAGACTCATTCACAATCACATGCTCTAAGCATAAATATGTGTGACCTATTTTGCTTAATATATAAGTAGTTATTAATCTGTTCTGGGCAACCCAAGGTTGGTTACAAAAGATGGCTTTTGCTTTCTTGCAAATCTAATCACTCTCTACTAGCGTATGGTTGAGTTAGAATTCTTGAATTTACCTTGAGTAAATACTTTTCTTTTGAAAGGTATAGGAGATAAAGAATTTTGATGGCATTTAGCTTTCTTGTTTTGTTTCAGTACCTGAGCACGTTTGTCTTTGTGGCGGTCAGATAGTAACTCTATTAGTAATGTGAACTGTGGTATGTTAAGTGTCAACATGTCAGTATTCTTTGATTTTGTTTTTTCTTTTATCAAGGTTAAATGAACTTAAATGATTGGATTTTAAAAAAATGAATCTGCTCTGTGTTTCTCCTTCTTCTTTACTGTGTTTCTCCTCCTCAACTACTGTTTCTCTCTATATACTCATTGATCTCTCACAATTGGGATCCTTAATTTCTGTTAAGCAGTTGATCTTATGATTTTTTATTTTATTTTTGTATTGCTACAAATGCTAAAGAACGGAAGGTAGTTCTCTCTTCCAAATTAATGATTGGATTTTGCGACTGGATCATTTCTCCAGTATTTTTTTTTATTTTGCAAAAATTCATCAAAAATAAAAATGCTCTCTGTTGTATTTTACTTGTTAAAATAAGAAGCTTATACCCATTATCTGAGTGAAATCTATGTTTTGTGGTTTCCTTGTGAAGAAGTTATTACACACTTCAAACCAAGTGAACGAGATCATGAACGTGGCCATGTAGTTGGCTCACGTGGAGCATTAGAATGTGGTCAAGAACATAATTGTTTTGAATTTATTAACCGAGTTTAAATTATTTACCATGAAGGATGTGAATTGAGTTATCCCTTCAACCCAAATTTCGTTTGGTCTACCTGACAACATTTGTTGCACATTCTTACAACTTTAAATATAACAAATCTAACAAATTATATGTTGATTTTGAAGTATTGAATGTTAAGAATCTAATGAAAAAATCATTTAAAATAAAACTTGTAACTTTGTAGGCTCAAATTAACTAAGAATGTAAAAAAATAAAGCATGTATATCCAAGAAGTTTAATTTATCCAAAAAGATAGGAAATAGTAAAAATATTGTAATGTATAAAGGAAGACAGTAAATTCAAAAAACAAGATATAACATCAACTTATTTATGCTAAGTAAAAGAGATTGAAAGTAAACATTTAGTCTATATCCTTTTATCTTCTAAAAAGTTAATTTATTTTTAAGCGATGATTCCTTAATTTGAGAAAATAAATACTAAACCATAGAATAAAAATGAAACAAAAAACATCTAAAAAAGATAAGAATGAAGTGCATTGATTAAATGGGTACACTATAAAAAGGCAAATTCTTCTTGCATTTTCAAAATTTTTTCTTCTGCATTTCCAAAAGTTTGAAAATATCAAAATTACTCTTGTGATATTAGATTTTGATTTTTAGATTGACTTCCAAATTATAGAATTCGGTAGATAAAAATGTATTTTGAATTGTAGAATTTATGAGACAAATTTTTTCATCAAATTTTTATATTATAATTTAAAAGTTACGTTTAAAAAAAATTTCTTTCCACGTTACACAATCCAAAAATCATTTCTGAATTTAAAAATTACTTTCGAATTAAACAATCTGAAAATCATTTTTAAATTTAAAAATAATTTTTAGATTGCAAATTTTAAAAATAATTTTTGAATTTGAAAATAATTTTTGAATTTAAAGATGAGTTTCGAATTATATAATTTAAAATTTTTTATTGAATTATATAATTAAAAAAATCAACATGAGAAAAATAAAAACTTAAAAATAATTTGATAATTTTGATTACTTTTTTAAGACACCTAAAGAAAAATGAAGCATGAAAAATAGTCCTATAAGAAATACACAAATCAAATTAAAATTAGAGTCTTAAAAATTTAATCAGTAAACATGAGATCCTTTACGATAACTTTATCCAATAAAAATTATAAACACATTTGTGTTTGTTTTTGTTTTTAATTTCTCTCTTATGCTGCATTATTTTTTGTGAGAAGCAACTCGAAGTTATTTCCCAATAAACGAAGAATTTTTTTCTTCAATTTTTTAAATAACTTTATCCTATATATTAAAATCATTTTGTTTTCTAAAAAATAGGCTAAACAAAGAAACATGGTCTACTAGGGATTATTGAAGTGTTTGAAAATGAGTGTTTATTATCATTGTCAAAATAAAATTGATGATGTCTAATTAAATTCTTCCTAATATTCACTTCGATAAACTGTTCCATACCGAACATCACAATTTTTCATATTATATATTTTCATGATTAGTTAATACATGTGTTAATTGATTCAAAAGAAATCAGGAGAGAAAAGACATTAACTTCTACAAAAAGTAATTAACAAAACCTATTAGACACTTGTTAATGAAACGAAGAAGATCATAATCAACAACACGGGGTAGGTTAGTCTTTTTGTTTTAAAATATCAATTTTAGCAATTTCTCTTTCAGTTGTAATTTAGTCAAAGTCACAGATTGTTAATTTAAAAATTAGACTAATCATAAAGAATTTTCTGTATTTAACCCATTTAAAAAATTGGTAATAATACAGCATTGAAGGGGTTGAACAGTTGAAAATGGTGATACGGGCAAAACAGATCGGGCCAGATTAACCTTTGGGCCATCGGTTACCCGTTTTCCTCACTAGTTTTGTCGTATGCTCTGTTTATGACTCCGATGCACTTAAACTGTTCGAAGAAACTCCCCACTGATCCTTCATTTTTCCAAACATATTAATTTCTAGCCTTTCGTCCTTTTCAAGCTACTAATGCTAAAGTTTTGACGACAACACTGTAAAAAAGCTATTTGCTGAGTTGAAGTTGTGCCTACACTGTTCATTGTAGCCATAGGCATTATGGACAAAGCAGCATTTCGCAGTTTTCTTCAGATTCTTCCCCCTGTTGAGTTTGCCTGCGTGTATGGATCATCTCTTCATCCATCCAACCACGACAAGGTCTTCTTATGTTAAACCCATTGCTTTTTTTTTGCTTGTTGATCCTCTTTTTTGGTATTGGCCTCTTTTTCTACTCTCCCTTCTATTGCTCTTTTAATATTTGTTCTCTGTTCTGTGCTTTTGATTTTCTAGACTACCATGACAGATTATATTCTTGGTGTGTCTGATCCCAAGCAGTGGCATTCTGAGGTACTGATATGTGATTATGACTGATGATGTTATTTATTTGTGTTATCAGTTGCATAATATTGCCTGATTGTCCCGCTGATATTTTTTCCCCTTTATCGTTCATGCAATGGCATCAATCAAGAATCTGAAATTGAACAAGCATCACTATGCGTCCTGGATGGTGCACCTTGGTGGGGAGAGGCTGGTACTTGCTCAAATTTAGTTTTATTTTCCTTTTGATTTTGGCCTCTCGTATCTGGCCTGGGTTTTATTAGATGGCAATCTTATCTCATGCTTTATCTTGATGTGACATATAAGATTACGGGAGTTGCTGATAAAGTTGGTGTGGGAGTACATTTCAACCCTTTTGTTAGTTGGAATGGAAAGGTATCGATAGCCTCTTATCATGACTCAGTGGTGTAGTGTGTGATTAAGGCCTTTAGTTCAGTTCCTGCAAACTCACCTTCCAGAGAAATTATTTCAGAATGCTGGGATAGTTTTAGTTTTCTATAACATTTTTTGGCTTATTCAAGATTACCTTTTTCACGAATACCTTGTCTCTATAAGCAAATTTGTGCAGCTGTTCAAGTATGGGGTTGTTCGAATGCATGACTTACTTCAAGATGTACACTATTGGGAGAAATTCTACTTGTGTGGTCGGTTACAGAAACCAGTATGTTATACGCCTTTTATCCTCCTTATATCTAGAGTCGTTTGATTCTTGATGTTCCTTGTGCTCTAAGCTAATGTGTTTACGAGATTCTTTATTTTCATATATGAAATATTCGAGTTTGAGAACTATAGATATTGTATATTTGACATTTATGATGATTTATATTTTCTCACTTTTAATTAGAAAATTTAAAACTAGTGTAACAAGTACTTCTAAGTTTTATCATTCGCATATTATTTGCAGACTACTGTCATGAGTGCAGGTAGATCTAGAAACATAGAACTCCATAGAGAGGAGAAAAAAAGAGAGGCATTGGCATTGCAAAGAAGGGGAGGGAGAGGAAGGTGGTTGTGGTAAAAAAGAGGAAAAGGTTGAAGAAAAATAATCCCTAGTTCTCAGAATCTAAGTATCATTCAGATAGGAAAAATAATCAAAGTTCTAGGTGAATATGGATTTTAAATACCAAACCAACCAAGTCTATGCCCTGTATCCCATATCAAGAAATTCCTGTATTGTGTATACATGTATGCGTACTATACAACATGCCAAAATATACAAAAATTCATGTAATATGTTGTAGTACTAGTTTCACATATCTATCTCATAGTTTGCTTGTCCTCTATATACTTGATAACTTGAATCCATGATTGACGCCTATTTTGGTCTCTATGTTTTTGGATGTGTTTCATTCAGGTTCATATTGTTGTTGATAATTTAGATGTTAACAGTATCAATTCTGTTAACTTGAGAGCTGCTGTGTCAGCTGCTCTTCTCCTGCTTCCATCGGAATTCGGAGAGGTATACTTCTTTCTTATGAAATTATTTACTTTGAGAGTTGGAACAACTGAATTGATTTAACCATCCCCTTGCAGGCAGATCTGTATGCCAAAGTATGTAGTCTCTCGTACACAGGTGATGTACGCATGTTATTTGCTGAGGATAAAAACAAGGTATTCCTTGGTTGCTACTAGAGTAGGAAATGGTATGGAAACGTTAATGTCTTTATAGTTTAGATATATTTAAATTCTCCGTGATTACTTGATACCATACCATGTGATGAACTTGTGTCTACAGAGGTTATATGTCAGTTTGGTCACAAATTCTGGCTCATGCTTTAGATATTGCTGCCTTTCTGAGTTATGAGTTATCTGTTTGTTTTTTTTTCTTGTTTCTTATAATCGTCCTTGCGCTGATGCCTGCCTATCCTTGATAGTCAGGTTGGATTTTCATCAATATGATTAAAACTATCTACTGAAATTATGAATTTTTCTGCTGAATCTACTCATATTCCTTCCTTCCTCATATTTCTTTTGTTGTCTTAGGGACTGACAGATACTTGATAGAAAATTATTTGCATTTGTGGCATATTTTTTGTGAAGAAAGCTGGATTGCGCATCCTATTGCCTTATGTTTTACCGAGGTTCCTTTTGTTCACAATCTGTCCAGGTGAAGAAGATCGTTTCTGGGCAGTTTGATCTATTCCACTCAATGTATAAGCCATTTCTTGAAGAATACGAGGCTAAGAAGTTATTGAGACTTTCATCAACTTCCAATAATCAAATACATATCTCTCAGGTTTTTATTATTTGGTATTGATTTTTGGGAGCATTAAAATTTTGGATATCTTCACCAACATATTTCCAATTCAGGATGATGAAGTAAAAATCGATGACAACATCCAAAAAGTCTGATAAACCATTTTTATGGTTCATTTGTCGTTAATTGGAATTATATAAGTATTAATCATGTATCCTGAATGGTAATTCTCCCATTGTCTTTCCGTGCATCGGAAAGAATTTAGCTTTGTTGTGCCATAACTCTATGCTGAAGTATTACCTCTTGAAAACTAAATATTACCAACAAACTTGTATTGATTCTTGATTATTTTACTGCCTTGAAGATTCACTTCCCTTGAAATATTAATTAAAAAAAAGTAAGACATGTATCCTGTAATGCATGAATATGTGGTTCCTTCTGTTTATGTCCATCTTTGTTATTTTTTGCCACTTGATGTTGTCATGAGAATGCATTAAGGAGAAACATGAACAATGTTTTACTGTTATTTTGTACCTTTCATTTTCTTCTACATATTCTAATTTTAACCTTGGGTGCTATTTAATTGTTGAAGACATTCTTCAGGTTTATATCTTGTAGAAACAGTATAGCTTGCCTTGCTGTTCTAGAAAATGATTACTTCATATGTATTTCATCACATTTATTGATAAATTATGACACTCTGGGGGCATGTATTAATACGCTAAATGGAAAAGCTTCTTTCCAATGTTTTTCTGCATAGAAAATTCCTTAGTCAAAATACCATGTAAAGAAACTTCCTTATTCTTCTAAAACAGGACTGTGACTTATTAGTTGATTATTCTCTAGTTTCTGCACTTCCTTCATCAATCAGAAACCAGATCATCATGAAGGAAGGAGAGAGAGCAAAATTATGGAAAACTGGTATGCTTGTGATATTGTTAGACGTATTTCTGAATTATTACTTTAGGTCTTAATTGCTAATATTGTTGAGGTCCAAATCACAGAAAGGGGAAGGGGGTGGGGGGAGACGGGTTTAACAAGATAACCTCTATAGTGATGTGTGTCAAATTGTGAAAGAAGGGTATTTTGCTTTCAGGTAGAGCCATACATGATACTCGAAACAAGGTAAGAGAAGAAGTTGCAAATTGCTTACTGAGAATTCTAAGGCGTAGAGTAATGGTTTCAAGTGCAAGACAGGCTGTATCTGGTCTTTTGGCTGTTGGTGCGGTAAATGCAAGCAGGTATCTTGCTAAGAAAGTTAACAAAGCCTGGAAATCATGGAGATGATTTTTTATGTATTCACAATCATAGATATGAGGTTTTCTTGCTGACCTTGGAAAGTTTACATGTAGACTAGTGACCATTTTCTGTTTTCATTTCCTCCTTTACTATTCCCTTATCTTGGAGGTATCCCTTTCCTTTACTTCTTGAGGTAACCACATATACATGGCAACAAGTATATTAGGCAAATGGAATATAGTTTTGGGAACACCAAGTTTCAATTTTGTTTAGACCCTTTTTTCTATCTTTGTTTCGCCATTTTATTTTTAAATTGAGATCTTATTTATTTTAAGAGTTTAAGTTCCCTTTGAAGAGACCAAGTTTTGGAACTTACGTCTACAAATATGAAAAAATATAAAAAATAAAATAAGCTTCTCCATATGTAATAACTAATCGTGAACACTTTTTTTTTAAGAAAATAGATGATTGGACGAATTTCTCCATAAACATCTTAAGAAAGAAAGTAAAAAGAAAAAATGAAATAATTTTTTTTATAAACTATAATTAATTTATGAAAGTTAAAAATAAAAGTTTAGAGAAATTATATAACGTTGACAAAATTTCTATTAAATAAATTGTGTATATGTGTTTTTTACTTTGTGGAAAAGTTAATTTGGATTTTTTAGTTAGAAGTGCTTACATATAAGTTGGTTTAAATAAATACCCTTAGAAAAAAAATTATATAATAGAGCTTTTATAAATTACATAAAAGTTAATTTTCACTTACACATAAATTCATTTTATTTTATTTGTAAGTGTTTATGGATGAACTTATTCAAATATGCTCCTTAATTTATTTCAATTCATAATCGAATTTTATTTCTTTACCTTTTGATTTATTCTTTTTTACGTAATTAAAATCTATGTTATATCTACATATTTAATGAGCATAAGATTCACCAATAATTTGAACTAAAATTTCTGTAATATTTATGCTACTTTAAAAAATTAGTTGCACTTCTCATTTATATTACATGTATTTCTAATTATAATTTCGAACTTAACTATTATTTTTCTATTTTTTTATTTAGATTGTCTTTGATTTTAGCTAAAAGTATTTGTATTAAAAAAAATTCTTGATATACATGTTAATTATTGTTTTAAATATTAAATATTTATGTTGTACAAAAGTTGAAAAAGTGTATATAAATAAAATGAAATAAATTAATTAAAATTTATGATGGAAAGCTTGAAGTTAAAATTTAGTAATTTCCTTTTATGAAAATTTGGTAGTTACTCGGACAATAATTTTTATAAAATTAATTTAATTTAATTTAAATTTTCAAATATGCATTTTATTTATTTTTAGCTAATTTAAAATCATTTTTTCATACTATGAGAGTTTTAAATAATTTTATATCTAATTTATACATGGATGAAAACTTTATATAAAAACATGTTAGAATCTGAATTGTTACAAATAAAGCAAATTCAAGGAGCTGATTTGTTTTAGTTCACTTCACTTCATTTTTGTTTTGTTTTAGAATGACAATGCAGGTTAAATTAGAAATATGAATATAAGTAAAAACTACTTAATAAAACTGCTTGCTTATTGGTACTAGCTTTAATAATAATAAATTATTATTACATCATCTTGATATAAACAAGAAAATTTTATGTGATTTCCAGGTAATTAAAAATTATAAGTATAATAAAATAGTTATTTGTCAAAACTCTAAAAGCTCAAGCATGACTCAACTCATTAACCAACTACTAGGAAAACAAGATAAAATAAAATAAGCCAACATATGCTAACAAAAGAACATTTTTGACAATAGGAAACGTACCCAACAAAATTTAACAATAACTTTGTATGATCATTATAAAAATTATGAAAGTTTCAAACTCTGAAACATGTAAATTTTCCTATTTTCTGCAAGTCTTCATAAACTTATTACTGAATACTAATACTATAACCATTATTATTATTATTATTATTTTTATTATAAGTTACTGTTTCAAACATTTGATCTTCACAGTTTTTTCTTCTAATTCTAGTAGCTGTTTGTATGTGGAACGGATGCTGTGTACTGACAGTCCAAAACATCAATGACCCTGTTGGCTATGGCACTTGCATAGACTGAAGAACCTTCAATTATCTGTCTCAGTAAAACAAGTCGCAATTAAACACACAATCAGACCAATGTGACAATTCTATTCTTGCAAGGAATTCATAATTATGACTCTTAATATAATGACAAATTATATATACCAACCTTGCTATTGAACAAGAAACTGCAATATTCACCAACATGTCCACCTGCAACATGATGAAGCTCCAACTGAAGTTCATCCAGAACCTTGGAGACAAACAACAAGCAGTTGATTTTCTTCCTCTGGAAGAGTTTGATTGTGACATCATCATCTATAATCCGAACATCAACCTCACTGTCTTTGGATTTCCTCTGGAGCCATGAGGTCCTTATGCCCCCATCTGGATCACCAAAAGGTTTTATGTTACAGCTCTCAGCAGCATCTTCTTCTGTTTTGGGTCTCTTGCACCTCTCTCTACCATACCTTTTCTTCTCTACCAATAGTTTGAGTTCATTGACTGTTCTAATCAGCTCTCTTATATAGTCAATGGCATCCCCCACCACGGATGCTCTATCAATCTGTGTTTAACCAAACCCAGCCAATAAGATTGATCAGTTGATCCATAGAAAAATAGAAGTTCACATATATTTTCAGTCCATGTAATTAAGAGAATGTCCAGTTCTAATTCTTCTTAAAAAAATCAGTTCATTTTAGTCTTTCATATACAGAAATGTGGGTCTTATATGAATATGATCTTTACTTCCACGAACATGGAACCAAAAGATACCTTTTTGTGAGAGACAAACACTGTATCTAACATATTTTCATAAATAAGTGATCAGAAGAAGATACTTATTTTTAGAGATTAAAATAGGAGGACATTGTTACATTTTGTAGGAATTAAAAATATATTTAATTCAAAAAAATTGTAGTATGTTATTTATTAGTCACAAAATTCATAGATGGTGCATACCTTAGTGGGGTTTGGGATGAGATTTCTCAAGATTTTGTATTTTCCATTCAGTTGCTCTCTTCTTTGTTTCTCAGTTGCAAAATGTTTGGTAGCTTTTCCTCCCCTTCCTTTGCCAACAGAGGGTGTGACCCTACTGAATTCCAGAACTCCCATGTCAAGCTGACTCCCATCTCCCTCTATCTCATCCCCTACAAAGAGTGAACCATTCCTTGAGTTGGTTGGCAAGCTGTAGCCACGGGGGAGAGACTGAAACAGCTCTCTGAGAGCTGGGGGCTGTGGAGGAAGGTTCAGATGAAAGAGAGGATCATACAAAACTGAGGATGCACTTGCGTTTTCCGACCCTATTGGAAGGTCTCCAAGAAAGGCAAGTGGATTCTGAAAGTTTGGTGTGTTCTGAGTTGGGTTTGTGAGGCAAATGGTGGGATTGGTGTGCAAAGATGAGGCTGAGCATCTTGGTAAGTGGAGAAGGTTTAGGAGATCTGGTGAAGGGTAAGGAGGGTCTAGTATGGAAGTGGGGTTGTAGCTTTGGCTGCAGTTTTGAGTCTCCATTTGCTGAAATTGTTGGTCATTTTGTTGCTGTTGTTCTATTTGATTAGCATAGCCCATGTCATGCAATTCCTGAACAGTAGTAGGGTCCCAAGTGGACTGCTGATAGGGAAGGGCATCAATGACCTCTTGCACCAAATGGTTATCCATGTTGTTGGTGTTGTTGATGTAGGAGTTCCCCATATTCAAACCTAGATGTTGTGAATGAGGGATGTCAATGGATGTGGCAGTGACTCCACTTGCATAGGTAGAGACATCTTGGTGTTGTAGATTGTGATGGTTATAGGAGAGCTCTTCCACAGAAAGCCTGATATTATCTTCAAGGCCATTATCAGTGTGTGTGGTGTTGCCTACAACCATAGGTGATGGAGGTGGAGGGTCTGAGAGAGTTTGAGGGAAGTTATCCCTTAGAGAGGGTATATTTTCTCCCATTGTGTTGGGATCAAAGCAACCAGTTTGCTCATGCATTTTTGGCCTGTCTCCTGTACTCATTGCTCTCTCTGCAGTAGTTGACATAAATCAACAGAATCAGATATTTAAAATAAACAAAAAGAACACACCATGTGAGTGAATACAAAAAATATCACCAAAGAGAAAAGGAAAAAAAAAAACAGGAAACAGACACACCCCTTGGACACCAGAATTTGAACATTCACTCAAAAAAATGTTTCAGATTTTATCATTTGAATCTTGTTTTGCTGTAGGTGGCTCTAGCACCAAATTGAAAATTTGATAGCAATTGAATGAAGAAAGTAATTACTTGCTATTATATTTGCAAACCTGTAGACGATTACCTGTATTAGAATGAAAGAAAACTAAATAATATGCAGAGTTAGTTTCATATACACAAGCAGAGGAATTTGGAATTCATTTTTTCCTTAAGAAAAAGTTTATTGTGGAGAAGGACGAGATAAGGTAGAGGAGAGGTAGGAGCTATGGTAACACTTAAAAAGACAAATATCTCAATATATGAATTTTAGGCATATGAATTGAAAAAAAAAAGAGTTACTCAGTTACAAACAGTTCAGTCAGATTCTTGCTTTTAGGACCCACATTATGTGATTCACACTGAAATTTGTAGGACCACTATCATTCATTTGTTCCTTTGAAGTACTTTTACAATTTAATCTAATTTGTAAAAAGTTTAAATTAATTTCTAATATTTTAAAATTATAATCTTATAAATGTAGGATCTTTTATAAAAATTAAAATAAATATTTTATTTTTTAAAAGACTATATTGACTTGCATTAAAAATAAAATTAGTTATTTATTTTTAAAAAATGCTATTGAAACATATATATATATATATATATATAACTTTTGTAAATAGTTTAATCTTATGGACAAAATAATTCATTAATGTACTAGGAAGGTAAAACCTTTACAAACTTGCATTGTAAATAATTACGGAAAAACTACAACAGAAAATATTCTTTTTTGGTAATAAAAAAAATGTTATAAAAAATTAATTCTAGTAATTTCTAAAAGTCTAAAGAATTTTTATATATAAAATAAATTATTTATTTAATAAGATGAGTTATAAATGGCTTGAAAATGTTTCATCTTCAACTCCTTTGCCAACTGCTTTGGTAACTGTGAATAATTATAGCAAATGCTTGTATTATAAACACATTACACAAGTTTTACATGATTGGATTAAACAAGTCTCTGTATATAGGCATCAAAATATTAGTATTATCAAACTAAATTACAGAATAGATAGTATTTGTAAACATTTTTAACTAATTTTTTCACGTTATTTATCTTCACCAAATCTTGGTTACCCTTTATCATAATTAATAACTTCTTTAAACTGAAATATGCATTTTATTTTTGGTACAAGTACTGTAAATATTTTTTTATATCCCTAAAAAGAAAAGAATACATTATTCTTAAAACTATTTTCAAACTATATCTCGTAATATATGTAATTATATACATGTCAATGAATTGAATTTTAAATAAGTCAAACATATATAGTAATATTTTCACATGTAAATTTTCAATTTACTTCCAATATGTAAAAATTATTAAATTAATTATAGTTTCTGTAGTTCAAGCTGAACAGATTTAAATTTTATTACCATATACTTATAATTAACTCTTATATACTGTTAATTGGTCTTTGTATACATAATATATTCTTAATTTAGTCTCTAACACTTTTTTTTATGGATATGATGCTTTTTTTTAATTTGCTATTGTACCTGTAACATTTTCTTATCTAACCAAATTAATAGATATACATTAATAAAATTGTGTAAAAGAATTAATAGTGTATTTAGATGAAAGCTTTTAGAAGATAATTCATTTTTATTAAGAAATTTAAAATATTTTAAGAGATAATATATTTTTTGAATAAATAATTTTTAAAATTAAGATTTGTTGAAGTTTACAAGAGTAATTTAATTAGTTAAAGTCAGATAATTTTAAGGATAAGAATTTGAAATTTTTTATACTTTCCTCTTGTATATATGTATCTTCTCCTTATATTCTTTATTTCATTCAATTTTAGTTGGAACATCATTGATTCAACTTCAACTAAAAATAAAATGTCACTGATTTGATATATCATTTTTGTTAACTTGGTATGTTTCTTTGCAAATTTCAAACATGAATTTTTTGTATATGTCAATTGAAATTACTTTTAATTGATATATTAGATATAGGGGTGTTTATAGGTTGAGTTAGGTAAGATTTTGGCAAACTTGTTACCCAACCCACTAAAAAAATATCAGGTTGGATTAGATTGAATTGAGTCAATTAAATCAAGAATTTGATTTTTTAAAATTGTAATATTCAAGTATCACTTAAAACATAGGTCAAAGACGATATTATGTAGAATAAGAGATAAAAAGGTGAATAATAGAAGCTAACAATAAAATCAAACAAGGTAAAGACAAATAACATAAATGAATGATAAAGGAGAACGACAAAAAAACAGAAATTGATGTAGACAAGAAGACTCATAACAATAATATTTGTGTTTGTTGTCTAATGTTAAGATTGAGATATAATTAATGAAGGTGAATAATGTAAAAAATGAAGACCAAATAAAAAAAGAAACATAACTGTCACAAGATTTTTAAGTTTGTCTAGAATTATACTAGCTGTGAGACAAGTATAAGATGAAGTTGGATTAAGTCTCTGATCATTATAGTAAACTCATGATCTAACGGATACAAGAATGAATTAGATTAAGTTGGATTAAATTTAAGTTTGAATCAATCATAAATAAAACTTAATCTAATTTAATTAGGTTTTATTAAGTCAGATTTAATCCTAATTTAACCCAATAAATAATATCCCTATTTAAACATGATTATTTTTTATGAATATTGATCATATTTTTTATGAATATTCATTATCCTATAATTTGTGTACTTTTTGTTCAATATTGATAAAATTATTTTTTAACTTATGTTAGTTAAAGTTTTTTATTTTTACCAATATCAGTCAAATTATTTTTGAAAGGACAGCTACTCTTCACAAATATTATTATTTAGTTGATATTCTGAGATTATTTATATCCAGATTTGTAACTGCCTCTCTAGTGTTTTCTTCTTTTGAGATGAATATCTATATCTCTTTTCTAAACAATGTCCTAAACTCATACGTAAATACTGTCTCCTATTCCTATTTCAACTAACGTGTAACAGATGCCTAAAATATATAATATAATGTTGATACGTTTGGGGCATGGAAAGAAAATGGACATTAAAAGTCGACATGTAAATATATTTTATAATAAGAAGAAGGAAAGAGATAGAAAAGGAAGAATGAAAATGAGTTATCTGCGTAATATATATTCATCTACGCACTGGTTTCAGTTAGACATATTCAGGGATAACTTCAAAAGCCCTAACAAACACTTCAATAATTATCTTTACCTTTCATATGGAGGTATGTAGTTACATCAGTGTAACTGTTACGCTTATGTAGAACACTTTTTGAAAGGTTTATAATATTATGTTGGGTAGCTGAAATTCAAATATTTGTTTTTGTTGTGTTGATTGATAAGATATATGAGAAAAGAAAAGTAAAGAATTAAAGTGGGTGGGAATTATGCAGAAGGAAGGGGTGAGGTGGAAGAAAAGGAAAAACAAAGAATAGGATGGATGGTTCACACAAAAGGTGATTGCAGAAGAAAGCGCGTTAGTTTGGATTCTAAAATGTATAATTAACGGCACTTGTGGTCCCCCACACAACCAACATCTCCATGCATATTGCTAACTTAAACTAACTTACATAAATGCCTTATACCCTTTCCTATTAGTAACAATCTTTTTTTTTTTCCTCCATGTTTATCTATCTCATGGTTCTTGCTTCACAAATGCAAATGAGTTAATTAGTATATCTAATTTTAATTTTATATGCAAATGAGTCCATAATTGGTCTAGTGGATTTATTCAGCTTGTATAATTAATTTCATCTTAAACATTTTGTGATCATATTGGACAAGTAGTCTCATATTAAACATTTTGTGATCATATTGGACAAGTAGTCTCATATTAAAGAATAATAAGAAAATTTAAATTTAACACAAGTGGGTAATATTGATAGAACCGCAAAGGAGAAAGAGAATTGCAACTAGAAATGAAAATGGTTTTTCTAGATTCTTTTTAAGAAAATAGAAAGGTAATCAATGAAGCTAAAACGTAAGATGAAATTATATGTATCTCAACCCTAACTATTTAACTCCATTTTTAATCATTTTCTTTGGTTTACGTTGTTCTTTCATAATTTAAATCCTTGGTCAAAAATAAAATACAAATAAATCATCACTCTCAATTTATTATTTTTTTACTTTTCAGACGTACTTAAAATATTTTTGTTATGGACATATTTTGTATGTCTTTTGCATGTTAGAGATAATGTAAGAGGGTAATGACTTTGCAAAACTTCTTTGTATTATAGAGATTTATTTTATAATAATGAGCAATTATATATTTGTAAAAGGATTGAACTACCTAATCCTTTGTTATAATATACTTTATTTTTTTGTGATAAAAAAATTTAAGTAATAAAATATAAAAGAGAATAACATAAAATTATATTTACCTAATAAGAAAATGATTAAAGTAAAGATAATATCCATGTATCTAATTCTTTACCTACCCTTTTTCCAAGTCATTAGGGATGAGAAATGAATTTGTCTACTAAGAGATTAAGGTTTGAGTAAACTAATAAAGGCGGACTTTGACATTAAATTGGAGAGAAGTTGAGTAATTATATATATGAGAGTGAGATTTGGTGAAGTCTAACCTAACAATAACATTCCATATCATTTCTTATATTTACCGTCTTCTAAGTATTTGATAAAATACTAAAAAGAGTTTTTATTGTTTCTTGCATAGCTTTTTATTGCTTTAAACATCAAAACAAATTATGAAAATATTCGTTGTCTAATTTAATTATACAACTGCAAATATTGTCATGTATTGCATAAGTCCTCTAAGAGAACGATAATTATTTACTACTTACTATGGTGCGACTGATATACTTGTCATTGTATGAAAAGTAGTAACAATGAAGGAGGTGGGTGTGAGAATGAAGGAGGTGGGTATGAGAATGAAGGAGATGAAAGCAAAGAGATGTGTGTGGATGATGGAAATGAATGTGAGGAGATTCGTGTGGATGAATGAGATAAGTGTGAGGAGATTTATATCACTATAGTTAAGATCGCGATATTTTCATCGAAGAATCGTTCAATTCTACAATTTTGAATTCTACTCCATGTTCGTGGATGTGCGTGATTGTAATATTGTAGAATTGAAAAAAATCATCGAGAAAAATCGTAAAAGTGTAGAATCGTTTCGTTTTAATTTGAATGAAGAAGCTCCATGGTAGAGATTGTGACCAAGAGGTAGGGTTTTTCTTATGCGAAAGTATGATAGCAGTGACACAAGATCACATCCATTTTCTGCTACTTTGTAGGCCTAACAATTATGCTCTAGTACTTCTCTTCACTTTCACTGCACTTTCTTTTTGCCCTTTAGATATAAGTAATTATAAATATTTCTGCTCTTTTTTTTTATTTTTTTTCATATTATTTAACAATTTTCTCCATCATACATAAGTTAACTTGTAAATCACTTAAAAGTTAGATTTTGAAAAAGATATTTAGGAATTATGAATTTATTTATATATAAGATAGTTTAGTTTTAATTACAAACTCATTTTATTTTTCCCTTCTGGGAAGGTTAGAGTAGAAAATAGGTTTATAAGAATTTTATTATATATTAATGAGCTTTTTTATATTAACACTGCTATTAGTTTTTATTTTAATTTAAATAATTTATATTAGATGAATTTATGTTTGATGAAGTATTAACAAAGTGATTGATTATGAGAATTTAAATTTGATGAGCTATTGTCAATGAGATTGATTTTGTTTTATTTGTCATTTTATAGATAAGTTTAATGTCATTTTCATAAAGTTTGTAAAAAGTAAAATCCATTATCTGTGTCACGATTTTACGATTCTGTGAACCCTTCACGATCCTAGGCATAGCTTTGATTTTAACTACCTTGATTTATACAGAAAATTGTTAGAGAGAAATTTTGTGATTTGATTGGTTAAATATGAGCCTTTAAATTGAAAATAATCCATACTTCATATTCTATCCATCTCACAAAAACACACAAATTCATATAAATAAGATTAGCATCGACTTGGTAGATGTTAACTTATACTATAATTTTGTGTTTTGATTGATAAAATTAAAGCCTTTGAATTAAAAAAAATCTACTGTTCATATTCTATCTCACATAGAGACATGAATCCCTAAGATATAAATAAAATTAGCGTTGACTTAGTTAATACTAGCTTAAATAAATAAGATTAGCGTCAATTAATGCTAACACTAATTTTATTTTTTAATATTTATTTTAGTTAGTGTTAATTTAGTTTATGCTAGTCTGACATTAACACAAAAAAATTTAATTATAAAAAATTAAAAGTAGTTAAGACTTGGAGTTAACTAAATCTACTCTAAATCATTTAATTATAATTTTACATTTTTAATATTTTTCAGAATTAATCTTTTGCATCCTATTAGAGTTGTCTAAGTTGACTCTAACAGTATCGAAGTTTGGTCCAGATTATTATTTGAAACCTAATTTGATGTTTTCTTGCAGTGATATTTTATCTCACAAACACAAAGATTCATGTACATAATATTAGTGTTGGCTAAGCTTAAAATAATTTTGTATTTTGATTGATTAAATTTGGACCTTTGAATTAAAATAATATCTATAATTCATATTCTATCTCACAAAAACACAAATTTATAATATATATATAAGCAAAATTAGTGTTGGTTTAGTCAATGCTAACTTAAATAAATATAAAGTTATGTTATACTAGAGTTGACCTATTTGATACTAACTTAAATAAATATAAATATTAAAAATAAGATTAGCGTCAACTAGTTAATGCTAGAGCTAGATATACAATTATAAAAAACCCATCCATATATCTTGCATTTTAAATTGTCTTTAATTTTTACAAACCGCATTCACATCACAAAATCTGTGAGATAAAACAAATTTAATTAAGTTGGTAATAACCAATAAAAGCAATTTAAATAGACGCGTTGAGTTGAACTTGGTGATAGTCAATAGAAGCATAATAAAAGAAAACATAACAAATAAAAGCAAAATAAATAGTCTTTGTGTTGAATTAAGCTTGATTATAACTAATAGAAGCAAAAGGTATTAGATTTTAGATTTAGATTTTGGGTTGAAATGAACTTGGTGATGTGAGTTGCAGGTAATTCGTGGAGATCGCATGTAAACATCGCTTAATCTGCGTGTTGTGTAGGCTAGGTATAAAAGCCTGCATTAGAAATTCTCCAAAAAAATACGTGCAATCCTTAGACTTTTGTGCAAATATTCAACTCTAGTTAGCTTATACCAATCTTATTCATTTTTTAATATTATTATTATAGTTAATGTCGATTTTTCGACACTAATTTGACATTTCCAAATTTTATTTTATTTATTAAAAAAATTAAAAATAATTAGTGTTGTCGATTATATTATTGTCTAATTTTATATTAGAGTTGGTTAAGCCAACATTAAAGTTGGTTAAACTGAGATAGTATCATAAATTTTGCAATGCTATTACTTGGAACCTAATCTTTAACCTCACAATGTTTTCCTTGTAATAATTGAATTAGATTTTAAATTTATATTTATATTTTAAAAAGAAAGTAGTTTAGATATTTATAAATTAGTTTGGTATTGATTTTAAAATTTATATTTTTTTTAAATCAGTTTTAAGAATAGTTTTTGAAATGAAAATTTATTAATATATTTAATAATTAATATTTTTAAAAAGAAATTTGTTTTCTATATTTTGATATATACTTTTTTTTATTAAACACAGTATTTGTTACACGTTCCCAATTTTGAGAGTCATATTACTTCCTAACAAAACTAAGTAGTATATATATTTATTAAAATTTTAAGGTTAAAAGGTAAATAGTATATATGGATTTTTACAAATCTAATCTAAATTTAAATAATTTAATTGAATTAAATCCAAAATTATAATTCTGGTAAAAAGATCCAAACAATTGGATTGTATTTTAAATAAAAATCCATACTAATAAAATAAATTGGTTTGATATCAAATTTAAAATCAATTAATGGTTTAAATTTATTATATGCTTTCTAAAAATACTTTTTAGAATAAAAATTTGTTAAAATCTTTCAGATAAAATTCTAAAAAATAAACTAGTTTTTTATATTTGACATTTGTTCAGAAGTAGAAGTAAATGCCACTTTCTAATAAAAACAAATATATTACTTTTAAAACTTTTGAATCATAATAATCAAGAAATATTAAATTATTATATTTTGATAAAAAAATCACATATATGTTTTCGAACAACAACATAATCTACTTGGGTTCGTCCCCAGCTTCTGTGTAGGTAAAATTCTGGCACATTCTTTCAAGTGTTAAAAGCCATCTTTCTGCTCCATAGGCATTGGTTCGAAACGTAGCATCTCCCAGGACCTGGTCATTTTCTATCTTCTCATCCACTTCCACATGCTCCACCCAAGAAACCTATCAGAATTAAACTTGATCAGTATCAACAGAAAGGTTTTTTTTTTTTAACTTGCATACATGGAGCATCGGGATTGAGGAAATGACATGATCCAGGTTCAACAGTGGTAAGTAAAGACAACGTACTGTACGGGGCATCGAATGAAAACAATTTTTTTTTCAAATTTAGTAGCAGTTAATATAATTCCTCAAAATGTGACAAACATTTTGAGGAAAAGTAAAAGTGAAGGTTAATGTAGTTGTGAACTTAACCAGCACATTCCCTCGTTCATTTCTCGAATCAGGCACCCAGAAGGACGCCTCCAAACGCGACTACCAGTAGTGGTTTTGCATTTTGAGGAATTAACTGACACATCCCCTATCACCCATGCACCAGATTCTATTTGTTTACAACAACGAAGGAAGTGGAATTCTGGAGTTGGAACCAGATGAGAAAGAATCTGCATTTCTGCATTCATCTGTACAAAGAGTCCTCACTCATCACATAATTGGTAGTGTGATTGCAGCAAAATAAATCTCGTTAAGCAAGGTTTTCAGTAAAACATACCAACAGCAAAGCTCCATTTCGGTTTCTTGACAAACCACTTTCGAGTACTTGGAGTGTTTGAGCTTTTTTAACAATTGTTGGGAATAGATCAGACCATTTGCCCTAGAAAGATTAGAGTATTTATATCAATAATCTATGGGTATCTGTATTTGAAATATGTAGATAATTAAGCAGTAAGCTATTTGACAGACTGTTAAGAATGGTTAGAAGAGCTAACCGAATCCAAGAACATGTCCACGAGTTGTTCAACATTCATGTTCACCAATCGTGAATCTCTTGAGCACTCTATCTGCACATCAGGTCCTGTTAAGCAATATCTCCTGCCAAGTATACTCTCGTAGCTATCACGTTGAAAAACGAACTTCCCCGCGTTTACATCCCTCAACCAGAATGGCTCGTTCGTACTTAAAAGCTTCTTTAACTCCTCCACAGCATTATTTGCAATCTGCGACATTAGTGCACTTTTGTAATCCGTTGTTTCATTCACCAGAGAATTGAATAACATATCGCTGTTCACAATTTGAATCACCGCGTCCAATTCTTGATCAAGATCAAAGGGCTCCTTGTCCTGAAGGTCCTGTGCAGGAATACTTGTAGCATGATTATGCCCTTGATTTTCGTTCTCAACAACAGGAATATTCTGAGAAGGAGTTGGCGCAAGAGAAAGAACAAGTTGATCATCAGGATCGTGGATAGCAGTGGGTTGATTCCGAGAATGAACTCCAACCGTTTGGTTTTGCAAATTTCCTGACGAGGCCCCATGTGGGCATTCCCTGAAGATTCGGTGTTTGAAAATCAAAATATCAATACTTCAAATTCAAATACCAAATACCAAAGAAGTTTAAATGTTTCAAAATTTATATGTGGAATGAAGATGCGAACATTCATAGACACAAACCTAATTATGAAATAGACACAATTCTAAAAGATAGGGTTACGGCTCTCAAATCCTAAGAAAACAAACATTCAGTAACACACACACACATATATATATATATATATATATATATATATATATATATATAAATTGTGGCATTTAACAGTTTAATAAAAGCATTTTATAGTCTTAAGATTTTTTAATCAAGAAATAAATTTTCTTTAACATTATCACATACTTAACATATATAAGGAACTAGTGTAGCAAACATTAATAGTCACAATATCCATTTTTGTATGTACTGGGGATCAGTCATAATCATGAGGTCCAATAAACAGAAATGCTTTGATTAATCAACAAAAATTGAGAACTTCCATTAGATTTTAATTTAAGTGCACTGATAAAGTTTTGAAAGAATTATTAAGACATATTTCGAATAAATTGCAGGATCTTTCACTATTTAGCAGAGCTACACTTTTTCCATGCGATGATAATTAATATCTATGTTTAAGCATACAACCTATTGTAAACTTCAACATAGAAATTACCAATTACCAATAACATGACAACTTGAAACTAAAAAGAATGAAAGATGAAAATTAATCACGAATAAATCAATAAACAAGAGGCCACAGCAATCCATTTATGCTTAAGCAGAAGTAAACTTTTTAACCCAAAAATTATTGAAAATGAAAAACAACGATCACAGTCAAATGAGATTCAGAAATTGCTTTCAAGTACAAGAGAGTGGAAAAGAAAAACAGAATCAAAGATCAAGAACAAAAAGAAACTGATTAAAATAATACATCTTACGATAACCCCTCTCTAAAGAAGGTTTGATCTTACCAATCCGGTGTAACCAGCGTAGTAGGGTTGTGACGCTGACCATGGCTTGACCCATTCAAGTTTGATGGAGACATTCTTCCAACTTTCAAATTTCAAGAGAAAGCCAATTTTACTTTTAGTGCTGATGAGTGTGTGAGAATAAGTGAACTGTCAGAATGTTTATATAAGCCAATTCAACAAGGTCTGAAGGGATTTGAAAAATACGAATTGGTCTCCAAAACTGTCAATAACAAATCCAAAAAATGAAAAGGCATAAGCCTATTAATTTCTGGGCAAATTAAGGATTTCTTTATGGCGTGAGGATACAAGGAATTTTTCAATTGTTTTTTTTTCTAAGAAAACCTATCACCGATAAGGCTGGAAACGGCTAAATCCCTGAAAAGGTAGAACTATTCAAAATAAACAAATTGTAGAATTTGTACCATATTTGAGAAAGCTGATATGGAAAATATAATTTTGTTTTGGATAATCTGCAAATGAAATTGAATGTGTTGAATGGCTGGAAGACTGATAACGGGAAGGAAAAAGAAAAGGTTCAAATTTCACTTTTAGTGCTTCATTCCGCGGGTTTTTTCTTTTGGAATTTTTTTTGACGCTCACTTTTTCCAATACATTCAATTCACAACATCTTTTTTAATAAAATATTATATTATAATAATAAAAATAAATATAAATATAAATTATAATAAAATAATAATTTATAAAACTGTAAGTTAAATATAAGAAAAAAAGAGTAGTGTGAAGATATCAAATCCCTTTTTCGGACACTTCATTTCGCGCATCAACAGGGCTTTGGATGAGATACAGTCACTTTCTGCCCCATATTTTCAATGTTATATTTTTCTGACCCAATGGTTGAAACAAACAAATAAATTATGAACAATCAGTTAGTCTTTGATATTTTCAATTTTGTTTTGGATCGAAAATTTTAATATGGTATTATGAAAAATTTAAAATATTTTATGATAAAATATATTGTTTGCGTAAATTTGTTTAAATGAAATTGAAACTTTAAAATTGTATTATTTAAAATTAGATAATTTTAAATTTCATTTAAAAAATTTAAAATTCTTTATATTTTTAAATTAAAATATTTTTTTATTTTTTAACTGAGTATTAATTGTAATGTTATCAACTTGACTAAAATCTAAAACATTAATAACTTCTTTTGGATTAATGTTAATTAGGATTTTTTATTGATGTATTTTATTCAACTTAGTTTTTTTAGATCAATGTTGACTCTTTGTTATTTAACTCTTTGGTATCTCAAGAATCATATACTTATACCAACACTTTTATCATGTGTAACCTTCTTCTAGTTTTGAACATTAAGGGTTAATGATTTGTTTTTCTAGGCGTTCATACATTTGGAAAAATTTATGCCTTCTTTTTTTAGGTTCATGATGAAATGGTGAGAGAATATCGAAGTTGGCTATTGAAGAAGTTTTTGTATGATAATACATAATTGAGGGAATATCAAATCTATCTTGTGGTGATCTCATGAGCTCATGATGATAATATTTTAGAAATGATGGAGCCTTTTGTGATTTGAAAAATTTCTCAAATTATCAGTTTCCATATTTTTATTATTCTATGTTGCATTGTCTTGTGTGATTCCATGACTTTCATTAATTATGTGTGTGATCATACAAGTGATTAGAAAAATGTTATTCATAATTGTCATCAATTTGCATAGATTGATTAGCCGTTTGACAAGAAATACATTTATGAAATATCACATTTTGAGATATAAAAATTTCTCTGGTGTGAGTGTCTATAACAACAACATAGCTTTTGGTCCCTATTTTAAAAGTGAGAAATACATGTCTTATGGATCTAGGATCAAGTTTTTTCCTATTTGTTTCAAAGTTAGAGGCAAAAGAAGGACATCCAAAAATCCTTAAATCAAGAAGATTATGAATATGTTTGTAAAGTATTTCAAATGGATTCTTATTATATATAACAAGGGAAGGAAGTTTGTTTATTAGATAAAGAACATGAGTTAAAAATGTTATGGAGTTTGGATTGAAACATGATGCAACAAGTCAAAATTTAGAATATGTGGATGCTTTCTCTCTAAGATGAAATTTTGTCAAGGAGTTCCAATGCATGTAATATGATGAATTATACCATATTTATCATAGAATTATTTCCAACAAAACTCTTTTCTAGTATCAATTCTAATGACATTGATGTTTTGGTTAAATAGGTTACAAATGAGAGGAAGAAAACTAGATAAAAGATTCCTAGTTCTGCTTTTACAGTTTATCATATAAACTCGTGTGCGTCTTGTATACCCATCGAAAATAGTATAAGGAAGTATTTCTGACCATGTATGGAAGGAATAAAGAACTCCCATATGTCAATGTAGATCATATCAAATGCATTATCAGTTGTTGTATTGTTAAAAGGAAAGGCAAGCTATGTTATTTTGCCAAATGACAAGGGGCACATATTTTGGTTTTATCATAGTTTATATCAATGCAGTTTTTTAAAAAGAAAATTCTAGGACCTTATTTGAAGGGTGGTCAAGTTTGTAGTGATATACGTCAAGGTCATCTATTGTTTGTAAAGATTAACAAATTGTGTAGAGAAAACAACATTCTTTGTAATAGGTATAGCTATGCAATAAAGACTATCTAGCAAGTCAACTTGTCTAATCATCTTTGATGTATATATTTTTTGTATCTGTCAAACATTATGTGAGTCAGAAGCCATGTAGGACAAGCCACAATCGAATTGTGACACTTAGGTTGCATGCTCTTAAGTAGAAAGAGTTGCACCCTAGTTTTAGTTGTAAGATTCTCACTGAATTTTTCTTGTTGAAGAATAATGGAGAAAACATATAATATTTGGAATAGACTCCATGAGAAGAATCTGAGTACCATAAATTTCACCAAGACATATAGAATCTAACAGGATTACAACTACTTAACATTACAAATACATACAGAGATAACTTCATCAATTCTAATTCCTCATACAAAGTTTTTTGGATCAATGTAGAATCTAACACATTCTTTCTCCTTGTTCGATTGAATTTATTTCTTGAAGATCTTATATGTGAAAATGACCACTCTTTGAGAAATTTTCTTTCAAATCTTTCCACAAATCTTTTATGTAGACAGTATTTTTAGAAATTTGTGTTGTCTATCCAATAAATTATCATATTACATCGATTTCAAACTTTATATGAACTGTCTCCCTAAAAGTTTAAAGATCTTACAAATTATGAACTTGTATTTGTTTTTAAATAATAGAGCAGATTTCATGACTATATTCAAGAGTGGTAATTGGATGTTTCACTTAATTAGAATATGACAAGAATGATTCTAGAATTCGTCTCCGGATGGAAATATAAAAAACTTTAAAGATTTTATAAACAGGTGATCACTTAAAAATAAAATAAAAATATTAGAAAACAAAATATAACAGAAAAAAGAAAAAAAAATTATGTTAGAATAAGAGATCAAACTCAGCGAAGCAAAGCCAAATTGGCCCGCTTTGATAACATAAGGTATTAATCAAAATTACAAAAGTAGAAGCAACATGAAAGCCAAAATGGGTTGGAGAGAGGGGAGAGAGAAATATAGAATAAATGAAGGAGGGAGAATACACATATTAGTTTTTCCTTTTCATGCCTTTATGTCATGCATGTACAGAAGATATATGAGCATGCAAAATGCTTATCAAAACAAAAAGCCCATGGTAGGATGGTACATGGACCAGAAGGCCCATAAGGTTTAAATAATAAACTCAAGAGTTTTTAGAGGGGTATAGATAAAAAAAGGGTTAAGCAAATAGTGTTTAATAAGGGGTATCACTCTCTTGGAAAAAATAACTTTTGTGTGGGAAAGCCATTGGGTTCTTTCCAAACACGAGATATTAGACATAATTAAACCCATATAAAAAGTTTAATATTATTTTTAATAAAAAAATCGTAACAATAAGTATTTGTGAGTCTTTTTTTAATATATTGACTCAGTCGAAATTTTTTTAGTGGTAGTAAAAGCTTCACGTTAGTTTAAAAAGGAATACCTGGACCTTCATAAATCAAGCCTTCATGGACATTTTGGATCTTTGCATCAGAACATGCTGATGTTATAATTTGTCAGTGCTATGCCATTTTGCTTTGACTATTTTATTGAGATCGATTTTATATTATAGGAAATATATTGTGTGATATAAACAGAAATATTGCATATATTTATTTTCCATAGCATAATTCTATAGACATTTACTTTTCTTTATTGGATTACAGATCATATCTCCGAATAACAAGTCATAGTTGTTATGCTTTAAAACTAATATGAAATAGTATGTATTATATATTAGGGTTAAATATGTTTTTAGTCTTTGAATTATTTGTTAAAATTGTGTTTTGTCTCAGGGACAAACTTTAGATCTATTTCGTTCTTATACTTTATAAACAAGTGTAAATGATCCTCGATGACAAATAAAAACATCTATAAAAAGAGAAAAATGAGAAAAGATAGAAGAAAAAAGAGTAAAAAAAAAAAACTTAAGACACGAATGATCGTAAAGTAAAAAATTATAAAAGAGAAAAATTAAAAATTAAAAATAAATTTACAATTTTGACAAATAATTGAAGGACTTTTTAATCCTATATATTATTATTATTATTATCAGGAAAAAAAATAGAATTTTTCATCCCTTATTTCTTTTGCTCTATTCGTTGAGGCAGGAATAGTAAAAGTTCTCTTTTCTGAAATTAGTTATATTAATCTTATGACATTGATTTATAATTAAAACACCCTGCAAGGGAGTGTTGAATTCAGTGTAACTAACGACACTTCAGAAGAGTAACAAAAACTCAATGTTTTCTTTATTCCAAAATTAATGTACATCTCAAAAAGATATTACTAGTAATGGGAACAATTCAAAGCATCTTTAATATTGTCTACAGTTGAGGTCACAAGTGTATTAACATTACCTACAAATTCAATGTCTACCATGTTCATTCTAGATGAACTAGAAGCCAAAATTTGAAACATTAGAGTCACCAACGAACCTCCTGATTTGCCAACTTCTCTAGATTCTCCTTCAGGAACATCTGATTGGCCATTCCTAGATATGGTGAAACCAGAGGGAAGAATCGGAAACAGCGACGTGTCTTCTCCGTTCATCACGAAGTTCAATGCCTTCATATCAAAGGGAGCGTATAGCATCATACATTCCAAACCATCTACATAACTTTCTTGGAGAATCACTATATTGTTCTCTTTAGGGACGAAAGGCTGCACCACATATGAACAATTCAAATGAATTTTGATAATATGCATTCCTTTAGCTAGAATAAGTTTTCTGTCAAGTATGTTTTTTTTCTTCTTCTAATTTCAACTTATTTTAAGATAACCTTAATTATATATGTTGATACACCATCAAAACAATCTATTGAATGCTATATATTAATCCTAAACTATTTCACTCTAACATCCTTTTAACAAAAATTAAGCTAAAAAAATTAATTCATATACATAACAAGTTACAAAATCCAATCTAGATATGCTATATTATTAGAATACCACTTTGTTTGATTTGTTATCATGGATTTTGGTTTAGTCTTCTTAGGAACTTGATTTTCCTTTTCTGCTATTTATTTATTCTATGACAGGCATTTCATGTCATCTTTTATTAACAAAAGGACAATTTTTAGGCCACCACAAAATAAAGTTTGAGATGGAAAGAAGAGAGATATGATGAAGAAACGGAGAAAAGGTTTGATTGAAGTGATAGCTTATACGACGGAAAAGGAAATGAGATCGAAGAGAAAGTTTGTGTATTTAACATTTTCCTCGATTCATGTTTATTGACTCTGAAACATGTATTTTGTTAGTTTCAATAATACGTTTCACGTAATCTAATCGAAACATATACTAAATTAGTTCTGAATACGCACCCGCATGATTGAAACACAGTTTCCAGGATTACTCCCTGTTGTGATGCGTTGAATCTCGTGCCCTGCATTTCCAGAGCATAGAACATCCCACTACAACGAAAATAACGTGGAAGTATTAATGATTCTGCAATGCATACCTTAGCTCGGTCATTAGTACCAAATTAGTACATTAGTACCAAATAATAGAATACATGCTTTATAAGTTTAGGGTTTGAACCTTAGCTCGTTTCCTGTCATCTATCAGGTAGTCAAAAACATGTTGTGGAGAGAGAGGAAGCCAAAAGGAGGTAGCTGCACTGATAATCATGCCTTTAGGTTCACCTGGCTCGGTCATGTTCACTCGAACGGCAACTCTAATACCACCATTGTTCATCCTCGTTAGGTGAGGGAAGTTCGTGTTATCTTGCATGCACAAACTCCCACAGAAAGATCTAACCATACGACGAGTCAGGCGCATTATATTCCTTCTTGAGTCAGGTGATCTAATCACTGAGAAAACGAATGGCATAGACTTCAGATATGTGAACAAATAATGATACATCACAAAGAAAACATATTAAAACTGAGATGTGTAGGGTTTGGAGCAAAGAAAACGAAGTGTAACCAACCTCCTCCAGCCTCACAACTTGGTATAGTTTCAGCCGAGGCACTTTCAAACCTCTCACACATTCTTTCAAGTGCCAAAACCCACCTTTCTGCTCCATATGCATTATTGCCACAAATAAGATCTCTGAAGAGATGGTGAGTTTGGATCTTATCATCCACTTCCACGTGCTCAACCCAAGAAACCTGTCAAGATTAAACAATAGAAGTTTGTTTAACTAGCTAGATTCTGTTTGGGCATAGAAAGGAAAGGATATGGTGACGACAACACTAGCTTCTTTTGAAAAATTTTCTCTCGAGATATTTGTAGAATATTACACTAAATTCTCAGAAACAAGAATGGAAGAGACATATTAAGTGCCACTATATTAATTATTTGGTGGATCTCAATGCTTCATATAGGTCATGAATGATTATTACCCACCTTGTAATAACAACAATATATAGGTCACATTTATTCAGTTTGAGCATAAAGAAACATGTCTATATATATCAAGTTATTCTATTTTACATACAAACGTCATAGATAGTGCAATTTACTTACTAACCCTGCTCAATCCCTCAGCCATTTCTTGAATCAGCAATCCAGATGGAAGTCTCCGAGAGCTAGAAACAGTAGAGGTTTTGTGTGTGGAAGAATCAACTGACACATCCCCTATGGTCCATACACCTGCTTCAATTTGTTTACAATAACGAAGGAAGTGGAATTCCCGAGTTGGAACCAAAGGTGAAAGAATGTGCATTTCTGCATTCATCTGTACAAATAATCTTGACTTATCACCTTATCCAAAGATATTATAGCAAAATCACATAAAGCAAGGTTTTCTGGAAAACATACCAACTGCAAAGCTCCATTTCGGTTTCCTAACGAACCACTTTCGAGTACTTCAATTGTTTGGGCCTTTTTAACAATTGTTGGAAATAGATCAACCCATTTGTCCTTGAAAGATCAAAGTATAGTATTAATATTTCAAATATGTAGATAACAAATAAAATGATTGATAGAATGGAGTTCTAGAAGTGCTAACCGAATTTAAAAACATTTCCACAAGCTCTGTCCCACTTATTTTCACCACTAGTGAATCTTTGGAAGACTCTACACGAGCATGAGGTCCGTTTAAGCTATTACTCCGACGAAAAATCCTTTGGTAGCAATCACGCTGAAGAATGAACTTCTCATCCACAAGAGACCTGAACCAGAAGGGTTCATTCATACTTAAGAGTTTCATCAACTCTTCCATTGCACTATTTGCAATCTTCAGCATTCGTTCATTTTCCGTATCTTGATTTTCGGTGGTCGCCGATTGGGATACCATATCGCTGTTCAAAATTTTAAGTATCGCATCCAGATCAAGATCAAGAGATGGCGTATGATCCTGAAGAACAGACGAAATGTCTTGACCGGGAGGTGGAATATCTTGATCTGGGGTGGGAGAAACAGAAGGAGTGTTTACACATGGATTAGGTCCTTCACTTTGTTTCTCAGCAACGGGAACGTTGTTATTTTGATTATGAGTAGAAGCCAGTGTGGGAATAGTTTGATCAAGAGCAGTGACCAAAGCTGGAATATTGTATTCGAGACAAGAAATCAAAAGAGAATCATCTTGACTGAGAAAGGGATCAACTGTGGCAGGAGAAGTAGCAGTAAGAGTCGAAACATGTTGATCAAGTGCAGGAGCAGGAATTTCTTGATTATGGGCATGAGTAAGAATAGGAATATCCTGAGAGAGGGTTGGTGTAGCAGTGGGAATATCTTGATGAACTGCTGGAATATTATGGTGAGCAGGAGAAGGAATATATAGATCAGGATTTGGAATGAGTTGATTTCGTGAAGTTCCAACCGTTTGATTTAGCAAACTTGCTCGTAAGGTATCAAGTGAAGATGAAGAAGAAGAAGGAATGGCAGGAAGTAGTGCTGGATTAATCCCATTGTTTGCCATAAAGGAGACTACTCTTTCACACTTGAAAAAATCATAATACTGTGTGAGATTCACATCACAAGAGAATCAATTAATTAAATATACAAATTACTAACCTCTTTGATTAATAGAATATTTTCTACCTTCAAGATTTGCAAATAAAGTTCTCGCTCTTCTGGTCCCATGACTCGACCCCCACATGGTGCGCAAGCTACAGTCTTCAAAGTTTCACTCATTATACGGTTTTCTGATTGTATTCTTTCATTCTCAAGACGAAGAGCATTGATATCTAATCGCTCACTTTTAGTCTAAAAATTGCACGAAATCAATGTACAAAATGGTGAACATGTTATTATTAACTAGCTAAGCATGTAAGATAGTTGTCCTGAAAAATGAAGTATCATGAAAAACAATAGACTAACCCTACTAACCCTTAATTGTGTCTTCTTGTTCTGAAACCAAAATTTCACTTGTTTAGCATCAAGCCCGAGCTCCTCTCCTATTTGACGGCGTCGTGTTTCGTCCGGATGTGAGCATTCTTTGAAGATTCTAAGTTTCAAAAAGGAAAAAATCAATTAGGTTGTCAGCAGTACTGAGAGTGTTAATTATGGAATACCAGAAAGTATTGCATTTATCAAGGTTTTGGAGCGAAGATACGAACTATAGATGAAGGAAATCCATAATGAACGAGACAAGAAAGCACGTAAGTGTTTACTTTGCATATATACATAAATCAATAAACACATGAAAGATAACTAAATTGTATGCCATGTTATATCTGTAAATCTAAAATATAAGACATAGTACAATGAAATTTCTTAGGGGTCACGAACCAGAGAAATACTGAACTGGTTAAGTTTAAACTTCTGGGGAATCACCTAACCATTCAGCATGTTCAGGTTCAGCTCGAGCACCAGCTGTAGCTTCTGGATTGTATTTTATGTCTCTACGTATGCATAGATATGTTGGGATAAAACCTCTATGCAGTTTTCTTTATATATTTTTTGAGTACTGTTTTTCAATATATATGTATATTTGTCAGCTAAAGAAAGTTTATTTAAGTATAAGAACCCTTGTACATGAAAAATAAACAGTAACCAACCAACATGTTCCCAATCCCTCTGTATCTACCTTCCTACCTGCAGGGTGAAAAACAGTACCCATCTTAGTCCCAAAAACAACAAACCATAAATTACAATATATGCCATGCACACAGATGAAACCTTCAATGAAGTTTTACCTCCATATGCTAACATTTAATATAAATATATAGATTATTGAAGTACAATTTAACTTTTGATCAGAGAACAATAATAAAAATACTTATAATATCTAAATTTGGTACTGTAAAAATTGCATTTTAGAATTTTTAAGATTTTCTCTCGTAAAATTTGCAAACTAATGAATTGATGTAAATTTAGTGACATCTAATAAGATTTTTATTCAAAACATTACAATTTTGTTGTTGTTAATAGTTCCATAACATGTAAGGAACTAGATTGACTTGCATATTCTTAATATAAGTTAGGCAGACTTACAAAGGTTTAAAAAGCACTTACTTAATAACTACGTTTTAATAATATAATAACATATATGTAAATATTTTAAAATAAAAGTAGAAAAATATAATTAAAATATTACTATAATTAGTTATCAAGTAATCCTTTTTATAAATTGATGTTAAGATGTGAAAGTCCTATTACAAACCGTGCCTATATTAGTCTGATAAAAGAATTTAAAAATAAAAAAGACTTGTGATATGAATCCATCAGACTGCTTCAATATATACATATTATGTACGATTTATTGAGGATTATAAATTATGAGTTAAATTATTAAATAAGATGTAGAAACCATAATTCTTTGGTAATTATTTTCAATCAATTTCACCTATGGTAGAAACCATATATTATAAAATATTTTTGAAGTTTGACTTCAACTTTTTTCGAGTTATTAACATATTTACTTTCTCTGATCATTTTGCAAAAATCAAATTTAAAGCTTGGCTTCAACTTTATAGTCCATCTAAAATGTATCTAACATAAAAAAATACCCTTCAAACGTAATTCTTTTTTATTTTAATATATCATATATATAATGGATTGACATTTTAAGCTCATTGGGAATTTAGCACTGTTTGGTAGGTTGAAAATGGAGGAGACTAAGAAGGAAGCTATAATATTGATTATTTGATAGAATAACATTTAGAAAAATAAAAAAAAAATATTGGGTCCCACATATTCACTAAAAGCAATCAATAATAGTTAATAATAATATTTGTCAATGAATAAATTATAATAAAAAAAGTTAGTTTTCATCTAATTTTCTTTATCAACCGACCTCTATTTTTAGCATATTCTTTATTTATTTCTCTTATTTTCTTTATCATCTACTTCATATATCCTTTTGTCTTCTTCTTCTCTACTACGTAATAAAACCTTGCTTTGGGAATCTTAGTTTTTCTCTTCACATGTATAACCAAGAAAACAATATAATAATAATAATAATAATAATAATGTATTAATCTTAAAAATAAATAATAGCAACAATAATAAAAAATAATTTATAATAAAATTAAATATTAACTAAAGTAAATTTTTATTTCTATTTTAAAAATTCTCAATAATTTCAAACCTTAATTTTCATCTATTTCTTCACTATTCGTAATCATCATATAAATTAATGGTGAGCGGATTAAAAGAAGTAAAACCAGTAAAGATATTTAGAAAAGAAAATAGAACCATCTCTCATTAACATTAGTGATAATTTTAGAAAAACATAAATTTTAGACAGATTTAATATTATTACATATATTAATATTTTTCTTAATAATAAACTAGTTAATTCAGTACTAAAACAAATAAAATATATTTTAAAAGTATTTAACCAAATAATCTTATTTTTCTATTTGATTAATTAGGTTTTTAATCCCTACAAAATAGAGAGAATGAGTTGTATTATTATTTTATGCTAGTACTCATTATCTTTTCGACAAAAATAACATGAAAAATGTTTAATAAAAAAATTCTTGAAAATCGCATATATAAGAAAACATAAAATTGCTATAATTTGTCATAAAAATTAAAATTGAATTATGAAATGGCTTGTTTTGATTCTGTGAAAAGTATAAATTATCAGTGTCAGCATAGATTTCCTAGGAATTCTCCAAAGCTTACACACCTTTCCTATCCTTGAACCCTAAAACAGGACTTAATTGAAATCAATACACACTAAAGTAAACAAAAAAGAAATTGTGAAGAACAGAGAATCGATGATCTTACTCTTCGAGTCTAGCTATTGTTTCAGGATCATGACGATGACGGCAATGGAAAATACTTTGTTGACCACGATCTGACTCACTCAATTTTGAACTACTCATTCTTTCAACCCTAGTAAATGCACCTGCACACACTAAACCCCCCCCTTTTTTTAACTCTTGTGAGAACAAGTGAACTCTTGGGATGTTTTTATATGCCACTTCACAAGGGCTTAAATGAAGTTCACACATGTGGATTTGTCCCCACACTGGTCAATTTCAGGAAAGTTACAAAACCCTAAAGGATGAACACTTTCTTTTCTGCAAAACTGGTAAATGATTTAAAAGGTAGATTTATGGAATGAAAGCCAAAATGCTCTGGAACAATATCCAATATGGAAAAGATAATTTGGGAAATTGCTAGCAAGGAAGGTTTTGAGATCCTTCAGTTTTTTTCAAAGATTACCTAAAGCAAAGCACTGAAGAAGAGTGTTTCTGAAGAGTGAATTAATGCAGAAAAGTGAGTGATGGATGGAAAGGATGAAGATCAAAAGTAGGAAAAAAAGCTATAAATAAAATAAAATGGAGATACAAGTACACTTTATTTTATATACATCTATTTGATATTTATTTTTTCTCTTTGTCTTTCTTTTATATCATATCATATATTTTATAAATTTACAATTTTTTTTCTTTTTTAAATATAGTTAAAATGTAAATTGAAATTTTGAATGTACATAAATTATTTTCTAAATAAAATTTATAGACATGTCAACTATTTTTCTCAATTTTCTACTTATGTATCTTATAAAATATATTTTAAATTTAAATCAATCTTATCAAACTGAATTATAAAATAAAATTTATATAATATAATTTAGAAATATTTTCAAATATCTAAACAACAGAAAGAAAAATATTAAAAAAATTAAATATTTAGAATTTAACTTTATTTTAAATCCTAAGTCAACTAGTTTTTACACTATAATATAGTTTTAGCCCCACAATTTTAATTTATCAAAAAAAGTCAATATAAAATTGAAAACATCCAGCTAATCTAAGCATATTCTACAAAAGAAAAATGTAACTATAGATTTGTGTGATGAACGTTTAGTCAAAATTAATTTAAAAAATTAGTAAAAAAATTTAAACTGATCTGAGATACTCAAGTCAGTTTTTTGACTTCTTATGTAACCGGAAATCACAGTCTGACCGACAGGTCAAACGAAAAAAAAATCATAATTGTGGTAAAAGTTTTGGGATTTTTTAAGATAGTTTTTACATTTCATAATTTTTTTAACATATAGTTACATCCTGTGTATATATAAAAGTTAAAAATATATTATGTTATCAAACTATAATTTTTTACTAATGAGAATTTGATTTAGTAGGTGAGTTTTCCATGAGACAGATCAGGGTTCAATTTTTCATTAAGAAAAGATGCATACATTTTCTATCATGTAAACAGTTTATTCAACATATATAATTACATTCGAAAAATGGTAAATGCATGACAAAATAACAATTATTTTGTAAAATTATGTTTAATCAGTGTTAATTACCTACTATTAATACAAATAATGTGTAAATCATGTAAAAAAATTTACAGTAAAATTATATAAATACTTTTACGTTTAAGATGTCCCACTTACAAAAGCTATTCACAAGAAAATATTTTTAGAAATCATACATCAATACATACAATTAAGGAAAATTAATAACATAATACTAAATTTATTAGTTGAAATAATAAATAAATTTATTAATGTTATTAAATAATGTACTATTCATTAAATTTATTGCATTTTCAAGTTGTTTGTATCTGTGGTTTTTCGCATACAGAGAACTCTTTTTCAAAAGGTAAGTATTGAATAAATACGATATTTATTACAATGCGTTAATACATATGAATGACTAAAATTAATTACGAAATACTATTAAATATTATATTTATTAAAGTAAAATAAAATTAATTAGTTTAAATTATATTCGTAAAGTTCATATTAAATTAATGCCATAGATTTATTATATTTCTTTCAAATGTTCTTAATTTACAAATCCATTAAAAAAATTTTATCACTATTAAAGATAATTATTGCAATATTTGATGTTTGTAAAAACATACTAATTTTTTTACCTTTTCTATTATAGTAAACTACAGTTATCTTCAGTGTTATGAAATTATAGAGATTAACTTTGAAGTTACATATTATGGGATTTGGATAGAATTTATTTTAATTTCTGTTTATAAAACTTTCACAAATCGTAGTAGATATAAGTGGGGTAACTTGATGCTGTTATAGAATTTTTTTCATTATTTTTTTATAAAGGGTAGTAAAATAATAATATATAATTTATACTTTTCATTTAAATAAGGTTATATTTAGTTTTCCAAAACTGAAAAGCATGACTTCCAATATTTAATATAAATTACAAGTAATATTAATATGTTAATTTTGATTTACCATCAAATAAAAAAGTCATTTTAAATTATCTAAAACATGATGTCTCTTTAGGTTATCTACTAAACTCCTCATGAGTTTAACATTAAGTATATAACTTAAACTATTATATAATAATAAAAAATTTTGATGTAAGGTTCACACTCTCTAAAGTGGATATAAAATATAAACTCTCATAACTCTTAGAGAATTACTTCACATGCAATTGAAGGATTAACAATCTGAATCTTTCTCTAACTTAGTCATTTAGAAGATAAATTATTGTTCTTACCCTTAGGCTTCTAGCACTTTAGCATTGCATGTGTAATGTTGATGATGTTTATCAATATTTGTCTTCTTCTTATCTTCTTTTGTTCTTATATAGTGGTGTTTTTTCTTTTATAGGTATCCAAAAGGATCGTTGAAGGATGCATACTTTAAAAAATTTTGCATGTCAAAGTCTTTATTAAAGGATTGTGACCTTTTTTTGACATTCTCTAACCTATTGTATTTTTAGGGGATTAAAACACACTCCTTTATATCGCAAATGATCCAATGACATATTTTTATGTGTTGTTATTTTTGAATAATTAAAGACGTTTTAGATTTTGAAATATTTAAATATGTTATATAATGAATGTGTATGAAAATGATGTGATAATGTGTATTATATAATACTATTATTTGTGTGTTGTTACTTTTGAATTTTTAACTTACTCTGCATTTGTTGATTATTTATTTGGCCTGCAATGATCGTGTTATGCTATGCATGAACATATATCTCAACAAATGAAAGAAATTAAATTAAAAGATGTTGTAATAATTATATGTATATATTTATATATGCTTTTATATCTTACAATATAATTTTGTACTAGTAAAAGTTTCCGTTCTCTTTTCACACTAATCAACATCAATATTAAAATTGTAATCTTTATTCAATTTAATCTCTCGAATCCAAATATATCCCACCTTTTTTTACACAGGATAGTCAAAGCCTCCCAGATCAGTCTCACGGCCATGTTTATTGCCAACTCAAAGAGAGTATAACACAGTGGTTACTGACCATGAACTAGTGTAGCAGAAGATGATGCCCTAACTAATCTGCAATATCACGCAGGGATTGATTGGATAATTAAGTAGCAAGTTGCTGCATAACTTTGTGGCTTATTGGCCGTGCTTTACACATAGCTTCCAATGGAATTAGCTTTGGCATTGCCACCCCTTTATTCTCCCTCATATCGATCTGTTCATCACTTGGTCGTTTCCATTCAAAGCACTGAATCAATAATCCCAAAGTTAAGCCCATTGAACGATGCGCTAAACCTATTCCAGGACAAGCCCTTCTTCCCAATCCGAATGGAATTAACTTGCTGGCTTCCCCTTCTTGTTCAAATCTCTCGGGCTTAAAACACGTAGCATCACTCCAAGTTTGAGGGTCTCTTTGAATGGCCCATGCATTAATCAGCACTATGGTATCACGTGGAACAGTGAAGCCCCCAATAGTGCAGTGGTCTGAAGAATAATGAGGCAATAGCATTGGAGCTGGGGAAAACAATCGAAGTGTCTCGTAGATGATGTTTTGAAGATAAGGAAGATTAGGAATGTCTGACTCCTCTAACAACCGATCTTCTCCTACGCACTTCTCTATTTCATCCTTTGCTTTCTTCAATATCTGTGGGTGATTCAACAAAGATGCTACTGCCCACTCCATAGTCACTGCTGTTGTGTCTGTTCCCGCCAGGAGCATACCCTACAATTCAATTCATTCAAACAACAATTCGTTCCTTCATGTTAATTTTATGTATTTTTAAATAATATTTACATATAATAATTTAAAATAAATCTTACACTGATAAATTTCATATAATAATTATCTTCTATTCAATAAAATTTAATAATAACTGTTTTTTAGTCATTATATATTTATTATAGAAGTTATAATCTGGGTTACCTTCAAAAAAATTATTGTGTAAAATCAATTAAAAATGTACACAACAATATTAATGAATATTTATTGGATGAAAGAATCTTATTTTTAACACAGTTTAGTAATATATCATTTTCATAAAACAGTTAAAAGATTAATATTGTAATATTATATATTTTATAAATTAACATTATTTTTTAACATTAACTTCTGTAAATTCATCATTTTTTACCTCTTTTATACAAATGAAAAAAGAGAGTCAAAGAACACATTAGAGCGTATCCCATGTCAGCTAATATTAATATTTAAAAAATAAAAGTCTTAATTTAAAAGATTAAACGAAATTATGAATCTTAAAATTTTAGACGACTAAAATTAACTAGGGAGGGAAAGAATAGGAGAGTCAAAATTATTTTCTCATTAAAAAAATTCGTATGGAGATACAAGATCAATTAAAATAACAATAATAAAATATTTTATACACTAAAATAAAATAGAACAAACTTGGTAATAATATTGGATTGATACACGGATCATGTGCATCTCTATTTAACAATCTACTTCTTTCACAAAACACGATTAAAATGTCTAAAAAGAATTAAAACACGATTAAAATATCTAAAAAAATTTAAATAAAGTGTTATCATGATCACATTTCAAAAATCAATACAAATTCTTTTTAGAACTTTAAAAGAAAATTAAAAATTCTATATAATGTTGATAGGTGGTGGATAGGAGGTATGTAAATTTTTTTTTCAATATTTTAAAGAAACTGATAGATGTAAGTTTATATATGGACATCACTTATTAACACCTTACTTCACCACATGTAAACAGAATTTAAAGATAAAAAAATTGGAAAACAAAACAAAGATGTTAGAGGATATGATTCAAAAATACTTATATCATTTTCCATATTTTAAAAAGTAATAATGTTTTGACACCGTAAAAGAAAACGTTTACTTCTTAAAATATTATTATTTTAATTATATTTTTTAATTTAAATATAAAATATTAATATATATTATTGTATTATATAAAAGAGTTGTTAAATAAATATTATTTTGTTTTATATTATTTTATATACTATCAAAATATCATTTTTGTATTTTAAAACTGAGTACTTGTCTTTTGTAACTTAACCTATCCACCACATTGCGCATGGCATCCACCGAAGTTTTTCTTTTCTTTTCTTTTTAATTTTTTTAAGTCACTGATTTGACTTGTTACCTGATGACTTAATAATGACCCAACGACATGATTTGTGATTAAAAAATTGTATAAATATATAACTAATCTCCATCCAACACTTAAATTTATTTTTTATTTTTTTATTAATTTGTACGTGTAAAATGTAGGTGTGGTGTGGACTGTGATATCATTGAATGAGTAGGGAAAGTAGTTTTGTTCTCACTAAGAATTGAAGTATGAGTAAGTTTAGGTGTTGAATTATAGTGGTTTTTACCTGAATAAGGCCTTTGATAATATGATCGGAGTAGTACTCTGGCTGCGATTCTTGCATAGTCAAGAGATGTTCTATCATGGTATTGGCTTTGTGCTTTCCACTGCGATGCTCTTCAAGGAGTCCTTGCAAGAATGCATCAGCCCTGGTGCTGATCGACTTCAGCCTTTTCTCCAAACCATCAAAATCAAACCACCGAAGCAAAGGCAAGAAGTCTCCCTTGTTGTTTGCACCCAGTAACGACATAACCTCCGTGATTATGTCTCTGAACTGCTTCGCTTCCTCCGCGTCCGTCACGTCACTGTCGTCACCGTAGTACCTTTTCCCAGATATCATTCTCATCATGTTGTTGAATGTCATCTCCGTCAGCCTGCACAAAACTACATCTTCTTCATTTCCACTCGATTCAATCTCTCTTAGGTTCAACTTTTGGAGTATCAGATACGTCAAAAATAAAAATTTTGCTACTTTCTTTATGATCCTTACCTGGGTCTGATCTGCACGTGGGTGAAGCCCTTGCACGTTTCTCGAACAAGCTTTTGTATGACCCTCATGGTTTCTTCCCTTCGGATTTCAAAGAAGGAGTTGAGACGCTGCGTAGAGAGGACATCGATGGTGATGATGCGGCGCAGGTTGCGCCAGTGGTCACCGTAGGGGGAGGACCCCATGCTGGTGTAGTTGTAGAAGAGATACTTGCCGGTGAGGAACCGTGGGCGGTTGGCGAGAACGGTGTCGTGTTTGGTGAAGCATTCTTGAACCAAGGTTGGGGAGGTGATGACCACCACAAAGCGTGAACCGAACCAGAGAGAGAAGATGGGGCCATACTTTTGCGATAGGCTGAAGAGGGAGCGGTGGAGTGGTGGCTTGATAAGGTGGAGGTTGCCGATTATGGGAAGAGTTGGTGGACGTGGTGGAAGGTTTTTGAGCCTTCTTCTTTGTAGAAGATACTTGAACGTCAAAATGGAAGCAAGAAAAAGGAGTGAGTAATAGACCAAAGGGGCCATGGGGCTATTCCTAGTTACTTCTACCTATTGCTAGGGCTAAGAGGTTGGATACGGATTTATAGCTTAATTAAACTTATAATTGAATTTAACTCTTCTATAAACTCTTCTATAAATTCATAATAATTTATTAGTGAGAAAAGAATGTAGATGACTTTTTTTAGGAATTTAAGTGTGTGGTTGAGAGTTTTAAATTAAGTATAGATGTATAATTAAGATCAATAATATATAAGAAAAAAGTTTATAAATATTTATTTTTGGGTTGCATATGTTGTAATGTCTTTATGTGAATTGATTCATGATTAATTAAATTCATTAAATCTTCTTAGTTATGAAGTGACTTTTTTTAGGAAGTCCATCCGAGAAACTCAATAATTGATGTCCTTTATGGATTAGGAACTCGTGGGTAGAATATAGATTTTGAGAAGGAGTTTGAAATGTGTGGTAAGGACTTACACTAGAAAAATTGTGAGGAATTAAAGTATTAAGTTGAAAGTCTCATATTGAGTGAAGATGGACAAGATAAATAATATATAAAAAGAAAGACTCACACACACATTACTTTAAAGTTTTGGATTTGAGGTGATATCATCTCTTAATGGGTGAACTCATAACTGAAATAGGTAGATGAACATGTCTCTGTATTGTTTGAATTGTCCTGATTTTGATGGAAAATCTCCACATTAACTACATGAGTATGAATATAAATATAAGTAGTCTTTAATTTTTTAAATTGAGTATGGAGACAAGTATAAATGTGTACATATTTGTCTCATGTATGTCTTAGTACTGATCTCCATTTTTATGTGTATCCGTTTTAAATTACTAAAATATTTTTAGTTTATTGAGTAACCTAAAAAACTTATATTAACTTTTCTTGGATTGTTAATTTTGTAAATTATTTCTAGGACACATGTTTAATCATTTACTTTTACTTTTTTTATATAATTGGTTAACTTTTATAAAATGTCAGTTGATATACTGATTTAGAATATTAAAGAATAAAAACAGAGACAAGTACATATATATATGTTATCCAATAAGAATGAAGATGAGACAACCATTTCATATTGTTGGATATATAAACGTGAAAAAGATTATTATTCTTATTCATTAGTTCTTCGAATTTTTCTAAACTGGTACCAAGTGTTTCTCGTATGTTTATTTAAAGAATTTAATATTTTTTTTTTAAAATTTAATAGACTCCTTATCAACTTCTAAGCAGCATATTTATTTTATTTTTTAATTTTTAATTATTTTAAATTGTCCAATAAAAAATGAATTGTATAATATAATAGATATGATATAAAGGTATATAGAACTTAATGGAATGTATATCATCACTTTTTTTTTTCTTACAAATTGTTTTTTCAAAATAAGTTTGGAATATAACTACTCACTAAAAGACACCATGTTTCCATAACAAGTCTAATAATATTTGCACATTTGTGATGAGAATATTATTTTTAATTAATTGTATTAACAATAGATTTGGTTGATAAATGATGCCGTCTTTAAAATAGATATCTTGTCTCAACCAGACTAAATCTTCTTTTTATATATATATAATTATGAAAGATTTAACAATTATATTACTCTTAAAAGGAAGTTATGAAGTAATGATTTGAGTATGTATAAGGGTGTAAAGGGAAGGGGTATTTACCGATAAGCATGTATAGGACAGAAGATGGTTTCCACAGTTGATTCCATTGCCGTGCGTCGACAAATTATGAACAGAAAGGCAAATGGTAGCTAGCTGCACCTTTCATATATTCTATGTTTGTTTTCATCGGAAAGGGAAAGGGAAAAGGGTTGACCAGGACAATTACTCTCTCACGCTTTTTAGTATAACTTAAAATTTAAATGTCTATTAAATTTATCACGGATTTCTATACTTTTATTTTAAATTATTAAGATGTCGTTCTCATTATAGCTTATATTTGTGCTTAAATAAGATGATTTTCTGATTTCAGATCTTGGCTATGAAAAGAAAGTAATGGATATTTTAACACTCAAACAAGTATTACTTTTCTTTTTAACAAGAGATTCGTTTCTTTTTATCTCTCCCTACAATAATTACCTTTACCAGTTATACTTTAAGTTTTCAAATATTAAAACAATTAAATTATTTTTTATGAATATTAAATAGTTTTTTATTTTTTTATCTATTTTTGTTAATTAATAAATTATATTTAATTCTTTAAAAATATAATAATAAAAATTTAAAAATTTATATAAATTGTAAAAATTAATATTTTTATTAGTCTCTCTGCTAAAATCTTAAACAATTCTTAGTAAAGAAGCAGAGGGAGATAAAATATTTTAAATATTAATATGGTAATTAAAACCAATAAGTTTTTTTTTTATAAAAAAGGAGTAAATTATTGAATAGCAAATTTTTTGAAATATCAAGATATTATTACTAAAATTATAGAGTTCAAGAAATTGACTTTAAAATTTCTTCTTAAGAAATGCATAAAATTAATTAAAAATAAGAAAAAAAAAAGGGTTTTTGGTTTAAGAAATTCATCACATATGGCTTAATTTAAATATTAATATATAATTATTATATTAATTAAGTTAAAAACTATTTTATAAATTAAAAATAATTATTTTTAAAGTAAAATTTATTATTAATAAAACTTTATAATATAAATTGGATTATATTTTTAGTGGCTAATAGTTATAGAAGTATTATTTATTTACTTTTAAACAATAGAAACAAAACTTTAATCTAAGTTTATTTATTTAAAAATAAAAGTGATTTATATACTACGTTATAAATTAGTTGAGAATATATAATCGGTTTAAATAGAAACATCATTCCAATCAACTTAATTAACTCTAAAATAATACTAAAGTAAATATAATTATAATTGAGAATTTTTAAGATTAATATAAATTAGGTGGACGCTGAATATGATGTAGTAGAATTTTTAGGAACTCTAAACCAATACAACAAAAAGTAATGAATAATAAATCAAATTTTATCTAAACTTTAAATTAGTTTCTAATATTAATTATAAGATTAGTTACTAAATTAGATTATAAATTACTTTTTAATTAAATTAATGAAAAATTTTATTATTTTATAAATTAATAATATAATTAATAAAAATAATTTTTTTAGTGCAATAAATTGTTTTAGCAAATTTTAATTTGCAATAATGTCTCTCTCACATATTTCTTCCCTTTCTCAAAGTCTCTAAACCCTACTCACTCATCCCCTTTCTCCGAATCTCAAAAGCTCTAATATCTCATCCCTTTTTTCATATAACCTCTCAATTTATTTTTCTTCTTTGAACTTATATTGCTATTCCAAATCCTCTTAAGAAGTTTTTGAAACCCATTGTTTTTGCATTAAGAAGCCCTAATACCTCCCAGTATCATCCTTTCAAATCGTGTTCAAGTGTGAAGCCTGAATCTTCAGTTGGAAGCATTATGAGAAAATTGACCAAACACATCAGATGGTAATGCTTCTGGCATGGACCTAAAGGTGAGTTTTATTTTTATTTCGCACATTATACAAATGCAGTTCCTTTTTATGCGTTTTTTTTTTCTATTTGTGATCTTTATTTCGTTTAAATTTTTACTGTTTTTGTTATATTCATTTCTTTTCAATAATGTCTATGGTTACACCTGTGTTGAAAGTGAGCTCCATAAGTTTGTAAATTTGTTTGTTCTCCCTATATTTATATGAGTATGTGAGATTATAATGTGTTTGATTTTTTAATAGAGTAAGAGTACTTGGTAGATTTAGATTAAAATTAGAAATTTGGAGTTTAGGGTTTAATAAACGAGATTGCATTGATAACCATCATCATTTTAAATTATCTTTTAAGTTAGTATAACAAATTTGATGTGTGCTAAAAAACTGGTTCGATTAGATTTTGAATTTGCTCATCAAACTAGTTGACGTTATTTTCGCAAGTGAAGTTGAATTTTAGAAGAAAAAAATTTGTTGGAAATTTGTGGTCTCTTGTTTGGAGACTTAATCATGTAGTGTCAATAAAACTCCTTAAAAAAGTCATTTTCTAAGTCAAACCCAAACCAGTAATGTAAAGTAGTAGCTACTTAGTTACATTCGTTCGTTGCTTACATGACATGTAGCAATTGGTTAATATATGGCTTGACCAAGTAGTGTTACACTCATCCTTATTTTTTTTAGTTAAACTGACTTATTTGTATTGATTTCTTTATGATTTTTTTTTTGTAGTTTAATATATGGCTCACCATATTATATATATTTAAATTATAAAACTCATAAAACAAAAGGATAAAAAATTATAAAACTTAGAAATATTTAAGACATTTCTATTTATTCCTAAATATTGTAATTACATGAATATTTAAGACATTTATATTTATTCCTAAATATTGTAATTACATGACAATTTTATTCAAGAATATGTAATTTTTTTTATATGTTTGGTGGAACTACAATTATGTGTATACAAACTACATGAACTTTTTTTTCAAGTGAATTGCCTCTTAAACAAACAATTCACATTTTCAAGAAAATATAGACTTTTAACATTAGTTGTTACTTTAAGAATGATGAAAAGGTTGACAAATTGCTTTCAATATTGGTTGTGGTGTCATTTGATGTTTAAAGTTATAGCTTCCAATGCCTATTAATGTCATGACTAATGTTAAAAGTTATTGATTCTTAAACCAATGTTTAAAACTATTAACATCTATTTTTGAATAAGTGTCGGAGCTTAATAGGAGCCGATAGGGGCCACAGCCCTCCAAACATTTTTATTATATATACAAATTTATTATATGGACTCACACAATTTAATAAAATAATTTTTTACAATTAATAGATTCTTTTAAGAGGTATATTTTTTAGAGTTTCTGTACAAATTTATAGATAACAGTTATTTACATTTACTTTTTTGCTTTAAATATAGACTTAGTATTCTTCTTTTTCTCTTTATGTTAAAGATATAATGAGTTTTTTTCTCTTTTATGGTTTCTCCTCTATGTCATTTATCTTCTATTCTACTCCTAAAAAACTTCTTCCATTCCATTCCAGGTACCTACTATAACTTTTTTTATTTAATATTATTTATTTTCTATGTTTTTATGTAACTATTGTAAGTAGATTACATTAGATTGTAGATTATATTTTTTGGAGGTCTGTTACTCTGTAGATTAGATTGTAAATTATCATTTATTATAATTTTATATATTTTGAAATTAAATAATTATTTTTTAATAGGTATAATACTCATGGTTAAGAACAAGACGATTGATGTTTTTTTTCAAGAGAAAGATTATTGATAAAAATGAAAATGATATTTCTTCAATTTCAAATGAGCAAATAGTTACATTGAGTTTTAATTTTTATTTTTAGAAGTGGAAAGATTTTAATTTTTTAATTATTTTTATTAAGCTTAAAAAATTTAAAAATTATTTATGGTTTAAAAAAGTAAAAGCAATCTTCTGACTTACATGCTAAAATTACCTCTAAAAAAACTGTTCAACTCTTAAATTAGTAGGAACAATAATACTAAACATTAAAAAATATTAAAAACCATTAAAAAATTAAAAACTGTTCAACTTCTTAATTAGTGAGATCAGTACTCAATCTTAAATAATTCAAAATTATTGAAAGAGTTAAAAAGTATCTTAGATAAGTGGAACATAGAACAATGCTCAATATTAAAGAAATTAAAACCAATAAAAGAAATTAAAACTCATTTACTGCTTGCATTTATTAAAACATTAAATTTTTTTATTCGACATTTTTTTTAATTTTCTTCTAGGATTTTACCAATTACTTCCTCTGTTTCAAATTATAAGGCGTACTTGACAAATTTTCACATACCAATAAAAGCATTTAATTTGTTCAGTTTTTTATAAATCTTCCATCTTTACCCTTATTAATTACTAAAATGAATTAATTTTTTAATAAAACAGTACATTAATTGAGATTGATTGAGATTGAAATTTCAAAAGTTTTGAATTTATCTCAGAATTATTTTTAAATAATTTAAAATCATAACTACTAATTTTTTTAATTAAATTTTTTAATTCACACCAATCTACAAATGATTATACTAAAATTTCAATCAAAATCTTTAGTTTCCACCAAATTGTAAATGACTATGCTCAAAATTTATTTTAAAATTTCACTCAAAATAAAAAGAATTTGATTACTTACCTTGAAAGATAAGAATTTCACTCAAATTTGATTACTCAAAATAAAAATTTCACTCAGAATAAATTTAGATATGATATTTGATTACTTACCTTAAAAGATAAACAGTCTATTAAATGAATAAACAGAGATAAACAAAAATGAACGTGAAAAGTTAAAAATTAAATTAGTGCTAGTAAAGATGAAGATGATATTAGTAAATGATAATAAAATATGAAGAGTCAGACTAATAAAATATAATTAATTCTTAGTTCCTGATTTTAATTTCTCTTTCTACTATTTAATATTAACACAGATAATCATGTAATTAATAGGGGTATATAAGGAAAAAAAAGAAAAAAAAATTATTGAAATTCTAAAACGCCTTATATTTTGAAACAACTTTTCTCTCTAAAGTACGCCTTATAATTTGAAACGGAGGGAGTACATTGTATTACGATTATAAGTATACTCGAATTGAAATAAAAATCGTATAATCCTATGATTTTACGAGTAAAATCTCGATTTTGACTACATTGTGAACAAGTATATTGAATTGATGTTTGTAAGTAAATTAAATGTTATATTTAATATTAATTTTGTTTATTAAGTTAATTTTTTTATATATTATATTATTTTATTTATAATTTTTTTATATTATTTAATTATTATTAAAATATTAAATTTATTTAATATATAGTGGCTCCCCCTACAAATTTAGTCAAGATCCGCCACTGGTCGTTCTAGTAAAGAAATTTTGTTTCTTTTTATTTATTATTTGTAAAGTTTGATGTTTAATTATTTTTTATCAATTATATTCTGAAATTTAAAAATATTAAGAATAATTAAATTACTCTTTTTGTGGACTTTAAATGTCCTGTTATTTGTATAAATCAATTATTTTTCACTTTTTCATCTACTTTCTGATTAATCAATAAATTGTATTTAATTCTTTTAAGAGTATTATTAAAAAAATTAAAAATTTATTACAAATTGTAAAAGATAATGCTTTTATTAGTGTGTGTACCAAAATATTAAAGACTCTTATATATATTTAACTGTATATTTAATAACTCATCAATTTAAAGATATATTTTAAATGACTCAAATGGTTAGACTTTTAATGAAAAAATAAGGTTTAGTTACACAAACTAATAAAAGTAGTAACTTTTATACTTTGCAATAAATTTTTAATTTTTTTACAATAATACCATTGAAAGAGTATTCTCTCTATGTCTATCATAATTTGTTTTCTATTTCAGAAATGAAAGAATATTCAATATATTATTTTTCCAATTAAAAAAATTACTTTTTAATTTTCTATAATATAGTATACAAAATATTTTTTTCTCATTTCCATCAAAATAAGTTTCCCTCTATAATTTTTAACCTTAAAATTTTTACCACAAAAAATTTTGATTTAAAAAATTTGAACAAGATTTTTGTTCTCACAAAAGAATTTGATTTCACTCTTAATTTTACTATATATACATTAAATCTAAACTTTTAAAAAATTATCATTCCACAAATATAAGTACTGAAGATAGATTCTTATTGTGTGATATAGATTTAAATGTTCAAATGACAAATTTAAAAATTGATAATGAAGATGCTCAAATTATTTCAGCAAGAAAATTATCAATATTAGTGTAAATAATCATTTTACTTTTGATTTTTCAATTTTCTTTGTAATTTCACTAGAACGTATGTTTTAAAATTAAATATATTCTATTGGTTAAGGAAAAAGTATATGAAAAAGGTGAAATCAATAAATCATTTATTAAAAAATAATTAGTTGATATAAATAATAAACTACTAAAGTTTCGTAAAAAAGAATAATTTTATTAATATTGATATTTTAAAAAATAGGAGTATAATTAGTAAAATAATTAATGCTACCAGACAAATAAAGAAAAAAAAATATTCTCCTTAAAGGACTTTTATTCAAAAACAGAAAAAAGCATTAAATACCTTGTAATTTGTATTAACAATTTATATTTTGAATATTATTCTAATATATTTACACACAAATAAGTATGGGTATTATTATATATTTATCAATCTCTTTAAAAAAATACAAATATATTTATATATAACTTAAACATTTATTTGATAATATTAGTTATATAACCTTACATGACGTTCATATTAAAAAAATGTAATGGTGGATTATGGGATGTAGTTAGTTCACTACAATAAAAGAAAATTGATTATTTGGATCAGCAAAATGATAAAGAAAATTCGGATTTGGTTGTATAATATATATGAAGCATTAACTTAAACTGAAAACATATTTATTATTTCACTAATCATTTATAACTTGTTTGTTAATTGTGTATAAAGAGAAAATATGTGTTGTTTTTTATTATATCAAAACCAAGATAGTTTGGAAATGACATATATGTTCATCTAATTTCATAGATAGAAAATTTAAGATTGTTGTAGGATAATTAAATAGAAGTCTTTCATGCATATGGGAAGGTGAATTTTAATTTTTGTGCATTATTTTGTATCATCGATGACTTTTTAACTTGTAAGAAGTAGGGTGGTTATTGAAATGCATTATGTTTGTCCAATGTGAATAAAAGACAAATTACCATTTACTAAAAATGGGAGAAGACATCTTATAATAACCATTGAAAATTTCTAAAACAAAATCACCTATAATGTAGATTAAAAAAACTTTTAATACATGTCACGAGGATTACACCAACACTCTTAATTAGTGAGTCCATGTACAAATGAGTTTGTGCACATTTACGTAAAATATGGAAAATACAGAAGAAATCTATACTGAAAAAAATGTGAATGAAAAAATTCATATTATTTAAACTCCCACACAGGTACAAATTATATATGTTAAACAATACATTTGAAAAAAATAATAGTATATGACCCTTCTACACATCAATTATACATGGGTTCATACCATAGCCAATGTAAAAGCCTCTCCCAATACAAAGATTTCTAGAGATTTGCTTGTTATAAAGAACGTATAACATGGATTTTAATACTAACCAATATCTTACTTTCTACATTGATTTTCTATGTCAATGACAAAATTAGTATCAAACAAAGTTTAGTTTCTTAAATAATTACCGAAATAAAAATATTATTGGATCATAAAATAATGTTAAAAGATCTTAAAAAATTGCATCTATTTATGAAATTAGTAATTTAATTTTATTGTGGATATATCTAAACAGTGGGAGCTTAAACAGATGAGTGGAGAAGTTTGTTGATGAGTGGGCGTGGTTTACACATGGCCTTTAATGGGATTAATCTGGACAAAGTGAATCCACTTTCCTCTCTCATATCAAGCTCTGCATCACCAACTAGTTTCCACTCAAAGCATTGAATCAATAATCCCAAAGTCAAGCAGAGTGCACGCATAGCCAAGCCTCCTCCTGGACAAGCCCTTCTTCCCAACCCGAACGCAATTAGCTTCTCTAACTCACCTTCACTTTCAAATCTTTCAGGCTTGAAACTCGTGGCTTCACTCCACACTTCAGGGTCCCTGTGAATGGACCAAGCATTTATCAGCACTATGGAGTCTCGTGGAACTTTGAATCCCCCAATAATGCACTCTTCTGAAGATGAGTGTGGTAACAACAATGGCGCAGGAGTATACAACCGAAGTGTCTCAAAGATTATGTTTTTAAGGTAAGGGAGTTTTGACAGGTCAGACTCCTCCAACAAACGCTCTTCTCCCACATGTGTTTCCAATTCATCCCTTGCCCTCTTCAACACCTCTCGATGGTTCAGCACACAAGATAACGCCCACTCTAAAGTTACAGCTGATGAATCAGTTCCAGCTACCAGCATGCCCTGCAGTGTAATTCAACTTAAAAATCAAAGTTACACAACTTAAAACTCATTTACTCTCAATATATATAACTTTTACTCTAAAACAACTACCAACTTAATACTAAATAAATTAAATTTACAAAATAAACTAATAATAGTGAAAAAAAATATTTTTATTATTCTAAAATTATAAATCTTAAAATATACTCTTAAACATAATTTTTTATATATAACTTTTATTTTAAAAAGAGTTTCCGGCAAGGTTTTGTGAAGAAAAGAAAAGAGTAGGAAAGATAGAAAAGTTTTACCAAAGCAAGGCCTTTGATGATTATGTCAGTATAGTAGTCAGGTTGCGATTCCTGCAAAGTGAGGAGATGATCCACCATGGTATTTGCACGTTGCTTCTTGCTGCGGTGTTCTTCCAGGAGTCCATTCAAGAACGTGTCAGTTTTGTTACTAATCTTCTTAAGTCTCTTCTCCAGGTTTTCAAAATCAAACATCCTCAGTAAGGGCATGAAGTCGTTCTTGTTATTCGCGCCCGACAACTTCAGAAGCTCCGAAACCATGGCCCTGAACTGCCTCGCCTCTTCCACATCGCTCATGTCGCAGTCATCGCCGTAGTACCTCTTTCCCGAGATCATCCTCATTATGTTATTGAACGTCATGTCGTAGAACTTGGAAGTCAGTTCCACTTCGGCGAAGTCGCTGGACGCGTCCTCAGCCAGCTTTCGGATGAGTCTGTACGTTTCGTCCTTCCGAATACCGGCGAAGGAGTTGATGCGGTGGGTGGAGAGGAGGTCGAGGGCGGTGATGCGGCGGAGGTTTCGCCAGTGGTGGCCGTAGGGGGAGGAGCCAAGGGTGGTGTAGTTGTAGAAGATGTATTTGCCGGAGAGGAAGCGGGGGCGGTTGGCAAGGGCGACGTCGTTTTTGGTGAAGCAGTGTTGGAAAAGGGAGTGGGAGGAGACGACGACGACGAGGCGTGATCCGAACCAGAGGGAGATGACGTGGCCGTAGTTGTCGGAGAGGGCTTTGAAGGTGCGGTGGAGGGGGCGTTTGAGGTGGTGGAGGTTGCCGATTATGGGGAGAGAGGGTGGACCTGGTGGAAGGTTCTGGAACTTTCTGGCTTGGAGGAGAAGTTGGAAAAGGAGAAAGAGAATGACGTAGAGGATAGTGTAGGATAAAATGGAAAGGAAAGGGATCTCCATGGCTAATTGCCCTTGATGCTTCTTAGTGTAGTGTTTCTCTTTCCATATTCAACTCCTTATTTATAATACTCCTTTCTTGCCCAAACACCTTCCATGCATGGCTCCCTGCAAATATGTATATTTCCCCAATCAACATTTATACTTTTTTTTATTACCCTACTTCAAAGTATTTAGTAAAACACTTCTTTATATATATGTCTTATAATATATGAAAAAGAAACCAATAATAAATATTCCCATAAAAGATTAGACTAAAATTCATTAAACTAATAAACTCAAACATATTATGCAAGTATTTTTTTTATACTACTTACATTAAATCACATTTTTCAATTGAAATTTTAATTTTAAATAATTATACTTAAATTTATTAAAATACTTAAATCACATTTTTCAATTGAAATTTTAATTTTAAATAATTATATATAAAATAAAATAAAAATATAGTTTGACATCTCTTCCACACATTTAATAACTAAAAAAATAATATAATAATAAAAATATATATATATATATATATATAAAATATAATTTTCAAATAAAAATACTTTAAAAAAAATGGATGTCAAAATATCATCACCTTTAAAATAAATAAGAGAAGTAAGATATTAAATAAAAAAATGAGATTTATCTTTAAAATCTAAAATAGTAGTTATGTTAATATTAATGATTTTTTTATGTAAATAAGTAAATAGGATAATGATACATGTATATTTTGATTACATATATATCTATTTAATATTTATTTATTTCTTTTTTTTACTTTTATTTTATCAAATCTATATTTTATAAATTTATAATTTTTTTAAGTGTCTATTAGGTACACATAGGCCTTTTTTGTATGTATGAATATTTTGCGTGTAAAAATATAAGAGACGAGAAATTTCGTAAATATAGTAATTTGCATACACTTAATACATCTATAACTTTGAAAATAGCCTCAATAGCAACTGAATCATACCTTAACCAAGGGTTTTCCCTGACAAATGCATTTTCAATAGCAAACATAACATCATACGTTTATGCATGAGAAACACTCACGACACCAATGTAAGCAACAAAACCTTAGTTACTTCTTTGGATCCCTGCAAATATCAGCATTAGTTGCATGTCTTGGCTTACCTTAAGCTACTGCATCAATGACGCATAGGAACACTAGGAGATGCCAAAACACTTCCAAAATATGTTCAGTTCTATATTTTTTTTTAACAACAAAAATATAATGAAATTAATAGAGTGGTTCAAAACACTACCATACAAGAAACAACCAAATAAACATAATAAGTTTGATGTTAAACTACACAAAAGATAACTAAGGAGGCAACATTAAACTAAATTTAGCTAAAAATGGTAAAATAATGAATAACATAATTAATTATTTAATCACATTTTAATAATAGATAATTATATATTTTTAATAATTATAAATTTCTATTTTTAATTTTTTTACATAAATTAATTAACTTTCGAATAATATTTTTGTAAATATTTATTCTTCATTATAATTTTAAACAGTTATCGTTTCTTAATAAATAAATAAATATTTAATTAAAAACAAAAAAATGAATAATTAAATAATCAAAACAAGAATAAAAAGTCAAAATTAAATCAATAATAAAAAAAGTAATCATAAACATAATTTGGAAATTAGAGTTTCTATTATTGTTTTAAGAAACTAAATAATAAAATATAACTTTCATCTAAGTAAATTATTTTGAAAGACTAAGTAGTTTATTCAAACAAGTTAAAAGTTATTAAAAAATCACTTTATTAAATAAATAAAATAATTTTATCCAAATTTCTTCTATAATTTAATATTTTTATTTATTGTTTATCTTTTGTAACATGAGAATGTCAAACTATCTCTAAATTCTTAATTTGTTAAATAATTTAAAAAAATTATCTTTTTTTATTATTAATTTTGTTTTATTTAAAGAATTTTTTATATTTAGTTACACGGTTTTGTTTTAATATCAGAATATTCAATATTTTAAGACAAAGCATTTTTATTATATTACAAGTTTCATACTGGCTAAAGTATGCATTAAATATGAATATAAATATAGATATAAATATACTAAATTTTCATAATGAAATAATAGTTAAATTTTAGTTAGATATTTATATTTAGTGCCTTATCTTACTAAAAGAATAATAGTTTATCTGAAAGAAAAGAAAAATTTCGTGTGAAAGAAATGAACACACAATTTTGATAGAGAAAAAATAATTTTATCTATTTAAATTATGTTATATATGTCTTCTGTACACGTAATAAATTCATATCACTCAGAAATAAAGGTTAATAAAAGTTTATATATATATATCTTCCTACTTAAATCCTTTTAAAAAAAATTTAAGAAAAAAATCGTAATAGAGTTTAATTGCTACTGATTTCATAAATTGAACTGTTTTAGAACAGGTAATGACAAGTTATTTAATCATTTTTGTTTCTAATAAAAAAATATTGCATATTTGAACTTACTCTCTAATTAATAAAATAATATTTTGTAACTTAAAATAATAATTATTTCAATTTAAAAAATTTCCTTTTTACAAAAATATTTTAAAGTTTCTGAAGGATATATTATTTCTTAATTGAAATATATTATTTGGATTTCTAAATTTTCTGATTCTGAAAATCAAATATCAAACTTTGTATTAAAATGCTTTTACGAGAATAATAATAATACGATTTTTAAAATAAAAATAATTATAATAAAAATGTGTAATAAATCATTTATTAAATCACGAAATAAAGACATTACAGTAATTTAATATCTATTAATATAAAAAAACTAGATGTATCAAAATCCTTAAAATTTAAAAGGATGAGATGAAATATGCAGTGATTTCGTATAGGTTAAATAGTGATTAGGATATTAATGATAGATTATTATAGCGAAATGAATTAGGTAATTTTGGATTATATGATAAGAATAAAAGTATATCCAAAGAAATGTTTTTTTTTAAATTTTTTTTATTATTGAAGTGATTAAGGCCGGTCCCTGGATTGCTTTTGAGAAGTAGCATGGGCCACAAAATGAGCACACGTGTTCATTTGTTATTTAACTTTTATTATTTATTTTTTATTTTTTATTTTATTTTAAGAAAATTGTAGAGAGTCAGAAAGTGTCTTTTTCTCTTGATAATAAAGTTAAAATCTTATTTTGAATATGTAAGATTATAAGAGTTAATAATTAATTGATCTCACCAAGATGATTAGAAAAACACATTTACATGTACCTAGGATTTACCTTTTTTTTATCAGTATAGGTTTTAGTGAGAATTAGTTGTTTAGTGAGAATTAATGATAAAATATGTTTTGATATACAATCTTAGTATCCTAATTTTATTCCAAATAACATAATAGTTTTCTAGGAATAAAATATCCACAGAAGACAAAGGAACCCTAATTTATATATAAGAGGATATATGAGATCTTAGATATCATCCACAGAACAAATGAATATATAAAATCTGATACATAACTACAATTTCCACTCTCCTTCTACAATAATGCTGCATGCCGGCAAATACGGATATTTTCATAATACCCAAAAATTATATTTTACAATAAATATTTTATGAGTATACATGCTTTGCTAAATTTTTAATACAATTTATATAATTTAAGGGATAAATAAATTTTACTTAGAGACCTTCTGAAATAATGTTAAAATATTTTCATTATATCTTTTATCTGTAAAGCATAGTATTTGAATTTAAAATTTTGGATTACGTATACCTGAGTTTGTATTTTTTAATAAATTTTTAATTAATTTTTTTTATTATTCTATCCATACGATTTGTATGTTAAATAAATTTTACCAAGAGAGTTGACTCAAACCCCGACCTCAAAATAAAATACTAATGAAATTGTTAACCTTTCTTTTTATATATTATTTTTTTTTTTGTTCGCCTGACAACTACCATTTTAGCAGCTTCTAATTTGGCATTATATTCTCTAAAAGTGAACTCCAACTACATTCGTCGCCATGTAATAAATTGTTATTTATAAAATTTTGTAATTTTCAAAAAATTATATAAAAAAGTAAATATATTTTTAGTTTCTAGTCACAGATCTGTTGACTTTTGTTCTTTTAAAGTTTCCACCTAATTTTTAGTTTATTTATCATGTGTATTCTCTTATGTTTTGTAAATGAGAGATGAGTTTTTACAAAGAACAAATACACTTTTATGAATGAGAGAAAAAAAATATAAGAAAATAATTATATTTTAAAAACTCATTTACAATAACATGAACCCATTTAACTGATATAATTAATTCATAAAATCAAATAACATAAGAATGATTATGTGTCTATTTTTTTGTTCCATTCCTTCAACCTTTATTGTTATTTAATTTACAAGTTATCTATATATAAAAACCTTTAATTCTTTGTAACTTTGATGCTTTCTTTTTCACTTGGAATAGTTTTTATTATGCAATAAAAACTAAATGAAAGCGTGTGGCCATGGATACACAGAAAGAAGAAAAACAAGGTTTGTTAATTACACAGAGGACAACATTAAAAATAGTGAGGACAAAGTGATAATAGACAAATGGAGAATCAATGGTTGTAGTTGTAGTTAAATTGTTGTAAAATTCCTTTAATTGTCTAACTCTATGAGCCTTTCTGTTTGTCTTATTATGTGAAAATGGATTCTTTTTAAGAAGAGGATGATCTTTCCCTTTTACTTCTTCTATTTTTTAACCAGAAATTCCAACTATTTAATTTTTATATTTTTTTCTTAAAAAGGAAAATGAGCAAATAAGTAAACTGTGTTTTTTTTTTTCCATTTTGAATAGTGTATAAGAGGCTTTATAATTTTACACTAACAAATTAATATATTATATTAATAACATGATGTATTAATAATAGACTTAAATAAGTATTCAATAAATTTTTCTTTTAAGTGAACAATTTAATAAATTAAATTTTTCATTTTAAGTTTTTTATATTATCTTTGTCAATTTTACTACTTGTTGTCATATGATCTAAATGATTAGATAATGATATATATTACAATTTCAATGGTGTTGGCCTAAACTTATTTATTGGAGTATAACTTTTTCACCAGGAAGTCGTGTTTTCAAGTATAATTACTTACTTATATTCATAATTTTTTAAAAATCTATCTATTTTAATGAATTTAAAAAAAAATGCACGACTAAGGTAAGTCTTCCGTATATAACACGTAGAAGCACCAAATTTTAGAGAGGCCAAAATGAAACTTAGAAAATTATTTTTAATTTCTCTAGAAAATTCCTCTATATAAGTTTAAAAAAGAAATTTCTTCATAAACCATCTCATCTAAATTATCTTCTTCTTATAATTAAGTTAATTTTAATTTTTTAAAGAAACTTATTTCATCTTATTATTTGTTGAGAAGTTTATTTAAGTCCATCTAATGTAGAAATATGATATTAAAAGAATAATGGGTGGTATTTAGAGACAAAAGAGAATGCACAGGTGACAATTATAGTGATCGGACTTAAGGCTTAATTTTACTTATTCTACCACATTATTTATTTTGATTTTATTTTCAATTATTTTATTATATTATTATTTTCCACTATTTCTTGTACAAATTATTAGAACAACAAATAAAGTGAAAACAAAATGATACTTTCTCCATTAAAAACCATATTTATATTTTGATATTCTCAAAGTTACTAATATATATTTGGCTGAATGCTTATTAACCACTAAACTTTTATTTTTTTACACTTTGGTAAATTTTGTCCTAAACTTTTAATTTTACGAATTTTACTATCTGAAATTTCAAATTATAAACATTATATAATTTTTAAAATTATGGTGCAAGGTGACTTTTAGTAGAGGATAGAATGTGCATTATACGCATTAAACTTTTGTAATTTTACAAATTTTACCATTCAGCTTTCAATTTCATAAAATTTATTAGTGAACTTTTAGTTTCACAAATCTTTCCATATAAGTTTCACTTCTCTGTAAATTTTATCTTTCCGATAATTGAATAACAATTTACTAACAATGTAATGAAGTGTTAAATATAAGTTGTCTTGTGCTAGTATGTGTTTGAAGTAAAATAATGTTTCCTTTTTAATAAAATTAAGAATAAATAAATAAATATAAAATATAAATATTTGAAATAGTTTTAGAACAAATTAATATTATTAAAAAATTATATACCTTTTATGAATCGTCCAAAATTTCTTTTATAATTTCTAATCTTATAGATTATTTATAATTTCTAATCTTATAGATTATTTATAATTTATAATAATAGTAATAATATTTTACAAATGCTTAATTACTAATTAAGCAGCTGTTAAATCCAATTTTTGAAAAAACAATCTTTGAAAAATTTTAATTTTTATATTTAAACTAGCATGTATTAAATTAAAATAATTTATTTATAATTTTTAAAATATGTTTATTCTACAATTGTTATTTCAGAGTTTCCTATAAGTTAGAATATATCAACTATATTATAAAAAATTATCCATACAAAATTCCAAGAAGTTCTCGTAACTAATATTAATTATTTGAATATATTTATTATTCAAAAATAATTTTAAATTTTTTATGTTTCTCTCATTTAATCTTATTATATTGCTATTTACCAGTATCCAAACGTTAATTCAAATTCAAATAATGCAAAAAAAATATAAGATAAACATTAATGTAATTAAAGAAATTAATATCTAAGATTTAAATTAATTTCTTAGAATAGATTACATAAGAATTAAACAAATAATTTAATATTTACAGACAAAAATTGTTACATCATTATTTCTAATCAATATAACATGATATGGAACATTTTTTTAATTTGTTACACATTATGACATAACTAATAAATTAATATCAAACTAAGTGATAAAAAAATGTATAACTTTAAAGTTTGCTAGATAAAAAAATTTAGTTTTAAAACATATAACTTGAAATATACTACTCTTTTAATCAACTCACGAGTACACCATTAGTGATGATAGTCAACTAAAAAAAATATGTATAATTTTAAAATTCTCGTAAAATATGACGTTCAGGAGTAAACATTCGTAGAACTGTAAAAGTTTCGTGCTAAATTATGGTATTGGAGAGACACTTTGAAGACCTTCATAAAGGAACTCAAATGACTGGCAAGTTCTTTAAGGCCATTTTCATAAAGGAACAAAGCACTGAAAACATTAGAATGTTTAAAAAGAATACATTCAAGTACATGGTGCGCAATTAAATCTCTACTAAGCGTAGTTAATATAAAAGGTTCTTAGTTATGATAGAGATTTCAATGGCTTCCATCTTCTTTGTCAAAATTTTGAAAACTATTCATGAATCAAGATAAAATGACAGGAGGTCTTCACCAGCTTCACTATAACCTACAAAAGCAAAAACAACCAAGGTTATCAATGCATTAAGCCAACATAAAATCCACAAAGCTCGTCTAAAACATGCACGCTTCTTAAACAGTTGTGCTGGAAAATGCAACAGATGTTCATAGCAGCCAATCATTAACCATCGGAATAAGGTTTGACATATAATGTTAGTAAGTTACAGTGATTTTTAACAAAACTTTCTATTAATTTCATAATCATTATCACAAGGTAGAGCTTAATATACACATGACCCAACCAAATGATAGCAAAGGTCAAATTAGGTAAAATGACAACTTTAACAACTTTTCACAATTTAAATTCCAATCAAGTTATACATTATCCTGCGGATTTTTAAACTAATTTTTAAAAAAATTTATGTATTTGAATAAGAAGATTTACTTATATTATAAAAAATATATTGTGAGGGATAAACAGTCAGAATGAATGTTATCTTTTTAAAATTATTCTTAGAGTGACTTGATCTCTCTTCAAGTATATAATTTTAGACTTAGTTGGATCAATCAAATGCTTGAGGTCTTGTCAAAAGTTCCTGAAGGTACCACTTTACCAATTTGACACTGCATATCACTTGATTTTATCTAGTATATATGTTCAATTATCACTTGATTTTATCAGGGACTAACAGACCAATTTGACATTCTTAAACTAAAAACTTGAGATTTGATTAACTAGCGTGTCTCTAACTATAAATTTTGATAGTTATATTTCCAAAATAAGACACTAAAGGATGCAATGTGCAGTGTGAAGATGTAATGTAAGAATTCATGCTGGAAATAAATGACATATCATTACCATTCTTTACTCGGAGTCATTTACGCTTCTTCCCAAGCTTTCCCTTACCACGGCGCTTGTTTTTAGCTATTTTCAATTTCTTTTTCAATTTCTTCCCGATTCCACCAACAGGCTTTAAGGAAGCCAAGCTTTGACTGCTGTCAGCCATCTCCACATCTAACAAATTCAAAAGCAAATGGGGGATATTAGATTTTTATTGCAAGGTAAAGAGATACCTAGATATAACTACAATGAAGGTAAGAAATTGGGATTTATCTGTTAGCAAAATAATTTTATTATGCTAAAAGCTTTCACAGGCATATGGTTGGTGTTCAGAAAGACAACAAATGATAAGAAGGATAAAGCAACACCATCCTTTAAACACAGTTCCAATCAGCATGAAGAACATAGTCCCCGGGTTTAATTCTTGGCTTACTCATGAGATCAATTCGCTCTAATAGATCTTGACATATATACAAATAACATTTATATAAAAGAAAACAACATACAATCAGAAGTACTCAAGAAATTCATGTTAATACGGAAATGTCACATAAACAAAGCAGAGGGAAGGTATAAAATAAAAAACTATTAAGTAAAAGAAGTGATATGGTACCCATGTTAGTGTTGCTCGTGGAAGAGGTCACATCCATTGTTTTATTTGATTTCGAATGAACCTCCAACTTCGGTGCAGCAAGGGCAGCCTCCTGGGCAGCCAGCTTAGCAGCTTCTTTCTTGTCATAGAAGGGTTCTACAATCTCCCTTCGAATTGCCCTCAGCCTCTTCTCCCTCTTTGATCGCAAAGACTTTGCCATTCCCTTGTACTTTCTTTCACCTTGCTATTACTTCAATATGTATTTCACAGTATTACTAGGGGCCTGCTAGGCATAAAATTCATCAGTAATTATTTATTCAGTTAAATTTTCTATCAATGAAATCTAATATATTTGGAACAAAGCTTACAATTTAAACTCCACTGATTCAGATATTTTAAAATTAATAGAATATATTTGAATTTCAAATTTAAGAACAACATCTTGCATATTGGAAGACAAATGAACTCCATGAAATTCGCTACCCACGTAAGAAAATTAAAAGCAACAGCAAGAATCAACCCAATAGTTTGAATTTTGCCTATTATATTTCTTGACTAAACAAAAAATTATGTGTTATAACTTCGACAAAGACGCCATAGAATTGATCAAACTAAACACATAGGTCGCAGGCGGAAAATTAGATAAAATGAATTAACCTAACACTAACATAAGAGTTCAGAAGGCAAAACATCAAACATGTAAAAAAAATTATGACAATCAAACTCCTTAACGAGACAAGAACATAAATTATTGCAACTGGAACCAACATAAGAAAACCGAAGTACCCGAAACCATAATATTCAACCAAACTTTACAAAAACTAATCTTAAACAAGTCCAACCTTCTTTCCTTTAAAAGGGTAAAAATTGAACATTAAATTTAATGTAAAGAGAAAGAACACAAGAATAAGGATGTTTTCTTACCTGGTTTGGTTACTGGAGGCAACAAAACAGCACCTGAAACGAATGCAAACTCCGGCTGCGGACTGTGCTTTACGAGAGAGGCGGTGTTTACGCTGTGTGTGGCTTTGTTAGGTTTTAATATATGAGAATGGAAATTGCAAGATGACAGAATAGTCTTTTACAACAAATGAATTATGGGTGGGCCTATCTTAAGTATGTGAAATTGGGATGGGCTGTTGGCCCAGTCCTTCAAGCTTTTCAATCCCTGTTCCATTTTTTCCTTACGAAAGAAATTCTCTTAACTTAGAAAATAACTGCGGAAAATAAAATTAAAAAGAATTCTCAAAATTTAAAAATCCAAATATATTTTGTATTTTTTATAAATACCTCCTAATGTAAACATATTTACTTAATGTTTAAATTAATTATCTCATACTATTATTACAATATAAAATTTAAATCTAAATTATTTATCTCTTGGCATCTATTATGAATTTAAAAATATATTTTATTTGAATATATCAAACTAAATTTTGATTATTTTTATCTAATCACTATCATAAGTACAAATTATTTTTAAATTTAAGTTTATTTGCATAATATTTTTTAAAAAATACAAGTAAAAATTAAAGGATAGATATATATTCATTAGGAATCAATATAAATAATTATATATACATTAAAATCGCATCATAAACAAGTTAGAAGAATATTGGCATGTTATAGGAAGATATATTACTAAAAATATTTTAACAAATAATAAGATAACATTCACTATAATATGATGGGTTCGTGTAATGGTTAAGCATGTAGAGATTATGTATGAAAAATTCATGTTCAGTCTGCTGTGTATATAAAAACTCTTCAAGGTATCTAGAGTCATAATAACCAAACTAATTATGAAATTATAAATAAATGTGTATGTAAGAAGTTATATTTTATTAATTTTATAATATTATAATTGTACGATAATTCTACCGTTACCATCTCTACAGTTAACGCATTCATTCTAATTGTAACGTTATAATTCTTAAAATTGTGTAAATCAGTTAATTATATTCTACAAAATATAATTAATTCTTAAACTTAGAACATATGTCTATGAGTTTAATAATTCACTCAATCAAGCTAGTTAAATTATCTCAACTACGACTAAACCAAGATACCAATTAGTCTAGTATGAAATAAAGATCATAGATATTACGTCTTAAAGTTTTATGTTTGAAGTGATGTGATCTTTTTTTATATATACATTTTCTTAGGAAAAATTTTCAACAGTGGTATTAGAGTAAGGTTTTTTCTTTCTGGGACTTTGGGACTTTGGGACTTTTTTTGCAGCAGCAAATGGCAAGTGAAGAATCTTTTGTACAGGCAGCAATTCCTCATTTTGATAGTCAATATGACCATTGGAGTATGTTATATGTTAAAGGCTAATAGTAGTTAGAGTCACTACTAAAGAAGTGGCTGAGAATCCTCTTGAAGTACCAATTCGAAAAGGGATCGAAAGACAGTTGTAGTAAACCCAAGTCTCACACTTGAGGAGAAGACTCTTAGGAATTCAAATATAAAATAAAAACAAAGACCCATAGAGATAGAGATTGAGTCTTAAAGTTTTATGTTGTAAGAGGTGTCATCTTTTCTTATATACCTTCTCTTAAGAAAATTTTCCAATATTAGTATCAGAACTTAGTTGTCTTGATGACCGGCTCAGACAAGGGCAAACATGTCCTATTGTGGTAAAGCCTAACGACAATTAGGGTCACTAGTGGTTGAGAATCCTCTTGAAGAGAGTGTACAAATTCTTCGGAAAGGAATATCGTTGTAATAAACCCAGCAGCAGTTAAGATAGTCTCACACTTAAGGGGATACTGTTAGGAAAACCAATACCCATAAACATTTAGCCTTAAGATTTTATATTAAAAATGGTGTCATCTTTTCTTATTTACACATTCCCTTAGAAAATTTTTCCATCAATAGTAATATATATTATAAAATCAAATCATCTCTCTATAATATATATATATATATATATATTAAAGAATTATATATTGACTTAAATATCAAGATTATATTTCTAATAATTAAATTAATAGTTAAATAATTATATTTCTTTCTAATTTTTACCTACTTAAAAATTCTCAAATAATTAAATGATATTTAACCATTTTTTTATTAATATTAAAGCAACCACGTGAAACAATTTGAACCAGAACCATTCGTTCATCGGGTGGAGATGGGTTTAGCGGCACCTTATTCCGTCGGAACAAGCCTTCCTTCCCTTCAACGCCTTCCTTCCCTAAAACCCCAAAACTGTAACAATTATTCAACACCTGTTAGTTGCCACCGTGATGTGAAATGTGCTTTCCAAGTCCAACCACAACTACCACCACCAACAACTGCAACAGTGGCACCAGATGAGAGCCCGGTGAAGAGAAGAACATTCATAGGCCTTCTTTCCTTTGATGCTCTCCTTGCTTATTCTTCCTTAAATTCAGCACCAGCAGCTGAAATTCCATGTGAATTTCAAGTGGCACCTTCTGGTCTTGCTTTCTGTGATAAACTTGTGGGAGCAGGTCCTCAGGCACTCAAGGGACAACTTATCAAGGTATTTTCATACAGATCTCTCTCGTTTATGTGCTGGAACTATAAAAACCTTTTACATGGTCAATAAATTAGAAATAAAACTCAAAAACGTACTATAATTTAGTATTGGATAACAATATAAAATGTTTTATTATGATATTATTAACGTATATCCTATTTACTCTTTTCCCTATGGTTTTAATAATGATATCTCTGGAGTTGTTTAGAAATATGATTAAAATAGACTAGAAAGTCATGAATGCAAACCTTCATTTTTATCGAGTTGAATTGAACTACAATCTACTTCATTCTTATTAAGTTGAGTTTAATTAAAAACTATTTTTAAGATACTTCAAAAACTATTACAACAAAATTTATTGAATATATTGTATTATCCGAGTTGTGATTGGATTACTTATAAATATCTAATTTTATATTTGTGGTCTTTAATATTTGATCTTTGATGTAAAAGAATATATAAAAAATTTCATCTAAAAATATAATTAAAATAAAGTATATGGGTGGCTATAAATATGATCTTTAAGTTGGTTTTATAAAGTTAAATTATATTTAAAATCCCAGAAATACATAATATGTATATTTACAATATTAATACGTATAAAACAACGACTATTATCATCTTTTTGGGTAGGTGGATACATAAGATTATAATTCTCACATCTGAATAAAACAATAGATGTAAGGGATACCAAATATACATATATGTGATACATCAAACTTAATGGATTCAAGATGGCATGCCACAAAAAATGTTGTGGTAGTGAAGATTCACATAGAACCTGTGTGGAGCTAGGGCGTTTTGGTCATTTACTGACATTATCCACTTTGGGTAAAGTCCTATGTTATGTTTGACCAATATGCTATCTTCCAGGCGCATTATGTGGGGAAATTGGAGAATGGGAAAGTTTTTGATAGCAGCTATAATCGTGGGAAGCCACTAACGTTTCGAGTTGGTGTTGGAGAGGTATGATTGCTAATGTTTTACAATTTTTTTCATACACTGTAACTATAAGCAGCAACATACAAACAACAGTGATGACAACTAATTATAAATTCTGTGTGTTAAGATTTTGAAGTATTTATTATCAACATTAACAAATGTATCATATGATAGTTTGTGATAAATGACAGTATGAAAATTTCTCTCCAGGATAGATATAACATAACTGGTGAAATCAGAAATAGAAGTCCTTCTTAAGAATTGTTTGCTAGTGAAAAACATGGAGTAAATTTCCATGTTTATTTAATGAGCGCCACCAATCATAAGTAGTCATATTATAGAGTACCTTCTCTGTACAGTCTTGTTCAGGGATTAAAAGTTATACATGAATCAAATAGGTGATTAAAGGTTGGGATGAAGGCATTATTGGAGGTGATGGAGTTCCTCCCATGCTTGCAGGTACTTTTTTTTTATGGGTGTCAATTCATTCTTTTATGACATGCCAAGGTAAAATTGTTTACTTTTTCGTAACATAGGAGGGAAACGTACACTGAAGATTCCTCCAGAACTTGGATATGGCTCAAGAGGGGCTGGTTGTCGAGGAGGCAAGTCCTTCTTTCCTTTTGTTTTCTGCTGCTAAACAATACTTTTTCTTTTGACATTATATTTTCCTGGAAAATGAAGATGAAATTTTGATTGCTCTTGGTTGTTTTGTACTGTGTGAAACTCCGTAAATTAAAGATTATGTTGGAGCTTTATCTTTAATTGGTTTTGATGTATTTTGTTATTCTGGGAAACTGGTTACTTTAGTTTTGGATGTGCTTAATTTTGAGTATACAAGAGCTTAGTGTGATGATTGTGGCACTCGGCAAGTGACATAACAATGCAGAATAAGAGAAGAGAATGGACTCAATGCATGCTACATTTCTCTGTTTTTTTCCTGTTAACTCCCAGGAGAATAAACAAGAAAAATGTTTATGAAAAGGATAATTGTCAAGAGTTTTTCTTAATAGCGACATTGCTTAATATCTCTGCTCAACTCACATGAACTTGTTAAATATATAGTTTACAAGAGTTATTTCTCAATAATAGATAAATTGGAACCATTGAATTAAGTTCTTAAAGAAAAATCATTTGTGCTAAAACCATGCCAAGACATCTCTGTAGAAAGATGTTAATAAAACATAGTGAAAACATATTTAAGCAAATTCTGTAAAGAAGCTGGAACCAGGAAAGCATGCCAAACTGCTGTAGCCAGGAGGCTCGCAATATTCTGTTTTATTCATGAATCTAAACTAGTACTAGGTTCAGCGGTTGATCAGACTAGCGGTAATCTTCAGAATTATGCATTGCCACAAGGATACTTTTCATGTATTCTTTTTCTGCATGGTTTTTTATTTTTACAATTTTTCTTAGCCAAGAAAAACTTATACATAGTTTGATGCAGGTTCCTGTATCATTCCTCCTGATTCAGTGCTATTGTTCGATGTGGAGTTCGTTAGCAAAGCATGATTTACAAAGCCACGAGCTGGAAAATTGCCTTCCTTTCCTTTAGAGTTTGGAGCATAGATTACTTATAGTCAAAATTCTAAAATTAAATGTTAAACTTGCAGGAGAAATTCGTAACTAAGTAATTAACATGCTATTTTATTGATTATCCAGCTATGATTTCATTAGTATAGAAATTGTACCCGAAAGTTGAACAATTATGAGCTGCAGTGCAGCACTGAAAAAACAGTCCTCTGAAGTTCAAACTAAGAGGGTGAATAATACAGAAGAAAATGGAAATAACCAAATAAAGGAAACAATCAGTAAAAAGGAAAGCTGTCAAAGCACTTTGATTGCTTTTGGCAAAGCAAGAAACCAGTTCTTTTTTATCTCTTTTTATGTATGACAAACACTCTCCCGAGTCCTAGTGTTCCAAAGCAGTTAAATTGATTCCTAATAACTTATTAAAGTGACAAGACCCTTGCAATCAAAAGTGAAGGCCAAATCATGTCGCATTGCCTAAAGATATCTAACGTACCTACTCTTACTAGTCGTGTTCTTAAATTTGAAACTTAAATTTGTTTCCTATTTTCTGAAGTTTATATGATAAAAAAAAGTAAAAACAGAAAATAATAAAAAGCTGTCTTCACTATTTCATATAAAAAGTTTTGAAAATATATAACAAAGGGAAAATAGAAAACATTTTTCTCAAACTGAATAGCCTCTAAATCCTGAGTTTCATGTATGAGATGGATTAATGTGGTCGAAAATGTCCTTCCATGCATTGTTTCCATGACATTTGACATCGAATTCAGTACGCGGAACTGACAAATTGTTTGAAATGTGGACGCATTTCATCCCACAAAATGTAGAAGGACAGCTTATGATGCTTATCACTTTGGAATCTTAGCTTTATCCCAACTTTTGAAATCATGATTCAAGAGTGTACCATTATATGTACCAAAAACACAATACACACAATTTAGACAACGAAAAACAACAAAAATTAACCAGTAAATTTTCCAATTAAGTTTGTCAGTTTCTGATAATTAACGAAAAAGATAGGTATGTATGTACTATACTACCACTATCCAACAAGAAGAAAGAGACACCGGATGGAGATATATACAAGAGTTGAGTAAGTTTGCCATGGTCTGCTTCAGTTTTAAAGGAATGAGACAAAGGGTACCAAGGGAGTTCCAGAGAAAGTGATGAGGATATTTTGGGGTATTGAGGAAAAAAGATATTGACCCTTCAAACGCTACTTTGGATGCCAATTCCATGTAAACTTTTTCACGCAAAACAATGGTGGTTGAGGATGATTTCTTGCTCTTTTCCTACATTTCTCCTTTTACTATAGTGTGCAGTGAGCAACCTCCTAATGGTAAACAAGTAAGGACCCAAAACCATTACAAATTTGAACCATCAAGTGATTCATGTACGTTCCCTCATTGCCTTCTATTCAATAACATAACATGATGATGACAACAAGTATAGAATCTCATATACACATATCCTCTAATGTTTAAATCATTGGTACATGATCATGCTTTCAATTTCATAACAAACAATGTGAACAAAGACTTCACTGATATCAAACGCTTTGAAGCTTTAGAAATCCAAAATAATCCTTTGCAAATGAACAAAAACAAAACCCAAAAAAGGGCGGAAAAGAAAAAGTTTAAGAAAAATCCGAAAGCCATAAATCATGGTTGGTAACAATACTTTTTTTTTCCTTGTACATTCTTGTGGATCTTCTTTCTTCCACTACTGAATTTACCTGTTTGAAATGGGATTTGGACCACTGGGAACTTCATGTGCGCTGGCATTGAAGATCCTGTTCAGAGATTGAGAGTGCTCTCTCTTTGGAACACGAATGCTGCCTTTGCCAGTGTCTCCTACTGCCATATCCTTCTCGGGATTTTGTTCACTGTCTTCCCTCGCTGAAGCAACTACCTTGGTGTTGCTCTTCTTGGCACCCTCTTTGTTTGATGTTGAAGGAGAGAAGCTGTGTTCTAACATGGCCATAGTGAAGTGAGAAAGTAGGAGCAAAGAGATGAAGAGGACGATGTAAGTGGAGAAGGAAGATGTTGTATCACCAGCCATGCAAAACAAAGTGCCTTATGAAAATCATCCAAGAAGCATGGCTAGCTAGAAGGATGATGAGCAAAGTGAAAGGGATATGTGAAATGTGAATATGCAAATATGGTGAAAAACTTTTTGGAGCTCAAGGTGACAGAGAAGGTAGATAATTGTTCTGGGAAGGTAGTGGGGGATATATAATGAAAAAGAAGTTTAGGTACATATAAAAGAGAGAAAGAGAAAGTCTCCTGAATATATATGAAAAGGGAAAGCAGGGATTGATGAAAATCTCTGCATGGTCATATTCAACTTCTTTGTGATGAGTGCCAATGTGATTGCAACTATGGCATTGCTATGATGGCATCCAAATCTAAAGTAAACACACTACACACACGTGGCAGCACATAGCAAGTGCCAAGTGGCATATAAACACAGTTGCTATGTTAGAGTAAGGGAAAGAAATTGGCTTTGCACCCCATTTAACATCTCATTAAAGTTAGAGGCAGTAATGGCCCACGTAATTAACGTGATGCACATTAAATTACACAAAATAAGAACTTTTCTTAATCCAAAACCATGAATACAAATCAATAACAAGGCGCTAAAAATCGCGACGTGTCCCACAATATATAGGACGGTACGACTCACGACTCTGCTTAGCCACTAATTTCCTTTTTACTACAATGATATTCATTTTCTAGGCCGTAACTTTAACCTTTTCATTTAAACTATCACTCCTCTTTTAAGTACTAATTATAATATCAATTTCAAGTGCCAATTAAAACCTACTTTCATAAAAGAGAGAAGTCTAGCATTTAGAACAATTTCAAGTATTTTAGTAACCATGGAAGAGGTAAGTAGGATAAAAAGTCAAGTACAGATTACAAATTATTGGAAGGAGAAACAAAGAAATATTCATAATCATTGAAAATTGTAACTGATAATCCTAATTTACCTTTTATCCTGTAAAGTGAGAACTTCATTATTGTTGCCAAGCTTTGCCATGGATTCTGCAAACTCGTCTGCCCTTACATGTAAGGACATATTTAAATGGTTTGAAGTCATAAACATGGAGATGAATTAATAGCAAGGATGAATTTCAGAAAGTGATCAACAAAATATTCAATGTGAGATTGGTGGCAAGTGACTTTAATTAAATGGAATGAGTTAATAATAAAAATTGAACCAAGAAAAAGAAGAAACATACAAATAAAGAAGAAAAGTATTCTTATTTTTTATTGTAAGAAAAAAAGTCATATATATAAGAAATAAAAAATGCCACTTATTTAAAACAGAAAACAAAATAAAAGAAAATAAAAAACAAATCTATAGTAGAAGTTTGTTGAGAAAATATGCTTGATGTGTTGTTTCAGCAATACAACATGCAAAATGCCTCTCCTAAACTAGCTTTTTATAAGCATGAATTTGATACTTGTTTAATAGTTAATTATGAAGATGTCTTCTCTCTTGTAGCGAAGCACATATCCATTCGGATATTGTTTGTCATGGTTGTTGAACTTAACCTTGTGCTAGAACCAATGGATGTCAAAACTATATTTCTACATGAAGACTTAAAAGAGAATATTTACATGAAATAACCAAAAGGATTTAAGTAAGAACAAGAAAAATTTATGTTTGTAAGCTAAACAGATCCTTGTGTGGTTTGAAAAAATTCCAAGGCAATGGAATAAGCACTTGACGATTTCATTGCATGCTTTGGTTTTGAATGGAGCAAGTATGATATTTGCATCTACTTCAAGTTTTTAGCAGAAGATCACTTTGTTGTATTGTTGTTCTATTTTGATGACATTATTATAGTAGACAATAATAAGTCAGAGGTTGAAATGAATAACGAATTTGATATAAAAGATCTTGGAGCTACTAAAAAAATTACGAGAATTGAGATTATTCGATGACATGATTTGAAATATTTATATATAACAAGAGACCTACCTCAATAAAATCCAAGTTTAGAAGGGCAAACTTAAAACTTATTTTCACACTTCTTGCTTCACATACAAGTTGACTAATAAATAATCTCCTAAGATAGTGAAAAAATAGAATTATATAAGTGTTATTACATATGCAAATATTGTTAGTTATGTGATATACACATTCGTAACGTAACCTAAATTATTAGAAAATTTATATAAAATAATGTGAGCTCACTCCTTAGTAGTAAATGTTGTTATCTTTAATAATTTACATAGTTGAGAAGAAGATAATTTTTTAATAATTTATTTTTTAAATAAGAAGAATTTTTTTTAATGTAGTTTATTCTTCTTTTATCTTTCAAACAAGAAAAGTTTTTTTACAATGTAGTTTATTTTTCTTCAATTCTTTTTAACAATAAACTTTGCAATTAGTCCAACATGAATCCTCATGCACACTTATGATTGAAAACATAATGAAAATCAACTTCAACAAGTTATAAAAAATATAAAATGAAAAATTAAAGAAAAATAGTTTAAAAAAATAATGAGATTGAAAAATAAATAATCAAATAGTTAAAATTCTAATTTATGTGATTAAAAAAATAGAATTACAACACTTATTTTCTTTAAAAAAAACATCTCTATTAAACTACAATAAAGTTTCACAATTTTTCAAGATTTTATAAATGATATTTGTGTAATATTTTTGGAATAGAAAAAAATAGGCATAGATCATTAAAATTTGTGTTATATTAAATAGAAAAGACTAACGAAAGACTTGTATTTATGTCTTTCTTCACCACTTTCTTATGTCAAATATTCGAGTTCTTCAATTACCCTATATCTTCTTTTGAATTATTGTTGAATTTGGTCATTTATATTTAATTCTTTTAGGCATTTACGCTTTGAGCTTATTGAATTAAATCTTAGTTGTTTTATTCCAAAAAAACATTTAACATATATTTACGTGGTTCTTAACTTTATATAATTATTTACTTGTATTTGAATCTAAACCTGAAAGCTCAAAAGTTTACAAGCTTTTTTTATGTTTAATCTAAATAAAAATAAATATAAATTTATCTTTCTAAGTTAATTGTTACACTAAAATTTATTATTTTGTATAAATTTCCAAATCTTTTTTAGTGCAGCTCTTTCATCCATCTAAATTGAAAATCTAAAATCTAAAATCTAAATAAAAGAATTTATAATTTATATTTGCTTTAAATTAAAATAGAAAATAAAGTTTATTTTCACAGAAAACAATCATAGATGAGCTTTGATGTAGTGTTTGAAGACATACGAAAATATTTCTTAAATAAAAATTAGCGAAATTGGAACTTTACTATGGTACAGTTTTGAGATCTTTCTGAGGTTGATGATGATGTCCAGTAGCAATATTTTAAAATATTAAGAAAAATATTATTTGTGTATTGAATACCACCAAGACGTGATTACTGTGAGTTAATTATTTATATATTTGTTTGTTTTTTTACTTTCAAAAGATTTGTCATATTCTCTTGGATAAGCATCTACAACGTATATTAGTTGTATTGAATCGCAATTAATGAGACAATCGTCCATTAATATTATACTCAAATTTCTCTCTAATCTATGTTTTTTCGTGATAGTAGAATTTTAAGGTTAAAAAGATCTTATCAAATTTTATTTTTATTACAATAACAAAATTGATTCTTATATAAGTAATTAAAATAACACAACAATTATTTTTTTAATATGTCAAAAAATAAGATTTAAGTATGAGAGCATGACAAAGTTTGATCATTATTGTTTTAAATACATAAAATTTTTATAATTTTTTTATTTTAGTATATTACCGACAATTTTATCGGTTACATATATCACGTTTTGTTTCATTAATAATCTTAATTATTTTTTCAATTACTTTCATCAATAATGTGATTTTAAATTTAATAATATTTTATTATATTGAGTTGTGCTAATATTATGACAACTTTTATATTTTAGAAATTACTAAACAAAAATCTTTATTCAAATTAAAAAATAAATCTAACGGCTAAAAACCATAAAAAGTTATCTGCAAAGAAAAATATAGTTAACAAATTTATTTTTGTTAGTATTTTTTATTTAGGTTTAAGAATAAAAAAGAATTTGAAACAAAGATTAGATATTCAAATCGTCCAATTAAAATTCTCTTTTTACTAATTTCCAAATTCAAATTACTAGTAGAAGAAATTTTTCATAAATAAACTGATAAGTAGTTAAAGAAATTACCCATAATTTACAGTAAAACTTAATATATTTTAGAACCAATTAAATAAAAATAGTGATACATTAATTATATTATATTATATATATATAAGATTTAAATTCTGAAAATTAGATTGAGTTGTAAAATTTCGTTTTATCCTAATATAATATATATTTTTTGTCTTATAACAAGTACATGAACTTATCTTAATTATCTGTTAATTAATATTTTAAACACTAAGTACACAAAAACATTTATAAGTTAAAAAATTTTAGGATATACACAACAACAAAAAATTGTTAAAAGATTACAAGCAAACTTTTAAGAAAATATATAAAAATACTATAAATTTTTGTTTTGGAGTTCAAGTTTCAGAATAATGAAGAAATAAATATATTATTTTTCTCACAATTACCTAAAAGACAATCTATTAAAAAAATACCTAAAATTTAAACTTGATTTATACATAAATGTACAACGTTGTTTTTTTCACTATTCAATTATTCTAACTTTTTCTTACTTTTTTTACTTTTTATATTGCATGAGGTTGCTCCTATTTATAAATGTCACAAAACTATTTGTTATGATTAAGTGTTTTTGTTTGTTAATTATGTTAGTTTTTTTAGAAAGTGTTTAACTTTGTTATGATAATTTTAATCATTAAACATTTATTGTTTGGTGAATGAGGTCTTTTTTTTAGTTATTTTTATTATTCTAATATCACTCAATTGAGTATGTAAATTCAAAAAATGTTGTGCATGTCTCAATATCTTCTTAGATAAGTCTGAGACTTTTTTATGGGCTAAGACAAGTTTGTTTGTAAAAGTGTCTAAACATGCTTTTGAGAAAATAGTTTCTTATGAAATAAAAAATGTATTGGTTTATAAATTTAGGTGTAACATCTTGAAACTTTGTCTGATGTGTTGTTTGTTTCCTCCAAATCAATAAACAATGTGTCTAATTGAAGTTATGAGTTTTTAGGTGTCTTAAAAAGTCTTTGTGTGTCTAAAGCTTTGATCTAATCTTCATCTAATTATTTGAATTTTTTCCTTTCACTTCTCAGAAGTAACTTCATTAAATATCTAAAATTTGCTATTATTTTTTGTCATCAAAATCATGGGTAGCATACACAAGATTCACTTCCTTCTCTTTCATTAAGTGTTTATCATAGGGGGAGTCATTCAAGTTATCAAAACAAGGGCAAGAAGTATTGAAAATAATAGATATAGCAAAGAAAAATGAGGTGTAAATGATGTTGGAAAAAAGATAACTACAAAGTCTTTAAGGAAGAGAAGAAAAAGACAACTAAAAAGCTTTCAGTGCATTGTTTTTAACTCTATTAAGACTTTTTTACAATAAGTACCTAATTTCTTAAAATGAACTTTTTTTCAACTTTTTTTAATAATTTAAGATACTATATTTATGTTATTAGTGAAAAATTTTCATAAGGAAGAATTTAAATGAATCAAATTAATGTATTTAAGAATATGAATAGAAATGCTAGAGAGAGAAATTTATATAGGAGAGAGATTTGTGTTAAAAATAAAAATGTTATTTTTATGGTTGAAAGAGATAAATTGTTGTTGAAAGGGAATGTTATAATTGATGTAAAGGTGATTTATGAAGATAATCATGGTGTATTGGAAGAAATGTTATCTGTTAAAAATTTCTCGAAGTTAGTTGATTGTTAACGTGGTTATAAAAGTGCATGAAGAAAATTAAGTTTCAAGAGAGAAAGTTATATATCAAATGAATCAAAGGGAAGTTGGTTGTTTATTTTTGATCGATGAAGACATTATAAGAGAAGATAGAAGGGTTGAAATCACATTATGGGTGTGTTGCTTTGTAAAATAAATTCTTTAAATAGATTAAAATATATCTTACCATAAAAATAAATAAAAAGGTGGAGTAGAAGTCAATGTAGGGTCATGAAGTTTAGTATGAAATTGCATTGGTCCGTGAACTGCATTGGATAAGTTTTGAAGACCTAAAAGTGGCTATCTATTTTGTTGCATTAGAGGCTTTCAATGATTCCATTGCATCCCCCAATTGACCTTTTTCTTCTCATCATCATATTGGATTTGAAGTATGCTTTTGCTCCTCTTCATTTTGGTCCATTGAATTAAGTTTTGAGAGTTAATTCAACATCATTTATTTTCTCTTTCTTTTATGACCCATTTGGTAAAAATTGAAAGCCGAAGCACATATATGATGTGTTGCTTGCTCTGAAGCTATAGAGGTGTTGTAGAGTAACAAATTCGAAATGCAATATTCCAAGTGATAGCATTATGAATGATTGAGTCATGAATCCAAATTAGATTATAATTTTCCGTTTAGTGGATTGGTATGGAGCCGTGGACATAAAATAAATCAAGAGTGTTAGAAACACGACTTAATTAACATTTGTTTTGTCATCAATTAGGATAACAGTAACATTATTGAGTAGACAGAGCATAAAAAATGCTTTTGGAGTAGCCAAAAGGGTTACGTGCAACCAATAATAAAGTGAAACGCTACAAAATGACATCTGGTTTGGTAACTCAAACCAAAAAGAATGCAAGAAATACAGGATTCAATTCAATTTTTTTTTCTTTTATTTGATCCTGGCATAAATTTTTGGATTTCTTTGTATATAACAGAAACAGAGAGAGGGTTGGTTTGAGCTTAAAACACTTTACGTGGCTTACGTGGGGTGACAATGATTCGTTGATCAAGACTCGGTTGACTTTGTTAAAGCAAGGACAGAATAAGGTTTGAAAAGTTACACTGATACAAAAAATTTACTTATATAGTAAAAGTTATTTAACAAATAAATGTTAGAAGAAAAGAAAGAGAAAGTAGAATAAAATGATTGATTTGAGGATGAGAATACTTAAACTAAGTTCATCAAGATTTAAGAAATGATATTGGTATTCAACTGCTCACTTTCTCATTGGATCTCATTCATGTTCAGCCACGACACTAAAGAAGCAAAACAGCTACACCTATTCCTCTATCACTATGCCTCTCCCAACAACTACTGCATCCTCTTTCCCTAACGCCATATCTTCATAGTTGTTGTTTCTTTTCTTCTGAGAGTCAATCTCATTCCACTGTTACATTAATTCTATATACCCTTCTTACCATTTACTATTGGACCTTTTCCTTCTCTTATATTTCCCGTGATGTCTAGTGTTTTATGATCCATGTTGACCCTCTTTGTTTCTAGTGTTTTATGCTCCCTCTTCTCTCTCAATGGCAACGGAAGGTGTTTGACTGAAGTGCTGTGTTCTCATTTACAGTCTCTCATCTCTCATTTGTCACCCTTTTTGCTCTCAAGCCATATGCATGCGCCAGATACCACTCATCTCCATGCCTTGCCATGCATTCATCTGTATACACTTCTATCTTCACATGTACACACTTCAAAATAATCATAAAAGCATAGCTCGCAAGAACATTCATTCTGGTCTTCCAACTCCAACCCCCATCACCGTAATTTTTCCCCTGCTTTCATATTCATCATTAGGAGCAACTTTCATTGCCACTTGAAACAAAACAAACCTCTGTCAAGTTTGTGAGTGTTTGAAAGTTGCAAAGTAGAGCAGCCCAAATGCCACAAACAATGAGGTTTCCAACACTCGTAGTTGTGTTGCTTTTGTGTTTTTCTCCTACGCTAGTTGTCCTTGGTCTGGGTTCCTCAGATCACACTACTTTGAGAGTGCTGTTGGACGTGAAGAAATCCTTTGTGCAAGACCCACAAAATGTTCTGAGTGATTGGTCAGAGGATAACATTGACTACTGCAGTTGGAGAGGGGTGTCATGTGAATTGAACTCAAACTCAAACTCTTTAGACGGTGACTCCATGCAAGTGGTGGGTCTCAATCTTTCTGACTCGTCACTCACCGGATCAGTATCACCTTCACTCGGTAATTTGCAAAACCTGCTCCACCTTGATCTCTCCTCCAACAGCCTTACGGGTCCCATTCCACCTAATCTCTCCAACCTCACTTCCTTGGAATCTTTGCTTCTCTTCTCCAACCAACTCACGGGTCACATACCCAAAGAGTTCGGCTCACTCACGAGTCTCCGAGTCATGCGACTCGGAGATAATGCACTAACGGGAACGATTCCCGTGTCTCTCGCCAACCTGGTCAATTTGGTCAACCTTGGCTTGGCTTCCTGCAGACTCACCGGGTCTATTCCGAGTCAACTTGGTCAACTCAAACTCTTGGAGAATCTGATTCTGCAAGACAACGAGTTGATGGGTCCGATTCCGACCGAGTTGGGGAACTGCTCAAGCCTCACCATCTTCACAGCAGCTAACAACAAACTCAATGGCTCAATTCCGAGTGAACTGGGTCAACTCAGCAATCTGCAAATTCTCAACTTTGCGAACAACAGTATATCAGGGGAGATTCCGAGTCAACTCGGTAATATGAGTCAACTCCTTTACCTAAACTTCATGGGGAACCAGCTCGAGGGTGCCATTCCACCGTCTCTAGCTCAAATGGGTGATCTTCAAAATCTGGACTTGTCATTGAACAAGCTCGGTGGAGGAATCCCAGAGGAGTTAGGCAATTTGGGTGAGCTAGCTTATTTAGTTCTGTCTGGTAACAACCTTAACGGTGTCATACCAAGGACCATATGTTCCAATGCAACAAGTTTGGAGCACCTGATGTTGTCAGAAAGTGGACTGCATGGTGAGATTCCAGCTGAGTTGAGTCAATGCCAGCAACTGATGCAACTTGATTTGTCCAACAACGCACTCAATGGGTCCATACCTCTTGAGCTTTATGAGTTGCAGCGGTTAACTGATCTCTTGCTGAACAATAACAGCTTGGTTGGTTCCATCTCTCCCTTCATAGGGAACCTCAGCGGCTTGCAGACACTTGCTTTGTTTCACAATAATTTGGAGGGTGTTTTGCCGAGGGAGATTGGAATGCTTGGCAAGTTGGAAATTTTGTATCTTTACGATAATCAATTGTCAGGGGCTATACCTGTGGGGATTGGTAATTGTTCTAGCTTGCAAATGATTGATTTCTTCGGAAACCGTTTCAGTGGGGAAATTCCCGTCACTATTGGAAGGCTGAAAGAGTTGAATTTCCTTCACCTTAGACAGAATGAGCTAGTGGGTGAGATTCCAGCCACCTTGGGCAATTGTCATAAACTGAACATTCTGGATTTGGCTGACAATCAGCTCTCAGGTGCAATTCCTGCAACGTTTGGATTCCTCAAGGAATTACAGCAACTCATGATCTACAACAATTCCCTTCAAGGTAATCTTCCTCACCAGCTGATAACTGTAACAAACTTGACCAGAGTGAATCTTTCTAAGAACAGATTGAATGGTAGTATAGCTGCATTGTGTAGCTCTCATTCATTTCTTTCTTTCGATGTTACTGACAATGAGTTTGACGGTGAAATTCCTTCCCAAATGGGAAACTCACCCTCCCTTCAGAGACTACGATTAGGTAACAACAAATTTTCTGGAGAAATTCCAAGGACATTGGGAAAAATCCGTGAGCTGTCCTTGTTAGACCTCTCAGGAAATTCACTCACTGGACCAATACCAGCTGAGCTTTCTTTGTGCAACAAACTGGCTTATATTGATTTAAGCCGCAATTTTCTTTTCGGAGAAATACCATCATGGCTTGGAAGTTTGTCTCAGTTGGGAGAGCTAAAGCTCTCCTCCAATAATTTTTCTGGGCCACTTCCATTAGACCTGTTCAAATGTTCCAAGTTGCTAGTTCTTTCTCTAAATGACAACTCCCTGAATGGAAGTCTCCCATCTGATATTGGTGAACTTGCAAACCTCAATGTCCTCAGACTTGACCACAATAAGTTTTCTAGACCAATCCCTCTGGAGATAGGTAAGTTGATCAAGCTTTATGAGCTCCGGCTCTCCAGAAATGGATTCGATGGTGAGATGCCCGCTGAGATTGGAAAACTTCAAAATCTACAAATCATTTTAGACCTTAGTTACAATAATCTCTCAGGTCTCATCCCACCTTCTCTTGGGACACTGTCGAAGTTAGAAGCACTTGATCTTTCCCACAATCAACTAACTGGAGAAGTCCCTCCACAAATTGGGGAAATGAGCAGCTTGGGAAAGCTTGATCTCTCTTACAACAACCTTCAAGGAAAATTAGATAAGCAGTTTTCCCGCTGGCCAGACCAGGCATTTGAAGGAAACCTACATCTTTGTGGAAGCCCTCTTGAGAGCTGCCACAGAAAGGAGGATTCTGAGAATGCAGGCCTGAGCGAGTCATCGGTAGTGATAATCTCTTCCGTTTCAACTTTAGCTGCAATTGCACTTCTGATACTTGCAGTTAGAATCTTTTCCAAAAACAAGCAAGAATTTTGCAGGAAAGCCAGTGAAGTGAATTATGTTTACTATTCCTCTTCGTCACAAACACAGAGAAGACCGCTGTTCCAACTAAATGCAGCTGGAAATAGAGATTTCAGATGGGAAGAGATCATGGATACCACGAACAATCTAAGTGATGAATTCCTGATTGGCTCAGGCGGTTCAGGGAAAATCTACAAAGCTGAATTGGCATCTGGAGAGACAGTGGCTGTGAAGAAGATTTCATCAAAAGATGAATTTCTGTTAAACAAAAGCTTCATAAGAGAAATTAAGACACTGGGGAGGATTAGGCACAGACATCTGGTGAAGCTAATAGGATATTGTAGCAACAGAAACAAAGAAGCATGTTGGAATCTGTTGATATATGAGTATATGGAGAATGGGAGCGTATGGGATTGGCTTCATGGGAAACCAGCCAAGGAGAGCAAAATAAAGAGAAGCCTTGACTGGGAGACAAGGTTCAAAATTGCTGTAGGATTAGCTCAAGGAGTGGAATACCTGCATCACGATTGCGTCCCAAAGATCATTCACAGGGACATCAAATCCAGCAATGTATTGCTAGACTCAAAGATGGAGGCACACTTGGGAGATTTTGGACTGGCAAAAACACTAACTGAGAATTATGACTCCAATAGTGAGTCTAATTCTTGGTTTGCTGGCTCTTACGGCTACATAGCTCCAGGTAGGTGATCAAACTTCTGGTTTGAATTGATCTTTATCTTACATTATTTGCCTTTCTTTAGCACTGAACAAACTTGTTTGATATTGGCTTTATTTTCAGAGTATGCATACTCCCTACAGGCAACAGAAAAAAGTGATGTTTACAGCATGGGAATAGTGCTCATGGAACTTGTTAGTGGTAAAATGCCAACAGATGAAATTTTTGGAGCTGAGATGAACATGGTGAGATGGGTAGAGATGCAGGTGGATATGCATGGCTTCGCCGGTGAGGAATTGATAGATCCTGATTTAAAACCTCTTTTACCTGACGAACAGTTTGCTGCATTCCAAGTGCTTGAAATAGCCTTACAATGCACGAAAACTACACCACATGAGAGGCCGTCTTCAAGGAAAGCATGCGATCTTCTCCTCCATGTATTTAATAACAGAATGGTGAACTTTGAGAAGATGAGCTTGGAGCATTACAAATGAATTTGTTTTCAGAGGATTGAAACAAATCCTACTTGCATTATGGAAAATTTATGTAAACAATACTTTTTTCACATTATATAGAGACATTGGCATAGTTGCCGTTATTCAACAGCTCCCAACTAACAGCCAAAATTGGTAAGAACATAATAATTTCAATGGTTTATGCTGAATGCTCCTGGTTTAATTCCTCAGATGTGATGCTGATCAGCTCTTGATAGTTGAAAGCCATCATTTTGCTTGAGCAATATAGGCCCTTGCATGTTTCATTCGAAAACTACTTCACCTACCAAAAGTTATGAATCCAAATAGAATGCTTTCCCTTTTTCTATATATTCACATTCCACAAATATTGATATTTTCCATTTTATTACCCTCTAATATTTTTCTAGTGAGACCTTTAATTGCACTGAACGTTTAAAACTCTTTTCTATTAAAAGTTTTCCCTTTTCGATACATTCGTATTCATATTCCAAACTTATCTGTATAAAATAAAACTTTGAATAATTTATAATAATCAATAAAAAGTATAAAATTATTTTTAAACACTAATTTTAGATGATAGTAAGGATAAGATTAGTTAAATATTTATTTTTATAGTTAACTAAAAATATATTAACAAGTTAAAATATATTTTAATTTAATCGTAACAAAATTATTTAGTAAAATATTCATTCCCGCGATTTAAATATAAATGTTCTTACTTCATTTTATAGAAGTAATATTGATATTTATATGCTATATTTAATATATTTTGTTTGATAAGTTAAAGTCAAAATTCCACTTCATAAGTTTGTAAACATTGTTCACATAATTTTTTATATTTTTTTATGTTTCAACAATAAAATTTAACAAATTATACAAGTTAGTAAATAGAAATTTAAAATACTATAATAAAAAAATATATAAATTAGAAATCAATGTAATTTTAAATTTATTTTCCACCCTATTAATTAAATAGACTTTCATTCACACACACACACACATATATATATATATATATATATATAATTTTTTTTTCAAAACAAAATTAATTTTAATTTACAATTATATTTAATAAAAATTTATAGTAAGTTAGACACCCTTTTGCCATTTTCTAGTGACATATAGCAAAAATTGCCATACTCCATTTGCATTTTGATATGAAAAGAAATGCTCAAAAGAGAAAGGTAATTGGGAAAGGTACTGGAGTCACAGATACCGTGATTTAATTATTACCAATGTAACCACAAGGCCAGAATATTATCATCTATAACAATTTCACTGCTTGCAAATGCTTGTGCACAAAATGGGCTGATTAGAATGAAAAAGTTTTAACAGCCTTACAAACATAACACCATGAAATCAGAAACAAAAGCAACAAGTTCAACATATTTCATGATTATTTCCACCCACAGCTACAATCCTTCAGGACATGCATTAATCATCATCTCCATCTGCAATGCAATATCACAAATAATAAGATGCAAAGAGGTAATAAAATGACAATGTATAAACACCAAAGTAAACGAATAACAACCCAAAAACACCATATCCAAAGCACTCAATTACAGAGCAGCTAACAATACAAAAACATGTAAAGCATAAATACTAAGTTGATGATGAGGAACGTGGTTCTGAAAATACCACAAAATTCCAAAACGTCAAACAATAAAACGATAGAAAATAACTCTGACTTGAAAAGCTGAAAGAGAATTCAATAACACAATGAGAAACATAAGAATAACAGAATTTCTTGCCGGACCAATTAGGTCCCCCAAGGCATCAAATGAGTCACCAAATTTCACTATGCATTGCAAAAAACTGTAAGTCATCTCATTGCATTAAAACTGTAGTAGCCCCATGGCTCTTACAAGTTTAAAAACTAAGGTTCCAATAAATCATCACTCGAGAAACAAACAAAATCCTTATTAACATTACCAAATCGTTCAAGTCACTGGCTTAAAAAGGAATCACATTCTTATTCTAGCTAGCCACTAATCATATGAAACTAGATCATGGCAGTTTAAAATCAAATTATTAAGTGATCTTTATTCCAGTATTCCTCGTTACCCTCTCTTCTAATCTAACATTTTCACAGACTGTATTAACTTAAGAGCAAATGAAACAGTAACATCTTCCTCAGAACACTCAGAACCGAAACTGCTTATCCAAATCCAACATGGATAAAAGGGGGACGTGATTCAAATCAAACGACACACTCATATGCAAACCTTCTCTCTTTTTTCTCACCCACATATCTAACAATCCACAACAACCATTGCAAAGGCCAATCCAAATCAGTTTCATTTCCCCACACCCCAAAAAGCCAAAACATTCTCATAATTACTAAAATCATAAAGTATAATCAATTGATACGAGGAAAACATAAAATGGACTGCAATTGAGGTTTTGGGGAGGGCAATTGAAAAAAGCATGGTGTGAGAAGAAAGAAAACCTATGTAACGTCTTTCGTTGGCGGCTTTGGCCTTTTCGAGCATCTTATCGAGGTCTTGCTCGACCTGGGCCTCCCATTTGAGAAGCTGGTTCACAAACACAACGCCCAATCCCATTCCCACGACGTGCTCCCACGGATCTACACCAAAATACATAAAGCAATCAATGAATGAAAAATGGAATTGAACAATTCGCATTCACCAAAACAAAGAAAGAGAAAGATAGATACGGCGCATGTAGGGGAGTTTGCGGAGAGCATTGGAGTACATCTGGGTTCCCAAGCCCAGTAACGCGCCGATCGCCGTCGCACTCAGTACCATCGTTCTCTCCTCTCTCACTTGATTCCACAAACTTCAAAACCTATTTCTTTCTCCAATCCTCAATATTAGGGGAATACAGAGTATGTTCAAGCTATGCAGGGGCATTAAAGGAACTACGCACTCAGAGTTCTAAAATGGCACTAAAATAAAACATTCTTTCAACAACCATATTACAATTATATAAATTATTATTTTATTATAATATTTCATTTATGCTTATTACTATTTTAATATAATATTTTATCATTAAAAATAATTTAAAAATAAATATTTTTGAAAAAATATAGTGAACACATATTTTTCTTAAAATAAAATCTCCTTCCAAAGTGGTCACCAAGGATAGGTAGTAGGCTATTCTTTCACAAACATTGCATTGGTAGTAAAGAAACATTATGTAGTTAATTTTAATTAATTTTTTGAATTGAAGTATAATAGATTTTGTATTGATATATTTTAATTTTTTTATTTAAAACATATTTGATCAACCTATAACATATATTATATATGTGTGTATTTCTTTATTTAATATAATTTCATTATGTTTAATTTAATTTTATAGACATTTATTATCTCTAATTCATATTTATTCACAATCATTTCATACATCTTGGTTTTTTTTATGGTAAATACTTTAATGTCATGTTGGCATAATAATGGAGAAAAATATAAAAAATAAAAATAGAATAAATAAATTCAGAAAAAAAATAGAAAGAAATGAAATTGAATATTTAATCGTTTAATAGAGTAAAAATGATGGGAAAAATATCAAAAAATGTGAAATTTATTTTATTTGATAGAAAATCAATTGTTTAGATAAAGTGATACCTTTGATATGTTTTGAAATGACATGAAAAAGTGTTGCTTTTTATGGTTTAACCTGTTAAATTTAGTTATTAGTCGATTGTTTCATAGAAATAATCAAATATACAGTTTGGACAATATATTGCAATTGAAGAATTGACCTAAAATAGAAATTTTGATGTGTTAAAGTAAATATTTTTCTGATCGTATTACATGTAATCAATGTGTACTCAATTTCTTTAATTTATTTATTGATAATACTATCTATCAAAGCGTCAGAAAAAAAAAAATTAGTGTTAACACACCTGAAATATGTAATTATATACATATAAGAAATGTGAGTAAATTTATAAGAAAATTGATATCACTTTTACATAAAATTTTAATGTTCAATGTTTACGTATTTTTTAGTTCAATTTTATCATTTTTATTCAATTTGAAACTTTATTCTAATTCTCATATTAAAATTTGTAGCTTTATTCTCATTCTCACGTTAGAATTTCTAACAGTTTCCTCTAAGACTTACCATATCTGTTAACAGTCTCTTTGATATTTTTTACATTGGTACATTCTAAAAAAGATTCTCAACAACTGCTTTAATAGTAACTCTAACTATTGTTAGACTTTAACACAACGGGACGTGTTTGTTTTCGTCTCTAAGTCAGTCACCAAGACTACCAAACTTTAATATCATTGTTAAAAAAATTTCAAAAAGAACTTCAACACAAATAAGAAAAACAAACATTATCGATTGTCATTATTAAAGAGAACATAAGTAGCCTTAAACTGTCATTTAGTATACTTGTATTGTATCTTATAAAACAAACATCCAGTTTATAATGTATGTATGCATAAACATATTCCCTTTTAAGAATATAAAAAAATCATAATTAATAGATTAGTTCTGAATAATTTATAAACGTAACAAAATCATGTTAAACATAAATAATGTGTATATATAATAAATATGTTAGAGTGAAATACTAATTATACTTCACCTTAAAATAAAATTTTATTGCTTGCAAAAACACTTTAAAACAACAATTAACTATTAATAATTCCAAAACAACATGAAAACCATGCTAGAAGGTGGAAGGTAAAAATGGAATTGTGGGTTTCAAAAACCAACATTATGTCTCAAAAATAGTTTTTTTCAAAAATTTTGATTGGTCGAATATTTCTTCAAATGGTGTTGATTTTGAACACTACTACTAAGACCTATAAAAGTGCTTAAAGCTTGTCTCATAAAAACTAAAATAGGTTACGTCACAACAAATTTATGGTTTATGAAAATGAATGTTAAATTTGGTATTTTAAATATAAGTAAAAGAGTGTATAACATAAAAAAATTACTTTATAAAAAATAATATAGGATAATAATGAGTACAACATTCATGGAATTGCAATTTCACAATGTCATATGTAAGAGAAAAATATTGAAATGAAAAAGGATCTCCTTATTAAAGGCATTGATCAAATGGTGGAAGGGTGTAGTTGCAACATTAATGCTTTATTCCTCTCCAACGATAAATATAAAACAAAGAAAAAAAAAAGAAAGTTAAAATATCAAGAAATAAAAAATAGAAAAGAAGATACTATTTTGACAACCAACTTTCTTAACAAAATTAGGAAGATTTGTGAGAAAATGAAAAAACTAAACAATTATAGGTTAGAGGTTACTTAATCAATTAATTATTCTAATTGATTACATGATATAATATTTTATTATATATATTATAAATTATTTTTTATTTATTTAATTAATTATTATTATTAATTTATTAATATTTATATTTATATTTTATTATAATATAATTAAAGCACATATATTTAATTATATAATATAATATAAATAATAATCTTAATAAAAATAATATAATCATTTTATATATATATATATATATGTAATATAGCTAACTTTTATTAGTAGTTATATTTTGAAAATAAATATTAAAACAACAAAAAATTAATTAATTTAAATTTTGGTTTTAAGTAATGTAATTATTTTAATATATGATTATTTAAAATATAACTTTTAATATATTAAAAATTTAAAATAATTTTATTGTTCTAATTTTGATTTATCTTTTAGGAAAATTATTTTGTATATTAAATTATATTATAAAATGTTTAATAAAATAATAATAAATAAATAATTATATTATAAAAAATTTAATTAAAAACAATTTTTATCTATTATATCAATTAAATAATTTACAAACTTTTTATTATTATTTTTTTTTTCAAAAGTGAAACAATTTTACCTTTTTCACTTTTTTTTTTCAAATTCATCATTTTCTTTTCTTTGAAAAAAAAAACATGAGGCTTCTCCCATCGATTTGCATAAGGAAATTACTACCGATGTTATTGGTAAAACATTGAGAAAGGATGTTGAAAAGATTTGTTCATCAAATCTAAAAATCAAACAAATATTAAATATATTTGTACAATTTTGTGTTTTACTTTGTTGCAATTTTGCTCATGAATGACGAATTCCATAAAAATGAAATCAAGATTCAATTGTCTTCAATTCATGTTTCTCGGTAAGTTAGTATGATCATATTATAATGTTACCTTATTGATTTTGTTAAGCATCACTTTATAACGCTATTTTGGCTTTTAACACTTTAGGACAGTATCATGAAATTTATACACATGGTAATAATGTAAAGCTTATGTTTCTACGTATCACAAAAATTGTTTAATGTGCAACATTTCATGTTTATCAGCGAAATTCAAAATCAATATCATAATTCAATGGTTAATGAAGTTAATTTTTTTTATTAAATTAGTACAATATTTGGTTAAATGAGTTTACCTTCGACACTGCAAATTCTACCAATTGAAATAATATGTGAATAACAATAGACTTTATTAATGAAGTTTAACATTTTAGTTCAGTCAGAAAATTTATCTCAGTTACTGCAAATTGCTTTAGAAAAAGTATGGCAAAAAATCCGTAAGTGAGAATTAATGGTTTAATTGAAACAAAACAACTCTCTTCTTCATCTATCTATTCTCGTATCTCCGGTCCTCCCGAACCCTCTCCTTCCCCTTCCCCTTCCCCTACCCCTACCTCCCTTTCTTCCTTTAGTCTGCCACCGCAGCCACCTGTCCTCTCAATGTCACCGGCGATTGCATATGGGGAACGACGATTACAACATATTGGCGACGGTGAGGACAACTACCATGACCTTCAAGATCAACATTATTTACCTTTTTTGCAAACTAAATAAGTGTCTCCTAACTTCAGTTTTTGAGGCTCTAAGTTCCAAACATCACAAACAACTGCCCGAGATGTCATTAGCTACAACAGATGCATGGTGAGAACATATGCAACAATAAACAACATTATAAGAACATTTAATGTGAGAAGCATCTTCTTACTTTCTACTATTCTAAAAAGTATCAACAAAAATTTTATTGTATTTGATTGCAACTAGGCAAACTGTGCAACCAAGTTCAAATGCACCCTAAACACCATTAAAAATTAGAAAGCTTCAATACAAATAAACCAGAATAAAAGTCAGTAGGTACGAAATAAAAGAATAAAAAATTTACTCCAAAAATAAGATAAGAGAACATAGGCATAATGGACAGCAAATGCAAATAATTAACATACCTTCAAAAACATGACTGTATAGTGATTATTTACACAAGTTCCTTCAGAAAATATAAGAAGGGGTTATTATCACCTCCCTGAACATGACCCCTCAATCTGAGACATGAAATATTATGTAAGTAAAAAAGAACTAGATCTGAAGTAGATCTTTGCAACAATTTCCCTACATGGTTGAACCAGTTGCATCCTATAAAATGTAACAAAAAAAAGTGGCGGCGATAGCTTAGAGGAGGGAGAGGGGGAGGCGTGATGGAGAAGAAATTGGCGGGAGGAAAAAAAGAGAATGAAAGAGAAGAAAGGATTCTACCATATCATTACCCCGTTAATGCGGTTAAGACCAATATAACAAAGGAGATCGCAATGACTATTTTTAATTAAAAAAATCCGACAAGACTACATTGAAAAAATCCAAAAATATTGAAACCAAAAGCTTACTATGCTGATCCCTAATTTAGTAATTAATCATGTTAAAAAAACATTAATTAATTACAGAACTTGGTTAAACGGGTAATAGGTTGTCACTACAATTTTACATGACTTGAGGGGTAAACACATAGTAGTAATGCAAAGGTCACGTTTCTGTGTGTCAAAAAAAAAAAATGCTTAAAGTACAATTTCATGTTTACCAGTAACAGAATTCAATAGTTAATGAAATTAAAAATTTTAGTTAAATCAGTACAATAGAATCTTATTAAAACAATTGAAAGTAATCATGGTGAATTATACGCTTTTTGAATGCATTGTTACAAATCATCAAATGACTACGTTTACATGTTATATTATGTTTTTTGTCTTTGAAAAATGCTTTCTTTTTCAATTTTGAAATAACTTTTCAATCGTGCGACAAACATTTCTTAGTTCTAAAATTTGACCATTGTATTTATTGTCACAAAAACTATAGAAATTGTATTTATTGAAACCATATAAAGTAATAATGATGAACACATGTACCCGTTGAAAATTCACATAACCGAATTTTTATCATAAATAATAAATAGATTTATTAGGGCAAATAATGCAAGAAAAAATTTATTTGAGTAATTGTTTGGGAAGAATGGTTCAGATCAAGAAAAAAAAAATCACTTTTTCAAAATAGACGTAACAATGTTTTAAAAATAACTTTATGCGAAACATAACCGAAATACAAACAAAGACTAACCTTTTGCGTAGTTTCTTTGTTTGAAGTGATTTCCGCTGCATTCCTACGTGCGTGGTAGATGAGTTCCACACACCAACTTCATTGAAACTGCGCCAAACCATGAAAAAACACGAATTCAACTTTTCGCCTTTAAAGGTGCCGTGCATACTTTACTCCACGTTAAATCAAGATAAACCTATTCATAATCACATTCAAACTAAAACTACTTGAATAATTTTTATTATTTTACATCCAAAAACGAATGCAAAATCGAAACACGACTACATTAAACAGATTTGGTTCCAAACTAATTCTCAAGCGTTACTCACAGTTAGAAAAGTAAAAGCAAACCCAATGTATGTTTGGAATGCAATCTGAAGTGTTACATATACCGGCTCGAATCTTTGTTAGACGGTAAAGCTAAAGCTTCCAGAAATACCACATAGATTCCTTAAAAGACACAGAAACAAACATTTGGTATATATCAACATAGAAAGATGGATAACTTGATAAATATCAGAAAAGAGTAATAACTGCTGCTATTATCCAATCATAATCATAACAGATCTACCGATATTAATGTTACAGCCAAGCTTTCATGAGCATGGTGGAGTTCATACCGAACTCAATAATAATCATCCTTATTTCTCTAGAAATACAAAGTTTTACACCCACCCATCATTCAGAAGTGGCATATCAAGCAATGCAAAAGAATTCAACTCAGTTTACCATCTTTTTTTATTGGCACTGTTATATGGAACTATTTTTTCAGCTCTCATCCGTGCTAAATAGCTTCATCCTTGACAAAGGGGTTCTCAAATACCCATCCACCTCAAATTTCTTGGGACTCAACTCTCGGTATTTTGCAAACTGCTCCTTCGCCTCGTCATTCCTATCAAGCAAGCTATAAATCATGCCTCTGCAAAAGTAAGGTCTGAAATCCCTCGAATCCTCTTTCGTCAGCTCATCATAAATCCCTAACGCTTCATCCACATTCTTCTGCAGAAACATGATCTGCGCCATGATCAGCCTCACGTCTCTCGCCTCCTTCCTCTTGTTCTCCTCCTCGGCCACGCGCAGCGCCTCCTCCAGCCGCCGCATAGCCGCCTCCCCTTCCCCTGACCGGTCCATCAGCAGTGCGTTCTCGAACAGCGCCTCGAACGAGAGCGGGTTCGCCGCCAGGACTTCCTCGTAGTACGCGCGCGCAGCGTCGGCGTCGCCGGTCTCGGCAGCGAGGCGCGCAGCGAGGAACTTCCAGTCGACGGCATCCGGCTGCGCGGCGATTAGGCGCTTCAGGATGGCGAGCGCCTCATCGTCCTCGCCGAGCTCGAGCTTCTGCTGGAGGAGGGACTTGAGGGCGGCAAGGGCCTCGGCGTTCGTTTCGAGGAGGTCTGAGAGCGGCGAGAGGGATTCTTCGTGGTGGTGGTCCGTTTGGATAGGGGTCGGAGGCGGAGGTGAGGCGCGCGCCGAGGGGAATTGGAGCGCGACGGCGGCGAAGACTGCGGCGCCGGCGAGGGCTTTGAGGTTGGGAAGAGTAGGGGGTTTTGAGTGAGCCTGGACGGTGAAGCGATAAGAATGTGAGGGCTTTATGGAGGGGATGAAGGAGAAGATGGAGGATGATGCAGAAGTCAACATCGTGGAATTAGGGTTTACACAGAGAGGGTGGAGCAGAGAGAAGGATGCTGAGGAACAAGGCGAAGGGTTTGTTTGTTTGGGGTTTAAACATCAAAGTTACTCTTTTTAGGTTAAAAGTGAATTTCATTTATAAATTTTATGTTTAAAGCAAAATGTTTTTAATATTGAAACAGTAGAACATGAGCTTTAATTGTGAGGCTCCATTGGTAGGTGAGTGGTAGGTGACAGAATGGTGGTGGTAGGTGTTTTAATATAGCTGATTCTCGCGGACACATTTTTTTAATGCATCTTACCTTTTATTTAATTTATAGGAAGTTAAAAAAAGTTGGTTATTAGTATCAAATTTAGGTTAAATTCTGTATTTTTAGTGTTTATCAACTACTAAACATGATTAAGAAAGAGTTGGGTTTGGCCTAAATAATCAAAGCAGGGTAAAAATCTATTAAAAATAATATAAATAGATGATCTGGTTAAAAGTATGTGATAGTTAATCAAATATTCTCCCTTCATTTTGTATATAACACTATTGATTTAAATGTCGAAATATTTTTATAAGTGTATAAAGACCGAAGGATAATTTATGACTCTTCTGCATGGTATTTTCTATAATGAATTTAATTTTTATTTAAGTTTTAATAACTTTTGTTGATAGATGAAATGAAGAAGTTAGTAGAAAAAATATCATTAAATTATTAAAAAATATCTAAAATTAAAAAGACAAAATAGAATATTTTATAATCAATCATAAAAAAAATGTGAGAATGTCATTCTTCAATGTTATGTCCTTGATTTCTTGTCTTTATTATAAATATGTTATATTTAACTTTTATTTTTTATACTGAGTTTAAAAAGACGAAATCATAATTTTTTTAAAATTTTAATTGTTAGAAAATATTTTAATTTTAATTTATTATCAAAAGAAATTTTTAGAAGATAAATTCAATCCTACAATAAAAAAATTATCAAAAGATGTTAAATGAAAAATAAAAATCATTTTATATATAATTTGTAATGTTTTTTATCTCTGCCCAAAAGTGTTTGGGAAAGAATTCTTACAAAGCATACTTATAATCATATGAAGAATTTTGTTCTTAAGTCCCACAATTTTTGCTTTGTTGAGATATTATCGATACAGAAAAATTGTAGCATATCTCATTAAACTCAAGTAACATTTTAAATTTTTTATTTTCAAATTCAATGTCGTGATCATTTCTCATGGTAGAGATATAAAAGTCTCATTCTATTTTTACTCTCATGAATAACACTTCCAATCACCCTAAAAGATTCACTCTTATGGGCTAGGAAGGAAATCTATGTAAATTTAGAATAGTAATCAATAATTATTAAACCATATCTCTTTCCTCCTAAACTCAATGTTCTAATTGGTCTGAATATATCTGAATATATCTATATGTAGAAGTTGAAGGGGTCTAAATATAATTTTGAATTTAAAAGAACTATTTTTTACCTACTTTTCTTTCTGACAAATTTCACAAAGAATGTTCAAGAAATATTGGATAGTCATCTAATGAGATTTTTCTTTGAAAACTTTAAAATATATTTTAAATTTAAGTGTCCAAGGTTTTTATGTCATAACCATTTTTTATCTTCTTCGGAGGCAAACATATTACCTTCTGCTTATTGAGATCTATCATATCAATCTCACATAAATTGTTTTGTCGTCTAGAAAAAATGGTATGTTTACTAGACAATGAGACAATACACTAGTCTTTGTTGAAAAAGACCATATAATCATTATTACACAATTTGGCTCGTGCTTAGTAGGTTATATATGACCCCCTCAACATATAAAACATTTTTAATAGAATACTAATACCCAACTTCCCTTTTTCAATTACTTCGCATAAAACCTTGTCTCTGTCATGTTTTCTTAGGTCCAAGAATGTAGACCTTGATCTTGTCATGTGTCACAAGCATCCAGTATCAGTACCAACTTAGTCCCTGACATTTTCTCGTTAAACATATATGCAACATGAATTATGAGTTCTTTTGGCACTTTTTGGATAATTTCCTATTAGCTTTAGGTGAATGCCTCTTATATTTACATTTGATACTTGTTTGACCAAATTTTCCGTAGTGTTGGCAAGTACCTTTAACATTTTAAGAAAACATTTTCTTCTTGTCTTTCTTTCTCTTAAGATCATATTCATGACCAAATTTTTTAGAAGCATGTTTAAAGTTCGAAAAGAAAAGGTTTAGAGCTTTAGAGTTTTCAAATTTTTTTTGAAAATCATGTTTACAATATGTGATTTTTCCTTCTAGACTTTTAACTTTCTTAATGTCGGACTTTTGAGCTTACTTAAGATTTGATATCTTCTTATGAGTTGCAATTTTCTCTTTCTTGAGTTTTTCGTTTTCAAAAACAAGGATTTTGAACTTTTGTTTCAATTTCAGTAATGGTGTTGCAATTGGTGGGAAAATCTTCATAAGTGTTGCAGGTGACATCAATTGTCCTGTGGTGAAGGTTAGTTAGACCAGAGGCCACGTGGGCCAAGTCACAATCGAATCGTAAGAATTGGATTGTTACGCTCTTAAGTAGAAAGAGTTGTGTCATAACTAATGACTATAGTTTTTGGTTTAGTGGTAAGTGTTAGATCCAACAATTGGTATCAAAGCCAAGGTCACAAATTCATTTCCCAATGGGGCAATTGTTGAGGAGGAGATTATTACAGGTGACATCAACTGTCCCGTGACGAAAGCCAGTTGGGCTAAAGGCAATGTGCTCTTTTTCTAACCTAGAGTTTGATGTTGAGTCTTCCAATATGGCCATTAGACTCTTCTTCTTTAACTTAAAATTTCTTTTTCGCTTGAGATATTTTGTTCACATGTGCCTAGGCTTTCTACACTCATAGCACATCACATCTTATCATTACTTTCTTCTTCTTTTTGAAAATGACATCTTTCTTTTTACTAGGAAACATTATGTTTCTTTGTCCTCTTCATTTAAGCACCTACATAAACTTTTTAGATAATAAGGAGATTTCCTTTTCAGTTGAGTTTTTATACTCAACCTCGGACATATCATCCTCTTTTAGAGCCTTCAACGCTCTAATGTAGTTTTGTCTGACTTGTATATGTTTTGCCTTAACTTGAAGACCTCTCTCAAATGTGGAGGCAACCGTCCTTTTAGTCACGATTTTGAAAATGTACCTCGTGTACTCTCAGGATTCCCAAAAGCTCATCCCAAGTGAGCTTTTTTATATCGTGAGCCTTTGCAATGGTCGTTGTCTTGGGCTCTCATACCTTTCACATGTTATCTAGCAATTTCATGTTTATTTGAGCCTTTGAGAAGTTATGACCAAGGGATTTTAACCCGTTAAGAAGGATCTCCATCCTTTCGAACATGTCATTCACCATTTCACCATCCTTCATGGTGAGTGACTTATAATTCTTGGTGAAGGTGACATATTTTCTTAAATGAATGTCTTTATTATCCTCATAGTTGATCTTCAAGAACTATCAGATTACCTTGGTTGTCTTTAACCTGCAAACCTTTTTATAGTTATTTTTAAATAAGGCACAAATAAAAATATACTTTGTTTTGTTGTTCAACTGCATAAAGTCAAACTCTTTTTATTCCTATCTTTCTTCACAAGTATTGATAGTAATATCTTTCTTGGTGATGATTTGCCACAATTGATAGTGTGTAGACTTTACATAGATCTCTATAAAGGATAGATTCCTTGTAAGAGATGCTCATTCAATTATCAATTGTTGTTCCAAGCCTGCCATACTTGAATCTTTCCTTTAGACACGGTAAGATGCTAAATTGTTTTAGAGGTTGAACAATGATAACAACTCTAAAATTAAATTAAACATAAGAAGGGAGAATTGAATTGTGTATTGAAAACTTTGGTAGTTTTTTGAAAATTTGTGTGTGATGATACACTATTAGACACAAGTTTAAGTTAATAAACGAACTATCACAAACCTTTTTTGAATTTTTTTTTAAAGATTGTCATTCTTTTGTTAGCTCAAGTTTTATAACATGCAATGTAACAAAGTTAATGGATCAGAGGGATTTGCATTGAAAGTTTTTTTACTAGTTTGTTTGTAGAGGCAGACTACATTTAGTTATTGACAAACAAGTCAAGTTTCACTAGGCAAAATAACGTTACAAAGTACAAAATGAGCATTCTTTGGACCTCAACTACTTTTGGCTAAAACAACTTAAGTATTATTTGGACACTTAGTCTCTCCTTACTAAAAAATCCAAGTATTGTTTGGAATGCAACCACTTTTTGATAAAAAACCTTAGTATTATTTGGAATACAACTACTTTTGACAAATAACCTTAAGTATTATTTGAAACAACAATCGCTTATGGCTAACTCACAAATATTGCTTGGAATACAGTCACTCTTAGTTGAACCATAGAGATTTAAAAAGGATTTTATCTAAATAATCATGAGTTTGATCACTACAAAGAAGGTTAACGTCTTACGACAAAAAAACAAGGTTAATATTCTCTCTTCTTCATTGATATGAACACAAACAATGTTGTAATGAAGCTTAGATGTGGAAAAGATTAATTAGAAAATTTGCAACATTTTAAAACTTTGTTTGATATTTTGTCTTTGTTCTTCATGAGTTTGCTCACAAAAAATAAGGTTAACGTCTTACAACAAAACATATTAGTACTTTGAAGCTGAATTTGAATTCAAAAATGGATGAATTAAACTTTGAAAAATATTTACTAAAACTTAAAAAATAATCGATTGAAATCTTTTATAAAACCTTGTCTGAGAAAAAATTCAATTAAATATTTTTATTTGCTTTACTAGATGTATTATTTTTTACACCTTTCATTATATATTTACCTTTTTAGTACCTACATGTAATAGTTATCTTTCCTATACGGGTATCAATACCAAATCATTTTAATTTTGCAAATGATTTATAAAATTATATAATTCTTTCCAAGAAATCAAATTCCACTCCAACATAATCCTTAATATTTGATGAGCCCCTTATCACAAATAAAGAAGAGGAGTGTCCAAGGAGGATTACTAGAAGCATGATGAGAAGAGACACTTCCTCCTCTCCCCTTTTATTTAGCCTTTTTAGCATTTCTATTAGTTGTTAAATATTTTCTAAACTCATGTTTTTTTTGGGTTTTGCAGGATTGCTTTTGACACCCCTTTTTCTACAAGTAGAGCCTTGTTTGGAGCAAAAGAGCACTTGGGCTTGAGGCCCAAGTTTGGGACATCCAAGGGGGGGTGAAGAAGTCAATCTTGACCTTCTAGAACCCTTGGAAAACGTCCTCTCATCATCCCAATCATTGGCAACCCGTTTTTTGTGCCCTACCTTCTAGAATGTGTGAGTCTTGGCCACCAAGAGTGGAATATGCTTAGGAATCTTTTCCAATGTAATTCCCTCTAAGTCCCCAAACTCTATATAAGGAGGCCTCTCATTCTTGTAAAAGGGTTGAACATTAATGAAATAGAGATCATTCTTGCATAGCCTAGAGTTTGTGTTGTGTTCTTGGGTGTTCTTCCCTCTCTTGGAGTCTTATCTTGAGCCTTGGCTCAAGTGGCGGCTAACACCACTCATCTTGGGTTGGATCATCCCCCAAGTGGTGTGTAGCACTCCATTCCCCTCCCCTTCTCTCAATCTCTTCCTCCATTATTGTTTCATGTTCTTTACTTTTATGCTCTTTAATTTCCAGCACTTTACTTTCATGTCATTTACTCTTATGTCTTTATGATTCAAGCCTTGTCTTAATTTGTGTTGGCTGGATTTTATGTTTTGTTATTCCCTTCTCCTCTTGAGCTCCTTGTGAACAGTGGGAATCTTTCTTGAGGCTTTCCTCCTAATTGACATTCCATCAAACACCTTATGTGCTAAATATTGACATACCACTCCAACATAATCCTTAATATTGACCTATTTGTCAAGAGTAATTTGCTACTCATCCAATGAAACTTTTGTTACCAATCAAAATTTTTGTTGTTTTTTTTTACTCCTTTAAAAGATATTGAAAATAAAAACTAGCAGAACCGTTCGTATCATAAAACTAAAAAAATACAAAAATAAAATAAATGAAGTGTAGTTTGTAAAGAAACAAAATTAAGATATAAAAAATTGTAAATACCAAAACAAATAATTTCTTTAAAAACAATGAAAACAACTTCATACTATAAGGACTAACTAATTATTTTAAGCATAAAAAAATTATAACTGCGCATATGTTATATATATATTATTCACTTGTGTTACCTATAGTAAAATATAAAAAAATCACAAATAATAAAACTAAATAATTTTATGCGTGGTATCATTTATGTCAAAATATACGAAAAAAAAAGAGTGACATCAGAAATAAGAAAAAATTTAATATAATGTAAGTGGCAAAAATACAGCAAAAAATATAAATCACATTATATTTCAATAATTCTATTATAAATGGAGATAATCTCACTAAATTTTGAAATATTTTAAACAAAATTTAATACATCAATTAATAAAATATTTTATTAAAAATTATATTTAGAGTTAAGAATATAAAGAGGTCCTTTTATTTAAGTTTGTATAGGCATAAATCTGTACTATAAAAAAAATGTATGTTTAGTTTGTATTTTAAATGATCTTTAATATCATAAATCACATCTGTGATGCAAAACTGGCAAGTTAAAGGGGTAAGTCCACACCAATAAAGATACATTGATATTTTTTTAGTATTTATTTGTATAATGATAAATTTTGGATTGATTTAGGTTGGTGATAATAGAAGTAAAAGATATTAGATTTTATATTCAATTAAAATTTGTAATAACCTATAGAATCAATGAATATTAAATTTTTGATTAAATATAACTTGTTGTCGATAAGCCACAAAATAAAAACCGTTTAACCCACGAATTGTGCAGGATAAATATAAAAAGATTCACACTAAAAAATTTGTAGATAATATAAGTTGTGAGGGATTTTTGTCCATGTACAATACTTTAATTAAATGCCCTATTGAAATCATGAAGAAATGTATTGAATCATCAATGTACTATGATTAATAAAAAAAATTAAATATTATATATATTATCAAAATAAAAAAATATAAAATAAATATTTTTATAAGATTATAATTATAAAATATTCAATAATTATTTTTATTGTAAAGACAATTTTTTATATATTTATAATTATCACTAAAGAAGACTTTTGCTTCTAAGTATTTTTAAGTGTTTGTTATTGTTCTATCTTTATCACTGTATTTGCGTTTTTTAACTTATAAAAAAGTTATATTTAGTTAAATTTATATCTATATATATATATATATAAAAAGATAGTTATATTTTTTAACTGTTATTTGATGTATATAATTTGTTTATTTTATTTTTATAAAAATAATTCATTATAATATTTTATTCTTTAAGTTTTATAATTTTTTTTTTTCAAATTCAATCAATTATTTTTTAAATTAAATTCAAATTTAAATTTTTAAACATAATATCTTTTTTTCAAATTCAAGAATCACAAAAAAGTTTTTTTTTCAAATTAAATTAATTATTCTAATAGAAAAGTCACATATATAATAAAAAGTTACTTTCAAAAAATTATAAAAAATTTAGTAGTTTTTATTTTTTATTATTAAAAAAATGGACAAGTTTTATGTAAAATTAGTTGAGATTATAATAATTTTCGACTTGTCTAATAACTTCACCGGGGAGGTACAGGGTAGCATTTTCTAAAAAAGATAATTACTCATTATTACACACTACAAAATAATAAAAGAAAAAAATAGAAAATTAAAACTGATGAAAAGGGGTGAGAGAACAAGGTCGAAACTGATAGCACTCATAATTGTTGGAGCTCCATACCAGACCGGACTCCTCCCTGGCTACATCCACGCGCCGCCGTACGCTCTGAAATCCTCGGTTATCTCCACCCTCTTCATTGCCGGTTTTTCGATCTGGTGCGTTCTATTTGTCCTATGGTCTGAGTTGTGAAAATTGGAATTTAGTTCTTTAGATGCTGATATCGGCTACTTCGATCCTCTATGAGGAATTTCAGCGCTTAATTCATTTAAAATCACTTTAAACATTGGCTAGATTGTTGTACGTATGCTCCAATTCTCATTCCGTTTGTCAATTTATAGATATTTTGATTGCGATTAATGACCAGGGATCGTAATTTTAGTGGATCACGGGTAAAGTGTCTAAGATCTGTGTTTATTTACTGTTTACAAGCACTCAGATTGCCTTAGAATTACAATTTTCAATTGAGGTTAGTTTGGGATTCCCTTGAAAAATTGGGGTAAATTATTCGGAGAGGAGTTTTACATGAAAAAACTTATGAATGGATAAGATGATTTAAATTTTATTGCTTTATACTGGTCACTGTCTAACTAATACCCCTGACGTCTGTGATTTCCCTTGTTTTTACCTCCAGTCATACCAAATGGCCAACAGAGTTCAAATTCCTACCAACAATTCAGCACTCATTGCCATGATTGCAGATGAGGTAAGAGTGTGGTGATGTTGTGTACGCTTTCTTGACTGCAGAACAACAAATACTGTGTGTTTGTGATGCATGCCTTTTAGGTTTTCCCTGGCACATTTAAAATTTCAGTTTGTGGATGTTGAAATGAGTATTGGGTATAAATATAACTCACTACCTCTAGTTTAATTTGTAACTTGGAAAATAGAGTATGTTAAGTTGAATTATGCTGATTGTTGCTTCATGAGATATGATTGTTGGGTATTTTATGCAATATGTCTTCTGTCTTGTGATCATGTTGTCTAAAAGACTTAAAGTAGATGATATTATAAATAGGATGCAGCAATGTTGAATGCAGAAAACAAATTTCTGTGGGGATTATAGCTATGAAATCATCCTAACTAGTATGTTTATGACTGCTGCAATGCTAGAGAAAGTTGCAATATTTTTGGAGCTCTGTTTTTTCATCAGTCTGCTGGTGATTAAGCACCACTCCATGCAGGTTAATTAAATATATATTCTATTGTGCTCAATACAGAACAATAAAAAGGCTTAGGATTTGGCACGTTAGGTTTAAAGTTTTTTATATGGTTCAGACTAGGCTTATAAAAGCAGTGGATTGAATTGATAGCTTCCTGAGGATATATGAAGGCAAGGGTTGTAAGCTGTGATGGGTTTGGTTGTTCCGGAGTCAAGTTTATCCGAATTTAGATGCTGTGCAAGAAACTAATTTCGCTGTTTATGATTTGATAGTTCCTTGAGTAGACTCAAGCAAGAATTACCAGGACTTTGGAAAAGAAAATGGAGTAGTGAGGTTGTTGTTGGCATCCAAAGAATTAAATCTGTAACCTGATAAAACTGAAAAAAAATGGTGGGTAAAAAAGAAATTAACCCGGGTGTCACACTTAGGGTCTTAGGCGTCAAGCATTTGGTTGATTGCATAACGCTCAGATGCATGAAGAGAGAGCTATTTGCTGCCATAGTAAGATATAAAATGATCAACTATTTATAATCCGATATTTGAGTGCATCAATTAAAGCTTCATAGCAGGAATTCCTAAACTTCAGGTTCAAATTCAGGTATCCAGCCTCTAACATAATCTAACCCCAAAAATAGAGAAAAACACAAGTGAAACACCTATAGAGTACTAGCCTAAAACCCATACATTCACTGTTCAGCACAACTAGATACTTGACTTTACAACCTTAACAACAAAGTACTGAAATATCCCTATTGCTTAAAAATTTACTATAAGGCAGCCATTCTGCTAAGAAATTAGCCCCAAGCAAATTGAAACCAATTATTGAGATATTTTATTCTTTAAGATTATGTTTTAATGTTCCAATGCTGACTGCACCAATGCCCATTCTGTTATAGTTGTAATTTTTTATAATTGTTATTATGATTGAAATGATTAAAACATACTGAAGGTTTACAATGACTACTTTATTTTACACAGGACACCGTAGTTGGGTTTCTGTTGGCTGGAGTGGGAAATGTTGACATACGTAGGAAGACAAATTACCTCATTGTGGATGCAAGTATGCCATTGAACTATATTTTACTGACTATTCTATAATCTTTTTGTATGCTTGGTATCAATCCCCTAAACGACAATCTTTTTCTTGTTAAATTGTACACTGGGAACTAAGTGACTCCCTACCTGTTTTAGTTACCATCCAAGTTGTGATACCCAATAAAAAATATACCTATGTTCCTGTTAAGGTATGTGTTCTATTGAAGACATGATAAATAAAAATAGAGATGTACTCGTTCTAAATAGGATAAGTGAAGAAGTAAAGGATGTGTTTGGTTTGAAAAAGAAAACTTTTTTTCCTGTTTTCACAAACAATTACAAAAATGCTACCTTGTTTTCACTTTATTTATTGTTTATAAAGATTTGTACAGGTTGTTTTCACCTTTCCTACATGAACCTTTGAAAACAAAATAACATTTTCCTAATTTTTAGTGAAAATAGGAAATTGAAGCAGAACATTTTAAAAAAAGAAAACAGGCCTCAAGGTTTCTATATGAAAGTTCATATTCCTTATCTGAATACATGAGAAAGGATACTTTTTATAGCTTGTGTATCCATTATTTTTATTACTTTCTCACTGGTTATTAGTAGATATCCTATAAACTATGGGTTTGATCCGGCTAAAAACCTATGGGTTTGATCCGGCTGAAACCTCAGATAGTGCTTGGGTTACAACAGATTGACACGATAACATTTTTTGTGTGTCTGTCTCGTTCTGAATTATGTTTGATTAGTTTGAAATCAAGTTGATTTTACTCTATGTTCTTGTTTTATCTTGATTTGATTTTCAGAAACAACTGTCAAACAAATTGAGGATGCATTCAAAGAATTTACAACAAGGGAGGATATTGCAATTGTGCTGATTAGCCAATATGTAAGTCATATTTCATGGTTATAATAAATGGGCCAGGCTGTTGTGCGCTTGCTTGTTAATTAACATTGTTTTCCTACTTCGTATTGCCTGAAACATGATCGTGCTGTTTCTGTAAGGCCATTTAATTACTGTTAGCTGTAGTTTGCACATCTTCTGCCTCGTAATCAAAGTTATTGTTGTGAGAATTAGGAAAATCTGGAAGGAACCTATTCATATCCACTGCAGCTGGTTCCAAACTTACATGAGGTTTTTAATGAACAAATTGGTCAAAGAATAAGGCCTTTCAATACTTGAGTTTTAGTGGTCTGACCGAAGGACAATATATCACTCCCAGTAGCTGCTTTTTCGGAAGTAATACTGTGGGTTTAAATGTAGCCAAGTTATTTGGTTTCTCACATTTGGTTCAATTACTACTAGCTTCAGTTCTTTTTTTCTCTTTCGGCCATAATGTTATCCAGCCTGAGATTCAAAATGTATTTGGTTTTCTTTATTCATTTGTTCGCCATCATCGTGCACATTTGACTTTAACTCGTTTTGTAAGCTTGGGTTACGACCCTGCTACCCCCAACCCCTGGTGTGGCTGCATGTTTTCCCAAAATTCAAAGATCTTAGACTTTCTTTCGTTGTGCAGGTTGCAAATATGATAAGGTTTTTGGTTGATAGTTATAACAAGCCTATTCCTGCAATTCTTGAAATCCCTTCTAAAGATCATCCGTATGATCCGGCACATGATTCAGTTCTGTCACGAGTGAAGTATCTCTTCAATACCGAATCGGTTGCATCAGGGAGACGCTGAACTCCTCCTTCACTGTTGCAGTTTTTTCGGTGCTTATTGTTTTTGTTTGTACATTATGGTTAAATAATCTTTTCTTGAAATTCAGAGTTGAAATTCAGAGTTCAATGTAGCCTAAATAATTTGTGCTGTCTGGGGATAGTTTAAAATTCTTGTCACAACTTCAAGATGGGCGAATATTTTATGATGTCATGTCAGATTCCGATTAGCTTGAAATACGCGTTTATATATCATCTCTCACTGACTAATTTCCACAGTGTGACTGAAGTTTGCATGTTCAGACGTAGGGTATACCATTTTTTTTTGGCAATGCCTATTGCAGTGTTTCCATTCTCGGCGATCTCATTCTCAATCAAACCCATAGATTAATGTTGTTGTGGTGTGGGATCAGTGGGAAAATTAACAGTGATTCTGATAACAAATATTTTATTAACTATTTTTTAGAGATTTATAAAAATGCAAGTAAATTTATGTTTGTTTTAGATACTAAAGTTCATTTTAAAATAATTTCAGATTTTCTATTTTAATCAGATTTAGATTTTTCTAAAATTTATGATTTATTTTCAGAAATTGGAAAAATTTATGAAAATTGCATCATTTGTTTGGTGAAGGGGAAATAGTAGAGAGAAAAAAAGAAATAGGTCAGAAATAAAATATGATTGTGATTTTAGGCTTTGTAACTTTTGGGAAGAAATTTTAAGGAGAGAAAAAAGAATGCATAGTTTAAAATTATTTTTATAATTGATAAAATAGTATGATTATTATTTTATTTTTGAATAAAAAATAAATATAATGAATATTGATAATTTATTTAAATTTATAGTATTATTTTCGTTTTATATTTTACATATCAAATTGAAAAATAATTTTAAATGATCTAACGTTTAGAATACAATAAAAATGTTAAAAATGTATTTTCTAAAAGTTTGAAAATAATTTCATTAATTAAAATTTTTATAATTTTTCATAGGTTTTATTTTATTATATAGTATAAATTATAATGAATTATAATGTATATATTATTTTTACTGAAATATTTTAATAAAATATATTATATAATAAAATAAAAATTATAATAATATTTGTAGGATTATATTTAAGGTTTTTAATAATTTTAGAAAAGTGGGTAATGGTAATTTGTATTTTTCACATGTATTTCTTCACCTTTCCATTCATATCATTGGAATAAAATACCAATCAATCTCGCATTTTTTAGAAAGTTTGTAATTAATTTGATAGAATAAAAGTTAGTAAATTAATTAGATAATAATGAATTATTAAAATATTTTTTATTAATATTTAATAAAAATAAATAAAAATATGATTAAGTATAAAGTTATCATTTTATAAAGTTAAAAATAATATTATAAATAAAATTAAATAAATTCTTCAGATTAAAAAATTAAAAATAATATACATATATTTTATTTTTTTACTAATTTTTTGTTTATTTTAATATAATGTAAATTATTATTATAATAAAAATAATTTCACACTTTCTTCACAATTTTGCAAAGAAATTTCTGATTTGAAGGAAAGAGTGAAATAATGAATTTTTAATTTCGTGCTTTCAATGTAATTCTGCACTTCTTAACACTAAATCATCGCAAATCTATGGATCGAAACGCAACATTAGTCAAAGAATTAATCCATAATTTTAGTATAGTTAATTATATTGTATATTGTCTATGATTGTTTTAATGTATAAATACTCATTCTTAGCTTAGTTTTACAAATTATCCATAAAAAAATTATTAATAAAAAAATGACCTTAATTATGTATTATTTTAATAAAAATCATAATAATATTAAAATAAAAAACTTATTTAAACAATTTAAAGAATACTCAAATAACAACTCAATAGTCAATTAAGATATAAAAAATAAGATATTGTTCAATAATTTGTGAAACCTTATATATTCACACATAGCAGCAAGAAGAAAAAGGCAAAAAAGGCAGGAAAAAAATTAGAGTTAAGGAAAAAGTTACTCCAATTTTATTATTGGTCATTCACAGTTAAGCTGTGCATTAAAGTAATGAATGAATTTATTTTAAGAAGTTACAATTTATTATCGAGTAGTCACATTTTTCAGGTCACATGCTAAGTTATTCATTTTTTTTATTTAATAAATAAAAGAAAGGGGGCAGAGTCAATGAACTAGTAAACTGGAGCCGAAATGGAAATGAGGTTTGGGAACTGCTTCGAGCACCGGAAACCTCAGGTACGGTGTCACCCTCAGGTTTGGACTCTTCCTCTTTTTCCTCTCTTTCTACTCTCTCTGGATAGCCGTTAACATTTTCTTTCTCTCTCTCTTCCTTCACCATGCTTTCTCTCTCTTCCAAACCCCTCTTCTGCAGTGACACATTCAAGAACCACCGCCACCACCGCCACCACCACCACCACACCCAACCCATCGACTGTGGCTGAATCGTGAATTCCATTAATAGCCTCTTCTTCAACTTCATCTTCCTAAAATGGGTGCTAGGGTTCCCGTGCAGCACTACAATCTCAATTCTCCCTCTTCCTTCATCGAGAGCCCTCTCCACGTCCTCAACGCGGTCGACGCCCGAACCGCCGCCTCCGCCATCGATCACATCACCGCCGGTGACAACCCTAATGACGATTCCGCCTCCGCCGTCGTCAGTGCCGTCTTCCCCTAATTCCTTCTCTTTTTTTTTTTATTTCTTCCAATTTCAATTTTACCACTGTTGACATTTCTTCAATTTTGTTTAGGATTGCATGAACGAATCTCACAGGAGCTGCTTGCCGCTGCACAGCGTGGAGGTAGACGAGGACCGCGCCAGTCTCGATACCAACGAGTCTTCTAGAACAACCTCTTATGATATCTTGACCGTTGATGGTAAAAAAACTAGCTTAAACTTCTGAATTCTGATGTTGTTCCAGTTGTGAACTGTTTTTATACAAGCCTAAGCGTTTCGTAGAGTTTTTTTATTTCAGTAGAGAAGCTCTCAAAAGCTCTTTTAGCTTTTATGGAATTGGTTCTAGATGTGTGTGGTTTTTCATGTGATGAGGGTTGAGTTAACTAGTTAAGGTGAATTGATTTTGGTTCGACTTGGAACTAGATGTTTCACCTATTGAATCCGCGAGGGCGAGGTTTTTGCAAATTGTTGTGGACTATTTTATCGATGACCGTGTGATTGAGGTGCCTGATTCTGAGGCTGATTACGCTGGCCAAGACAAAATGAGTAAGAGGAGGACCCGAGAGATCCAATATGAAGGAGACCCAAACTTTGCTTTGCCTTTGATGTATGTGGCGAATATGTATGAAAGTTTAGTTAGTGATGTGAATAGTAGGCTTGCTTCCTTGAATGGTATTCGGGAGAAGACAATTGGGGTAGCCCTTGAAGCTGCCGGTGGTTTGTATAGAAGACTGGCAAAGAAATTTCCTAAAAAAGGTAATGCATTCTTATTTATACCTTTGTGTATTATAGACAGATTTAACTTGCTTCAGTTTATTTTTCTTTTGAGCAATTTAGTTGTTTGAAGATAATTTTTCTATTCAATATATAATACTCAGATAAAAAGGAATTTGTGCTTATGTGCTTATGTGCAACTATGTGCAACTAGGATGTTTGGTGTGGGTGGTTTTTTTCTTTTCCCTTTTCCTTTTTTCTTTTTTCCTTTTGACGACATTTTGACTTGATTGCAACATTCATTGTCTTTTATGAGTTGCCCCTCATCAGGACCGTATACATTTAAGAGAAGAGAATTGGCGACTTCAATGGAAACAAGGACAAGATTCCCAGAACTAGTTATACAAGAAGAGAAGCGTGTTCGATTTGTGGTAGTTAATGGATTAAGAATTGTTGAAAAACCAAATAATGTGCCAATTGATGATGCTGAGTGGTAAGTCAATTGTTGTCACGTTTTCACTTTCATACACTTTTAATTGGGGTTGGTCTTTTGATTGTCAAGATGTGTTTAGGTAAGAAGATTTAACAGTTTCCTTTTCCCCTTACCTGAAGATCTCTTTTCTTTTGGTTCATTTGGTCTTTGATATGAATTTCGCCAACCTAAATTCTTAATTAGAAAAGCAGATGCATAACTATAGAAATGGTCCAAGGTTGAAAGTGCAAATGGTGGCATTCATCTTGTCACTATTGTAGTTTGGTGTATGCCTTTTATCTAATAAGTTATTCTATTTGTAACGTTAGCAAATAAGAAATAAGAAGAGTAAGATATTCTTGGGGGATAGGAGTCCTTCTATTTAAGAGAAAACAGTGGGCCGAACTGACTCTTATATGCCACAGAGTAATTCAATCTCTATGCATATTAAGAAAGAAATTTCGCTTAAGAAAAGCCAATAATTTTTTTTCCTGGGTATAGCTAAAAACTAACCCTGCATCAAAGGCCTGAAGGTTTTCACATATGGTGAGAATCAACAGGTTTGAGAAAAGCCAATATTGCAAACATATCACGTTACCTAATGTTTGGATAAAAATACGTCTTAAAAGTATGGGCATTTCTCTCCGAAAAGTACACCAGTGAATTGCATAAACTAGACATTGTCATGAACTATTTCTATCTTTTATTCCATTGAAAACATCTTGAAACATTATTAGAATTTTTATATTTTATGAGAATTTTTCTATAAATTTGTACGAAAAATAACAAGAAACTCTTTTCTTATAAATTTTTATAATAAATTTATAGGAAAATTCTTATGAAATATAAGAAAGTCTAGTAGTGAAATTGTATCATGATTGTTCCAAGGTGAAAGCACACCCTTATTGTTCTCCAAGAAATTCCGTAAGATAATATTCAGTTAGCTCCCAAGCAATTCCAAAATAAGAAAGATATGGTTTTTGACCTAGATCTGTATAATCAAGAAAATAGAAGTGTGAGATCCACAAATCTACAGAAAGTCTTTGACTCTTTGTATTTATCTGATCAAGTATCAATGCCCAAGTGAATGAATTGACCTTAGTGGGAGTTGTGATATAAAATGATTTTTGGGTTGGTATCCAATTCCTACTTATTTGATGTAAACTCTTCATGCTTTGAATTCTGGACTACATGGTACTTTAATAAAGTTGTTTCTTATGAAAATTTCCGTAGCTGTTGAGCCTGCAAAGCAGATATATTAACCGTTTAGTATTGGGCATAATTTACTTATCTATATCTTACGAAAACTGCTGATTATAAATGTAATTTGTGTATTTATGCATTCTCTTATACGATTGAATAGATTATAGTTGGGTGACACTGATATTTAACATATCTGATGTAAGTACTTGAATTCTACCAAGAGAAGATACATTTGTTAAAAGTGATTTTTGGAAGAATGGACTTATCTGAATTTACTAGTTCCCTTTCCTATGCAATTTTTTTTATATATAAAACTAACTCCTAAACTACTTGAATTCCTTTTAGATTCTATCATGGATTATAATGCAGTTCTGTAGTCAGTTTCAGCTTAAATATTTGTTTTCATATAAGTGGAGAACGTTGGGAACCTCAGAAGTCATAGTTTTATGAAATTAATGAATCTAAAATGACTTATTGTGTGAAGTATTGATTTTGCAGCAAAAATGAAAAATGCTGTAATACTTTAATTATTTTTTCCCAAGCTAATTATACCCAGATACTTGACTGTTTGTAGCCACAGCTAAATGATTTCTATATGTCCTTCATGTGGGTGTTAGGCATCTCCCCTTAGTTTATTCTATTTTTTTAATTTCTCGTGTTAATATTTTTTTTTTGAGTTTCCCACTTGTGTTGAAGAAATAGAAGTTGGACTTTTTTGTTTAACATATTACTTATATCAGAATCCTAGTGTGTTCTGAGAAATAGTACTCATATTTTGTTTGTATTTTGTTGCTACATCAAAATTTTATCATGCTAATTGCAATTGAGTTAGAAATAGTTCTATCTGATGCTAACTTGCTTTGTGTCACTTTAAAAGAAATATGTTGATAAAGATTTACTATTTGTTGATGGAAATTGTTTTTTGTTAGCATAGGCCTTTTACTGCATTAATTGAGCTGTAAACAATACTTTCTGATGTCAAACTTGCACATGCCATTTTAAGAAAGCACATGTCTGAAGATATTTGACCTGCCTATGGTTTATTTTATTTTTAGCCTAGGTCATTTTGATTATTCTACTCTGAAACTACTGTTGTGCCTAAACAATACATTGAGATAGAGATTGAACATTTATTTGAACTTTGCAAAGTGTGATGCTTGGTCTCACTTGGTTTTAGGTTTAGGAGATTGACGGGTAGGAGTGAAGTTGCTATCACAGCCAGCGATTACAAATTTTACTCTCCAAGACACAAGTATAGACGTGGTGCATCGATTTCACTTTCAAGTATCCCAGATATCCCTGTATGTGTGATGTGCTTCATTTTTGGCATATGAATTTCTTCCTTTAAGATGCATGATACATGAGCTACTGCAGTTGTGCACAATGTCTAAATTTACTCCATTTTGGATGAGTTTACTAGCATGATGAATATGATGTACTTTTGTATATGATGTACTTTTGTCATCTGCTACCTGCTTTTATTATTGATATGCCACGATGTGTATTATACTAAATGAAATAAAAGACTATTTTAAAGGATGCATAAATTGTAGTTGTTGCAATTCTTTGTACCCAGACATTATCTAGTGTTTATGTTATTGACTTTTGACTTTTTAATAGAGTTATCCTGGAGCAGAAAATTCTACTACGTTGGCTACTACTCAAGGATTTCGCTCAGTAAGTGATAAAAGTTTATATATTATTGTCATTGTTTAGGCCCTAGTTTTCTTACAAATGACAAAATGTCCCTTGCTCCCAACCCCTCTTATTTATATGTAAACATACCTTATTTCTTCAATGTTCAAACACTATAAGGCAAACCAACCTAAACTTACAGTTGTCAATTACCTTTAATAAACTAACACTAACAAACATCTAAAATACTCCCGCACTCCTAATGTTTGACCTGGTACTCAATGTGAAGGGTTGTCTAAAGGCCCTAAACATCTATTGACATGTTTCACCGAGGTCTTGTTGCCTGTTGCATATCTAGCAATTGTTTGTCTCTTTTCCTCTTAGTAAGAGATGCAATTTAGTAAGAGATGCAATAGCAAGTTAACAACTTAACTTGCACTTTGAAGGACCAAAAAAACTCATGGAACTCTATTTTTCTGAAAAGCTTGACTTTGCTTATCAACAACTGGGACCAGATTAATTCTCTTACAAAGTAGACCTTAAACCTCACTCAACCTCACAAAACTTGTATGGTGAAGTTTGCATCCACTCATACTATAATCTGGGTCATATCTTTAGTTGATGTGAAATCTCCAATAGATTCAAATATTTGACTCAGAACTTAGGGGGTTGGATCTGCCCCATTGTGTAAAAGTTTTTACTTGCATTATTCCCTATTCTCCCATACTATCACAGTCACAACATGTGCTTTTGTTTGGAAGTTGTGGCACAATACATACTTCTGTATCTCTTAGACACTGTGCAAGGCACAAAGTTCAGTGGTTCTTGCGATCCAGTGGTGAAATCTTATGTGTAATCTGTTTGTTAGCAGTGAGATTGAATGGGAGGTAAGTAGAGAGCGGAAAGTGGTGGTTTGAAAGAATGGAAATGGTGAGAGAGACCCACGAGCTTCTTCTCTTTTTTTTTCGTACAAGGGAAGTAATGGATGTAGAGTGCTTATTGATGACAACACTTGAGATTTAATGAGAGAAGAAAATGTATTTAGTGGGCATAATCACACCACTGTCATGATCTCTCATATAAATAGATTCTGCTACAATGGAAGGTGGTAGGACTAAAGATCAAAAGGCTGTATAATTCTCGAAAAAATTATACATTTTCATCATGCTTGGCACCCCTCTCAAACCCTAGCAGTCTCAAGTGAAGATTACAATGTTGGCATCACCATTTATCCTTCTAATTTGCAATTCAGATACATGATGAAAGCTCTGATATACCAGTTGCTAGAAGCTTGATATCTTTTTAAAGTAGTAGGGAAGATCTCCTCTGAACACAACACAAATTTGTAAAATGCAACTGTCTTGACCTCTCAAAGCCCAAATCCCCCAATTCTCTCACTTATGACACCTATTCCAGGTCCCCTCTTATTTTTTATGCAAGCATGCGTTATTTCTTTAATTTATATTAAGCCCTCCTAACCTACCCAACTGACTTTCTCGCTGTCAAACTACACTAACAGATATCTGACAGTTTGTCTTAAGATGGGATGAAGAATGAATGTCATTGTTTTCACCTCAGTGGATTTTCTTGGGTAAGAACCACCGGTGGCATCAGTGACTCCATTAATTTAAGTTGGATCAAATATCAATTTGTTGCTAGTGATGATTGGTGTCTCTCGTTATATAAATTCACAATAAATTTACATTTAAGCACTGAGCGTGAGCTTCCTTTTTCTTTTGGCTTTGTTTACCCTATTTTCATGTCTATCCCGTGGCTTTGGCTGCTCTGTGTGAATCTTGGGACATTTTTCTTCCTGTTACTTTTAGTGATGATTTTTTTTTTCTAACCAGCCACAAAACCAGCAGCAAACCCCGTGCAAACATCACTTGCAATCATTTCCGCATCAACCTCAGTTTCACCCAGTTCTCCAGAACAATTCAACTATGCACCAAAGTCAGCATGCTGGGCCTTATTCTCATAACCCTCAAAGTGGTCCTCCCTCACACCTACCTGAAATTTCTCATGCTCACCAACCAATATCAATATCTCAACACATGACTTGCTTACAACCACTTGCCGGTGGCCATGTTGGAGGACGCATGCACATGCTGGTGAGTTTATTTAATAGATTTTGTTTTATCAAGGGAGGAGAGAGTTTTTGCTATTCAATATGCTTGTCTAAAAGTGTGGTAAGACCAACTTATTCATGTCGTTTTGGCTTAAATCTCTAATTGCCGGGTTAATACTCACTTTACTTTATTGTCTTTTCTCTGAGGCCTATCGCTTGTTTGTATGTTTTAAACTTTTCAAAATTTTGAAATTACTCTGAAAGTAGATACTAGTTTGCGAATTCTCAGTAGGACTTCATATTAGTACTAAGGTCTCGCATCATCTGCCTTGTTATGCGTCCTAGTAATCAATATGGGCACATGACCAGGCCAACAGTTTAAATATTTTTATGATGATATGGGAGACACTTGAACAAATGGTTTATTTTAATGATTAGTTGTTTGACATTTGTTTGAACTACTTTTTCTTTTGCTGAGTTGTATCACGTTGCTTATCATACAGCCAACAACTCCGGCAAAGTTTTGTGATGAATGTGGGGCTCCATATCTGAGGGAAACGTCTAAGTTCTGCTCCGAGTGTGGTTCGAAGAGGTTAGGAACATAGTAGGATTGGACAAGTTTTACTCATTTGTCCTCCTCATTTTTTGATTCACAGGTCTACTCAGGTAGTATTCGTAGTATATTTTTTTTTTTGGAAAAATGCATTAGCCGAATAAATAGAAGAGTATAGTTTTTACTCGAAAGGTTTGCTCTGGTAAATAGTTGTAGATATATGTATCTATTAGGTTGCACTTGTGTAAGCTTTGCGAACAAGAATGCCAAACTTCATGAAGCCGTGAAATTGACTAGTTCGGTTGTTATTTTGGCTTTTGCTGTTTCATTAACAGCGCGCTCTAACTACATAAATATTTTTTATTAATTAACCACGTTGGGGGAGATAAGATCGGGGGTCGTATAAATGAAACTTTATTATGGATTACATTCTTTTGGTTTCACTTCCAATTGCGATTAACGCTAATCCGTCGAACAATAACACATTCCTCGTTATTAAAAAAATACAAAATCACTAAAGAAGCTCATTAAATGAAATACCATGAATTTACGATTTTCCATAAATTTCATCAATAATAGTGTGTTCGATAAAGTCGTCGTCACTGTACATAAACGCATTGCAAAAAAAGTACAGTCTTTTTAATAAATACAAATTATGTATCGTCATTCCTGATTGTACAAAGGCAAGACAAAAATGAAAGATTACTTCATTTCATTTCCATTATCATTCGATAGGAAGTAATTGTAACAAACCAAATATGAACCTTGATTCTTTTCTGTGAAGGACCCTAACATATTCTGTTTCTATCTTCTGCATGCCTACACTTGAACATTACATTTCCTTTTCCATCCTCTATGAAACATTGCATTCGGAGGGGGGGGGGGAGTAGAGCCAACCAAATAAATACAACGCCGACAGGTTCAGGTGAAATGAGGGGAATTATTTGTGAATACATGTTGCCATCTGATGTTGCCTAGCTTTTTTTTGTTCAGTTCAGTTGTTATTTAGCAGACAAATTTAAAAAAGAAATCTGAATATGCTAGTCATCATAATCTTTTATTTTGGTCTCGTCCATTTTGTTCTCTTTCGATTCCACAGCTTACATTAATGTTCTGTGGTCCATTTTTTCTTTGGATTCCATCTCTCACATCATGAGCTCTGTAGACGGAAATTGTTGGGTTTGTATAGATTGAATTTCTTTCTACTAACAAAAACTAATCTACATCAACTTGTGTACCCCTATTCCCTGTTCGCTGTATGATTTAAACGTATCCACCACATTCACTGAATATGGGAGTGAGATTTATGATAGTACAGTCATAAAAGATAGTAACAACTAACAAGCATTATAGGTGTGAAAATACAGCATGACATACCCCAATAATGTAGTGATATTGTTTTGGCACATTGTCCCAAGTAGTTTGTTCATTCTTTGCGCCTTTTATTGAATAAATCACCTTGATAGTCTCTGAAGGTGTATAACACTCACTTTAGTCTCATAAAGTAAGAAAGTCCTTAAAAGTGCAATTCGTCAATCACATTGGTCTAAAGTTCGAAAACAAATATGATTTAAGTAATAATATTAACATGTTTTGGAACCGAAATGACAATAGATAGATTAAATTTAGGACCTGAGATGTAAGTCGTGAAAGAACTGAAAATTTCATGAGCTTATTTGGAGTTTTCTTAGCATCAGGAACTAATGATGTGACAATCGCCATATACTTCCAATGATGGTCTATTCTCTATTATTAGCACGTTATTTGTAAGTATAACAGTAAATCATCCTTGAATCCAGTAACATTGAAATGAGACAACCTCTTCTCTGCCCAAAGCCTTTTAATGTTAAAAATAAATAAAAATATACACCTGATCTTTAGACTATTTGTCTTCGTTAGCTACTAGGTTGGGGAGAGAACAAGAGAAGCCTGAATATATATGTCCACCCATTGCAAAGATTCACAAGTTTCTGGCTCTAGACATTTTGAATCCATGTCATCTAGTCGTAGCTTGCACAAAGCTTAACAAAGGAGACCGTATCATGTGCATATCCCGCCTCAGCTTCTAAACAAGTGAACAACCTGATAATAATGTACTAATGATAATCAGCCTGTTAGCTTAAATATGCAGAGAGATGGGAAAAAACTTAGACTTGCCTTAATTAGCAATGAAAAACTACATCAATTCTAATCTCCCAGCAAATAAACTGATTTGTTAGATTATAATAAGAAGTAGTACCTAATACAGTAATGCTGACAGTTATTATCAAAATAAAAATTACTTTGGAACTGTGTGAAAAATGTTCAATAGTAAGTGTTTATATTGTTAAATGCATAGATAGAATAAAAAAAGTGATGCTAGTCCAACAGAGCTAGGAAAGATTTTAAGAGTGAATTCATTTTCTCATAAAACATAGAAGCTTCCTTACAGAGGCCAATATCTAATAAAGAGACTTGAGATCATGACTGTGCTTGCATGTGTAAATATTAAACAAATAAAATGCTAAGAAAGTATTATACAACTAGCATGTCTAAGTGATGGAAAGGGCATCCCCCTATGGCTGAACTCTTCTACATCCGCCAATTAAAGACTGCTGCTCTCTGAAAATCAGTGCCTCATTTGGAAGCACTATGCTTGCGCAATGTTGTAACACAGCAGTAGAAGGAATGCACTGTAACAAAAGGAATAAGACTCTAAGACAACTTGCATCAACTATGTTACTTGAACGGAAATAAATCTAAGCATGTAGAAGAATAGCGTTCAGTACCTGTAATTATGAACATAGTAGTTATAACATTAGCCAATTCGTTTCATACCAGGAAAACATCACATTATGGTTGTGTTGATCATCACATGAGAACATGATTATTGATGTGCAAGTCCCAGAAGCTCAGGATTTACATCATAGAAAATCCAGTGTCTTGAGAATGAGAATGCATCAATTAGAACACCCAGTTGCCTTTATATAATGACGCATCAAATTCATTTCAATGACGCTGTTGAACACGAGTACAAAATGAAGGGATCTAGATTGTAAACCAAGTGCATAAAACATGTTTTCCCTCTCAAATGTGTACAGAAGGAACTAATACGTCAATAGTCCCTGAAATTAGGCCCCTCCTCATCATATCATCATGAAGTGCCAGCGCTTCATTGATGTCTCCAAGTTCATGATACTTTCTCAATAGATAAATACAGAGAACTTGATCAGGAATAATGCCTTTCCCGAGCATCTCATCTAGGAATGACTTTGCCTGTTGTAGTCGACCACAACGAGAAAACCCCCAAATAAGTGAAGTATAAGCATGCAGGTCTAGCTCCATACCTATTTCAACCATTTTATTTTGAAAACTCAAAGCTTCTTCGGGATTTCCAAGCTTCATGTTCGCATAAATCAAAGAAGTGTAAACAAATTTATCTGGACTGATTCCCTTATCCAGCATCTCGTTGAACAACTTCTTGGCTTCTTCAACACAATCACTTTTACAGAGACCACCAATCAGAGATGTATAAATCATAATATTAGGTTGCAAACCAGTTAGAGTCATATGGTCAAAGTAACTACGAGCCTGTTGAACTAAACCTTTTTTGCATAAACCATCAATTAGTACACAATATGTTACCACTGTAATCTTGATACCCAATTCTAGCATCTTCTGTAATAGATTAATAGCCTCTGTGGTTTTCCCAACCTTAAAATATGCATCCATAAGGGTTGTATATATATAACTATTTGCAGCCAGACCACAATCCATCATTTCACGAATTACAGCCTCAGAATCTTGTATATTATTTTGTTTGCAAAGGCCCCATATTTTAGTTCCATACAACAACACATCTGGTTTGAGGTTTTTCTTGTTCATTTCCTCTAAGATATACATGGCCTTCTCCATCATAGTAGCCTTGATATATCCATGAACAAGAGCAGTATAAATCTGCTGATTAAGAGTCCATCCAGCTTTCAACAATGCCCCAAATAATTCTTCTGCTTCTCTCATTCTTCCATATTCACAAAGACCATCAAGTAATGCAGTATAGGTGACAATATTTAACTTAACCCCAGCCTGCTGCATCTCACTTGCCAGTTTAAACGCTTCATCGAGATCACCTATTTTACAATTTGCATCAATCAGAGAAGTATACGTAAACTCATTGGGTCGAAGACCCACACTTATCATGTCAACAAAAAATTTATTTGCTTCCAGTATCAGGCCAGCCTTGCAAAATGAATCAATTAGTGTACTATAAGTTACAACATTTGGCTGCAATCGTCTTTGCTTCATCTCATGCAGATAATTAAAAGCTTGAGGAATTCTTTCAAATCTACAAAAACAATTAATAAGAGAATTGTATGTTATCACATCTGGTTCACATCCTGCATCTTTCATTTCCTCTAATACAATAACTGCTTTGGTTAATAACCCTACCTTTCCATAACCATCAATGAGAGAATTATAAGTGACAATGTCTGGCATAAGACCTATACCTTTCATTTCTTCAAACAAACTCCTAGCAATTTCTAAGTCCCCTTCTCTGGCCAAACAGCCTATCACTGTATTATACGTAAAAACCGAAGGCCGGAGGCCGGCCGCAACCATGTCCTTGAAAAAACTTAATGCCAATTTCCCTTTGCCTGATTTTGAAAGCCTATGAAGAAGCTCATTACAAGACCTCACTTTTGGCAGAACCCTAAACCTGTTCATCTTCCAAAAGCATTGCCTAGCCTCGTCAAGCATCCCTAAATCCACTAAAACACTAAACAAAGTATCAAACACTCCAAACCCAGGCCTACAAACATTCCTAGTAGACCACATCATATCAAAGAAGTCACAACCCGGAAATTCCCTCCCTAACGAAATCCATTCCCTAATTACATTTCTGGCATAAAGATAAAACCTCCCACAAAACAAAATGTGAGCCAAAACGCAATAAGACTCCGCGGCATGGCGAAACCCAGCTCGAGACCCTGCCTCCTTGAAGAACTTAAGGGCTGATTTTGGGTCCCCTTTCAGCTTCACCAAAACTTTAGACACCCAAATAGGTGCCAATGCTGAATCAAACATGCGGGGACCGTCCTGTTGCATGAAACTACGCATTGATTCCGAAGCAATGTCATCAAATGAAGATTTAGAGACAAATGGGTATCTCATAACACAGAGAAAGCTGGTAAACCAAATCATAGGGCGAGCAAAAATTGAATTTTGAGAAGAGGGGAATGAAAGAGTGAAAAAAAGGGGAAAAGGGTTTTGAAGGGATGAGGAATAGGAGGAGCTTACTCGCAGTGAGGCCTTGCCACCGATGTTGCGCACAAAAAGCAACATGTTTAGTGAAAACAACTTGAACTGAATTTTGATCCTTCATATTGGGGATTGCTGTTCATAAAGTGTGAAGGGTTTCATTGCTTGTATTGATGGAACAAGAATGAATGAAATAATGGTATTAGGGTTTATGGAAGATACGGGAGAAGGAACATTCCGGCGGCCATTCCTTTTGTTCACTTTCATAGTCAATTTTAACTCACATTTTTTCCTAAAAAAATATACTTGTGAAATTAACATTTAGTAAATTCCGGTTTCAATACTTTAAATTGTAGGACTAGGATAGCCGTATTTGGAATTAAATAATGTCAGATAAATACTTAAATTAAAAATTATTGTGATTTTAATTATATTATATATATATATATAAATACAGTCATTATAAATTACTACATTAGTACAGCTAATAATGGAGTATAAATAAAAGAAAGGTTAATGGAGTTCATGGAAATAATTAATATACGTAATGGATTTCAATTTTAAATATTTATTTTATATTTTTAATATCTAGAGATATTATTTTGACAATGTCTTAAAAAAATAAACTAAACCGATAATTAACTTTATTGACACTAATATTGTGAATGAACACATATTTTAATTTGTGTCAAACATTATTATTTTAATTCTTAGATTTAAATAATAATAAAATAGGTCTCCTATTTTTCATATTATCCAAATTAATCTCTATTATTTCAAAGATCTATTAATAGAACACCAAAATATTTTGATGTTTGAATTTAATTATATGAAAAATAATAAAATTGCATAAGTTAATATTGAGCTATTTGAATAAAGTGATTTAAGTAAGTTCCTTAAGTTAGAGTAGTGTTTGAGCGAATAAAATTATATTTGAATAAAAGACATATACCAATAAAAGGTCTGTTTGAAAAGTTAAAAAAATAATTCAAGAAAAGTAGTAAGTAAAATATGTGTAACGATGATATAATTATATGAGACTTGGCTTGTTAATCAACAAAAGGACATAGGTGGAAGTAGTTTTATCAAGTTGAGAACTTAGGAATGCTTATCAAATGTGTAATCAAACACATGTATTAATACTTACAACTAGTTAATAGAACTAGAACATGCACACTTGTAATGTATTCTTTCAAAGGTGAAAGGATCTATCAATTTAGATAGTTGTTGAAGAAATCATTTTCCATGGAAGATGTAGAGCTTGTGACATAAAAAAAGAACAAATAGAAAAAAATAGAATAAAAATGAAAATAAAAATAGAAAACGAATTAAGACTAGAGATGTTAGAAAAAGAGACATGACTTGACTAAACCAAGATAAGAATAAATTAGTCTTAAAAACTTTTTTTAAAAACTTTTTCTTTTTAAACTTTTTGAAACCTTTCAAGGAAACAAGAATACAATTCTTTTGTTGAATCTAGACTAACAAGAATGCATTAAAAACCCAAATATAAAAAACTGAATAAAAAGAAAGACAAGGAAGAGAAAAGAACACTAGAGAGTTTATATTGGTTCAGACAAAAATGATCATATATCTAGTCTCAAATATTCAAAGTTAGAATAATTGGATTCTACTATCTTGAAATATTTTTACAATACAACATAAAAAAAACAAGCAATCAATTCCTTGACAACACAAGGAAGATATAACAAATTAACTTCTAAAACTAGTTGAAGAAGAATATTATCAATATCACAAATCAACTCTCAACTAAGATTATAAGAATATAATAGTCAAATTAATTATTGACCAATAAAGAAGTTATAAAGAGAACATTTTTAAACACCAACAAAAGAATTGGTTACACAACTCTTTGGCACAACTTTCTTCTAAAAACAAGAGGGAGAAGGAAGAGAGAGAAAAAAAATAATACAAACTTAGAACATAGAGATAATGGTCTAAGAAATTATGAAAGAAAAACATGAATTATCATATAGAATCATTTGTATCCAATTTATAAAATATAAAGATAAAATAGATTTAAAATTTAAATAAAAACAAAACACAATTTTAATTAAGACATTCATACAGTAAAAATATATTTAACCTTTTATTTTAAACAAGGACAAATATATATATATAAATAAAAGACTGTATTTCTTTTTCTTATTTCAAATATATCATTATTTAATTGTTTTCTCATTATTACAATCCATTTTTTTTTCTCATAACGTCCATTAATGTTCATGCAACATGATACAAGCTAGAATTTTAAATTGTGGTAAGCGTCGAGCGAGATAATATGTTTTTTTATACATGAATAATCGTTCAAGTAGCTCAACAACTCGTTATAATTACATTTATCAACGAAAATAGTTATGTGTTATTTTAGGTTTTAAGTACTTGGTACTTACTAGTTTTAATGCAGTATGCACTTTTATTCACCAAAAAAAGCAGCATATGCACTTTCAGGTAAATGAAAATACTGAAACTATCCACCACCTTGCCTTTTCTTAAATCTGAAAATTGAACTTAATCGTGCGCTCTCTCTCTCTCCCGCACAAAAAAAAAAGAATCTAATCTTGTTTGTAGTTGGAGACATACGTATAACTCACATATAAGTAACTTTGTTTTTTTTTTAATTCATTTATTGTATTCAAATTAAAAGAACAATCATACATGATTGCGATATGATTGTAGTAATAGACCTCCTCTAGCCATAAAAAAATTCAATTAATTAAAGTATAGTCTTTCAACCATTTGAGTGTGTCTGGACATTATATTTATGTTTATTTTCATCTTTTAATTAAAATCAAAATTAAATATATTTTTAATTTTTAAATTATTTGTTAAAATTGTGTTTTATTTTTTATGAACGTTAGATATTTTGTTTTTATACTTTATAAATAATTGATTATTTATTATAATTTGTTTTTATTTTTTATTTTTTTTATAACTTCAGACTTTGTCATCTTTTACTTCTTAAGTTTGTTTTTTTTCTATTTTTTTTATTTTTTTTCTTAAGGATGTTTTTATGTGTCATCAATGATAATTTATATAAGTTTATAAAGTATAAGAATGAAATAGATCCAACATTTTTCTCAAAGACAAAATACAATTTTGACAAATAGTTTAGGAATTAAAAACATATTTTGTGGACTACATTGGGATAGGGTTGTTGTGATATTAGATATTGAGCTAGGTGTTGTGTGAGTTTAAGGTGGTTTATAGGTTGAGAGTTTCATATATAGAAGGATAGGTGACTCGGGTGATATGTGCAATTTTAAGGCATAGACACAAAGGCATGTTTCCATGGATCTCAATAAGTCATTCAAGTTTTTATGATAAAATATACATTAAGTTTTAGTATATTTAATAAGTTTGTTCAATGTTAACCAACATAAGTTGTTTGAAGTCAAGTACCAAAATAATTTGTTGGTTGTTAAACATCTTATAAAAAACCTTTACATGACCCAAAGCTAGGCTTCATGCAACGGAAACATCATAAGTCTCATAAAGTATTATCATACGATCAATATAAGTTTGTCCAATATTAACCACCATAAGTTGTTTGAAGTCAAGTACTAACATAATTTGTTGTTTGTTAAATGTCTTATGAAAAACCTTTACATGACCCAAAAGCTAGACCTCATGCAACAAAAACATATTAAGGTATTATCATACGATCACATATTAAACAACTTACAAAGAAACATCGAATTACTTAAGAAGAAGTAACATATGTATAAAGTGTTAGACAAATATGATCTTGAGAGACAACTCAAATAATATATTGGACACTCAAAAAGATCTTCTTCAAGCTTGAAAGAGCAACCTCACATACTTAAAAGAAAATTATAACATACGTATAATTTACTCTTTTAAGTAATGTATGCTTAATTTAGTGCGATCACTGTGGTTAGCAAAGGTGCTAAAATAAAATATGTCTTTTTTTCTTTGCAAAAGGAGTATTACACTGAAGTGTTAGCATAAAGTCAAACATCCATATTGAAAAGCTCTAACACCAAGGACAACGTAAAAGCATTGAATATTTTTGTGATGTCTAGATGTTTTCCATACATAAAACTTTATGAAAAATTTATGACAAACAATCTTACATGCATACATTATTCTTGTTTTGTTCTTCAAAACTTCTAGTACTTAAGAGATATAGTATTGTAGATGACTTGTAAGTGAGAGTACTTAATTTGTAAATCCTTCGTGTTTGTGTGAAGTTATCTCTAGATAATGAGTTGTTGTATACTTGTTTGAATATGAAACTTTTTAAATAATATTTCTCTTATAATATTATTTTAATGAAAATTGAAAATTAATATCTTATAATTAAAATTTATATATAAAAAATTAATTATAAATATCTTTTTTTTATATATTTAAATTATACTACTAACTAAAAAAAAGTTGTAATACAAAGAGTAAAATAAGAAATAAAACATGAACAAGACACATTCGATGAAACTTTAATAACATAAATATCTAAAATTGTAATTCAAAAATTTAAAAAAATTAAAATATAATAAAATAAAAAGATTAAATACTGGGTAAAAATATTAGAAAAATTAAATGTAAGTAAAATACAGATTGGTATATTAATTATATGTCAAATCTATATATATATATATATATTAATTATATGTCAAAAATTTATTAATTATATATCAAATATATATATATATATATATTAATTATATGTCAAAAATTTATTAGTAAAATAAAAAATAAAAATATAAGAAATTTGATTTTTTTAAAAAAACATCACCCTTAAATGCAGACAATTCTCAATATTACAATTAATTATTTTCAAAAACTCTTTAATTATAATGTTATAAAAAATATTCATTTTTATAATTACTTTTTTATATTAAATTTTAATAACATGAATATAATTTTTAACAATAATTTTTATTTTAAGAATTGTAATAATATCCAACTTTTTAATTATCATAAAAAAGTTATCCGCTTATGTGTGTTCCCCCCCCCCACACACACACATATATATATATATGTGGCAAAACGGGTCAGTCCGGCCAGTTTAGGCCCGCCCGCCATGAGCCCGCCAAAAGCAGGCGGAGACAGGCCGACCGCCACGATGATACTGGACCAAAATTTCTAACCCGCCGTCATAAGGCGAGTCGGCTCGCCTATATTTTTTGTTTTTCATTTTTTTGAAAAATCTATTTTTGGGTTTTTTATTTTATTTTTTGATCTTTGATTTTAAATTGGACTTTTTTTTTCTTTGCAACTATTTTGTTTGTGTCCAATTTAAATGAATTTTTGTAATTACAACAATATATTAAAGATGTATATGGTGACATGACATTTAAAAAATGCAAGCTAAAAGACATAATGTTTATTACAAAAGAAATTACAATCGGTGAGGTGTTGAAGGAACCTTAGGTATAGCTACTTTCCCAAATTTAAAGAGAATGAGTGAGAGTGAATGAGGTGTTGTATTTTTTTGCGGGCAGTGGTCAGCCTCGCCTCGCCTGGCCCGACGGGTTGGCGGGCTAGACGGCCGGCCGATACTGGGTTGGCGGGTTGAAAATGTTAGCCCGCCCGCCTATATGTCTGGCGGGCTAGCGGGCCGACCCGCCTGGCCTAACCCACTTTGCCACCCTATATATATATATATATATATATATATATATATATATGTGTCATACACTTTTGTTATATAACACCATACGGACAAATTATGAAATTTAGATTAACACTTCAAATCATATAAATCTTATAAATTAATTGACATGAAATTATTTGTCAACAGATTATTTCATTTTAATTCGGAAACTTCAAGTAAGTATATAAATATGTTAAATAAGAAAGAAAAATGATACTTTCAAATATTTTTTTTAACCGCCATTTGAGAATCTTTTAACAGTAAAATATTATATTTAAAAAATAAAAATAAAAAATAAAAATAAATTAATAATATATATAGAAGGTAGATGATTGTATAAAATACAGAAGTTATCAATATCATGATCCAATACTAAAATAACAATCTACGTACGGGTTACATCGGTGATTTGACTTAGACGCTCAGGTAAAAAGAAAGTATATGCAGTCTTAGAAAAATATGAAACCCCACTTTAACTGTTAATTATTGTGTCATAAATTTAACTTTGACTAAGTATTACAGTGTGATACAATCATGTGGAAGCATGATTGGAAGCTAAACTCCTCTCTTATGATGAATTGCCCGTTACTAAACTCATTAAATTTGATAGATTTTGCATTCCAAGACAGATAATAATTGCACATACAAGATGGAACTTAAAAAGAAGTAGCATAAGGGATTTACATTATGAAGGGTGGAAAGTGGGCCACAAAAGCCAATGTAGTACAACAACAGGTCAGAGACAGGTCCGGCTATTACTGCATCTTCTTGTCTTACAACTCTCTTTCTCTCTCTGCTCATTGAAAGTTGAAAACATTAGGGAACACTGTCACTTTTGCAACTCAAAAGCTTCAAACCCAAAGAAGTACTTGCCTAGCTTACGGCAGAGATGAACATTCACTACATTGTGTAAAGATTGCATTTTTGCTCCAACAAGGACACCCCATATATCCGCTATGGTTTACGAAAGGATCCAAAAGCCTCAGGTCACTCTTCTACCTCTTTCATCCACTTCACTTTTATTTGTTTTTGTTTGATTTGCATTTTTCACTATTTCTCTCTTACCCGTGTTGTGTTGTATTTGGAAAGTGAGTATCATTGTTAAAGTTTTTTTAGTGTTCTGCATAGTGGAAACTCTTGTTTTGATCTGTTCGTTTTTGGGGTTCTTTGATTTGCCTTTAGCCTTATGGAAACTTGGCTTTGTAGGGTGGTGGCGGATTTTCACCGGGAAAGTTGAGGAGCATGCTACTGGGTGTGGAGAAGAAGAGGAAAGAAGAGGAAGAGCTTGATTCTACTTTCACCTCGAGATCTCAGAATTCAGACATGGATGAATCTGGTATGTATGCTCTTTGGTTCTTAATCTTGATTGATTTAATGCTTCCCTCAAGATTTTGATTTTGTAAATCTAAAAGATATTTACATTCTCAAAATGTAAGATTTTGACTGAGAATGTTTATTTCTCCATTGTCATTGTTGCCTTGATGTTTTCATTTCACTCAATTTTGTGAGAAAGTTTAGAAGTATACTATGATATAGATTATGAACAAAAAGGGAGAAAGAAATGAAGAAAAGGGACCAGAAATTCTTTCATATATAATGTACTTGCCTACTTGTTATCTCAAATATGGTAACCTACAGGTTATAGCTTGTGCCTGTCTTTCTTTTGTTTCAAATTTAGATGTATTTTGATTAGTTTATACAATGATACTTTTGAGCAGTGTCAAATATGCAAGTGTTTGTTAATATTTTAGAATAGATGGTGTTTCCTATTCTGGTCGCCATCGTAAGGTTACTTCTATTTGACATATCTGTTACAGGTGGTTGCAGTTCTGATCATTGTAAAGATGTAGATGTTGTGAGTGTCCTTCCTGAATATTCAACTTCTGCTTTAGTTCGCACCACTAGCATAGAGGCAGTTGGTGATGATCGTTTTGAGAAGGCTAATGCGGCAGTGACTTCGAGGAATAGAATCTTAGAAGACCCTTCTTCGGACTATGATAGCGGGCATGATAATATGAGCATGTCGTCATCAGTGTTTGAATTTCAAAAGGCCGAGCGGGCTACGCAGAGAGTGCCAGTGAGGCCATTCTCAAAACCTGCACCATCTAAATGGGATGATGCCCAGAAGTGGATAGCAAGTCCAACATCAAACAGGCCGAAGACAGCGCAGGCCCAAGGGCAAGGTGGGCATGTAGGTCCGCGTAAGGTTGGAAGTCTTGGTTATGGAAGCCGGCAACCTTCAATGAAGGTTGTTGTTGAAGTTCCAGATAAAAGAGAAATTACTTTAGATGAACCAGATACCAAGCAAATTGATACAAATCAAACTAAGATGGAAAGTGGAGGACAGAAATTTGTGAGTTGGGAGGCTGATCCCTATGCAATTGCAAGTTCTTGTGGTAAATGTTTGATTGTGTTTTGGAATTCTTTACCGGAGTTATCTCATAAACATGCTTTTAATTATTCAAAATTTTGATTTTTCTGTTATTTTTGTCAACGATTATATGTTTCAAATCACTTGTGTGTTAATCATTTCTGTGTTCGAGTATATGTTGGTTCTGCAACCCAGATGGCACAAGCTTAGTGTTAACTTGTTCAATAGTTGATTCAGTTAATAACTTGTTTTCAGGCCTAGAGGTATTTGTATGGGCGTTAGTTTTATGGGGGATTTTCTAAAATTATTATAATCAGTGGTCTTTTATGTTCCTCTGGGGCTTGTTAATCAACTTGAGCCTTGAGTTAGGCTTACATGGTTCCCAAGTGTGTTGAGTCCTGTATGAATGATGTACTTAGCTATCTAAATGGAAAATGGAAGATGATATATCCTGGGAAACTCCAAACTCCTAGGTGTGCGATGCATCTGTTTCTCTTCAGAAAATTTGTGGTTCTACAGTTCTATTTATCGACAACTTGGGTCATATTTTGCTGGTAAAAAGAATTAGACCTTCATGCTAGCAAATCCCTTCTTATTAATTATGTGAACAGTCTTTCTATCTTAAAATGATGTGGAATAACTAGAAGTTGATAATACTATGGACATAATTTCGTTTGAAGGAGTTAATCAAATTATATCTAGTTTTAGTAATCATAGTTCATTTATGGGACTGCTAACACTTTGTTCTGTCGTTCCCTTTCTGCTATTTTATGTTGACAGTTAGTCTTAGCCAGCACAATTCATCTCTTGGCATTCAGAATGCAACAACATTTGTTCCTCCCCCTTCAACAGCCCGGTCTGTATCAATGAGAGATATGGGAACTGAAATGACCCCTATTGCTAGCCAGGAGCCTTCAAGAACAGGTACCCCTGTGAGGGCGACAACACCAATGCGCAGCCCTAATTCTTCCCGGCCTTCTACTCCCCCCAGATCCTCCCCTGCTTCTACTTTAACGGATCTACACAGTGATAATCTGAATCTCAACAAGAATGAATTGTCCGAAAAGGAGCTACAAATGAAAACCAGGCGAGAAATAATGGTCCTTGGGACACAACTAGGCAAAATGAATATTGCTGCCTGGGCTAGCAAAGAAGAGGAGGATAAGGATGCATCCACTTCCCTGAAAACAAAAGCGGAACCACCTAAGAGTGTCGTTGAAGCACGTGCAGCAGCATGGGAGGAAGCTGAGAAGGCCAAGTATATGGCCAGGTCAGTTCGTACTATCATGTACTTACGCTGCTTTAGGGATGTAAATCCATTAACATACCCAATTGTTCATTTTTAAATTAAATTTATCAAGTAAAGGTGCTGCCCAAAAACTCTTTCATGAAGAACCTGTGACTTCTCAAAGATATGAAAGTAAAACAATTGAAGTTGCTTCATTTAACAGCTTAAGCTTTCTAGTGTATTGTTCTTTGTCAATTGCCTATTTAATTTTTCTACCAATAGAATCTAGACCGACCATTCTCTTTTGGTATTTAATCCTATCGCAAGTAATATTTCTACTGCATTTCTTCTGTAAGTAACCTTTTGTAAAACCTTTTCATGTTTGTCGTTTCCCCTGGTTTCTTTATAATGAAGTACCGGGATTCCTATGTTGCGTTTGGACAAATCATCATAAATGACTTAGTGATGACAAATCTAGGCAGGAAATGTGAATAAAGGAGGAGATGTAGCATGGGAAAGAAATATAGTTACAAAGTTAACTTGGACACTATAACAGCAGTGCTGAACCTCAAGGAACTAATTCTTTGATTTGTGTAGATTTCAATCATGTCATGTATAGTGATCCAAGATAAAAAAAGATTATCATTCTTGGTAGTGTACACCTCTAGAAGATAGTCATTGTTGCCTTACTACTTTTGACCATGTTTCCATCAATCCAGTTTCCTAACATTTGTTTGAAAGTGACTGCAATTATATATCTATCCCTTATAAAATGAACAAGGAAACAAATAATAAAAGGCAAAAAAAATTTAGAAGCCAAGGAAGTATTTGAATTCTTTGACAATATATGGAGTTTATAACCTATAGGTATGTATTTAATTTTCATGTCAGTTTCTTCGGAATTATTAACTTAAAACTTGTCTCCCCTCCCATAGTCATGGATGTGTTTTTGTGACAAGATGAATAAAATTTCCAAATATAATTAACCACATTTTTGGAACGTGAGACCAATATTTTATGGGCATTTAAACAATTTCAGAAACACGTTGTGTTGCTACATTCTAAAATTCTCTGAAGCAGGAATATGGTGTTAATTACACAGGTTTAGGCGTGAGGAGATGAAGATTCAAGCATGGGAAAATCATCAGAAAGCAAAAACAGAAGCCAAGATGAAAAAAATTGAGGTATACATCTATGATTACTGATTTTGTTGTTTCCAACATGGCTCTATGATTTAGTTTTTTGGGACAATCCTTTGGACGATAACTTCAAATCCTAATATGGAAGAATATATTAGTCAGCCTAACAATGGAAACATCTGTGTAAGGAGATGAATAAGAAACCTAAATAATGTAAAATTAGCAAATGACAAACAGGAGAACATCTAATATATTTGAATCCATATCTTACCATACTTTATGGACTCTTAATCAACTTCATAGGGTCTAACGGTAACAGGTCTAGCAGAAATGTATCTCAGTTTAATAATTCGATTTTCTCTATAAGTTCTTTTATCTTGCACGGACCATTTGATCGGCTATCCAGTGTTCTGCAGAAGTGGACAGGTTACTGAAACATGTCAAGAATGCAAAAGTCATAATTTGTATAATATGGTTATAATTAATATTTCAAGTTTTATTTTGTAGTTGTCTACCTTCTTGTATTGTTCTCTTGCTGTTATGCAATGACTGAAACGTCTGAATTCCAAACATGAGATACTTGTAATTTATGATGTTGTCTAGCCGTTGGAACTAGGAAGGCGATTGTTAATGAAATATCTAACCGGATATTGTATTGCTTCTGAAGATAAAGAAGGAGGCAATGATGTTAAGGAGTTTGAGGGAATTTTGTTTCAAAGATTGTATTCTGCATATCAGGAGGGATGTTAACCATTTGGGACGCTAGAGTACAGTACACTCTTGATGAATCTATCTGTTTTCCAGGGTAGAGGTCATGGACTTTGGTAAAAGAGCTGAATTTTAATGCTTAGTTGGCATACTGTTATGGCCTTTAATAAGAAAATGTTGTTGCAAGTTGCGAATAAGATGCATGTTCTGGTGCTGTGGTAGTATCGGTTTTGTGCATAATAGAACATCCTTTTTGTTGCCATCTGATGTTAGCTGACATTTGTCTTGTGCACCTGATAACTTGGCTTAATACACAAGGTGTCGCCCTATATTTCTGTTTTCTCGTGTTACTTTGAGGAAGCTTTAATAAAATTCTGATGAGTAATTGTAGGTGAAGCCATGTGCTGGTGGTCTCTTATTGGTCAAGATTATGAGGCACATACACATTGACAAGTGTAAGAAGTAAAATAGTTTATTTGTATTTTCCAGATACCTCCAAGAAGAATGATAAGAAAGGAGAATTCAGATTATACTTTCCATAATCATAAAGTGGAATTACAAGGCAACATGCTTGGGCCTTGGGTCTGCTCCTAATAAAATACGTTCTTACATCTATTTTGCAGTAACAAATCCTAACAAACATGTTATGGAATCTATTATGCCCCTATTGATAAACATACTCATTATCACAATTCCACCTAATTGTCCTTTTAGGCCTAATAGATTGGGCTTCATTGATGTCCATATCAATACCACTTGCTTCAAAGAAACCTTGTCCACAAGGTTGTAAGTCTTACACAAGTAATCCCACCTCTCCCTTCATGTGTCATCCAAAGACAAACTCTGCCACTGAAGAAGAGCCATCTACACAGGTCCATTCATGTTTATCAAACTCATTAAAAAGGAAGTGACATGTAATGTCACTTCCTTTTTAATGAGGGGAGGATTGAAGTCCCATGCTACTTCCTTTTTAGTAAGGGGAAGATTGAAGTGAAGAAGATTGACACCGAAGAAAATTCAGCTGATGTTTTAATGAAGCCAATTCTTAAAAGCATGTTCATGTGTTAGCTTGGACTTGTTGAATGTTGTTTGCTAGTAATAATTCTAGAAGAGATTGAAGTCAACGGTGAAGTTTGCAAATCTTAGTATAGTGATTTAGGATATATTATCTGATAGTTGTAGATGTCTTCTAGTAGTTGGAGTTGGCTGTGTGATGGTTGTAGACATCCTCTAGTAGTAGGGTCATTTGATGACTCAAAAATATATCTTCTAGGGAACTAGTATTCTTGTATATACATTATTTCTTTTATCTAGTTAGTTTTATTTTGTAATTCTAACTAACTCATTTAATGGTGTCAACCTGGAAGCTAAACAATGCAATGAAAAGGACGAAGATAAACGCTGTATCATGCTAGAGTAACACCGTCATTGAAGAAAAAGAAGAGAGGTGATGCACTCCTCTTCTGTTGTATCATGGGTAGTCGAAGAATTGGAAGATTTTAAAAATCCTCTTCTAGTTTCTTTGTGTTCGAGGTAAGAGATACATCCAAGAAGAATGATAAAAAGGGAATTAGAAGGCTACCTAACACCTGCCATGGGCCATGTGCCTGCTCCTAACAGAATATGTTCTTACATCCATTCTTCACTAACAAATCCTGACAAACATATTCTAGAATCTAGATATTCTCCTATTAACAATAAATATACTAACAATCACAATTCCTCTTAATTGTCCTTTTGGGCCTAAAACATTGGGCTTCACTCAGGTCCATACCAAATAGATCTGTATTTTGTCCCAATATCTGTAAAGGTATCCCTTCTTGGATGCTAGGAGAACATGTTAACTGTACATTTTCACTTTAAATTGGGCATTGTCTTAAAACCAAATCAAACTTTTAGGAGAATTATTCTTGACATGGAATAAGAGCCCTTATGACCATAATATCAGGAGTTCAATCCTTATATCCTTCTAAATGAGGTTGAATTTCAGCACAATATAGAAGAGGTGTTTTAGTTGCACACACTTCATAGTTTGAACAACTCTAATGTGATGGGTTGCTGAATTGAGAGTTTGATTGCTTGATTGATACATTTGAATCGGAAAACCAGATCTTGATGTTGAAAATAGTAAGCAGTAGTGACTTTTTATTAGATTTCTTACATTTTAGCAAACTTTATCAGTAATAAATGAAGTAGTCATATCCATTTTTATAGTTACAGTAACAACAACAATAATAATAATAATAATAATAATAATAATTTGGTTGCAGGTAGAAGTTGAGAGAATACGTAGTAAGGCACATGATAAGCTAATGAATAAATTAGCTGGTGCAAGGCATAAAGCTGAGGAAAAACGAGCAGTAGCAGAAGCCAATAGAAATCATCAAGCTGCAAAAACTGAAGAGCAAGCAGAGTATATACGAAGAACTGGTCATGTCCCTTCCTCATATTTATCATTTTCTTGCTGCAATTGGTGCTCTTAAAAGAAAAGCCAATCCTTTTCAATGTTTAATTTTTTGTTCTATAGGCATGCAATGCCTTTTGCTGCTTACACCCAAGCATGTTAAATATGCCTATTGCATTTCCTCCCTGGTGTAAAACGTTACCTTGTTCTGCAGAATAATTGCAATTTGGAAGTGCTATACTATTTGTTCAGTTTATGTTTTCTGAATTTCTTTTGGGCTTGATAATTATTCGTAGAATTTAGTCTCCATCCAAAATGTGTAAAGGAACGGGTTACAAAGTCAAACAACTGTTTGTATATTTGCTAATAATTGAATTATTGTAATGAATTACAATTTATTATTGAAAAATATGTTTTAAAATAACAAGTCTATTTATAATAGTTTAATTTAAAGTGGTTCAGTTTTGTTGAGTTTATTTAAAATATAACGAAGTTTAATTTAGTTTATTTAAATCTTTTAAGAGTTTTAGATCAATTTTATCATAATTCAGTTTATTTCATGCATTTCTTCCACTTCTAAGCACTTAAGATATAACAAAGGTACAAATGACTTTAAAAAGGAGGCGTTGAATAGAACATATAAGACCTTTTTACACTAGTAAATTAGATTTCTAGTAGGGAACGTCTAGTGTTAAACAATATCACAACACAATTATACTAGTTTACTTTCACTTCTTAGGCTACTATTAATATATCTTTAACAAATTCTTAATAAGTTCCATTAATAAAATATTTGTTATAGCAAATACATAAACTCTTCTTAATCTTTTCTTTACATTTCTTTTATGATGAAATTGTTATAAATATATAAACTATGAAGAGAATATGTATCATAACCATAATGTATAATTTATTTTTATATTTTTCATTGTAAGAGTTTCTAATTGATTTCCATCAATTATTTTCTTACTAAGCATTAAAATGTTGGAACAATTGACTTTAAAAAAATGATGAATAGAATCATAGACTTTTTTCTCGCAAACTTATATAAATAAGGCAAAGGAAGAGCTTGCTCAAGATGGAAAAGAAGAACATGGAAAAATAAATATAAGAAACATGACAAAAATGAATTAAAGAAAAAGAAATCAAAAGAAGATTTCAAAAGAGATTCACAAGAGGAAAGTTCAAAGAAATAGAAGAAAGAAAGAAACATATAATTTTGTAAAACTCTTATATTATAGAATATTCTTTGATTTTCTTAGAATATTTTACAATCAAGGAGACACATGCAAATGAAATTCACAAATTATAAAATGCACATGAAGAGTTTCTAATCAACATATGTTGTTTTCAAGTGCATGTGATGGTTGTAAGTCCACCATCTCATCATTTTTTAGGCACCACTTGTGACTCTTGTAAATTCTGTTAGAAATAACGATAATGTAAAAAATCAAGAGGGGGGAGGTAAATTGGATTTTTAAAACAACTTTTTCTCTTTTAAAATAATTTTCCAGATTTTAAATAATGTTTTTAAAATCAAGATTCGAATTTTCCTTAACCTTTAATAAGAGCAGTTTGAATAACAATTGTTAATATGATCTGCAATAAAAATAAAGAGATAGGGAAAGAGAGATAGAACACAGAGATTTATACTGGTTCGGATTTAGCCAATCCTACTTCCAGTTCCCAATCACCACAAACATGTGATGATCACCCCACTATCTTTAAATGTAATTACAAACACTAATTAGTGACACAATGTAAAAACAATTAAAGATAAACAACAACACCTCCTTAGACACACTAAGGATGATCTCCACCTCTCTTGACACACAAGAGATGAACACACCTTCCTTTAGAATAGATCCAAGAGATGAATTACAACAATCAATAAACAGTAAAGAAAACACCTGATGAGTGCTGGATATGAAAGCTTAAGCATAATGCAATCACCACTTCCAAGAACTTAGATTAACCTTGAGAGAGCAAGAAAGCGGTTTTGAAAATCTTTAGCGCAAGAAAGCGGTTTTGAAAATCTTTAGCGCAAGAACACTGTATTTTCGTGTTTGATCAGATGTTGTTTAACCTAAGACGTTGCCTTTCATTTTATAATTTGAAATTATCTCAAAGTTTCCATTCTTAGGTTGATTCAACATTGAATTTGCAAAAACGTCGTATTTAATCGATTATATAAAAGGTGTAATCGATTATATCAGAGTAAAACTGGAAAACATATTTTTCCTGATATAATCGATTAGATTAAGGCCATAATCGATTATATGAAACCCAGAAGCAATATAATCGATTATAAAAAACATTTAATCGATTATTTTGTTCGTTAAACACTTTTAATTCAAATTTTAAGTGATATAATCGATTCTATTTCAATTCCTAATTGATTAAAAGCGTAGAAAAAGGTTTTTGCAAAAATATGACTTGCTCTCAAGTTTGAAATAGCCTTGAATGAGATTTATGGCTTACTCTTTTTATCTATCACCCAAAAATGAAACTTCTAAACTTGTATCTTCAGCACTTGAGAGAATCTTCAACAATCTTCTTCCTTGAAAGCATTTATTCTTCTTTATATCTTGCCTTAATTTCCATGCAACAACCTTCCTTTATGAGATAAAATCAAGTCTTTAATGTTGAAATAAAACTTTATATCTTCATCATCAAAATTCCAATCTTCATGACTTATTGAGATAAAAACTTCATCAACACTTTCTGAGTAACTTTTTACTCATACTTGAAATATGTTAACAAATTCTCCCATGTGTTTCTCATTAAATTAAGAAACTATGATGTGTCTTTTCCTAATTTCAAGGAACCACTCATGTGCATAGTTAAATTAGTAGTTAACTAAGTGTTAAACATGTGATTAGTTAAGGTAATCATTAGCTTCAGTAGTTTTACATTCACACTTAGGATTCTAAGTGTTCTAAACACATATAAGGTGTCTTTTTCTTATTCTAGGTCATGACATATTTCTATATAAGGGAAACTAAGTCACTCTTGTAAGACATTTTTGAATAACATATGCAATTCACTTTTGTGGGATATCTTTGAGAGTGTTCTTATCTTATTTTGATTGTTATCTTGGAAAAATTTTTGAATGGGCGAATCCTCCTTATATTTATCCTTTGGGATTTATCAATAATGTGGGGTGTTATGCTTCTGTTCCTTTTCTTAATCCATTTTGTATTTCCTTTTGTTACTTGGTCTTCTTTCTACTTAGTTTTCTTGAAAACTCCATGGATTTATATACTTCCACCAAATCTCTCATGTTCTACCATGGAGTTCTTCTCCTCTAACACTTCTTGGGATGATCAAGATTCTTTTATCTTTCTAAGGATTACATCACAAATAAAAGACTAGACCATCTAACGAACTTGCAAAGCAAACACAACAAAACAATTTAATATTGATTCATCTAAAGTAATGAGTTATGTCCAGTTATCCCTTAAGATAACTTGAGAGGTTCCACTAATCAATCATTTATTACATCAAACTACTTCTAGTTATCATAAGTACACAAACAATTTGTGGTTATTCTGTCTCCATCCCCCTTAAGATTAAGACCTCAAAACAAGTGAACAAAAAGAATGTCAAAGAGAGGACATTTTAATGTTAAAAGGTGACTTCATAAAGTGAATAATACAAAATTTTATAGTTCTCCCACTAAAAATTAGAACACTTAGCAACTTATGAAAATTTGAATATTGTGTACAACTGTTGTATTTCCTTCTCTTACAACTTAGGCATTTATATAGGAAACATATGTAAGCACACTTTAAGAAATCAAAATAAACACAAATGATAGATACAGAAACAAAATTCTTATATATATATATATGTGTGTGTGTGTGTGTATGTATGTTATGAATGCCAAAAGACAAAGTTAGCATAACACATATAAAGTCTTAGCGCTTTCAACAGTTCTAAATTTTCTCCTCCTTTCATAGCATTAATAAGGGGTGAAATAGTCGACATTTATGAATCATTGTTGTGGTGGTGGTGTTTGGGTAGGAAGTTAAGGGGTAGCAGATGTTATATTAAGGTCGTGAGTAACTAGACAAAAGAATCATGTATTTGCATTGCCAAGTTTGAAGTTACTTGTTCAATCCTCTATGATTGGCATTCTTCCATGGCTCTCAAATGAGCTGCAGTTGTATTTCTCACTTTACATAGCATCTTGTACCATCAATTAGACTATCAATCATATATGTTGGTTGTCTAGTTATAAGAACAATGGGTATAAGCTTAGTGACTTAGGAGTTGGATGATGGAACATTTGTAAGAGCAACTAGATGTTGTTTATCAACTTTTGCTTCAACATGAGTTTGTACTAGCATCTCTGTGGCAACTCCCGCCTTTGTTTCTTCCTTAGCTTTTACTTTTATTTGGGCTTGAGCCTCAACTTGGGTCGTGCTTCTTCTACTCTGGATTTAAAATAAGTCATTATGTTCTTAATCTTCTCCTTTGCTAGATTCTTGTCTTTTATACCATCAATCGTCTTCTACTCGTGTTCAAGCTTGATAATGTTTAACGGTATCTTATATAGGTCATAATATCCATGTATCACAACACCTTGGTTCTTGAAGAAAAGAGGTGGTTACATAATTGGATGAATATAATTGCACTATTAATAAGAAATACATTTTTTTTTACCTAATGTAGATGTTCTCTATATGGAAGGAGTTAGATGGTGATGCTCTATCAAAATGTCTAAGCATTTTTTCCTTCCAAGAATGGATGACTTCATCTTCAATTAGCATACTCCTAAATGTTTCTCCCATAAATATATAGATTTAGTTGCAAGGTTTGACATTCATGTTAACCTTGAATGAGAGACATCTTCAACACGAGGTTGAGCATCCTTATACTTCTTTTTGTTATCAACTAATAGACAAGGTTTGATGACACATATTTTGTGTATACATTTATTGCTTTATTGTACATTGAAATACTTTCAATATGCTTTATTTTCCATTTTTTAGCTCATTTCCTTTTAGTTGTAATAAATTGGGTTAGATGTTTTTTATTTTCATCTAATTTGGTCATATTTTATTGTTTTGGCCATAATTTTTTTTGTAAATATTATTTTTTGTTGATTCTAGTTGCATTGGATTTTACATTTTTAAGGCTTCAAAATGGACATATAGTTTTCTAGATGTGGATAGGGGTGGCAAAACGGGTCAGCCCAGTCCGTTTAGGCCCTCCCCGCCATGAGCCCGTAAAAAACGGGTCGGGCCGGGCCAGCTCGCCACAGTGATACGGGTCAAAATTTCTAACTCGCCCCGTCATAAGGCGGGCTGGCCCGCCTATATTTTTTGTTTTTCATTTTTTTGAAAAATCTATTTTTTAGGTTTTTTATTTTATTTTTGGATCTTTCGTTTTAAATTGGACTTTTTTTCAAACTATTTTGTTTGTGTCCAATTTAAATGAATTTTTGTAATTACAACAATATATTAAAGATGTATATGGTGACATGACATTTTAAAAGTGCAAGCTAAAAGACATAATGTTTATTACAAAAGAAATTGCAATAAGTGAAGTGTTGAAGGAACCCTAGGTATAGCTACTTTTCCAAATTTAAAGAGAACAAGTGAGAGTGAATGAGGTGTTATATTTTTTTTGCGGGCCAGCGGATTGGCCCGCCCCAAGGCTAGACGGGCCGGGCTGATACGGGTTGGCGGGGTTAAAATGCTAACCCGCCCCGCCTGGCCCAACCCACTTTGCCACCCCTAGATGTGGAGTTCATAATGAGACAAATTTGTGAATTTTTATATTGAAACCTATACATATTTGATTTTCCTTATTTTTTACTTCTGTAATTGGTCTTATGGGGACTTAATTTGAGCGAACATTTAGGCCTGTGTTTACTTTAGATTATAAAGCATATATATAGCCTGAATGTGCTCTAAACAATAGATAGAAATCATTTGTTTAATTTTACAATTTTAGAGGATCCTTTCCTTTTTTTAATTTCAAAATTATCTTTTCGTTTGATCCTCTCATTTGAATTCTTTGTTCTTCATCAATGGAGAATTGATTCTTGAATATCAATTCGTGAAATCAAAGTCAAACAATTCAAATTGAGTTTTGCACTAACATTGAGTTTGTTCTTCTTTCTAGTTTTGAATTTGTATATTATGATTATAATTTGTGTTTTTGAATTTAGGATTCAAATTATGAATCAATTGAATCTAGAGTTGATAATTAAATGTAGATTAAATTGAGTGATACTTAGATTTGATTTGAATAACTAGTTTAATGACGTTTATTTGATTGAATTGATTAATTAAACATGTTAATTGTTCAAACTTGAATTTGAATCATTAGAGAATTATGATAAAAAAAATTGTTTAAATCTTGAATTTGTGAATTGATTTTTCACCTTCTTGATCTTTATTTTTAATCTCTATTTATATTTTCAATTAGTTGAATTTTGTTTTGCTTCAAAAATCCCTAAATTAATTTGTAAAAAAAAATATTAAAAAATCTTTGATTTCAAGACGATTGTGTCTCATTATTATATATTTATAAGTATAAATTTAAATTTTATTTTATAATCTAATTTAATATATTTTTTATATTATGTTTTATTGATTATTTTAATAAATAATAAATTATTAATTTATACTTTATTTTTATAATTATTATTCTTACACTAAAACTTTGTTTATATATTATACTTAAATTTAAAATTAAAAAATTATAATTTATTTTAATTTTTTTAAAAAAATTTATGCATACTAGAATGTACACTTATAAACCTACAACTATACAAAACAACCTACCTCGCTTTTTGTTAAGTGAAAGGTTAAGTGAAATGTGAGATGATAAAATGAACCAAAACTTAAAAAAAAACCAAAATAGAACCAGCTAATCCACTTCTCATTCTAATTTTGAAGTATCCATACATGTTTTGAATGAAACGAATCATATATTAAAATTTGCGCTAAGTTTAATTAAAGTTTTCTAAGTAATTTAATAAAGAGACATTATCCAATACATCAAATGTTTTCAAAAGTTTAATAAAATTAATGAGAAATAATATATTACAAATAGGACGTTACAAAAATTGCGAAAAACATCATTATTAAGTTTCAAAGAATATAATTAATCATTTATTATAAACAAAAATCAACTTTTTAATAAAGCTCAGAACCTATAAAAGAAACTAAATAATTAATTATATACTTGATTATATTTATTATGAGTCATTAAATTATCTATTAAATCATATCAAGTTTTATAGTTTATTGTTTTATTATAATCATTTATTTTATTTTTGTTCTACCTCAAATCTAATTTTAAAAAGATTTGAATGATAAGTTCATGTCAATAACTAAAACAATCTTTTGAAGGAGTATATGATTCACAACACTACCTTATAAAAACAATAATAACTAAAAGTATATATCTATATCATAAAAAACCAACTTTATATATTATTTTATACCTAAATTGTTTCTATTTATATATCTATATAATATAGTTAAGTATTACATAACATATAAATTTGTTTTTTTATGATAAAATGATATATATATATATATATATATATATAATCAAAACATGTTATACCTAAAAGTATAGTATAGGTCATCAAAATAATGACAGCATTACCATCCACTAAAATTTAGTGACAATATATTTTTTTCCCTTTTTGAAAACTAAAAGGGTGTTTATAAAATCAGTATAAAAGAATCCAAGTGTTCGATTAATATAATGTTAAGTTATTTTTGGTGAAGATGAAAAAAATCTGAAGGTGTCAGTAACTTTTTATTTTTAATGGAATTTTTTCTGTGCTATTAATACAACATTGCATTGAAATGTAAACTGAAAACCAAACTAATTATCTGATTGGCACGAGAGTTTGAAGATATAGAGTGAGAAAAGATGATGAACCAACGGAAATAAGGCAAGTGTCCCATTACATTTTTGGTATGAAACATCGAAAAAGAATCATTAACACACAAACACACAACAGACACATTAATATGAATTTCTACAAAAATAATAAATAAAATGAAAACAGAAGCCGAAACCAGGCTAGGCTCACCCTTACCCTCTCCTCTCTGCTCCATATAAACCCATCACATTCACATACTTGAACACTCTCTCTCTCTCTCTTTCTCTCTCTAAGCTCTGACCCCAATTTCTGTGGCGGCTCTCTCTCTACTTATTCTCTCATCTCAGATTGAGATTTGGATCCATCTTCTTCTCCTTCTCTTTGTCTCTGATTTGATCTTTCCCTTCCTCTTCTTTTTTTCTCATCCGGTTGGGTTGGGGTCTTCTGCTTCAACTTCAACGACAGCTATGGTTACCCAACAGCCACAGCTTCAGGTTCAGCCTCAACAGCCTACACCCTCTTCGCAAGATGAGGCCTTGAAGAGGAACACCGATTGTGTCTACTTCCTTGCATCTCCTTTGACATGCAAAAAGGTTCTTTCTAGCACTTTCTTTATTTTGTTTTTTCATAGGAAAGAGGTGGGGGGATCCCGCTTTTTGCCGCTTTGGAAATTCTGTATTTTAGGGTTTCGGATTCGTGTGTTTCTGCAAATAGTTTTGGTTTGTGTTTATTTTCAATGGGGGAAAATCGAATTTTGTGGAAAAGGGGTTGTGAGAGTCTGTGTGGGAATTCCCCGAATTTTCAAATTTGGGGATAGCGATGGAGAATTTTGTGGATAGAGAGGGTTTTATTTTATTTTTTTTTGGATTGCGTTTTTGAATGTCTTGTTTTTGTGAAACTGTTATTGATCATTGTTTACTAATTGGATCTTTCTTGGCGTTATTTTATTGTATTTTTTCACCCTTTTCTCTTTTATTTGAGAAGGTGAGGGGAATGAGGGGGAACGGGGTTGTTGAACCCTATTGCGATTGGATATGAGATTTTTTTAATTTTAAATTTTCTTCAATTAGGTCAATCCTGTGGATCCTGCTAAGAAAACATAAGGTTGGATCAATCTAGTTTAGAGTTTTTTTTTGTATGGTTTAAAGTGTTATTCAATGTGTTAAACAATTTGCATAATGAATGAATTTTCATCAGAGCAAAATGTTTAACAAGCTGCTACTACATGGTGGCAAAAGCGTATGAGTCATAATGATTCATTAGTCTCAATAGTGTTCTGTTAGCAAGATCTGCAATGTCCACTGGTGTTTCTTGCACTCTTTTGTATAATCCTGGTAGATTTTACTGTTATCATCAAACAAATTTCAACATTTTACTTGAATTGAAATTGATATTTGTTTTTGTAGTTTTCTTTCAAATGCGTGTACTTGTTTCCTTAGTTCTTCTATTAAATGTGTCATGCCATTTTTTGTGCCGAGCAAATCAAGTGTTTTACTGTCGTCCTTTTCTTTTTCTGCCGTGCTGTTAAAGTATTTTGCTATAACGCAGCTTTTAAATTTTTTACGCCCGTCCATGTAAAGTATTTTAACGTGATGTTGCGATTTTGGTGCCTTGAGTAGTTTACTACTTCGGTATATGGTTTTTGCATATTCAAAAGAACAAGTATTGGTTTATCAAGGGTGTGATGTCGTCTGGTCATCTAAACATTTTGAACTCTGGATTTTGTTGCTGGCATCGTTTTGAGTTGTTTTCTTCTTTGTTGGAACAGGGAAATGAATGTGAGTACCGCCATAGTGAGTATGCACGTGTTAATCCTAGGGATTGCCGTTATTGGTTGAGTGGCAACTGCTTGAATCCCAAATGTTCATTTCGTCATCCGGTGAGTGTCTTTATTTATGAGCACCAAATTTTATACTTCCATGTCGCCTATTTTGTCTATTTTCCTCTGTTATAGGCTAGTTGTATGGATTTTGCTAACTGCATTTTGTTTCTGCATGCAGCCTCTTGATGGCTTGTTAGGAACGCAGGCAGCAACGCCTGGTGGACCATCTGTATCTGTACCCCCATCACAGATTCCAACAGCACCTGCAACACATGCACCTTATAATTCCAGTAAACAAGCTGTCCCTTGCTTTTTCTTCCAAAAGGGGCTTTGCTTAAAAGGTGACAGATGTGCCTTCATGCATGGGCCTGCTGCTCCTAGCACTGGTAATAAAGTAGCTGCTCAGGTTCCAGTTACCAGCCAAGGAGCTGAGAATCCAAGTTTTAAGAAGCCTTTTGGTTCCAGTGAAAAGTATACTCAGGAAAGGAAAACTTCCCAAGCAAATGTTGCAAAGTCAGGTGGAGGCCCTGAACATAAACCTGCCGCAAAAGTTGAATCTGCTCCTCAAAGACATATGTTTGAATTGGAGAAGAAAATGCCACCACCGCCTGTAGGATTTGATAATGAGGTTTCTACATATAAGACAAGTTCTCCACCAGTAGCCAATGGCCCAACTGTAGCCCGGTCAAACCGTCTGCATCAAGCTCGTGTGCCAGATGATCACAATTTCCACAGTGGCAAGGACAGCGATGAGTTTCTCAGAGAATCATCTCCTGGGTTTGATGTCCTTGTAGCCGATGAACTTAGGAATTCTGATTACTACCATGGGGAAGATGAATTTGGTAAAGCAAGAGGTCAAGATGAAAGGAACTTAGACTCTTTGAATGAATATGATTTAGCGCATTCTGGTGATTATGGTTTAGCAGCTGATATAGATAGGGAAAGATTTCGTGTGCCTCAAGGTTATGAGTCATATGATCACATGCAGGAACCATATGTTTGGGAGCAGCATAGGAAGGCTTCAGCCCATTTAGATAGAAGGGCTCGCCGCAGATCTGACAGTCCTGAAAATGCTGAGGTCTCAGATCTCCGACATCATTTATCCAAGCGCAGAAAGGTCAATGGTTTGAAATCTGTTGTCAGTCATGATTATGCCCTTGAGGGTCATGGTGAGGAACAAAGTCATCGGTCCTTCTCACGGAAGGACTCACTCCAGTTACCTCTGAATGACAGCTCCCTTGGTAATCGCTTCCGCGGTAGAATAAAACTTCCTGCAGATGGTGGTGCTGATCAGCTAGAGAGGGATGAGAGAGGGAGAATTAGGGGCCGGTTGTTGTCTGGAAGGTTGCAGGCCACTCAGCAGGGAAGGATCCATGATAGAATGCGAGGAAGGTTGCAAGATGACGAGAGGAGAAACTCAAAGGATCGATTGATGGGGAGAGAACTAATAGGTGGTGATAGGAGTGATTTTGCTGGGCCAAAAAGTCTTGCTGAGCTTAAAAATGGGAGGAACACTGAGAATAGGGAGCAACAATCACTGGGAAAGAGAGGAAGTCTGAGAGATGACCACCCACTAACTGAAGATGATCTTCAGTTTGATGGTCCAAAGCCTCTCAGTGAAATTCTGAAGGAGAAGAGAGGAGGAGCTGGAGGCAGAGCTGGTGCAGACTCGGGGAATGGCAAATCATCTGATATTAAGAATGAAGAAGTTACCAATGGCTCAGATCCTACGCCCGTCACACAAAATGGAGTGCTTTCTGAAACCAAGGAATATGTCAACAATCAAAATAATGAAGAAGAATCCAAGATTGAGATCACTGATGCAGCTGGAGGAGACACTGAAGCAACTCATGGTCAATATGAGGAGGGAATGTACGATGAAGCCGGTGAAGATCAGTATTATGAAGGTGATGATCAGAGAGAAGCGGATTACGAGTATGAACAAGGTGATGAGGGTTACTACGAGTATGAACAAGGTGAAGAGGGTGAAAATCAAGAGGAAGATTACATGGATGAAGAAGATGGGGATGATTTTGCTAAGAAGATTGGTGTCATTCATTCATAATTGTGGAAAATCTGAGAAACAAGAGAACGAGTCCTACTCATGATCAAATCTCATATAGGTCTCTCTCTGACTGGGCAGCATTTCTGCTTAAAATTTGCTTGTAGAACTCAGAACAGCTATCATTATCAGTTTGTTTTCTTGTATTAATTAGTCCTTTTTACTTTTACTGTATTTTCATCAAGTTTAATGGATATTTTTATGTGATCAGTGGGGCATTTTGCTGCGCTCTCCGCATATAAATGTCATGCAGAGTGGTGCAGGCCTTTAACCTTAGAAAGCTAATAACATTTGCATTCACTTGTGAGTTTTTTCTTATACTTCAAATGGTCTGTGGGCAAATTAGCGCGCTAGAAGCCATAGTCGCATTTAAATTTCAGTGCCAATCATTGGTTAGGTCTAAATGTAAGAGTTATTATGAGTTCATTTATTGTCTTTGGTTTTTATTTTTGGGTTTTATTGTATTACATTATTTTTAAGAATTTCTTAAAACTTTTATTTTAATGTAAAAGTTTTCTAACATCTAATATTTTGATAATTTTTATTTATTTGTTGATAGAAAAAACATTTTTAAGATAAAAAAATATTTACTTTTGTGATCAGAGTCTTAATTAAGACAATGTTTTAAACTTTGTATGGAATTAATATTAATATACTTTAATAAGAGAGTAAATTTGAATTTTAAATTTATGATTCTGACATTACCCTAAAAGTTTATGACTAATAAATGTCTAGACTTTTCTCTGGATAACAGCCAATGGGGCTTCAAATTGAAGCGGATTCATATGGCACTTGGTGGCTTTAATGTTAAGTTCACATTTCATTAAATTTTGTATGAGAAAATGAAAAAACGATTAACTAGACAACTGGACAAGAGGTTGTTGTTGTTTTCATTGAAGTGCACAAATTACCTTTCGATAAACATCCTTCATATTAGGAATGTTTCTGCAAACAAGTAACAAATGTATTCATTGTTGGGTTTGTCCTTTGAATTCATTTTCAACTAGGAAAAATATCCTTTAGAGTAAGATTATTACTTCTACAAAACGTAAAAGAAAGTTTATTCTTGAATTTTTTAAATTAAAATTACAACATAATTATGAAGATATAATTATCCTTAATTACTTATTACAGATGAATAGGATTATTATAGGAAAATCACAATCAATTATTTGAAGAATATAATGTTTATTTAGTTATTTTTTTTATTGTATAGTTTTATTCTTTTAAGAAATAGACTATATAATTATTTTAATAAAAAAAAGTGTAAGTATATATCTAAAACAATACTTACTTTAAGCTAATTCAATAGTTCAAATCAATAAAATTAAGTTATAACGACTTGTTCAATCTAATTTAACACATAAAAATAAATATAATATAATTTTTTGTAAATATAAAATAAACATTTTAACATAATAGTAATATAATATAAAATGTAAATTAATAATAATTATAAAATCTTGCATAAAGTCTTCTCAAAATGACACAATGCAATATTGCTAAATAAATATTTTTAAAGAATTATTATATCAAGAATCTCCTCATTGTGGTGGTGTTATAGAAGTTAAAGCATGTTACTACCTAGCCATCATAATACATTTTGCTATGTATGTATAGATGTATCTTCGTGACAATTTCTTTTAATTAAATAATTATTCACTCGTAATTAGAGTATTTGACAAAGTCCTTTAGCATATTCCAATTTCATGTTTAAAAATCTAATCAAACTTTGATAAATTTTGAAGGTGTAACAACTAATCAAAACATAAATTATAATGAGGTAAAAACATAGAAGAATAAACATGAGATTGACACATCATTCCTCACATTCCATCTCAAATCACTTTTTCAATCATTATTTCAAAACATCATTTCGACTACAAATATTCAAACCAAACATCCTAATTAATATGAACAATGTCAAAAGCTCTAGAAACTATGAAATCTTGTGTACACCATTTTTTGATCTAGATGTAACAACTCAAAAAGGGAATAAACTAAAATAGATGTGACACGCTCGAGACAACAATGAAGATACTATTATATTGGTTTCAGAATAAAGATGGTGGAGGTAAATGACGAAGACGAACAACAAAGACAAAAATGTTAGGATTGCAAAAGTTTAGGTTTGTTTTACACCATGTGTTGCGGTTTGAGATAAAAAGAGGATATATACATTTAGGTGAAAACATCGATTTGGGTGGGTTGGGTCTCAAGTCACCCATACCTAACTTGTCACCTAACACATTTAAGAATGAGTCAATTTGAGTTGGGTCAAGTTTGATTCAATTGTAAATAAAACCCAATTCAATTTGCTTAGGTTGGATGGAGTCAGGTTGGGTCATTAGGTCACCCGACCAAACAAAGACCCTTAACTCTCACTTCTTGTTATACATTATTATCATCAGTTCCATAATCATCACACAATTTTCATTGTAATTACAACTACCACACTATCAACAACACTCTTGACATTATCATTCGCACTATCACCATTGTCACCACCTATACTAAAATTATTTTCATTATAATCACTATCACACTTTCATACTTGTGATCGTTATTATTGTTGTCTACTCATTGTCACTACTATAACTTTCTTGTCATATTTGGATTATTACGACCACTACCACAACTATCTTATCATTATTGTTATCACTATGTCCATTATTATCACCATCACTATCATCATCATTACAACTACTTCCATTATTTCCATTATTAGACTTGGACATCAATAATATACTCATGACAATATAGTCTTTATAGTCTAACACAATTTCGATAAGACAATTTTTTTGTTTGGATCATAACAAATAACATTAATATTTGATGAACTAATATTTTAATACAAGTTTGATAAATAGATCATTCAATAATCATATAATCACCAAACTATTGTTTCAAATGATGTAACATAAGAAGATTCATTAGTCGAAGATACAACACTCAAGGTATACTTTATTATACAAGATGAAAATTCAATTTTGAATTTATAAAACTATCTAGTGAGCACAAAATTTGACTCACGAGATAATGTGCTAAATTTAGTGGTGTCAATACAAGAAAATAATGTTCAAAACAAAAGTACTTTATACATAATAAGTTGAGTGATATAAAGAATATTGTCGGCTAAAAGCTATCAACCCTTGATAAAGCACTAACACATGAACATAAGATTTGCACATAACATTCAACAATCTTATTCACTATGTATATAAGTAGAAGTCTTACCATACAAAGCAACAAATGGTCTTGTATAGAATCGCACAACATGATTTGAATGTTATACTACTTCTTTCATTTAGACATTTAATAGACAAAAAAATGGAGTTAGTTGTATTTGTAAAGTTTTAACTTTTGAGAAGTTCTCTTAACCATTGAGCATTTAAATTTCATATCCCCTCTTAGAGAGTTTGTCTTGTATTTTCAAAATAATACTCTTTGTTTGTTGTTGTTAAGAGTGACGATAATAAAATACTCGAAAAAACCAAAAGTACTTTAGTGAAAAGAAAAATGTATGATTTATCTTAATAGGAAATATAGAGAATAACCAATTGTGACTTATGTGTAGATTAGAAATAGTAAAAAAAAATACTTGTAATAATCTTCTTATCATAATGAAGTTCTTTAAGAATTTCTTAAAGAAGAAATAATAATAGTCGAATTAGAGCACGAACCATTACAACAAACAAGTTTTTGTTGTCTTTGCTATTATATGCTTACCTATACCTTGCTATTATTACACAAACTATACAAAAATATTCGAACTTAGTCTTTTAACTAGTAAATAATCCTATTATAATGTTTATCTATTGTACCTTTTGAAATCTTTCAAAATTTATTTTAAATTTTATTTTAGAGTTAACATATTTTTTTCATTTGTTATTGTCATCACTATCTATCATTATATGATGTTTATAATAACTCAAATATTCAGTATGATTAATATTTTATTTATTTAGTCTTTATTAATATTCAATATGATTAATATGGTATTTTTATTTTATTATGTTCTCATTTAATATTATATTTTTAATATTAAAAGAACTATTCATTGATATATTTTCTTAATAATTATAAAAATATCATCTTGTGTTTTTATTTTTACATCACATGTTAAAAATAAAAAATAAAATATATTTATGGTTAGAACACAAAATAAATCAATATGAAATATAATCTTGTAATTATTCTTAAATAATAGGCTACTCGTATATTCTTCTTTTAGGTTTGCATTGATTGTAATCGTAATTTTGAAATTAATAAAACTATTTGACCGAAATTCTATATAAACTAAAATTAATCCATGTCTAAGTTAATAAAACTTTGAGAAATTTTTTATAAACTAGCTTATATTAAACTAATTTTAACTTATGAAAAAACTAATTTTAACTTATGAAAAAACTAATTTTAATTTCAATTTATCTTTTATCTTAAAATTTTTTATAAAGAAAATCATCCAATCAACTCTAAAACTAGGATTTTAGATATTTTTGAAATTTTATTAGAGTTAAATACTTATATAAATGGTTGGGTATATAAATTTAAAGTACGGAAGCTAGATAAAAAACAAAGAATGTTGTAACTCTCATGTAATATGAAATATATTAAATTACATTAAACACGTAATTTTTACTATATGTTTCCTTCCTTTTTCATGTTACAATATATAGTTTAATTAAGACGTAAAATTTAATTTATTTAACTTGACATTGATAAAATAAATTACTCTTATCTTGTGAGAGAGATATGTATTATATACTTTTTGTTCTTGAAATATAAAATAAATTATACTCCTTTTCCTCTCTAATGTTAAAATATATAAATTTTCTTACGAATGGAAAAGTAATTACACAAATAAAAGAAACATAATCATAAGTTTTGGATTCTTCATTTGCTAGTGAGTTAACGCATTCATTTACCTTCTTAAAAGTTTGTTGGAAAAATAAATGAGATTTATTTAAGACCTAAATTATTATAAGAAATACTAGAAAGATTTGATATTAATGGATTATGAACCAATTTATATAAAAAATTAAGATATCACTTTTGATTTATATGTTTATGAAAGTTTTTAGTCACATATTGTTGATTTTATTTATATTATTTTCAACTCATCTTGAATTCACATAAAAAAAATATTAAGATTACACAAGGGATCATATTCACAATACAAGAGTATAAAAAATGGTATGTATGTTTTCATAGATAAAAAATGAAGCTAATAATTGACTTCACATCTTTTAAGAAAAGAGTTGTTAACCTATTCTATTGTATGAACCATTACATGAAATATCTCTCAACTATAAATTATCATTCTTATGTGCACATTAGAATTGAGAGAAGAAGAATAAGAGAATAAAATATGTTATTATATATAAAAATTGTTTACAATTTGTTACAATAAACTCTTAAATCGATTTTGTTAGAATTTTGAAAGAGAGATAAATTTATTGGAAGCTATAAAATAAGTTATAAAAGATAATATTAGAGATGCTAAGTATAGTGAAAGATTATATTAATTTTTCATGTATGTTACATTAAGTGTCATTTTCTATTTATAGATTGATCAATTAATTGTATAATTTTTTAAATGATTCTAATTTTTTTAACTTTTAGAATTATCTATAAATTTTTATGGATTAATCAAGGAAGATTCAGAGTTAAGTTTGGTGATTTTGGGAGGTGATTTAGATAGTGAAATATTGATAGGTCGAATACTATAGTTGGCTAAGAAATGAAGGTTTTTTCATTTTCTTGGTTTTAAATTAAACTCCTTAAGTTTGATACTTTATTATATGATGTCTCATCATCTTTTTGTAGCTTCTCATTTGTCACTAATGAAGTAGCGATAAATTTGTAACCATGTATCTTGAACTTTTTTAGTAAAATCTCAATATATTTTCTTAGAGAGATAAATATTCTTTCCTTTTTTTGTCTTATCTTTATGCTAAAGTAATTCATCAAACCAAGGTCGGTTATCTCGAGTGTTTTCATCATATCTTCTATAAGTTCTTATCATCTTCATATTGTTTCTTGTGTGAATAAGATCATCTACATATAAAGAGACAATAAAAGTATAATATTGACTTGAAGCCTTGATGTCTTGTTTTAACTCACTCTTGCTCCTCTTGAATTCTTGATTAGAGAAGTAGTCATCAATTTTATTATACCATGCTTGAGGAACTTGCTTAATGTCATACATAACTTTTCTTAACCTTAACACTTTAGCTTTATTACCTTTGTTTAAAAATCCTTGTGGTTCCTCCACATATATTTCTTCTTCAAGAACATAATTTAGAAAGGTTTATTTGTCCAATTGATGAATACTCTAGCCTCTTTATGCTACAAGAGCTATTAAATCTCTAATTGTATCTAGGCTTTATAGCCAAATTCAAGTTGTTGTGAGTATCCTTTAAACCCTACTCTTTCCTTGTTCTTTTGTATGGTGCCATTAGCATTGAGATTTGTTTTGTTCAAGCATTTAAGTCTAATGATGTCTTTCGATGCTGGCAATCTACTCGTTCTCATGTATTTTTTTTTATCATTTTACTTTCTTCCTCCATTGTCTTGGTCCACATTTCTTGCTTTGTTGCTTCTTCATAGCATCCAGGCTCAAGCATTACCATATTGCATATTTGATATATATCCACAAGGATCTTACTTGTCTAGGATTAATCTCTGGTGAAGAATCTACTTGTTCTGTAAGTAAATGAGGTGTACTTAAATCTTCTATCACTTATTGAATTTCTTCTTGACGTTGTTGTATTGGAACAAGGAAGCTACTTCTTGTAATTTTTTCTTCTTTCCAATTTCAATAAGCATTTTTATCAACTTCAATATCTCTTCTAATGATGAGCTTCTTTGTCGGTAGTCTTTTGATTATATGTTATATTCTAAGAAGATTCCTTACATAGTCTTATCTTCTAATTTGTGTATTTTCTAATCAGGGTCATGTATAAGCATGATCCCATATTTTAATGATGAGTATTGTTCTCCAGGTCAACACAAAACTTAGATAGAGGATTGAGCTCACTACCTCAACTTGTTTGAATGTTTTTAGGGGGTTTGAAATTGTAATTCTACCATAGGCTTAAATTGTAACTACCTTGAGAAGATAAATACATCTTATTAGCCCTACAAAATCTCATAAGATCATACAAAATTTGTTAAAGAAAGTCTTATCCTAACAGTATAATAAATGACTATCTATTTTTCACTCTCAATACAATTTTAACTAGATTACTTATGATTTTGATGAACTATTTTTTTTTATCTAAGTCGATAAACAATTGAAACAGTGAGACCATCAAGTAAAATCAATCTTATAATCACACAACAATCATATAATCTAATTTTCAAAATATACTTACAAGAAGCTCACCTAAAAAAAGACATGACTATTATATAACAAAATACAATTTAATTTTAAATTTTTTAAATCATCTTAAAAAGGCATAAATAGATCTTAAAAAGGCATGAATGGGTAATTAAGATATTCTTACAAAGTGTTTCATATAAGTAAAAATACTTTCAAACAATGTAACTTTAATATTTTTGAATTGAAATAATTGTCAAATTTAAATGTTTCAAAGTCTTTCTATCAATAGATTCCCCACAACCAAGCTCATTATTTTCTTCATTCCCTTAGTTTCCCTCACGCATGAAAGAAGGATCTGATCCAAAATATATTGAGAAAAATAGGTCTGTTTTTTTTTTTACTTTGTAAGCTGTCTTTCTACTGTAATTTTCACTTGAAACAAACAAGTTCTTGATAGAAAAAACATATCACATTGAACTCATTTTTTTATGTAAAAGCAATCCAAATATCTGGTTTAGTAAGTAAGTTTGTTTTTCTTTTCCGTCTATTTTAGACTAGTTGTGTCAATTTTTAACTTCTTTTTATGGTGGCACCACCCAAATGAAATAATTTTAAGTTTAAAATTCTCACCTATTTTTTTTTACAAGCTAAAACAAAGCACAACCTATAACTCATTCATATGAACCCTCTTCACAAAATAAGATCTGCTATGGGTGGGTGATCACAACACTAGATTCCAACCCAGTGGATACCCGTACTAATGCAAACACTCTATAAACAAATTTTTAAAAGTATCAACTGAAGGTCCTTCCTGATATTCTTCTGTTTCTTTTTAAGTAATTCAAACCTACCATTCTTTTCGTGAACTATGAACTAGGTCAAACCAAACATTCAAAAACCAACCGGTTTGATACTAATGCTACTCAAAGGGGGAACGATAGGCTAAAATAGTTAATCCACAATGCCGAGTCCTCATCAAGCAAGAGCCTCAATTATCTCCATTCAAAAGCTAGATTTTGATTAATGGTATCTTCAAATTCCAGCAAATATGCTCCAGGTATGAATTCCGACCGCCTAAGATTGTAGCGAGCATGCTTCCAAATTCTGAATGCTTTTGTTTTCTGGTATGTTAATAATCTTAATGTGAATATTTCATGATGATTTATCCAGAAGGTACAATTCAACTTGGACATTCATTTATGCATTGCAGCTGTTAAAATTTTAGGATTTTGTAAATAGCTATGTTCATGTGGATTCAAACATGGATGTTAAAATCATTCCAAAAGAGAGGAACTTTCCATAATGTTTTAGGAGTAAATAATCTAATGATCATCAATAACCCAATCGATCTAAAAATATAATTGAAATAAGATAAAAAAACTTATAATTGATTAAAATTAAGCTTGTTGAATCAATTTGTATGTTTTTTAAGCTGCTATTCGAATTAGTTTTGGATTAAAATTTCATAATCAATCTAAATTAAAAAAAAATTATTATTTAAATATTATTTATTATTTCATTCATAATACACAATATTTTTAACATATGTGAAAAACAATATATAAATATTATATTATTAACTTAAATATATTAAAATAAAATAAAATATTAGTAAAAAAGAAACTAATGTTGATATTTATATCTTAAATCAAATATTCATGTACAAATATGTATGAGAAATGAATTATATAATTATTTAATATTTATGTTATAAAATTATACAATAAAATTATAAAACTAGTCTAAATAGAAACAACAAAACTAGTTTGATTTAATTCAGATTTTTTTATGTTCTTTTAACTAAAAAATGAATCAAGCTGCACTCTAAACATATTTAGGTTCAAATTTCAAAGGAGCATGATATATGACCTAAAATAGAAATTTAATTTAGACCTGGCCAAATTCACCGAAGAAATTGAAGTAGGGATGTAAAAGAATGGAATGAATTAGCAGGAACGTGACTGAAATGGAACAATACATTTCACCAACTTGTTACAAGACTTGAAAACTATTATACAATATATCAGTGTCCTTTTCTCCCAAAAAAGGTTGCTCATGGTGTTGAATTGCTGCATCTGACTGAAACGGCAACCACATTTTTCCTAAAGACAATGCAAATATCCCTTATATAACACAACCCAACACTTTTGACAATCCATAAAATGTCATGTTTGAAAACCTACAAACCTTAAGAGAACTTTAAAACAATGATATTAGCTTTGTCACTCAACAGAAGAAAGACTGACTTCTGTGTCCTCTTCAAATTATCCTTGGGGTGCGAGAAACATCAAAGAAAGCAGAGAACCACCAAGGAAATCCTGACTAAGTTTTCTCATATATGCTATCTTTTCAGCGAATGGGGTGATATTGTGTGATACCACGCTTGGGTGGGAGCTTCCTCAAAATGAAAAGGACCAATGAAGAAGGCAATATTTCCACCAACTGCAGCAAATACGTCAAAAGGATGAGGTGAGTAACCTAGGACAAGTAGAGCAAACCCCCTTTTTGATTACTTACCCTAGCAAACGTAAAATATCTATCACGAGTAAAGTAAGTCAAAGAGCGTGGAGAAAATTGCAATCATAAATACCTAAATCATCTCAGTTCCTTTTAAATTGACTTCAGAAAATTAATTAGCCGTTTTCCATGAGAAAAAATTACACCAGAAGTTGAAAAGTTTCTCAGGATATACATCCCTAACAACATGATTTGGAGGATTTCAAACAGTAATTACTTGTTTATCCAATTTATCAATTCCCTTGCCTCTACTGAGAATCAAGACTAAACTAAAATTATATGCCAAAAAAAGACGAATTTATTTAGGTTCATAAAACCAATGCATGGAATTTAATAGTGTTCAACAAAATTCAGGTAGGGAATGTATCAGACCTTTCAAAATTAATCTCAAAACCAAGATTAACCATACAAAGCCCAAAATAGACCTAAATATAGAAATGATATAACTTGAACAGCACAATCATGAGAAAAAGTGGAATACGGAAAAAAAACAAAAATACCAAAATGAAGAAATACAGACAAACAAACTCACCAGGTAATAAATAAAATTCAGAATGGGATGGTCCAAGACATCAAGGTCAGCAGCTCTATCAAATGCATTAAAGCACATCTGAAAACACAATATGATCAAACTCAACTTAAGAACCATGCAATAGGAATCACTTTAGTCTTTCAAGAAAAAGGGGCTAACCATGACGCATCTGATAAGGAAACATGAAAAGCATATGGTAGTCACATAGCCAACCTGCATTAGAGAGAATAGGTAGATTAACTCTGGGTAAAGGAAGGGGAGGACTGAAGACCGGACCAGATAGATATAAAAAATTTCCTTATAAAACAGAATACAGACCTCTTGCAGCTTCTTACGTCGGCCTTTCGATTCAACAGGAAAGCGCTGAAGCATCAAGAATAGTCTGTCATAGAACACAGTCAGAAGAAATACAAAAGATGAATAAGGAAATGAAACAATACTAATACTAAAGACACATACACATGAAACAAGTACACAAAAAAATTTAGAATAAGAAAAGTGCCTCAGTTGACACATGACTGAAAACTGATTGCACAGTATAGAGCATGGACTTTTCTGGTCTATTGTATTTTCTGGTAAATTCCCCTTCAATTTTCCAAGGAGTTCACCATGCTATCAAAGCTTCACCCTTCACCCATTCAGGATCTTTTGTTTGGGGTGAAGTACTTGATAGTATCCACTCAAATTATTTCTCACATCACCTACTAGCCAATCATGTTACGTACAACATAAGCTCCGAAACTATGACCCACTTATTTCAGCATTTTAAATTGCTACTTTCTTCGGGAATAATCATTTTGGGGCTTTTCATGAGAAAGTACTTGAGAGGTGTTAAGGAAAAAGGTCCTTAGATAGTGTGAGTGTGATATATGCAGTTTTTTGGTGCTTTGAAGCAGAAAACACTTGTTTTCATGGGTTCTTTACACTTATATTGCATTCCAAGGCCTCTTCTTTGATGCTAATTTGTTGACATTAGATCTTCTTAGCATCACATCATATCACAAAAAAGAATCATAACTAATACTGCCACTGGGCAAATGCTAACTTTTTTTTCTGTGTAACTGAAGATATTGGTTAACAATCATTATATAAAAACTAGTATTTTAGCATGAGTATGCCACATAAATATTTACTTTTATATAATTAAAAATCATAATAAAATAATATTTTTAATATATAAAATATTGTAATTAAAATTCATAATGAATATATTTTTAATATATAAAATATATTATAATTAAAATTCAAAATAATTAGAAGTTTAGATTTACAAATGACAATTTAAATAGTAATATAAGATTTTTTTAACTACTCACATTTTTAAAAATAAAATTACTGAAATTCAATTAACAGATAGAAAATAAAAGAGAGTAGGTTGAAAGAAAGATGGTTAAAACCATCAAATATACAAATAAAAATTAAAATATTGTAGTTTGAGAGACATTTCTTTGGGTAACTGCATGAGCATTGTGAGAAATGCAGATCCAAAGAAGAGAGAGAACATGGAGAATGTCTAATTGAGAGAATGAAGAAAGTAAGAGTCTTGCTCTTCAACTTATATATTCTAATTTATACTATAGTAGTATATTAAACAATTGCAAATGTCTACAACTTCACTTTCACCCTAAAAGCTTATGATGTTATATTTTAGCTGCTATTGAGATTTATGACCATACAAGTTTCAAGGAAGGGACCTAAATAGAGACAAAACCCTAACCACAAAACATGTGTGTAAGGCACCCCTGTTTTTGCACAATTTAAATTTCATCAGTTCGGAAAGGTGGTATATGTGTGTGTGTGTGTGTATATATATATATGAAGAACTCCATTGGCTATATCTAGTAATATGAGTTAATTTTTTTTTGGTTTTTCTCTTCTAAGTTGAGACAAGGTAGAATCCAAACTTAGTGTGATCTTAAACCCAGACACATTAATTTCATTCCATAATCTAAACAAATAACAGATGCAATTGAAAATTGAAATAGACAATCACCTCCCACCGTAGAGAAGAAAGCCAAGGGCTGCAAACAAAGAGACCCCTACATATATGCATAGGAACACATTATTAAAATCATGATCAGTAAAATCTGATAGTCAACCCTTCATAAAATCTAATAGTTAAACCTGCAAAGAACATCTTAGACAGGATGACAAGCACGCTGATAGGTTTCCACCATAATATCAACCATAAAGTAATCTGAAACACATATAAAAGAGTTTACTGTTAGAATGGCATGACAGAGAGATGAGAGAAATCTGAACAATTATTATTGATATCTGAACTGAAAATCTGAGATGTACAGAAGATTCCTATTTACAGTATTTATAGATCACTATGGTTGATTAAATCTAACAACTGTCATTGAGTCTCAGTCTCAACAGTAACATAACAAAAATGCGTCTGACACTAAAAGTAAGACACACTCTAGCATTTACCACAATAAAAATAAAGTAAGAAAAATCTACAAATTCAAAACCAGTCAACATTAAATCCAAATAGATGTTATAGAACAGAAGAACATATGCCACAGAAAAATTGGAAAAATAATAAAGGTGGACTCTAATGAAACATCAATTTGAGGACAAAAAATGAAGTGAAAAACACAAACTTAAAAATATTTTCTCAATCAATAGAAACTATTTTATATTATCTTAGAGCATCTGGATTGTTTACTTTACAAAGTTGTTATGCATATTGCTATTAGACTTGGGCTTGTACTGGTAGTATTAGAAGATGACTTAATTATTAGTATAAACAAGAGTATTAGGCTAAGGTATTGGAACACATTATATCTGTGAATATATTTTCAGTTTACAACTTTTAGTCTGGTCTTTTTCTTTTCTTTCTTCTCCAACCCTGAGCTTATGAGTCTATGACTATATAACTTGATTTCAGAGCCGTAATTTGTCTGTTATTCTGAACCCCACCCCTGAAAATAATATTCAACAGATTATCATGTAGAACACATTTCAAAACCCTCTAGTAGCAGTCATTTGAAGTTTTAGGTGGATGGCAAGGAGTTGTCAACAGTAACCAAGTGGAGAGAGCTGGTGAAAGTATGGAGGACTAATAGTTAGGAGCAGGCATTTGGGATGGGGCTGGGGAGAAGGGTGCGGGATGAGGGGTGGAATCAAGGAGATGTTGTATGCTAGTTCATGTACGTGACAAAAAAAGCAAAAAAAAGTGTTAAGAAAGAATACAGCACCAAGAACCTGAGCTGCCTAGATGGTTTTACGGATTAGGTGGAGCCATTCTGTCATTTGTTTTTGCAGGGGCAGGGGATATATTTTTTAATAGTTTGCACTGCAAGGACCAGGTTAATCAACCCAAACCCAATTATTTTGTGAGGGCAAAATGGGTCAGTTCAGGTGACATGAACTGGTTTTACGAACTATGTAGAGATTAGAAGTTTAGATCAGAGGGTTTTAGGCACACATTGGCCAAAGCAATATTAAGCCAGAACCGAAAGAGTCATGTGCAGCAGCCTTGTCACCGTACTCAAGCACTGACAGTGAATCTGCTTCAGAGAATTTTGTTCCGGTGGCAACCTTCTAGGTAGAATCAGAAGCAATGATTTCTTCATCCATAACAATTAAAAACAGCTAGAACTTTTTACAACCTCCTACACAGCCACCATTTCAACTAATCATAGACACGTCTCATATTGAGATTAAAACACAAGCCCGAGCATTAAACAGTTCTCTTCTGGGGAAAAACATGGGGCAGATGGATGGGTTCAACTTGCAACAGAAATGGGCACAGCTAGAAGTTTTATGCGTAGAACTATTTCTACAAACCACAAGGTGAGGAGGGCCAACCCATCTTATACAGCTCTAGCTGTACCATTATTGCTTCACTATCGTATTGATTGACACAATATTAATTGTAGTTTCTACAAAAGTCAAGAAATGCTATTAAAAATGGAAACAGACTGCACGCAACATCCAAGGTCTCAAAAAGAAGTCCAGCCTACTGTGCTGAGTGGGAACAGTAACAACAAGTGCAATCGTGGGCAAGAATTTTTCACCTGAATAACATAAACCACAGCATTAATAGTATAGAAACTTGGTCTGAGACCATCAGTAGATACAGCGCGTGCCTGCAAAACATGTAACATCAAAGCACATAATCAGCCCACCGAAATAACAATATCCCGTGCTAATAAAATGAAAAGCAGTACATGCAGCACAACTTGAACTTGCCTGGTAATAAATCTCAGCCCAGAACAGTACTAACAGAGCATAAGTTGTAAAGAAAGCAAGACTAGGCATGTCGAGTAAGATATGTTGGACAATCTACACGCACGAGGCCAGCATTAGCTATGAGAATATAAAACATAATTTAAGAAGGAAAGCGAAAAAAAAACAGATGAAACAAATCATCTCTACCTCTGGCTGTAACTTCTGCACATCCCGACGGAAGACGAAAACAAAACACCGAACTGCAAAACCAGAAAGAGCATTAGCTTTCCGCCACAAAATTGTCAAGCATCAAACAAATGCATATACATCCAAATTTTTTACTTAAAAGAACAAAATATAAGAAAAAGGTTAGATTAGAATGATACAAACCCCCATTCACCAAGAAATTGAGAAAGTGAAAGACCTTCTGCGTTGTCCAACCATATTCCGGAACTCTCAATTGTATTCGCACTAATTGAACCTAAAATCATAAGATTACAATCACACCAATCACCAAATAAAACAAGCCTAGAGAAAACCCTAACGGAACTCGAAATTGAAATATGGCATAGAGAGACGTGGAAACGATGGCGGAGAAGGAATACCAGAGCGACGGCGGCAACGATTCCGTAGAGGATGGCGAGGAGGTGGAAGATACGATCCTGCCAGAGCGGAGAGTCGTTGATGTCCCGCCACCAGTTGGAGGATTCCGTTAAGTCAAGGGCGGCCACGGCCACCGCCGTCATCGCCGGCACGCCTCTCGCCACCATGGAATCGCCGGATGAATGGTTGGTTCTACACAAAACGGAAAGAGATTGGTTCGATCTTCTTCTTCTTCTGTGGGAAAAGAAAGCAAGAGTAACAGAATCCAATTTAATCTATATAACTTATATTATTGTTTCGTTATCGTTTTCTCCCAAATATTCAAATCTTTTCTGAAACCATTTACAATTTATTATTTATTATTGTTGCTGTCGGGGTTTTATTTTTGTGGCCGGCGATTGCGAAATAATTTGGATTCAGACAGAAGAGAGAGAAAGGATTAACGGAAATCCAAACGTCGTGCTGGCTACACGTAATTATCTAACTTACCCTCTAAATAGAACGTGGTAATATTCATTTCCTTTGCTATAAAAAAATCTTTGTTCACAGTTATTTAAAACAAAAAAAAAAAACTTGCCCAATGTGCATCTATGAAATAGATTTTAAAGTGAATCAAATTAGGTTTTAGATGCTTATAATTTAAAAGTCTTACTATTGAATCATAGTGATATGTAAAATATTATCACAATTAAATTTTCTTTTTCAAAGCCTGTTTTGAATAATCTAACATTAATTTCAATAACATTTAATTCAATTGAAATTGATTTTTTAATTATCATATAATAAAATTAATCTTCCATAATATATATTTATTTGATGGAGCATGGCAACTCATATTTGCATGTGTCACGTGGTCCCTGTAACATTCTTTAAGCCATAGAAAGTTTGTGTCTTTTGATTTGCGTTGGCGCCTTTCTGGCTGATCAGCTTTTCCTATCAACATCATCAATCAACTTTTAAAAGAGAAAAATGGATGGAACTTGGGAGTGATCTTAGTGTTAATCCCTCACTAATCTGGTGCTAATGGAACAATAATGCCTTTTCTCAAAGACATTAGTAAAAGCTAACGTTTTCATCAAATGTAGCCTTTGTGTTAACTGTACAAGAATTTTTTCTACTTTTCTTATTTTTATTTCTGATTTCGTTTTTCAAATTATAAAAATATATAATTTTTCTAATTAGTTAGCCTAAGCCACTTAATTAAGACGGGATTGGTTTGGATTATATAAAAATATAAAAACCCAACCTAACTCTTGTACACTTACACCCTCTGAATCCAACTATTGACATCACTGACCCCATCGTCGCCATCATCTTTATCCCTAACACAATGCAATTTTTTTTGTTCAAACTCAATCTTATCCATCATCACTAACCTCAATTAGTTAACAGGGTCAAAATGAGATTTCAAATTTATTTTACAAGTATATTTCAGCACTCTAATTCTTTATACAATTCAAACATAAAAAATAATAACAAGATCATTTAAATTAAATTACAGTTTCTGTTTTACAATTCCATTTTCACGCACCAAAACAGACCCTAATCACTTGTAACTCTAATCCAAATCTTCGAGATAACAATATCACCACAAACTAATTTATGATTGGATAGAATTATTTTTACAATGAAAATTGTGGTTCAATGTGGTATTCTCCTACACAACTTAATAAGAGTGAAGTGGTCCGGTTATTTTTAGTTAAAAAAGTTTAATATTATTCTTTAAAAACTTACGGAAAAGGGTTACGGACATGCTATCTATCGTGATTTTTATTTAGCTATAATTTTATTTTGTTTTATAATAAAGTCGTATTATATAATAATTTTAGTTTAATTAATTTTTTTGTTTTCACAACTTTATTATAAAATAAATAAGATTTCATTTAAATAAAACTTGTGTTAAATAGAGTATGATTATATATTATAACTTGATCTTTATAAGTACTTTTTTTTTTTATAAAAATTAGAATAATCTTTTATTTATATAAAATTTGAAATAGTTTTGTCTTATTATTCTAAAAATGGCATACATCATATTTAAGTGATTTGATTGTATTTTTTTATAATAACTTTTTTATTGGTTATGCTTCTTGTTATGTTATACAATTTATTAAAATTCAACTTAGTCACGTGATAGACGACAATTATTCTTACAAAGAGTGAGATGATTCCATAAAATTAAAGTGTTTTCTTCTATTGGTTCTCATATATATGAAATGTTTCATTCTCAAAGTATGTCACAATGTATCTTCGAGATTTCTTATTTCAATGGTAGGTGTGTATGCAAAAATATTCCAACACTTAAATTAATAAAAAAAATACAAGTGATGTAGTATAATAAAAGAATAAAGTATACCTTGAAATCTTTGTTTATTTATAATATTTTAATCGATCATTTACCTAAATGAATCTAGGTTAACGGTCCAACTTTTCCTAAATATAATTAACACTTAATTAACTTATTAGATGCATAACAAGAATTAATTATCTTATTCAAAATGGTCCTAAATATGATATTATCTCAATAATCAAACAACACAACTTGTAACAAGAACAAATAAATATGGATGAAAATATGATATCTTATTAGAGTTACAATTATATTTATAAAAATCTTGTAAGTGTTGATATCATACACTAGACTATCTATTAGTTAGTTTAATAATTAATATTGACCAGCACATAATCAAAGTCATACAAAGTTCATATTTATATTTAAAAACACCATATTTTTTGTGTAAGATGCAAATTGCTTGAATTGAATTTAAACACAACAATCAACATCCAATACATTATATTATAAATAAGGAAATATATGCCTTCAACTACGTTTGAAAAATATTTTTCATATTCTCGAAATCAATAAAAATAATGTGAAGAATGTAAAAATGAAACATCGACATCTATAAGGAAGTATGATATGATGATGCTTAATCCTTCTACAATTAATAATAAGTCTTATTCAAGATTAGTATTTTGTAAATAATAAGTTGTATTTAATATTTACGGATGGAGCTATCATTCAACATAGTTCTAGTCGTATAATGACTGGTTCATCCTCTAAACTACACAATTATGCAAAGGTATAATGGAATCGGGAAGTTGAGAGAAATTTTATTCTTATCACAGAACATTCATTTTCAAACTCTCTTCAGTGATCAAATTTAATTGAAGCAATAAATGCAACTGTTTTCAGTCCTATTACAAAATTTAAAGAACAGCTTGAGAAACAAATCCAACACTTAGTTATACAATAATGTTGTCTGCAAACAAGTAGTTCACTAATTTGACAACAATCGAGGATTTCTAGAATAATCTTTTCAATGTTGTTGACTTGGTGTTTCCTTGTCTTCATAGCGCATCTTCATTGGCATGAGTGTGTTTGAAATATGGTCATTACTCCCAGGTTCAGTCAATTGCTTCCGAGAAAATTAGATTGCAATCTTCAATATTGCTTCTAATGTTGGAGGCTTGGAAAAAGCTAAGCGCATTTGCAGAGCAGGTTATCATATTGTGTGATTTTCTTCTTGTCTTTGTAGAAAGTCAATTAACATTTTTCATTAAAGGTGCAAAACAACCTTAGCAATTACATTATGTTTGAATCAAGCACAAAATGCTTGTATCCACACCTAGGTAAATTAAACTAAAGTTATTCTCCAGTTTTATAATTGCTACCCAAAAATTAATATGTAACATACATCTGGATTTTACATTTAAAATGATGTGGTCACAAAACAGGATCTTGAAGAAGATGATACATATATTGCGAATATAACTAGTTTTTCTCAATTATAAGCCTAGGCTCTATTGAGGATGATACTCTTGTTACATAGAAATAAACTCCTACCATTAAGATAATCAAAATGTAGTTAATGAAGAATGTGAAATTCAAGCACTAAGTATGAAGATTATGAAGATGCAGAAGATTGTAAAAAATCAAACAAGAACCAATTAATTAAATGATTTATTTTTATTGCATTTTTTATTTTTTTCTTTTATCATTATAATGTTTGTTGCTTTTGAATATAACAATTTTGCTTTGTACTCTGATTTTTTTGTTATTTTTCTGATGTTAAATACTTAAATTATGCAATTTATATTTCGATACTTAATAGAAGAGCTTGACAATTGTTTGAGAAATTACTTTTCAGATATGGTGATTTTATATTAAGATGTTTTTATAATATTATAATAATTTAGACAAAGTTAATTTTATATGATCATATATAAAACATGTTTTCTTTGTTATCAATGTTACCTAAGTTAAATTATTAAAAACAACTACAGAAAGTCATTTTTTTATATATTTCAACTATTTTTTTATCAAATTTTTAAAATTATAATTAATATTTGTAACAGGTTGAATCTTAATATATAAAAGAAAAGAAGTTCGGGATAAAGAATTTTTCTCCAAGACTAAAGTTGATTCTGAAAATATACACAAAAACTAAACAGTAATAAAACATTGATGACTAATAATTAAAAATGAAAAATTAATAATTAGCATTTGTGAACTAGACAATGAAAAGAAGATATTTCCTACTAAGTTTACAAAGGCAATTGGAAAAAAAAAGTATTTTAAAATAAAAAATAATAATAATTACCAAGGTTGCTATTCAGAATCTTCATCCTCAAAAACTGGAATTCTACGAAAACGAGCTAAGGAGCGAACATCTGGATTGACGTTTTTATCTTGCATTACTGATCTCTTTTGCTTGATTGAAAAACCACATCCAGAAACAGAATCATATAAGCCCCCCATGCTCATCTCCTTTCTGGTGTTAGCATTTTCATTCAGAAAGCTGCAAAACAGTCCCTCATCCCCCCATTAATATCAATTCAAACCACTCAATACACAATCACTTCATTACCAAACTATATCAATAAGGACATGTAATTTCCCACTTCATCTTACACTTGGATAGGATGGTCCCAAATAGGGCTGTTCAACATTTCCTTAACTCAACTCAATTGACACACTGCATTCAACTTAACTAAACTACTTTAGCCTTTTTCTTTTCTAAAAGCTGAACTAAATTGCTTTCTAGTTTGGTTTTTAAAATCTGAATTGTTGATAGATTAATCTTCTGAAATTTAATTGAATTATTCTTTTGAGATCTAAAAACACATATATGATATATTAAACATATTTAAAACTAAATTTGTTACAAATAAAACAAACATTAATATTCAATAACAATGAGAAACAAAAAGATTATAACATCTGACTAATCTACGTGTCTTTGTGATGGCAACCAACACAATTTGTCTATTTAATAAATTAATACCATAACATGTTAAACTATGCATGATTCCAGCTTTGATGGTTGTGAAATATGCAACAATTTGATCCACTTTTGGATCATGAATTATGTGTCATCATCCATTGCACAGAACATATACGAGGAAGTAGTTGCTGAAGTTTGGAAGGATTTTACAGAGCGTTCTTTCTCAAGGAGAATAGTTCGTGTGGAAGAATTGAAGCAAGAGTCGCACTGTTTTTAGCAGGGGAACCATGTCAATGATTGATTCCTACATTGAATTGAAAGTGTTGTGGGAGGAAGTTGGCAATTATCAACCGTTGCCACCTTGAAGGTGTTTGGTAAAATGCTCTGGTGAAGCAACGAGATACTAAACCAAAAACCTCATAATCCGATTCTTTATGGGATTGAATGAGAACAAAACCAAAATCTCATACTCCAATAATGTGGTCAACTCTTACGTTGCCACTGAGGACTTATTTTTCGTCAAACCCACAAGTGTCTATTGCCTAGAGATCACCAATGTTGTGTTCCTAGAAGACGATTCCAGTGGTGTACGTCAGTTCCTATCTATTATCCCTCCAAGACTTCACCTAAGTGGCTATGTAAACCTATACCACACAAGTCTTCAAGAAGCTCTCCCTAAGCTACAACAAAAAACCAAGGAGAGTTTTGCTAAGGAAGAAGCTGTTGAATGGGAGAAGAAGGAGCTCAAGGCATGTCTTGACAAGACAAAGTGCAAGCAAAGAGGCTGAAGCCCAAGTACGAGTAACCACTGCGACCAACAACCCAATTCAAGTATGCAATCTCAAGCAGCTCCTGGGTCTTCTGATTCACATAACAGTTAGACTCTGTCGCCAATGGCAATATTCATCACCACTGCACCAACCACCCAATTTGTCACTGTTGACCTGGTTCAAACCATGTTATGCGACCATGTAGAACACCAAAACCATAAGTTAGAGAAAATGACATTGTTTCTAGTCGAACAGATGAGGCAAAACATGTCTCAAATCTTTCAGATGTTCAGACAATCACACCCTCTTAGCCAACCACTCTAGCACCACCATCTCAAGCAGTTCTTCCACCCACCCAATCACTCGCTCAAACAGCCAGACCAAAACATCCTTCAACAAACTTTTCAACCTACAGTTGAACCCACCCCCAAACCTTTTCAGAGCCATTAGCTACTCCACTAGCAACTACTCCCTCAACCGCTCAAACAAAACACCCACCTTCTACCAATCTACCCGAACACTCTGAACTCACTGAAAACACAACCACCACCTTCCGACTCTTCACCATAACCAAACCACCACCAACCACCACATTAATTGATCTTCTTGACGCACCTTCATAATGGTCGTTGTTAAGCACCTCATGTAGTACCATAAGCTCTGATAAACATCCATATGCTTGTTTGATCATGTTTATGCTCTGATATGACAATTTGATAATCCTTGCTGCTCTTATCTTTTCTAGCTTTATTGTCTCATACCTTAAGCTTTGAATCTTTAATATGCTTACAACTTTGAGCGCCTACAAGCTTTGATTGTCTTATAAGTTTTAATGCTCTGATATCCATATCAACTAGCATAGACAATGCGCTCACCAAAAACTTTTTTTTCAATAAGATGAACAACATACTTAATTTGTTTGATGAATCACGTCTCATGCTTCAAATTTTTTCCATAAAACTAAAGAACAAAGCAACTAGAAGGACGACACTCAACAGGTTTTGGTTATTTGTTATAATAAAAAAGAGAGAGATTGTTAGAATTAGACAATCTAATATGATTCTAGATTATGTGATCAAGACAACCTAATCTCAATAGTCTACTCAATGATAGTTTAGTCTTCACCGACCAGCACAGTCTTAACAAGAGGCCTTGTATTTTTTATCATAACAAATAATATATGGTTTGATAAACTAATGTCTTCATTGACCAATACAATCTTAACAAGACGTCACATGGTTTTGATCATAACGAATAATATTAAGTCAAAAGTGATCTTGTGTATTCGCTGTAAGCTAGAAGTAGCATTGAGAATAATTGTATAATAATCAGTTTGATTATAATGTCACAAAAATTCTTAAATGAGAATTGGATGTAACTCATTTAGAGTGAATCAGTCTAGAAATCAAGTGTCTCTGTTATTGCACTTGTACCAACTTTTGGTATCCTTCACGAGTCTTATGAAAACCTTAGGAAAGTTTTCTAAACAAGTAGATGATCCCCCTAGTCCGTCTACTCATCAGCGTCTTGCAAAGAAGTTTTTAAAATGTTTTTGAAACTCTATTCAACTCTCCCTTCTAGAGTTAATATCTTTTCACAATCTTCCTCTGGAGCACAATGTGGTGCTCTTGCAACAGCTACATGTGAACTTTAGTGCCTTAAGTTCCTACTTGATGATCTCCATATTCTTTGTTCCAAAGAAGCAGTGGTTTACTCTGACAACAATAGTGATATCCACAATGTGGCCAATCCAGTCTTTGATGTGTACAAAGCATTTGGATGTAGATTGCCATGTAGTGAGAGAAAGGTGTTCTTGCCTCATGAAAATATTGCCAATTCCCTTTGTGCACAGCTTGTTGATTAGTTCGCTAAGGGACTTCAGGCCAAGCACTTTCTATACAAGTTAACCCTTAGCTAGCGAGAGGGTATTAAGATGAGCAATTAAGGAACACACCTTCACACGTGTTTTATTTTTTTCATTTCGAAAGGATAGAAATGTCCATAGATTGTAATTAACTCTCACGTTTCTATTACTTTCACCTTTTTCTTCTTTTCGCCTTTGCCTACAACCATGCGGCACCTATATAAGTGGCGTCCTCCTACTTTGTACTTTTTTCAAGCAATATGTTATGCTCTAATTCAATATCTAGTTTGTTTCCCATATTAAACTTTCATTATCATTCTTGTTCTGTAACATGTCACAAATTAACTCCCATCGTGTTATTACAATTTTTATATCAAACACCCACCCATTGGCTTTCCAATCATACTATATAACACCAACTTCAAGATTAAAGAAAAGAAAAAATATTAAATACAATAAATATAAAAACTAATTGATTACAGTTAAGCATCAATTTGTCAGTCATATTATTTCATCTTTATGACAACACACCTGTACTGGACAGTACCTATTAGTTTCCACTCTAATGCAAAAGTATACTACATTTTAGTCAACAAAATTTATACATATAAACTTTGATCAGTATACTTGACACATTTTTCTTTTACTTTCTACACTCCTCAATTCGGTTCCTACATAAAAATTGTCTACAATTTGGTCCTACCATTTGATGAACTTATAACAATATTAGAGTTTTCTTTCAAGGGGGGATCAAAACAAAAAACGATATGTGTTACAACCAAAATGCATAGACTAAAAAGAGACTAGGTCAAGTATTCTAGTACGGAATCATGGCGAACAAATTGAAGGCTATATAACATCAACAAATAGCAAGAACCAATTTTGTAAACATTTTGTCATATATAACAACTAAACTAAATTTTTTTGCAGAAAGATTACAGACTAAGGACTGAAACAAAAAAAAATGTCAAGTTCAGGGACAATTCTCAATTTAAACAATTTTATATTATAGTTACTTTGATAGCAACATTTCACAAGGGTAGGATCTGGTCCAGAAGTCATCTATCTTAGATTAATAAACCAAATCACTCCAGGAAACAAAAATAAAGAAATTAGCTTAATTTCTCAAAAGGGTTAAATACTTTCTAAGTTTCTCAACTATTTATCAAAATTATGTTTCGTTTCTAAGGCAAACTTTGGACCTATTTTATTCTTATACTTTATAAACGAGTATAAATGATTCTCGATGAAAAATAAAAACGTCTTTGAAGAGAAGGACGAAACACAATTTTAACACCAGTTTATAAAATATAAGGACAAATAGGTTCAAAGTTTACTCCAGGGACAAAACACAATTTTAACAAATAGTTCAAAGACTAAGACTAAAAACATATTTAACCCTTATAAAAGATATATTTGTTTAATCAAATCACTTCATAAAACAGTAGTCAAGTCTTGCTAAGAGAATAAAAAACTGAAATATATGCTATTAAAATACTTATCGAAAAGGGGAAATGTACAAATACTATCATAAAAAGAGACTATTTGCAAACCAGAATGGACATACCGTTCTCGAATTATTTTAAAAGCTTCTTTTGTAGCATATGGCAGGCCAGTCTTTGGATCACGGTACCTATACTATTCCAGAGAGAATTCCTTAACAATATGTGGGTATAGTGGGAATAGACTAGAGAAAATCTTCCAAATGATCTACTGATAATCAATGACAATCATAGCTCATAACAGTAGATAAGCATGATGCAATTTGAAAATTCGAACAAGAACCACCGGTGTTCTAATAAGAAAGAAAGCATAATCTGACCTAATTTGATCAAGAAAAAGAAAAGTTAAAATAATATGATGCATAATTCATAAAACTGATTGTTCCAGGCAAGCAAAGCATCTCTACACTTCCCATCCCAAAAAAAACCCAAGTCCTAATAAACATACAAATAACAAGAATACAAGCTATCCAAAGACAATTTTAACCAAGAACTGCAACATTAGAAAAGGAAAAAGCAAGAACTACCAAATCGGTAAATGAGATCTTACTTGGCAGGCAAACCAGTAATCGAGCAAACAGGCTGTTCTGGATCTGAAAAAAAGTATAAATATCATAAAAATAAAATAAAATTTGTAAAATTTGGTTACTTGGGGCCATGTTTTGCTTCATTATTAAAAACAGAAGGTTAAAACATACTTTACTGAAGCTTTATATTTGAAATGAAATAAAATAATCAGAAAAGAATAGGCACGTTATTCTTTATATTTATATTTTATTTAATATTTTTGGTCCTACCATGTGTTTCCTCTAAATCACTAGACCAGAGGATAATCTCACTCATGGATGTTTTATTTAGTTTAATTATGTATATTTCAGATCTTCTAGATGGTGCTTTCACTATGTTACATGTTGTGCGCAGCATGCCAGAATGAGCCTAAAAACAATAACTGGTTGTGAAACACACCTTCTGAATACATAAGAACAAATAACACACAAAGCAAGATAGAAGGACTGAATTCGTCTTGTATTATTATCACGTCGTGCAAAAGTTCATCCTCTACTATCAATGAGATAGCAGCTCTCATATAGAATGTTACAAGTTAGTTAAAGGCACTAAATAACTTCTAACTAACTGTAACAAACAATTAAACAAAACGTAAAATTGTTAGTACACCAGCTGATAAACATAAACACTGCTAGATAGTCTAACCCAATAGATGCAACTGATAAGCAGTACGCTCTATCAGATTATCTAAGTTATTAGACTCTAGATGCTCTCATCCCGGAAAGTAATTCAGTATATAAAATCCCACATTATAATTATAGAGATAAGGTTCAGATCTTTTAACCTTCACCTTTTTTGTTCAAGATTGCACTTTATTGCCAAGGTTTCTGATCCACATACAAAATTGCATATATAACTACAATTTGGCAAATCTTCAATATCAGTGTAAGGCCTTTTAAGGTCACACAAACACCTAAAACGTTTCACTAGTTGATCCATTCTATTTGGCTGTTATATTCGACACATGAATTACCTCTAAAGAACTCAGTTTTAGGTACTGCTATACTATCATCCACTCTCCCAATCAAGATTAAAGTCCACATATTTTTTCTTTGAGCTACTGAATCAAAATCCACTGGTGTCCAAGAGACCAAAACATTTCTGCGCAACTCCAATTTAGCATTTACTATCTCATTAATCTAAACTACTAAAATGATATCATCAGCAATAAGTCTAGTGAGTTTTGTCCATTACAGCAACAAACGGTATGGGTTAAAAGTGAAACCTCAATGCAAGTCAGATGTTGTCATCAATAACTAAAGTAAATTGAATCGGAAAAAAAACTCAATTAATTGGTCAATGTGGAGTGAAAGAAATGCTATAGCAATTTCACTGGGAATTTAATTTTCTCACGCTGCAACATTAATGGATAAAGGAATACTTTATACAATATTATTCAACATAAAAATAAACCAAATTGTATATCTTATTTGAACTACGAGGAGTCAGAGGGACTCACATTGTACAGGCCCTGTGGAAATCTCTGAGTGGAATGATGACCCTTTAATGAACTCTAAATAGGAACAGCCTGGAAAAATTAACAGATAGTCGGATGAAAAGTGACAACAAAAACCAATATTAAAAAATTAAGAATGTAGGTACAATGCAGTGCAAGTCCAAAGACACTATCATTATAGGTATCGTACCATTTTTTGAAATGTACTGTATCTGTGGACCATTATAAACATTTTTATGCACAATTGCTCTTCTCTTAACCTCTTCCTCTCTAGCTAAAACACGCTCTAAATTGCGCAAGTTCATGATCTCTACAAAATCAAAATTATAATTTTAACAGTGAAAGGACCTTCGGAAATTCAAATAAGATAAAAACGCAATCAGTAGATGTTAAAGAGTTGTAATCTTAACCCGTTTGAGCAGCTTCTAAAAGCATCTCCTCTTGTGTCATCCTCTTCTCCTCACCTTCCTTTTTCCTTTTGACCGGCTGAGCCCCCAAAAACCCAAAAAGTAAATAAAACCTTCTAAGGTGATAACGAAAATAAAACCTTTATAACAAAAAATAAACGAATGAATCAGGTTCCACTACTCCAATGTACAAGCTTGAAGAGCAGGTAAATAGCACAACTAAAAATCACTAAACCATTGAGCAAAGTGGTTATCATGAGCACATCCCAGATGAGTTTAACAAATGCAAATTACCATTTACTAAGGAAACCACATGCAGTGAGGAAAATGAGAAGAGAAAAAATGAACCTTGATGGTGGCTTGGAGGGCTGCACGAATGGCATCTCTCTCAGCTTGACGAACGATGACAGAAGTCCTAGTGGACTTCCTGATCATTCTCTCCCCAGTATCATCCTGCTGTTCCTCAGAAACCTTCCCAGAATGCTCCTCCTCCTTCGGAGAACCTTCCAATTTCGATAAAACTTTCTTCTTTTTCTTCTTCACAGCCAGAGTCTTCCCAGGAAATACCAGTCGCTTCTTTTTGTGCATTCTTTTAGACAAAAACAACACCATTACAAACAAAAAAAGACAGGGAAGGAAGAGGCAAGAAAATGGAGAGAAGAAACCTTTCATCAGCGTCATATTTGTCAGGCTCTTCTTCCTCGGGCTCCGGCTCCTGAAGAAAGTGTTGAATCAATGGTGAGAGTGTTAAATTACCCAAAAAAAGAAAATAGAGCAAAAGGGTTGAAAGGAGATGTTGTGAAATACATCCTCGTCGAAGTCAGAGTCAAATTCATCGGCGATCTCAGGTTCCTCTTGGTAGTTATCGTCCTCGGCCTCCTCTTTAAGAGCGTCCTGGTTCCAGAACAATTCATCTTCTTGAATTTCTTCGTCAAGGAGTTTGGTTAATCTCTTTCCCCGAGTGGCTCGAGACGCACGATCCAGCAGTACAACATCTTCGCCGGACTTCTCCATGCTCAGCACCACCTAAGCTTCAGCCACAGTAAATATTGGGTTTTTATTTTTTTTAATCTATTCCAAGGACGTAAGAGTGTAAAAATGGCTTAGTTTTTTTCTATTATTTTATTCTATTTGCGGCTTCAATCAAATCTTTTGATTTAAAAATATGTTTCTTTTTTAACTTAAAAATATGAATCTTTAGACGTTTTATTATTTTTTTTTAAAATATAACAAAATGACTTTTTGATGGATTAAAATTGATGTTATTAATTTTATAAACACTCACTATCTCATTATTAAGTTTAAAAAAATAAAATTGAGTGAATATTTTATTTATACTGAAATAAAATAAAATAAAAATAATGGAATCAAAAATTTATTTTAAATTTAATGAGAAAATCTATTTTTTATTTTTAAAATTTATTTTGTATTTCCTTTTTTTCTTCTATTAAATTAAATAATAGAATATACATAGTTACGTTTTCCTTTCTCTTTGTTTCCTTTTTCTAATTAAATATATTTTTTAGTTAATTAATGAAAGCAAAGATTAAATATATCTTTAACTTTCACAAGTCGTACTATATTTCTTTTTAGTCTCAAAGATAAACTTTTTTCTTTTTTATGATAACTGCGACTGGAATGAGTTTATTTAAACAAAGCTCAACCATAATAGACTAGTGTCAATTACGTGTTGGGTCTAATATTTATAATACATGAATATTAGGTCACTGTCCATTAAAAATAAAAGGAATTTTCCATTCCTAAAGCATGTGTTTTTTTAAGTATCCAAATAAATGTTTATTATTTGATAATTATAAATATAATTTAGATATATTTTTAGAGAAAGGTATAAAAAAAATTTAAGGGGCTTAACTTCAATTTTTAAAAAAACTGTTATGAATTTGGAGAAGTAGTTAACTTTAGAAATGAAGATTTGTAAAGTGAAATGAATCATATTGAAAGACTTTCTATGAATAGTTAGATACAATAGAGCTGTTCAAAGATTTTGAAGTTAGTTCATAATTTTTTTTTTAAAATTTTAAAATGGTAGTCAAAAGAAAATAATTGTAACAGAAAAATAATGATACTAATTTATTTATATTGTTATATATAATTTTTTATCATAATTTATAAAGATTTCATTAATCACAACTGATATAATTATTATTTTTTATTTCTAACTTATTTTTATAAGTTATATTCTAATAATCTTTTTTTCAGCTTAAGCATTAAATAAACAACAACTCAAAAGGTTAAATGTATAAAGTCTTTTTAAGTTATATAACATTTTTAAGTAAATTCTTTTTAGAGATGATAAACAAATAACAATCTTTACTTCTAGAGTTTTAACTTAGTGAAGGATTAACAAAAAAAATTATCAATGTAGTTTTGTTGACTATTTGATTAAGAACTTATGAAGTTTGAACCTTTTTTCATGTAATATTTATGTAAGATGTATACACTTTATTTTATTAGTCTGCATATGAAGATTCTTATTTATAGACATCCTAAATAAAAATATTGAAGAAGTTTATTTGTTGTGGTTTATCTATCTCAATTAAATTAAGTTGTAACATTATGATAACATCCTAAATAAGAATATTGAAGAAGTGTTAGTTTTATGGGCCAAGTTTAAGAGGGAGTGAATTGAATCAAGTAAAAACTTTTTCCAAACTAAAAGTGAAAATCTATCAAAGGAATTATTTTATTTATAAGTGTTTTAATTTAGATATGTTCATATTTATTAGTGATATAGAACTTTAAGTGTATCATACTTTGGTTTGATCACATGTGTTAGATTAGTAATACATTTTTTGAGAGTTATGAAACAAGAAATATATTTTGAATGTTTGACAAGGATAGTAATAGGACAACTTTGTAGGCTATTGAACCCACTTTATCAAGGATTTGAAAGAGACCAATGAATTTGGGGCTTCAATTCTTAGCCCGTTGAACAAGATTTTGAAGATAAGGTTTATATCGAGTTGGGTCCAAGTCAATAAATGTTGAATGGGTTAGGCCCAAATCATGCAATATCAGGTTAAATTCAAGTTAAGATGGGTCAAGTTTGGCCAATGCAATTTAGGTTGAGTCAAACCTAAGTCGAGTTGAATTGGTTTGGGTCAAACCTAGATTAGGTTTAGAATGAATAAGATCAAGTTCAAATCCCTATAGTTAAATCATGCCGAGTTCATATTAAGTTGAGTTAAGCCTAACCCAAGTCAAGATAGGTTGAACCATTGAACTATGATAAGCTTATGTCAAGTTGGGTCGGATCTGAACTGAATTAAACTAAGCCAAACTCACATTAATCAATTCAAATCTTTAAATTTAAATATAAATTAAAAATTTTAGTTTAATTAAAAAAAAAGTTGTATGAACTTAAATTAGATTGAAAACATCCAATTTGACGAAGTTAAAAAGAATTTAGATTTTGAAAAAATCTAATCCAAAATCATCCTAAGAAAAAATATACTAATACTTACATTTTAGCGGTCATTGATACACTCGTCATATCTTTAACATCCCACTGTGAGAAACCCAAGAAATAGTGAGGCGCTTGGAGAGATCAAGCACACAAGAGGTACTCTTAAGGGTTATCCGGTCTTCTCACATCTTAGTGTGTTGTTCATGGAGAGGTTGTCCCACCTCCTTAATATTGCAATGGATCACAAATTTCTTAATTCCTAACCATTTCTACCGTACTTTGCTAATGATCTTGTTCTATTTGTTGAAGCTGGTATGGAATGAAATCATACCCATGTTATTCAATTTATTCTGCAGCCAATTACATATCTCAAATGACATCAAACTATAAGCAAAATATTTTTTCCCCGACATTTCGGGAAAATAAAATAACTATAGCTTAGGGTGGAGTTTGGTTGGAGTTAGAACAAATACTAAAGGCCCCTTATTTTATTAGTATAGTGAGAAAGAGCTCCTAGCTAGGCAGCCATGATCTTCTGACGCTTGTTGGATGCTTGAACAATGACTTCCCTGTGTTCATCCATCGCAGTTTTCTTGACTTCAGTATCAACCAAGGCCTTCTTCTCTTCCACAATGTTATTGGTATGCTCCTTTTCAAGCTCATGCAGCACATTGTGTATGTCCAACACAAGGCGTTGAGCAAGGGTGCGTGAAAACTCAGCCCTGATCACCACACGGAGCACATTGATGTGCTGAGCAGCAGGTGGCATTGGATAAGCTGGCACGATCCAACCGTGTCGCCTCAACATCTCTGATATCTTGTACTCATCGTACTGCCTTCTGTCTTTCAGAGAAAATGCCACCACTGGAACACCCTTATCTTTTGATAGTATGTTAAACCGTCCACTCTTCTCCAATTCTTCCTTCACCACCGTTGTGTTTTCTCTGCAGTTCTCCATTATGCTCCGGTAACCCTACAGTAAGTCCAATACGAGAGGTAAGGATATATATGTAAGTTCTTCAAATGTTTCCTAGAGAAAATGGTTGATTTTTTTGTCATAATTAGAGGAATGAAAGGGAACTGATAAATCAAGGTATATGTGGTCACCTCTTGGCCAAGACGAACTAGCTGATAATATTGAGCGATGATCTGACTGGAACCTGAAAGAGGAAATGAGCAGGTAAGTATGTGGTATGAGTATGTAATGAAGGTGTGGAAGGAAATGTAGAAAGTTTGTAGTGAAAGACCTTTGGAGAAATTGAGGGTGAAGGTGGGCTGGTGAGCTCCAAGGTAATTGATATGGAAGACAAGGTCTTGTGGCAAGTCGTCCTTGGTCCTCCAAATAACCCAACCAATACCAGCATAAACAAGCCCATACTTGTGTCCACTCACATTTATGCTCTTCACCAATTCCAGTCTGAAATCCCACTCCAGCTCTGGATAAAGGAAAGGAGCAATAAACCCTCCACTTGCAGCATCCACATGAATAGGTGTATCCAATCTATACACGATGTAGCACAACTCAACCACATTAATACACACCAAACCAAGTCAAAACACTGCAACTTGTGAGGGGAGGTATCTATTGGAATATCACTTACCCAGTTTGCTTGTTCTTTTGTAGCAGCAAGTCATTCAAGAGCTTCACATCTTCAAACTCTCCATTGTAAGTTGAACCCAAGATTGCAGCCACGCAGATAGTGTTTTCATCAACCAGCTCAACCGCTTTGGCAGGGTCCATCACGTAGTATCCTTCTCTCACCTCCACTTCCCTCAGCTCCACTTCAAAATACCTCGCAAATTTCTCCCAACATACTTGCACATTGGAACCAGTGACCAAATTAGGCTTATCATAAGGCTTGCCCTCTGCCTTCCGCTTGTTCTGCCACTTCTTCTTGAATGCAAGCCCCGCCAGCATTATGGCCTCTGATGATCCCACTGTTCCTGCTCCAACTGCATCCTCATTTTCTCCAATTTCAGCATGGAACAAACGAGCTATAATGTTCACACATCGATTCTGTTTTCAAAAGAGAAAGAAGGAAAAAAAGTTCAGGGTGGTAAAAAAAACCGAAGAATTATGACATCTATTTGATATTCCAACTTATAAAAAATATTGGAGAGGAAATTAATTTGATTATGAGAACATACGTGAAGGTCTGTGGTGATAGGATACTCGTCCATGTCAACATAGTTCTTGTTGATGGATTCCATGATAAGTTTGTTGCACTCTTCCTCCATGGAAGTGGTGACAAAGGAAGCCAAGTTAAGCTTTGGAATGGCATCGAGTTGCAATTCATCGTGGATGTTCTGGTACGCAGCCTCCTTTGGCATGGAGTCCTCGGGCATGCTGAACCTATATCCCCAAAAACAACACTTCATTAGTTACCTCCCCACAAAGAGATCATGATCAAATAGTATACTGAAGTCAAAGACAATAATGATGTTGAACAAAGATAATAAAAGGGAGGAGGCATGAAGAAAAAGAAAGATGCATATTATACCTAGGAAGAGAGTCTCTTGCATATCGAGAAGCAAAGTTGGAATGGAGAAAGAGGTCAGACTCAGAAGGAGGTCTTGGAAAAACCATGGTGAAGTGTTTGATAAAATTAGTATAGATGTAATAAGAGAGAAGAAGGAGTAATGTATGGTAGGATAAAGCGTTGATAATGAGAATGATGGGAAGAAAGTTGTGGTATATTTATAGGTGGTAAGAAGGTGAGAATCATAATTGGGTTGCCAATTTGCAAATTTACTTTTGTAACTAGTAATTAGCTACGTACAAGACAAGGCAGATAAATGACTTTGAAACTGCCTTCACAACTTTAGCTTTTCTCTGAACAATTTAATTTTGTGGAAAAGGGAGAGCGAAAGAAAGTTATTATTACGCGTTCTTATTGCAGGGTCATATATATGTGTTGGTGAAGGAACTTTTCTTTGCCGTCATTAGAAGCCCTTATGGGTCTGGCGTTGTCCCAATAGAAACTAATATCACACCTAGCTACTTATGGCATTAATTAGTGGAAATTAGTATTAATTAGGAGTCAGTTTGCATAAATTATTTAACAATATTTTATTTGAAGATAAAATAGAAAGTAACTTAAAAAATCATTTTTTTCAAAATTTATGTATTTTATTTTTTAAAATAATTTACTTCATTTTTCATGAAAAAAAAATTAGTTTCATTATTGTATTTTTCTTATAGTCCAGTAATATTTAAATTAAAAAATACTCATTAACTCTTACAGTCCAATCAACCACCAATGCTTAACTTTTTAATTTCAACTCTGTTCCCAAATTTAAAATGTGGTTAGTGTTGCTTTATTAGCAACCCATGGTGACAACCATGTCAAAGAAGTGCTTGTAAAAAAAATCATGTCAAAAGAAGTTGCTCGATCAATAAATTCGGGTTTTGGAGATCCTACATTCGTTATTGGTCATAACAAGTCATTTTTAAAATTAAAAAATAAAAATTAAAAATCATTATGTTAATTATATTTTTTTAAGTGAAGTTTGAAATTTAAGTCATATAAATAAATAAAAACATAATCGGAAAGAGAAATTTTATTAGGAGTAATTAGTCATATTCTCAACAATAGATTAGTAAAATTGATGATTCAATAACATGTTTATAAAAATATATTTTACTAAACAAGTTAATTTCTTTAAAATATTTAACAAAATTAATTTTGATAAATTAATTTCAAATTAAGTAGCCCCTAAACTAAGAAATATTCAGCTGTAGGTATAAAGATCAACCTTTTCATATCCTTCAAAACCTTGCCTTTTGACTTGTTTGATAATATGAACATGAATAATTCATCAAATGGGTTCAACGACTTAACATATCCAATTCAACTCATTTGGTGGAAGATTTTGCCTGAAATATCTCTAAACTTGAACAAACATATTTTTTTTTTCATGGAAAAACGTTTCCTCAAGTTAAGAACAAAGTTTTAGAAAGTTTATTCAGTAAAAGTAAGCATTAGGCTAAGTCATGTGTGAAGGCAATTTAGAATAATATAAAAGTCTCATATTAACAAAATACTTTTTTTTTATTTAATTATAATTAAAAGCTAGTATAAGGTCTGTTGACACTACCCAGTGCTTGGAGGGGTCAGAAGTAAGAATGATTTCGTGGTGGCGGTGGATCATTGCAGCAAGGGAAGCGAAAGGAAGAAGGATTTCATGGTGGCAGTAGGTTGCTAGAGCAAGGGAAGGCGAAGGGAACAACAACTTTGTGGTGGCGGTGGGGGTAGTCCAAGTAAAGGATTGTGCCAAATATATATCTTCTTTTTGCCCACTCATTCTTCCCTTTCTCCATTCATTCTTTCTCTTTGCCTAATCATGCTTTTCTTTGTCTTCTTATATGCATAATTCAAATTAATTTTTAAAATAAAAAATCAAATAAATTTATTAATTTCTTAATTTTTATTTAAATTTTTATTTTTTGATTATGAAATATAATTAGTATTTTTAAATAATTTTGTCATTATGTAAACATATAACTTAAATAAATATATAATTTACACACACAAACATATATATATATATATATATATATATATATATATATATATATATATATATATATATATATATTTAGGCTTCTTAGTTGGGTGTCTGATACTATCCTGCCCATTGGACAGTAAGACCTAACTATATCCTACTTGACAAAACAACTATCATTTAATGAGAGTTGATTGCAGAAGACATCATATTTTAGGGGGTCTTGATGCCCATGCTAAGGGGTGGATCCTCAACCCTATCTTTAAAGATCAAATCTACTACCAAAGAAATCAAGGGAAAGTGAAGAAAAATTGCTCCCTTAAAATATGTATGAAAAGATGACAATATTAAAATTAAGAGCAGATCACATTGAATGCTTCTAACTTAATAATAGAATATCTTTTCGTAGAAATAAACCATTTGACGAAGGTTCAAGAACATAATGAATATGTTACATTTGATCGTAATTCACAAGTTACTCCTTCAAATCTTTGATTTGGGTTCTTTAAAAAATTTAGGGTTCCAAGATTCCAAAAGTGATGCCAATGCCTCGTGTATAAGGTAAAGGTTGAAATAAAATGTTAGGTTCTTATTACAGAATAACTTCTTCCTTTAGTCATTGAGGTTGGGATTAAGATAGTTTTTTTATCAGATTATTAAGTTAGTTAATTCTGATAATTTTGTCATTAGGGTTTTGTTCATATGATGCAAGATACAAAAAATGGGAACTGAGTAATTTAGTAAAAGATAATTAATTGAATTTTAACGTTCATTACATATTTACTCTTATGATCCGACCATCAATACAATAAATTAATAAATTATTAATAAAGATTAGAATCATGTAATATGTTTTAATGTATCAATATAATAAATTACTAAAATTATTTAGTTGTACTATCTTTAATATATATTTTATAATTTGTTAAAATTAGATTTAAAAGCTATGAATTATGCTAGTACAGTGAGTAACATTTTGTAAATATATTACATTAGATGACAAATTAATTTAAAACATTATAGTTATTTGATTTTACATTTTGATCAATTTAAAGAAACTTTTAATGTAATTGTTTGATTGTAATTATGTTGCTATTGCCGTTAATTGAATTCTGTATATGTTAATTGGGGATACAGAAGAAAACAATCTTCTCATTTAAAAAAAAAAAACTGCATAACGACAATGGTTTCTACCACAACCGTCACAAATTGCATTAGTTTTATTTTTAATATAGAACTGGAAAGTTTTTCTGCGACAGTTCCTATCCCAATTGTTGCAAGTTGCTCTTTATTTTATTTTTTAACTAGTTCAATGCAAACCTTTTCTGCAATAGTCCATATATTAACAGTCATAGTTTTTTTTTTTTTAAAAAAACAACTCTATCCATTATTTTAAGTTGAGAAGAAATGACAATGTCTTTAACAACTACGTTTATAAACCTGTCATAGAAAGTCTTTTCTAACCATATAGTCATTTGTCCTGTCCTGTGTATAATAGTGATAATGAAATTGTATTTTTTTAAATACAATAACACGAATGTAGGGGGTCATGTGTAAGTGAACATGCTAACTTACATATAATTAATTGATGTCTCGCAAATTTCATTGTACTAATTAAGAAAGACACCAAAACATGTTATATAGATTGAGGGAGGTTAATTGATGTAAGAAAAACCTTCTAGATGGTTGGCTTGCATTAATATTTTAAAATTAAGTAGTGAGAGTATTACTAAGCATAAACACTAGAAAATGCTCTACTCAGTAACATCCAAACTTTTTTACCACCAATAATGAGGTGGACATTTTAAAAAAAAAATACATTCTAAGTGAATTACAAATCTCAGTACACGTCGAGTTACAACAAAACAAAATATCTGTGATAGAAGCCCAATACTTTGAGCAATAAAAATAAATGAAATATAGTTAACGGTGGATCTTGAATGGAGTTAATTAAAACAAATAGAGGCTGCTTATTTAATTGTCATAGTGAGATAGAGCTCCCTAGTTAGGCAGCCATGATTTTTTGACGCTTGTTGGATTCTTGAACAATAGTTTCCTTCTGTGCATCCATTGCAATTTTCTTGACTCCAGTATCAGCCAAGGCATTCTTCTCTTCCTCAATGTTATTGGTATGCTCCTTTTCAAGCTCATGCAGCACATTGTGTATGTCCAACACAAGGCGTTGAGCAAGGGTGCGTGAAAACTCAGCCCTGATCACCACACGGAGCACATTGATGTGCTGAGCAGCAGGTGGCATTGGATAAGCTGGCACGATCCATCCGTGGCGCCTCAACATCTCTGATATCTTGTACTCATCGTACTGTCTTCTGTCTTTCAGAGAAAATGCCACCACTGGAACACCCTTATCTTTTGATAGTATGTTAAACCGTCCACTCTTCTCCAATTCTTCCTTCACCACCATTGCGTTTTCTCTGCAGTTCTCCATTATGCTCCGGTAACCCTATATAGTAAGTCCAACACGAGAGGTAAGGATATATATATCTATAAGTTCTTCAAATATTTCTTAGAGAAAATGGTTTATTTTTTTGTAATAATTAGTGTTTTGGAATTAAAGGGAACTGATAAATCCAAGTATATGTGGTCACCTCTTGGCCAAGACGAACTAGCTGATAATATTGAGCGATGATCTGACTGGAACCTGAAAGAGGAAACGAGAAGGTATGAGTATGTAATGAAGGTGTGGAAGGAAATGTAGAAAGTTTGTAGTGAAAGACCTTTGGAGAAATTGAGGGTGAAGGTGGGTTGGTGAGCTCCAAGGTAATTGATATGGAAGACAAGGTCTTGTGGCAAGTCGTCCTTGGTCCTCCAAATAACCCAACCAATACCAGCATAAACAAGCCCATACTTGTGTCCACTCACATTTATGCTCTTCACCAATTCCAGTCTGAAATCCCACTCCAGCTCTGGATAAAGGAAAGGAGCAATAAACCCTCCACTTGCAGCATCCACATGAATAGGTGTATCCCATCTATACACAATGTATCACAACTCAACCACATTAGTACACACCAAACCAAGTCAAAACAGTTCAATTGGTGAGGAGAGGTATCTACTGCAATATTACTTACCCAGTTTGCTTGTTCTTTTGTAGCAGCAAGTCATTCAAGAGCTTCACATCTTCAAACTCTCCATTGTAAGTTGAACCCAAGATTGCAGCCACACAGATAGTGTTTTCATCAACCAGCTCAACCGCTTTGGCAGGGTCCATCACGTAGTATCCTTCTCTCACCTCCACTTCCCTCAACTCCACTTCAAAATACCTCGCAAATTTCTCCCAACATACTTGCACATTGGAACCAGTGACCAAATTAGGCTTATCATAAGGCTTGCCCTCTGCCTTCCGCTTGTTCTGCCACTTCTTTTTGAATGCAAGCCCTGCCAGCATTATGGCCTCTGATGATCCCACAGTTCCTGCTCCAACTGCATCCTCATTTTCTCCAATTTCAGCATGGAATAACCGTGCTATCATGTTCAGGCACCGATTCTGTCTCCACAGCGGAGAGAGAAAAGGAAAAAAGTTATTGAAGGGGTCAAACACCAAGAAAGTATAATAAATGTTTTACATTCCAAAATATGAAGAAAGTTGAAAAGGAAATTAAATTGATTATAAGTACATACGTGAAGATCAGTGGTGATAGGATATTCGTCCATGTCCACATAGTTCTTGTTGATAGATTCCATGATTAGCTTGTTGCACTCTTCCTCCATGGACGTAGTCACGAAGGAAGCCAAATTGAGCTTGGGAATGGCATCAAGCTGTAACTCATCGTGAATGTTCTGGTAAGCAGCCTCCTTGGGCATGGAGTCCTCAGGTATGCTGAACCTACATCACGAAAGCAACACTTCATCAAGTACCTCCCCCAGAAGGAAAATCAAATTAAAGAGAATATATATTGAAGTCAAAGATAAAATGATGATATTCAATAACAAAAGGAAGAGGATGAAAAATGAAAAAAAAAATATATATACCTGGGAAGAGAGTCCCTAACATAGCGAGAAGCAAAATTAGAATGGAGAAAGAGGTCAGACTCCGAAGCAGGTTTTGGAAAAACCATTGTGTTAGAATATGAGGGTGATCTTAAAGACAGAGAAAGAAGAGTTCGTTCTAAGATGTTTGCTTTGAACTTTGTTTAGATGTGTTAATGAAGAGAGAAGTCGTGGTATTTATAGGTTGATGAGACGAGGAGAATCGTTCTTTGTTTGCGAATCTTCTTCGCATTAGTCAACTAAGAACATGGCAGAAGAAGACTTTGAAAGAATGGTCATAACTTTCAGCTTCTGTTTTTTTAATATTTTCTAGAATTGCGAAAGACGTGAGAAAGTTATTATTTTAATGCGCTTTGTGTACCACCTCCCTCGCTTACTTTCAAATACTTTTCTTAATTTCAGAAATTACATTCAAATTAAAACCAAAATAATGTTAAAATTTAAAAGATTGAAAAATAATTATCACTTAATAATACTAAAAGTGTCATATTAAATATTTAAAATATCATAACAATTTTTTTATTAAATTATGTATATATATATATATATATATATATATATATGTGTGTGTGTGTGTACATGTGGGATGAAGTGTAGTCCATTTAACTTAACAAAATAAAGTTAATAAAATAAACTGAACCAAACCCATATGGAATCCTCTGTATTTTGTCAATGCTAATGAGAATTGTAATCCGTAAAGAGAAGAAATCAATTTAGTTTTTGCCTATAGATTTTAGAACTTTTTATGAATCGTAAGAAGAAAAAAACAAATTAAGATCTTCTAGGGTAGATATTATATATGACTTTATATAAATAATACAAAGAAAAATTCAATTAAATTTTTGGTGGTAGATATGACTTTATCTATAACGCATGTGAATGGAGTTTTAGCTTCCGTCCATCCGAAATCTAAACGCGATAAACTTTTGTAATTAAAATTAATACATATATTTCATTCTTTAAAAAAAAGAAGACATGTCCATTCATTTTTTTATGAATTCGGATAGGTTTAAATCAACTAGTCAAAAGTGTGTTTTGTTTTGTTTTGTTTTTTTAATTTTATACCTATTTTATCTTAATTGATGTAAATTATACGTTGAAAGTAATTTTTACTTTTTTTATTGTTTATAACTCGACATTGTTTCTAAATTTAAGATATTTTTATTTGTCAATCAAATAGTTTATTTTAATTTATAAAATATAAAAATAAAATAAATTTATAATTTATTCCAATAATAAAATACAATTTTAACTAATTTATAATTAAAAATTTATTTATTCTATTAAGAAATATAAGTTTATTTAAATTTAAGAAAAAAATATTTTATTTTATATAAATACTTAAAAGAAAAAACTGTCGTCTTACGGAAAAAAAGTAACAGAAACAACAGAGGCCCATCGAATTCGCGAGCTGTAACGTAATTGGGAATATGTTTATTTTTCAATCCACTCACGACAAGTTTAGATATATTTTAATTTAATCCAATAATAAATATATAATATAAGATTTATTACCGTTACGAACGAATAACCCTTTTTATTAATATTTTTAAGATAAAAGATGAAAAGAAAAATGTTTTTTGTAATTTATGTATAAGTTACAAAAATAAAATTTAATATTTTAGAATTAATTTATGTTTAAGTTAATTATATTTTATAAAAGAAATATTTTATTTTTCATTCCTATAGATTTTTAGAAATATTTCATTCACATAGATTTTTATATTTTTTAAAACTTTTTCTAAAGTTAAAAAGTTCACTTTTTTAGTTAGTAGATTTTATTTTTTTTTGCGCCATGAGCGATCTCACTAACTTTTTTTACCTTTCTCTCACGATATCATCTTTATTTGTCGAATTATATATAATTTTAGAGAACAGATAATTCTAGGGGATTTATGAGTTACTTGTTTTAATTTTATAGATTTTATAATATCATAGATTTAAACTTTTTATACAAAAAAAATTACTCTAATACTGTTAATTTGAAAATTTCATTTAATTTTTGGATATTATAATTGACACAAATATTAATATTAACTAACATAGTAATAATAATACGACATCATTATTCAATATCAATATCAGTTATAAAAGGAATTCCTTATCGATATCTAAAATAATATAGAAAAAGATGTGATTGAAGGTTATGTATTTTGAACTCAATGTAAAAGAAATACAATTTCTCCATTGGTTATATAGATAATCCGTGTATAATATGTACACATTCAACATCAATCAACATCAATTGCGTACAAATGTTGAATTATCAAATATATTGAATAGACTTTATCAATTTTACATTAGTTATAGGTTTAATTAATATAAAATATGGTTATAAGTGATATAATATTAAAACTAAGTTTTTTTAATATGTTGTATATTTTCAGAATATTTCCAATTTGTAAAATAAAAAATTATTCTAAATTAAAATATAATATAAAATTTGAAATAATCATAACAAACTCTAAAACATAAATAGATAGTTATTCACTCGTTGAAGTAAGTTAAATTGCCTAATATCATGCTTATAACAAATTTTAAAAGTATTACATACTTATTAATTCTTTAACTTTTAAGAATTTCGTTGTTTATCTATTTCTCATATCTTTAATCTCTCTATAGACAATGAATATTTTTCCATAAGAATTGCAACATAAAATTATAAACAAAATCCGTATATATAACTTGTTAAAGTAATAATAAAAATTATTTTATCTAACTCTTAACAATTTTTAAAGTGAAATACATCTAATACAAACTAAAAAAAATTAATTTTACCAATGATCAAAATCCGTAATAAAAATAAATAAATAACTTTTAAATAAATTAAATAAAAAATAGTTTTTAAAAAAAATTTATTTAAAAATATTCTTATTCTAATTTTATTATATTTATTATTACTTTTAGACATTTTAATATGGATAAATTAAATATTTTGGATAAATTTAGAATTTGACTCAGAACTTTAAAATTAAAAGTTGTTATTTCAATTACTAAACTAGAATGATTTTTATTTAAAATTTTAAATATATATAAATATATATATATATACATATATATATATATATATATTTCTATATATATATAATAAATATATAAATATATAAACATATAAGTATAGAAATATGTAAATATACAATATAGAAATATATAAATATACCAATATACAAATATACAAATATGTAAATATATAAATATACAAATATGCTAATATGAAAATATACAAATATACAAATATATAAATATATAAATATACCAATATACAAATATACAAATATGTAAATATATAAATATACAAATATGCTAATATGAAAATATACAAATATACAAATATATAAATATATAAATATACAAATATATAAATACATAAATACACAAATATATAAATAAATAAATACATAAATATATAAATTACCGACAGATTTATCAACGGATTATTTTACTAACTTTACCGACGAATTTGATTTTCATAATATTTTATTGACGGATTATATTTCACATAATATGGGACGAACTTTAACGATAAATTTTTATCGACGGATAGTGATCTGTCGCTAATTAAAACTTATCAACGAAAATTTTTTCAGTCAGTAATTTACAATTTTCTTGTTGTGACATGACATAATACTCACACCATACTATTTTAGACTAAAATAAAATACTTTATTAATTTGTTGTTTAAAATATATATTTATTGAATTTAAGAACATATGAAGAATATAACTTGAGATAAGTTAGTTATAAAAAAATGGGTTGAATAAAATTTGAAAATGTTTTTTTGCAATCTAGACTTGTTTTTCAAAAGCTTCATCTACATATTTTCATAAAACTTCCACTTCCTTTTCGGAATTTTTATAAGCTTGAAAAAGAAGAGAGAAGTTAGATAAAAGTCTGAAAAATCTATCTTTTTGTAATAATCATCTAAAACAATGTATCAGTCATAAGAAAAACTTTTGTAATCTTTTTTATTTCTTCTCCTTCAAAGTTTGAGTCAGAAAAGATTTTTCATATTAACGTGAATTTTTATGTCCTTCAACAAGAAGAATTTTTTGTTGGTCTTAATTCTTCTTCTTTTTATAACACTTTTATCTTAAGTAACATGATTTCTTAGCAAATGACTTGGGTATTCTTTTCTTTTGAATCCCTAGTTGGTTGGATGTATAGTTTTTTTTTACTTTTGAAGTTGTCCTTCTTTCTTGACATTGAATGTATATTTTAGGAGATGAAGAAGTTTTCATCTTCTTCCATAGAATTGCCTTTGTTTGGAGACATGTTTGATGGTTCTTCAACCTTTAAAGTCATGGTGAGAGTATTTCTTTTGTTTGGTCTTTTTAGTGTCAAAGATCCCTCTTTCTTAAATAATCAATCTTGTTATAGCTCCAACTTATGTATGTTGAGGATATGAACAAGTTCTTTGAGTGACTTGTTGTTAAAGCCTTTAGACGTCCTTAGAGTTGTCTCATATGGAATCCATTAGCAAAGTAAACTTCTTAAACTTTTGTTTGTAGTCATAATTGCCATAATGTTTTTCCAATGAAAGAAGCTCGATCAATATGATTAGAAACCAATTGAAGATATTTTGTACATTCTCATTTTCTTCCATACTGAAAAATTTGCACTGACAAGTAAGTAAGTTAAGTTTGTTACCCTTGTAGACTCCTTATACATGATAGTAAAAGTGTCTTATATTCTATTAACTCCTTTGAATGCATGCACATTTGAGTATTCTTCCTTTAACAAAGTGCATATAGTGTTTCACACCTTTTAATTGAGCATGTATCTTTGCTTGTATTCATCATTCCAAAAGATTTTGGATAGCAGCTCGTTTGTCCCGTCTATTAAAATATAATTTTTGTTTTTAATTATTGCAATACGACACAACTCAAAAAATATTATTATTATTGACTACTTTTAATTGTCAAACTTCTCACCTTTAAACAAAAGTAGTATGTTAAGGACTTGTACTTTGTTTTCATTTGAACATTGGATATTTTACCCTTACAAATAACTAAGTGCAAAAGGATAACTCTTGATACCAACTAATAACAAATAGGCTAGCTAAAAATTAAGTATAAACTTAAATGTTTTTAGTTTTTGAAATAGTCACATTTTGCTTATGTTTCTACAATTTTTTGTTTTTAAATCTTGTGAATTTATTTTTGGTCTTGTTAATTTAGTCAGTAACCCTAAAAATATTACATTAAGACTAAAATCAAACAAGTACGGAGAAAAATAAATACATTACACAATAAAAAAATAGAAAAAAAAAAGTAAAAGATATATAGAAATAAAAATGAAAATATAGTCATACATTAAAAAAAAAATCGTCAATAATATTATTGACTTATATAATGATAAAATTGATCACTAATTGAATTAGAAACTAATTTATAATCTAATTTGGTAAGTAGATAAAAGTTTAGTAGTTAATATTAAAAATTAATTTAGATTCTGATTTAAAAATTAATTTAATTACCATTATGCATAAATCAATTTTATAATTTTTTAAAATTAACAGTAAAAAATATATAATTTATATTATAATAAAAACTATTTTAAATACCAATAAATTTAGTTTATAATATAATTATTATAATAATTAATTATTTTTTATCTTTAAATTAGTTTATATTTATTAAATTTTCTATTTAAAGAAAACATATTTAAGCTTTATGCAGAAATAAATGAAACTATTACTTTCGACCAATACTAGCAAATAGTTTTAGGGTTTGTTCCAATAAGTTTCTTCAAAATATTTTTAGGGTAAAAATTAAGAAAAAGAATAAAATTCTTTATTAACTCATTTAGTTAGTTTATGTAATTAAAAACCATCTTAGTTAATATAAGACCAGTTCTGTAAATTAGTTTATCAATAAGTTAATACTAATTTATGAAGAAATTTACCTTTTTTTTCTCTCTCTCTTTGTTATGATTTTTTTAACAGTCTTAAACATTGACAACAGCAACTGAACTTTTATAGCAAAATTAATGACGTGGAACATTTAAAGAAATACATAGAGTGAATGACTTGTCTGAGTTGACATCGAATCATAGGAAAACAAACTAACAATAACATGAACAAAATTTTCAGAAAGGAAAAAAATTAAATATAGATAAAGGAGGGTTTTTTAATAGGGTTAGGGATTATTTAGTTCGCATACTGAGATCGAGCTCCAAAATTAGGCTGCCATGATTTTCTTACGCTTGTTGGATTCTTGAACAATGACTTCCTTCTGTGCATCCATTGCAGTTTTCTTCACCTCACTCTCCACTAAGCTCTTCTTTTCTTCCTCAACGTTATTCACTGTTATGGGGAGATGCATCTTTTCAAGCTCATGCAACACATTGCGTATGTCCAACACAAGGCGTTGAGCAAGGGTGCGTGAAAACTCCGCCCTGATCACCACACGGAGCACATTGATGTGCTGAGCAGCAGGTGGCATTGGATAAGCTGGCACGATCCAACCGTGTCGTCTCAGCATCTCCGATATCTTGTATTCATCGTACTGCCTTCTGTCTTTCAGAGAAAATGCCACCACAGGAACACCTTTGTCTTTTGAGAGTATGTTAAACCGTCCACTCTTCTCCAATTCTTCCTTCACCACCATTGCGTTTTCTCTGCAGTTCTCCATTATGCTCCGATAACCCTATATAGAAGTCCAACACGAGAGGTAAGGATATATATATCTATAAGTTCTTCAAATATTTCTTAGAGAAAATGGTTTATTTTTTTTGTAATAATTAGAGTTTTGGAATGAAAGGAAACTGGTAAATCCACACTTGGTCACCTCTTGGCCAAGACGAACTAGCTGATAATATTGAGCGATGATCTGACTGGAACCTGGAAGAGGAAATGAGAAGGTAAGTAGGTGGTATGAGTATGTAATGAAGATGTGGAAGGAAATGTAGAAAGTTTGTAGTGAAAGACCTTTGGAGAAATTGAGGGTGAAGGTGGGTTGGTCAGCTCCAAGGTAATTGATATGGAAGACAAGGTCTTGTGGCAAGTCATCCTTGGTCCTCCAAATAACCCAACCAATACCAGCATAAACAAGCCCATACTTGTGTCCACTCACATTTATGCTCTTCACCAATTCCAGTCTGAAATCCCACTCCAGCTCTGGATAAAGGAAAGGAGCAATAAACCCTCCACTTGCAGCATCCACATGAATAGGTGTATCCCATCTATACACAATGTATCACAACTCAACCACATTAGTACACACCAAACCAAGTCAAAACAGTTCAATTGGTGAGGAGAGGTATCTACTGCAATATTACTTACCCAGTTTGCTTGTTCTTTTGTAGCAGCAAGTCATTCAAGAGCTTCACATCTTCAAACTCTCCATTGTAAGTTGAACCCAAGATTGCAGCCACGCAGATAGTGTTTTCATCAACCAGCTCAACCGCTTTGGCAGGGTCCATCACGTAGTATCCTTCTCTCACCTCCACTTCCCTCAGCTCCACTTCAAAATACCTCGCAAATTTCTCCCAACATACTTGCACGTTGGAACCAGTAACTAAATTAGGCTTATCATAAGGCTTGCCATCTTCCTTTTGCTTGTTCTGCCACTTCTTCTTGAATGCAAGTCCCGCCAGCATTATGGCCTCTGATGATCCAACAGTTCCTGCTCCAATTGCGTTTCCATCTCCTTTAAGCTCAGCATGGAACAATCGTGCTATCATATTCACGCATCGATTCTGTTTTCAAAAAATTAGTTGGGGCGTCAATCACCAAGCAAAACCATCTCTCTTCTACGTTTCATAAATATAAAAGAAGACCAATAAAAAATTCATTATTAAAACTTACTTGTAGTTCAGTGGTGATAGGATATTCGTCCATGTCAACATAGTTCTTGTTGATGGATTCCATGATGAGTTTGTTGCACTCCTCCTCCATGGAAGTGGTGACAAAGGAAGCCAAATTGAGCTTAGGAATGGCGTCAAGCTGCAACTCATCATGAATGTTCTGATACGCAACCTCGCTAGGCATGGAGTCCTCAGGTATGGAAAACCTGCAAACATGGCCAAACAGCTCTCTTTATCTTTCCAGAAAGAGAATTAAAAAGGAAAAATATATGTACCTGGGAAGAGAGTCTCTGAGAGAGCTAGAAGTGAAGTTAGAATGAAAAATGATGTCTGACTCAGAAGCATGTTTTGGAAAAACCATTGTGTTACAATCGAGAGGATAGTTGGTACTACAATAAGATGTTAGTTTTGAGGTTGTTTTGGATGGTGGATGAAGGCGGAGGTTGTGGTATTTATAGTTTGCAAATTTTCTTTGCATGGCAGAAGGCTTTAGAAACGCGTCTTTATGTTTTTTTTTTTTTTCTCATTCTTTATTATTTTGTAGAAAAAATAAATCAGAGTTATTAATGTGGTGTTAGCACATAGTTATGACTAGTGGATTTACTGTTAGTATTTATTTTGTTTCTAGGGCACCTCGCCTATTTAATGTGCAGCACATAGTAATATTTTCCCGCCAACATCTTCAAATCTTTTTCATATTAATGAAAATAAAATATTTCATACTAACTATGTTTTCATTCACAAATCTTTATATTCCTTCAAAGTAAATAACTTTAAAAAATCAATGTCATAATTGATCTGTAAAAAAATAACTATTTAAAATTTGAAATTTAAGCTTTATGACTCAGAACATAATTTGAACTCTAAAATAAACAGAGAAAATGGTGAAAAGTTTAAAACATTTATGTTAAATACTTTAATATGTTTACATAAAAACTAAATCATATAGAAGTTACTATAAAAATACTACAAAAGGTAACTATTTTCTGGTTAGTGAGAGAATTTGTCTCAGTTTTATAAATTCATTACCAATAGGGTCAAATAAGTGATATACAAATTTTTATATTCTCATCATAAAAATGGAAAATTAAAATATTATATATATATATATATATAAGATTTTTAGATTTTTAGATTAAAATTAAAGATACAAAACTATTTAAGTAAAGATTTATGTACTTTATTGTATAATGTATGGAAACTAAAATTTTATTAGAAATTAAATTCAAATTCAAATAATCATAATTTTTATATCTTAATATCTTAATAATAATAAATGATGTTAAATATTTAAAATATCATAAAAAATTAAATAATAAGATTGTGTAATATTTATAATATGTAAAATTATATATTTAGTATTATAATTTTGTCTAATAGATGTAAAGTATCCTTTGAACAGAGTTTAGTAGGTTTCACGAAAGTAACTTAACTATCTATAACATTTAAAGAATGAGATTCATATTTGCTATACATGATTTTTTTTTTCAATTTTTTATTGTATAATTATTTTCTCTATATATAAATTACAAACTTTTAATTTTTTTTCAATATAGTTTTATTCAAATTTTATATTTTAAAAGTAAATAGTTTTCATAATTTTTTTAATTTGCAATATTTGATAATGACTAAGATAATTTCTAAAAGTTTTAAAAATATAACTTTTAATTTATCATGTACGTATACTGATTTTTGTAGTTTGTGCGAAATTCATTTTTAACTTAAAAGAAACGTCAATTTTATTATTTTTAATTTCTTTTAACAAATCTTATGAAAAAAGTTTGTCCAAACCTATTTTATTTTTTGTGGTGTGGATAATGTAAAATATGGATTAGTAATTATTTTCTGTTTTATATTTGTGTAATATATATTAATTGATAATATATAATTATTTTACTATAATTATACAGAACCATTACCTTTCAGGTTTATTCTCTTATTTTGTTTTTATAATTAATAGAAGTTATATAATTCTAGTCTTTAAAGACTAATATATAACTTTTTTTTACTTAATAAAACTTCATAAAAATTAGCATGATGAAATTATATTTTAAGAATTGAAATGAGTAATACCGCTATATCACATCTCATTTAACACAACATTTGGATAACTAATGAGCATCAGGAGTTACATATCATTTTCTAATTTAAATAACTAATAACTATAATCATAACCTTATTTTCTTAATTAATGGACTGTTTTCAAATTAAAATTATTAAAATAGATATTGAATGAGTAAGTTTTTTATTTGAAGTGTGGACTCAACTTTAAAATGTGATTACTTCCTTGGTTACTAACGAAAAGTAAATGAGTCATTACATATCAAAAGAAGTTGGTGCTAAATCAATAAAAATATTGTTTGGTGGGTACTCACTCCACTTATTCTCTTATGACATTCATTAATAATAAATCTGGTATTCAACTCGGGTTATTATATTATTTTTTAATAAAAATGTAGATATTTTTTTCAATATTATAATTCTTGAAATGTGTGTTTGTAGTCTACAGTAGACAAAACTTGACACTAGAGAGAAGCAGTAATTAATTAGATAATTTGAATTCAAACTTTACTTGGTTTGAGCTTCATGCTTTACCTGAGAGAATAGTAGCATGCATAGGGTAACAGATTGATGCTGTGAATATATAAATATGCACAGACATGCACGTTTTGAGCAAACCGATGATTTACCAAATGACTATTGAAGTCGAGCATAAATATGGTCAGATCTGAAGTTATTCATTAGAGCCTCTTAAATATCAAACGGTCAGAGAAATCAGAGAAGAGCGTGAAAATATCAACCATCTCACACGCTTTTGTTTGGACTTCTTTCTTAACATGAATCAACTTCAATGATAGGTTAAATTTTACAACTTTAACATGCACAGTAGCAGTGTTTTCATAACTGTTAGAATTACATTTTTTTTCTTCCTGTAGAAATAAAAATACTTAATTTTCTTTTTTCACTAAAAACGATAAGCATTAAATGAATATCACGTCCCACCTATGGATGAATATGAATATGAATTTATGATATTAATGTGTAAAAAATATATTAAATTAGGAATAAGTATTTGAATACTTTTATTTTCAAATTTTAATCCAGTAGTGATTGATCTTGCATTAGTCTTTTAAATTTGGAATCCAAATATTTATTAAGCTAGTAAATTATAAGATAAACGAGATTAAGTTAATATGATTATTTTATTTTGATAACAGTTAAATGTTTTGTAAGAAAGTTATTTTGATAACAGTTAAATGTTTTGTAAGAAAGTTGAGAGTCACTTGATTAAGTTGAGTTGTTTTTAAAAGTTTAATAATTAGAATTCAATGTTTAAGTGATGTATAAAAGGTTTGTATGGTTTCATCAAACATCTTTTAATTTGTTATGTTTCTTTTAAAAAATATCTTCTTTCTCTTTTTTTTTATCATTTTCTTGGTTGTATTGCTAGGTATATGTTTCTTTTTGTATGACTTTTAATAGAAATAATACTTTTGTTGTAAGGAGGTTATTGGTATTAAGAATGAACAAATATATAAAAGTGATATAGATTTATTTTCTTTAAAAGAGAATTATGTGGAAGAAATTGTTTCTCCTCTCATTTCTATTACTCGTGTGGTGGTATTTTCGTGTGCCATTAGCATAGACAACCACCACAAGTCCTTCTAAAGGATGAAAAAGAAAGATTCATCCTGAATATCAAAGTTGTCAATTTAAACTTGGTTCAAAAGAACAATTCAACTAGTTTTTCCTAATCATTGACCTTGAATAGTTTTGGATATTTGAAGAAGTTGACTCACATACATTCCTTGAGAGTTCAAGGAAAGATTTCTTTCATCCTTCAACATTTGTTATTATGTTTTGTATATGAAATCTCTTAATGAGAAAGATTTAATATTTGTATAAGAATTCTTCTTCAAGGAATTCAATGTTTCCTTTTTTCTATCTTCTTTTTTGAATATTGAATGTTGACATCTATAAATTTAGTGCCTAATCAACTACACTCAAATAACTGTGTTTTTCTTTCATATTCTATGTCAATACACTACTAGAAAATTTGTCAATATTAAAAATATTCTTATGTCAAAAGCTCGAGGTTCGATATAAACAACATTAATATTTACATTGAATGCTTAAATCAATGCAAAAGTGGATGTTTACCTCAAATTCTAAGGCGTCTGACCTAAAAAAAATTCAATAACACAATGTTTCTTCTTCCTCACAGTTTTGACATTCAAAAAGGTTTTTTCTCTTCTTCTCTAACAGTGATGGAGAGAGGGATTTTGCACTACTTCTCGGCCCCAAGCATGTGACAGTGGGCATTTCTATTTTATTGTATTAGAGCATTAAGCACATGTGGGTCAACATACATTATTGAGATTCATTCTCTATCTCCATTTTATTATTGAAATTAAAACCATGATTGTTTTTAGGATCTCAATCATACTAATTCATAAATGTCTTTGTTGAATTTGGTTGATATTGAGATTTTTGTTTAATTTTAAAATGTGTTATTTAGTTGTTTAAATTTGATACTTAAAATATTGAAATTAATTTGTATGTAGCAATAAATATTATAAGATGCTTAAAATTGTAATTAGACTTTAAGAATAATAAGAATTATAAGGACTAATTAATTATGTTAATTCCTAGGAATGACTAAATTATTTAGTCATTAGTTTGTTTAAATTTTTAAAGATTAAATCATAGAAAATTTATAAAATATATTGTAGGGAAATTATAGGGAAAATTTTAGTTTAGATTGTAGTAGTAAAATGCATTGTAGTATGTTTGGTTTATGTACTTTGTTTTTGTTATAATAATTTAATTTATATTTAATTTTGTTTTGACGCACATATTGAAGAAACCTTAGTTCTCATTTGAAATTTAGTACAAATGGCTAAACATTAATTATTTTGAATTATCGAATTGGATAATTTGGGTTTTTATAATGTGTTAATCCCTACACATTATAAGTTTAACTTTAATTTTGGTTCAAACCATATTATGTTGTTCTCTATATGTATATTTGATTGTAGTGTGTGTTACAAATATGGATTGAGTTCAAGAAAGGGTGAATTGAATTTTAAAGAATTTTCGCACTCTTAGCCAAAAACCAATTCAGATTTCAATGAATCAATGCATTCAAAATAATGTTCTTAAAAAGTTCTTAAGATGTTTTAACCAATGCTCTTTATGTTCAGCACAATTAAAGATTCAGAAAATAATTGCAGAAATTAAAAGAGTAGGGAAGAAGAGATCAAACACTAGAAATTATACTAGTTCACCTTTCCAAGAAGGCTATATCCAATTGTCCAATCCCACAAATTAAGCTAATTCACTAATTTTACATGAAAAACCAAACACTAGAACCAAGATAACTTGATCTTGAACACTACAACATCAATAACCCTTATAAAACTCTATTGCAAAATCTTCCTAAATCACTGTGATCTGGAAGATACAGACACACAATCAATTATAGAGAAAATATAGAACAAAATCACTTGGAAAACAGATTCGCACAACAATTCAAAAACAGAGCATGACCTAGGATGATTTTCCAAAAGATAGGATTCAAATCAGCTTAGACTTCTTGAAAGCTAGATTTCAAAAGTGAAATTAGAACTATAAGAATCCCTCTTTGAATCATAGATTTTTCAAAATAATTCACTTCTATCTTTCCTTACCAGATTTGCAAAATTTCAAAATATCTAAATCAAATTGGTGCAATGTTTACAACAAAATATTGATATAAACAGTTGGATAAAAATGCTTTAACAGGCTTGTTTTACTTAAAGATAATTTTTTTAAGTAATTTCAGTTGGTTCGTCTCGCGATTCAACTACTTGTTCTAGAGAGTATTAAAATCTTAGTGGTTGGATTTAATGTTAAGAATAACACTACATATTCTTTCTCCCCATTCAACATAATTAAAGGAGCATTGTTGTTTTATTTTTCTTTTATATTTATTGCTATACTTGTTTACAGAGAATATTTTTATTAGTATTTTTAGTTTATTATTTTTAGAAATTAAGTTATTATATAAAGTTTACCAATGTTATGTACAATAAACAAAAACACATCATTTATTAAGAGAAAAAGTTTAAGAGTTTCCCCCCTTATTTTTTACTAAACATTTAAGTGGTTAGAAACAAGTTTTAATTGATATAAATCATTAAAGATAAATTTTAAATGAGTTTAACTTGCTTAACTCATGATTCAACTGACTTTCTTAAGGAATATGATTTTTTAGCAAATAACAAATCCAAAATAAAAACTAGTTCATTTAAAATTATAACTAAACAACTCTTTAAATAAGTAATTATCAAACAATTATAAACAACTTTTAAAATATTACAAATATCTTTAGATGTTATCAATTTTAATAATAAATTATAATTATATATAATCAAATCTAACAAACTAACTCTCAATTATAAGTATAATCACTAAATTTTAAATGAGTTTAATTTGCTTAACTCGTGATTCAACTTATTATTTTTCAGAAATATGATTTTTTAATAAATAAAAAATCCAAAATAAAAACTAGTTCATAACTAAACACCTCTTTAAATAAGTAATTATCAAACAATTATAAACAAGTTTTAAAATATTACAAATATCTCTCTTCATATATTATCAATTTTAATAATAAATTATAATTAACTATAACCAAATCTAACAATCTAACTCTCAATCATAACCATAACCACAATTATAATAGCTACCACTATATGAGAAAATGTGTCGTTGAACCAATACAATAACCATTTGTAAACAATCATTATCATGTAGTTGAAAAATTGTAAAATTATCACCGAGTCGCTCATCAATAAGAGTTAATAAATTTTGAATTTGGTTTTAGTTAGAAAAATATAGTTTAATAAGTACGATATTTCAGTTTAGTGTTTTAATATAAAATTAATTAGTTAAACATGTTAATATTTTAGTTGAGTTCAATACTAGGATTAACTATTTTAGTTTTGTTCTTTAAAATTACTTTATCGTTTTATTTAATTTGATTTTGTTTTTCTCTAAAACTAAACTATCAACTGCATAGTAAAAATTACCTCTTTTAATATACTATATTGATGGGATTCTAAAGACGGAAGAAATCTAAAGGGTGATAAATGATAAATTTATCAAGACCACTATATCTAGTGCATTTTTAACATATTATTTTTTTATTAAAATTTTTAATTATAATTTTCATCTTTACATTGATCTCTATTTTTTTTCCGCAATTTTTGTTCCTTAATTTTTAATTATCTATAACTAAATGTTTTTTTACACAATTGTAATCTCTTAATTGTTTAATTATATATAATTTTTAAAAATTTTCAGTTTAATTTTAGGTAGCTTTTTGTTACTTGATAGAATGATATTGGATGAAAAAGCATAATATCCATGACTTTTTTTATAACTACATGGACTTGTTATCAGATGTAATGATAGCGATTCACTATATTTTTAAAATTAAAAATTTAATAAATTTATAGATAATTAAAATTAAGGAATGAAAATAAATTCAAGAACCAAATTTATAGAAAATTAAAAATTAAGAAAATAAAATGGTGAAAAAAATTTAGAGACAAAAAAAGCTGTGGATTTTTTAAATATATGTACCAAAGTTACAACTATAAGCTCTGTAAAGAATGTCAAGATAAAAGTTGTAATTATTTTTAGATTTAAATAGCAACTCCACTCATATCAGTCAACTAAGCACCGTGAAATGAAAAAGTTGTTTTAGATGAATATTTAGGATGTAATTAAATTTTGACTATGTTCAGGTTATCTCAAAAACTGTTTTTTTTATGCACAAGCCGTTGAAATTTATGAATGCATAGTAATATCTTTTGTTAGAAATATGTTGGTGCAACACCAAAGGGCTATGAAACATCTTTTTTCATTATTTAATGTATGGAAAAGTTACAAGTTTACATTGATGATGAAGTAATAAAATTTAAAATATAAAAATAATTATTTAAAACATTTTAGACAATATTATGAAAGAACATAAATTAAAAATTAATCCTAGGATGTGCTGAAATCAGAGGAGTGTTGCTATGTTGTATGCTTAGTGCTATCTGTTAAGTACAACTGGTATGTTTAAAGGGGTATTACAGGTGTAGGGACTAGAAAATACATCAGCTATTGGAACTGCGATGCATGATTCTGGTTATATGTTAAAACCTGTTGGTGTTTTAGAGGGATACATTAGTTGTGGGGGTGCTAATGTTGTCGTGCCAGCTATTTTAGGTTATACCATAGGTTGTGTCTTTGTATCTTCAGTACTTCTTATACCTTCTGTATGTTTGTAGATGTTTGGCCGATAAAAAAAACATACAAATGCAGTTAATAATAACACCAACAACTGAGATTTCACAACAAAATCAATGTGGTGGAACATTTAAAAAAATACATTGACGTGAATTACATATCTCATTGACGTAAATCATAGGAAAAAAGAAAACTAATCGTGTTGTATGCTAAATGGCTTAATTTTCAGAAAAGAATAAAGCAACTATAGTTAAAGGTGTATTTTGGGTGGAGTTAGAACAAATAGTGAAGGCTCCTTATTTAATTGGCATGGTGAGCCAGAGTCCTTTGGCTAAGCAGCCAGGATTTTCTGACGCTTGTTTGATTCTTGAGCAATGATTTCCCTATGTGAATCCAATGCAGTTTTCTTAACCCCACTTTCAACCAAGCTCTTGCTCTCTTCCGTAATGTTGTCGATCAATTTGGGAAGATGTAGTTTTTCAAGTTCATGCAGCACATTGTATATGTCAAACACAAGTCGTTGAGCAAGGGTGCGTGAAAACTCAGCCCTGATCACAACACGGAGCACATTGACGTGCTGAGCAGCAGGTGGCATTGGATAAGCTGGCACGATCCAACCGTGTCGTCGCAACATCTCTGATATCTTGTACTCATCGTATTGACTTCTGTCTTTCAGAGAAAATGCCACCACAGGAACACCGTTGTCTTTTGATAGTATGTTAAAGCGTCCACTCTTCTCCAAATTTTCCTTCACCACCATTGCATTTTCTCTGCAGTTCTCCATTATGCTTCGGTAACCCTAGTAAGTCCAATAACAGGGTAAGGGAATTTTGAAATCCAGCAAATGTTTCTTAGAAAAAAATGGTTGACCATGTCTTTGCCAATTAATGTGAAGGAACTTCACTTGGATAACATTGTCGCTTTGCTGTCTTATGGTTAAATCTGATTACATATATGGTTGTGAATATAGATTGATTTTTTTTTTTGTTATTAAACAGTAATTGGGGTAACATACTAGAATTGAACTCACCTCTTGGCCAAGACGAACTAGCTGATAATATTGAGCAATGATTTGACTAGAACCTGCAATTGGAAATGATATGGTGAGTATACAGTATGAGTATGCAATGAAGGCGTGGAAGGAAATGTAGAGAGTTTGTAATGAAAGACCTTTAGAGAAATTGAGGGTGAAGGTGGGTTGGTGAGCTCCAAGGTAATTGATATGGAAGACAAGGTCTTGTGGCAAGTCGTCCTTGGTCCTCCAAATAACCCAACCAATACCAGCATAAACAAGCCCATACTTGTGTCCACTCACATTTATGCTCTTCACCAATTCCAGTCTGAAATCCCACTCCAGCTCTGGATAAAGGAAAGGAGCAATAAACCCTCCACTTGCAGCATCCACATGAATAGGTGTATCCCATCTATACACAATGTATCACAACTCAACCACATTAGTACACACCAAACCAAGTCAAAACAGTTCAATTGGTGAGGAGAGGTATCTACTGCAATATTACTTACCCAGTTTGCTTGTTCTTTTGTAGCAGCAAGTCATTCAAGAGCTTCACATCTTCAAACTCTCCATTGTAAGTTGAACCCAAGATTGCAGCCACACAGATAGTGTTTTCATCAACCAGCTCAACCGCTTTGGCAGGGTCCATCACGTAGTATCCTTCTCTCACCTCCACTTCCCTCAACTCCACTTCAAAATACCTCGCAAATTTCTCCCAACATACTTGCACATTGGAACCAGTGACCAAATTAGGCTTATCATAAGGCTTGCCCTCTGCCTTCCGCTTGTTCTGCCACTTCTTCTTGAATGCAAGCCCCGCCAGCATTATGGCCTCCGATGATCCAACAGTTCCTGCTCCAACTGCATCCTCATTTTCTCCAATTTCAGCATGGAACAAACGTGCAATCATGTTCACACACCGATTCTGTTTTCATCAAGTACAGTACCAGAGAAAGAAAAAAATTCAGTGAGGGGGTCAAAACCAAAAAAACATCTTTCATACTCCAAAATAAAAAAAGGTTGAAAAGGAAACATTCATGGTTGTATAGCTCTAAAAGATGAGAAAGTACATGAAGGTCAGTGGTGGCAGGATACTCGTCCATGTCTACATAGTTTTTGTTGATGGATTCCATGATGAGCTTGTTGCACTCTTCCTCCATGGAAGTGGTGACAAAGGAAGCCAAGTTAAGCTTTGGAATAGCATCAAGCTGCAACTCATCGTGTATGTTCTGGTAGGCAGCCTCTTTAGACATGGAGTTCTCGGGCATGCTGAACCTGCATCACCAAAACAATGATATTATTCACATAATAGATGGAAAAGCCATGATAAGAAAGAGGAAAGTGAGAAGGAAAACATATATACCTGGGAAGAGAGTCTGTAGCATAAGAAGAGGCGAAGTTGGAATGAAGAAAGAGGTCAGACTCAGAAGAAGGTTTCGGAAAAACCATGGTGAAGTGTGTGGTATAATATATTATGTTGGTGGTCTTAGAGACAGCAAAGAGAGAAAATTTGGTGGGATATGTTTGCTTTGGATGTTGGATGAAGAGGGTTGAAGAGGCAAGTAGTGGTATTTATACTCAGGGAATTAATGGTAGATAGGTAAGAACTTAGAAGGGGAGAATCGTTCTTTGGCCTGCGAATTTTCTCTGCGGACTTTCAAAACTGCATTCATAACTTTCGCTTTTTCTTACTATTTTAATTTTCTAGAAAAAAGTAGACTAATGTTATTTTCGCTCGTTCTTATATTTTATCACGCCTCACCGGTTCTGTACACAGAAAAGAAAATTTCAAACACTTTATTTAACAAGCTATTGTTTATATGATTATAACTTTATTGAAAAATAAAGTCGTAAAATTGTGTAGGCCATACTTTAATTATTTAATTGAATTTTCATTATTATGTTTTATTTTGAGTGTGCATTATGTGTTAATTTGGAAGACGCGTTGTGTTGTTTGAAATCCTTAAACCATCAGTATTTGGAATTAATGAATTCTTCTTGCCTTACTAAACAGACAATTCAGGGGCAGATCGATACATACCAGCATGGAGATGCTCCCACAAAAAAAAAACAAAGAATATTATTATTTACTTTTTATTATTTATTTTCATCAATCTTTTTTTCTTCTATTTTCTGGACGTCTTTTTCACATATGAACTCTCTATCTTGGCTAAAATATTTACTGAATATTTTAACTGTCTCAAGATTTAACTTGGTAAAAAAAATGTCAGATTTTGAACTTATATTGAGAGTAAGTTAAAATTCTGAACCTCTAACTTAATCCTAGTCACGTTTGAGATTTCCATTTTTATAACATAACGTGACACAATTTTCGTAGGTACGTAGATGTTAGGAAAGACCAAATAGGTTGAACTTTTATTAGATTAGTTCATTTAATGGGCTAGTGAGTTGAAAAATCACTTTTAAAATGGGTTTAATCTAGTTCGTTTTTTTAGAGGATTGAAAGTAAGTTAGTTACTGCTCTAGGAAAAGAAAAGTAGGTTAGGTTGATCTAATTTAAGAAAAAATTGATTGTTAATTCATCAAAATCTATTTATGGTTATAGATTTATGGTAAGTATTAATACTTCTCATTTTTATTTTAACATGGTATATGTAATTAACGTTTCATATATTTGGTATTTAAAATATAAAATATTTCGATATTTCAATGAACTGATTAATAGTTATTATAATTATGATAGGATGATTTTTTGTATATTTATTTGATAGGTCATCTAATGAATAACAGCCTATATTATTAATTCTTCTAAATCATAAATAACAACATAACATAAAAAGAACATATAAAATAAATACGGAGACGCAAAACCCTAACCAACAGAAAACAACACTAATATATATATTAATTCAATTTTTTTCATTAAATAAAAATATTATAAAAATATATGTTTTAGTTTTTTTCTAATATCATCATTCAAAAAATAAATCATTATTTAAAAAATTTAATAAACAATAAAAATAAAAAACAGATATAAAAACTTATGGAAGACTAAAACAAAAAAAAATCAAAACTGAAAACAAATTACAAATTTACTGAAGACAGAAACATCTTTAAAACAAATACATTTGTTATTCATACTACTTACAAACAAAATTAGAATTAAAAAATTATAAATTCTAACAGTAATTTTTTTAAGAACATAAACAAAATCTGCAAATTTTAATTTTTTTTCATATGTTGAAATTAATTTATATGTTTTATCTTTTACTCTACTATATTTGCCTTTTAGTTCAGATATGAAAGTTGATTTGAATTTATAAAGAAATTATTTCATTATCTTATAAATACTTACCAAAAAATTACTTAAAGGGATTCTAAATTATGTAAACATAACCTATGGTCTGGGGGAAAATCAAAGGCAGAAACAACAGATGCCCATGGATTTAATGCGCCAGCAGTAATTAAAATGCTGATTATTTGAACTTGAAAATGAGGATTGCTTAAAAGGGTAATTTGGACATGTATTTATTTTTAAACCATATTTAAATACATTTTAATTTAATCCAATAATAAAAGAGAATTTTCATTTGCATAATCAGGTTCAGTTGAAGTGTGGTGAAAGATGAAGTTTCTCCCCAAGCTCATGGTTTTTTTTTACAAACCAGGAGCAACGTCTATTCATAAACATCGGTCAAACCATTAATATGCAATTAATTATCATACAACATTTATGTTATACTTTAATATTCAAATTATAAAAAAGAAAAAAAGAAAAAAGAAATAAAATAGAAAGAATAGTAAAAACTTAACAAGGAATAACGAGGAAAGGAGTAAAACAAAGTCTCTACTTGCTTAGAACAAAAAAAAAGTGGAAAGAAAAATTCGTAAAAAAATATTTTCAACAATTAAAAAAACTTAAATTTCACTATATTATTTTTTGTTGAAACAATATTTTATTATTATTTCTATATAAAAATATTTAGTTTAAGCAATACTTACTTATGAACACTTTTCATAAAATAAAATGAAATAAAATATGGTGAGCCTCAGTTTTTTTTAAAACTTTTTCTTAATTAAACAAATATAGAAAATACTCAAAATCACCCATAAATACTTCCTTCCCAATATTTTCCTCTCAAACTAATCAAAACATACATAGAATAAATGAATCACCATAGAGTCAACAAAATACAATGAATCATTGCATTTTCAATAGATCACCTTAAATAAATAAATAAATAACATTTAGAGAAAAATTAAAATGATTTTATTAATAAATTTACTTACAATAACATTAATGATTCAGGACTTAAAAGTATATCTTTTTATTAATATGTGATTACCTTTAATATTACAATTAAATACGATTTATTATATATGGTATATCTATTGCGATTTTAATAAATTTTATATTTTATTTATTAAGTTTTATTCTAACATAATAAAAGAAAAAATTTCGATAATAAAATATGTATACAAAAACAAGCCTCATAAGATATCAGCAGCAGCATATTAATCCACCAAATGTTATTGTTGTTAATTTAGTGTTTTAATAATTCAAAACATTATTAAAATTTTAATTGAATTGTAACCCGCAGTTTATTCAATCCAACAACAACAAAAATTGATGATACATTTCATAATCGAAATATAAAATTAATTTAATAGCACTAAAAACCATCAATTATGATAAAAATAAATTTAAAACATGGTTCCACTCTTATTATATGTCCCTCATTCAAAAACATAAATAAGAACTTGGTTACGTTTTTGCCCTCACAAAAAGGAACAAGTGCATGAGAAGCAAAACAATAATCAGAATAAAAAAAAGTCTTGGAAAAGTCAGAAAGAAACCTTGCATTAAGGTAAAAAATTGAACTATTCTTTAAAAATTTCAGATAATAATCAAGTGTATTAAGTCTATATCTGGATTTAATAATAATAATAATAATAATAATAATAATAATAATAGTTAAATTGAGATTAAATTATTTTTCTTCATATTTTCTTAAACTTACCTTTACTTGGGTTATGCAATAAAATAAGATTAGTCATAATAAAAATTGGTAAATATTTTTTTAAGGATAAGTCATTTGATGGAGCAATATTATGTTATTTCATTTACCATGACTATTAACAAAATCATGGCTAATCTTTTAAAACATGTTAGAATGTATCTTTTGGAGTTCGTATTCGTTTTATGAACAATTATATTTACCTATTTCAAAGGTTACTTCAAATAAATGTCCCAAAAAAATATTGGTCACAAAGATTGAAGTTATAAACATAATTGTAATTTACAAAATTTATAAATTATAAGTTTAAAATAATATTACTTATTTTAAATGTATAGTATTTTCTTACTTATTTGTTGTCCATATAAAATTTGCGTTTGTTTTTTAATTGAATTTTATAAGTATATATTCAATAAACAAACACAAACAATTCGTGGATTAATTTTACAAGTTAATTTTTTCTTTTGTTTCATCAATTACTTTCAAATAATTTAGTCCATTATAAAAGTGTCCATGAAATATATGCAATTGAAAACCACTTATTATGTTTTATATTTTTCTTAAAATGTATTGATATTAAATTAAACAATTACATTAACAAAAAAATATATCTTTAAAAAATAACATATTCTACTACTTATCATGATCCAACAATATTTTATATCAATATTATTTTAAAATTATTAAAGAAAAATCGTACATCAGAGGAAATGGCCAACTAGTTCTTTAGTAAGGAATTTAAGGTCTCTAAAAAAATAAGATAAGGTAATTGCTCTTATAGATACTTTTATGTCTCTTGATATTATAATTTATAATTTTAACTATTAGATAGTGACCTTATTTGGTCAACACTTAGTGAAATTTAGTTATTTCCTTTGCGTTGATGTTTTTTTGTCAAGAAGATTGAGTCTCAAGAACAATTATAATCTTAATTTTTTATGCATTTATACTATTGAGAAATCAAAACCTCTTATACTTATTAAATTAGAATTACCTTATCAATCTCAATTAATTAATCATCTTTATTGTTTTTCTCTTTTTTTATAATGTATATTTTGGACATTACTTTAACAAATTCGTAAAAAAATTAATCTTTTAACCTCTCATAATATTTTGTTGTGGGGAACTTGTTTTGAAGAAATTCACACAAACAAACAAAGAACATATTATAAAATTGTAGAACAACAGATAGAAAGTAAATGGTGTATAAGATTAAAAAAAATCACACACATATATAATTTAGTTCAATTAAAATAAAATGTTAAAGACAACACAATTCATTAAAATGTTGATATTAGAAATAAAGATTCGTTTAAAGACCACTTTATATTTCTTATTTTATAATATAAACACGGTTTAAGTTCTTTTATATATATACTTAATTTTCTAAAATGATCTGTTTTTTATTTTGCCTTTAGTATGTTATAATGCAAAATATGTACTTTATTTTTTTAATATAATAAAGTATATTTGTAAAATATTATTTAATTAATAAATATATCTTTTATGACAAATTAAGTATTTTTTAATAATATTAATATTTTATGGCAAATTTATGAAAAAGTGTTAACCAATCTTGAGTTCCATGTTCCATAACTGGAAACCCGCACGCAAGAACAAGAAGATCAAGAGTGGTAAACAGGCAGTGACCGATGACATGTCAATAAAAGTGGCTAAAAATAAAAACAATAAATCACTCACTACTGCACAATCTTTTTTTTTATTTTAATACTAATAATAATAATAATATACATGGACTAAGTCCCCATATGAATTTGGTACTGAACCGCGTTATTGGATTGCACAATTTTTTTTAACAAAGGTTAAAGTCCATTCCAAATTTTAGTCAAAATCATTTTTTATAAAATTGACTCAGTATTTTTTTTTCAACGTAATAATTCAATGTTTGGGTCCTATTAATTATGACAACAATATGAATATTTACAACCTACTTAAAAAAGTAAAATATGTTTTGATTTCAGATATTTTTACAATTCTCTTATTTGTAAGATATGTTATTATTTAAATCTCAATTCTATTAAAATAGTATTATTGGTCTTGACTCTAAATCCTGTTTTTTGGAGATATAAAAGAAAGTCTTTTGAGTTGAGGATTAGATGATAAAAGTGACCTAAAAATTTTGTTTTGGTCTTCATTCAAGATTTTACATGATAACATGTACTATTATGTTTACAATTATAATTTTAATTCTAAGCTGTTGAATAAATAATAGTATACTTTTTTTAATATTACCATCTAATTACATATTGTTGTGATATGCTATAAACCTATTACTTTTTATAATAATTAAATTAAAATTATAGTAAAGGTGTTTTTGGATTGATTTAAAAGTGCAAAAAAATCGAAAAAATGGGTTATGTATGGACAGTGTGAAAAAAAAATACATTATTATTTAATTACAAATCGCTATATAAGATGGATCTGTTAATTTCTTACGATAATTATATTAAATTCACATCAATTATAGTTTTTACTGGTTGATAATTTTTACACTAATATATGCGGGTTAAACTCTTTTTTTTTTTTGTTCTAAATTTTATAATGTGTGTAAGAATGTGGCACCATTATAAAATTAATTTTGACCATTAAGGGTGTGTTATATGTATTGAATTCAAAGCACGATCATAATTGACCAAATGTTCATGTTTTACACAAATGGTTGACCAAATGGCTGTTCAAGCCAACCAGTGAAAAATTCAGCAGAAGAAGGTGAAAAGATCAACGTTCACCTTTTGACTCATTTGGTTTCTTTAACATGAACAACAATATATTTCACTGAACAAGGTTTGTTCTTGGAACATGGAACTACGCGTTTTTCTCCCACGACACAACTTCAATGGAAACATTCTTCAGTTTTTCACTGGAAACAACGTTTTGTTTCAAGAATGAACAAGATTATGGAAACTTTGTTCAAGTGTGTAAACATAAATAAGCGTTTATTTCAAAGATAAACTAATTTTCCTCTACATAGGATTTATTTAAGAAAAATATACAAATTATTTTTTTATATAGAAAAGTAATGTAAACATTTGACTTTTTCTATGTCAGCAGAATGTAAACATTGACTTATTAATATTGTTTAGTATTCGAATTGCAGTGATATTATATTAGTTAAATAGGGAAAAGTAGTATTAAAAAGTGTTAATTGTTATTTTTGACAATAAATAATTCAAATTTATCAAAATATTATTTAAAATAAATTAATTTTGCACTATATCAACGTTTTTAAATTTGTGTCTTACTTTAATCCTCTTAAATAATATTTAATCTAATTTGATTATATATTTTTTTCTTGTATAATCGATCCAGTCAAACAAGATTTTAAGAAAAGGAAATTTTGAAAGCTAGCTATTGAATAAAAAATATTTAAAAATAGTTTTGAGGCCACACTACTCCTACTTTCTCCTCTTTTTATTTCAAAAGTTGAAATATAAAAACATATAATTCAAGAATTCTTAACTCAAAATATCATTTTTAGGTTAAAATATAAATTTATCAAACATATTTAACTATAATATTAAAATTCTTATTTTAAACTTAGCTTTACAAAAACAAGTTCTAAAAATCAGGTCAGTTAATCTCAATCAAATTTGAATCATAGTCAACCCCAAAAAATTAAATGGTTACTAGACCTTTCATACTTGCAAGATAGTTTTTTTTTTTTTGTGATAACTTAGTTTGGATAATCCAATATTGACCTCTTAATCTGAAGAAACTGTATGTTTAACACGAGAGATAAATAGAAAATAGTTTTATAGAGTTATTAGTTCGTACTTTATATTAATATTAATATTTTTTAAAAATTTGAACACTATAACAAACAATGTATTAAAAAAATACTTGTTTTATTTTATTTAATGAAGACAAATGAAAATAAGATTACATAGCACATACAAAAATATCAATAAATATAACTCTAAAAAGGGGCATTAAAACGTTCACCCTCTCATCTAATATAATAATTTAAATAGTGTTTGTTAGCACCTTATCAATCTTTCATAGAAAATTATAGAAATAGACAAATTATTAATATAATTTAACAAATTTATTTTACTTAAAAATTTAAAGTTATTTTAAATTATTCGCTTTATGATTCAATTAAGTCGAATTTAACTGGATGAAAACACGTTTTAATTATGTAAATTATTAAAAATAAATTCTAAGTAATTTCAACTTATTTAACTCGTGATTCAATTGACTTTTTTTAAAAAATATGACTTTTCAATAAATAATAACTTCAGTATTTAAGTTAGTTCATTTTTTAAAACAATTGGTTCAAAATAGCTAAGAGGAATTTTCACAAATCAATAACTCTTGATCAGTTGGTTAAATTGTTTATACTAGATTTAGTCCATCAAGCAATGAACATTTTAACTCACTGAAAAGATATTTTCAATTAGCTGAAAATATTTAACTTCCTTTAAAAATTTCTAAAGCATTTGTGAAACATTTTATAACCCAAGTTAAGTCCAAGATTAAGTGAAAAGGATCTTACTCACAAAACCTAAGACACACTGTCACTAAAACTAAGATCTTTAATCTTCACATTCTTCAAGCTTTAAAATCTTCATTCACGATCACTAAGAGGTGGTTAGAGATATCAAATCACATACAACTCACACCAAACTAAAGTCTTCAAGTCCAACAAAGAACACTTCTAATGAACAACCTTAGTTGAAACATCATCAATAAGGTTGAGAAATCCTTAGTCATATCTCTAATATAAAATGTAACCACCACAAGATGCATAAGACACATCCATATTGAGCATGCCCCACAAAAAGTGTCAAAATGGGTTTAAACCCTTGAGTCAATCCAACTCACCACAACTTCAAGCCAGGGTGGTTGTAAAAAATTTAGTTTTTCTAAATGTGTATAAAATTGAACTTGACTTGCTTGACTCACGGGTTAACACAAGTTCGAGTCAGGTTGGAGGTGGGTTTACCCTAACCCATCAATAACAACTCTATCATTTTTTTCCCATTATTTTTTCATTATAATTGTTTACTACTTTTAATTATGTAGGTTTACATTTTGATCACTTTAAGACTATAATGTTGTTTAATAGTATTCTAATTATTTGAATGCTTAATTTATTTGTTTGCTCAATTGTGATTAATGCTTGGTGAATTAGGTGAACATTTTGATTGTAAAACTATATATAAGTGGGTCAAGTCAATTTACTTTGATTGTACTACAATAAATATATAAAACAAGTTGGGGGAACAAAACATGCTTAAGTGAATCAACCCACTTAATCCACTAACCAATGGTGGGTTGAGCCAGGTTACAAAATTTTCAGCTTACCAAAAAGTTAGTCAGGTTGAATTGACTCGTTTTTAACTCAAACTGTGGTGAGTCAAAGGGTTGGTTGACTTTAACACCTCTACACATTATAGATTAACACTTAAGTCAAGATAATTTATACACCTACTTATCCAAACCTGATGTACAACCTCCTTCAATTTTTTACAACTTAATACTTTAATCTACGTAATCAAATCACCAATAATGTGAAGATATCTTCTTTATTTAATGATCTTACAGGTTTAACATTATCATATAAGCTCATACCACTTTGGATATTCTTAATATACCATCAAGATATCATATTATATATATATATATATATATATATATATATTCTCCTAACACTATTAAAAAGCCATACAAAAGTAAACACCTCTTATTTAAATGTCTTATTTAATAAACAATAAATATAATTATTACACATGTTATACATAATTTGGTCTGACTTGTTGCTTAAGTAATATTCTACCTTAGAGCAACTAAAAATTTAAAAAAAAAAATCAACCATTTTACAATATCAAGTCATGTTTCTAAAACTTTTCATACATTACCACATTATTATCATGCCTCAAATATAATAACAATCTTAATTGTAACATTTCTTCCTAGCGGTATGTGTAAACATATATATCTTCAATTCTATATACTTGCACTATCACGCATTTTCCACATATCTAACCATCAAATCATTATATAGATCCAATTAAAGTGTGCCAACTAATAAAGTTTTCCTCTTTGAAATAACTCAAAACAATAAAATCCATATAATTTACCAAATCAAACCATATATTAACAATACATTCTTTTAAACCAATCACCTAAAGAGATGAAGAGAATAATTAAAACTGAATGATTTACTCATCCAAAATAATAATTCATCTATCCACACAATCCTTTAGCCTTGTAGCTCCTCAAATATAATAATAATGGTCAAAATATTTTATTATTTTAAAGAAATATAAAGGAAATTTTTAGACAAATAAAACTTTTAAAGTAAAAAAAATAAACATTTAATTTCTATTTATAAATTCTAAATCTCTATTGATTTAAAATCTCCTAAAATAAAACTAAAATTTTACAAATTCTGACTCTCACACATGAAAGAAAGATAGACAGGCAGAATTGGACTCCTCGTAGTCGCATTATGATTGTGATAAGTAAAATGATATAATTTGATAAATAAATTGGAAAATTTATGTGGAGAATTTTAAAAAGAGTATATTTGAGAAAAAAAATTAAACTTGGTTGTGTTAAAAGAAATTATATAAAGGTAGAAAAATAGTGTTTATTTGTTATCAGCAAGTCTGAATATGGTCGGTATTGTGGGCATGTGCATTGATTGACAACAAATAATTAGAACATAATGGATAACCATTTTCTGTTCTTGAGATGGTGATCCACTATTTCAGAGACTTTTTATTTATTATTTAAATAATTATTTCCTCACCTAATCTCTATACAAATAGGATAAATATTACATTTTTTTTCTATGTATCATAAAATAACATCTTAACTGCATCAATGAAATATCTATTTTATTTTAAATAATGACTTAATTATTCATTCATTTATTTATTTATTTTATTCAATTTAATCTATTATTCATAAAATTTTTAATCAAATCTTTCAATTTTTAAAATCTGACTACCTAAATGGTTAGCAAATAAATATTGAGGATTTTTATTTACATATAATAATGTGATTTATGCTAGATGAACAGTATAAATGCATAACACTGACATTGATTTTAATAACGAAAGAGTCCATTATTACTGAACATTACAAAATCAATAGAAAGTGAATTGATGAAAATGAGTGAAAATGACTAAAAGGTTTGTATAGGATATAATTGACGTGATTGAAAAAAATAAAATTTGGTTATGTTATATAAAAAAATTACTAATATGTTATTAGGTTTATTTTATTAAAAAAGAATATAAATTTTGTTTGAATAATAATTAATTAGAAAGGAATTACTGTAAAAAATATTTATAAATATTTTAAATAAAATTCGAAATTATACATATGTGTATATATATATATATAATAAATTGAAAATGAGGTTGAAATTTTTGTTCATAAGAATATAAAAGATAAAAGTGTACTAAAATTTTTGTAACATTTGAAATTATTTAGAAATAAAAATAAAATTTAAAGATATATTTAATGAGATAGTAACATGTTAGTGGATTTAATATAATAACAATCAAATTTAATACTATAATTTACCAATTGTGAAAATTTATTAAAGGGAAAATTGTATAAAATGTAACCAAAGACACCACTTAGTTGATGGCTGATAATTTACGTGATCAATTATGGATTATATGATTATAAATAATTAATCATGTATCTTAGCCTGTAAGTTATCATAATCAATTATAGTATTTTGTGTATGTAAGTTTATGACTAATATTGAATTCATTATCAATGTAACAATTTGTGTATTTTTTCAATTTTATGAATTCATTCATATTTAATACTTCAAAAAATGTCATCAAAGTACGTGAAAGACAAGGAGAAAGGTAAAACAAAGGTGTAAAGTTCCCTTTACCACCTGTTTTTTTTTTCCATCTTTCATCACCACCAACCTCACTTTTCATCTTCACATTCTGTTAACTTTTAGTAAATTTAAACACGAATAGTGAATTCATGCCTCCTAATAAGTGAATCAAAACAAAGTATATGAGTTTTTAAAGATAGAAAAGCTTAATTATTTTTTTATTAAACGTGATATTAAGTAAAATAAAACAAAATAAATAATAAAATTAAAAAGGTAATTAAACTTAAAATAATTACTTTTTTAAGTAGTGGACCGGGTTTTCAACATACACATTAATAATAGGTAAAATCATTAGATACTCTATCAATAATATGATTAAAAAATAGCATTTTAGTTTAAATTTATCTTCATTATATAAAAACAATATCTAATGTTTATATTATTTTAGTTCATCATCACACTTTGATGATGTTGATGAACTTTTACTAAAATATATAGATGATATCTTTTTATATAAAAACAACTTCTAACTATTTAACCAGTTATGAAGTTTGTAAAAGGAAGTTATAAACAAAATTATTGGAATCAAAATTATTGGAATCTTTTGGGAAGTCTTAAAAAATTGTAACAAAAGTGTTTAATTACATTAAACGACAAGCTGTTACAAGAGTTTGTTGTTGGGTGTCGGTGACGCCATGTTATGGGAAAATAGATAAAACTCAGATATTTATTTATTCATTTATTCAATTTTTTATTATTTAATTTATCTGGGTTGCTTCCTCTCTCGGATTTCTCACGGTGGTGGGTTCGATTGAGGAAGACGACACCTTTCACTCTCTCTCTTCTTTCTTCAACTACCATCTCTCTCTCTCTCTGACGCAAACTCCATTGATTTGCAACTTGCAAGTACTATCAGAAACCAATTGCGGCGTTTCTTGAGCATTCCGAGGAAATATCTTTTTTAATTATCATTAAATTCCAACGTTCCTCACTCGCTGCTCTTCCTGCGATAGGAACGAGTTATGGGTTCCACGGAGAATGATCTATCACTCGCTGAACAGGCTCTTCTTCAGGTCACCTTCTTCCTTTACCTTTTTCATTAGCCATGTTGAATTATTGATATTGTTGTTGTTATTAATTTGATTTTTGATTTCTCTATTCAATCAGCGTCCTTGTCAGAGCGCTTTGACTTGGGCTAGCTTCTATAATTTTGTAATTTATTGTTTACCGGTGGAGTTTAATTCAAAATTGCTTGTATTTTTGTGTTTGTTTTGTGACTGTTGCTTATTAGCGAATTTTGTGTGATGAATTGTTCATCTCTTCGTGTTATAACTGCTCGGAAATGTGGAATAAAAATTGGTGCAAGGTTCAATCGGTTAAAGACATATCTGACTGAGATAATGAAAATAAAAACTATGGTGTATTCAAGCTGGTTCTTGTAGAAGTATATATATAGTAAAATGTTATGAAAGTATTTTCCAGTGATTTGATGGGGTAAATAATCGTTGTACCATTCAAGTTTTCCCCATCCTTTTGATTTTCTGCCCTTTTTATTTGGTGGATATAGTTGTAATTCAAACTTAGTCTCAAACAAATGAAGTTCACTGACAATTCCATTGGTTTGTCTGCTGTTCCCTTCTCGTATTGGTTATCAGTAACTTGTTTTCACTCTTCATATTTTGTAGTGGTAAATTAAACACGAGACGAAATTTTATTTAAACATTTTGCTGTTTTTAGCCTAAAATTTAGTTACTTGATTAGGTAAAATAAAACATCAGTCGCAACCTAATCTTTCAACATTATAGCAATATCAACCGCCATACTTTGATATTCAAATCTACTATTTAGTTAATTTTCCATTTTTATGTTGTGGGGCAAGAAATATTGTATATAGCCAGTGCCTTTCTTGTCTCTTCCTTGTTTGAATCTTTGCCAAAACGTGGTATTTTTCACCATGATGAAAAATTGGTTGTTTTATACTGAAGGATGAAGAGAGAAAACAATACACGGGAGATGGATCAGTCGACTTTAAAGGGAGGCCTGTTCTTAAGCGGAACACTGGCAATTGGAAAGCTTGCCCATTTATCTTAGGTAAGTTTTTTCATTGCCTTATGCTTAAAAGATTATTCCTTTTTGTTGATTGCATTTTTATGTAATGTAAATTGCAGGCGACGAGTGCTGTGAACGTTTGGCATACTATGGCATTGCAACAAATCTTGTTACCTATCTTACCCAGAAGCTGCATGAAGGAAATGTCTCTGCTGCACGAAATGTCACCACTTGGCAAGGCACTTGCTATCTTACACCTCTCATTGGAGCCGTTTTGGCAGATGCTTACTGGGGACGATTCTGGACAATTGCTGTTTTCTCCATGATTTATGTCCTAGTAATTACTAACAAAGATAAACTTAATTTTCCTTATCAAATAATTTTCCACACACATCCCTCTCTTTACTATTGATGGAAATGTCCTACACAATTTCATTGAGATAAAGCAAATTACATGCCTGCCATACGCTGAGGATTTATCTGTGCATAGAATTTTAGGACACTGTCAAGGAATATTTTTATACTATTTTACGTTGTAATTTTTAGAGGTCATAGTATGTTGGTGGATCATTTTCTAGGCATTGTTTGTGTGAAGAATATGATTTCTCTTACATTTCTTGTTGCGGCATAAAAAAAGAAAAAGAAAATAGTGAAGGGTATGGAAGAATGGCAAATATTATGCTGTCAGAAAAATTTGGAAATAGGAGAATCAGAAGACCATTTTTTAGTGTACCGTGATTCAAACTTCTTTCTTCCATTCATTGCTCTACTTAATATCCAAGTTTCTTAGCATGAAGTAAGGAGCTTTCTACAGATTTCTCGAGGACTGAATATAATTTTCAAATGCATCGTCACATTTGAGAATTTATAGGGTTAATATCTGGAACACTTTGGATTTGTCTATCATCATGTTGGTATTATTGGTATCATTTTGTTTCATGTGCATAATTTGCTTCTATGTGCTTTGTTGTTCAGTTGTCTATACATATTTTAATATGTAACATGGCCGTTTCATTCAGGGAATGGGTACATTGACTCTTTCTGCATCGGTTCCTGCATTTAAGCCTGCGGAGTGTTTGGATACTTCATGCCCTTCGGCTACTCCTGCACAATATGCTCTGTTCTTCTTTGGTCTCTACCTGATTGCACTTGGGACTGGTGGTATAAAACCATGTGTGTCATCTTTTGGGGCAGATCAGTTTGATGATACTGATCCCGACGAAAGGATTAAGAAGGGATCCTTTTTCAACTGGTTTTACTTTTCTATCAATATAGGTGCCTTTGTATCCAGCACTTTTATTGTTTGGATTCAAGAAAATGCTGGCTGGGGTCTTGGATTTGGCATTCCTGCTTTGTTTATGGCATTAGCCATTGGAAGCTTCTTTTTAGGTACGCCCCTTTACAGGTTTCAAAAACCAGGCGGGAGCCCTATTACAAGAATGTGCCAGGTTGTGGTAGCATCTGTCCGGAAGCGAAATCTGGTCGTCCCTGAGGATAGTAATCTGCTATATGAAACACCAGATAATAGCTCTGCAATTGAAGGAAGCCGGAAACTGGAGCATAGTGATGAACTAAAGTAATTTTATTTTATTTTTGTGTTTACTGTTGCAGTGTTATTATCTTTCATGGTTACAAACTCAGAATACAGGAAACGGAGTATCTTATTATGCATGTTAACTTATTCCTGATATTCGTGTTAAAGTGCGCTTTGTCTTCCAACCAAATTCAAACTTGATTGTTTAAGGGTACTACTGATTACTAAATAGAGATTGTTCGTGTTAGGCTCTGACTGACCAGTTACAGTTAGCTAGAGAGTTAGTGCATAGGCCTTATCACACAAGATAAGGCCCGATAGGATAGGAATAGGATAACCAATATTGGGTGTTTGGAGTGCATAACAGAGAGCACAATCTCTGGTCGTCTACTCTCATAAGGTGATTTCTTGTGACAGCCCACTATAACCCTTATTACACCTTTTTTTCTACTCTAGGACTGTTGCCATATTTTGTTTCCCATAAGATGACATCCTCTCGTTAGACACCATAAATCATCAAAGTTGGAATACTTTTTAGTGGGAACAGACAATTTCTAACTTCTGTAACAACTCTCTGCTTCTAACGGTTTCATTCATAATCTCATCCAAATTTCAATGGATATGCACATTTTCCAAATCTTTTAGGTGCAAGGTTTTCACCAACTAAAACCATTATCTTTAAATATGTAGCCAATACCAGAAAGACCCAACTGAGTTTGAGAATGTCACTAAACTGTCTCATAATAGGGATTTATTTTGTTCCCAAGAGAAAAATATTATTCTTTTCCTTTATTCTCCTTTTTTTTTCTAATTTCTTTTTTCATATCTCAAACTCCCTTCCCCACATCTCTCTGGTTCTGTGGTTGAAGTTTATTGTTAGGTGTGTTTCCCCTTGTCTGTGAAATTTTATTGAGTTATAATAGAGAAACAAATTGGTTTTCATTAAATTTGGTAGCGTCTTGATATGTGAGGGTTTCAGTGAAAAAAGTTTCATATTCATTTTTAGTTTGCAATCGACAAAACATGATAGTTTTAAATGCTTATTCAGTGGATGGTTTGTATCCCACCCCTTCTTTATCCAGTGAAATCTTATCGTATCCTGTGTGCCAAATGAGGCCTTGAACGTAAGGGAGTAAAAAAGTCCCGGTATACATAAAATTCATTAATGCTGATTAAATGTACTGGTATATATTATTGCTGTCGTTTTGAGATCTACGAATATAATTAACAAGTTTTCTTTTTATTTCACTTTGCCCGTAAGTTTGTATTGCAGTATGTGTTTGATATGGAACTATGGAAGCATACATTTTTAAGAAAAATGATCTAATTATTACGTCCTCATTTTGTTGCCTTACTATTCATGATTAAATTTTTCCTTTATGGCTCAACTTTGCACATAATTGTCTCCTTTTCTGGATTGCAGAAATTGGATAGATTTCTTGTAAGTTGCAACCAATTTTCTTTAGAAAATATTTATTAAGTTGAAAAGTCCTCTAAAATTTTAAATTTTTAGCTTTTGTCCTAATAATGTTTTTCTATTCCACTATTGATAATAGTTAAAGTAGCCTTATATTCTTCAGAAGATTTTACACTCGATGTTGGCTTCCTGTTATCTAAAACCCCATTTCTTTTGTTTCATTGAAGGTGCCTTGATAGAGCGGCTGTAGTCTCTGATGCCGAGGGCAAAACTGGTGACTATTCTAACAAGTGGAGAATTTGCACTGTTACACAGGTGGAGGAATTGAAAATCTTGATTCGCATGTTTCCAATTTGGGCTACTGGGATTGTTTTTGCGGCTGTTTATGCCCAGATGTCAACATTGTTTGTGGAACAAGGGACGATGATGAAAACAAATTTTGGTTCCTTCAAGATTCCTCCTGCGTCCCTCTCAAGTTTTGATGTGATAAGTGTTATTTTCTGGGTCCCCGTCTATGACAGGGTTATCGTTCCCTTTGCAAGGAAATGTACAGGCAAAGAGAGGGGCTTCTCAGAGTTGCAAAGAATGGGAATTGGCCTTTTTGTTTCAGTCCTGTGCATGTCAGCAGCTGCTATAGTGGAGATTGTACGTCTGCAGCTTGCAGAAGAGCTTGATCTTGTTGATAAACCTGTTGCTGTACCCCTTAATATATTTTGGCAAGTCCCTCAGTACTTCTTATTGGGGGCAGCAGAAGTATTCACATTCGTGGGGCAGCTTGAGTTTTTCTATGACCAATCCCCAGATGCCATGCGGAGTTTATGTAGTGCTTTGTCTCTGCTGACTACTTCTCTGGGGAATTATTTGAGCTCATTTATTCTTACCGTAGTGACTTACTTCACTACACAAGGTGGAAGTACTGGATGGATTCCAGATAACTTGAACAAAGGTCATCTTGATTACTTTTTCTGGCTTTTAGCTGGACTTAGCTTCTTAAATATGTTGGTGTACATTGTTGCTGCCAAAAGGTACAAGCAGAAGAAGTCTGCTTAAGATTTTTTCAAGCATTTATTTACTTGAAGGACGTTCTGCTATTTCCCAATGTCAATGTCGTGATTGTTCTGTATGCGGAATAATAATGTTCTGCAATTATGTACATTTCTTTCACTTAAAAAGGAAAATCTGTGTTATGCCCTGTTCAAAACAGCCTTCTCTCTGCCCTCTCATGATGCCTGGAAGTGATAAGATTACGTGCTACCCTTGTAAGCTTATTGTGGGAAGTTAATGTTCACTTTCTCTACATTGTGACATTTACATTTGTAAATATTGATGTAGAAAAGGTTGATACTCCTTTTATTTGCTCCATCGTTTCATAATTCCAACAAGGATTGATTGTCATATATGTGCTCCCTCTCACAATTCATAGTTTTTTTTAACTAGACTTGTTGGACTGGAATAGCTGTCAATAAATTCTCAGTTTTCTGTTTAACTGATGATTAATTTGAGAGCATTTTTTAGGAGATTTTAACTAGAGAAAATAGTCTATGCACAGAAAATACAACAACATTTAATACTATTATTTAATTCTAAATTAGCACATGAGTTTTCTGACCTTTTGGGGGTGGTGGTAGGTTGATTTGGGTTTAGGAGAGATTTAAATCTGAATTGATTAGTAAGTAAAACTTGAAGCGAACTTCTTGATTACATTTGAACTGATTCAGGTCGAGTCGCCTTATAAAATAATAAAATAAAAAAATTACAATAAAATGAAAGAAAACTATTGACTGTTATCAATATTTAGAATAATAAAATTATTGTTTTTAGTTTTTGTCCACACATTGGGCAGCATGTTAAAATGGACAGATACCGCGGCAGATAGTGACTCAATATCTAGCTATTGGCTAATGATAATAAATGGATAATTGAGAATGAGCAAAAAAAAACTGCATCAATGAAATTGAACCTCATTCTCAATTCTGATTCTTCCAAATCGAACTACAGACGGTGCAGAATCTTATCACAGAATGTAGTTTTTGAATTGGGTTTATTGTATATGTTAAGATTAGGCATACGAATATGTTAATATAGTCATAGGCAAATATGACTAAGACCAATGGACAACAGAAAAAGGTAAAATCATTGTATATATTTTTACCATTATTTTCTCAATGATACTTTTAAGTAAAGTATATTTTTGAGGTACTGATAATGACGTCCCTAAATACAATTTTTAAATAATTGTTATATAAATATAAATGAATAAACAATCTAAAACAATTTTTAATTAAACCACAATGTAAATCATCTAAAATTTAATTTGATTATATTAATAGTGTAAACTTTTAATACCATGTATTTTAAAATTATTAATTTTTGTAATAATTAGTTTAAAAATCATAGAAGATCATTTTTAATTAACTAATACCAAAAATATATTTACCGTATGAAAATCAAATTAAAAACCTATATATTATTAGAATATTTTAATTAAGTTATTTTATGCATGTGGGCATTACAATTATATCTGAATGTCCTTTTATTACCTACTCTTCCTAAATGTTCCGTGTCTAGCTCGGTTTAGAATAAGAAGAGAGAGAGAGGGTTCTCACCAAAGACATGGGTTCTACTGTTGATGATATACCACTGGAAGAGGGTCTTGTTCAGGTTCTCCTTCACTCCGTCTTTCTTTCTTCTCACATACCCTGACCTCAAAATGTTTTATCTTCTTGTCAAGCTAATTACTTATTTTATTATATACAATGCAGCAGATGCTCATAGCATAGTTTGATCCAAGTATTACAGTTAAAGAAACAATAAAATGGTATTTTGCTATGATATATGATTGTTTATTTAACTGTGAAGGATGAAAGGAGTGAAGAATATACAGGAGATGACTCACATGACTTTAGAGGCAGGCCTGTTCTTAAGAAGAATACTGGCAATTGGAGGGCTTCTCCTTTTATCCTTGGTAGGTGTACTTCTACATTTCTCTTATGTTATTAATAGTAAGTTTTTTCGTTCATATCATTTATATGTGCGTGAATCTCAGGTAATGAGTGTTGTGAACGTTTGGCCTTCTTCGGAATTGCCACAAATCTTGTTACCTATCTTACTACCAAACTGAATCAAGGAAACGTTTCTGCTGCAAGAAGCGTCAGCATCTGGCTTGGCACTTCTTATCTCACACCTCTCATTGGAGCCGTTCTAGCAGATGGTTACTGGGGTCGATACTGGACAATTGCTGTTTCCTCTTTGATTTATTTCATTGTAATAGACTAAGATCAGATAGTCCTCTTTTCCTAGTCAAATGTTTCTTCACGCATGTATCTCTCTTAATTGTCCAGTAATATGGCAATCATGTAAGATAAACAATATGAGCTCCTCCCTGATTCTGTTTTGGATCACCTATATAGTTTACTTGATAAATTTAATTTGAATGCACCAAGAGAGTTGTTCAATCATAGATTGTTTTGTCAAGTAAAATTCTTGACTTTTTTAATTATTATTTTAAAAGAGGATTTCTAAGGTGTGATACTCACAATGTATCAAAATTAATCTCTTGATTGCATATGCAAGCTTTGTTGTTTAGTTGTCTTTTCATGTTGTAATAGTGATACGGCTACTGTATGCAGGGGTTGTGTACCTTGACTCTTTCTGCTTCTTTACCAGCATTGAAGCCTGCTGAATGTTTGGGTTCTGTGTGCCCTTCAGCTACCCCTGCACAATATGCTGTGTTCTACTTTGGTCTGTACGTGATAGCCCTTGGAACTGGTGGTGTGAAAGCATGTGTGCCATCTTTTGGGGCAGATCAATTTGATGATACTGATCCCAAGGAAAGGATTAAGAAGGGGTCGTTTTTCAATTGGTATTATTTTTCTATCGACCTAGGTGCCATTGTGTCATGCAGCTTAATTGTGTGGATTCAAGACAATTCAGGATGGGGTCTTGGATTTGGCATCCCTGCTTTGTTTATGGGATTATCTATTGTAAGCTTCTTCATAGGCACACCTCTGTACAGGTTTCAGAAACCACGGGGAAGTCCTGTTACAAGAATGTGCCAGGTTTTGTATGCGTCTGTCTGCAAATGGAATCTAGTTGTCCCTTCGGACAGTAATCTCCTGTATGACATACCAGAAGAAAGATATGCAATTAGAGGGAGTCGCAAACTGGTACACAGTGAAGATCTAAGGTAAATAAACTGTGTGACATGTATTATGACCTTCTTTCATTATCATAACAGGCGTAGGGATTGTCTTTGTTATACATGTTGATTTTCTAATATTCTTTTTGAAGTGTAACTAGTCTAATATCAAATTTTGGATTAGGTGTTTATGGGGAAAATGTTCATGAGCTGAGCCCTGCTGTATTGTTACCCAGTTGTAAATTATAGGGTCTAATTGGTTGCTTACAAAATACAAATTAGCTATACCTGTAGGCCTTGCTTGGCACACCTAGTAACAGAATGGAAAATCTAATATTCTGATTTATCTGATGTTTGGAACACATGATAAATTGCATAACACTGTCAAATCCCCTTCTTTCATCAGTTAATTTTTGTGTGATACTACTAATGCAGTACTAAGGAGCCATCAATTAGAAATTTATAATAATAAAATGAAGGAGGATGAGTTTATCAAAGAGTACACTTCAAAGCTATCTCATTTGGTGAATGAAGTGATGTTATATGGTGATGTTGTAGAAGATAACAAGGTTGTAGAAAAAAATTTGAAGTCAAAGTTGTTGTTATTGAAGAGTGATATGATCTCTATAAATTAACTATTTTTGAGATTGTTGGTGAATAGAAAGCTTAAGAACAAAGGTAGATGCATTTCAAGCTTGACATAAAGGGAAACAACTAGTTCAGAAAAAAAAAAAGTTGGACTATTAAACTAGTGGTGATCAAACAAGGAAAAATAAGATGGATGAGAGTTTTAATAAATCATTTGCGCGGTAATTTTCCTTCTTGTACAAATTGTAAAAGAACAAATCATTGTCCATAAAATTGTTGTCTCAAGGGGAAGCCTCAAATTCAATGTAACATCTGCAATAAGTAGAGACATGAAGAGAGTTACTATCTTCACCTTTTTTAATAGAGTTGTTCAAACCAAAGTTAAGCTCGGAAATAGAGAAATTGTTTAAGTTGATGGGAAACAATTTTTGTTCACACTAGCAAAGGTTCGAAATCTATTCATGATGTTTTGTTGATTCTAGACTTGGATAAGAATTTGCATAGTATTCCTCAACTAATGAAAAGAAGATATACAATCTCTTTTAAAACAATGGCTGCACCATTTTGGATGCAAGTGATTCTAGAGTTATTAACGTTAAGATGTGTGATAACAGTTTCCAATTAGTTTGAATAAGTGAACCAATCAACACTTGTTTCCAATCACGATGATTATGCATTGGGGCATATTTTAATATGGGTGCATTGAAATCTTTGCAAACTCATGATATGGAGAGAGACATGTCTATGATAGGCAATATCGATGATTTATGTGATGCGTGTCAATTTGGGAATATGCATAGGAAGTATTCTTCTTTAATACATGTCACACAAGCAAGAACAAATTGGAGCTTCTTCATAGTGACTTGTGTGGTCCTATAAATATGCCTTCTTTAAGTCAAAACAAATATTTTATTTTGTTTATTGATAATTTTACCAGAATGACACGAGTGTGTTTTTTGGCAAGCAAAACTGAAACTTTTAATGTTTTTAAAAAGTTTAGAGTTATATGATGGAGTCTCAAATTTGCTGCAAAATTAACATATTGAGATTAAATAATTGGATGGACTATACTTCCAATGCAGTGAACATGTTATGTGAAGATATGGTTATTATTTATCAATTGACACTTAGGCATACTCCTGAGCATAATGGAGATTTAGAGAGAAAAAATAGAACAATATGGAGATGGAAAGATGTTTAATTGCATAAAAGACTACCAAAAGGCTTTTGAGCTGAAGCTAATTTTACAATAGTGTATCTCTTGAATAGGCTACCCACAAGAGTTGTTCAAAAGATAACACCAATTGAAGTTTGGATGGGGTGAAGCACACTGCAAAACACTTGAAGATTTTTGGATCAATCTGTTATGGCTTTGCAAAATGGTTTTAGGAGTCAAAATGAGCCTACTCTATATGTGAAAGATAGTGGCAATGGGAAGAAAACTATTTTTTCACTTTATGTTGATGATTTGTTGGTTACAAGTGATGATATTGAAATTTAAGAAGTGTTACTGGTTTTTGAAATGAATGATCTTATTAGAGTGATAAGGTGTGATGAAATCTTTCTCTCACGGAGAAAATATGCAAATGCTTTGTTATAAAAATTCAAATTGGAGAATTGTAATCATGTTTCAACTTGTTGTAAACGACAAGTTATCCAAGAATGATGGTGATGGAGAGGCTAATGTAACTCACTATAGAAGCTTGGTTGGTTGCCTTCTTTAATTGACTACAACTAGACCGAATTTGATGTTCTTTGCTAGTTTGCTTTCAAGGTTCATGCACTCACCAAGTTTGACAAATTCTAGTGTAGGCAAAAGAGTGTTGAGATATTCGAAAGGTACTATTTGGTACTGCAAAGGAGATGGAAGACTTGAAGTTTATGTTGATAGCAATTGGGCTGATTCTATTAATGATTCAAAGAGTGCAACTGGATATGTTTTTTCACTTGGCAATGGAGTGCTCTCATGGAATTTTAAGAGGCAAGATGTAGTTGCTCAATCTTTAATTGAAATAGAATATTTTGTTGCAGCAGCAGATTCTAATCAAGTTCTATGGATCATAAAAGTTTTGTAAGACTTAAATCATATGCCAGAGGAAACTGTTGTTTTATGGTATGACAACAATTCAGCCATAGCTATTGCTAAAATCCAATTTAACATGGGAGAATCAAATATATCAATGTTAAATTTCATACTATAAGAGAAGCTGGGAAGAATGAAGATGTTCAGTTGCTACATTGCAGGTTTAAAGGTCAAATTGCTCACTTCAATGTGTCAAGTATAATGAGCTAAGAAGCAAGGTGAGAGTTTTCAAGAGAAACATGAAACAGGATCGTAAAATTGATGGGTTGTAAAACTCTTCTTTTTTACTGTTGAAATTATGTTTACTTATTTCAATTAGATTTCTTATGTTAGTGGTAATGTTCTGTCATGGATATATTCTGATTTTGAAAAGATTTGAACTCTAAATGTAATGGGTAATGATCCTTTGCTGACAACATGTTTGAGTATGATGATGGATTGTCATTTTGCATGAATTTACTCTTAAATAAGATTTAGAATATGAAATACAATATGGTCCAACAACAAATATGACAATTGTTGTGTTTCTCTTCACCACTTTTCTCTTTTCATCTTATGGTTTTGTTTTATGTTTATATGGTTTAAGTTGTATTTGTTTAACACTTACGAACAGGACTTTCCTACGCATAACTTTCTTAAAAATCCTTGTCTTTTCTTTTTTCTTGGCTTGAGTGAAGGTGTCTTGATAGAGCAGCTATAATATCCGATTATGAGAGTCAAAGTGGTGACTATTCTAATCCGTGGAGACTTTGCACAGTAACACAGGTGGAAGAAATGAAAATCTTGATCCGAATGCTTCCAATTTGGGCTACTGGGATAATTTTTTCTGCTGTTTATGCCCAGATGTCAACATTGTTTGTGGAGCAAGGAACAATGATGGACACATACATTGGTTACTTCAAATTACCACCAGCTTCCCTATCAACTTTTGATGTGATCAGTGTTATTTTGTGGGTCCCTCTCTATGACAGGATAATTGTTCCCATCACAAGGAAGTTCACGGGCAGGGAAAGGGGCTTTTCAAAGTTGCAAAGAATGGGAATTGGCCTTTTCATTTCAGTCCTGTGCATGTTATCAGCTGCTGTTGTGGAGATTACGCGTCTGCACCTCGCAAAAGAGTTTGACCTTGTTGATAAACCTGTTGCAGTGCCCCTTAGTGTATTTTGGCAAATCCCTCAGTACTTCTTCTTAGGGGCAGCAGAAGTATTCACATTTGTGGGGCAGCTTGAGTTCTTGTATGACCAATCTCCAAATTCTATGAAGACTCTAGGTACTGCACTGCCACTTCTGAGTTTTTCATTGGGAAATTACTTGAGCTCTTTCATTCTTTCTATCGTAACTTACTTTACCACACAAGGTGGAAAGCTTGGTTGGATTCCTGATAATTTGAACAAAGGTCATCTAGATTACTTTTTCTTGCTTTTAGCTGGACTTGGCTTCTTAAATATGTTGGTGTACATAGTTGCTGCCAAAAGGTACAAACAGAAGAAGGCTTATTAAGATTTTTCTGGCATCTATTGGGGCAGTAGCATGTTCTGATGTATCCTTCTGTCATTGTCCTAATTTTCTGTACGTACATATGCTACCAACCTGTGTATTCTTTTACTTAGCTGCCTTAAAAGTAAATTTGCCCTCTCTCATGAAGCTTGTAAGCGAGAAGGTTCATTACTGCACATATAGGCAAATTTTTGGCAGCATGTTCACGTCTTGTGGAGTGCAGTCAAACTCGCATGACTGTTTTAAATGGCATCAGATTATTTATAAGTTTAATTTTTTATATGTTTTATCGTTCATGACTACTCACTTATTGAGTTTGATTAATGGGAATGGAAAAGCAAGGAGAATATAGTGGATGTAATATAACACTGAAAAACATAACATACACTCCATTTTTAATATTAAAGAATGTAATATTTTTTTTTTGTAAAAGGCATAATTAAAATTAAACAGGGATAGGATGTAATGTAATTCAAAAGTAATAAACTAGCTTTCTAAAGCTAAAGAATGTTCAAAGTATAAAAGAAAGTAAAAAAGAGTATTGAAACAATGAAGGACCTATTGCAACTATTTATCACTAACAAAACCTACTAATCTAAAACTTAGTAACTAATTATTTAAAAATAAATAAAGAAGGTGTTTAGTTTAGTACGAATTCGGATATAAAGTAGCTAGCAGAATAACACTCACCTATTGTTTAAATAGAGAATAACATAATTTTTAAAAGATATTTAAATACATTAAATTTGATTTGATTTCGTTTTCAATTTTTAAATATTTTGTTCAGATCAGAAAAATCAAATTCATTAAATTTTTTTGTTTTTACAAATATAAATATTGCTTGTTAGGGAAAAGATGTATGGGTGAAGACTTTTCATTACATGAATAACAACTTCTCATGTCAAAGTTGCATTTTAGTTAGGGACATTTTTTTTTATATTGAATGGTTCATGCAGATAGGCAAAAGGCTTTTGTGATGGTGTGGGTAAAATAACAGATAGTGTTTTCTGGTTTGTGTTTGCTGTTGTGTGTCTGTAATGATAATTTGTATAAGTTGGTTTGGTTGGATTGGTATATTTTTCTTCGTATAGTCTAGCAAGTGACACTATTTTAATATGAGAAACAAGACTTTTGAGATATCACATAATATATATGTTCTTAACCTACCAAAAAAACAATCTAATAATTTATCTATCGAGATCCCTGCAACTCTGTTAGTCAAGACAGTAAACTCAATATAATAATTAGTAATTGAGTCTCGTTGAAAGAATTTAAACAAAGTAGATCAAGAACATTCAAAAGGGAAATGACCAAATTCCAAGTTTAATGCTTGCATAAAAGCTTATCGAGACTTCAATAGAGTATTCCTATTCATCATCTGGAACCATGGAACTATGTTTGTGTCCATATGTATAACCACAATCGTTAAACGTTGTAAATCTAGAGTAGAGTAATAGTAAAAGATTGTTAAGTCCTAAAAATTCATTGCAACACATTCGAGTCATCTAATCAAGGAATCAAGTTTAATGTTCCTTAGTTGAAAAGGCAGTGGTCGTTCCTTGATCGTGGATGAGTTAGAACCACCAATTGAAGGACAAACGGATAACTCTTTCATCTTGAATTCAAGCTATTAAATCGATTTGAATACTTAAAAATGACAATTTTCTATGAGATAGAGAAACTTGACGTTGTTATCTAAGTACTTCAATCGGGTACTTTCAGCCATGATGGTAATGAAAGCATCAAATGTAAGCAACTTCCAAGTATGACAAATTAACATTAACATGACCAAAAAAGAAACACAATCATGGTATCTATTTTGTATTATATTACCTTATTTAAGTATGAATATCTTATAACGAGGAAAACTAATAGTGAAACAATGATAACAAACTAACACTAAAGCAATGACAAAAGATAAAGTATGGAGTATATTATATTATATTTTTAATTATATATTAATTAAAATAATGAAAGTACCAAATGACTGTTATTTTTACTTTATTTTAAATGCGATAAATATGAATAATAGAATACATAATATGAAAAAAGGTTGAAAGGAAAAATTGTAATTAAAATAATTTTATTGTAAATAATATTATGGTTTGTTTTATCGTGAAATTACTAGGTAAGTTGAGAAGTAAAATTTAGAAGTGCAACCAAATGTTTATGTTCTTTGCATCTATATCCATTGCAAAGATTGCCCCCCTTAAAGACTATGGTAGCAAGTTCCACCCAGAAAATTGTTTCCCCAAAGGTAATTCCTGAATTCAAATTTTAACACTCCATGAAAAAAATTCCCGAAGAGTGAAAAAATTTAATATTTCAAGAGTTATTTTTAAAAAAATTAAGGAATGTTGGGAATCCAATGATGGGATAACAAAATTAAATTGGTAAATTAGAAGGTTGAATAAATTAATAAAAAAATTTAAAAAGAATAATGACATTTAGATCATTTTTAAATATACACTCAACTGTTTCCCTTATCTCTCATCTCATTTAAAAATATCACATTGACTAAAATTCAAATAAAAAATTAAGAAAATTAAAGTTAAAATTTAAAGTATACAAATTAAAAATTATAAATAAAAAATTAAATATATGATTATTAGTTGTCTTATGAAAATATAAAAGTTTTATTTTTTTAGAAAATACTATTTTAGTATGAGGAAAATGAATGTTGTTTTAAAATTAGAGTATGATGTCACATTCTAGTTCTAAAACGAGTTTTCTTTATTTGATTAGGTGAAAAATTATTTAAAGTGTCCTCAGTATTACTAACTCTGGATAGTTTTCTCAAATAATTTTCTACTAGATCATTACTATGTCATCCATCTAATACGATTTTAAAAAAGTTATCGTAATTTTTCAATAATTAAATTATTAATTTTTTGTTACATTTTTTAAAATTTTATATTTTAAAATTATTTTTTTATCATACTTTTTATTTAAGTTTTAGTTAATATACTATCTTTAAATAAAAATAAAATGAAGGAGATGAGTGTATATTTGATAATAAGGAAAATGAATTTTACTTATTAAGAAAAATAAATGTCTAAGGTATAAATATTATTTTATTTAAAATATAATAAAAAGTGATGTTTCTAAAAAGTATAAAATGTGAGTATTGATTTAAGGGTTAAATATGTTTTTATTTTTTCAATTAATTATTTGTCTGTTTTGTCATTGAGATAAATTTTTGAACTTATTTTGTTTTTATGTTTAATTCTTTTTTATCTCTTTATTTTTTTTCTTTATAGTTTCCTATTTTATGATCATTCATCTCTTAAGTTTTTTTTGTTATTTTTTTTTCTTACATATGTTTTTATTCGTCATCGATGATCATTTACACATGTTATTTATAAAATATAATAACGAAATAGATCTAAAGTTTATCCAAGAACAAAACACAATTTTAATAAATAGTTTAGGACTAAAAACATATTTAACTCTTGATTTAATATACTTTTAGTGGAAATAGGTATACAAATTTCCCTTTTAAATAGTAATTGTGGTGGGTTTTTGCTCGGGTTTATCAGGCCCAAATATTTGGACCTAAGGACCTAAATGAAGAGTGAAAGGGCCCAACCCACTCTTAAAAACCCTGAGTAAAACGAATGAATAGAATGCTTCTCTTTCTGCAGGGTTTATAGCAAAAGTGGCTCTTCTTCAATGAAATCTCGGTGAGTGAGGTGAGTAAAGTGCGTTCTACTCCCAATTTAAATGGTAGTTCAATTTAAGATCACAATAATCATAACAATAATAGCGTTTTATTTCTTCCTCGTTATGTGCAGTTTCATTTTCCAACCTTCTATATTTATTGATTTTTCTGTTAGAAGCAGCACCAATTTTGTGACTGACTGGTAAGTAAAATTGGTAATCGTTATGTTCTTTTTGCGTAATTTGGAATTCCCGTTTTTCTGTTTTTTTTTATCCCAATTTCGTAGTATACAAACCTTCTTGAACAAGGGTTGTGTTCCAACAAATCAAGCAATTGAGAATTGTCAAAAATCACATTATTTTTAGGCATTGAGAAAAAACAAGCAATTTATAGTTATTGGATAATGATGTTCTGTTTGGATGCCCCATTCACATGTCCATTCCTCTATCCTCTTCGTCTATCCATAAATGTTTCCATCATAAGTGGTACTGATTAATTGAACCCCACTTCACTGTGACTCCGAAAAAACTCAAGAAAGGTGAGTGTAATTAGCATTAATCTCAAGGAGCTCAAAGTAATTATCTCATTTTTTGAAATTGATGTATGAGTTCATGAACTACATGGACCTTGTTTAGAGATAACTCCGTGTTGTATGAAAGTGCTTTGATTGGGACTTATTGCTTGGAATGATTATGTCTTCTAACACCAGAGAACCATTGGGCAGAAGTTGTTTGTTCTTTCTGACTCTAAATTGGATTATGTTTATGGTTTTGGAAATCACCCGAAGATTAAGCTTAGGTAATGAGAGTTTTTTGGCAAAATGCTCTCTTTCTACTTTAAATATAATCACCTGTGAAGTCTCAATATGATCAGAAGAAGCAAGCTGTTTGAGCACCCCCTCCCCTTGAGCTGTATTGATTATTGAGAAATGAGAATAACTGTCAAGGCTTCCATCACGGTTTCTTCTCTACAAATGCATCTATCAATCTCAGCATTTATTTCATCTGGGTCACTAAGTGATAAAAATGAATTTTTTGGAATTCTTATAATGTTTTGTTAGTTTCCAAGAAATTAATACTTGACTCTTTAGACTAACTGAAACATATCCACTGAAAATGGCATTACTAAAAAATAAAATCTCTGTTGTAGTCAGATAAATTAATAAAATATTTGGACGGTTTTATCATTATGATAAAATGCAGTTCCCTATGAGTTCTTTAGTTATAAGCTATACTGCTACTTGCTTTCTAATGTGATGTACTGATTTGGATTGGATGTTTATGAAAAAGAAAAGGCTCATTTACTAATATATGTTATTGAAAGTTTACCACAATACTTTCCTAAGACATAATTCATTCTAAAACCTTTCTCACCCCTTTATTATTATGGTTCATCTTGCAGCTGTTTTTTCTTGCTTTGAGTCACTCGGAGAATAGAAAAAGGGAGTTCTTGTTGTATAGTTTGTACGAAGTCTGAAAGTTCAATTAGTTCAAGTTGTCTTTTGATCTCAGTAGAGCAAAACAAGAAAACATAACCAACAAACTTTTTGCTGTCAAGCATTCTGTGGACATTCAAAATAGGTGTAGCCTGCCCAAGGTTACTGATTTAGTTTTGGTAGTTGGCAATTTGAAAACACTTAAAAATGTCTTTGGCTGCTCCGAGTTCCCTTTTGAAGGTGGAGGAAATACAAGGAAGAGGGAGGGGAATGGTTGCATCTCAGCCTCTTAAAGCTGGTCAAATTGTCCTAAAAGACTCTCCCATTCTGCTGTATTCAGCTTTGCCCTTGATCAGACAGTCTTCGTCACCGTCATCCTCTTCCTCGACTTCATGCTTCTGTGATCACTGCTTCAGAACCTTGCCTCCATTTTTACAGGGAGATTCTTCATCATCCACAATTTTGTGCCCCAATTGTCACTACCATCGTTTCTGCAGCTCAAGTTGTCTTTCAAAGGCATTGAACTCCTCCCATTCATCTTGGGTATGTCAAGCGTTATCTAGTCTCAGAGCCAATTCTCTACTGCTTGAACAGCCCCTTGAGCGCCAAGTCCAGGCTAATTTTCTCATAGCTGCCTACAATCTTTCCAATGTTTCCCCTTCAGACTTCCAAGTTATGCTTTCTCTCCAGGGTTCTCCTGATGATACCATCATTGCCACAGCCCAGTTCCTACACCCTCTTATTTCATCTCTCTGCTCACTTTCTCTCATTAGTCCCCAGATTGAATTTTCTTTAGAACTCACTTCTGCACTTCTTGTCAAGGACAAGCTCAATGGCTTTGGAATAATGCAGCCCTTCTCTGCAGATGACGATCAGAGGTCTGTCAGAGCATATGGTATTTACCCCTATGCTTCCTTTTTTAACCATGATTGCCTTCCCAATGCCTGCAGATTTGATTATGTGGACAGCAATCCACATGAAGACTGCCATAATACTGACTTTATTATTAGGATGATTCATGATGTTCCCCAAGGTAGGGAGATCTGTTTGAGTTATTTCCCTGTGAATGAAAACTATTCTAGTAGACAAAAGAGATTGATTGAAGACTATGGCTTCTCCTGTAATTGTGATCGATGTAATGTGGAGTCAAATTGGTCAGATAATGATAGTGTTGAAGATAATGCTGAGGATGAAGAGGAGGTTATGGACGAGGACCAATATGAAATTATGGCAGCATCAGACACTGACAAACATGCCCTCGAAGACAATAATAATGATTTCCCTCATGCATATTTCTTTTTAAAATACATGTGTGATAGAACGAATTGCTGGGGAACATTAGCTCCATTACCTCCGCAGGGTGATACTCCATCTAATGTCATGGAATGCAATGCCTGTGGCAAATTGAAGAGTGACGATACCTTTGATATCGATGAAGGTGTTATGGAGGACTAAGCTTAACTTTAGTAAGTAACCTGCATTCCTCTAAATGTTTATCTTATTTTTATTCTATTTATTCCTTTGGCACAATTTTATTGTCACTCCTATGATTGTTTGTATGTGTCCATTAATTTCAGTGATCACAATTTTCACACACATATATGCATCTCCATTATTTCAGTGGTCTTAATTTTCGCACACACATGTGTGTGTGTGTATACTGGCCTACCCATAAACTTGTGAGTAAGTAGCGCTGGTTTTTTCGTAGAAAACATTGATTGTACATTTACAAATTGAAGAACTTATTTTATGAGACTGAAACCTGGTCTTAAAGTCTGAAGCCCTATTCATGGACCTTTTAATGCACGATGATTGTAGTAGGTAAAAGGTACAGATATGGAGTAATTGGTTTCCAAGGAAAAATAATGATTAGTCTTTCTGGCATATATAGTCAGAGTAAGACTGATATTTTTTTGGTTGTTATTATTCATTTCTGGTTTGACCTTAGTATGTTTTCGTACTCTCGATCATGTTTAGATGGTATTTGATTACCGTCAAACCATCATTCTTAAGTCTGTGTTCTAGTTGTCTTTATTGAAAGATAATGCCACATTGCCCGATAACCGGAGTAAGGGAAGGAATGATGAATAGGGAAAGCTTTTGATAATGTGTGATGATGAAGAATTGAAGTCCATGACATGCAAACATAAATAACCCTCATGTTAAAGAATTGGTTTTGTGAGTAGTTTAGGGTGTTTTTTTTCAGTAGGAATGGTCCAAATGCTAGTTGAATTCAACTGACCAAAATATAAGTTTCGAGTTCTAGTGGGGTTTGGATTGTTCCAACTGAAAAACAAACATGTCACTAATAGACCATTCAAATTAAAAGTTGTCTAATTAAAATATTTTTCTATTATTTTTAGTGTGTCTTCGTTCTTTGAATTTAATTGGTGTTCCATTACTTGTTTAGGAACAACTACGCACAGAATGTACACAACTTTCTCTCATTGGATTGTAGGTTTTTATTTACAATATTAATGTATTGTTGCTTATTGGATGTAGATGAGGGGAATTCTTCCTAGATTTTGTGCGAGTTACACTGTACGAGTTACACTGTACGAGCGAGACCAATGCTTACTCAGGAATCAAATATGGCTTTTTCGTGTTTTGTTTTGAAGAGCATAATAGTATGTTCTAGCTGTGGTTTTTTGCTTTATTCAAATTCTGATTTGGAATTGCCGGCAAAATATTAGCATCTTGGTTTTTGAAATGTACTTTTGATGATAAAAGTTTCTTGCGCGAGCATAATGCTTGGCACTTGCTAGTATTTAACTATTTCTTCTTATTATTTTATTTACTTAATGAATTTAATTTGTAAATAAAAGGCAGATAAAAGAATTACAGAAAATTCAATTAAAGGGTTATGCTTAAATATGCTTTTGATTTTTAGAATATGCATGGATTTTTCTTTGTTTAGAATGGATATTTTTGTCTTTACGGTCTCTAATTTGTTTTATCGTGTTTCATCCTTGTTTTTCCGTTCTTTATGTCCATATGACACATTGTGAGCTAATGAAAACATTTGATACAAAGTTTTTTAACATCGAAAGAAAATCTGGAAACATTTCAGAGATTAAAAGAAAAATGAGAATATTTTAAGGACACTAGTGTAAGAATTTTTTCGGGATGAAATATAAAATAAAATATTTTTCAGGAGCCAAAAAAAAAGAAATTTTTTATCAGAAACTAAAAGAAATTTGTCGTGAACAAATTTTTGGTATAAAAATATACTTAAGCAAAAGGTAAATAATTTTATTTTTTGTTTTTCCTTTAAAAGAAATATCTATTCTACACTTGAACCTTAAATCCCCCTTTTTGTACAATAAAATTTGAAAACATGAAAACTATTCATTTGTAAATTAAAACTAATTTATACATAAGCTAAAATCATAATTTTTTATATAATTCTTTACCTTTTTGTTTTTATTTTAATTTATACTTAAATTAATTTTAAAGTTAAATTTATTTACTTTCCTCTTCTAAAACTTTTTTATATGTAGAAGCTCATTCAAATATATCAGCTGAATCTTTTTAAATAGTCATTAAGCTTTAGTACAAAACACCAAAGAAGATGAGAAAAATATCATTTCTACAATTGATACAATTTGTAAATTCAATTTTAAGATCAACTGTGGGTTTAAATTAATTTACTCTAAGAGAATAAATGATGATCTATAAGCCACCTTTTTTCAGTAGAGGTTTATGAAAAGAAAAAAAAAATTGCTTCTCATAATTAAGCTGTACCGAATTTTGACTTACAATTTCTCTCTCCATATTAGGTCATAATCATTCTTTATAAAAGAAAAATGAAATTGAGGTGCAATTACATATATATTTAATTTAAAGAAGTTTGGCCAAAAAGAAAAGCGTTAAAATTGAGATGATGAGTAACTACTCGTCAAAGTCTTAGCACTCGATTTATCTTTTTAGGGCTTTGGTATGTATTTTGATTCCTCTCTCTCTTTTTTTTTTTTGCTCTTTAATGCAGGATATTAAATTAAGATTTTTAAAGCAAAATGGGATGATTCGTACCTAAAAGAAATTATTCCTCTACTTTATTTTTGCTTTGAATAGTAAGCAATTAAAAATCCCCATGCTGTGATTAAAATTTCATACAACAATTTGGATTAAATTGGGTAAATTTCTGGTTCCCATAAATGCCTGAACTAAGTAAAATATTTGGACACCATAATTGTTTGCCTGTTTCATCTAACACTCAAGTTGATATAGTACCCAGGAAACAGTTGCTGGGAATGTAAATGGAAATTGTACTTTTTAAAACTTCAATGAATTCAAATTTCCTCCACATGTTTCACTCTGACTCAAAACATTTTACTTTTAATTGTGTACCTACCTTGTACTACTTATGCAGGTCCAAGTTCATGAGCTTAGGAGGTGTTAATTCTAATTGATGTTCTTGATTGAACTCCAGTTTCATTTATGCATCCAAGGTCTATGAATTCAAACCTATTTACTAGTTTAAAAAGTAACAATAATAGGAAGAAAAAGACATGGTGAGTAGAGAAAGCCTGTGTTAGATTGTGAGTGCATCCATCAATATCCACACAAACTACAATGCCTGTCTGTGTGCAACAAAATTCCACACAAAATATTCAACCATTGAAGCAAACCCTGGGATAAAAAAAGGTGGTCCCTAAAACCAAACCCATGATTTAATTCATCTTCTTCTTCAACTCATCTTTTAACCTTACCTGGGCCCCTCAACAGCATGCCCCCTGGTGGGGCCCTTTTGTTATATGACACCCACCAAGTTGATTTTCCATGTGGTGGAAGATATGACCCCCACAATGAGTGAGAGAATGTGCAAGAGAAGAAAAAAGAAATGCCCCATTGGAGAAACGGTTGGTAACCATACCACACAAAGGGTCCAGGAAGAAAAACACAAAAGGAAAAGCTGAAATTTGAATTATGTCTCTTTGGGGGCATGTCTTTTCCACACCCTTGCTTTACATTTAAGAGCAGAAGCACAATATGATAACCTTTGTAATTATTTAGTCCCCCACATATATAACCAAGGAAATAAATTTTAAAAAACTAAAGTGAACACAAACACATTTTCAGAATCCCAAGGAACATCCACTTTTCTCCTTAGCCTGCGTTGACTGACTCTTACTACTACTATTCCTACTCTTTCTTAAACTCATCCATGCTTTTCTGTTTTCTTCCATAACTTGTACATAAATAGACCCTTCTCATCATTTTTTTGTTGCCACCGAGTCACACTGTGTAGTATACCTTGTTACAAAATGAACAATCTTCATTCCCTAGCTTACACTACTAGCCTCTGTGGTTCTTCCCTAGGTTGGGATTATCACAACCTTGGAGTTCTCAACGCGGACAAAATGTCTTTAAGTACTATACTTTTCTTTCTCTTTATATTTTGCTACCTCCTTGGATAACGATATTAATGCTTATAACTGGCTAAGTGTTGCAATGCAATGATTGATTATATTCAATATGCAGTGCAAGCTATGGAAGGAAGTACACCATCACTCTCACCTCAACACTCTGATTTCTCAACTGGGTATCTCGAAGATGCTTTGATTGAATCATGTGAACGTTCCAAACGTAGACGCTTGCTGCCATGTACTACTGATGAACATAGCAAGAGTTTCATTGATGACCTTGAGCAGGTATAGAATTAACCATATATACTCTTTCTTTGAATATTCTTGTTCTTGAGGTGAGACTGAATATATATCTAATGTTTTCTTCACTTCAGAGTTTCTGGAATTTCAACCCCTTGTGGCACCAACCAGTTGAGAACTTCAACTTCTTCTGCATGAATCAGATAGAAAGGTTTTGTGGATTTTCAGGTATGTGTATGTCATATATGTACTGCTTGTAACACGAGCTCTTCATGAGACGGTCAATTTGGTTCAAAATGCTATTATTCCAAAACAATGAGCAACATATAATATGTTGTTACATTGTAATTAAGTTATTGAGAAAAGGGGTCCCAGAGAAAAATAAAAAGAACGAAGGAAAAATGTGTTGATAATTGGTGATGATTGTGCTGTTACTTGTACCCTTTTTTTAATGTGTCATACCTGATGTATTGTAGATGAGCTTATAAGCACATCAAGGAGTGAGGAAGCAAACATTCTTCTAGCAGATTCTAAAACACCGGAAGAGACAATATCAGCCTCTGAATCTTTAAATTCATCCTCATCTTCATACAAACAACCGGTGACATGCAATGCCAGAGACCCCACAGTAGCCCCAGCAGGTACTATATTCTCCTTTTCTCTTCTAATTATGATAATATATAAGGAAAAGGAAAACTTACACAGTTATTTTTTGGTGTTTTTCTTCCATCAGAATTGGAGTTTTATTTGAGTAATAGAAGTTTGCTTTAAAGGTCAACATATATTACTAAGACGAAACTCCAATTTAATCGAATAACAACGTCAGAATCATCTATGTGGAAACCTGAAAGTGTCTCTGAGTTTTGTCCTAATATATATTTGTTTGTATAAAACATGAATAAATGCTTATTGTATTGTATGGTTTTACAATATACGAACAGGCAGTGATGAAATGGGGAACAAAAAGGTGGTAACAAGAGTGGTGTATCCATTTGCAATGGTGAAGCCAGGAGGTAGGGAAGGTGATGTGACATTAAATGACATAAATGAGAGGATCCTAATGCCTCCCACAAGGCCCGTGAGGCATCCAGTTGGGGACTTTGCATGTCGGCCATGCGTGTCCGCAGAGGGTCCAGGCCTTTCAGGGAAAGCAGTGGTGGCCCTTACTAGAATTCACACACAGGGAAGAGGCACAATCACTATTATCAGAACCAAAGGCTAAGCAATATTGAGCAGTGTTGTGTTATGGCTTGCTTGCTTGGCTAGCACCTAACTAGCTTTTAGTTGAAGCAGCTTTTTGAGCCTGATTTGCTTTGTTTTCATCAGTCCTTCTTCCAATTGTAAAGATGGAAAGCGATATCTATGTATGTGCATACACCTTATATAATACTTGAATCTTATGTTAAAGCTGTTCTTCTCAGAGATTCAGGCCAAACCTAACAATTATTTGATTTGAGTGTTGTCCTAGTTGCTACTACCCAATGATAATAATACTATAAAATAAATAAAAGGAATATACAAAGAAGGGGTGTGGGAGGAAAAAACAAATGAACATATAGAAGATAGCAAAATGAAATTAAGATTTTCTGCCACTGCTTAGGACTTCTGATCTTTGACAAAGACACAACAGTAGATGGCATTGTTTCTGTATCCTTGGAAGGATATATGCGTCTCTGTATATTATGTGGTTAATTGAAATAAGGTGCAAGAGAAAAAAGATGTGCATTTCACACTACACAAAATCTTTAAAATTAAATTTTCATCAAGATAAATGAATAATTTGATCTTTGAATGTATGAAACACTGTCACTTTAATTCTTGAAACAACCGAACATCTGATTTAGTCTCTGAAAAATACTCAAATTAATTCTTGAATATTATATTTTAATTACAAAATAATTTCTAATTTAGTGTCAAATTGATCTTTGAACTTATATTTTAATAAAAAAAGTGATCTTATGAAACTTAACAGCAGCAAATAATTGTGAGATTATTTACACATTTAGGTATTAGATTATCAGTATCTCACAAGTTCAAGGACCAAATTGATCATTAGTTGTTGTCTTGGTTGACCATTTAGAAGAACTAAACACATCAAAGCTAATTCTGAGTAAGGCCGTAAGGGTATAATTTCTCTGTTAAGTGCATAACATACTGTTTTGAAAAGATGATAGCAGAGTCTTTTGAGAGAAACCGAAGAAGAGCTCATGATTATTTTATTATATTTTTCAATTTAAACAATTCACAGCATCCACAATTAAAAATATACGTTCACAGATTTCAGTGAGAGAAAAGGAATCGAGGACAAAAGAAGCACTGTTGCCATTTAATCTACCCACACTAATAACATATTAGCACTAATACAATTCTAGCTACATCACACTACCTACCTACACTAAAATACAAAAGAAGCACGGTAAAGTGTTGAGGAAATCTAATGTAGAAGCAAGTATTCTTTCTCTTCTTTTCTCTTTCTCTTTATTGATAAGATATTACTACTTTTACGATACTGCCAGACAGAAGAGATAAGAAGACCTATAATTAATTACCAACTCCAAATGTTTAAATTGACTTTTGATAATATAAAGACAATTTACAGCTACCCCCAGGACTTTATTTGCCTCTTTTCTTTATTAGGAATTGAACCTAAAACTTCATTTTACTTTATCACATCCCAACCTTTAAATCAAGTTGCTTCAAATATCTCCACATTCCATCTTTTGTCTGCCAAATCTTCCACCTTCTTTTAGTTAAAAACTTACTATTTTGTATATATAGTTAATTGTTAGTTAATTACCTTAAGATATTGATAGGCTTAGATTCTCACAACACACTAAAGAACAAACAATATATGACAAATAGGGAGAATAGTCTGAAGTGAATCTTGCATATGAGTACTAATACCTCAATCATGAGTCCAAACTTGATATTATAATGTAGTTGTTAGAACAAAAAGGTCTAATTTCTTCATGCGCAGTTGTGATATGTTGTGGTGTCTTCCTCAGAGGTCAAACCATGATCAATTTTAAACAATGCAAATAATAGACAATATCTAGTATGGGGTCCATGAATGAGTAATCAAATCACACAGTACCTATGATTTTCTAAACCAAATTTCAGTCACTATCTACTATGCACCATGTGTGGAACCACAATCCTAATATGATATTCTATTCTTTTGGTAATGTATGTGTAGCAAAGTTCATTTCATTGGCACATCACTTAGTGGCATTTGATCTTATGACTCTGCATGGTGTAGACCTACCTCACTTGAAGGGAACACTGTCACAGCTGTACGGCAAAAGTCTCAACATCTAATCTGACCTCATATGTGTTTGGTGGGGGATTGGGTCATTGAGTGGAAATTGTCCATTTCATTATGTGTATATGCATGGTTTTGTCTCCTATAGCAACCATATGTTTGATGAACCATCCTCTGACTTTTTCCCTTTTATAAATATTCTCTTGGACCATCTCTTTTATGTGGTTTTATGTGATGTTTTGAACCCTTTGTCTTGTATCATATATGTATGTATATTGTGTATTTGTGAAGTCATTATAATTTGAGTGACAGAATTTTTTTTATGCAGCTGGAGCACTAAGTTAAGAACAGGTAGGCATAGAAATTTTTCAGTGGGAAATGGAAAACTTAATCATCATCCAGTTGTGAAACTCCAAATCAAATCACCACAAAATAAGTCAGAAATAAATGATGAAATGATTCCTTTACCTGGATAGTCACACATGGCAATTTGGCAACACAATCATAGACTTTAGGCCTTTTTAAAGGTCAAATTTTTAATATAATTGTATGCTTTTAATATTATATACAAATAAATGAAACAGATGGGAGAATTTTTATTCTTAAATTTCAATATATGTAAGTTGAAAAATGTAGAATATATTATAAACTCCTGCGTCTCGAAAATATTTAAAAAGCAATTTGCAAGTTACCTTTACGTGGTTATGTGTAAACACTTTCCTGAGTCCACCATTTGATTGGTGAAGTAAAAGTGAGGGTTGGTTCCCTTGTGAAGTGCTACTGATGAGGTTGTATTTTCTAGGTCAATGTAGCAAATTATTTATATATTTATACAAAATTTAACCTGATGAATTCAGGTCATCACGTGTGTGCGTCATTGCTATAAAAAATTAAATTATATTATAAAATTGCAATTTCTTTCTCAAAATTGCTTATTTGAATAGTGTCAAGATCGTGATGAGATAGGAGCAACTTTAATCATATCTGTCTATTTAACATTACGATTATAAGCATTATAATATAGAGAAAACAAATATGATGCATAATTTCTTGTTTAAACTGCACTGATATGAGTTTGAAAACTGATCAGTATAATAGGAAAATGAGCAACACTATCTCAGTTTTAATTATTCTCAATTGCCTTTAGTTGTATTGTTTGTTTATTCTATTTAATTTGATTTAACTATTAATAAAATATTCAATTAAAACTCTCAGTTTTTATAAATACAATAATTTGATCATTTTCCATTCGATTAGCAATAAAATCGTTAAAAATAAATATAGTTGATTTTAATTTCTGTATAATTAATACAATTTATTGTCAACATATGATGGTTTTATAAAACTAAAGTGGTCAATCTTCAAACCAAAAGAACACACTATTACACGCTTAAAAATTAAGAAACTTTATTTAATAGCAGAAATGTCATATTATTACATTTTTAAAATCAAGAAATTTTATTAAATATTTTATTAATAAAGAAATAAAATAAACAGACAATCAAGACTAAACCATTAAAACTAACCATGATTTGTATAATCATCCCTTAAACAAAATATCATAGAGATAAATATATTCTACAACTTGACTTTCAAACTAATTGATTAAATTTTTAAAACCAATATTAACTAATAATGACAAAAAAGTAATAATTTTCAAATAAGGTACGGTTTACGTTTTTTTTCCTGTTTCCAACGTTAAAAAACTTTGAAGATGATTAGTTCAGAATCAAAGATGAAAAAAAGAAGAAAAAAAACACGTTGCAAGGAAGAACAAATGGCCCACCTGGTCCTCTCTATTATTAAATCAAATGTGTGATCATAGTTAGACCCAATATGAATCAAAGTGGGTTCCATGCTAATGAAAATCATAATTCATGATTGTCTACTCAACATTTAAATTCAAATATTAGTACTTATTTTAATTAGAACATGCCACAATTAATATCATGTCTTGTATGCACTCTATGATTCAATTCCAAAGCACACAAGTTAGAGTTGGACAACCAGGATCGAAGTTTTATTTTAAAATAAAATTAAAATAAATAAATATTTATAAATTTATAAATAAAAATTGGACATTTAGTTTTAATTTTATTTTGAAATTCTATCTTACTAAACTACTTCTCTTTAAACTCTTCAAATTTTTAAAAGATTTTTATTAATGTAATGTTGTCAAATCATCTTGATCACAAGTTAATAAGATAAAGATTATTGTGAATTGATGAGTTTTAAATTATTTCCTATTGTGATTTCAAATTTGTTTTTCTTCTTTTTGGATAGTTTATTTAGATGGAATGTTGTTAGTATATGGTTCAATCTTTCGAGACTTTGTTAAAGAGAACTTAGATACATTATAATTCAAGTAAAAGGAATTACTATTTCACGTATAATCAATAATTTGAAATTGTTAGATGATGTGAAGTTGTGATGTTGTAATTTATGTATGTGAAGATAGAAATATCATCATTTTGCATGTACGAATGCAAAAGATATGTTAATTTTATTGGAGATTAGTGGTGCTTTAAAGCATGATAATAGTCTAAATGGTGTTTTGAAAGAATTGAAAGCATAAGATGACTTATTTTGTTTAGATTTGTCTCTGATAAGCTAAAGAATATTTTCTTTTAGGTTGAATATTGCTCAAGCAATGTGTAATCTTTGTACTCATCACTTACCATCGCTTAAGTGATGTGTGAATGCTCAAGTGAGATATGTCGCTCAAGGCAAACCTTGTAGCTTGAGCGAGGGAGAGACCAAAATAATTTTTTCTCATTTGGAAGTATGTGGTCGTTCAAACAAGGTTGAGACAATTTGCTACAATGCTCGAGTGAGAGTTGGTCGCTCAAGTGCCAGTAATGAGGTGGTTTAAGGTTCTGGAACTTGTTGGGAGTTTAACATGTGTATGTCGTTCAATCGCTTAACATTCTCAAGTAACAAACGCTCAAGTCAGAAGACCTATTTCCAATTTTAAGGAAGGATTATCACTTAAGTGATGTGACCTTGTTATATATGTATGTTATTTATTACATCAATGACAATGATTGTATACATGTCTTGATAGGTTAATTATATATGTGAGTTATATGATTAACGGTATGTAGAGTGACATGTATATGATGAGTACGGAAAAGTAACTATATATGTGTTATGTGAGATGTATGTGTATAATGTGATATATATCTTTATGATATGTGACGCTTTATGGGTGGCCCTTGTGGATGGATGTAACTCTTTTATGGATGTATGTTGTGTGTTACCTAAAATTATTTCCTACCTTAGATGGTGATATTAAGCATACTTCCCATTAATGTAAAGGAGATACCCTGACTTCATCGGTGATTTAATCACACAGATTAAAATATCAGATAGTAAGAAATTGAAAGAGGTCTATGCATGAGGCTTAGAGTCGGTGCATAAACTACCATGTTCAGATGACAAATGTTAGTATATAGCAGGTAATGCTACGAATGAGTCTTTTGAAAGGCGTCATGAGGTAGTTACGCTACTTATAGGAATGCGACAAGAGTTTCAACATCTTGTTGACAATGATCAACTAAGGTTGTTTATTAGGAATGTTGTTAAGCGAATTCATTTATCTTGGTGACATGTATAAGTGTAACTTGTATTGTGTATTAATGATTATGTTGATAAGTTACAGTGTCTGAGTATATTTGTATGTGATAAATGTATCATATGTATGAGATGATTTATATTACATTAGTTGACCCTTATGTGTTTGTGTATAATGAGTATGATGATCATACTTAATACATAAGTAGATGATGTCGTACCTGTGATAATAATAAAGTTACCTAAAATGTGAGATATTTATATATGTGTTTGATACATTATAAACATTTTTCTTCTTCTTTATCTTGATTACTTGTCTTATGTAATTTTCTTGATTCTATCTTCTCTATTCATATTATTTCACATGTCACCTATATATCTATTATTACTATTTCTTATTTAGTGTTTAATCTTCTCCTGTTTCATAAAAGCAAACATTTACTTATATAATTTTCTTGGATTAAATTATATTTAAATGATAATGTTTTTTTGAATTTTTATATTCATTATTGTTTGTGATATAAACTAAATCAAAATTTAAAACAAATTCTAATTCAAAATAATACTAATTTTATCACATGTTTAGTTAATTACATTATATTCATTAAAAAACAAGGTAACATAAAATAATCTATAATCTATGTTTTTTCTCACAATTTGAAAATGCATCTGACTGAAATTGACTCATACCCTACTAATAATTAAAATCGTTAACTTCTTTATACATTCATTATAATATTCTAAGAGTTAAATACACTATAACTATTCCTCTCATATCCAGATTTCTTATTGACTTAATCTATATCTTTATGCTCTTTTTGTTTGTCCTCTTTGAAGATAAATTAATCTAAAGTAACATATTTCTTTATATGATAAGAAAATATAGCTAATTTTTTATAATAGATATGTTCAATTAAATTGATCTTTGTCAATTCATTATATTAAAAAGATTGAATTTATTTTTGTTATTAAAAACACAAGTTTTAGAAGTGTTTAGAACTGAACCAGTAAAAAAATAATATAAAAAATTGAAAATAAGTTAAAGTTGATTTTTTATATTTTTAATATAATTTTTCCATAACTAAGTGATTTAAGTTGAATTTCACATTGAAAATATGAACCAAACCGCTTAAAAAATTTAAATTTAAATATAATATTATATATTTAAACGTTATCAACAACTAATTAATATATACGTGTGTCTCCAATTATAATTTTATTTAATTCGAAAATGTCTTCGTACACATGAAATTAAAAAACAAATAATTGACTAGATAAAAATTAAAAATAAAATAAAATTATTTATTATATTAATTAAATTAAAATAAATTAAAATAAAAATTATTTCTTTTTAAAATAATTTTTATTATTAATAAAATAAATAAAAATTATATTTTTTTAGTTATTAATCTTAAAAATTATAAATTAATTTATTGAAATAGTAAATAAATTAATTTTTAAATTATAGTCTAAATTATTTTTTATTATTAGTTATGAAAATTTAGCTATTTATTAATGTGATTTCTAAAATAATTTTTTTATAATGTAAATACTAATGAATGTAATTACAAATAGTTATGTAAAAGCTTAGTTGCTTATGTGACAAGTTTACTAGACCCTTCGAATGATAATTGACACAAGGTTGAATATAATATTTTCCTAAAATCTTTACACATTTCAGGTAGTTTCAATTCTTACAGCTTAATATGTACTAAAAATACTAAACTAAACACATTTTTGCTTAATGATACATTTAATCTCTCCCATATTATAATTATGTGATTTTAATTAACTCTTCAAATTTAAACGGTTGGAATAATATCTCCAAGTATCAAACACGTGCTACAGGTTCTCCTTTAGGTATTAAAAATGAGAGAATTTAGTTTCATTTTATTAATGTGAGTTAATTAATCACATGGTTTAAAGCAAGTTATACATTATGATACTTGGAGGACAAAAATACAATCAAGTAAAATATTATTGTGCTTTAAAAATAGGTGTTTTTTTATTTTAAATATTTTATACAATTTTTTCCTGTGTACTAGGTTGTCTTATGTACTTTAGCTACATTATACAGTTTTAAAATATATGAGTAATTATATTGGCATTTTCATAGATCCTACTTTAGTAAGTGGCGGAAGAGTGGTAAGAACCTGAAATTATTTAATACCAAGTGATTAATGTGTACTAAATAAAAACTATAGAAAAATATATTATTTTAAAGGGTCAGCTTTTGTATATATTTTGCTTCATTATAATATCTCTTAAAATCTGATACTTTCCGTCCTATATAATGGGAGGGTCACTGTACGAACACAAAGTGCAGCCCTTCATTTTAGGGTAGGCTTCATCGTTTCATCGTTTTAGCTTAGGCTTCTAAATTATTGGTCCTAAAACTAATACATCTTCAAAGTTTCATATTATTTTGACTTGAATTTTATGATATGTAGATATAAAAACACTTTAACTTTGTAATTTGAAATTTTTTATAATTTTAAAAAAAGTTATTGTAAGATTTTGTATAATTACTGCGTGTGAATATATTAGAATAAAAAATATGAAAAAATAGTTTATGTATTATAAATTTTTTTATATAATATTATTTTTTATTATTATTAGACAATAATTATAATTTTATTTTATTTTAAATTTTCCACGTTATACTCTTATTATATTTTTATGGTAATTATTTTTAATTGTATTTTGGACTCTTTTTAGTATAAAATTATTAATCTAAGAAATAAATTAAAACAAGATTTGTTAATCATGATTCAAGATATAATCAAATTAATTTCAAATATTGGAATTGAGCTTTTTTTTATAGTTTTGTAACTAAAAACACTTGATGATGATTAATTTAGGTGGTGGGGAGAATATGTCACAACAATAGAAGAGTCAAAAGAAAATGAGAAACACTAACTACTTACTAAAACCCAAAATGAATAATTTTGAAAACTTTTGACATAAAAGTTAACCTACTGATTAAGATTGAAAACTTGTTGATTTTGGGTTTTGATATAAAGCATAAAGAGCATTGAACCAATTTACATGTCAAACATACATACTGAACACATCTGGCCGGAAAAAAATTACACTGATTTTTTTCATTACTTTAAGAATCTATAACAAAAATAAAGAATTAATTTTCAAAAAATATAAAATGAAGAGAAAAAAGAATAATGAATTAACATCTATATGCAAGTAGACAAAAAGTCATAAAAAGGGATAAACAAATACATCCATTAAAGTTCCATTTTCAAAAGGTTTTGCCAACTCACTTCTTTTTATGCATAATCTATTAATAATCCTCTTATAATAATATGATGATAATAATACTATTTGAGTGACTTAATGAATAATTAAGGGGTTTTTAATCAGTCATATAATTTGTATTGGAGGCAAATATATGAGTGGTGAGGGTACTATCATCTCATCTTTTACTGTGTCATCATTTTGGTACAACTCTGGCATATCTTGTGTTAATTGTTGGTGCATCATTCCCATAAAGCTTTATTTTCTATAGTTCTGCAATCCCTTTTCCTGTTACAATCATGCAGCTGCTGCATATGTTTGGCTGCATAATCTTATAACAAGGCTTTGTTTGAAGTGGTTTTGGATACCGCAAAAATTATCAGTCTCATAGTATCTACTATATATATTCTTTTATATATTCATTTGCATGTTATATGTCACATTAAAATCTAATTTAAAATAAAAGAAAGACAATTTGAGCTTAGAAAATCCAAAAGAAACTTTATCTCATATTTCAACTTCCTACTTGTAAGCCAAAATTTTAATCATCCGTTTTGGAAATATAAAAAATATGTTAGTATATAAATGTTTAGAATGTGACTTAACTTATGGAATGTAGCACATAAAATACAAGTAATAGTTACCCTCCAACAAACATATATCTTAAGGGTAATGTCTCTGTGAATCATTTTGCAAAGCTAGAAAGCGTAAAAAGTGAGGATTTTCATGGCTTTTTTAGATATTGATTTGCTTTGTTTGTTTTTGGTTTCTCTTACTAATCAAGAAGTGATATAGAACATGTTGTTTTCTGTTGTTGGAAAAATGACACGGGAGAGTGAATAAAATAAACAACTCATTTTACACCCAATGATGTCAGTTTCCAAAGCTATGCATTGCTAGATAAGTCTGCTATAAATAATCTGATCCTTATCAAATGATTTTGAATACTTTGGATGCATGCTAAATTGAATGTTTAATATGCAAATCAATGTTTCAAAACTTAATACAAGTGTTGGTAAATGCTAAAGGCTAGATGAAGAAAGAGTGTAGGAGAACCAATCTCACTTTTTGGAAAGAAAGGAAACACATGAAAACTGAGATTGAGTGAGATTACATTTTGAAAAGAACGAAGAAAATGGTTTATAAAACCTCATCAACATAACAGACTACGAGACAACGACAGCTTATTGCACTGTCTTCGTCAAATGCCAATCAAATCCAGGACACGGATCACCTTTTCCTTTCTTGTTTCTTTGCTTCCACCAAATGGTTGAAGCAAGAAAATCATTTATAAAACAAAAACTGTACATTCAAAGTAATCATCAGTCAAAGGTTTTCCACAATAATTTTAAAAGAGACCAAGAACTAAAAAAGGATATAAATATGATCATTGTGCATTAAAAAGATATAACTTAATATGTTGATTACCTCATAATTTATAGTTAGCAGTTTTTTGTTTGAACAGAAATAAGTGTGAAGATGAATAATTGTTGTAATTAGCTATTTTCTAAAACTTTGAATTAGTACATATTATATTGAGTATTGTCAATATCAAAATTGAATACTGGTTCAGCTATTCATTGATTCAAGTATTGAATTAACAATCAAATGTCGATATTTTTTAAATATTTAATGCTCAATATTATTCTTTATATTATTAATGTTGTTATTAATTTAAGTACTAGACCTTCAAGCCTTCAACAAGTTAAAGTCGTTCATAAAAAATTCACGAAATTCTTAAATAAATGAGACTTCGTCCCTCGAACTTTGGAAAGACAACGCTTCTCTTTTCTATAAGAACATTTGTAATCATATGTATGGAAAAAACAACTAGATAATCTGATTAATTAGTGTAATAATTATATATTACGTAAAAGTATGCGAAAATTATCCATATGTAATACAGAATTTAGGTTAAATTCTTAGCATATACAACAACGGATAGGATCTGCGAGTGAAGACAAAAAGAAATACTGTGAAATCACTTTGATGGCTCTTTGCCACCATTGAAGCCGTAAATCAGATTATCCTTTTTTGTTATTTTATCTTGTTCTTCTCTTTTGGTCAAACATTCATGTAAATCTTTTTTATTTTCCTGCTCGTGTGTGGATGATTGTAATTTGTTGTTGTTGTGCTTTTCTTCTGTTGTCCCACAAGCACACCCTTTGGGTCTTTTTATCAGTATCATTGTGTTCATTGCAAAGAGCAACTGGGTCCAGCTACTCCCTCATGGGAACATGGTGGGTAAAGAATAATAGATCAATTTGATTTTGGAGTCATTTTAATTGAGAACTTTCCGTTAGCATCTCTACCACATTCAAATTTAACTTTCAATAAACAAACGTAATTACAAGCTCATGGATGGATTATGATCCACACATGCACAAAAGAAGGTGTTGGTACAAATGGAATGCTTTGTAGTGATGTGAATGCTGGTGATCATCAAACTCTTCATAGTCAAAGTCTTCAACTCTTCAATAGGAAAGACTAGAAAAAGTATCATAGTCATGTCCATGAATCAAATCATATGACCTAGAAAAGTAAAATTCTGAACTTGTTTTTTGAATAAAATAATTTGTATCACATGAAATTTTTGGAATAATTATAAAAACCTTTTTTTAATAATAATAAAAAAAATTCTCTAAAAATTAAATTAATTTAACTTATCCGTGAATTAAAACTGAGATAAATTTATCCTTTAAAAAGAGAATTATAATCTAAAACTTGACAAATTATTGAGGATATTATGAAACAATTTATGTTCTGAATATTTTGTTATCTAACAAACATTTTGAAGATATTTTTTTAACCAAATTATTGTATTGTATAAACTTTTAGAGATTAATAACATAATGTGTCTTCTAATTAAACTTTGCAGGTAAAAAGTTATTAGAGTCATTTTGAACATGCAAAAACAAACAAATAAGAATATTAATGAATAATAAAATAAAATTGGTGGAAAATTGAATGAAAATTTATAGTTTTGACCTTGTAAGCATGAACCATTTTTATATTTCACTTACTGTCTTGTTTGGATTCTGATATGTGGAATAAATTACAATGAATTGTTTCATATATTGATTTATAAGAGTAGGAAAAAAATATGTTCTTCTTCCTCATGCTCATCGTGTTAATTTGTTGAATTATCCATCTAAATATAACTCCAGACAATACAAAATTTGAAAATGAGTAACTCGATTTTGCAATTAATAAATGAATTGCAAGTTGAAATCGAAGGGTGACTTCAAAAGAATTTGCAAAAGAAAAAAATCTTAATTTGTTGGGATATTTATTAATTAATTTTCAACATAAAAAAAAGGACTTTTTCTTTGAACTGTCATTATCGACTCTTGCATGCTTCTCATTACTGTGATAACATGTGCTCTTCTTCTTATTTCTTTTCTCTGCTTCTCTTCATTTATCGATGAGATATTAAAAAAAAAAACATAAAAAGACTGTTCAAGAAAAATGCTTCTTACGCTTTTTCTTTTTTCGGATACTTTACGGTGGAAGTTAGATTCCAACACTTTTTATTTTATTTTATTTTAATAATAGTCTCCAATTTAACCCAAAAAGATATTATGAAATTAAACAACAATGTTTCTATTTCAAAGTGACGTCAGACACGTCATGCCTTGACGTCAGAAAACACCACTTAACAAATTAGGGTTTCAATTTTCAATCTTCGGTTTCTTTAATATACACCTAGTGTTTTAGCCTATTAAGAAGAACCCAATTAAAACGCTTTTTGCTAGTTACACTCCCCTAAATTTCTATTCACATCCCCCTAATTTTGTTAATGTAAAAGTACTTTGATCAAATTCTTGATTTTTACGTTCAAAATTAAGGTATATTTTGTTGTAAAGTATTTTTTGAAATTTTCTAAGTGATTAAGTTTTTTTTTTTCTTTTTTTCTCTAGAAAGAGAAATAGCAAATAGTGAGTTGACTAGTTAGTATAATTTTCATAGTCATAAGGTTGAGATTGTGGTTGTTTTATCTTTAATCATTGGAGAAGAAAAATGAAAGGAGTGAGACAAGGGTGAATGAAGTAATAAAGTAAAGTATATGAACAAGACTATTTAGAAAGCCATGAAAAATGTTGAGGTTAATGAATTAATTAATTTTATATACAAAAGAATGAAAGAGGGTGGATTTAGTAAGTAGGGGAGTGCAAATAACTAAAGCCATAAAAAAGCCTTCACAAAACCAAGTTTTTTCTCCAGAAATATTCAACTTGTCATTCAACAAAAATATATGCAAGTAGTGTGGTTATCGAATGGACATTAAGAATAGTATTCTTCTTCTTTTTTTGGTAGAGACTACTCATATTTTTCAATAAAGATTATAGATAACAATACTTTCTTTAAGAATTTAAGATAATTGTATTTCTAAAAATCTATCTTAGTTAAAATAAAATAACAATAATCCACATATTTAGTGATAGACACTAAGATAGCCTATATAAAAGGAAATAATATAGTGATAAAATTAAAATAGTTAGATATTAGGGTGTGAGTATTGGAAAAAAAATAGATAAACTATTTAATGCATAATGACATTAATTGTTAACATCAAACCTTTGTGAGAAAGTTATAATAAAGTAATAGTAATAGTAATTATAAACAAAAGTATAATTGCTATTAGGAATAAATTTCGTGTTTAATAAAAGTAAAAAATGTTAAATATGAAATAAGATGTCAACACCCATTTAAGAGAAGCGAGCCAGTTGATATTACGAGTTTCTTACGTTCAAACTGAAAATTATTTATTCCACAATCTATTAATCACATGTTTGATTTTTCATCAATTCTCACATCCAAAATCTACTCGTTACAATTTTTTATTTTAACATTATTGATCCACATTTTTTAGTTTTAATGTTAGCACATAATTAATTAATAAATTAATAAACTCTTTACTTGAGATTATAGCAGATGATTATTTCATTTATATAGCTCGTAATCAGTGTGGATAGATTTATATTTTTTAGTAATTTTTAATGTAAGTTTATTTTTCTCATTTATATAACTCGTAACCTATATGATGTATGAGACAAAATAGTTTTGTTTATCAATTTCTTAATTTAATTTAAAATTTAATATTTTTTATTTCTATGGTTTATCACTTAATAGATTAACAAATCTGAATATGTTTGTAGATATGGGCAGTTGAACTCGTAACCAACTTAAGATGAGAAATTTTACGAAAATGTTTTCCAAAAATCAAAGTGATCACATCTGAAAGTCCTCCCTTTCGATTGAGAAATCACAAATTTGATGAGATGCATTGCTTGGTGCAGAACTGTCACGTGTTGCGGGCTTTATTACACGCGGTAAGATATTCTTTATCAGGCCCAAGAACCCACGTGCCACTTCATTTTTTGTCAACCTTCAAACAACCACCATTCCAACCAACTTCCACTATTCTGACCCAAAAAATAATTCAACATCAATTTCATCATAATCTTTTTATTGTATCAGAGTTTGTTATAAATTTAATCCTTTTAAAAAATAACTCTAAAAGTTATTTTAGAGGTTTATAACGATTTTTTATTTTAGATATTACTATTTTAAAAAAATCTATTCAAATATGTCTTCTTTCGTATTATTTATATAGATATTACATTTTATTGTTCATATGAGAATTTGGTTTTTGACCTATGACGTGATCTCATGAACAAATTTTGTTATTCAGAATTTGATTTGCTAAGAACCGAATATTGAGAAGACTATTTTAATTTATTATTTTTTTGTCATTAGGAATTCAATTTCCCAAAAACCGAATTCTGAGTAGACTTTTTATATTATTTTTCTTTTGCTTCTACGAGCGCTTCTTCTGATTTACACAAAAGAAGAAATGAGAAAGACCATTCTCGTTTGAGTATGATCGTTTCCTCATGAGAATGATTGTTCCTAGTGAATAACAGACGTTCTAAATGTTGTTTTTGTAGTCTTGTTTTGAACTTCAGAAAGGTTGTTCTCATAAACAGAACAATCGTGTTCATAGAGATGAAAGAAAAAAAATTAAAAAGTCTACTCATAATTTGGTTCTCCAGAAAATCGAATCCCCAGTGAAAAAGGAAAACGAAAAAAAACTTCTCAGAATTCAATTTTCTCAAAAATCAAATTGTGAATGACAAAACTAGCTAACGAAATTGCATTGTAAGTCAGAATTCGATTTTTCGAAAATCGAATTCTGACTTAAACAATAAAATATAATATATATATATATATAAATAATATGAGAGAATATATATTTAAATAATTTTTTTTAAAATTAGTAATATCTAAAAAAAATCGTTTATAACTCAAATTTATCTAAACTCACTTACAGATAATGACATGTAACTATCTGTAATATTTTTGGCACATAATGACATATAAGTATGTCTGTCTCTGACATTTGGGTAGATGTTAGTGTGACAGTAGTATTGTATTATTGTAATGATGTGACCATAATCTCAATAACTATATGTTAGAAGATGAATATTTTATTAATTATTATTAAAAAATTACTTTTATTAATTATATTAGTGACTATAAAATAGTAAAATTGATAGTAATTGAATAAATATTAATTTAAAATATAATTTAATAAGAGATTAAAATTTTAATAATTAATATTAGAAATATATTTATATTTTTATTTAGAAACTAATTTAATTATCATTATATAAAAATAAATTTTATAATTTTTTAAGATTAATAATAAAAATATATAATTTTTATTATAATAAAAACTATTTTAAATATTAATAATTTTAATTTATAAAATAGTTTTTAATTTTATTACTATAATGATTAATTATTTTTTATTTTTAAATTGGTTTATATTTAATAAATTTTTTGTAATGGATGAAAAAATATTTATACTCAATTTATAAGATAAATGATTTACCTTCAACAACCTAAAATTTAAATTGTTTAAAAAAATTAGTTTTTAATCATTGTTATAATAATTTTAATAAAAAATTGTTTCTCTCTTACTATTTTTTTTACTTAACCAGTATAATGTATATTTTCTGTTTAATCAAAATTTTCTCAAATGTAATAACTTTATATTTAATTAAGTAATAAAAAATTAATTGAATAAAATTTTGTTACAAATTTTAACGTGAAATCTTAAAAACCTGTTAAATTGTTGATAAATTATCATTATTTGCTTACTTTTACATGATAGTCTAAAAAATTATACATAAAATATAGAAAAAAATTGTATCTCCTAAGCAGTATGAAGTCAGTTTTAAATAATTTTTATTTTTATTATTTTCATTTTTTTATATCTCCATATAAATAAATATAAACATATGTTAAATAATATATATATATATATATATATATATAGTATTAATAATACTTATATTAGTCAACATGTATTACAAATTATTAATATTAATTTAATATTTAGATTTAAATATGTTTTTAAGTATTTTAAAATATGACTCCTTTTTGTTAATCACTGTAAAAATATTTTTTATTTTAAAATACATGATATATTGTTTAGTCAGTATCACTAACTATAGTTAATTATGATAAAATAAAAAATATTTTAAATTAAAATAATTAAATATTTATATGAACGTATTTTTTTATTATTTATTACAAATAAGATAATTATATATTTTTTATTTTATTTTCATTTTTTATCATTATATAATTTAAAACTAATTAGTAATTCGAAAAGTATATAAATGAATTAAAAGTAAATTATAAGGTCTGAATAAATTATAATATTTTTAATAAGAGTATAATGTTAAAAGGTAAATTATTAAATAAAAAAGTAAAAATAATATACACAATTGCTTTATTTATATTAATTAATAAATATTATTATTTAATTAAGTTATATACCTAAAAATGTCTAACTATGTAGGAGATAATATTTGATTAAAAGAAAACATGTCACTAATAATTATCGGCTTTTATAAAATAATTCTAGAAAACATTTATCTCATATTTATTATCAATAAAAGCATTAGTAATTAATAATTAGATTTAGAAATTCTTATTGGCAAGTGACCATCTAACATTTCCCAGTCTTCTATATATAAACTAACTCCAAATATTAAACTTATTGCATTAACTAATAAGCATTCCAATCATTCACATTATTTTCACTTTTGAAATTAATACAATTCTCACTTTAAATAAAAGTTCGAAGTTTCAATATATATATATATATATATAATTGGATAAAACAAAAAATGTATAAAAATTTATCAATACATTTGTTGATTTTCCCCTTAATTTTGCTTTAAGTACAATTTTTTGAGTATCTTTATATCTAGTCAACTAAACCACCTCATAGATAAGTTAAATTTTGCCCTGTTAAATTAATGAGCAACTTCTCCCCTCTTTCATGCATGGGTTACATCATGTAATGGAAAAAGATTGCACAATTTGTTGATTTGCATGTCATCAAATATGAGGTCCAAGTTTCATCAAAAATCAAAAGGAAACGAAATGGGTATATTCACAAGTTTGACACCAAACCAAGATGACAAGATTACGCTTAAAGAGTACAAACAAGGTGTGAGGAAAATGGGTTGCTACTTACAATTTTAGAATTTTCATGTCCTGTATTTTACTATTTTCTACAATGATTATTTTTATTATCTCCTATATCCATTATAGTTGAAAAAGAAAACATGTTATGTTCTAAAATTTCTTAAACATGGACGAACATTCTCGAATTTTCACAAAAATAGACAAAACACTAAGAACATTAACCCGTCATGAAAAATACAAAAAAATACCAACCAAGAATCATAAATCGAACATTAGAGGGGGAAAGGAATTAATTAGGGCTTGAATTAGATAACAACAGTGACATTGTGGAAGATGGAGAGCGACGGAGATGATTGGGATTGCGAGAGTTTCAATTTCAGAGCTAGGGTTGTTGGACCACCAGAGCCATGTCGAGAACTTGAAAGAAAACGACAACATGAAAAGAAAAGCAAGAAAAGGAATGAGCAAGAGAGTTATGTAGAAAATGTGAAAAAATGGAGAGGGGGAATTTAAGGGAGTCACGGCAAAATGAGAACATACCCAGAAAAAAGGGAAAGGGGGATTTCTATGAGAGTTTAAAATGGAAAATATAGGAAAATATAACTATAAATGAGAAATAAGAGCCATAATTTTGAAAATATAACTACAAAAGAAATATCAAAATAAAAGATTTAGTGAATATGTGACTAAAAAAACATGTGTATGTTTATCTTATAAATATAATGTAGGTATAGTCATTGTGAATGCGCTATTGTAGAAGGATTAGCCTTGAAAATGGTTTAGAAAGTTGGAAAAGTGTTAAATGCAGTCTTAATAATCAATATTTGTATGCTGTAAATGTATTCACACACATTTCCATGTGGTTGCTTTCACTTCTATTTTCAAATTCCACGCACATATAACAATGAGAAAAAGACAAACACCCTTTAAAACATAAACATCCATTTAATATCCATTAAAAAAATTTCCTTCTTCATTTTTTTCTCTTACTATACAATAAAATAATACATGTAAAAAAATTTCTAGCAATATAGTTTTACATGATTTTATATTATTACATAGACACGTCAAAGCTATCATTAAAAGTATTAGGCACCTAGTAAAGTAGTGAAAAAAGAAAAAAAAAGGAAGACGTGATTATGACTTGTTCAAAGCAAGTACTATCTAGTTTCCTTTGGGCTTACCAAATCCTTTTAACTTCTACACAATAAAAGCAACCGTGTTTGGACTTGTTGATTGTAGCCTGAGGCCTGGTACATGAAGCACGGACCCATTCAAATATGGTCCAAACAGAACATAGCCTTGAGCTTTATGCCTAAATTTTTAGCTCCATTGGCTTAACCTAACCACTTCCTTTTACCTTTGGAACGAGTCTTCTCTTTTCAATAAGTTGTATAGAGTTTCAATCGTGAGATTAGTACTCTTGAAACGCGCACAATCCCACTCGGTTCACGCGGTCTAAACGCATCTTATTTATACTAACGTCGGCACTCGTCACCCTTCACTTTTCACTTACCATTTTCCGATCACCATTTTTGGAAACACATGGCTGCACCAAGATTCATACCTCAAAGGGGTCAGATTCTAAAGAGGATCCTCAAAATGGTGTTTTCTTGTGTCATGTGTGCTCCTGACTCTTCTTCTTCTTCCAATTCTCACAATCCCAAAACCTCTTCTTCAATCTCTCCAGCGCCACTTCCTTCCCGTTTCTGAATCCATTCTTCACTTTTCATGTTTACCTTTGACAACTAGTCAAAATGGGTTCTGGGTCAGGTTTTGTTTGGTTGGGTTGGGTTGGGTTATTCAGAACATTGTTCTCCACCTCCTCACATTAATTTTGTGTGCATCTTATGTTGTAACCATGTTCAGTTCAATGTAAATTGAGTCCTTCCTTGCTCTGATCCCGGGCATGCAAAATTTGAAGAAACAAATGTAGTTTTCAATGTGAAAGTCTTTCTTATCCGTTAGAAATGCAAATTCAATTAGAAGAGATGTACTTTGTATTAACGTTAGTGATCAAATCTCTCCATGGGGATTTACATCTGCACAGTTCGTCCTACCAAAACAATTGTATTTTAATCATATAAACTTTATTGTTAGAAGAAGAACCAAAAAGCAAAAACTATTAGAATTTATAAATTTGAATTAAATTCAACGGTCACATCCACACGTTTAAGTGAGGTGATGGTTTTGGAGTGTCTCATTTACGCTCACAATATGTAAGTGTTGTGCCAAGTCACTTTTGACAAAGGATGCTTTAAAAATGGATGGTAATATAATAGTATCAAATATATATATATCACTAATAACATTCAACATCGTTAATAAATTATTGAATTTTTCAAATATCTCTCAACAAAGATTTTCTATTTGTGGGTGTGCATAGAGATTGTTATTGAAAAAACTCTCCCCTATATTTTATCTATAATTACTCTGGACCATAAAATAACTGTTGTTAATTAAGTGAGTTTCTCCATTACAAAATAAAACAAAACAAAATAGAGAACGTAATTAGCATATTATCCTTAAATATATTATGAGGGTTAGTTTATTAACTAGCCTTTTTACTATATTTATTTATATATATATACATATTTAATATATTTTTTTCTATATTTCTTTTCTTATCACATTATATATTTATAAATTTATAATTTTTATAAATTTGTAATTTTTCTTCTCTTTTTAAATATGTATAACAAATAGCTGTTGATGAATATTTTTCTTTATTTTCTCAAACACATTCTCCCTATATAATAAATGCACTAGTATTATAGTTTATTTTTATTATCCCTAATAGGGTATCTGTATGTGAAACTTGTGTGATGTTTCCTTGATAGGAGACAATAATAGAATAATTTATTGAATAAGTTATCTTTGTTAATTTTACATTTAAAAATCATAATTATTGTATTAAAGCAATAAAGTAGATAAAAAATAATAATTTACATTATATTTAATGTTAAAAACTTTAAAAATATACATAAAAAATTACATTAAAAAAATAAATTATCTTTACAAAAGTAAAAGATAAGTATCTTTACACAGTAAAATAAAAAATATAAATAAGAATCCACTTGGTGAGAATAACTTACTTTTAATCTTAACCATTTATTTTATTTTAAATAAAAAAATTTAATTAATTCACTAACAAGTGTATTTATTTTTTATTCAAAATTAGTAATATCTTTTTCTGTAAACTTTTCTTTTACTCTTTATTAATATGTATTCAATATTTATTTGTATATATACAAATAGTAATATAAAAATGTTCTGATAGATAATACTTTAGAAAATAAATTATTTTTAAAAGAAAATTTTTATATTACTCTTTTTTATATTAAAATAAATATATATAAATGAAGAGAGAAGAGAGATGATTTTTTAAAAAAGATCTTAATTATTCTCTAAGTAAAAATAAATGCATCTATTATTTAATTAATCTGAACCTTATAATTGAAATTAAATAAATTACTTAATTAATCTGAACCTTATAATTGAAATTAAATAAATGACTAAGATTAAGAAAAAATTATTCCAATTATATATAAAAATATAATTTCTTCCTAAATATGAGAACATGCCAATTATATATTCTCCTCTAATAATTTTTTTATGTTTTTCGTATTTATTTATGAGTATTATCTTTTTTTTTTCAAGGTCTTTACTTATTTCATAAAAGTATCATCCAACTTCAAACCCAAAAATTTTATAATGTTCAAATTGTGATTTGTATTTAACGTGAGACCTAAATTCAAACCTAGATAATAATGAGTAAAGTGCGATATTTTATTCCTCCTGTTTCACTTGGAGTGGAGTAGGTCTTATAGGTGCGTTTTGTGAAGCAGGTAGATGTTAGCTGCGAAAGAACTATTTCTTAATATGCATAAACATGGTCAAGTTTCTAATATGCAGACTTGTGTTGTTGTATTGGGTGGCCTGTGTAAAAGAAAACTTCTTTCTGAGGCAATGGAGAAGAGTAATTGGGATGTTAATATTGTCATTTAGGCCATTTTTTTTTTGCGGAATGTGCAGTACCGGAAAATTGAATGTTGCATGGGAACTCTTTTCTAGTTTGCCTGCTAAGGGTTTGCAAATTAACGTTTATACTTATACCATTACCAATAAAGGTCTCTGTAAACAAGGACTTTTTGATAAAGTTGAAGACTTGCTGATGAAATTGGAAGACAGTGGCTGTCTGCTAGCAAAATGTCTCTGTCCAAGGCTTGCTAGCAAAAAGGAATATCCTTACAATAATGAGAGATAAAGGTTTTTCAGTAGATGCGGCCACCACCACAGAAATGATTATCAACTACTTGTCTTGTAATAAAGGAGACACCAGAATTCAAGAATTCTTGTTTGAAAAAAGATAGCACATTTCTAGCTTTTCACTAGACCTTTATGCAAAATCAACCTCTTAATTCATTCATATTCAACAAGTCTTATTTATAGGACCCCGAAATTAGAACTGGAATCGGCTTCATATCAGAACTTTGTTGTTAAACATACAAAACCATTACCATTAAAGTGCTTCCACCTGACAATTTATAGGAGAGTTGGTCCTTAACATTTATCATACATAGCCTCTATAACTAAGTACTCGTGAGTGGTGCCTGTATTCTTCATAATTAACTCAAATGAGGGCCCAAGGTAAGTGGGTTTGTGCACTGTGCATACTTCAAGCTTGAAAAGCTCTTGTTAAGGGGATGTTAGATATAAATTTTTCTTAGCTCCACTAAAGAGCGTAAGCTTCTAAGAGAATTGCTCCTTGACATATTCATTGGTAAGTATTCACCTCTGCTTGCACATATATTTTGATATATCCTCAACAACATACATATTCAAATAGTTTAGAATAAATAGACTTACATACAATTGGGCCTTATCCTTTCATTTTTATGGAATTCAGTAGCTCTTTTTACTTCAGGTATATGTTCGGCTTCAAATAAGTTTATTGATGAAGTTGCATTAGGATGTTGTCTCCCCACAGCATTAGGTATAAATTGATTAATGTTATTAGGAAATGATAATTGACAGCATAAAATTCTGCTTTGGTAAATAATTCAGTATACGTAAGAATTGATGATTGATGATTGCTTATTGCTTAATGCTATACATCCATCAAAAGGCTTTAATGAGACATAAGATTGATTCACAACTTACTCCTTTTTCAGCTACTGATATTCAAATTAATAGTTTTCAACTGTGAATGTACGACTCTGTAAGCTGAATGGAAAAGATCTCACGAACCGGATAATCTGTGTTGGTCTGTAAAGGAGAAATTTTATGGAGCACCTAAGAATTTTCTCTGTATCATGGAAACTTATCACTCAAAAATACTTATCATCCTTGGCAATCTGTGTTGGCTTATACTATACTTTTCTGAGCTAATGTTATTTTGTATTTTTGTTTCCTTTCTTGAGTATTTTTTTTTTCTTTTTCAGAAGGATTCCAGATCCTCATTCTCTTTACCCATTTCCTTTCATAGTTCATTGTTTGAGATAGGAAAAAGAATTCCATATTTGTTCCACGTTAGGATGCAAGAATTTAAGATCTATTTATTATATGGACGTTTGCTTCCCATTCTGAAAGTCTGACATGACAGAGTCTAGAACAATTTCTTCTACTTGACAATTTTGTCTATTTAAAATTATGGTTTGACTCCAAGTTTCTTGATTTTTGCTGATTGAAATCACTTTATGCACTCATTAGTCTCTCACCTTTAGCAACCTGACCAAAAATCTGCCATTTTTCTTGAAGAACATGACATATAATGATTTTCAGTACTTACAGACAACGATTACCGTTTTTAGTCTGCCTAAAGTGTGTCTATAAACGTTAAAACATCTCAATGAACCATTTAAGTTTCACTTTTACGGTTTCATCTTGGTTTATTCGTGTTTGTATTGTGATTGCTCAAAGAAATTTCCAATCATTAGCTGCCTTTTATTTTTCTAAATGTGTTGACTCCATTATCACCATTTTTTCTTGGTATGAACTATTACCTTAACATTGTTCTTCACTGATCTTCATGCATAAGACTATGTAGCATGCTTTACACTACAATATGTTCACAAATTGTTAGTTGTTCTGTACTTAGTAGTACAAGGCCTAAATTCTACCTTACTATTTTTTTTAAAAAAATATTGTTATGATATCTTATATCATATGATTAGAAATCTTTTTTTTTTAAGAAATGAGCATTGGTCCACTTTGCTACTTGTATACTGCAGTTACCCATTATTCCTTTGCTAGTTAGATCTGTGATTTATACCATGAGCGGAATATCCTAATTTCTGATAATAGTTTTATAATTCACGGTGAGGTGATCATTACTGTATTCGTTAGTAACTATATATTCTATAATTTAAGGAAACTATAAGAGAAAGTTTGTATAAATTAGTTTATGTTAAAATTTGTTTCAATTTTTTTCTTTCTATTTTCCTTTTTTAGAAGGCTTTTTATAAAGAAATTTGCATAAACACAACTTTCATCTGCTTATTCGTTTATAGGAATTATTAAGCTAATCAAATTATATTCTATATTAATCCAAAATTCTTTTTGGGCTATTTCTATATTAAAATATGAATGGCAATAAACTAACACCATTTCTTAAGGTAGAAGTATAAAATACATTTTCATCTCAACTTTTTTATATCAAATTTTCGTGGAATAGTGCGTAATGGCGGCTGCTAGTGTCTGTTGTGGGGCTACTACTTTTTGTACCTCCATATTTTTCTTCATACACCTCCATTTATCGAAATACCCATTTTGTTCTTAGAAGGCTTGTAATGTTTCAGAAAAAGCAAAATATGCTTAAAATGCGGATAAAGATAGTTATAATTGATACATGAACCAGAAATGAAAATAAATTTGAGAGGAGGAGAAAGGAGGAATATTGAAGGCTAACTTAGAGTTCCTGAAATTGTAGAATGCATAGACAGACAACAATACAAGTAATGCGCAAAGAGGATTATTGTGAACGAATGGGATTTGGAAACGAGGTTTCTCTTAAGGATTGGTCAATTAATAATATAATATTTGTATATATAATCTACAAGTTTGTGTAGTGTTTGTGATCATAAATAATATCTTAAAAAAATATATGGGGATTGGATCTTTTAAGCCTTAACATACATAAGTGAAGTTGATACCAGTTAAAGAAGATCTTTTGAACACCCTATCACTATCGAAACATGTCTTGATCATTTTTAGTCCGACATTGTTATTACTACATATGCTAAAGGACCTAAGCAACTCCTTGACACAATTTCTTGATATATACTTAAAATCATAAGAAACAACTCTCTTAGGTAGCTATGAGAAGTTGGAATCAAAAATAGGAGAAAACTCATCTTTTCGTCCATCCCTAGTAGTGCTGAACCTAACCATTCTATTGGTTTCTGGAGAAAATGTTTCTTTCACCATATCTCCCTTAATGTAAAAGGACTCGGCACCACTTTTAGAGAAAGATTCTTTTTCAATATCAACCATTTCCCTACTAGTGAGGGGCTACCATCATAGGAAAATGAAAGAAGACATGGTACAAAAATCAAGACATACCTAATGATCATAAGAATGGAATAAGGATAAATTTACGAAGAAACACAAGTGAAAACCCATAAATACTTGTAATAGGAAACATTTAATACACTTAGTAGAAATTACATACCTTTTTCAAATGTCACTTTTTTAGAGATGTGTGTTGTGAGAAATGAAATATATATTCAAATGATGTAAAGTTTTGGCATCATTAAAACTCATTAATAAATAATATTAAAAACATAAATGATTACTCATAAATATGAGCATTAAAATGTAATCTCCAATTATTATCTATATATAAGTAAATTCACTAAAATAAACATTAAATTCACAAAAATAACATTAAAATAGTTCAAAAGACTAATATTCATTAAAATGATTACAAAAAGTTAATCTTCATTAAAAGGTGATAATAAATTAATTTTATGAAACTTTAGATTCTTAGAATGAGTAACTAATTATCTATATGATTATTTAAAATAAACAAACTACTCGATGTGAGGGTTGTGTGCCTAACATCTCTAAAATACTTGGCTTTAGAATTCATTCCAATTTCTATAAATACAAAGTGAAAAAGAATAATCAACTTAATTATATATTTGTTTACTACTATTATCTTAAACTCTTACTTAAATATAAACTCTTACATTTAATCTTCAACAATCTAGTCAGAAATTATTTTCAAGAAATTGTTTGGTTTAAAAACTAAATTTTATTTTTTTACACCTTATTCAAATAACACCCTTTTCCTAATAAGAACATTAATATAAATTGTACCAATTATACATATCAGAATTCAAATACTTCAAAGCAATTATTGGAAATTGTTTTCGGTATATATTTTCTATAACTTTAACATACCATTTACGTCCTTTATTATCATAAATATATTTCTCTTGTGTATTTTTGTGTAAAAGAAATGTCATTATACCTTTAAGAATATTTAAATAAGCACGTATTTTTAAAATAATTACTAGAATTTTAACTTAAGCAATACACAAGATGATTATTTATTTGCTTGAAGTATATAAAAAATAAAATTTATAATAAATATAAAGAGATGATATATAAGTTAAAATAAATATGTTGGATAACAACGTTTATTGGACTTTTTTCGACGAAAATATTTTTAGGAATTGTAATATTTTTTAAAAAGTTTCTGAAATTTAGTTTTTATATTTATCTCTAAATACAATTTTGGTATTTTGAAATTTATTAATAATTAAAATCATCAGGTCATAATTTAAGTTATTTATCATAATTCATTCATATAAGTTATACGTTGAAATATTTATTTTTATAGATTTTAATTAGAATACTATATAGAGAGAGATAAATATTTATATAAATTTGATCTATATAAAAAAAATATTTAATTTAGACATTGTACCTGCCCCTAAAATATTGCTAAGTTAATCGATTTAATATTTATTTTAAAAATTAATTTGGTATTTGACTTACGACCACCAACTATACACATGTAATTAGGAGGAAGAGCGACTAATTGTGGAGTTGGAAACTTTCCAAATATAAAGTGCCAACAAAATCACTTAACTGAGAAGAAACATGTAATTTAAAAGAGTTATCAGAGAAAAAAACTTTAAGGTACTAATTCACATTAAATTTCTTTGAGGTTCAATTAAAGATGACCATATTTTTTATGGACAAAATTATTACTTTTAGTTATATTATAATTGAATAACACAACGAATCATAATTTTGGAGTAAATATATAATCATGAACAAAAGTTATAGCAATACATATAAATAGTTTTTATCTATTAATTAAATAAGTTAAAAGACTTATTTTAAAATTATTAAATAAGAAGATGATAAAATATTCTTATTCCATCTTTAACATTTTATCATTTATTATTCCTGGTAAAAAATTTCCACGGTTTTAATTTTTTTTTCACATTTTATTATTTTATTATCAAAATTTTATACATTTACCATATTTTAAAAATTTCACACATGTCAAATTAACAATATGTAAATGTCATGTTTATGTCAATTTATATTTTTTTTTTCATCAATCAATTTGTCATGTTATCTATTAACTAGAGACAATTAATAATAAACTAATGATAATAGACAATTGAGTAATTTAATGCATGAAAATTAAAAGATATGGTGGTAAATTGTGTAAAAAATAAACTTGGATGGTAAAATTTACTACAAAATAATGATATAATCGAATGGAAAAACATACATTTATCCTAAAATTATGTCTTAATACTCTTGAAAACTCTTTAAAATGGTAGCCACTTTTTTAAGTAGAAATATTAGCTTTGCATGATTTTTCTTTACATTTCTTATAAAATACCAATTAATTTCATATGGAAAGAAATAAAGGATAGAGGGGCTTTTATTTTTTAATAGATGTATAGATTATTCTTCTTCATGCATGACCACCAACGTGGTAAAAATAAAGTGTTCTGAAACAAAAAAATGCAAAGAAAAATGCCTCTCAACCTAATTAAAATGTTTTCACCACACAAAATAATATTTGGTTCAATGTATGAGTAACCATGATAAAAAGTGACAAAAGATAAACAATTTAATATTTGAATCCCTTTTCTATTTCATTCCTTTCATGCCTTTGAAGTTAGCTTTAGCTTCATAATCAACTTCCTTTGTGTTATATTCATCTCTCTATCTTTCTTCCATGTTGGTCAATTTTCAATGATTTCGTTTTCAAGTAATTATAGGATGTCAAAGAAAATTTCACAAGTTGATTACAGCCATAACAACACAATGAAAAAGTATTTGGTTGTGCTATTAGCTTAAGGATGTTTGATTCATTGATGATACACATCATTTTCTAGTTAACAAACATGATCATTAATATTGTTTTGTGTTTTTTTTCCTAAATGGGTTTATCTGTTTTTCTATATATATTGTTCCAATGCTCTAATGTTAAGGGAGAAAATCATTTTTTAGAAAAAAATACAAAACAAAGTTTTTCTGTAAATTAATATAAGACTTAATCATAAATTAACTGACAAAAGTTCTTTTATATTAACTTGTCTAAAAGATTTTTTTTAATATTGCAAATTAATTTTTTATTTTAAATTTTTTTATTACATTTATCCTTTTTGTTATAAAACATTTATGATTGCCTAAATATATCATAATATAATATTACTTTATAATACCCTTAACATTTTCTATTAACTCTGGTGGCAAAAGAGTTGGTCCCTTGTGTTTTATGGATCAGGTGAGTGCATTGGCTACTTTAAATATTTTAATTAAATATGGCATAAGGTTGACAATATACTAATGTTATTGTCTAGGTAAATTGATGCATTTAAAAAATGTCAATGTCAAATGATATATATATATATAGCTTTAGATAATTTATTTCAATTTTTAAAATAGAATTTCAATATTGACCTTGTTATAAATTGAGTGCGCAATCCATTCACTTTGTGATTGATATTATGTCATTATAACTAGGATGACAATTATAATTCCACACCAGTGGAGATTCACACTCACATTCTTAAATGGATTAAATTACAAATCATTTTATACATTGAAAATTATTGATTTTAAAGAAATATAAATCGATTTTTATAATAAAAATTTACTATAATTTTAACTATTTATTAAATTAAATTTTAAATTAATTTTCAATTAAATTAACAAAAAATTTATTATTTTAGAAGTTAATAATATGATTTTTAAAATAAATTTTTTTAGTATGTGTCAATGAAGTGGTTAGATTTCTTCCACTCAGATTTTTACAGTGGAATGTACAAAAATGATTTAATGTAGAAAAAATTACAAAATATGTATTTATAAAATTTTTGAATTAAATTATACCATATTTATGTAAAAGAGTGGTTACCATTGACTATAAGAATAAATGTGCATTACACCTACAACTTATTTCTTGAATGATGCAAATGACTTTAAGATTGAGTGTGGATCCATTCACATACAACTGAAGCATGCAAGACCTTATATGTGCAATGTACAATGTTTTTCTTGCTTCTCACTTTCAGTACCATACATCAGTCCAATTTATTTTTTTTATTCTAATTTATTTTTTTAATGTGTATTTTTTTCATTGTCTTATTTATTATATCTCAAATTTCTCTCTTCTGTATAAGTGACATTTGTGTGGTTATATATAAGTTTTATGACAGCTTCTACCAATAATATTTGTTTTGAGTATTTAATATCTTCTATAAAAAAATTAACTATCTAATAAATTAAAAATAGTTGCTATGACTGTTATTTTAATTATAGAGAATATTATAATTTGTGATAATAAACTTTTGTAATTAGAGAATGACCCTACTTTGTTTTTCTAGTCTTCTTTTATCCTAAGATTTATTGTTTGGATTTTTAAAAGAAGACGATGAACAAATGCATGAAAAGTTGTGGACTTTTAGGTGTATTGCATTTTCTCTAAAGACAATTTTTGTACCTATATACAATATAATATTGTCAAACATTGAGATTGATAATAGATTGGACTTTGGTTTAATGTTTTTCCTTCTATAATTAGTCTATATTTTTTTCTTAGTAGGTATCAATTCTCAAATTTTCTTTTTGTACATATTCTCATCTGTGGAAATTTGATCTATCTTTTTAGCATGAGTTTGGTTTATTTCTTCCATGTTTTATATTTGTTTTTCTCTTATTTTTTATGATTTTTTTCATGGGATGTCAAAGTTTACAATAATACTTAACAAGTGAAGTTTTAATAAAAAAGATAAAACCTTAATTAATTTATTATTCATATTTTTATTAAATTAAAATGTGTCACATCGCAATATTATGTGTTGATGAAAAATAATATATATTAAATACTTTTATTGTTTTTACTAACAAAACATATCTTATTATAATAGGAAATGTATCTATCATTCTGATAAGAAATAAGTAGGAGGACCAAATAAAAAACTAAAATTTATTTAAGGATTAATTAAAAAAGTCATACAAATAAATATTTTTCGGAACTTAAACTAAAATTTCATAATTTATTAGATATATAAAAATTATCGAGTACTATTATATATAAACATTTACATATGTTTTTTTTAATTTCAACTGTTTTTATTAACTTATGCAAGAAATCCCCTACTTTCAACACATAAGATATGCACAAATATACATGAGATAATGTGAACTTTTCTTCAGTCATAATCTATCTAAAAAGAAATGAGATCAATTTGTGTTATATATATAGAAACTTGTAAATGAGTGTATAACAAGTAGATGCATCTTGTAATAATTTATATTTTTATTGTAGTAGATAATGCCAAGTGTATAAAGATGATAGACCATCTTGTGTTATAGAACTTTAAACTATCTTATGGTACTTATTGTTTTTTTATGCTCATGGAATTTTTGCTTAAAACTTAGGTATTGAATATGTTTTAGAAAAATAATAGAGATATATATTCATTTAACACACACTTATTTAAGATTTATTTTTCTTTCCTATCTCTTTCCTCTCATTGCATTATATATTTTATAAATTTATATTTTTCTTTTTTTTAATATAATTCAAGTGTATATTCAAATTTTACATGTTCATGAATAATTTTTATATTTTATTAAAATAGTAGTAAATAAAAACTTAATTTTATTTATTATAATTAAAATATTGAGTGTTTAGTCATTTAATAAGCTTAAATTACTTCTCTTTCCTATTATGAAAAATAATATTAATTTTATAAAAGACAGAAGATATAACTAAAGTGTAAAATAAAATTGATATATAAAAAAAAATTAATAAAATAAAATGTTAATGAATTTATCATAATAACCAATATTTCTTTCAGAAATAAAGTTACGAGTTTGAATTTAAATTTCGTGTTATACGTTATTTTCAAAGCAAAGAAAAATTATATATATTAAAGTAAAGAACTTTTGACTATATATTTAACAAACCTCCCCAAATAAACATAAAAAAAATTTAGAAACATGCATGAGTTTCATCAACACATCTTAACCTTCAGCTAAAGACATGTGTATACAACAAAGATAATTACACCTATAGTAAAAACTCATTATAATCCACAATCTTTTATGACTCTAATTTCTTTCTTCAATATAACAATTTTCGTTAAGCAATTTTCTTATTCTACACATAATTTTTTTTCAAATCTCGACATTATCCCATAAAATCAATCAATCAAATTTTTAATTTAAAATAAGCAAAATACTCCTTGTTTTTTTTACTTAATTAAATTATATATGTTTTAGTACCAAAGTAAGGAAAATTTTCGTTCTGTGCAACATTATCTATCCATATAATTGTTATCAATAATTACTCTATTTCAATAAAACTATTTTAAAAATAGTAATTTATATTTATTTTCGATAATTGTGTAATAACCTCGAACAACAATAATTATATAATAGAGTTAGTATAATATAATATATAATTCACATTAATTAATTAAAAATTAAAAATTAAAAATTAAAAATTCCTAACATAAAATGCCTTCTTGTGCGCACATTAATTATTGTGGATTCCTTAAGTATAAAAACCCCCTTTCTTCCCTAAAAGTCAATCATTGTTCTTCTCCACAAACTTAAATTTGAATACCTAATTTCTACCAATTTAATAACAAAATAAACCAATAAAACTCGTGCTGAAGCAGACAAGTCTATTTTTTTTTTCTTAAGTCCATTTTTAACGCGGTTGTTTATAAAAATTATTTTAGTTTAAGCAATATTATTTAACCAAATTAATTTTTAAAAACACATAACATAGCATAAAATTATTTACACATATTATTATTTTTATAAAACATTCTAACCTAATTTTTTTAATGTTATAAATGAAGATACATTAATAAAAATATTTTAAATAGTAATATGTAGATTAATTATAGGATCCATAAAATTAAATTAAACAGTCTCTCACGCTAACAATATTATTTGGAGTGAGTTTTGGACTAGTTTATTAAATTTGAGTGACATTACAAAATTAAAATAAACAATAATGCATTCATCAAGTTCATTTATGTAAATTTTTTTGAGTGTTTAAAATTGAATTTAATCTATTTAATAATTATTAAAAAGGATACTAATGGTTAATTTCCTCTTCTTGGTTTTCTTCAACTTTTTAATGGATTTTAAAAAGAGATTTTAAATTTTTGGATTTAGAAATGGCCAGAAAATTGATGGACTCTTTTTAATAATTTATTTATGGGTGATAAAATTAAGATGTTTTTTGCGACTTGTTTTGACTTAAAAAAACATGAAAATTGTGTCCTTAGGCTTCTGCCCATTTGAAATAGACGGAAAAAAGATTAAAGTAAAAAGAAAGTGGTTAATAAGATGTTATTTTTATCTATTAAAATATTTAAAATTTAGGGTTTAGGTAAATATTGATTCATAAAATGTTAATCAGATTCAAAATAGAAATAGATTATTATTAATCTATTTAGCTGAATAAATCATTGTATAACGTTGTGATGTTATTAAGGAAATCCAAATTTTCATTTCCATTTTATTAAGACTTATGAACAGTTAGATTGATAATTAAAGTATTTAATCACTAATTTAAAGTATTTAACCACTAATTTTAATTTTAGAGCTAACATGGATTCATTGACCAATGACCACATTATATAGGTAAAGATTAACAAAAGTAGTAAAAATGATGTATAAATGGTTCATTATTATAAAAATACTATTAATTTAGAAAACAAAGGATGGAAGCTTGAAGCACTCAAAATAGAAAAAAAAAGGAAAATATAGTAAGCAAGTGAGATAATAGTTTAAAAAAATTATTTCATTTCAAAAATAATTTTTTCAATAAATTATATTTTATCTATAAAAATGTTAATTGACTAATTTTTTATTAATTATATAATGAATATGAAATATATACTAATTTTATTGACTATTAATGGAGTCTCATTTTTATAATTTTTTTCAAATAATTGGAAATGACCAATTTACGTCACAGGGTCTTTTTTATTTAAAAATTACAGATAGGGATCGTTTTTTATTTTTTTATTGATTTAGGGTAAGTCGTGTTTGGGTAACCCGAAATATATATAAGAGTCGTGTTTTCCAAACACGAATTTCTATTTTTACGTAAAAAATAAAGAGTCATATAAAGAAAACACGATTTTCAATATTTTTATATTTTTTATTAATTTGATTAAGGGGATGGGAATTCTCATGAATTGGGAATCGTGCAATGTAGCACGCTTTCAATTGAAAATCGTGCTACATTGGCACGAATTAGGTTTGTTTTTTTTTTATTTTATTTGTTTTTTATTTTCTTTTGTTTTTATTTTTTTTGTATTTTATTTTCTTTGCTTTCTATTTTCTTTGGTTTTTATTTTTTTTGGTTTTTATTTTTTTTGTGTTTTATTTTTTTTGTTTTTTATTTTTGTTGTTTTTTTATAATAATTTGAAATAAAAGAAATAATAAAATTAATAAATAAAATAAATTGGATATCAAATAATTAATTTTTTATATATTATAATAATATAAAATAAAATAAATATAATTAAGGGGGGTCTGAAAAATTTTCATTACCAAAATTTGATTTTATTAATATAAATTATTTGTTAAAATTATTTTATGAATATGTATTTCAAATTTCATGTTACTGATTATAATTTTTTGGTAAAATTATTTTATAAATATATATTTTTAAATTTAATTTTGTTAATATAAATTATTTCTTAAAATTATTTTATAAATATCTATTTTAAATTTTATGTTATTGATTATAATTTTTTAGTAAAATATTTTATAAAAATATATTTTTAAATTTAATTTTATTAATATAAATTTTTGTAAAGTAATTTTATAAATAATTATTTGAATGTGATTTATGTTTATAATAATAATGATTTGAATGTAATTTATGTTTATAATAATAATTGTTATTTTAATATGATTTATGTTTATAATAATAATTATTTTAATATGATTTATAATTATAATAATAATAATTTAATATTAAATATATGTAAATTGAGAAACGTTATTAATTGAATTAATTGGAAGTCGTGCTAGGGTTGCACGATTTTCAATTCCTCCAATTCCTTTCCCTTAATTAAATTAATAAAAAAATATTAAAATATTCAAATCGTGTTTTCTTTGTAAGACTCTTTATTTTTTACATAAAAATAGAAAATTGTGTTTTAGAAACACGACTTCTATATATATTTCGTGTTATCTAAACACGACTTACCTTAAATCGATAAAAAAATAAAAAACGACCTCTATCCATAATTTTTAAACAAAATAAATCCTGTGGCGTGAATCACCCAATTGGAAATAGCCCTGGATGACATTCTTCTTATTGCCTTTATTTTTTTATTGCTTTGTTAAAAAAAAATTATGAGTGTTCTCACTTCTCTTCTCACCAGTTTTCAGGGACAAAAAATTTGACTCTATAATTTATCATTTTAAACATGTAATATATTAAAATTTGTTTACCAATGAGAGTGTTTTATGCATTATATAATTATCTTTTGGTAGATAACTATTATTATTTTATTATTTTGTGCACTAGTAGTTGTAGTTTTAATTTTACCAATGCTCAAAATGTTCATAAAACGACAAAGGCTTGGGCCAAAGTGGGGTTCGGGAGCTTAGAAAATGGAAATTTTCATTTTTTTTAAAACTTTCACAACAAACATGGAGAAAACTGTTTTTTAATTATTTTATATTATCATGTTATCCATGTGAAGTATATTACTTTTTAACTAAAAAATTGATTACTTTTTGTAATAAAACATTCTCTTAATCTTTTATTTTCCATCCAAAAATTCAGATCTAAACTTTATTAAATTATTCAAATTTAAATTTGGATTTATTTTCCTTTAGTAATAGGTAACGTATTTTGATAAGATGTAGTTTATTTAAAAATCTCTAAATTTAATTGAAAAACAACACTGAAAATATTTATATGCTATATATATATATATTGTCCTTAAAAATATGCATATTTCTTATAAGATAATTTTATACGAAAAACCTTTCTTTGAATGGAATAAAATTATTATAAATGATAAGACTATTCTAACAATTGACTTAGTTGAATATCTATAATTTGAATTTAATACCATAGATTAAATTACAATAATAATGTATAATTTGATTTTAAAAGAATGTTCTTTATTTTTAGTTTAAGCTAACACGTCTTAAAAAATAACTAACTCAATTAGTTTTCATGATACTATAATTATTTGATGAAAATAATTTTTCAAAGATAATTAATTATTATATAACAATAATTTAAAAATATATTAAAAATAGTTAACAGCTTTTGACATTCTAAAATAATAAATTATCTGAAAAAAAATATCCCATAAAAATTACTTCTGAATCTATCTCTTCCAAAGTCAGTAATATTTTAAATACTAATAAATAAAGAAATCAATGTTATATATACTGCAGTCAAATACAATGAATCACAACTATATTAATTAAAATATATGAAACCTTAAAATTCTGAACACCACATACTCTTATATGCGTATGACTTAAATATTCCTTCTTTCCTAATGAAGTGAATCTGTGTCTATAAAAGAAGTGTGCACGGCTGGTGTTCGTACTCAGTTAAAGGTTGTGTCTTTGTTTGTGTACGAGCGGCAATCAATGGAAAGCCATGTCCACCACCCTTTGTCAAACGACGTCGTCGTCGACGTCAACGGCGACTCTGCTCCCGACGCTCGCAGCTTGCACCCAACCAACCATGCATTTTCCCCTCAGCAGCAGCAACAACTTCAGGTTGGTTAACTTCAGTTTCATTGACCAACATGTAATTTGATGAACAACAATGACTAACATGTTTGTTTGATGATTTTGGTGAGGTGCAGGAGGGGAACGTAAGAAGGGACAGTTTGGTTCTTGCGTACAAGACTCTTGGCGTGGTGTTTGGAGGACTCGTGACCTCACCCCTCTACGTCTACCCTTCAATGCCACTCAAGTCTCCAACGGAAGATGACTATTTGGGCATTTACAGCATCATGTTTTGGACTCTCACTCTCATAGGGGTTGTCAAGTACGCCAATGTAGCCATTAGAGCTGATGATCATGGTGAAGGTACGTATCAGCTACTTTCATTCTCTTTGGATTCTCCTTGGATCATTCAGAATCATGTTCAAATTCCTGTTAATGGGAGTTAAGTTAAATTGATTCTTGACTCCAAAGTTGATACAGTATCAACTTTGGAAGTAACTTCAGACAGGTTTTACATTAAATTGAAAAATTTATACTAAATTTTGATATTAACTTGCTTTAGATTAAAACATTCCAATGCAAATCGCTTCATTTTAAAATCAATTTAACCGGAATGAATATGTTTGGTAACACCTTTCTTACCATTGGACGGGATCTGCGAAGCTGAAGCAAACTTGTTATCAATTTTGCAATTGTTCACCCAAATGTACTTTTCTACATCTGTATTTCATGGCTATTCACGATGACACTGTTTGATCGCAGGTGGGACTTTCGCCTTGTATTCATTGCTTTGCAGACATGTCAATATTGGGATCCTGCCCTCCAAGCATGTGGGTTTGAACACAACTAAGGACGTTCAGAAGAGTACTTTGCTTGCCAGGTTCTTCCAGACAAGTGTAGTTGCTCGGAGGCTCTTGCTCTTCGTCGCTATGTTGGGTACTTGCATGCTTATAGGTGATGGTATACTTACGCCAGCGATTTCAGGTTTGGTGACGGCTTTTTTTTTTAGTTTTTATCACCTTTCAGAAAAATCCGATTCCTTTTTTGTCGCTTTGAAATATTTTGATTTGACTTTGCGTAATTTGTTTTCAGTGTTGTCAGCTATGGATGGCCTTAGAGCACCTTTTCCTTCAGTTAGCAAATGTTAGTTTGGTATCTCAGATGTAATGAATGATGCCTTTCCTAATTTTTTCCCAGTTTTTTCTTACTTAATTAAGATGATGTTAACAAAACCCTTAATTTAATCAGATGCAAGCAAAGCAACATCATCAGCTTATACTTGCATAATTCAAAGACAAAAACATATGAATATTAAAGTACAAGACGAGATTACGGAAATATTATTTATAGCCTGTATGACTTTTATTATCCAATCGGATACTATGTCCTTACAAATTATGAGATGGACTTTCTTGCTCTGATTATGTTGAGCTTGTGCAAGATGCAGTCCTGAGTGTTTAGGATTGCTGTATACTGCCAAGCTTGTGACCATGTGCTTCTTGAACATCTATCATGAATAGTAAAATGATTATAACACAATTTATATAGTGAAGCTGTTTGGTAAGTATAAAAGGCAGGTTAAAACTAATAAAACCGTCAAAGGGAGCTTTTTATCCTAAGACATATTTAGAGTAGATTTGAGAATACTATTCACTCTTCTGGTTTATATAACTCTAATTTCGTTCTTCTTCTTTTTGAAATATGCTGCCACAGCGCTAGTGGAAGTACTCTCAGCAGTAGTGCTGATCGTTCTGTTCTTGTTGCAAAAATTTGGTACATCCCGTGTTAGTTTCCTTTTTTCTCCAATAATGGGCGCATGGACCCTGAGTACCCCACTTGTAGGAATTTACAGCATCGTACACCACTATCCTAGCATATTTAAGGCTTTATCTCCGCACTACATAATACATTTCTTTTGGAGAAATGGAAAATCTGGATGGCTTTTACTTGGTGGTACTGTCCTTTGCATTACAGGTATCTATCTCATCCTTTTTACATGATTTATCCTTGCTGATACAGGAGTGAGACATTGTGCGATTTCACAATATATGAGAATTGTGCAAAAGAGAATCTTGCATAGTTATTAAAATCGCACAATTTGGCAAGCCAACATTTTGTATCATGCGATGAATTGCAAATGGGTACATGGATGAAACAGTAAAATTCATATTATTGATGTGGATTTCACAATTCAATTATTCATTATATTTTTCATTCCCTTTTGCTTTTCCTTCAGCAATTGTTATCAGAGAAATTGATTACTCAAATAAAAAAAGCTTAAATTGTTAAGTAAAAGGATGCTACTGAATACACCTTATTTATATTATGTAATTTCAAGGTATTTTTCATTATATCATGAACTATTCAATATAATATACTATTCATGATTCAAAAATAAGCTTGGTGATTCACAATTTGATAACCTTAGGGGGAGACTAAACATGTCCAAACACTTAATGGTGGGCGATTGTTTAGATGGGAAGCCAGTCCGTCTGTTGTTCTGACTTCTGATATGAATGCAGTGAACTCTTAGTTATAGAAATTTCTTAGTTTAAAGTGCCACGGGAAATTGTTCTTGCATACCATAGAACATTTTTTTTGTTTGTTCTTAATTTCTTCATCTTGACAGGTTCTGAGGCAATGTTTGCTGATCTGGGTCATTTCAATCAGAAGTCCATTCAGGTTGACTTCTATTATTTTTTTATCTCCCTTTGAAGGTTGTGGAGCCTTTTCATCCAATTATCATCTTATCCTCTTGTGTTCTTTGTTGATTTGATACCAGATAGCTTTTCTATTCACAATCTACCCATCTTTAGTTCTGACTTATGCGGGACAGACAGCTTACCTGATCAAGCATCCCAATGATCATGATGATGGCTTTTACAAATTTATACCAACTTCAGTCTACTGGCCTATCTTTGTCATTGCCACTTCTGCTGCAGTTGTTGCTAGCCAATCATTAATATCAGCCACCTTTTCTGTAATCAAACAATCTGTAGTGCTGGATTATTTTCCTCGAGTAAAAGTTGTCCACACATCTAAAAATAAAGAAGGAGAGGTTTACTCCCCTGAAGTGAACTACATCCTGATGGTCCTTTGCGTAGCTGTGATACTTATTTTTGGAGATGGAAAAGATATAGGAAATGCTTTTGGTGTGTCTGTTTCTCAAGCCTATGTTTGCTTAGATAACCTTAAATAGTTACCACCTGATTAAGAAAAAAGAATTCCATTTTATAACGGTTTTTGGGTCACCCATGTTGAATATGAAATCAATCAACGATACATTTTAGATTAACAGAAGGCTTTTGTCAGTTTCAAGTACGTCAAAGTACGATATATGTGGCAACACAAGCTATTCTGCATCCAAGACTCGAGCAGTTTTTCTCAATCATAAATTTAAACAAACTGTCACAGTTTCTTATGTCTACAAATGATTATAGCTTTGGCCATATGGCGACCTTAGACTTGCTTCTGTTTAGTATATGGAACTATTTAGCATCTACCAGCAATCTATGCAATAGTCTGATGATTGTATGCCATTGATTGCAGGTGTTGTTGTGAGCCTAGTTATGCTTATCACCACTATATTGCTTACACTAGTCATGATCATGATATGGAGGACTCCTGCTGTGCTGGTTGCCATATACTTCGTTGTATTTTTTGTGATGGAAGGGGTTTATGTTAGTGCAGTTTTCACCAAATTTGCTGAAGGTGGATGGATTCCTTTTGCCATATCATTTATCCTTGCTTTCATCATGTTTGGTTGGTTTTATGGTAGACAAAGAAAGACTGATTACGAATTAACCCACAAGATAACCTTTGAGAGGCTTCAAGAGCTTTTAGCTGACCGCAGTGTTCAAAGGGTTCCTGGGCTATGCTTCTTTTATACCAACATTCAAGACGGGTTGACTCCTATTCTTGGACACTACATAAAGAACATGAAATCCCTTCATAAGGTCACAGTATTCACTACTCTTAGATATTTGTTAGTCCCCAAGGTTGCTCCACACGAGAGGATTGTGATCAAGAAATCAAATCTCAAAGGGGTATATTGCTGTATGATTCAGTATGGCTATGCAGATGCTCTAAATTTAGAAGGAGATCATTTTGTTGATCAAGTCATTAGTAGTTTGGCACAACATATACAGAAGCATCAGTCTCCCGAGAATCTTTCATCTGATTCTCAAGAGATTGAAGAGACTTCGAACTTAGAAGAAGCATGGCGTGCCGGGGTAGTTCATGTTCGTGGAAAGACTAGATTTTACATGGGCCTGAACTGTGGCTGGTTTGATAAAATAGTGCTTGGTTTTTATGAAGTCATGCACAATAACTGTAGATCTGGCTTGCCTGCTCTTGGGATTCCACCTCAGCAACGGATTGAAGTTGGAATGCTATACGAGGCTTGAAGGGTTACTGCATTCAAGCATCTCAATTTCCCAAGATTCAGCAGTTTCACTAGCTCACACATACACCAAATTAGAGAGGAAAAACAAAACAAGTGATGAACAAAAGGGCTTCTGCAATAGGTTTCTGTATTCACAAAGATCCTACCAGTAGGCAATCTCATAGGCTAAATCACACCATGTATATATCTACTCAGGTAGTAATTGTTCTGTCAGAAAAAGCTAGAAGAATTACTATCTGTGATTTATTATATGCAAATTTCAGTTTAACATGATAAAAAAACAAAGATTAATCAAGTCGATGAATAATATCTATAGGATAAGAATTGAAATTCCTCGAGATTAGTCAGATTTTATATTTTTTAGACATATCCAATGTATGTGTTTGCAATTCACGGATAAGAAAAAATAGTCTTGGTTAGCTCCAATAAAAGAATAATTTCATTAATGTCAACCATAAACTAATTCTTTATTAATACCAAAGTTAAAATTTCTTATCTGTATAAGCTAGAAAAATAGTTTTATCGTCGTTAAAAAATATGACAAATGTGAACAGTAAATAATTTTACACATAATGTCAATCATTAAACAACCTCAACAAAAAAATAAATTTAATAAAGAAAATAACCTTAATTGATATCCCCTTAAAAAAAAGTAATCTTAATTCACATCAACTTAAAATAATCTTATCTGATATCAATAAAAATATTCTGTTTGATATTGAAAGAAAAGGGTTGAATAAAACTTTAAAATTATTTTAATTTTTTTTAAGACAATGATCAATAGATGAAAATGATTCCTAAAACAATTTTTACAAATAATTTATTTAAAATATTGGAAGCTTACATGTGCAGTAAAGAAATAATGAAACATAAGATTTTTTTTACAAATTCACCTCAATAGAGAATTCTGTCCAATTTTCTTTTAAAAGCAATAAAAAATCTTATTACAAATATTCTTTATACCATTTCTTAACCAGTATACATATAAATATATTTTTTCACTAAATCAGTTTTGACTTTTTTAAATATTTTACTATTGTCAACTGGCTTTAAAACCCTTTTATATATCCCATCAACATCTAATTAATCAAACTTAAGAAAGTTTTACAAATTAAGTTTTCCAAGACATTTGTAAAACTTTATTGAAAGCCCTCTATTCTAAGCTAACAATCTGTTTCAATTGGTATCGAAGTAAACCTTTTGAGGATGATTTTCTTCAGGAGTGGAGGAGTAGATCCTAAGCATCGTAAAAAATGAGAGACAAATTATAAACATGCGTCGTCTGTTTTAAGCAGAGATTTGGTTGATGAAAGCAACATATGACCATGTTCTTCAAATCCTACCACAGAAAAAATCTAACATCGTCAAGACAAATTTAAATGGTGGCGTAGTAGTAACACGAGATTGAAAAAATGGTGAAGGAGAAGGGAGAAGAATTAGGGTAGACTTGACAAAAAGCATCAAGGGCATTTTCGACTTGTTTTTTAACTATGGGGTGCAGGTAGAAAAAGCCACAAAAGAAAATAATTGCATAAATGGGCTTCTCAACTGGCCCATTACAGGGACCATTTTTAAAACTACTGTGTAATGTAATTCATCTATCTTAATTTTGTAATTTTGGTGGGCTAAAAAAATAATGTTGTATAGTTGTAAAATGTGGCACCCGACTCGTAAATCCGTGAAATCTAATTCGGTGCAGTTATATTTTGAGTTAGATTAGGTTGGAATCTGTATCCAATTAGAAGTAAATTCAGTAACAAATTTATAATAAGAATATTATTTTTCTAATAATTTTGCTATAAAAATAATTTTATATGTGTTATACATATTGTAGTTCCCTTATAAATATTAAGAAACAATAAAAATGTTTATTTTGATATAATTTCTTCTCGAAAAGTGTATTTTTCTTAAATTACTCAGCCCTACTTCATGATTGATTTGAATTGCTTAACTCGATTGAATTAAACTTGGCCTACGCCATTACACCACAGAAAAAAAAAATTGCATTAAAGTGAATAGGTTTGGTATTTATTGAGTGATTGGAGATTATTATGGAGGACTAATGGTGCCCTTTTCTTGGGCAAAAAAGTAGAAGAAAGAAGAATCTGTGGTGCATGAGGAAAGAAGGGAAAAAGGAAAGAAGAGGAAAAGAGAGGATAAAAAAATTGCTTAAAAGTGACTGTTTTGTTTGTATATGCCACCCATGATGTCTTTTTAATTCTGTACCTGTCTTTTATTGGACATGATGAGATACATTATTAAATTATAATACCTAAAAATAAATAGAAAATTTACATAGATGTCAGTGATTGAAAGAATAACTTTGTCTATTAAAATTATCTCACGATTATGTTTTCAGTAAAATATTTTTGGAGTTAATTATTGTAAAACGTAATAAAATCAATCCTGTAATTTTTTTACACAAAACACAAGTAGTTAGTCATTATATTGTTTAGTTTAAGCGTTTTTTAAACCCTAAATTCTTAATCTCACGTCATTAGTTACCTCAATTAGTAGAAAAAGACACATTATTGCAATATGATTCTACATTACTCTGTGGACATATCCTTTTAGGTAAAATTATATTGTAGTTATAAATTGATATTTCATAATTTTTTTAAAGGAAAAATTAAAAAATAAATTAACTTGTCCATAAATTAAAATTTATTTATATTCAAGTTAAAAAATAAAAGTGTACAAATTAATTAACGTATAAGTTAATTTTAATTTAAGAAAAAAAATATAATTTTTTCTCTTTTATAGAAACATTCATATAAACCGTGTAAATTTTTTCAATAATTGTAATTAATTCTTTACTTTTAATAAATATGAGCAACCTAAACCCTCTCTCTCTCTCCCTATAAATGGAAATGAGGAATTGAATTTGATTCGTTTGAAAGATAGTGTATTATTTATTTTATATTTTTCTTATTTTTCTTTCAACTAAATATTTTTATTTTTCATTTTCTTGTCATCATTTTTATTTTTATCTATTTTTTATGTATCAAACAGGACCTTAGTGTCTTTCATTTAACTTATGGTATAATTAACTTTGAAATATAGAGACATAAGTGACGCATATATAAGAAACATACGCAAGAGTAATGATTATTCATGTTCGATCCATAGACTTTATATAAGAGAAGAATCTTGTGTATTCTTTTTTTTATTGGAAACGTATTCAAAAAAGAAAAAAAATCACGATAAAATCAGTTTAATAAATAATAATTAAGATATATGTAAGGTAAATAGCCAATAATACTATTTGGGCCCACCTTTCAACTGCTAAAATCAGGATAAAATCCATTTTAATAAATAATAATTAAATAAATAAAATCCATCATAAGCTTTTTTTTGTCGATTTATTGTTGATTCAAAATTCTCCAGTTTTATTTATTGTCCACCGATTACCAGATTGATTATTTACCCATTAACTTAGTTCATATTTTAAATTTATGATAATAATAACTTAAAAACACAATCATTTTCATTATTCAAATATAAAAGAATTTGATTTTATTATAAGAAATTGATTTTATACAAGACAAACTATTACCACCCTCCCCTTCTTACCATTTATTTAATGTCATGTATAAAAAATATAACATGGATTTACTAATATTTTAACTTTGTTTTATATTTAATCATAATATTTGATTTTAAGGATAATTTGTTATGTTTTCTTTGATGAGTTTGGCATAAAGTGCAATTGCATGGCGAATAGCATAAGCAGAGCTGTTGGTTTTGAAATAAAGTTTGATACTGCAATGTGTGTAAGATGTGGTTCATGAATTCAGTAGTCGCATATACCACACATTATTATGCTGTCTACGGACACACTCAGCTCAAAATTCAACATAATTTTAAATTACTAGTATAAATCTAAATATTTTTTTACATATGTTATCTTAATTACACATAAAAATTAAGTTGAATTTTCTCCCCAGATAAATTTACGCTTCATTGATCTCAATTTTAACATAATAATTCCGAATTTAGATTAAAAAAAGGTACATACCAACTTTACATTTGATCACATCAAGTTTAAGGTAAACTTACCTTGAATTATTATAAAGAATATTAATAATGTAATGAAAACTAATACCACTCTCAATAAAATTTTATTATTGCTGTTTAAAGAATATAATGATCATATCATACATTAATGGTGTAAATTTTAATCACAAATAATGCTATTTATGATTTTTAAATATTTTTTTTGTCTTTTTGCAAAACTCGTTATATTTATTATACATGACAATTTTTAATTCCGCAATATTGTAAAAAAAAAAAATTACTTAATTGAATGGTGAAAATTGGTTGAAAAGTTTGACTAAAAAACCAATCTCTATTAATATTGTTATAATTTTTTTTTATATATTTTTGTTTTGGTTGATTAAACATGTTTGTACCTATCTTTTAAACAACTTTATCTTTTACGTCGTTATTGCAAGAGGTTGACTGAGCATGTTAAAGATCTGTATTTTGATTTATAATATTCAAATAAATATATCATCTTAAGACATTCATCCAACAAAGTATGTTTAAATATTTAACACAAGACAAAACATCATTTGTATTTCACTGTGCATCACTTGAGTCTTTACTGAACAAAATAGCATATTTGCTTGGACTGAATGTAGTATAATAAAATGATCGATTTCTTTTACCCTCTCATGTTATTTAATATTATTTTTTGTAATGTCTTATGTTATGTTGTCTTATCAAATGTTTGTTTAAAAAAATAAACATAAAATATTGGATCAATTTGGAAAGACATGTATGAGTAAAAAATTAAAGAGAGAAACAAATTTCCTTTACAACAAGACAATATGTGTTGATTCAAAAGCTTATTTGATGCTTCAAGCTAACAAAAGTCAAATGATTGTGATTTGATATGGATGTTTGATATGTTGCAAATATGTCTTTTTTCTTGGTAGGAGATGAAAGATTTGGGTAACTTAAAAATATGAGAAGAAAAAAGAAGAAATATAATCACAACAAGAAGATTAAAATATAGTCTTTCCTTTTTTCCATTACTTTTTAAATAAATTGACATTGATCCTTCAACACTTCTCACAACTATTACATTCTTCTTCTTCTACCTTATTTGCTTCTTTCTTTATCTAAACTCATCAAAGCTTATTATTTTTGTTACTTGTTATCATCTCATATGAGAAATACTATTAATTATGACATGCTTTGATATTTGTTGTCAGTATGAAAGTAATGTTATATTTATTAACTCAAAATTATATATTAAGTTTGAATATTAAAAACCTAATCTCATTTTTTTTTTCTTTTTATATTGTACATTTATGAAATATTTAATAACAAAATCATTATTAATAACCAATAATGAATTTTAGAAAACTAACTTATAATTAATTATGTTATAAAATAAATATACATAATCAAATGTATCTTATATACCATAATATATACTTAATTATGCTATAATATAATTAATTATAATTATATTATTATAATAAAATAAAAGTAGTGAAAAAATAATATTTAAAGAAATATTTTAAATAAAAGAATAATAATAAAAATAATTTTATATAATAATATTATTATTAAAAAAATAGAAAGTCTATTGTTTAAAAAATATTTGGAAATTTTTTTGGAGAAATACATAAAACATGTTTTTATTTTTTGGTACAAATGATATCAAGAATACTTGTTTTTTTAACAAATAAAGGAATTTGTAAGTTTTCAAGAATTTAATATTGTCATGAGACAAATTAATATAAAATTATTTTGCGACTCTCTTTTGTCTTTATGTATTTATACGATTTTATGTTTTAACAAAATCCTTTTAAAACAAAAATGAAGATTTTAACTGTAAAAAAGTTTTAAATTGTATCTTTTTTCTTTAGCAAAAGATGTCATTAATCTTTAAACAACACTTTTTCTTCTTAAATGTGTATAACTTCTCCCATAATCAATACAATCACCAAGAATAAATATTACAACATAATGAAAATAAAGAAAGGTGAAGAGGAAAAAAATTAAAAGGAAAGAAAATGAAGAATGAGGAAAAGAAAAGAAAAAAAAATGAAGAACAAGGAATAAAATGACGTAGAAGATAAAGAAAGCAGGAGCAAAAGAAAAAAAAGATAACGAATTAGAACAAAGGAAAATAAGGATCAGAAAGAAGGAAAGAAGAAAAAAAAAAGAAGAAGAAGGAAAAAGAAGTAATAAGAAAAAGAAGAGGAAGAAGATAAAAGAAAAAAAAAGATGAACCTTAAATAATTAACTTGAATTTGATCTTTTATGAGTTATTATTTACAGGGAAACTATGTAAAAGGTGAATTATTACTTAATTTGATACATAAGCAAAATTAATTCTATTAATTAACTTTTGTGCATATAAAAAAGACTAAAGAGACATATGAATCATATTTTCTACAATAAATATATATATATATATATATATATATATATATATTAATTTTAACATTTTTATGTATAAATAAAAAATACTATATGCTTTTAAAAACTTGAAGGAAAAAGTTATTCAATCCTTTCTTAATGTATTGGATAGAGGAAATTATTATGAAGTTTTTGAGATGAAAATTATGTATTTTCTACTAATTTAATTCATGTAATGTATGGGTAATGTTTATATTTTATCAATATTTTAAGAAAATTAAAAGGTCAAGTATTTATAAAAAGATCGTATAGCGTAACATTTAAATGAAAACATTTAAAGGATAAGGCTTTCAATTTATTATTTGCTTGTTATTATATTTTTTTAAAAGGTCATGTAAATAATATTAAATAAAAATAAATTAATTTTTTGTAACATTAATATTTTTATTTTAAATAGGGATAATTTTAGTCTATTTATGCTAATGAGAAGCTTTTAATTCATTTGGCATTTTCATTATAAGTTTTAATTTGAATTTGTATTTAATTAAAATAAGAAATCAGAGGGAGATTAGGAGATGAGATAATTTGATTTTACCCAGTTTATCAAACTTTATTATTAAAAAAAGAAGAGAGTGAATTTTGAAAACCTACTCTATTCCTGACATTTGAAGATGCCATTAATTTTAATCCATGTAAAATGACAGTACTAATAAAATAAAAATAAATAAATAAGTTTTTATTTTCCAAAAATGAAGTAGCTAATAGAACATTTCAAATTCCTAGGAAAAACATTGTATCTCATTTGTCCCATGGAGATGCTCTAACAGAGGGAAATGGAAAAAGTTCATGTTTTTCAGAAGGTTTTGGTTGTACTGATGTAGTCATTAGTCAAGGACGATAATCACCGCTACATTGTTTTGTCGCATAGAACATCATCACTCTTCAGTCAGCAGCTAGATTTAGATTCCACAGACCAAAACATAATAAAATGCAACCTTCACTTTCTCTTCTGCACGTGTCTAAGTTTCTGGTTCATCCAAATTCCCCAACCTGATAAGAGTGACTTTCCAGTTCTCATCTCTCATCATCACTTCTGCTGCAAATGGAGCAAGAACAAGAACAACAACCCCTTTCACTTTCCCTTTCCATTTCCCTCTCTGTTGTCTCTGCTGCTTCTGCTCCTTCCTCTACAGAGGAACACTCCAATCCATCAGATGCAGTGATCTTCTTTGGTCTCAGTTTGGCTCTGGGGATTGCTTGTAGGCACCTCTTGCGTGGGACTAGAGTTCCTTACACCGTTGCCTTGCTCATCATTGGCATTGCACTTGGATCCATAGGTCCTACCCTTCTCTTTTTAATCGTCCTTTTTCCTTTGTTATAGTTTGCTTTCTAGAATGAACCACTTAATCTTGGATTTCTTTGGCTGGGTTTGGTGTGATTACTATTAGAGAGCAAGGGAAAAGACAGATTTTTTAGTGTCCAAAGGCATCGTCTGGGGGTGTTGACTTTCTACAGAAGGACGATAACTAACCGGAGAAAAATTGAGACACATCCTTCGAACTCCTCCATTTCCTGTTTTAGTCAAACACTGGATAAAATTTAAACGAATAGGGTAGGATATTGAAAAATGTTTTTCTTTTATCTTTAGATCCCAATCATAGACTTGTACCAACATCGGGTTGAGGTGGTATTATTCACCATGTTTGGAGAAGAAAAAGAGAGTGTTTGAAAGGAAAGGGAAGTGAATATGAAACGAATTTCTCTTTTCTCCTTCTTTATATAGTCTATTGTTTGATAAAAAAAACCAAAATAGGAAATAAACAGTTTATAGTTGAACTTTTATTTTTTTTCTTGATTCTATCTATATACATTATTTATTTTACTCTAATTTGATCTTTTTGAGCTTCTTAATTGAAGCTCCAACCAAGGACACATGTAGAGATTAAACATATTTCAGAAGATCATGATATGTTGGAAATTAAATTTCAAAATAAATAATAATGGGAATTCAATATAGATTAGACAATATATTTTCATAGAATTCTTTTGTAAATTCCTGACTCCTATTGTTTTAACTAGTTATATTCATACATAACCATCTAAGCTAAGGTACACACCTTAGAAACGTCACCTAGCTCACCAGGGATGATGACATTCTCAAGGAGACTTGAAAGACTTAGAAATTGTTGTCAAATTTTTTTCTTTAGGTTCATATTTTGTAGAAAGTATTAAACTTATTCCATGTTGATTATCATTCTTTTTATAATTTTGCGTCGTTCTTTGGCTCGTCAGAGGTTACTTGGATCTCTGAAAACTTTCCTGTTATTAGAAAATGTTGCATTCCTCAATTCAAATTCTGGCTGTGCAAATTATTCCTAAGAAAGTGGTCCTTTCCTAGGTTTCTTAGAGATGGAAATTTTTTTTCTGTCAATCTATGTGACAACTGACAGATAGGCCTTCTTCACTATTTAATTTTTTCCATTTGAACAAGGGTCCTTAACAGTTCTTTTCATTTAAATACATTTACTCCTTTTTTGGCGTTGTCATATAATATACTGTTTTTTATTTATTTAATGTTAATAAGTTGCTGATTAATGGTGCATTTCTGAACAGAATATGGTACTCATCATCGGCTGGGAAAGATAGGAGATGGAATTCGTCTTTGTAAGTTTGTTCTGTTTTTTATTCTAGTTAGTTTGAAACTTATGTACTTGCTAGAAAAGGAAAAAGGCTTTTCAATGTACAGCCTTGGAGCATGTGAATACACTGGGATTTTAGAATGTTTTCAACTTAAGAAGCTTTCATTTTCAGCGGTTCTTGTTTGAAAATAATTGAAGTAATTGATATTTTTTATATGCAGGGTCAGAGATTGATCCAGACCTTCTTTTAGCTGTTTTTCTTCCTGCTCTCCTCTTTGAGAGCTCATTCTTAATGGAAGTTCACCAAATTAAGGTTTCTTTTTTTGGATTCTTCTATGAGTACATTTTATTTGTTTTACGAGTGATGGGTTCTTTCTGTTATGATAGTTTCCTATCTTGTATATGTATGCTAGCATTGGCACATTCTTACATGATTGCGTGTAAACCCATTCATTCTGGTATGATTGCCTTCTTATTCGTAATTTATGTATGCTTTGGGGCCTTTTCTAGATGTATGCTGCTGTATTTGTTGCTTTCTAAATTTCATAAAACCTCAGCAGCCAACATGTTCACAATTAAGCATCACCAATAGTGTGAAACTTGAACAAAACAATCCAAATGACCTACAAAATCTAACAAAAGGTATAAACTAAAGGAGATCAACTTGAAAACTTAGCTAGAAACTATCCATTCTAAGTCAAGTATCATTTATTTTGGAATCTTTAATTTACAAAATGAGACTAAATAACCATTTCATACAGTTGTCAGTAATCCCTAATGGAAGATGAAGAAATTAACTCCTCGAGCTTAGACATAGCTTGCATTAAATGCTGCTAAACAGGGAGCAGACTTGATGTTTTTTTATTATAATGCAAGTCTGTGACTCTTATTAAAATGCCTGATGTTGAAACACAAGATGCACTTTGGACTGAATGCAGAGGTGTATTGCACAAATGATCTTACTAGCTGGTCCTGGTGTTGCGCTTTCAACTGTTTGTCTTGGAGTTGTTATGAAGGTATGTGACTAGATGTGTTTAGATTTCATCATTTTTCTCGTATGATTATAGCTCATTTGTCACAATACAGCTTACTTTTCCGTACAACTGGGGTTGGAAAACATCACTATTGCTTGGGGGACTTCTGAGTGCAACTGATCCTGTTGCTGTTGTGGCTTTGTTGAAAGATCTTGGTGCCAGCAAAAAACTAAGCACAATAATCGAAGGAGAATCCTTGATGAATGATGGGTATTTTTAGTAATCTTTCACTTCTTTAACTAACATCTACTTTTCAAATGAATTTATGTGTTTTTCCAAATGAGTCTAGGTGGTAAGAAGTGGCTCAAAGCCTTGAACGTCTAGAATGAGTGACTGTTTCTTCATGTGATGGTTTTTAAATGTATGTTTATCTTTTGTATTTGTATTTGTCAAAGCTTAATCTTTGTTCTTCTCCAGGACGGCTATTGTGGTTTATACTCTTTTCTATAGGATGGTTCTTGGAGAGACCTTCAATTGGGTTGCTATAATCAAATTTCTAGCACAAGTTTCACTTGGAGCGTAGGTTTCACCTACTTTTATGTTGCACTAGTGGCAAAAGATATATTGACTCATTTGACTGTTTGCTTGGTCCAGTGTAGGAATGGGTCTTGCTTTTGGGATTGCATCTGTTTTGTGGCTAGGGTTTATTTTTAATGATACAGTGATTGAGATTGCTCTAACATTTGCTGTTAGCTACATTGCTTATTTCACAGTAAGTACCCTTCAAATTTTTGGATTCATCTTTGAGTAAATTTAGAGAGTATATTCGTATATTATTAATACTTACACAAGTAGGAAGTATTGGTTTTATAACCCTAATTTCTTGGATGTATCTTGCTGCAAGACCAAAGATTATATCTATGGAAATTGTATCATCATATTTGGTCTTTGTTCTTGGTGTGATCTGAAGTTATTCAATGTTGTGCATGAAGAAATTGATGGTCAAAATCTTTTACAGGCTCAGGAGGGTTCAGATGTCTCAGGTGTTTTGACGGTGATGTCTTTGGGAATGTAAGTTAACCTTTAGTATGTAATGACTAATATCCCTTTTCTGAAATCTGATTATTGAAATCTTTCTATAGGTTTTATTCTGCGTTTGCAAAGACAGCTTTTAAGGGTGAAAGTCAACAAAGCTTACATCACTTTTGGTATGCCTTTTACTGTCCTCGTGGATAAAATTAAATTCGTATATGGAAGAGTTTTTTTTCTTCTTTTAATTTTCTGCATACACTTTTTTTGAACCAGAATTTTCTGTGTACACTTGATACAGAAGCAATAAAAAATGAATTTGTGAGTATATCAATTGCCAAACACTATCATTCAACTTTTAATTTTGTGAAGTATGTTAAACCTTTTAATTTTGTTCATTCAAATATGTGGGGTCTTGTGATTGTTTGTAATACCTCTAGTGCAAAATGATTTGTTAATATGTTCCTTTATTGATAATTGCACTCGAGTGACATGAATTTTTGTCATGAAAGATACATTTGATGTTTTCCAATTGTTTGTAAATTTTTACCATGATTCAAATTCATTGGCAAAACCAATTGAAAAATTACGTGGTGTTTGTGAGCTTACTTGTGTAGATACCCTTCAACCAAATCAGATTGCAGAACGAAAAAATTGTCATTTACTTGAACTTACTAGAGTTTTTACTATTCCAAATGTTTGTTCCTACGTCTTATTGGGAAAAGTTGTATTCATTTATACTAATTTGGCAAACAAAATACTCTCGTGTTTTGAACAGTGTAATCCTATACAACTAATGTCTACCATTTCTCTTTCTGTTCATGTTATGACCAATATTTAGATTTGCGTCATTGGGTGCTCGTTTGTTCATGTTCATAGTTCTCATCAGGGTAAGTTAGATCTTTAGGCTGACAAATGTATTTTCATTGGCTCCCACTAGGAAGAAATACAGATGTTGTCATCTAGAAATTTGTCCTATCTATGTTTCCTATGGATGCCACTTTTTATAAAACTGTCCATAGCTTTAGGGAAAGAGTTTTTTGAAGCTAAGTCTTGAGATTTTGCATTGTCCACCTATAAAATAGACGACATCTTTCAACACATCTTGAATAATAAGGCACTTAAACCAACCTTAATATTTGACGGAATAATGCATTTAGATGTTTTGGAAAACAATATCAACACAGGTAGAAATCAAACCTCGTTCAACAACTTCAATTGCCCTAACTAATGTAAGTTGTCATTACCATTAAGAATCCTTAAACATACCTTGTGATCTTGATTTATCTGTCGCCTTGATTAAAGGTAAAAGAACCTTGTCAAATATCCTATTTCGAAATGTGTACTTGAATAATAAGAGGAAGAAAAGAAATATTTTATTAATTATGTTAAGTGTATTTAAAATATATGGGCCTTGGCCCATCTCTTTGTTTTTGAGAGACACACACAAACATATATATATACACATATTCCTCTACTGTCTTTGACACGCAGAGATTAATTTATGACTCTTCTCCATCTACTTGAACAAATTACAATCATGATAATCACATTCTCAACTCCTCTATTTATAACAATCAAATTCTCTTAAAAAAGAAAAGAAAATTTGTTGGAATGAATGTATAGATTCTAGAAATATTTTTCTAAGATATTAGGATGTTTCTATCTTAATAATTCCCTATTTACAAAACTCAATGAATATTAGTCATTTCCAACTTTCCTACAAGATCTTGGAATTTGCCTAAGGAAGTCCCTTAGTGAAGATGTCTACTAACTAAAGTCCTATACGAACATGGATTGTTACCATTAGACCTCTCTCAATGAGGAAGTGTTTGTCAATTTCAATATGTTTGGTCTTATCATGTCGTATTGGTTTGTGAACAATGCTCATGACTGATTTGTTATCACAGTACAATTGCATAGGGATGTAAACTTTTATTTTAAGCTCGTGTAATATGATCTTCATCCAAAGTCCTTTGCACACACCTTTGAGAAAGAGTTCAAAATTCAGCTTCAACACTTGAACGAGATATCGTATCCTATTTTTTGCTTTTTAAGTCACCAAACTTTCTTCCAGAAACATTCAATACACAAATGTAGATTTTCTATCAGTAATAGAACCTCCTGCATAGTCGTCATCAATATATATTCATGGTTAAGGAATTTTTCTTCTTGAAAAGTAGTCCCTTTCCTGAGCTTGACTTCAAGTATGAAAGAATTTTTGTTAACTGCTTGCTAGTGTCTTCCTCTTGGATCATGTAAAAATTGGCTTACCACACTTATTGCATAAGTAATGTCTAGTCTCATGTGATAAATAAATAAGTTTTTTTTACCAATTTCTGATGTTGAGTTTTTCTGCACAAGAACTCTTTTCACTTCCAATTCTATGATTTTGTTTAATAGGAATTTATGAGGTTCTACATCCCAGCTTACTTGTTTCTTAGAGGAGATCAAGTACATGTTTTCTTTGAGAGATGAAAATCCCTTTTTTTTGAATAAACCAATTTTGTTGTTTCATCATCTTATACAATCATCATGTTATTCAAATACAACAACACTAGTTTAAGCTTAACTATAATAGAGTGTTTTATGAATAGTATAATATCCTTGACTTTGCTTATATCTTAAGGAAACCATTACTTCCGTAAATCTCCCAAACCATGTTCTAGGAGATTGCTTAAAACCATATAAGGCCTTCTTTGGGAGACATACCTTATTCCTTTCACTGTGAGTTTCAAATCCGAGATGAATCTTCATGTGCACTTCTTCTAAAGTTTCATGAAGCAAAACATTTTTCACCTCCAACTGGTGTAAATTCCATCCAAAATGAGTTGCTAGAGATGTTATAGGAGAACAAGTCTTGTCATGGTCAATTCCATGTTTAAGCCCATCCCTTTACAACCAATCTAGTTTTATGTGTCTATTGACCTGTATGCTCTATGTTTCACTGTAAGTATCTATCTGCACCCTACAATCTTCTGTCTCTTGGTTTGTCAATAGTCTCCCATGTTGATTTTCTTTCTAATGCATTCATCTCTTCTCTCATGGCTTGAGTCCAATATTTACTTTCCATGGTTTCATGGACTAAGCTAATGGAAACAATACAATTTCAATGTCCATTAGAGAGATTGTTAGTGCAAGCATATTGACAAATAAGATAGTTAACACATGATCTTTTTTCCTTTCTCAACGCAGTGGGAAAATTCTCAGTAACTCTTGCTCCTAATTGTAACCTTAAGGGCTTCTCACCCCCGAGTCAAACAATTCTTCTTGCTCAGGAGTCAAAGTGGATTATCTTCTTTGATATTTTTTTCCAAAGAGTTTGTCTTCTTCTTTATTATCAATTGGTCTATCCCATTTGTGGTGACTCTATCACTTATATCTTGGGCACCCTGCAATGACAGATATGGTAATGACAAGAAGAATAGCTTTTCCACTTCTAGTGCTTTCTCCCCTTGATGTGAAGGATTGACAAAAAAGGATTTTGAAAAGTGGCGTCCATTGTGATAAAGACATAACTTTGAGGGTGGTAACGTTTGTACCCCCTTTTGTTAGAAGGTAACCAATAAAGACACATTTAAAAGCTCTAGGATCTAATTTACTACAATTAGGATTGTGAGAATGAATGAAAACAACACAACCAAACACTTGACAAGGTAGAGATGACACTAAAGGAGAAGAGAAAGCTAAAGGCAATAGGGACTCAATAGGAATAATGTCTTTTAAGTCATGAGTGGGTAACCTGTTTATGAGATATGTGGCAGTTAACACAATTTTTCCCTTAATTTGTTTTAGGAATAGACATATGGAAAATGAGAGCTCTAGCTACTTTTAGGAGATGATGATTCTTCCTTTTTGCAATCCCATTTTTCGTATAATTTTGACACATGTTATTTTATGGATGATACCATTAAGGGACAAAAAATTGGAGAATTCATGATTTAGATATTCATTGCCATTCTCAAACCCAATTTTATTTTTATTTTTTTTAAATAGGCTTTTGACAAGATGGAAAAAATTAACAAAGATTTGAAATATCTCAGACTTAATATTTATAACATATGTCTATGTAACACGAGTACAATCATCAATAAAGGTAACTTTTAGAAAGTATACTTTAAGCCTAACTCAAACTCTCAAAATCGACTTATAAGGTGAGGTTTGTACCTACTTATATATTATATTTGACCATATCTCTAATTGATGTAGGATCTCCAACACCTCCTCATGTCAAGGGCTGAACATCTTGAGTGTGGAAATAAAGGGGGGTTCGATAGGCCCGATAGTAGGTGATACGATAGGCCCAACAAACTTCACTTGGATAGAATCCGATACCATCTTAGAAGTATACTTTAAGCCTAATTCAACCTAAAAAAACTAGCTTCTAAGGTGAGGTTTGTACCCACTATATATTATAATTTGGCCATATCTCTTGTCAATATGGGATCTCTAACAATAATAAGTCATTTTCTCCTAGAGATAGATTCTAAAATAGGTCCCCAAACATTAGAGTGAATTAAATTAAATTGGAAATACTCTTTTTTGTTACTACTTGGATATGATGTATAGTGGTGCATTTACAATTGACAATGTAACAATTGAAAGATTCAATGGACTCTTTGGTAAACATATGAGGGAACAATGATTTGATAAGGCTGAATGAGGGATGTCCAAGTCTTCTATGATGGGACCATATTTTGAGATTTTTCCATGTTTTTGTTGTTGCTTGTTAGCTTATGACCTCCCTTGTTTTGTTTTGGTCCTCGAACTCTAATACACACTATCCACTCTGCTACTTAGCAGTTAAGATCATCTTCCTCGTATCAAGGTCTTGAAAGACATAGTAATAAGAGAAAACATTATTGAATTGTTCTAGTCTTTTGTAAGTTTTTGTCTAGAGATTAGAGTAGTAGCTAGTTGTGGCACATATAAAACACCCTTTAATTCATTAGATGATTTTAACATTATATTCTCGAATTCACATATGGGTATACTATCATCATTTGCAACTTGAATGAGTTGTTCTCTATTCATTTTAACATATGAATAGAAAAATGTAGGAAACAAAGTTGTGTAATTAGTTACTAGTGTGTGCTAAAGAGGTAGTGGAACTAGAACCTCATTTCTAAATCCACTTTAAAAATGTTAGCATAGGTGGATGATAGTGGTGTTAGATCCAATGGCACAAGGTTTCGATGGTGCAGTCTATGCAACATGGTAGAGTTAGAAGGAAGACTAGAGGTGGTGGCAAATTGAACTGAATAGGCCTTGAGGAGAAAATCCATCTTGTTCAAATATGATTATAATAGAATATTATGAATTATTTGATCTATGTAGTTGACTATCTAAGTGGGAAAAGGCGTGTTGTTGTATATAAAAGCAAAGTAGTGAAAATCAATTCTTTTGGGTTTAGGCCTAGTTAAAGTCCACAAAATTATCGTATGAGGTGAGAGTTGTCCCCCATTTTTATACTTTAATTAAGTCATTATTAGTTGACGTAAGATTTTCAACATATATTGCTCACATCAAGGATTTGATATCTTGAATGTGAAGTTTTCAATATTAAAAATCTGAGTTTTTGGCAAAGTCCTAATGTTGGGCCTAGTTAAAATCATTAAGATAGACTCTGGTACTATTATAGAATTTGAGAGTAGCTCAACTCTAAATAATACTATTTGATTGGGGATCTCCAACTGAATAAAATGCCGAGACTACAAACAAGCTCCCAACAGCCCTGTAATCCTTTTGCTTGAACAAATTATTATTATTATTGTTATTATTATTATACTTTGGGGGATTTGACATGGGGAGGGATCTACTCTTTTGATGTATTTTTCCATAATAAATCAGTGTTCTGTTTAATTTAAGCAGAATTCCTGTCCTCTCTTATCTATCTTTCTTTTGTGAGACTTAATACTCTATCTCTATAAAGACACAAGGAAAAAGTTCTGACTTGAAGCTAAAACAGTTAATCACTATATGCCTTGCTGCTGCAGCAAGGTCACACCTTATATTTGTCATTTGAAATCCTCTTATTTTCTGTACGTATATTTTGTAGTCAAATGTAGTTGTGTTTTAATCCTTTTATTTTTTCTGCAGGGAAATGATTGCATATATTGCTAATACCTTAATATTCATTTTGAGGTAAGGGCTTGGTTGGAACCCTAAATCATAATCGATTGATATAACTTGTGAAACAGGCTTTAATGGTTTTGGATTGAAAAGATAAAAATATGTATTTTTGGTTTAACAAATGTAGGACATTCTTACTGGTATATCACTTCTATTAATATTTTCATATAATCTTTTTTGCAGTGGAGTTGTTATAGCTGAAGGAATACTTAGTGACAACACTGTTTTCCATCATGGTAGTATTACTTGAAGAATCACTTCATATATTCTCTTATTGGGAAAATGTATACCATGAAGTATATTGAATGCAAATACATGAAAATAATGTTAATAAATAGGAGTTTTATAACAATCTTGTGCGAATGTGCTGATGAATCTTAATTATGCTGGAGAAAGCTGTATTCATAGTTTTTATCTACTCTGAGTCAGCGGGGACTTTGGCAAAGTCCATAGATAGAGACTATAATTTCTTTAAATTGTTACCTTTAAATTATATGTGTACATATTATGTCTTGCCTTGCTCTTGCTATCATCTTTGTGTTGTTATGCACAACAGAGTTCTTGTTCATACTACTCATGTTTGTTATGTCAAAAAGAGTGACTACAAATTATTGGGTCTGTTTTAGGATCATCATGGACCCACCTCTTGCTTCTCTATGCTTATGTTCAAGTCTCTCGATGCATTGTAGTTGGAGTATTATTTCCCTTTCTAAGATATTTTGGATATGGTTTGGATTGGAAAGAAGCTATTATTCTCATCTGGTCAGGATTACGAGGGGCAGTTGCCTTGGCACTTTCATTATCAGTTAAGGCAAGTATTAATGATGCATATTCAGAGGGCTTCTTATTGAATGTACTTATCATTGTTTACAAGTGAGATAGGTGCTTTTTGGATTTTTTGTGATGAAAGGAAGAGCTTTTATTTTAAGGGAAATTAAAAAGAGAGGGCAATAACTAATAAAATGCACGTGGTGACAGTTATAAAAACACAAATGATTATGGAATAGGAATAATAACAATGCATGAATAGGAATATTGATGTATATTCATCTTCCCAATGCAACAGGATGTGTTGAAGAAATGAGTACTTGTTACTACAAAATGTTAAATAAATTAGCAGTTGTTCTTATGCTTGACAAGAGACCAGGTTTTTATGGTCTGCTAATCAGCAATATATCATTACTATTATTCCTATTTAGTGTCATTGGTTAAATAACAGGATGTTGAAAACCTATATAGTTGATATATATCTTATAGTTCAACAGATATGCAACTTCTGCTATTTGCCCATGATGCTATCTGCTACATTACATGGTAGATTATTATCTATTCTCCATTTTTTGTGATCTGCATGCAATTGATAACACTGGATTGTCACGAGCTAACAATCTCGAGATCTTTTTAGGTGAAGGCATATACATGATTTTATATTAAATCTCTTAACACACCCTGTAAGGCAAGAGTACATTGGACATGAAACATGAATAATGCTCAACCCACCTAATTTGCATTGAAATTCAGATTTTTGTTAGAAGAATGGAGGTGACATGGATGTTTCTAGCAAAGATCTTTTCTTTCATAATTTGACATGTTTTATCTAAGTAGGAAGCTCTAAGTAGCTTTGTTGTATAAATAATTCCTATTGGGATTAAAGATAAAATGCAACTTCCTAGAATAATGATAAGTCACTTACAGTATTCAGCTTTCCTAGATTTTAGTTCCCTAGAAAAATTGGAACATTAAGAGTTTCCAACATTTACTTTATCTATCCTCCCTGTTCGTATTATCCTTCCATTAACTGTGTAAAATGGCTTAATTGTATTTATAGTCTCTTAAGTATTGCGATTATAAAATTTTGGTTCTGTAGGTTCTAATTGCATCAATTAGGTCTCTGAAGTTTTCTTCCATTTACAATCAGGGCTCTGTTCTTATTCATCCAATATTTAATGGAATTCATTAACTAATAAGCAGCCAAGCACTTGGAAAACCACCCTTAAAATGGGATTGTTAATCTAGGTGTGAAAATCCCATAGATATGACCAAATTATAGTACTCAAATCTTATTTGCAAGCTGGTTTTGAGGTTGAATTAGACTTAAAGACTACTTTCTATGACTATATATGCATGATAGTGACTAAATATGATGTATAAGCTTAAAAACACACAATCTTTAAACTATAATGATATAAAAAGCTGCTTCAGTTGTTTCACTAAATTGTCGTATTGGCAATTCTTCTGGATAATTTATTATTTTTATGATAAGAATGATCAACAAAAGGAATACATTTTTATTTTGAGGAAACAGATGACTTCAAATTGGATCAAATCAAGATTGAGCAACTTGATTGTTAATTATAGAATCTTGAGGGGCTTAATTGGTACAATAGAACCTAAGAAATTGAAATCTCACATTTATGTCTCCAAAAGGGCGAAAAGTGCAATTAAACCTTTATATTTTTTTTCCTTTTCTTTTTCTAACTTTATTTGCTTATTGAAACAATTTCAAACACATACGATAGTATCTTGGAATTAGTCTTAAAATGTATCTCAAAATGACATTTTGTATTTAAAGCTTCATCATAATTAACTACTAACTTAAGGATAGGCATATATTTCTGTATCTATCTATTTTCCAGAACAAATTCTACAGAAATTGTTTTGGTTAATAATGTATCTTTAGAAAATTAAGGGAAAAAGTGTGCTTATATGAGGCTATCGCTTACATTGATGTCCATATTTTTGTAGTTAAATATTTTAATTATTAATTTTTTTATTGGTTTAGCGGTCGAGTGGCAAATCAGTTGAGTTGACTCCTGAGACAGGAACACTGGTATGCTTTTCAATTTATGATTAATGTAATTGTTTTAAGTTTCAAATGCATGACTCTTCTAATATTTTTCAAGGTCATCACAACCCTGACATCCTTGATAACTTAATTGTCTTTATAAACTGACTCAATTGTTTTCTGATTGTATAGTTTGTTTTCTTCACTGGTGGAACTGTGTTTTTAACACTTATAGTAAATGGTTCAACCACACAACTCATTTTACACTACCTTGGCATGGATAACTTATCAGCAGCTAAGGTCAGGATTCTCCTCATCTTCTATGTTCAACTTATGTTCTTCTTTTGAGAGACGAAATGTTTTGATATTTAGTACTTTATGTAATTCACAAATGTCTTCAGGTTTTATCCTAATTGTTGGTCTTCTCTCTCTCTTAAATCTGAGAAAGTACCTTGAAAAATATCTTATTTCCATATAAATCACTGATACACATAGCAGTGAAGATGTATTTGTAATTGTTGTTTCAATAACGTATAAAGTATCAATAATGAACAATAAGATTAAACTAGTGAGCCATGGAAGCTTAAAAAATGCAGCAGTGCTGTCAAGTTTGTTTTGCTATGTCCTAGTGGGTTTACAGGTACTCTGTCAATTTTGGAGTAAACGGGCTTCATAGCTACAATATAACGGTTGGAGGGTTACATAACTTTAAAGACAAATAAATATAGACTGTGAGAAAGAAAGCAAATTTTCTAAATTTGTATAAATGCTTGTAAATTGATTCCAAATAAAGATATCTCTATATCATCTCATTCTCTTCCTCGGACTTATATTTGATCTGATCCTCATGCTTCACACATTTAATAACAGAGACGAATCCTTGACTTTACAAAGCATGAAATGTTAGACAAGGCATTAGAGGCTTTCACTAAACTTGGAGATGATGAGGAACTTGGGCCTGCTGACTGGCCTACAGTGAAGAGATATATCTCTTGCTTAAATGACATTGAGGGTGAACGTGTTCACCCTCATGGTGCACATGAAAATGATAGTCTCCTAGATCCTATGAACTTGAAAGATATACGAGTACGCCTTCTGAATGGTATGGGAACATTGACATTTACTTTAGTCCTTAAATTTTTAACTTTATAGTTTATTTATAATAGCTTCGTTGTTTGTGTCATTTTTAAGTTTCTCAATAGGAGGAATCTCATCGGGTCTGTACCTTGTGTTTCTGTTTGATTTAACTGCTTCAAACATCCTAAATTCTTACAGTCCATTAATTTTTTAGGTTAAAAGTAAAGGAAAGACACATAATCATAAGACATCTTGCGTCTGTAAGGACAAGTATTTTTGGGGAGATTATGCTTGAAGCCTTCTCAATTTAATTAAAGTTTTTTATACATTCATTTTTCCACACTGTATTTAAGAAATTTATTTGAAACTTGTTCAATTCAAAGTTAAAGGTAATATGCTTGCTTTCTTTTTACTTTCAGTTTTGTAGCAAGTACAGTTGCAGTGAGGGTTAGGGTTAGAGCTTGATCAACATTCTTGGACATTATTTAATTTGGTTGGGGTTAGCGTTAGAGCTTTTGGTTAATATTTAATTTTCTAGCAACCAATCACTGCAATTAAAAGCCTCGATATGATCAACTTCTATTTTGATGGATGGATTTGCTATCAGGAGAGTAGCTGACGTGATTTTTAAACCTGTGAGGTGTGGAGGGATATCAAGAAAGACCCAGAGGAAATTATTATAATGCAGTCAATGTCATGGCGACTAATAATATGAGAATTTGGTTTTTAACTGAGCCTAGTGACGTCGTGTGATTGTTCATCCATGTAGCTGACCTGGATTAAACTATTTATTGTAATTATTATATTTGTTATGATGTGATAACACTTACAACTATTCATGATGATTGTGTGTTCACCTTAAGGCTTAAGTTAAGAAGATGCAACTATTGTTTTCTTGTTGGTGTATATATTATACATGCAATTGCTTTACAAAGGTTTCTTTGTTAACTCATGTTAAGTTAGTAAATTTTTGACAGGCATTAGCATTTACAGAGAAATACATTCTAAACTAAGTTACTCTCTTGGTAGTCTCTTGTTGGCTAAGTTCTCTCTGATGAGCCTAGTTTTTACTATGATTTTGACTTGTTCGGTTTTACCAATATCGTGCCTAATTTTAGAAGTTATTACTCATACTAGGTGTACAAGCTGCTTATTGGGAGATGCTTGATGATGGAAGAATTTCTCAAACAACAGCAAATATCCTAATGTTATCGGTAGAGGAAGCAATAGATTTGGCTTCATCCGATCCTCTATGTGACTGGAAAGGTTTAAAATCTAACGTCCACTTCCCGACTTACTACAAGTTTCTACAGTCCAGTATGTTCCCACCGAAGCTAGTAACATACTTCACTGTGCAAAGATTGGAATCTGCATGTTATATTTGTGCTGCATTTCTACGTGCTCACAGAATTGCCCGAGAACAATTACATGACTTCATAGGTACAAGTCTACCTCATTAATTTGTCTCTTTATCCTAATTCTATTATTCCCTGTTTTCAATTTTTCTTTCTGTTTTACTTCATGTCTTTTCCATTTTTGTTTTTTGCCCTTACTAGCTGTGTTAACTTATTTCTTTAAAGGAGAAATGTTGAAAACTGTTAGGACTTACTTTCTTGATTTTCCAAACTATAGTTTGAAAATAAGAACACCTACCTGTTCTTAAAACAATTACATTGAAATACCTTTGTCAATGCTGTTAATTCCTTTGATACTTAATGTTTTCCACTTATGAGTGGTTCAGTGCTTCCTAGTTCATGATGTCCATTTTTATGCCCTCACATGGTACAATTTTCTAGTTATTTACTTGCTTCTTTCTTAAACTTCTGTTTTGGTAAGATAACATACTTTTATAATTATACTTAGGATCATTTATATATATGTCCTTTTCATATACTCTTCTGTAGGTGACAGTGATGTTGCTTTTGCTGTCATCAATGAAAGTGTTCTAGAAGGAGAAGAAGCACGAAAGTTCCTTGAAGATGTTAATGTAACATACCCGCAGGTTTGCTAGTTAAACACGACCTTCAAATTTTTTCTAATTTTGTTTCAGTGGACTCTGCTTGGTTTCAGCCTGTTGGTGTCAAATTGATTAGTCTTTTATCTGTTAATCAGTTTCTTGAGCATCATTTTGTGGTTATGGTGCTCGAATGTGTTTTTTTTCTCAAATATTCTTTATTGTATACTCTGAATGTGAAATTCTCAGGTTTTGCGTGTTGTAAAAACAAGGCAAGCTACATATGCAGTGCTAAATAATTTAATTGAATATGTTGAAAACCTTGAAAAGACTGGGATATTGGAAGAGAAAGAGATGCTACAACTCCATGATGCTGTCCAGGTATATTTTGATATTCATTTTTTTTTATCTGCTATCTAACGGTTTGCTTTTGTATGAAGTATAATTGGCTGTTCACCTACTATTTTTCAGACTGATTTAAAGAAATTACTTAGAAATCCTCCTTTGGTTAAGCTTCCTAAAATAAGTAGTATACATCCTATGTTGGGTGCTCTCCCATCTTCAGTTCGAGAATCACTTGCAAACTGTACCAAGGAAATGATGAAATTCCGTGGTTTGACACTTTACAAGGAAGGTGCAAAGTCAAATGGTATTTGGTTAATTTCTAATGGAGTGGTGAAGGTATTACATTCTCTCATTATGAAGCTTAACATATCTCTGATTGTACACACAAAAATTTCATCTTTTGAAAAATGTTGTTTTTGCTAGTGGGAAAGCAAGATGATAAGAGCCAAACACTCTTTTTATCCTACTTTTACACATGGGAGTACATTGGGTCTTTATGAAGTGCTGACCGGAAGATCATATATCTGTGATGTCATCACAGACTCTGTGGTATTCTGCATTTTTCTTGAAGCTGATAAGATAAGATCATGTCTCAAATCAGATCCTTCTACAGAAAAATTCCTGTGGGAGGTATGGTTACACTAATAGTTCATTATTGCAACTGCTGCTTTCAAATTAATGGTTTCTGACTGCTTATGTCACTACATTCTGAAATTCCGGCAAGCATTGTGTATACATTTCATTAAGTCCCTTCAGTTCAACAGGGATTCAGTTTCGAAGATGTGTTTTTAAGATTTACTGTTTATTGAGGATATCATAGTTCATAAAGATATTAGATATGCTTGCTGCTTTTGAAGACATAGAAAATGGTGGATGATGTAATTACTTTCATTTATAATGAATATGTTTGAGAGTTTTAGTCATAGTCAAACACTATGTTTATCTTGCAGGAAAGTGCTATTTTCCTTTCCAAACTATTGCTTCCTCAGATATTTGAGAAACTGGCTATGCAAGATTTAAGAGCTCTTATTGCAGATCCAGAGAGATCTCGGATGACCATATTCATAAGAGGGGAAACAATAGAAATCCCTCATCATTCAGTTGCCCTCTTACTAGAAGGATATGTCAAAACTCAAGGTCGTCAAGAACTGGTAACAGCACCAGCAGCCCTGCTTCCTTCACCCGGGAATCTAAGCTTACAAAATTTGGCAGGTTCAGGTGTTTTATCAAATTAAAACTGTCTGTAAATTATTTTCTCCGTCAAATACATTTTACTTGACTTTCCACTGGACAGAAGGTTAGTGAACAAGGAAATTTTATATGGTTTGGGAAATATTCATGAAGGCAGAGTTCACGTGCATATAGCATAACTAGGCTTGATGAGAAATCTATGTTTATCTAAGAAGATGCTGCTTTTCTGATTTTACTGATTTTCCAATCATGGTTATGCATGCCCTTCTTTTCCTAAAAGAAATGAGAATGCTAAGGCATCACTATGCTGTTTGCCATCCCAACTATGTTGACTCCACAAACAACATCAATCATATGCAGCACCTCAAATTATCATAAAGAAAGAAGAAAATACAAAATGTAGTGGGGGGCCAAACCTGACCCACCAATCCCTAACCCTATAAAAGGGTAAATCAAATCTGTCCCTGAAAAACTAAGGACAAATAGAGCTAGGAACATTTTCCCATCAAGTATAACCTTGAGATCTACTGCCACACTCAGCAAGTTTATCAGTATGTTGATTACCCTCTCTAAAAATATGCGAAAAATGAATACATATGGTATTAATATTTACAAAACAGTTTGGCCATATATTACGAAGATCCCTAGGAATAATAGAATTATTAGACAGAGCTAGAATAACATGTTGAGAGTCACACTCAATCCAAGATTAGTCCATCCTTTGGAAATGGCAATTTCCATAGCTAGAATCACACCCATCACCTCAACATATAAAGCATTATAAACACCAAGATATGAAGAGAGACAACCCAAAATGGAAGCATGATGATCTCTAAAAATACCCCCCACAACCAGATACACCAGGTGAAGCCGCTCCATCTGTATTACATTGAAACCAATGAGAAGGAGAAAGCCAAAAAAATAGGAACATAGGATGCAACCTTCCTAGGATGTATGTCTACCGTAAATTTTTTAAGAATAATGATCTCTTGCAATTCGATTTCATACGACCAGTACAACAATTCCCAGCCCGATTGACCTCAACATAAATCATGTTTTTAATTCTATCATAGGATAATGTATGATTATCAAAACAGGTCTTGTTCCTAGTTGTCCATATAACTTTCATAACACCAAATAAAGAAGAATGTATCGTCTTGGCTTGAGTGCTCTAGGACCTTTGCAAGAAACGAATAATTGAAGAGATAAAATCAGCAGCAATGTGACACTAGAAAGACGTCATAAGTTAGACACAAAGACGTTTAACAAAGGTGCATTACAGGTGTTGTGTAGTTTCAACAGCAGCACTGCAAAGATGAAATCAAGAAACAATAATCATACCACCCTTGATCAAGTTATCATCTAGTGACAATCTATTATGAAAATTAAGCTAAACAAGAAAAGAGGTAGAGGGATGAATAACCTTTTTTCACTAAACAACAAAATACGCTCAACTAAAGAATACTAGCCCATTCAAAACCAGAATCAAGAACATCCATGCTAAATTTCATCAAAGTAGCCTTATTAAGAGCATACAAAGATTTAATATCCAAACCACCATCCTTGATAGATAGAGAAGATTGCTTCCAAGAAATAGTGAGCAACTTGGCTTTGTTGACATTGCCAGTACAAAATAAAATTTCTGATCCAGGATTCCATGGTTTTGATCAGTCCCTTTGGCCACAAATAAACTCTAAAGTTGTTCGGAATCATGTTGTTGATAATAGAAGAGAAAAGGTAATTTTTGTTATTATCAAAACTATGGATGTCTTAGGCAAGATTCTCATATACAAACTTGCATCAGATTATTAGTAGTACATCTATGCCTTAACAATCCTGCCCATATATAAGAACAAATAACCTTTTCAAGCATGAAACTTTTCCTTGATTCTGTCAACCAAACCTTGAAAATGAATTCTACGAGACTTACCAACAAAGATGGGCACACTCAAATAATTAAAAGGCAATGACCCTACAAAGAGACCAAGAGTATCAGCCACAACTTTCTTCCTAGATCTTGTCCAACAATTACATGTGTGGATACACAACAACAAAATGACATTGCTGAAAGAAAAAATTGGCATCTTCTTGAGGTGACACAGACACTTCTATTCCAAATGTATGTCCCTAAATCTTATTGGGGCGAAACTGTCCTTACTCCTGTCTATCTTATCAACCGATTACCCTCCTTGGTTTTAGAAGGTCTAAGTCCCATTGAGTCTATGTCTTCCTTCTTTCTATCTGTTCCTTTTCTCTCTAGTCTTCATAGTCGAGTATTTGGATGTGTTGTGTTTGTCCATATTCATAATTAGTTCCATGGAAAGTTAGATCCTAGAGCTATTAAATGCATATTCATTGGTTATGTTTGAAATAAAAAGGGATATCGGTGTTACCATCCTCCAAGTCAAATACCTTAATGGATGTCACTTTTGATGAAACTCAATCCTTTTACTAGCATTCTCAACCTTAGGGGGAGAGTTCTACTGAAGCTGAGCCTTTTAAATCTCTTGAGTCATCTTTTGTCCCTTTCATCTAGGAACCATCTCATACTGATACTACTATTAGTACTCCTCGTACTTATCCTAGCTCATCTCACATGGATACCTCTGAAGCTGCTCCTAATTAGGGCAATGTTGTTCTCGAGTCTAGGTCAGTTCCAGAAATCAGTCATCCAGAGAGTTTATTCCGTATACAATATCAGAGGAGACAAAAACAACCTAACCCGATCCAAGGACAGTTCCAAACGTCTGAGTCAGGGTTAAGTGTTTTTGACACCCTTGAATTCCTTGAATAATAATGACCTTGATGAGTTATCCATTGCTTTGAGAAAAGGAACTCGATCTTGTATCAAGTATCCTATTTCTCATTTTGTGACCACTAAAACACCTTTCTATGCATAGAATTGGAAGTGATGAATGCAATTCTACTGTGAATAAGGGTCAATATCAAAGATTTGTGGGTAAACTCATTTTACTTAAGTCACACTGGACCTGACATAGCCTATGCTATGAGTGTGGTTAGTCAGTTCATGCATAGTCCAAGGGAGAGACATTTAACAAGCAATGAAAGAAATCCTTCAATATTTGAAGACAAGTCCAGGAAAGGGATTATTGTTCAAAGTTATAAATGGAAGTTTATATCGATGTAGATTATGCAGGGTCTGTCACAGATAGGAAATTCACCTTAGGATATTGCATGTTCTTGGGTAGAAATTTGGTGTTTCGGAAAAGTAAGAAACAAAATGTTGTTGCAAGGTCCACTGCATAGGCTGAGTTTCAAGTTATGGCACATTGGGTGTGTAAATTGTTATGGTTAATAATTATTCTAAATGATCTTAATGTAACATGTAAAGAGTCTATGACTCTTTATTGTGATAACAAATAAGCTATTAGCATTGCTCACAATCCCGTTCAACATGATAGGACCAAGCATATCTATTCACCAACTTGAGGGGGAGTGTTGATAGAAGATATTAAATGTATTGGTAGAAGTGGTTAGAAGTTGTTAGAAGATTAAATGTATTATTAGAAGTGGTTAAAAGTTGTTAGAAGATTCTAGAGATCTTTTTGTAATTACTTCTCTAGGGTTAGAGTTCTCCATATATAGAGGTTGATGTAATATTTCAAAAGAACCAAATAGAATAAAATTTTCTGTCATTCAAATTAATTCTTTTCAAAGGCATAGTATTTCTTTTAATTTTCATTTTTATAAAATTAATCATTATTTTTCTTTTATATTTTCTACTTTTTCTCTATTTTTGGTGTACGCTAAGACCCAACTCTTTATAAAAACTTAAACTTTTAGGTAGAGGCACAATAATGGTTTATATGATACCGCTAACACACTTATTGCAAGAACCATTTGGGCTTCAAGCCTGACCATTTTCCCTTTTAATTATGAGAATTGGAAGCACAAGGATCAACCTCTTGTCACTTAGTGATAGAAGCTCTAGTAAGTTAAGGACCTAATCTTTTAGAAGCTTAAGTTCAAATGGATGCCCTGGCCCAATAATAGTTTTTTTTCGAGAACTCTTAACTTTGTAAATTTATGTTTGCTAGCATTTCATCATGTAATATTTTTATAATTTGATCATTATACCTCTTCATGCGCTAGTTACTATTACGATCCCCACCCCAAGTTTTCTGTTTCAGTTCTTTTCTGAGAAACTGTTAAGTCTGATTGTGGATGAAAATGATTTTGATCAAACTTTTACTTTCCATTGAACCAGGTTCCAAGGGAGCTAGTTTTACTCATCAAGGATCCTCTTACCTAGTTGAAACTACAGCAAGGGTAATTCTTTTTGACATTCCAGTATCTGAGGTTGATGCTTCTCTTGTTAGAAGGTCAAGTTCACTGTTATCACATGCCGGAGATCATCCTCATAGATCTTTCCGTCGAAAACATAGCGGTCTTATGAGTTGGCCCGAACATTTCTACAAACAAAAGAACCATGAGCAGATATCTGAAGGCGTTGGGCGACAAACCAATAGTTTGTCGGCAAGGGCAATGCAGCTGAGCATTTATGGGAGCATGGTATGTCAATATAGAATAATATTAATTTCATAGACCAAAACTCTTTAGTTTTTCCAATTCTACATTCCAAATTTGATGGATCAATTCTACAAAGAATATAACTTCCTTGCAGGGTTTTGAAAGGAGAATCTACCTTCTCTTTTATTTTTCTTGCTTAAATTCCTCCTATATGCTTTAGTTGCCTATATATGCCCCCAACAGAACATGGTTAATTGGGCACTTGAAACTTTTGGATCTGGTCTAGCACAGATCACATGTGCACAAGTGAAGTTACCTGAAAATAGGTGAGCTGTTATAATAATTCGATCTGCCTAATATGTTACAAAAGGGATTTATCCTAGGTGAAATTACCTAAAATGTGATTTCTTAGAAATTGAGAGCTCTATCACCATAACGTACCCTCAACCAAAATTTAAGGACTAATATTTTGAAATATTCTTATTTAAAGGACTAATTTCATCCGCAGATGTTTTCTATACACAAACTCATAGATGGAATCATTGGTCACATGTTTAACAGATCTCTCAACGTGCCACGTCTATCAGTGTTTAGGTTTACCTAGGGTCTGTTAGATTGAAGATTTTCAATCTAATTTCCTTACTCTTCTCAGAATGTAAAACTGAATCCAAAATCTCAGACAAAGAAAACTCACTCGTGGAAAATAACCCAAAAACAGAGTATTATTTTTTTTTTAATACCTACTATTACAATAGGAGCATTCCTATTTATACATTGAAACTAATAGTTATTTTATAACCCGCTTATTACATGGTCATAACTGACTATATGCAAACCTCTCTAGAAATTATAAAATCCTACAAAGTTATTTGGGTTGCACTTACAATACTAATCTTTATTTTGTTTTTCCTATAATTAATTCTCATTTTCAAGGTGAACATCCCTAGCCGGAGTAGAAGTTTGTCTAGCCATCATGGTAGAGCACCTCATAGCCTGTCCTATCCAACCATTGGTTCACACCGTCCACTTGTCTCGGTCAAATCAGAAGGAGCTGCAACTGCTAAGAAGGTCCATGAGGTCACAGCACAGGTTACAAATCCACCTTCACAAAGCACAGAACGAAGACAACATCATCATGGTCATGGAGATAATTCAAGTGATGAAGAAGAAGAAGATATTATTGTGAGGATTGATTCACCAAGCACTCTATCTTTTCGCTAGTCTTGAGGGTGAAGAGTCTTAGGTAATTATTTGTATGTTGTGTGATATATGGTTCCTCTATATATCACCAATATGGTTTATTACCAGAACAAATAGTTATAATAGAACATGAGGCTGTATTTTGTTAACAATAAACGTATTTGAAAAGGGGTGTTATTATGCTGAAAAATGTCATTATAGAAATAAATTTAGGAAAATCATCACATCTTCGAGATGTTTTCATTAGTGGCAATCTTGTTCTTTAGTCTTTTGGTTTATTGTGTCCCCTCCCTCTCTTGTGTAGCATGGAAGAAAGACTTTTTTTTTAAAATTTTTATTAATAAATATAATTTTGGTTTATTAGAAAGGTTTTTCTAATTTATAAAATTAAAAATACCACATTTTATTATAGTGATAATAATAAGTTAACAAAAGAAAAAAAGTATCTTATTTTAACATTGTAGTTTAAACTTCAAATTATTTATCTTCTATTTTCTTTCCTACTCTAATCTATTTTAGAAATCACCACAGAGTTTTCTTAGACTAGGGAATGCCAATTCAAATAAGGATTTTAACGAAAGTCATCTCCACATTAAAATGGAAAAACAAAGTGAATTAAGGGAAGAAAAGGGATGTAACACATCACCTGCATCTTTTAAGTATAACTGTAAGAATGAATCACTATTGAATGAAACTTTTTAAGATAAGAAACTAATTTATGAGTATCATAAATACTCAACTTTTTATAAAATTCTTATTCAAATTTAGGTGAGAAAGAATACATGGGAAATCCCTTTATATATACAGAAAGAGGAACTTATGAATCATCCAAAGAAGTGCTTACAAAAATCAAAATTAATTAATGCAAATGCATAGAATACTACATGCATCTTAGTTTATGAGTATGACATGAGAAGGAAGCTATAACTTCCTTGATAAGATATATGCATGAACTTGATTAACTTCCTCATTGATGAAGTAGTTAAGTAAGTTCATAGAGATTTCTAAAAAGTAAACTTTTTTATTTGAAACTAATTTACCGTTTCTTGATTTTGTTCTGTCTCTCCTTTTATTCTAACAGAGAGTGTGAATATTGTATCAAACAACTATACTATTGTACAATTAAGAATGTGTGTAGTTATCATAGAAAAATGTACTTGGTGCTAAACTCTGGTAGAATTTAATGGACAAACTAGAGAGGCCTTCCATGTACTTGGATAGTCAGGAGTGACTTTATATATTTTTCTACAAAGAAATTTGTAAAGCTTTAGAAGATTTTAGAATATTCTAGAAACATCTAAAAAAGAGAAGAGTAGACATCTAAAATTGAAAGGAAGAAGAGAGACACATGCATGAGATTAACTAAGTCATTACTAAAGTAGTTAAGTGAATATATAACTACCTCTACATGTCACTTTTAAGCACCTCTAAAGGTTGTAACTTACTCTACGTGTCACTTTCAAGCACATGATGATTCTAACTTCCTTTACATGTCTTCATCGAGAGTGAATGTACAAGCACTTGAAAAACCACCTAAATGCTTTTTTTTTTATTTCAATTTTTAAAGAGTATCTAAACTCTACTCTATAAATAGGAGTTCCTTCCTTCTACAATTTCTACTTGAATATCAAATATAATTAGCTTTGTGAGAATACTTTGAGTGTCTTGAGAGTATGAAACTCTTTTTCAAGGGTTATTATCTTTAAGAGCTTCTTTAAGTGTCAAATCTTTCGTTCACTTATCCTTGGAATTGTCTTTATGGTGGTGTGTTCTTTCCATCTTCTTCTTTGTTCCATTTTTAGTTGTTCAATTTATAACTTGTTTTCTTTTTCCATTGAAAATGCTACAAGCTCCTGAGTTCCATCAATCAAGTCTTGTCTTTTCAAGATCTCTTTGAGTTGATAGATCCCACCTTCCTTTGAAGGAACACATCATTCCATGTGACTCAACAAAAGAAGTTGTAAGAAAATATTATATGTGTGTTGTCAACCAAAACAAAGTGGTAAAATTTTTTGTACTATTCTATATAAACACTATTAACAACACATAAGCTCCAAAACTGTTGCACCTAAATGATTTTTAATAGGTTTATTCCCTTTATTAATAAAAAAGGGTGGTGCAAAAGCTTTATTGAGGCAGTGAGAGTGAGGGCATGGGTTGTTCTAATTGGGTTTCTATTTGGATTTGAGAGGTTGAGGGAGAACGTTATTTAAGGTTAGGTGTTTGGTTGGCTGTTTAGGTTAGCTGAAAGGGTGGTGAAGGTGGTAAGGTTTGTGGGGGTTCCTTGACATTGATGAATTGCATCATCATAGTGCATATTTGATTAATTAAGAGATTGGTTAGATTAGTTATCTCTTGTCTTATAGACATTATATTCTTCCATCCATCATCTAATGCACTTGCTTTATGGTTGCATAGTGGGGTTGTGCATGCATACTATGGAAATGGGTTGAAATTCTTTTGTGTTTGCTTTAATTGCGACCTTAGCCTTAGGTTCTACTTCCGGTTTACCTTTACCTTCGACTTCTTCTAATAAAATGCAGAAACAAGATCTAAAAGGGGTGAATAGAATTTTCGAAAAATTAATCTATTAAAAACGCGAATTAACTTGTTGTTTTATTGTATCGGATTCAATTAAGAGAAATAAGATGCAGATTGCCAAAATCCGAAATCAATAAAGTGTAAAAAACAAAAAATAAAGAGATACACAGATGATTTATACTGATTCACTTTTTCACAGAGCTACATCCAGTTACCCAACCACAAATATGATTTCACAAATTTGAAAATTTGGTCTTACACACACTTACAACCAAATGATGAATGCCTAGAAGGCATTACATGTGTTGTAGGATCTTTCAAACATATGTAGAAGCATATGGAATCAAAATAACATGTAAAATTGCTTGGAAGAACATAAAATCAGAATTTTCCCCAAATGTTAGGGTTCAAATTCGGCCCACATTTTGAAATTGCAAAACAATTGAATTCAACAAATTAAAATCAAGAACACATGCATAGGAAGCCATAGAAGGAGTTTAATTGAATTTTAATCGGTGCAAATGCTTGGAAAGGATCATATATGGTGCAACACATATGAAACAAAAGAAGAGAAATAAGAAATAGAAAACATGGAGAAGACAAGGAATGAAGAACACACAACTTTTATGAAGAAAGATAAGTGCAAAGGACAATCACCACTTGAATTATGGAAAACTCAAGATAAGATTCTAGAAATGAGACTTACCTCTTAAACTTCAAAGAGAATTAGCTCTTGCTCTCAATTAATCTTCAAAGTTATGTTACAAATGAGACTCACACCCTTATATAGAAAGGGAAAACGAAAATGCATGCACATGGGTGAAATTTTAAAAGGTTAGGCCATGTTTGGAAGATGCTCAAAAGCTTTCCAAACAAGACCCTTGTTTTTTATACTATCCATGTGTCCAAACAACTAGCCTTTTATTTCTATTTCAAAAAAAGATACTAAACTAACTCTAATTTTATTTACAAGGAAATTACAAGAGCTATTAATATTTCTAATATCTTCTTTAAGCTTCTTGTATATTCCTCTTGTTTTTCTTCCTTCATTTTCTTCAAATTTCTTTGTAATTTTTTCTTTCATATTTTCCTTTTTTTAATTTCTTGTGGTGACTCCTCTTTGCATGGGTTGAGATTTTTCATGAATTGAGATCACATCACATTACAACCTTTATTTACTTTTTGTTTGGAGAAGTAGTTCTAGACCTTCTTATTAATCTTAGACGAGTAGAAGGTCTCCTTTCTAGAGTTGGATGAGGGATGAGAGCAACACTACATGCTTTTGGGATGTCTGACAATTTGCTTTCAACAATAATACTTTGTCTTCTCAGTGGACGATTGAGATCCAAGCCTTCCATGGGGTCTGATATGGCAAGTTGCCCTCCTCTTAAACTTTTTCCTTCTTCTCTTTTTTCAATCTCGTCCTTTTTAGTTTCTCATGAACTCTAAAATAGTTAAAAGATTCAAACTTTTGAGGGTTCTAATAAGGTGGCTCAAGGTTTTTTATGACATGATTTACATAAGTGTTTATGTCATGAGGTAATTCATACCCTAAGGGCTCAAGGTTGATGCCTAGATGCATCGTAGTGACACTAACATATATTAATTCTAACTTTTTTACCATGAGTCCTCCTTATTCAAGAATGATCCTTCTAACTTATGGTTCATAAAAGGTGGTTAATACACCTTGTTCGATGAAACTTGTTCAACAACGTAGAATAGGTGTATTTAGCAACATCCTCTCTAAGGGCCTTCATGTTCTTCAACAAGTTCAAGAATAGAAGTTAAGGCAAGTTGAAGGTCATGCCTCTCATGAGATTGAAAATCATGAACTTTAAAAACTTTATGACATGACTTGTTGCTCCATCTTTATACAACAAGATTTTATATCAAATTCGCTGCCAAAAAATCGCATGCAAAACTAATCAAGGGATCTTAAATCTACAAAACTTTCCTCTTGATGACCTACATGAAAAGTCATTTGAGGTCTCTTAAAATCACAAAAAAAACCCATCATTTATAAGACTTTTTTTTATTTTTTAGTGTTTTCTCACCTACTTTTTTTAGCTTTTTTAACACATAATTCATATAGTTAGGTTACGAATTTTGAATTGATTAATTTTGTGGTGTCTTCCTGTAATTTTGAAAGGTTTGTCATGCACTCACATAATCTATAACTTGTGCAATTAACCGATTAAGTGGGATATATAATAAATCAAATTGTTTTTATTGTGTTTCTATAAGCAATGTAGAACAAAATAATCAATTATCACTTAACATAGTGAATTCAACTTCTTAAAAACATCTTTTATAAATTGTTTTTGAGATTGTCTTAGAAAATAATCAATTATTTTCAACACTACTCATTTTATAGTCCAAAAATCATATTTCTAATTTAATTTTCCTAAAAAAGTTTTCAAAGTTTGTTAATAGATAAATATTATATTAAAACACCAATTCATCCTCCTATTAATATTGTATGTCTTATTTTGTTTATATTTTCTTTTTATATATTATTCATCTTATTTATTTTTATTTAATATGAGACTTCATCTTACATTTCACTCCAATTTATACTTGAGTCCAACCATTATCAATCTAACAAACAATAAAACTATTTAGCTTAAAAAAAATACACAACAAACAATAAAATAATTTACATATTATTTATTTAACTCATTTTTACTTTATATGAGATTCTAACCATTACCAAATTAAGGAAAAATAAAATTATGTATGTTAACTAGAAAAATCGTATAACAAATCTTCTCCCATTAACAATCAATTTAACTAACAAGAAGTAATGAAATTTATAGAAAATATATTTATTTGCATAACATCCATCTCATTTATCTCTCCAATAAAAAGAAAGGGAAGAACAAGTTCTTAGCTTAAGAACACATCTAAAAATTGCCAATAGAAATTATGACAAATCAACAATCATTTGTGATTAATGAATAATTGTACACTATGTGTTATCAAACTAGTTCCTTTTCTCAGATGAAATAAAACTCATTGACCATTTAATGAACACAACCTCACAAACAAAGAACATAATTTTCATACCCTCTCACTCATCTAACTAAATTTCATTACTAAGAGAAAGTAAACTTATAATCCCTGTTATTGTTAACACTAAATATTTAATAAGAATTTTTTAGAAAACTAATGTATCTAATCGTACATATCTTATTTTCTAAATTGATTACAATTTGTAAAATGTTCTCCACTTACAATAATATTATCAAGAGTGCATAGCAAATGACGAACACTATTTAGATTTTTTTAAAAGAATTATAAAAAAATAATTTTTTTGAAAACTAACTTCTAAATATTTTTTAAGGGACTAAAACAATAATTATAACAAATTAGGACATTATAAACATATCCAAACCAACCTTATTAATATATTTAGAACTTCAAAATTTTAAATTAATATTATTAAATATATTGAATTGTTCACTAGAAAATATCTATTGAAATTAATTCTAAGTTAAGGATCTGAGATTAAATAATAACTGTCTGGTACCATATATAATGAGTTACTACCATGCATATAAAAGGAAAAGTAAATTGAAAAAGTGGAAAAAGAAAAAGAAAAAGAACAGGCATTTTTTTTTTCTCTTAAAATAAATGTGGCAATTTGCGTAAAAATTGTAGTGAATAAATTGCTTGCTGGTTGTCCATATTTGTTTCTCTATCCATCTATCTGATCTGATTGTGAGTGCAGAGCAAGGGCAATGGGAAGGAGCAGGTTGGCTTTGGTTCTCTCGATTCTGATCTCTTTCCAGGGAACAATCCTCGTCAGATCCGATGCCTCCGATCACCGTTACAAGGAAGGAGACCCCGTTCCTCTTTACGCCAATAAAGTCGGTCCCTTTCACAACCCCAGGTTCGTTCGTTATTCTTTCGCTTGATCCCATTTCTCAACCACCCCCATCAACCTCTTCCTCCTCCAACACTTTCTTTCCACCCTTTCAGATTCTGGGTCGTCGTCAAAGTCTGATCTTCTTTCCAATTTCATGCTTTGTTATGTTTGATTGCAAAGTTAGTGTTATACGAGGTTGTCATGTTATTGTTCTGATTTCTCGTATATTTATTCATTTATTTGGCTGGTTTCAGTGAAACATATCGGTACTTTGACCTACCATTCTGTGTAACAGGTAATTAACTATCTGAATTTTACTTGTGTTTCGGCTTTTGTGATTTATTACTTCCTTAATTGACACTTTGTTATTTGATTTAGTCAAAGCTATTTATCCAATTATTAATACAAGTGTGATGATGACCCATGACGGAGTTTTAACGTGTGAGATTGTTTAGTTTAGTTTTGGTGTTTCAATTTTAGCAAGGGATGTGATACTGGATGGCTTTCTGCTTGTTAAACATGGCATGTTGTTATTAGTCTATTGTGTTCTTGGTTAAGCGGAATATGTAGTTTTTGAATTGAACCATCTGGACAAAATAAATGGGAGTTTGTATGTAGCTCTGTTTAATGTATTTTCTATATTTCTATGGGTTCTTAATATGTGCAATCGGAAGAATGAATACATTTAAATGTCAGGTCAAGAGAAAGAAAAAACCGAAGCCCTTGGTGAGGTGTTGAATGGCGATCGCCTTGTTAGTACTCCTTATGCACTCAATTTCCGAGAAGAGAAAGACGCTAAGGTTGTATGCAGTCGGAAGCTCACAAAGGAGCAAGTTGCTCAGTTTCGAGAAGCAGTTAAGAAGGACTATTATTTCCAGATGTATTATGACGACTTGCCAATCTGGGGATTTATTGGAACGGTTGACAAGGAAGGGAAAACTGATCCTAGCGAGTACAAGTATTTTCTTTACAAGCACATTCAGTTCGATATTTTGTACAACAAAGATCGAGTGGTTGAGATCAGTGCCCGTATGGATCCTCATTCTGTGGTGGACCTGACTGAGGATAAAGATGTTGATGTTGAGTTTATGTACACTGCAAAATGGAAGGAAACTGATACTCTTTTCGAGAAGAGAATGGAGAAATACTCTCAATCTTCTTCTTTGCCTCATCACTTAGAGATTCACTGGTTCTCGATCATAAACTCCTGTGTAACAGTGCTTCTTTTGACTGGTTTTCTCGCTACCATTCTCATGCGTGTATTGAAGAATGACTTTATGAAGTACGACTTGCTTACCTGTCTATCATCAGATTTTCTTCTTGTTTACCTATAACATTGTTTTGTTAGTCCCTCACCCTCCATGTTTCTTGTTTTAATCTGCTGTAATTTTCTCCAGATATGCTCAAGATGAGGAAGCTGCTGATGATCAAGAGGAGACAGGGTGGAAGTACATTCATGGTGATGTTTTTCGGTTTCCAAAGCATAAGTCTTTGTTTGCAGCATCCCTTGGTTCTGGTACTCAGTTATTCACACTGTAAGAATCTTCTAAGACTCTTTCTCCCTTCTGTGTTGAAGTTTTTGAATTCTTTTTTTTCCCTCTTTTCATATTCTATATTATATACTCCAATGGATGTCATTCTCTGTTTATTTATGCTTGTGCAGCACAATCTTCATTTTTATGCTTGCACTGGTTGGTGTGTTTTATCCATATAACCGAGGTGCTTTATTTACTGCACTGGTGGTCATATATGCTCTCACATCTGGCATTGCTGGCTATACTGCTACTTCCTTCTACATTCAACTTGAAGGGTCTAATTGGGTACATATGAACTCATTGCTTTGATTGTTGTTAATGGTTTGACTGTAATTTATATAATTTTTATGAAATGAAATGAAATTAAATGATTTATACATTTATTTTCTTGTTGGCAGGTTAGGAACTTATTGCTCACAGGATGCCTCTTTTGTGGCCCCCTTTTCCTTATGTTCTGCTTCCTTAACACAGTTGCAATTGTTTATACTGCAACTGCTGCACTGCCATTCGGCACAATTTTGGTGATAGTCCTAATATGGACATTGGTAACTTCCCCGCTGCTTGTGTTGGGTGGTATTGCAGGTAAGAATAGCAAATCTGAGTTCCAAGCACCTGTCCGCACTACAAAATATCCTCGAGAAATCCCACCTCTGCCTTGGTACAGGAGTACCCTTCCCCAGATGGCAATGGCAGGATTTCTCCCATTTAGTGCCATCTACATAGAGCTGTACTACATTTTTGCAAGTGTATGGGGTCACAGAATTTATACCATCTACAGCATACTCTTCATCGTTTTTATTATTCTATTGATTGTCACTGCTTTCATCACTGTGGCACTGACATACTTCCAACTTGCTGCCGAGGATCATGAATGGTGGTGGAGGTATGTAATTTATCTTATTGCTATCTTATATAGTCGTTTCAAAATTGAGTATGCGTAATTATTTTTCAGTAGAAATAATGTTGTCTATGTTTACATCAGTAATTAAGCTAGTTTTTTGCATCGGTCTTGGTTTAAAGGATACATTCAATGGCTAGGAAAAGAGGGGGAATTTTAAAATAAAATTTTAGGGATATACTACTAATATAGTAAACAAGAAATGAGTTTGCTATCCTCACTTCCTTGTCCAGAAAATTTCAAATAAATTCTTTACTATATTCACACATATTTTCAAATAAAATATTTAAAAACTATTAATAAAAAGTTTAAATTACACTTAATATTATAGAAAAGTTGTACATTTTTCTTTGCTCTTTTATCCACTTATCACTTTTTGGGTCCGGTTAAGTTTACTCTTTTCTTAACTGTTGAAAAACACATGTTAATGCTAATTTAATCTATATAAAGAATCATCTTCACCCAATTTGGTGTTGATATCATAGGATTTTAGTTATTGTGGTTGGAGGAAAAGGAGAGAATGGAGATTGAAAATTCTAAAATTGATATAAGCTTGCTATATGGTTTGGTGCAAAACATAGACCACAGGCCCTCCCTTGTACTAATATTGATCATAGGTCTAACTAAGTATGGAACCTATCCATTAAAGATGAGGTAATATGGGAAATTAATCCTGAGCAGTAACAATGAAGTATGAAAACCTATCCTAATAGATAGTAAGGAAATATGGAAACTAATCCTTAGAGATAATTTAAGATATTCTTAGATACAACTGAAATATTATTTGATCTTTTTTTTTTAATTTTTACACCTGCTCTATACAAACCATCCCTTGATGTATTAAAATAAACATGCAAGACATGGTTGGATAGGCAACTTAGGGATGCTGGAGATGTCAGAGAGCTGAGTACTGCTAAAGATATACAAAGTCAGCAAACTGGTTGGAATGCTGCAAGATCAAGGAGGAAGAGATTTTGTTGGCATGATCCTTGGTTGACAAATTACCTAGCTGGAAGTAATGCTTCTCTAAATTAATTCAAAACAGCACTTTGATGATTGAAGAGAAAACCTAGGACGCAAATATTTAAATTCAAACTGAGGTTGATTGGTTTGGTCTGCAAGGAGAATTCGTCATTGACATGACTAATCAATGAGTCAGGATAAATCACCATCAATACGATTCTCAACAGAAAGTTAGTATGAATCACATTCAATTCGTCTCAATATGACTCATTGGAGAAAAAGGTCACCAAAACCATTGTCAGTAGTACAAAGAGAATGTTGTTATGATACATCGGATGGTTTTGGAATAGAGATGAGTTTGGAGTGGGTAATTGAGACAAGGATAAAACATTTGAGATTGGAGATTGACTGGGCTAGTGTCTGAGTAGGAGACCAACATGGCCAAATTCCTGTTTGGGGTTGAGATCAGGGCTAGGTACATTCCACTTTCTCTCCATCAATACTATGTTGGAAAAAGGGTATTCAGAACCTAAAACAACAGCATAGCCAAACAGCCACCTATAATGCTGAACAGAGAGAGAGGACTGGGCCTGACAAGATAGCCATGGTTAGGAATAGGGCAGCATGTGCACAAGAAAGTCTGGTTAGATAGATTTTGGTGGTTGGTTGGATCAGATGAGACCTTATCTGGGAAAGAGTACTTAGGTGATTGGTATGATAGACAGTGGTACAGTCTGAGACTGACTCACTGTCATGTGTGGATATTCATGCAGGGGAGACGAGCAGTACATTTGATATTTGCCAAATCTAGTCAGCAAGCATTGCACTTCCTGGACTTGAGAATTTGGGTGCTTGTAGATCAATTGATGGCGGGCCTGGTCATGATTGTCAAAAGTTTCACTGATAGTGGCAGCAGAAGAGTGATTGTCAAAAAGAATGTGGTTGTGGTGAGCAGTATACTAAGAGGGAACCTGATTGAGAGCAAGGGTGATTGAGATTTGTGCACAGTTGATGAGAAGAAAAAAATAAAGGAGATAATGATATTGTACAATAAAGTTCTAGATTTTTTAGAAACATGACAGTAGTGTGTGGTGATGTCATGAAGGAGGATGGTACCAATCTAATACCATGTTCAAAATTGTAGGGTTTTAGCCTTTTTGTATTGATGGAGCAAAAGGAGATAATTGAGACTGAATGCTCTGAAATTGATTTAGACTTGATATTCGTATGTTACAGAATATAAAGCAATGATACTTATCTATACTAACATTAGATTGTAATCCATATTAAATAAGGAAACTAATCATTAAATATAAGGAAACTAATTATTAAATATAAGTAAACAAGGATACTGATCCAAAGAGATAATAAGGAATTGTCGAAACTAATCATAATTGATAATCTCAGATACACTAAATTACTCTAATATTTTAAGGTTAAGTTACCTAGTTTATGGGATACACCAATATTTTATCAGATATTTTTTATATATTCTAATAGTTAAGGTTAAGTTGCCTAGTGACCTTCATCCACTTGGCAAATTGTATGTCCATGACAATGCTGGTTCAAGAAAAAGGAATATTTAAAGATACCGCAATACTTTGTCATCTTACAATTTTAACATGTGTAATGTTAGTAATGTATGTTTATAATCTCTCTATTACCTCCAATTTGGGCGCTAATGATGATGTTTGGGTGGGGAGTGGGTCATTTCCTTCCATCTCACATCCCCCATCTGTTAGGATATAAGGAGAAGGAGAAGTTTATTGAGATGGATAGAATATTAATTGGTTAGTTAGCTGGTTAGATGGGTTAGTTAGATATAAATAGTAGAAGTTATTGTAAATTAAGCATTTACACTGTGAGAAAGGAGAAACCCTTTGAGGAGAGATTTCTCTCCTATTCTTGGTCTTTTCGTCCTATTCAATTGTATCTTTCTGTCCTTTTTATTTTCAATTCTTGTTTCCTATCCCTTCTCCCATTGGCCCTCTTCGAAAGTAATATTCAGTTAGTTGGTGAACAATAGATGATATGGTTACCCCAACATAAGCCTACGAACATATCTTTAGGATTTTATTAAGGTCTAAACTGGAATTTTTTTATGTCGGTTATTCTGCTTGTAATTTTGTAACATGGTTATTTTTGGGGCTCTTTACAAAAGGTCCTCCACTTTGAGTTTGAGCTCACTTGTGTCTGAGTTAATTTACCGGTTTCTCTCCTCCTATTTTCTCATTGTCCTTGTTTTCACTTTTTCTCCCTTTCAATTATCCATTCTGAATCAGTAGATTAATTCATGAGCTAGCTACAATTTAGTTTTGGATTTTGAGATTCTTACCATAGTAGATACTTGAACTGTCAATTTTCAATAAAATGACTATAAATCTTGTATAATGACTCTGGTTTGATTGAATATATGGAAAGTACTTGTGTATCTAGAGTTTATTATGTTCACATTGACTTCCTATTTTCCCCTTCATCTTATTGTGTCTACTCAAACAAGCAGACCCTTTGTCCAGGCGACTGTAGTAACATACTAAAATTAGTTTTCCCACTTTGTTATGGACTTGACATTGGTGAGATTTTGTTGATGCTATAATGGAAGGGAATGTGCCTTGGAACATGTAGCTTTTCTAAGACTGATGTTGCTAATTCATAAAGAATAATGTTTTTCTATGTCATAAATATCATATACAGCTGAAACTACAAAATATTTTGTTTCCTATTTTTCCTTTGGAAGACATTCTCGAGTATCTGTTGCATTCATGGCCTGGCTAGGTTGAGACCAGGCCCAAAAATTATCTAAATTTTGGCCTATTATAAAAGGTTTGGGATACCTGAGCTTGGGCAATGTAAAGCATGACCCATATATAGACATTTTTGTTTAAATTTGGCTGGAAAAAATATCAGTGCATGAATTTGGCTCAACTTGCCTAAACTAAGTGTTTTCTTAAACATTAAGAAAGTATTAAGTAGGGTTTAGTACAGTCTCGTGACATTTCTTGCAACAATATTCTTCCCTTTGCCAAATTTATTTTTTAGCCAATATTAATTATTATCTGAACTATGTAGTGAATATTTTTAAGGTAGAGGCACTTGCTTGAATCTCCATTTTACTTTCAACATGATGACATGTTGCTGTGTTTCATAGGTCTTTCCTCTGTGGTGGATCAACTGGCTTGTTCATCTACGGCTATTGCTTGTATTACTACTATGCACGATCAGATATGTCTGGTTTTATGCAAACTTCGTTCTTCTTCGGTTACATGGCCTGCATCTGCTATGGATTCTTCCTAATGCTTGGAAGTGTAGGTTTTCGCGCCTCCCTGCTCTTTGTTCGTCACATATACAGGTCCATCAAGTGTGAGTAGCCGGTGGCTGAACGGGTTGGTAAAGTTTATATTATCTGTTAGGTGAAGAGAAAAAAGGTCCATGATTTTTTTTTTCTTTTGCTGTCATAAGGTAGGTTATATAGTGTGTACCTGGGAATTAGGGAAGCTTAGACTCCTTTCATGAATTGGTGTCATGCTTTCTCTATAACTGCACAGGCTTGCACTTGAGGAAGTTTTTTGGACCATGGGATTTAATCTTTCATTGCTGTAGTCGCTTAAATTTATTTGAAGTAGCTTGTACTAATTAATTTGTCTGCTCTGAAAAGTGACCATTTACTATTAGTATGACTATACGTAGCTAAGATAAATATTTTTACTGGTTAGGTTTATTACGGTGTGGAAATATATTCTAGTCAACAAACACATGACTGGTTATACCAGCTAAAAGATGGTTTGCCGAAGAAATTGATTTATATTAGGTAACCTTACTGTTTTAAAACTCTTGTACACATACATAGGTAACCTTACTGGAACTATTATTTAGTTTAAGTAAGAAGAGACTTTTGGCTTTAGACAAAAAGTAAATTGTAGCACAAATAATTTCTTCCAACTAAAGTATGACTTGAACATAATTATTCTTAAACGTTGATTGTTGCTTAAAAGAACTTTAGTCATATTTATTTTTCCAATTTTTTTATTAACAAGTTAGTACTTCTTCTATTAAGTCATGTCTAATATTGTTATAAGATGTACTTTCTATTCAACACGTATTGTTTCCAACATTATTTTCATATGCATCATTTAATGCTAAATAATATTTAATATTATCATTTATTAACAAAGTTACTAATAAAAAATGACACAACAATGAAACATGTAAAGAACGACATACCACAGAAACTCCTTTGTGAAAAGATATCTTTTGGAGACAAAATAATAATTTCACTCATTTTTTCAGTGACATTTTAAATTTAGATGTCAAAATAGGTCAATAAGGAGTGCAAAAAAGGTAATGATATGATATTTAAATAAGAGAAAAAAACTTTAAAAACTTGAATACAGTTAAAAATTTTCAATAATTATTCACAACATTCGTATTTTTCAAAGATGAGAATGATATTTTACTTAAAAAAATTTCTATCTCTATTTCTTTTTGGATAAAAAAAAGGCAGTTCAGAGTTTAAGTACCTCGACTTGTACATTCTAAAAGACAAACCATATCAAACTTGGTAAAAAAATAAAAATTATCTTCTTTTTAGTGTAAATGCTGCATAATTTACCAGAACCTTTAAGTTAAGTAAAGCAAGGAGAAAGAACTTTCATAGTAATAAAATCATGAGTAGTAGTATTTTTCTCCTTGGATAAAGAACGCTGAGCTTCGAATGTCCTTACTGAATCCAAGAAAACAAAGGCATGATTTTGTGTTCCAATTCAATCATTACTTATTTTTAGAAAAAATCACACAAATCTTATAAAAGTAAACAAATATTATATGTGAGTTTGAATTTGCAGGCAACAGTAGGAGAGAGAAAAACTGGACAAGTGTTTATGAATTGGCTTGGAATAAGCTCCAACTCCCGGAACTTGTAGCAGAAAATTCTGATTAACGATCCCTGCCACCGTAGTTTTTGTGAACTTGTCACAGTTCTTTTGTATTTTTGCGCACATATGTTAATGTATGTGAACGGCATATCCACCAATTGGTCTCTTTTATGCTGCTGCATGACCAAAGTAATATTTGTTTAAAGCATGTTGAATGAGAAAACGATATGACAAAAAGTATGAGCTTTAAGCTAAGTAAAGCAAATTAATGATTCTTCTTCGTCACTTAGTAATGAAAGTGGGGTCTCTCATATATGAAAACCCCATCATATTGCCTTCCCAATGAACCATAAAGTAACACTGTTTTCATTTTATTTTTCTCTTAATTTACCTATATCAGTCCCCTTTTCTTGTCAACTCTGTGAAAGAAAATTCCCATCAATTTTCATGTACAAATTCTGAACCCTATTCCAATCATGCAGCCCTTAACTTTTGTCATAAGACAGAATCCCGTTTGGGATTTCAAGTGTCCCTTTTATTCCTCCTATTCTAGATATGACTTTAGGGTTTTCTTCACTCTGCATCATCTTACTTTCACTTTACTCTCCATTCCTATGTCCACTGATTACCAAAATGTTCATACACTGTTATAATTATTATATCTAACTCAAATATACATAAAGATAATTAATTATTTTAAAACTAATTATGAATATGATCAAACTTACATGCTATATTATTATATACATAGATTGGTGTTGTTCTCTAACTAAATTTAGAGTTTCATTTTTAAAGTTTATATTATATTAAATATATCACATATATTTAAAACGAAAATTTAAATTTAATTAAAGAGCACGTGTATATTTTTTTTTTATCGTTAAGAATAATAGTTAAGTTGCTTTAATATTTTTTTTATAGTTTTTAAATTATCTTCCGTTCTGGAGATGGTACTTAACTTTAAAGATTCAAATGTATTTTTAAAATAGTAACATCAAATAAAGCTGATGAAGTTTAGTTTTATTTATATTAAAGTCTGCTAAATATGACTCCTTTTTTTATACATTTGAATCAAAATAAGTAATTTTTAAAATTACATTTCACATGTTTTGTATTCCCTTTTAATTTTTAACAATAGTCACACAAATTATTCTGTCTGACCTATGTTAATTAGCATTATTGTTTTGGACACAAACCATTAACAATATTTTTATTTTTCTCTATTTGTCTCTTCTTACATAAATTATTCATGCTATTTTCTCTCTTCTGTTCTTTCTTAAGATGTAGACATAAGGTATCCAAGAATCATTATTCTAATTACTATGAGCCCTTAAAACAAAAAAAAAAGGATGATTACTCATGACTAAAATAAATTAATCTATACACATTTAAAATTAAATAGCTTGAATATGATAACCAATTTTGTATTAAAAATAATTAATTAATTCACTTTCATTAGTCTTTATTAAATCTTTAGTTATATGTTTCGAATGAGTAAATATCTATAAATTGAGTTCTTCATCCACTTTTTACAAGTGATAATTTTATTTTATTTTAGCTAAAAAAATAGGATTATATTTGAGGCTCTAAATAATGATTGTCCCAACTTTAATAATTTGAATTTCACTATCTCTTCACTTGTTTAGTCAACAATTGCTGACAAAAGGATATATATATATATATATTTGGTCTTAGTAATCCAAGTGAAGAAAAATCTGTTACCTTTTCCTGGTCAAGAGTGAAGAAATTTTCCTTTTTTAACAAGAAAAGGTTACCAATTGAAAAAACATGAGGCTTTAGGTATTTTACATTCCCAAAGTAGAGTCATTGATAACACAGTCCACAAGTTATAATATATTATTTCTAATGCAACAAAAGTTAAACTACTCCTTAATTAATTGTCAATTTTACACTAATTTTCAGTTCAGTTTGGAATGATCTGTTGTTTTTATATATCATTATTTGTTTTAATTAAATTGATCAACTTTTCAATGATTCTAATTTGGACTCTATTAATGTGAACACGTCTAGATTAAGAAGAAATTGTTGTATGTCAAATAGTTTCAACTATTTTTTTTATTATTCAAAAAATTGTTTGATTTTATTAGTCATGCATAAATAAGTTTCTAGTACTTTATAGTGTTACATATTATTTTGAATAGATTTTAATATGTTAACTTCTATATGCTTATATATTCTTAAAAGTATTTTATCGAATAATAGGTTTACTATTTTTTACCCACCTCTTTATTAACAAAGATTTTTATTTTTGTGACACTCTTTTATTTTAAAATAATTTTTTAATAAAAAATAAAATTTATAAAATAATATGGTAAAATATTTACATAAACCACTTCAATATTTAAAACACATATAAAAGATCTCAAATAAAATATTTTTAGGTACTAAAATATCTTTTACATGTTTTTAATAATTAAAAATATAATAAAAATTTAAAATAAGAATTAAAATAAAAAAATAAATTAATAATCATTTTTGTTTTTCTATCCTATCTTATTGTATAGAATAAAAATAAAGAAAAATTGAGCTTCCTCATTTATTGCCTATTGTTTTCATCAAACTTATGTTTACCTTTAAGGATATTTACCACAAACAAAAACAACATAGAATATAAATTAATTAATTGTCAACACAAAAAATGCTTATTTGTAGGATTTTTTGAACATCAAGTCACACAAGAGTCAAGAGAATAAAAAAGAATAAAATATCATACTTACATTCAATGATGAATTGATAAATCACAAAGGAAGATTTACATTACCCCTTTTATTAAAATATAAGTATAACTCCCTCATTATAAATATTAGATAATCAAATACAATATCATTTATCAATATATTTAATTTAGGTTTTATTGAAAATTAATGATTAATTTGTTGTGCAAGAATTATTATTGTGTAATTTTGTTCATTACACATAAAGTTGAGTCCACACATAAAAGTTATAATACACTAACTTGTTTTAATTAATTACAAAATAATAGAATTTTTTAGTTTATCTAATATATTGTAAATTACTAATGACTTTTTTTTAGTGATATTAATGTATGTTGTGTCATTAGACTCACAAAAGGAATTAAAGAAATTCATCATTACTGTGCAAGATGTTTCCTACATATTAAAAATTAATCCTTGTTATGGTTTGGAGTTATAATTATGTGTGATATTTAGCCTTTAATGTTGATTAGTAGTTAATTTAGTTTTGATTAGTAATTATATTTAGTTTAATTTTGATTTAACCTTTATATGTAGATGAACATAAGTACAGTTTTTTTGATAAATTTTAATATTATCGTTTTGAATGAATATTAAATTTTATTTTGTTTAATATATATATATATATATATATATATATATATATTTATATGATTGGTTGAAATTATTTCTAATTACAAATTGAAAAATTAATAAACAAAATTTGTATTTAAAATAAAATTAATGCACTAATTGATTATTAGTTTTAATTTAAATAGATGTAGAATGTGGATCTACTTAATGTAAAAAGGAACATATACCAGGTATTCTAAACCACCAATGTTATATGTGTTTTTTTCCACAAGAATTCACACTATAATCAATGTTGAAGGATTTCCTAGTGAATATTACTTTCTTTTTGGATATTTTGACTTGTGTTAAGGACATATTACATTGATTAGTACGACAAAACAAACGATATTATATGTTGTGCTTTCTATTTTATATATATATATATATATATATATATATATATAATTAAAATGTCTTTTTTATACTATTGAATTTTAAGTAATGTAAATTTATTTAGAAATTATATTCTTTAAGAGATATAACAAATAATATATATGATCATATTTTATATTATAAAAGTTAGAATTATTGTCATAATTTTTTAGATAATAACTATTAGAAATAAAATAAAATGATTTTTAAGATCATACTTTTTCAGTTGTACCGTTCGAGACTTTTAACTTCAAAATTTAGTTGATTTATAAGTTAGTTAATTTGATACCTTAGAAACCCACAAACAATGATCACACCATATAATAATTTTTTGAAATAAAAGGCACGTTTGCCCAAAGTGATTTCTAACTTTGTTTTACAAGAATCTATTTTCCTAGGTGATAAAGGTTTCAAACATATGAAAAGGAAGTCAACTAAAATTTATTCAATAATTGAAGAAAGATAAAACAACGAGAAAAAAAGGAAGTATACATGAACGGATGCTTATCATGTCCAAAATCAAAGATATTATACCATCATTGAGTATGACAAACTTATAATGTGATATATGTATGGAAAAGCCAAAAAGAGTGGAAACATTGTCCACCAAGAGACTAAGTCTTACACGCTAAATAATTCTCAGATTACTCAAAGTTAATAATACACCTATATATATATATATAATATTAATGATATAGTATTTTAAATTTAAATTAAAATAATTAACAAATTATTAAAAAGTAATACATATAAAATTTTAAAAGTTTACATAAATATTAGTTAAATTTAGATATGTTATTGTCTTTTTATCGTTTGAAAAGGCAATTGGTGGTGAGAATGTTTTGTTTGGGAAGATTGAGAAAATGAGATTATGAAAGGAAGAAAATATTGGGATTGGAGAGACAAAAGAGGATATGGCTTTGGGGTCACAATCAATGATTTGGTTTCTTTTCTTTGAGGAAAATCCCATTAGTGGGAAGTGACATGTCAGTTGGTCCCCGGCGTGCCATACACGACAACTTCCTCATCTTACTCTCATTCCTTAACATACATCAAAAGCCCCACCCCTTGGATACCCTCTCAATTAGGGTTGTTCAAAAAACAAATTATACAATCAAGTTCAATTACATAACAAAATTACATGAATTTAACTTATTCTCAAAATTTGATTTGTCTCCATGAACATAATTGTTTGAACTAAACTATGTTATAATTTATAAGATTGAAGGACATTCTTCAAAATGAGATGTTCATTGATTATAGTATGGAAGAAATCAGGTATATGCATGCATGTATAGTCACAAAAAGCTAATCAAGCTTGTTAACCTTGGTGGCTAACTGGCACCAACTCATTCAATCAAACTTGATCAAGTTTAATGCCAATTTTTTCCATGTTGCAATCACGTAAAAGAGAAAGCAAAGTGAATTCTGAAATCAAAGTCTTGACTTTCTTTCTCATAAAGTTCTCTCTCATTTGTTTATTCATGGAAACCCTTCCTTTTTCCATCTTCTCTCAAACCCTAAAATTAGTTTCTTCATGGTATTTTCTTCTAGGCTAATCGTTCCATGTACGGTTGACCATGCCTCTCATGAACTACCCCAGGAATCAATTTGCCTTTGGATAATTCTCTTATCATCAAAAGTTCTGGTGAAAACACTTGATCTAGCGATGCCTTGGGTTATATATCCAATATATATGTAATTCATCGATAATAAATGTGCCACTCCAATTTATAAGGTGGCCAAGTGATTGGGACTTCTGATCTTGCTACACTTGAATTGATTGCTTAGTCCTTAATTTGGTGCATCAAACTGAGGTAGTAGTAGTTGTGTCGGCATAAAGTAAATTTATCAATTCAATTGGTTGCGTTTAAAGTTCCAGCAAAGAAAATTAGATTTACTATATAGTTTCAACCAATTTAAAATTATTTGTACTTCATCATCCGGCTGAAATAAATAAACAAAAATGTATATGAATAAATATTAAACATGTTTATTATAAGGAAAAACTTTAATAAATTAAATGACAAACCTATGTTGAAAAGATAGAACTTAGGAAAAAAAATAAAGAAATAAAGATATAAGAAGTCCAATGTGGATGAGTAATGACAGATGCAATCAATAGTCAAATTAGTCACATCAACACATATCCTTGTTTTTGTTTAAAATAAAAAGAAAAGAAGAGACTCACATCCATAAAATTTAAACCAAACTTAATACTAATACTTTGTAACGTGAATCTGGTTATTTGTAGGGGGAATGTACTCCCAACCAACATCAAAAATCTTTTTCACATAATAATAATTAGACTATTAAAAAAATTAAAAATTAAAAATAAAGGTGTAGCATAGGAATTATTAAGATGTCCTTCAATTTTTTTCTATTAGTATACTTCTCATTCCCCTAGTGTGTGAATTCTTTTTTTATTGATTATATTTTGTAATTATTGATTCAATTAAATTATATATATATATATATATATATATATATTTCTATAATTGAAATTTTGAACAACCGAGAAAGGATTTAACTAGATTATTAATTGTTATATCTTTTATTATAAAATTAAGAAGACAGTGTCTTACAGAAATTATTTTATCGTCTGTGTCTATTTTGGGGGTAACTGTCCCAAAACTTAATGTTTTGATTATTTCTTAATGTGAAAATACTTTATTATTTATGTAACGTGTTAAAAAAAAATAAGTTTTATGGTTGTTTTCATAGTTATTTTTCGTTATTTTTCGTTTTTTTTTATTTTTCATTTTTCTATGTTCGGAGGACTATTTCGTGTAAGATCTAATGGAGCAGATAGTGAAATTCTTGGTTTTACATTTTGCGAAGGCTTTTTTCTATTTGTTAGGTTTTCTTAGAGTATTATTTTTACTACAGTTTGTTCTCGTTGAAAGTTTATTTGTCTGTATTTTGTTAGATTTTATTCGTTATGTTGAAGATGATCGCAAGATTCGTTCTTAGACGCAGGGATTGAATTTTCTTTGAAAATAAGTGTTCTGCATTTAGATTTGAGTTTAATTTTTTATTCATTTGTATATTTTTATCGTTGAAATCCTTAGTTTTGCTTCTCGCAAAAGTTTTTTTGTGTGTTAGGTTTTCTTAGTCCTCATTTCTTCAACAATTTGCTCCTAGCTAGTAAAGCTTTCTTTGCGGAGTTTTGGTAAGTTTTCTTCATTGTGTTGAAGATGATTATGACAGAATATTCGTTCTTAGGTTCAAGGATTGAAGTTTCGTTAAACAATAGTACGAGTAAGTGTTTTGTTTTTAGACTTGGATTTGTTTTTTATTCATCTGTATAATTTTCCTGATTATTACCATTTAATTAACTATTGAGCTTTTGTATAAAAAATCTTATCAGACGACGATCGTGCTCGTGTGCCACATACTAAAGCTAGAGGTAAGACTTTATTATAGTACATGTTAGAATCCATTTTTGTTTGATTGCTTTTTACATTAGTATGATTCTACATTGTTATACTTGCCTTCACTGATAGTTTTGTTCAACTATTTATGTTATCACTTTTTTCTCGAGTTTAGGTAACTACTGTCTTTAAATATGATTTGTGTTCCTTGCATTGTGTTTGTTTCAATTTTTGAACTTCAAAGAGGTGTCATTATTGCACTATTATAGATTCGTTCTTTTAGTAGAGACAATGTTTATAAGTCAAACTCCATTTTTCTTTTGATTGCTTTTATGTTAAACATATTTATTTTCTTTTTATCGATTTATGAACATTGTGTTTGTTCAATTTTTATGTTTTTTTTATTTGACTAAATCAAATTTATGTATTTACAATTTTGTTGTCCTGTTTATTTTTTAGTTTAGGTGCCATGATTATAGTAGATATATGATTTGTTTGTGCATATATATATATATATATATATATATTGCGCTTCTTGCATTGTATTCGGTATAGTTTTATTTTGTCTCATCTATTTGTTTCACATTTTCCATTGAGTCTGCTTATATGTTTATTCTTTCATTTAGTTGGTTTACGATAACATATTTTTACATAGATATTAAGGTGCTAATATGCTAATTCTTTTTTAGCATCACAATGTTATCATTTTGGGAAGAAAGAAAACAAAAATAGATAAATCTCTTAATTATAATAAGATCATATACATGTAAAAATGAATTAATTAATTAAAATAAAAATAAAACTAGTTGTTGGATAAATTAAAAATAACTAAATTTGTTTACTGAATATTGTAGGGAAGAAATACTTAAAAAAAATCTATAATAGTAATTAATGTATATTATTTAATATATTTATTAAATTTTAACTATCTTATTTTATATTATTATATTTTAATATTTAAAAAATAAAAAAAAGAAAATATTTAATAAAAAATAATTAAAAATTAAAAACTGAATAAACCGAATTAAACCAAATTGCATAAGTGATATGGTTTGATTCATATTTTTTTTTTCTTTCAAACCAATTAAATTGAAGAATAAGTATATAAGCACTTACTGAAACCTATATATAAAATATAGAAAGAAATAAGCATGACAATATAATTAAACATAAAATTGTACAAGAAGATTACCATAATGGCACTTTAATATATACATAAAAGCATCTTATTATAAATAGTACACCAACTAAATGCAAAACAAGTATATAAGCACATTTTGAAACCTATAAGAAAGAACCACATACTTAGAAATTTTGTTAAAATTTCACTTAAATACGTCATGAAAATTAGCCTATTAGCACCTCAATATCTATGTTAAAACATCTTATTATTGTAAAAAGTCCACCAACTAAATTAGAGAATAAACATACAACTACAATCTAAACCTTCAATTTTATACGAAGGAGAAAAAAAACGAGAAGATGTGATTAAGTCAATTTTAAGAGAAACATAGAAATCATAATCATAATATAAAACAAGGAATGGTTTGATTAAGTCAACTAAACTACATTGATAATTTCTTGTTTTGTTTTTTGTAAATTGCTATCATCAAAATATTAGAGAATGGCTAAACTGACCTGAGTGTTAGAAAGAAAATGGAGGAAAAAAAAGTAACAGACGCTGAATGCTTGCATCATTACGATCCGAGTGCAATGAGGAATTTTGTACGTGGAACTGTTGTAGGACCTGTGAAACGTCAAGGAGTTTCAGGCTTCTACATTGGAGTTTTTGGAGGCAGAAAATAATTCACTTTTACAAGCCAAAGTTATCTCTTACTATGGTCCTTCGAAATCATTAGGAATGGGTCACCATATTGAAGACTAATAATAGTATGTAGAATTATCACGCAGTTTTCCCGTAACATCAACTTCTCTTGGTCAAAATGCAATCCTTCTACATCCATATCATATCACCCAGTAACTAAAAGTAACTTTCTCTCTCTCTCTCTCTTCCCTAAACATATATATACATGCCAACTTATTTATCTTACATTCTTCTATACTTTACATATTCAATTTCCTTGTAGAAAACTGTTTAAAAGTGAAAAAAAAAGCAAGAGAATCATGATTAGGGCGTTTTAGATTTGGATATGAGAAATGATAAATTGGGAAGAGATCTCTCGTGTTAGGGTTTGTGTTAAGAAGAGTTTAGATACAACAAAAGTTGTGTTTGAGAGAGAGAGAAAGCAATGTTCTCATGCAGATGCTGAAATTATACACTGTTATTAAATCTTAACATATAAAGTAAACAATTACACTAATCAATTAGAATCTTTGTGCACTTATCAAGTTGGACATTTAGGAATGTAACCCGTATATATATATATATATATATATTTCCTCTTCTGCAACTTCTTTTAATTTTTATGCTTTATTCTTGGATACTATAATTTACATTAAATATTTCTACTTATTATTTTATCGTATAAATATTTATAGATGTAAATTTAGATTTTATTTATGTTATTTTAATATATTTTTATAATAACTTTTATTTATTTATAGTAAATAATAAATTATTAATATTTAAATTTTTCTTGTAATTATTATGCTTGTAATAAAATTGTATTTTTATTAAATAATTTAAGATTAAAAAAATTAGGATATTTTATTTCAAGTTTTTGTTAAGATACAATGTAAGCTGGTCACAGTATAGTCAAGTGAGATAGACAAAATCTATAAACTCATAAATTTTGTATAAAAAAAACTTATTTTTTACATACTAAATGTATAGATGAAAACGAACATATTCTCTAAGTTAAAACTTTATGTAAATGATGACACAAAGATTAATGAAAAACTTAACTTAGAATTTTTTACGTGTATGTAGCTTATATACAGGACATTATACAAATTCTTTTATAGTATGATTAATTTTAATAATAAATTATTATAATTAATTAAATAATTTTATTTGGATTCTCTTAAAAACTTGTCACTTCCACCTACATCATGACTGGCAATGATGAAAGTGTAATATGCAGATTCTGGGGCAATGTTTCCTTTTCTAGGTCTCTAAATAAAAGAAACATGAAAAAATGAAGTAATTAATAGCTAAAAACCATGCTGAATAGTATTATTGAGGGTGTCTTGGTATGAACAGTTCATAGTGGCATTACCCTACAGCAGTTATAGCACAGTAGTAATATTAGTGGGAGGTAAAAAGAAGAAGTGGATCAGTTTCAGGTAAATATTTTCAAAAGATAATAATTTCGTGGTTGCTCCATTAAGCTTCGAGGGATTTCTCGAGACGGCCTGCAGTTGTAATGACTACAAACATTTTCAGAATCTCAACCGACAACTTTAGATTCCTCTTCAAAAACTGTTGGACGATGAAGAGAAATAATAAATAAATAATTTTATAGTAAAAACATTTTCTTTTTCTTCCTCTTCATTTGTTCTAATTCACTCATATTTTACACTTTTTTCTTTCTTTTTTTATTCCATCCACTTTCAATCAAAATGAGACTTAACTTGTGATAAAAAAAATTCTAAATTCAATTTTAAAACAAATAACTATTCATTTTTTTAATTATCTTCTCACTGATTTACTTAATTTTTTTATGCCTGGATAAATTTAAATGATTCTTAATTTTATGCATTTAATATATATATTTATATTATGATAACTTTTATATTAATAAATAATAAATAGAAGATTTTGTTTATATGATTTAGATGATACGAATTTCAATCCAATAATAAAATTTCAGATAAAATTATTCAATAAAAAAATATAGTATATGTTAGATTTTGGTTATTTTTAACAAATTATTTTTGTTAGTTTCTATTTTTTTATTAGTCCAAAACCGTGTATGATTCTAAGGTCTGATAAACAAGTTTCTTTAGTAGCTTATAATTATTTGTTTGGACAAGTTTTTTGTAATAAAGTTTAGAAAAGAAACTCAATAAAGTCATTCCTTACGAATAAATTAAAAACTAATAATACAACTATGTTATAGAAAAGAGTAAAAGTAAAAGTTAAAAAATATTTTTAAATAAAATAAAATATAAAAAATAGAAACTGGAAACTAGTATTTTTTTTAAAAAAAAACTACTTCAATTAAGTCATAAAAAACTGTAGTGATTACTGAAAGAGGCTACAAACCGAAAACTACTAATGAGATAAAATAAAGTTTTGAATGAATAAAAAAATGGAAAGTAATTAAAATAACGTAGCAATAATGATACGTAGAAAAGAGAAGGGTAGATGTTAAATTTGGGGAGAAGTGGTTGGTTTCTCCTCTTTCTACGAGGATTCTGATTTGTCGGTTACCAAATTTTGTGGTGATCCAAACCACTACTTTTATAATTTGTCTTCGTCTTCCCTGAATTCACTTCATATGCCAATCATATTCAGTTCAACAGTGATACGGATACAAGATTTGCGGAAATGCGCGTGCATGTGAACCAACTTTTCAAAGGACAAACAAAATAACACGTTCTATGATCAATGAATGTATTTTCTGTGAAAAATAAAAGACTATTTTTTATCTATTTTGTTTGGAGTTTTAGGTAATGGCTCATCTAGTCATTGCTGATGTGCGTGATGCCTTGCATGAGGATAGTTTTGTTTGTATATATTTCATCTATTTCTTTTAGAAATATAGAGTACAAGCATAATATTTCGATCTCATGCATTTTACTTTATTCAAGCCACTAAATTGATAAATTATTGTGATCAAATAATTTATATATGGTTTTCTCCCACACACATATACATACATATATATATATATATATAAAATATGTTTTGAATTATATATATTATAATAAATTATAAATACACTACTTTTTAAGTTTTAATGTAACAAAAATAGTAAAGAAGAGAACCTTTAAATTTATGCTTAGATGTAATTTTTTTTTCTTTGTAGTTTACCATTGGATATAAACTATATTAACTTAAATCTAAGCAGGTAAAATCTTGTTTTAGTATTAATATACATATGTTAAATTATTTATAAAATTATATTTGAAAATAAAATTTAATTAAAATATTACAAGAGATTCTTAATTTTTATTAGTATTAAAAATGATATTTAATGAATTAATAATTTTTTTAGGAAAAAGAGATTGGTTAGATAATATTAATAACTAAAGAAACCATCTATTCTAATTTTTATCTTTTTCTTTTCTCTCTACATGACTTCTCCTTTTAAATCTTAAATTTAGATAAACTCTTACTTTTTTTCTTTCAAATTTGCAGAGAGCAAGAGAAATATTTCTACCTGATTAATTTTAATTTTGGATAAGTTTTGTCTTTCTCTATGTTTCCCCTTCTTCTATTTCTTGAAAGTTAAGTCTGCATGTTCGAATTAGACCTTATAAAAGAATCATTAAACATTTGGCTTGAGATGTTATGAGAAAGCTATTTGATTTGATGATATACATAGTGTGTTAAGAATTGTGATGTATTTTATTAAATGGTTTATAAATGGTAGAAATTTTAGTTTACCCTTATTTCTATAAATTACAATGATCGTATTAATTTTATACTAGAGCAAAAAATATTCTAGGAACAGAGTTTTAGAGAAAGTGATCAAATTGAGAAAGAGAGAAAATTAACTATTTTGAGTCATCCTGATCAATATACAAGTTAAAGTTTGTATGTATAATTTTCCTAAGAAAAGAAAAAATTTATTTAGGAAAACATGTATTGGCATTTATGTATATATATACACATATATGGATTTGTACATATCTGTACATCAATATTGTTTAGATTTTTTTTATGTTACATCTATCAGGTGATTGATCTTTTTTAATTATTTTATTAATGATTAATCTCAAAATAAATTGTGTAGGTGTATAAAAAAATTGAAATTTGGAAATTAAATTTAAGCACTTACTAAAGAAGAGAAAGAGACTTGAGACTTCAACAATCGAGTTTATTTTCTTTACAACTAGAACCAATTGTTTTAACTCATTCTTTTTTATATACTTATCTTTAGTAGTGTTTTATATATTATAATTTTTTATTTCATATAAAAATATATAGATATGTTAATTAGAAAATATAAATCAGGCTATTCAAAATTCTAGAAGAAAAGAAAAGTTGAGGCTTTAATTGCATCACAATAAGGAGCTATAGATAAATTTATAAAAATAGATAAGAAAAATTAATTAGAAAATATAAGTGGATACTCTTTGAATGAACAAAAATTAAAGTCATTGAACATATACTTTTGAAAGAAAAATGCTTAAACCTTGAAAATTATTTTAAACATGATAATTTCTTGAATTTATTTTTAGAATTAAATATCTTAAAGAAAATTATAGAATTGGAAAAGGATAAACCAATTGATATTTTTAATTATATAAAAAGAAATAAATTCTTTACCCAATGCATATATAACTTATAGAATAATGTTATTCCAGTATCAATTACTTCAGCTGAAAGAAGTTTTCCAAAGTTAAAGATAATAAAAAAGTTATTTAAGATCAACAATGTCTCAGCAAAGATTAAACAAAATTGACCTTATTATCTATTGAAAAAAAATGTTCAATGAAATTAATTACGATAATTTAATAGATAATTTTACATCACAAAAAACTCGAAAAGTAAATTTTAAATAAAATTATGATACATTTTAACATAAATTAGTTTATTAGTAAATAAAAAAGTGTCATTCTTAAGTTTGCTTTAGGTCTTTCTAATCCTTGAGCCGTCCCTGTATCTAAAAAATATTTTTGAAGTCTAAAGTTTGACATTAAGATACACATGTCTTCTTGAAGACAGTTTGATTAAATTAAATTCAGTATGAAATACGAAATTTCGGCTTGACACTAAATGTGGCATGTTGTCCTAATGAACTCACATAAGTGCAGTGCTTTGAACATAATTTGAACATAATTTAAATTTATACACATATAAATTATATTTCAAGTTTATACACATATAAATTATACAAAGATGATGTGCTTTTTGAAAGACAAATTTATATATATTTTTGTAAATGTACTAAAGTCAATTATATTTTGAGAGTACAAAGTATAAATATATATTTTTACAATACATTTATTATGTAATGTTACAAATAATTATTGTAAATACTGTTGTATTTATATATAACATTAACTAGAATTGCAACTAATAATATATATATATATTATCCATTATAATGATAACTAATGTTATATTAGCCTTTTATCTTAGTTTTTTATTAAAGAAAAAATCTTTCACTTTGCATTCATATTTATGTGATTTTTAAAATCTTTTATCTTTGCTTAAGGTCTTTTATCACCATTCTTTAACATAATTTCTACTTACTATTTTTATTAGTTAAACATCTTTACCACTCTATCATAATAACGACATGATAATAATAGTGTGATAAATATAATAAATAATTCATTAAATTTTATGATTAGTAATATTAACATTTATAAAAAAAATACTTATATATATAAAACATTTAAAAAATTTTATACGAGAGACTCAACACTCACATATAATATAAAGTATTAAAATTTAATGTTTATGAATCTTATTTTTCTTATAAAAAACTCAATTTTTTTATCTATATTGAATGAGAAACTTTACTTATATTTTAATACTTTGCTTCCTTTAATATTTTCTACTAACATTGGTATAGTGATATTATATATATATATATATATATATATATATATTCTTTTTGGATGTAAGTTTAGTTGAAGTATAACTAAAAATAATATATATTTATTATAGATGGACACATGAATAAATAGATATAAATAGAACTAAATAAATTTGTCACTCTCTTACGCTTAAGTCACTATAACAATAAAGATGTGTTGGAAAAAGACAATATACATCAAGTAATGACTAACAATTTGAACCTTGCTTTAAATGTTTATTATTCACTCTAAATGAGCAATATGCATCTTACTTAAAGCACTTTTGTATCATTTCAAATGAATAAGGTCTCATAAATTGTTTAAAGTACATATTTTCAGTTAAAATGTGTTATCTCACATTAAGTGAGACTCCTTCATGTTACTTAAAATGTGTATTGTCTTCTTTTAAATATTTTTTTAATTAAGTGATTAATGAGAAATTTAAAAAAAAAAGAATCACTATCATTTTTATCTCATTTAAATTATATATCTTGTTTTAAGAAAAATGGTCATTCTCTCACTTTTAATGACATGTGTTCCACTTGGAGCCATGAATGCTTCCTTAAAACAACTATTTTTTAAAGTAACTATATATTTCTTTAAATTGTCTTTCACTTTTGTGATTATCATCTCATTACAATTTATGATAGAATTTTTTTTGTAGTATATATATTTTTTGTGACTAAAATAAAATGTTTGAAATAATATATTTTTCATCACTATTTGTACACAAACGTTTTTATCTAATATATTTTATCTCATCTCTTATTATGATGATAGCATCTTACGTCATAAATAATTTTGTAACAATTATAATTTGTAATATTTTTTTTTTTCATAAAAAATATTTTAGTAGTAATTATTAATATTGTCATAATTTGATATAATTTTCTCTCATGTGCAAAAAAATATAATATAAAATAATAGAAAAAAAATAAATGATACACTTAACTTATTCATAAAATAAATTATAAAAAAAGTTTTTCCACATAATTTTTCTAAATTCTTATTCTAAATTATGTTACATTAGCTTTAGTTTATAAATTTTATTTGTACACTACAAACTGAAAAATATATGAAGGAGGAATTTACCCCTTTTTAAAGTGGAATTTATCCCTTCTTGAACATTACAAATACATATATTTTTTCAGTAATCAATTTCAACTGAGCAATAAAATATCAAATGGGTTTTAAACTTTAAGAAAGATGCATAAAAGTACTTCATAATTAAATGTCTTTTCTTACACAAACTAGTTTGCAACCCTCTCCCAAGTGTGACACAGAAGAAATATACATTAAATAAACTGGGGACTCAATATTCTCTCCTACAGAAAAAAATAAAAAAAGAATTCACCACTTGTGGACACCATCTTAATTTGGTGTGAAGAACAACTCAACAGGGATTGAGCAAGCAGAATGTGCTAATTAGAGTGTGTAGGAAAGTAAGAGATGGTCCCAAACCCAGCTAAAAAGTTAAAACTTTAAAAGATTAGGGTGGATTTGAACCAAGTGAGTGTTGAAGAGTGAATAAATAGTGTGATACATGAAAGTGCTTGCAAAGCAAGAATGTGAAAGGCACAAAAGGGGGCATCATCACCTCCCATGCCATTAACACTGACCTAATTGATGTTGCTTCATGGTGGGTGGGGGCCTCCATTTCTTTAATCTACCTACAATCTATTTTTTCCCAGGAAACATTCAACCATAACACACTATCATCATTTTTTCCCTTTCACATTTCAACACCAGGGCCCCTCATAAAACATTTTTAATTCTTATTCTTATATACACACACAAACACACATAAATTAAACAATCACAATAATGAAAAGCTAGCTCATATCTACATTTTGATTGCAAAATACAGATACAGTCCATAAAGTGTATAGTTCAAGTGCAACTGGAAACCCATAAAGATTACAACAGTATCAACATAAGTAACATAATAGTTGGAGCCTGTTTATGTCTTTTTCTTGTTTGCTTATTTATCATCTTGCTATATGTCTATCAAACATTAATTGAGGTTAGTTTCACTTTATTTTTTATATTTTAAATTTAAATCATATATAATTTTTTCGTTTAATCAATTTCATATCTTTATTTTTAAAATCAAGCAAATTTAGTCTTCCCGTCATTTTTTATTCAAAACTATTTTCCATCCAAGTACATGTCGTAGTTTATAATAAATTTGGAATATAAAATATTTTGAAAATTATAAATTTATTTGAAGTTTATTTTTGTAGGATGGGAGATTAGAGTTCAAAAAATGTAAAATTTGAGTTCTTTTTTTAAAATTTTGGATAAATTTAACGTTTTGGTTGATGGGTTTTACTTTCAAATGAAATTTTTTGAGAATAAATCCAAACTCTCACATAATATAATTAAAAAAACTAAAGCCTAATCAACTTTGAAATATCATATTATTTACTGAAACATAAGTTAATGTGTGGTAATTTAAATGCAGATTCATACCTTGTGTCTAAATTACAACTATTTTGTTTAACTTCCACTCTCACACTAAAACATGATATGAAATTTCAAATGTCAAATCAAATATGTACCCACTGAGCAGCTGTACGTAATTCTGTGAAATAAAAAAAATGCAGCAGCAATACGTGGTTAGAATGTCAAGAGACACTGTTGACCTCCATACCAGGAAGAAATAGAAACAAAACAATGCCTGAAATCAGAAAACAACCACATATGTTGCACATGGTGCGAATGTAATGTTTGAGTAGTACTATGTGTGTGTCATATACATATGGGGAAACATTCTCACGCTCACTGACAGACAGTGACTCTTGGATCAAGCACAGACCAACGTCTCATGTTTCTTTTTTCTTTCGTTTTTATAGCGCCGATCTTTAGATGCAGACCTTTGTCTGTGGGTCCCAAATCCTTGACTAATAGTCAAATCAACCCATTAACTAAAATTCTCTCCCTTCTCTACTCTACGTTCTTTATTATACCAACCTTATGTTTGTACTAGCCAATGAAACTTTTGAAGTGGTTGAATAAGGCGATCGAAAGAAAAAATTGCACTAAGTTTCGAAAAATATCTGTCATGATAAACGTATCCTATAAAACTTCTCAAACATCATAAACAATAAGTAAATAAATAAAGTAAAATTATACCAACAAACTTACGAGTACATACCCACCGCACGCAACACAACCTTATTCCCTCTCACGTTCCCTCCTTTCAATTTTATAAAAACACAAAAAGCAACTCCTTTTGCCACAACAAATTCCCATCATACTCACCACTCTCACTGTGGCTTTCTTTCCTCTCTCCTCTGCGCACATTAATCTATATCTCTCTTCATTATCTTTGCAGGCCTCTCTCTTCCCAGACCTGTGTGTTCTGGTTTTGTACAAGGCTTGTTTTCTCAATGGAGAACAACCATGTTCAGCTTTTGCCTCATCTCACTGTGACACTTCTTGTGATCACTGTTTTGTTTCCTGTGGCTGAATGTGCGGCAGTTTCCTCCATCAAGACTGATGCGCAGGCTCTTCTCATGTTCAAAAGGATGATTCAGAAGGATCAAAGTGGAGTTTTATCAGGGTGGAAGCTGAATAAGAATCCATGCAGCTGGTATGGAGTCTCTTGCACCTTTGGAAGAGTTACTCAGCTTGATATTAGTGGGAATGATAACCTTGCTGGGACTATATCTCTTGACCCTTTGTCTTCTTTAGACATGTTATCTGTTCTGAAACTGTCTTTGAATAAATTTTCTGTAAATTCTACCTCTTTGCTTCAGCTCCCATATGGTTTGACTCAGCTTGATCTATCTTTTGGAGGAGTTACAGGCCCTGTCCCTGAGAACCTTTTCTCCAAGTGTCCAAATCTTGTTGTTGTTAATCTTTCATATAACAACTTAACAGGCCCTATTCCTGAAAATTTCCTCCAAAATTCTGATAAACTGCAGTCCCTTGACCTCTCTTTCAACAACCTGTCAGGGTCTATTTTTGGCCTGAAAATGGATTGCATTTCCTTGTTGCAACTTGATCTATCTGGAAACCGCTTGTCAGACTCAATTCCACTCTCTTTGTCAAACTGTACCAGCCTTAAAAGTTTGAATTTAGCTAACAATGTGATTTCTGGGGGAATTCCCAAAGCTTTGGGTCAGCTAAACAAACTACAGACCCTGGATCTTTCCCACAACCAACTCACAGGCTGGATCCCTTCTGAAATGGGAAATGCGTGTGCGTCCCTTTTAGAGGTTAAACTGTCTTTCAACAACATCTCCGGTTCACTCCCATCTGGTTTCTCCTCATGCACTTGGCTTCAACTTCTTGACATATCTAACAACAACCTGTCAGGACAGTTAGAAGATTCAATCTTTCGGAACCTTGGGTCATTGCAGGAACTGAGGCTGGGGAATAATGCTATCTCTGGTCAATTTCCATCATCAATATCTTCCTGCAAAAAGTTGAAGATTGCGGACTTCAGCTCAAACAAAATTTATGGATCTATCCCCAGGGATTTATGTCCAGGGGCAGCCTCACTTGAGGAGCTGAGAATGCCAGATAATCTTATTACAGGTGAAATACCAGCTGAACTGTCAAAGTGCTCACAGCTGAAGACACTTGATTTTAGTCTGAACTATCTCAATGGTACAATTCCTGATGAGCTTGGACAACTAGAAAATCTTGAGCAGCTAATAGCATGGTTCAATGGCTTGGAAGGGAAAATTCCAGCAAAGCTGGGCCAGTGCAAGAATCTTAAGGATCTCATACTGAATAATAATCATCTGACTGGAGGAATTCCCATTGAGTTATTCAATTGCAGCAATCTTGAATGGATATCACTGACAAGCAATGAGCTTAGTGGTGAAATACCGCGTGAGTTTGGTCTCTTGACAAGGTTAGCTGTTCTGCAGCTTGGAAACAACAGCTTGAGTGGCGAGATACCAGCAGAGCTAGCGAATTGCAGCAGTTTGGTGTGGTTGGACTTGAACAGCAACAGGCTCACTGGAGAGATTCCTCCAAGACTTGGAAGACAGCTAGGAGCAAAATCCTTGTTTGGGATCCTTTCAGGGAACACTTTGGTGTTTGTAAGAAATATTGGAAACTCATGCAAAGGAGTTGGAGGTTTGCTAGAATTCTCCGGTATTCGACCTGAAAGACTCTTGCAGGTCCCAACATTGAGGACTTGTGACTTCACAAGACTCTATTCTGGTCCTGTCCTCAGCTTGTTCACCAAGTACCAGACTCTGGAGTATCTTGATCTTTCATATAACGAGCTTCGCGGAAAAATCCCAGATGAATTCGGAGACATGGTGGCTTTACAGGTTCTTGAATTATCTCACAATCAGCTATCTGGAGAAATCCCTTCAACACTTGGCCAGCTAAAAAATTTGGGTGTGTTTGATGCATCACACAATAGATTTCAGGGTCATATCCCAGACTCATTCTCAAACCTCTCATTCTTAGTGCAAATTGATCTCTCTAACAACGAGTTAACAGGGCAAATTCCATCTAGGGGACAACTGAGTACACTTCCAGCTTCCCAGTATGCAAATAACCCGGGCCTTTGTGGTGTACCATTGCCTGATTGCAAGAGTGACAACAGCCAACCCACAACAAATCCAACTGATGATGCTGGCAAAGGGGGGCATAAAACAGCAACTGCTACATGGGCAAACAGCATTGTCATGGGAATTCTCATCTCTGTTGCTTCTGTATGTATTTTAATTGTGTGGGCAATTGCAATGCGCGCAAGGAGGAAGGAGGCCGAAGAAGTAAAGATGCTCAATAGCTTACAAGCATGCCATGCTGCTACAACATGGAAAATTGACAAAGAGAAAGAGCCCCTAAGCATCAATGTTGCAACATTTCAGAGGCAGCTAAGGAAACTCAAGTTCTCCCAGCTTATTGAAGCAACTAATGGCTTCTCAGCAGAAAGCCTCATTGGGTGTGGTGGTTTTGGTGAAGTGTTCAAGGCCACACTCAAAGACGGCTCAAGTGTCGCCATAAAGAAGCTCATTCGACTGAGCTGCCAGGGTGATCGAGAATTCATGGCAGAGATGGAAACCTTGGGGAAGATCAAGCACAGAAATCTTGTTCCTCTGTTGGGGTACTGCAAAGTGGGGGAAGAGAGGCTCCTTGTTTATGAATACATGGAGTATGGAAGCCTAGAAGAGATGCTTCATGGGAGAATCAAGACTCGTGATCGCCGCATTTTGACATGGGAAGAAAGGAAAAAGATTGCAAGAGGTGCAGCTAAAGGGCTTTGTTTCCTGCACCACAATTGCATCCCTCACATCATACACAGAGATATGAAATCGAGCAATGTGCTCCTTGACCATGAAATGGAGTCCAGGGTCTCAGATTTTGGAATGGCAAGACTTATAAGTGCCCTTGATACACATCTTAGTGTTAGCACACTGGCAGGAACACCTGGATATGTTCCCCCAGAGTACTACCAAAGTTTCAGGTGCACTGCCAAGGGAGATGTCTACTCATTTGGAGTTGTGATGCTGGAACTGCTTAGTGGTAAACGCCCTACTGACAAGGAGGACTTCGGTGACACCAACTTGGTTGGGTGGGCCAAGATGAAGGTCCGTGAAGGGAAGCAAATGGAAGTGATTGACCCTGACTTGCTTTTGGCCACTCAAGGAACTGATGAGGCAGAAGCCAAAGAAGTGAAGGAGATGATAAGATATTTAGAGATAACTTTGCAGTGTGTTGATGACTTGCCTTCAAGAAGGCCAAACATGTTGCAGGTAGTGGCTATGCTGAGAGAGCTTATGCCTGGATCAACCGATGGAAGCAGCAACAGTGCTTGAACCATGTTATTGTCCATAATTATGACAGGGGAACGAATGAATGAATGAAGATATGAAATCAGGCTTGCAAGATTTTCGCTACAGCTGTTATTACTGAGTTTATTGTGCCTAGTTTCTCAATTTCTTTGTTCATTTGTTGTGTTTATTTAGTATTTATTGTCAGTGTTACTTTGTAACTCCACCCAATATTAACATTGCAGTAATTGCATATGAAAACAGAATCAATAGACGCGTTAAATTAACTAAGCCTGTCTGATACAATCAACTGAGGCAATTCATCAAACACAAGGGTGAACTTCTTTTTGATGCATCATTTACTAGATGAGATGAGCAATAAACCCTAAGATCCAACTTTTCATTGTTAGAACTAACCTACTAACCTCTTCACTTTTTCTCTAGTCCCATTTCTCAAAATCTATAATTCTATCAGAACTATTGTTTGCTTTTTGTATTTGATGATTGCTTCATGTTCAATAAATTAAAAAAGATAAATACAAAAACATTATTTTACTCTTAAATCTATCCACCCATTCTTGAACATTCTCCTCTGGCAAAAAATGAAAAAAAAAAATTGCCTCCGCTGAGTTAATTACAACATAATCTCCATAGGTTTCTCTTCTATATCTTCACATTAGTTTTCTTTTTGAGGAGTTTCCTTCTTAGATACTATCAGAAGTTCAGGTTCAGAATGAAACTGATAAAATAAAATAAAGTAACTGGAAACTAATTAAAAAAATTGATAACACATTATAATAAAAAAATTTAGATTGGTTTAGATATTTCTTTTTCAGAAACGGAGCAATTCGGAAGAATTTGTAATTTGAAATTTAAGAACGAGTTCAACATAATAAAATTTAATTAAACAAAATAAAATATTTCATATATATATATATATATATATATATATATATATATATATATATATATATATATATATATATATATATAATAGAAAATTTAACATGTTTATTTGATTTTTTATTCTAAATCTAATATATAAATAACACAGTAGTTTGAAATAAGAGTGAGATAGAAGAAGAATTATAATGATAATGTGAATTTTACACTATTATTTTTGGATAAAAAAATATAAAAATAAATTAAAATATTACTAAAATAAAAATACATAAAAATAATTTTGTATGTTTTATATTATATATATATATATATGCAAGAGATTTTACTAGAGTTACAGAGATAGATTTAATAAATTATCTATATTTATACTATACTATATAAATATAATACATATTTTAATAAAAATTATATACTAAAACTAAAAATCTATCCAAATCAAATTATAAAAATTAGTTTAATTTAATTCGAATGTTTTTCTAATTTTTATATTCAATTTAAATATAATTAACTAAAAATTGAAGTAAATCACCGTAAATATCTCTAATTTTAATATATTGAATTGATATTCCTTACATATTTTTCATTAATATCTTTAAGTATTTAAAAAAAATTACAATGTGTATTTTTATAAGGGTGATACGGAATATTACTGTAATCTACTCATTGCTTTCTAATAATAAAAGGCCATCACTTAGGTAACGTAATAAATTGAACATTCGTGGATCCACAACTAAGCTGAAAACGGGAAAAGGGATAAAGGGGCCGAAGAAATGATCCAATATTATGCACAAATCCAATCTAAAATCCATTGAAGACAATTTACTTTTTGCACCCCAGATTTCTCTCTGCTGTTCTCTGAAATATGTTTAAAATATAAAATTTAACATACATTCTTTTCTTTCCATATACTGTATTCATTAGGACATCTTATAGCATAAAGATACAGTAATCCAAAAATCTTAATAATACTTCTTCCCATGTCAAAATAGGGTAGGTTCGCATCTTCTTAAATGTTCGCACAATATAACTAAATATTTTAATTTATTATTTTGTTAATATTATATATTCTAAAGTATAAATTTAATTTTTATTTTATCATTTATTTTAATATTTTTTTATATTATATTTTTTTAATTACTTATAATAAATTTAAATTTTTTTAATTATTTTAGAATTTATTCGGATGAATTTGCAAACCTGCAATTATGCTAACAAATCATAATTTTTAACCCATCCTAACCTAATTTTTACAGACCAAATACAATAGCTAAAACAGCACCATCCCTAATAGTTTTAAGGTGTACTCGTTCTATAACTTTGCAAAAAAAAAAATGGTTCAAAGAATTGTGACTTTTTTTAATTTTATTTTGTGAGTTGTTACTTTGTAATGATGAACTAAATTTGATATTGTAGAAAATGTACTAATAAAGTGCAAAATAGCTAAGAGAAGTCCTCCTAATCATATATATAACTAATACAGAAAGTCGTGTAAACTAAAATTTAAACTCTTAGGAAAGCACAGCACATGTGATTCGTGTTAAAAGAGAAAAGAACTCCACATGCCAATGTTAACATGCTACTTATGTTTACGAATGAGTTGAAAAAAGCCCATAATTAATGGACCACGTATTTTAGGGCAACAGTTCATGAACATATATTTCATGAACATGAATGAGCCTAGTGTTTTTTGTTTTTCATGTTGAGCCTTTTGAAGATTTTATTGAAGCTAAAATACGTCTATAGACTTGAATATTATAACTAAAATTACCTACTTTTACAATAATTCTAAATATAAATAAAATTATGTAATATTTTTTATTTTATAAAATAACATATTTTTAAAATTACCTTTAATTATATTTATAGAAAATAAGCTAGAGAGGGAGGTTCATTTGTAGAAGTGATGTAAAAATTCCATAATCTACTTTGATTGGTAATTTGTAATGAGGAGAGCAAAGTGATATAACTTCCATTGGTGGAGATTTTATAAAATATTAAGAGCGTAAATATTTGTAAAAACTGAGGTAATCTTAAAGCTTATAAAACTATTAGTAAAAGCTTATGAAAATACTATCACATCTACATCTAGGCCACATGATAAAAAAATTTGTGTAAGAATGTGTTTCTGGTTAACAACTAGATATATATTTTTTTTTTGTAGTTTTTGAGTTTTTGTTTATGGAAAGCAACATGGACTTTTTTTAATAGCAATAGAAAACATAGACACTATTTTAAATTATATTCATTTTAATCGTTAGGATATTCTAAGAGTTTCTTTTGTTGGGAGGAATTAGGTATTCTCTTTTAATTTTTGTAGATTATTTAAGATTGACTTGAATTTTAACTATGAAGTAGAAATTTGAAGCTTTCTATCATTTCAAACACTGGCTATTGTTATACTTAATAACACTAGCAAGAAGTCGTTTAAAGACCTATAATAGTTGGAATTATGTTTTAAAAGAGTTTGATGACTTATGTAGAAATGAAGGCACTATGAGACATTACATTATTCATCATACTTCATAACAAAACGGGTAGTTGAAAGGATGAATAAACCTTATTACAAAGAACAAGTGTATGTTATCTCATTTCGACCTAGATAGAATATTCGGGTGAGATCGTGAGCATAACATGATTCTTAGTAAATTGTTTGATCTAGAAAAAGGGGTTTATAGAAAGCTTAAAAAATGCTTTGAAAAACTTTTTCGCAATATGATATTTATTAGGCATTGTCACAGATCGACTTTCGATGGCTGGACTTCCATTTTAAAAATTAGGATTCTTTGGAGTTGCCACCAATATTTTACTCAAAACATTGGAAAAAGAGAAGTGTTTTCGAAAATCAAACTTGTGTCATTACAACCAGAGTTTGAGTTCGGAGGTTGATTATGAGTGAGGAAAGTGTTAGGAACCTCACTCGTTATTATTTGTAACCTATGACGTATTCGCAATAAAAACATTATTTCAAATTACTATTCTTACCCTATAATTATAACTTGCCCATACAATTATAATATTTCTACTCTACTCTATTCTAAGCTACTAAGAAAGTTATAAAATAAAACTTTAAAGGAGAGAGAGAGAGAGAAGAGAGATATTAGAACCTCTAAAGGAAGCTTTTATTATTGATAAGAGAAAGATTACAAGTTTCTGAGTACTCTTGGATTCTTGTGTGATGTGTGGTGTACAATATATTTGTAGTTATTTTATAAGTTGTGTCGGGAGGTGGAGAACAGTCGTTCTCCCTTGGAGAACACTTGTTTTCAGTCCTAAAATAAGCACACACAAAATATACCAAGAACGACTCGTTTCTAACCTGAGAATGGTCGTTCTTCTCCGAAAAAGCAAAAATTACATTTTCACACTTATTATCCTAAAGGCAAGGCTACCCAAGTTGCTTCAGGAGCTCTTCAAGATTCTTCATAAATACTTCTCTTCGGGCTTCCTCTTCCTCTTCTGGATTCTTCTTTTTTTTTATGTAGGCTTTGCTTCAGCTCGGCCAAAAACAAGAGTCTACAGGCATTGATTAAAGGTCATCTAATAGTTTTGAGATACATTAACAAGTGTTTTTGCAAATGTTTGATAAGACTAATAAGGGCTTGTACATGAGTACTAAAAAATAATAATAAATACTTAATTTATATGGATTCTCCAACTTAGACTACATTCAGTTATCCTTTGTCATGTTCAAAGGCTTCCATTAATCAATTAAGATTATAAGTATTACTCATTGTCACTTCTGGCCAATAAATAAGTAGACAAAGTCACTCCTAACTTTCCCTTTACCTCTTTTTGAGATAAAAAGAGACAAGTACATTATGCTACTTAATGTAACTTTGGAAATACAACATAAGTTGTTTAAATTTTTAAAGGAAATTTGAAGAAAAGGATATAAAATATAAGCACTCTTTGCATTAGAGAATAACTTCACCGAAAGTGAATGATTTACAAGTATACTTGTCTCTATAAGTCATCTAGCAAATGATCTTTAGACTAAACACTAAAATCTTGTGAATCTTGTATATACAATATTTCATATAGATCAAGTATAGAGAATTAATTGTTTATGGATGCCTTTGTTTATATTTATAAACTTTCTAAAGAGGATATTTGTAGTTTGCATGAATTTCTTTCCTTTGTCTCAACACTTTATAAAACATGCTTGCGTATTTGTCAAAAACTTTTGTTGTTACACTTAGTGTGTTTAACATATGACACCTTTATCATTACATTTTCCTCTACATTTCTAATAGCACCAAATTGATCATTAAAATTCAAAAAGTAGGTTCATTATATTATAATCATCTTCGAAGTGTGTGAATTAACTTGCATGACTTCTATATGATCTCACATTTATGTACATGTAATATTAATCTACTTCATATGTACTTATGTCCTGTAAAAAGGCTTTCTCTACTCCTTGAGTAATGTTTATTCTCTTTAGCTTACATTTCGAATTCGTCTGACAGTGCACACTTGTCTTTGTCTAACACTTCTCTTGACTTCATCTATGTTTCCTTTGCATTTGACGTCATATGTGTTTGACACTTTATGCACACTATGTATGCTTTTCTTTGTAGATAATGTCTAATGTACTCTTTTCTTGAAGACTTCGAATTCATCAAAGTTTCTTAGTGCTTTATTAGAATTTTTTTAGTCCTTTATTCTTTTAGACTTATATCACTTGTTTCATACTTAATAGCATTGATAAATATGATTATTTGTTATCTTCAAAACTATGAGTGTCTATAGAAAGACTTTACACTTAGACTTCTGCCTAATCAAATAAAAAATTGTTTATATCTTAACATTGTTCTTTGTCTATGACTAATGAATTTAAGACTATTATTAAAATATGGTTTGGTAAGCTAGCAGACTACTAATGTTGAAGGTGTTTGGTTGTCCAACTTACAATCATACAGATGATAGTAAGCTAGAACTTAGAGCTAAGAAGGGCGTTCTTGTGGGCTAAGGAGTATGAGTAAAAGGGTTCAAAATCTAGTTGTTATTTAAATAGATGATGATTTTGAGTACAAATATAACTTTTGATGAAAGTTCTCCACTAAAGTGGGAAAAGAATTCAAGTAAGTTTGGAGTAAAAACTCGGTAAGAGAAGATAGACAAAGTTATCATCTAGATGTTGGAGTAACCATTTGATGTGTCCGGTCAGATTGAATAGGATTCTCAAGGACAACATCTTTATGTGATTGGTATGCATAGATGGTCTGAAGAAGAATATATGGCTCTTGTAGAGGCAACAAGGAGGGAATCTAACTTAAAGGTCTCAGTGTTGATATATGATTTCAATAAAAGAAGGTTATTATTTATCGTAACAGTCTAAGTGCAATTTGCTTAGCTAAGGACTAAGTTCACTATGAACAAACCAAACATATTGACTTAGGTATAATTTTATTTGCATTAAAGAGTGGGTGGAAGTGCAAAAGATTGGTATGAACAAGAATTCAACTTATATGTATGCCAAGTTCATTCCTAGGAGAAAGTTCATGTAGTGTTTTGGAGTTGCTCAAAATTGATTTATGATAGTAACTCCTCAATCTGGAGTTCCAACTGAAGAAGCATGTGACAAGGTAGCCACCGAATCTTCTATTGGTACATGGACAACTATATGGACTAATGGGCTTGCCACTCTTGATTATTACAAAGGACGATGTTATCACATCAAACCTGTTGTTGGGGAAGAAAATCAGTATATTACTTACGTAGCTTATCCTTTGGACCTTTTTGAAGAAGACTTTGTTATTGACATGCTTACCTCTACTGTTGGTGATATATTTGGGTTCAAGGCACTACATTCTCTTTGTTTGGAGAATTTGTGAATTTCAACCTCTTGTATCAACACTGGTATGGAAGAAGACTTAAGTTAAGGTAAAAAATTGTTAAGTTTTGCCTTGTTTCTTCTTCGTCTAGTGAATTGATTAACAAAGTTTGGTTGATATGTCTAATAGAAATTATCTAGTAAATATTATTTATTGTTCGAAAAATTATTGTTTGTTCATTATTATTATTTTATTAGTTACATTTGTAATTATTAATTATATATACACAAATCTATTTAAAGAGATTTAGATTAACCTAGGTAAGTATATAGATAATTTATTGTTGATCATTTCTATGGATTGTTCTTTTTCATTTGAGCATGGATATTTGATCTCTATAATCTTTATATTTGATTTGTATGTGTGGAAGTAAAAATATTTATAGAAAAATATTTTTTTTTAATTTTTTGTCTTTCATTACATGCTAATTCTATATTTTCACTAAATCATTTAATGTTTAACGTGCTTTTTTACGAGTTTCTTTATTTTTTACATCCAAAAATTTCTTTTAGTAAATACTTATATTTATATTAAACTTTTTTATTACCCAATTGATCAAGTGATTGAGCTATTTTTATATTGAATTAAATTTCAATATATGTAATAATGAGTTTGTATTTTGTTATGAAATTGGGCAGGTACAAAAGAAATAAAATTAAACACACTACAAAATTCTTCTTGCATTTTTTTGTTATGCTAAAAAACAAAATGTTAATTTAGATATGAGACTGTAAAAGAAATACTAATTGATTTGTACTAGTACTTCTTATGCAAGAAGCTTACTTTGCATAAAAAAATAAATCTATTTTTTTATTGACTATTTAGTATGCATGGTTCGGAATTCATACTATTAATTCTTAATTATACTACGATGAGTAGAGAAAGACAAAATCAATTGTTTTCTTTGTACAGAAAGGTAGGGACATGAAGAATAAATTCTACAATGTTTACTAGTGTTCTGATGGCTATCACGTGTTCGAAATCCGAAATTTTGTATCATTATTTTAAAAATATAATAAAAAGTTCAAATATAACTATTAGAAGAATTTGAGTATTATTGATAATTAATTTAATTTAAATATTTAATTAATATTTCAATTAAAAGGTTAAATAAAACACTCGGTGGGTTTTTTTTATAATCGAACAAATATATACATAATGATCGATGACCGAAAATATTCAAATTATAACGACAAAATTCCTTTATATACTTATGCTATGAAAATTTGTTTATAAGATTATCTGAAGAGTAAGTTACAGGTATGAGGTTTGATTAATCTTTTTGAAATAAGACAAAAATAGGTCTTTATATTATTTTTTTCAATTCGAAAGATTTTCCTACTCTATTAAAAATTCTTAATAGAAATTGTTGTGATAGTTTATTTGGATTGAATAAAATAATTAATTGTAGTTTCTTTGAATAGAAGAGTGGAGAGTAAAAGCAAGTAAATTTGTAAGAGAAAGTGAGTGAGAAGGGAAGATAAACGTGGATTATTTTATTTTATTTTTGTGGATTAAATATATTTTTAATGGTGAATTATTTGTTAAAATTATGTTTGATTTTTAAAATAATTTTTTAATTAAAAATAAAATACAATTTTGATAAATAATTAAAAACTAAAAATATATTTAATTTTATTTTTATTTAAATAATTTAATTTCTTTTTTAAGGTATAAATATTTTGTGAAGGGTAGGTTTTGATTTGCAAAAGATATTTCATGTAATTTTAAAAAATTAATTTGTTTTAATTTAAAAGAATTTGAAGAAATTTGGTAAGAGAAATAAATTAATTTTTTGATTTATTTTATTGGTAGGTATGATTGAAGATTTTAGTAATTGAATGATGATGAGTGAGAATTGAAATGAGATTGACCCCACTGATATTACAACAACTCGTGGCAGCTATAATGCATCCAAATAGACAGAAATCATATTCTTCGCTGGAACTGCTCGTACATTCTGTGATCTACCATTCAATTCATCAAAATGGATACATATCACAAAAATCCTTATTCCGAATACAGACTAAAAAAAACAGTACAACTTCCTTTAGGATGTTACGTCCACACACTGTCGGATCCTAATAAATAACCAGGTTTTAATCTTAGTTTCGATTTACCTTTTTCTCATTAACCTTAATATTGGTAAGGATAATTCATTAATATAGGACTTCATTAATGCATTGATTGATACATGACTTTGAGCTCTCTCACCATCTCAATATTTATTGTATTTTATATTCAAGTCACCTTATGGAACCTTACTTATTTCATTACTTGTACTAATTAACTAATATTAATACATTTATCTCTTTAAAAGATATGGAGGAGATAGAAGATCAACTTTCTTCATTAGCAATTTCTTACATGTAATCATTTCTATTCAAATATTTGTTTTTCTTTTTAGTATTCTTTTATTCTAAAATACTTTAGGAGAAGAAATATTCCCTCATAAATCTTTCAAATTGGAAAAGAAATTTTTTGAAACTTCATTTTGTCTTATTACAGAAAATTAATGAAACTTCAAACCTACCATTAATATTAATCTTGTAAACAATATTTCATAGCAGAAGTATATATCGGAATTTTGTGAATACTATTTGAATGTTACAATTAATTTTAAATTTGTGTTTTTAATATTATTATTATTTTTAGTTATTTTTATTAAGAAGTGACTCTACTTTAATCTTATAAAATTTACTTGTTAAATAAATTGTGTACGCTTTTATATATTTAAATTTAACTTAATTTTTATTTAATATGAAATTTTTAACACATTTCTTATATTAAAGTTGAACATCTTCAATATAAAATTAAATATTTATAAATAATTCGATAATCATTTAATAAAAGATAATCCCATAAATCTAATAATCTTACTAAATTAAATTCTGAAATCATATAAATAAAAAAATAAAAAATAATTTATTCAATCGAAGGATAATTATATAAAACATATTAAAAAATTATATAAAATATAATTATTTACAATATTTATACTAAATTTTGACTGAGTTAAAATTTTTGGACCTCTTATGGTGAGATGGATTAAAAGTAGGATGTATAATAAATTTGTTTTTACAAAATATCATAATTATGTAAATTAAAATTTCAAAATATTTGTGTAATATTTAATTATATTTTATTTTAATATTTTTCAATCAACAATTATAAATAGTTTATTCTCTTAGAGTTATTTTTACTATATAATTTATTAAATAATTTTTTAATAATATTAGTTGGATATATTGAGATTACTCAGTATGAAGTCTCCTCCTACTATTAAATTTAAATATTAAACCTATTTAAAAAATCAACACCTATAACTATAACATTCTTAATTCCAATTTAATAGTAATTATTTTTGTTGTTATTTAAAATTTTTAAACCAGAAATCAAAATTTTAATCATGATTACAATTTTAATCTATACAATTAAAATAAAAAATCAATATTTATTTAATTATAATTTTTAATCATTTTCGGGACGGGACATAAAATAATAATTTCACCTCTTAAATAGTATTAATAAGATAATAAGATTTAAAATAAATCTTAAGCAAGAAAAGTACTTAAAACAATAAAATATAACTAGAATTTTCTAAAGCTTATTTAATAGTAGTAATAAAAATATTTATAATAAAAGTATGTTTGACATTTCAAAAGCTATCCAAGTATCCAAAGAATGATCCGTTAGAGCCCACACTAAAGTAGACGAATATCTAATTTATTGAATAATAACAAAGGGTAAACATAAAAAGATAATACATAGCTTATTATGGATAAAGGAAGGAAACTTCTCGGATATCCCAAATCCTATCCCTTTGCATAAAAAATAGAAATAGACACACTCTCCAAGTTTTTCATTACAACTATCATTTTCACTACACACTCTCTCTATCTTAAGTTTTAATTATTCTACTTAGATAATACTATTTCATAATAGTTAATAGTTGCTACTAGACTCTTCCTACACACCCAAAAATGTTTTAAAGTGAATAAGTTATATACTCTATAAGTCCATATTTTAAGAGAGGGTGACTTAACTTTATTGAATTAACTCTATTAATTAAAAAAAATTAAAATATAAATACATATTAAAACTAGATTCAATAAATCTTTTACTTAAATATTATTTAGAATATATTTAGAGTCCTAATCTTGAATAAAACTTACAAACTTATCCTTTATAAAAGAAATTGTATCAATATAGTAAGTTAAAGGATGTTTACAAACATTCTTAATGTTAAATCTTACAAGATACTATGATTAAATAAAAAAAGTAAAAAAGTGTGATCAATATGAACTAACAAGTACTTATATCATTTTTCAATAAAAAGTTTTGTGATAAACTTTTGTGTGATTTTGTGCTTATAGATATTCCATATATCATGGTATTATTAATACATACTCTTTAATGTGCGTAGGTCATAAGATTACATTAAAATCTTATCTATTAAAGAATTGGATAAGAATCAAATTGCAATGAAGTTGAAAGGAGAAAGAGAAAAGAAAGCGGAAGAACCAAGAAAAGACAGTTTGATCCTCAAGAAAGCAAGTTCCACCTTACCAAAGAAAGTGTTCACCATAAGACAATCTATAGACTTTTCAATTCTTAAACATTTCTATTTTTCTTCCATTGTTGTTCCTTTTTCCTTATATACGAAGAAAAACAAGGACAAGTTGATGAAACTACCAAAAGAGAGAACCAAAGTACCTCATGACTTCTTGATCTTTCCATAACCCAACTATTATAAAGGATAAAGGAGTTTCAACAACAATATATTATTTATGAGAAGAAACTTTTTTTACTTGAAATTTTTTTACTATGCATGAAGAAACATGTGACATAGGAATTTTTTCCATAATTAACATACACAGGCATAGACATACATGTATACATCATCGTCTTATGCATGTTTGAAAATAAATAAAATAAAATGGGAAGTCTCCTCTTACAACCTAATGCTTAGGATACAAACTAAATTTCCATTTATACACATGATATTTCAAGTAGTTTAGATTTTGATCCAAGAGAATAGTTAATAAATAAGCTTTCTTTTCCTTCTTTAATAAGTATGTTAAATAAGAGTTATAACTTCAATGCTTGTGACTTATCATCTTTTGAAGTATTCTTCTAAATTTGTGTACGAATCTTTCCTAGATGGGAAAGATGATGTAAACAAGATTAGAGAGGAATCTAATAAAGGAGAAAAAAGAACTATTAAAAGAATTAAATACACAAACAAAAAAGCAGAACAAAAAAAACAAGAAATTTCAAGAGAAATTTTCAATAAAGAAGGTAACTTGTAAATTTTAGAGATTATAAAATATTCCAAAAGCATAAAAGAATATTTTATAATACATTATAATTAGAAGAGTGGTGCAATAGTACACTACAAGAAATTTTTGTTTTATCGACGAAATATTACCTAGAGAGAAATTTTCACAGGTAAATTATATTTACTTGTACAATTTTACCTATGGATGTAATTTCGTAGGTAAATTATTGACCGACAAAATTCTGTCAATAACATTTCCTACGAATTGTAATTTGTAGGTAAAATCGTTGATAAAATCAGTCTGAGAAATAAAATTCGTAAATATATCCGTCGGTAAGATATTCCATAGATAAATTTTAATATATTTAATAGGATAATATATAGTAATATATAATAATACATAATAATATATAATCATATATAAATATTTATATATTTACATATTTATATATTTATATATTTACATATTTACATATTTATATATTAATATATTTACATATTTATATTTTTATATTTTTATATTTTTATATTTTTATAATTTTATAATTTTATATATTTATATTTTATAAATTTATATTTTTATATATTTATATATCTACATTTGATATTTTTATATTTTAAATATTTATATTTTTATATTTTTATATATTTATATTTATTTTTTCAACTCTAAAGTTCTGGGTTCAAATCTTGTCAATGTCAATTTGTGAAAAATATACATATTCAAATTTGAAAAAACAAATAATTATTCATGTTTACCTACAAAATTTTGGACATTATAGATTCATTGTTACTCTTTTAGTCATATGCTCTTCTCCCTTGACTTAGTCTAAAATTTTCATGTTTCTTCAATGTGTGATTACATGAAAATATGTACATTTATACATGAAATATATGTTCATTTATACAATTTTTACAAGACTTAAAAGAAAAAAAATATTTTTTAATAATCTACTCTCTAAGATATTAGAATATTTTTTCTTAAAATTTTATCTTCTTCTATCTTGTTAGTCATATGTAATTAACAATTTTCATCAATTTAACTCTTAAAGAAAGAGTTATATAAATTTTTAATGATACTGTTTAAGATTTCATAAATTCTTAATATCACTATTGGAATTATTTTATAAAATAAAAATATAAATGGTCGAATTTACCAATAAATAGATATTAAAAATGGAGGAAAATATCATTCAAATTCATAAAAGAAAATGATTTTGTATAAGCTTAAGACCAATTTGAATTTTTTTAAAAGTATCTAATTTACCATTATTTAAGCTAACTGAAACAAAATATAAAAGATAAAACCTTTACTAATAGAAATTAACTATTTATAATTTATAATTGAAATAAAGAAAAATCTCATAATTGTAACCTGGTTTGAATTGATCACATTTATGCTTTTCATGAGTTGCATTGAATTTGAAGAGAAGCATACAAAGCTCCTTTTTTAGCGAGTAATTTTTGTTTTGACTATGGTAACTGTTGCATCATTTGGTGTATAAGTTCATTTCCTTGCCAAATCCCAAATTACCTTACTGAATGTACAAGAAATGTGTTGTATTGTAGAGAACGCTTACCTTTTGTATCTGAGCTTACACGGAATCATCTCTTCTGAAAATATGTAGAAGTGAACAAATTATATAGACTCTTGGATTCCATTTTATTTATTGATTATTATTAATTACTATCATTATTTGTTATTATTATTTTCGTCTGGGCTTCAATTGTTAAGTTGCTTTCTAACATAAACATATGTTCCCGAAATCAGACACCAACATATAGCTATCGGACATTATCTTACTACTTCGGGTGTGTTTGGATTCATGGTCGTTCTAACCCCTCCCTTTCACGCGGGCCATTTATGTTTCTATCATTACCAAACACCTACCCATTTCTTTTCTTTTCTTTTTTTTCCTTTCATTTATTCATGCAATATTGTAATCTTTCACTAATTTACTCGTGTTCTGATTATGAAAATTGAATTATTTCTTTTTCAATATTTAAAAGTAAAAGTATAACTTTAATTAAAAAATTATTATAAGTTTTTGAACTTTTAAAATTTCGAAGTTCTCACTTGAAGATTTTGGACAGAGGGTTTACTTCCATAGATTTTCTATCAACCTGATTAGTAAGTATAGGGTATATTTATTTTGTTTTTCAGTAAATTAAATATACATATTATCTAAAAAATAGTTGTGTAAGTACTGCTAAACTCGGTCATTTAAGTAAGTTCTTTATTTCAAGTCTTTTAAATAAGAGATATGATAAGAGAAAATATTTCATTAAAAGTAGTCGTCTTGATTTTCCAACAAACATTAGTGATTAGATGAATATTTCTTGTCAATAAAATAATTAAACAAAAATATATAAATCAATAATAAATCTGTTAAAAGAAAATAGTAATAGGTATTTATAAAATTCTTTGACTATTTTACAATAAATTATTTTATTGAGATAAGTATATTTAGTTTAAAAATTTATCTTTCTAACTTTTAACTTATCTATACAAAATATCTTATTATTTAAATAATAAGTTTTAAAGTAAATTACTAATGATATCTATAAATAGAAGCTAAACATTCACATTTAATATATTTTAAAATCTATCAATTTCAAACTCTTTTTTCATTCTTTATATTTTTTCTAAAATAACAGAGATTCTATTGATAGAACAAACACTCAAGTCCTGGTAATATAACGAGTAATAATCAATAATGAAATGACATTATTTTATTGATATAATAATTTATACATATTCATGTTCATTTTATGATTACGTGTAAAGTTTATATACATAAGATGATTATGTAAGGTAAAAATTGAATTATATATGCATTGGATAGAAGTATAATTAATTGTATTTGTTGTATGAGGTTGGAGTTGCTCAAGTGAAAAGCTTGTTCATGGACATTGTGTTGGTGATAAAGATGTTGTTGAACCATGAATGACGATTATATAAGTTGATAGTGTTGAAAATTATATTATGCTTATATACATGTGATGTATATAAGGTGAGTTAGAAATATATGTTCTCAATATATATATATATATATATATATATATATATATATATATAATAATTGTTGATATGATGCATGATATATAATAGGGTATCCTGACTTTATCATTGTCCAATCATATAGAAAAGATTTCAAGTGATGAGAAGTTAAGAGAAATTTTATACCAAACATTGGACATAGATTTATATTTGGTGCCCCCTGTATGATATATGTGTTGTGATACCCTAACTACATGGAACCGATTCTGAAAATGTCCAATATTAACTTCTATCTACTGAATTAATATTATTGTTGATGTTCATGTTGTTGTATGATTTGATAATAGTAATTAAAGTACGTGATTATGATTAATATATTATATCTATTACCTCACCTTTATTGTTATATGTGAGTATCACTTTGATTATTATAATTTGTATAAAATAAATTATTTTAGAAGAAGAATTAGAAATAAATAGACTTTCAAACAAATATAATTTAAGAATTATTGAATATATTCGTATTACATTTTAAAAATTTATAATATAGTGAAATACATTATAACAATAATATATATATATATATATATATATATATATATATATATATAATGTCATCTAATATTACCGTTAAAAGATATAAACAAGAGTTTATTAATAGTATTCTAGTTGATAAGTTATTGACCATTTTCTTTTTCTATTTCTTTACTTTTTAATTTATTTGTTCTACCTTGTTTTCATTTCAAAAACCCCTTTATTTATTTTATTACACTCTGTATTTACCTAAATGACATATTTATCTTTTGTGAAATGTGGATACTACCTGCTTGGATTATTTGGTTTAATTAATCTGAAATTTTTTCTTTTAATTATTTATTACATTTTTTAATTTAAATTTTAATTAAAATATCTGGTCCCTAAATTAAATTAATGAAATTCAAAACTTTTAAAAATTATTTTTGTTTTTAAATAATGATATACAATTCAAATATTTAAAAATATTTTGAAATAATATAAGTTTAATTAATTAAATTATAATTTTATTTTGTATGAAAGAAGGAAAGGCATGTAAAAAGAAAAGAATGGGCTAATCTTGAAGATTGAGCAACACAATTAGTATTTAAAAGTTGTATTTACTACCTAAGCAAATAGAAAGAGTGAAAGAGTGAATATGAAAGAAGTTTGAATTGAGTAGTAAAAAGATATTGAAAGCGGCATATCTGAGAATGATAACCCTTGAAATTCGCAGTTGGTCCTTAAAAGTAATTGAAAGAAAAAGAAATGTTGTAGCGTAGCTCTCTACAGAGAATATAAAGCCAAATTGTTGGGTGGTAGCAATCTACCATTGAGAGCCAAAAAGGGAAGAGATGCATTAAAAGGTGAAGGTGGTCCCCGACACACTACTAGATAGACATCACTCACATCCTAACCTTGTCCGACCACCCTACCCTGTCTCTCGTCTCTCTTTTCTTTTCTTTTTTCTTTCAATTCTCAAATACCTTTCCTCCCTCTCACCATTCTCCTACATTTTTAACCTTCTTTTAATAACATATCATATGTATCAAATTTCACTCAATTTATTAAATATATTATTTATAATCCAAATTTTTTTATTTTATAATATATAATCTTATTAAAATTCTAGATTTTATTTGTATTATTATGCAATATATTTAAATATAAAATTTATAAAAGTCAAATTTAGATATAATATTTGCACGAACTATATTCTAAGTAGATTTCAATAAAAAACCGTAATATAATTTAAAGGAAAACAAAAAATAAATAAGTACTTAAATTGACTTAAGTAAAAGTTAAATGAAAAATAAAAATATATGATATCACAATAATTCAGAAAAAGTAAAACAAAATGAGAAATTATAAAATTAAAATATCTGTTCGAAAATTTAAGATAGATGTGTAATAAAGAGTAGAGAAAAAAAAGTTATTAAGGAAAAAATATAAAATTGTAAAGGGAATACAATAATCCGTAAACCAGAAGATTAGTATTGATATTCCCTTAGTCATTACCATTTTCAACTTTTTTTAAATATTAGTATTGATATTCTCCCTAGTTATTTCCATGTTCAACTTTTCTTGAAGCTTTTCCGTAAGTAGTAATTTTTTTTTTCACTACTAAATATTTACCTTAACGTATAGAAAATTTTCAATAATTATTTTCTCAGATGGCACCTAAGCTTATTTTTACAGAAGTCCATTATTCGTGAATTACGGAAAATGTCGTTTTCTTGGTTGTAGTCTTCATGTTCCTCACAACTTCTTCTTTAATCAAATTTGTGTATATAGTGTTCATTCTTGATTTTCTTGATAGATAACTTTTATTTCAATTTCCCTTCATGAAAAGTAACACAAAATATTTTTTCTATTTAATTTTCATAATCTTGATTGAATTTATGATGATTTTTATATCAACTAATTAAAATTCAATTCCCATCAATAAACTTCTTTTGTGAATTTTAACATTTTTTAATATTTTATCATATTATTTACATATTTTAAAAAATTAATATTGTCCTGTCACATTTGATCTTTATTTTTAGTTATTCTTTTTGGAGATATATTTTTTTACTATATTTACTTTTCATGGATAATATAATCTTGTAATATATATTCTTTTCTTAAACATATTTTAGATAATTATTTTTTTACTTGGATGATATTAACTTATTTTATTTCTTTTAATTACTTGTTGACATCATTTTAATAATTTTGTCTTCAGTTTTTATAATTATAGAAAAATAGATATTAACTATACTTTTTAGTTGATACTTCTAATAATTTAAATTTTTTTATGTAAAATTTAGTGAAAAAGAATAATTTAAAGTTTTTTTAGGTAAAATTTAATGAAAAAGAAAAGTTAGAAGAACAGATAAATTTTAGAAGAACAGATAAATTTGAAAAAAACAAAATTAGTTCAACCAACATGATTTTTTACTTATCAAAATTTGGACTATAGAGTAATATATTTTGATCATCAAGTCTTGTTCAACGAACTTTGTAGCCATAGAGAATAAAAACATTGTTTAGAGACCTTGTCAAAATTCAAGTTCTAACTGAGTAAGTTGTCTATACAATGTTTTTTCATTGACTCAAAATCTCACATATGAAGAAAGCACAGCATAAAGAAAAGTGAATGAAACATAAAAAAAATATGGCTAGGACACTCATTCATTGAAAACTCCCTCAAGACTTTCACCTCCATTTTTTCATCATCTTTTTGTTTAGGTTCTATGTTATTATCAAAAATTGATCAAACTGAACCACCAAAAAAATAAAGTTTTTGAATTAGTTTGGATTTTTTTTACTGAACGCAGTTCGGTTTAGTTTATAACTTGAATTTTCAAAACTGATATAAACCAAACCAAATCACAATATACGTTTAATATATATTCTTTATTATTATTAATATAATAATATTAACAATAATAATAAGTTATACATTTTAACCTAAATGTGGATAGAAACTAACTGTTAGGCAAAGTTAGAGTAAAATTTTTTATAAATTTTAATTGATGTATAGATCTAGATAAATGTTGTATGAGTGAAATACTTAAAAAATATTTACTGTAAAATACATTTGTATATTTTTTATGTTCAATTATAAATACATTTATTTGTATCTTTGTCATTGTTATTATTCAATATATTTATTAGATTTGAGTAACATATTTCATATTATTAAATTTTTATTTAAAAGAAAAATAATAAAAAAAATTAATAAAAAAAAGTAAAAATTAAAAATCGATCAAAACAAAACGTTTAAATTTTTTGTTTCAAACCGCACCAAACTAAACTGGCATATACTTTTTTATGTTTAATTTAAATGTTTTTTTAAATAAACTAAACTATAAACACCCAATTATACTAAGAGAAGGCATTATATATGTAATGTATTATAAAATAATTCATTATAATTTATGACTTAATAAAAATAATATAAAATATTTATAATTAAGAGTATAAATAGATTTAATTTTATTTATATTTTTTATAGTATAATATTTTTAACAAATTGTTTATAACAATATTAGAGTAAATAAATTAATAACAAAAACTAAAACAAAGGTGAAGTGGAATATAATGGCAAAAACTTCCACGTTTTCCCTGCAAAGTTTACTTTATACTGATACTGATTTATTTCTAATTTAAACTTTTTGTATTCAATAGTCATAAAGTTATATAATTGTACATAAAGTGTGAGTTTGAAATTAAAAATTAGAAAATTATAGTAAAGTCAAAATAAAGGATTGATATAATTGACTCTAAAAGAAAGCTCAACCTAATCTTTTTTTTCTTTAAACTTCACCATCGCGATTCCAAACTCCGAAAGAGAATAATGTCCGTTTTTCAATTGAGTAATTGAAATATATATTAAATTAATTTTATACTATTAAGTTATTGTAATTAGAAGTTTGTTATTTACAAGTTGTACTAATTACACCATTTTTTACAGTATAAAAGAAATGTTAATATTTAAATTTTGTAATTTTAATTATATAAGAATTATAAAACAAACTTTATGGTAAAAAGAGTTCAAAAAATCCAAAAATAAATTTAGTGAAATAAAAAAATAAAAAAAATTATTAAAAGTTAGTACATTATATTAATAATATAATCTATTAGCCTGAAAAATGTTTAGTAAAATTGATTTAAATATATTAAACAAGTATCTGATAGATAGAAAAATATAATTAAGAAGAGAAAACATCACTATAAATTTGTTGAATTGTAAATAGGATAACAAATCAACTTGTTTATGTGGATATTATTCAATCTTGTCTTAATTTTGACGAAGAATTTCTATATTCATTGAATATAAATATAATTAATATCTAATTTTTTAAATTAGGTATAAAGATGAGATGATAATGTACGTATCACTCATATACTTGTTCTAATACAATATTTTCATCATTATACTCATTCTTATTTTAAATTACTAAAAGACATCTAGTTTATTAAAAAAATCTAAAAATTTTATATTAATTATTTTAGTTATTAGTTTTATAATTTGTTTTTAGAACATATATTTGGTCATTTTTTATAATTAGTTTATCTTTATTTTATTGTTATTTGATGATACTTTAAATTGAGATTTATACAGTTATAACTTCTTTATTGATATTTGTTATTGTAGAAAAGAATATGTGTATTATTTTGATTTTGAATCATTTACAATATCATGTTTCCTTTGTTATAATTTTTATTTTTTAATAAATAAATATTTAATTAATATTTAGAATAACAATGATGAGTATGATTATATTTTCACTACAGAATATAGAAATAATGATGAAAAATTTGAACTTGTTCTTGTTTTACTATATTCTCATACCTAATTATAAAAAAATAGGAAAAAAAGAAGAGTGAAATAGATAATAAATAATGTAAAATTTGGTATGTTATCAATGACAAAAAAAAACTATAAAGTTGTTTAATTTGAATGAATTTAAATTAAAAGAATTTATTAAATGTTTAAAAATAGTTTTATACATTTTAGACAACATGGTTAAGTGGAATCATTATATAAACTATATATCCTCCACATATCACCACCAACTTCAAACACACTAGTTCAACTTTTCCTTGATAGAAATCATTGTTATATGTGAACAAAGATCAATATATATGATTAAAATATGATGGTAATCGTAAAAGTATAAAAACATGTTATTAAGAAATAACTAAATTTGTAATTTGTAATTCTTCTTCTTCCACTCTTACTACTACTTTTCCTTTGCCTACTACTGCTGCTTAAGATATTTTCATAGTAACCATTCATGCAAATGAAATTAGTAAAATTATATGTTAACGTTTTGAGCAATATAATACAAAATTCAAAATTGTAAATATATGTATTGTACTTCAAGTACAAGTTGATGTTGATTCATATTTATGGTCTTGATGAAGTAATGGTGGGTGAATTGGTGGAATTTGAATAAGGTATAATAGGTATTACTTTGAATTTGGAACAAAAAATGTTAGTGTTGTATTAGTTAGTGATGGTTTGATGATACAAGAGGGAAATTCACTAAGAGTAACAAGAAGAATTGCTCAAATATCTATAAGCAAGGCTTATTTGAGTCGTGTTATAAATATTTTATGGTGAATACATGGATAGGACATGATAAATGACTAAGAAGAAAGCTTGAAGGCCATGATAGAAATTTTATTTTTTGTATTCGAATTTTATTGGGCCTTGTATTTGTTTTCTATAATTCTTTGTAATAGAGACTTTAAAAATATTATTTTTTTAAAAGGCTTATTGGATGAGCCTCATTAGTGGTTAGACATTTGAGCACAAGGTCCAGAGCATATAAGACTTTTCGTAGACTCTTGTATTCATATTTTCCCATTTTGGAAGTTGAAAAATTTCTTTGAGTGAGAAATATTCTTATCTAGTTCTTGAATAGGACTTTTAATTCTTATATTTGAGTTTCCATCTCAAAGTGACAAATATCATTGACTAATCAATTTCTCTTACATCTTTGACTAATCAATCAAGTTAGATGGTGGTTTATTCATTTATGATTTCCTTTCATATTTTCTATTTTCTCAATCCTTCAATGAAAATTGTAAGAGACGGTCCTACATGAGATTAGTTTTTCATCATATGTGCAAAAAAGTGTCTAAAATAATTTTGATAGCAGTTCGACTTCTGCCTCTTTTGGATACATAAAGATGGTGAAGTTGTTATAGCATCATGGTTGCAACGACAGAGAAAAGGGTGAGTTTGGTGGTTGACAAGAAGCTAGGAGGGTAGTAGGTTGAACTTGAGATACACGTTCATTTTGGGAAAGAGGTTCAACAAGAGCAACCTTTAGAGTTCACATGGTTGGGCTAAAGAGCTTTGGATTAGAAAACCAAAGGTAGAAGTAATTTGTTCTATCCTTTGCGTTTGGCGATCCTCCATGGCTCTTAGCTATGTTGTAGACGCAATACACTCTTTAATTGCGTCTTGAATCGGAAGTTGTATTGTGTCAAAACATATCTATAGGTTTACTATTCACATGTATGCCATAGACAGGATGAGTGCCTTGAGAGCTTGAGGATAACATTTTGCATAATCACTAGATGATGTTTGTCCACCTCAGTTTCAACATGAGTTTGCACTAGAGCTTATGTAGCAACTCTTGCTTCCTTATGTTCATTGGCTTGTTCTTGAGGCTCAACTTTAACTATAGCTAGAGTGTTAGTCTTTTCCTATCTTGTTATCAGATTTCATTTTATTTCTTCTTCAGCTCATCTTCTAGATGCTTCTTCATCAAGACATTTGTTATCTTCTTTTCTTAGGTTGGATAACGTTTATGTGTTATGCATATCATGGAACCCTTTCATGGGTACTCCTTGAGGAATTATGATAAACATTTTCCAAAATTCAAAGCCCGATTCTTGTAAGAAGAAAGTGATCATGATAATGCCTAAACAATCTAATGAGTACAAGATTACCCTTTGTGTTAAAAGTTTTCATGATAATAAATATGAATAAGCATTGAATTGATTATTTTTTATTATGATGCTTTATATATATTCACAAGCTCACACACACACATAATAAGTTAAGTAGGGACAAGTATAACGTTGTAGATCTTGAGAATCTCTCCCAAAGATAGAAAAGTTATGGATAAAGCGAGTTTCGTCTCATTTTTTGGAAAGCCAGTCATATTATTCCACTTTAGCTAAGCTAATGATGAAATAGGATCTGGATTTGTTTGCAGATGATGTGTGTGTGTGTGTGTGTTAATAATGAATTTAATACAACGATATGTAACAATAAAACTTACTACTAATAGGTCTTGAGCATATGGTCTAATGTTTATCACATATTTAATAAAAGACATCATAACATGATTAACATATTTTAACTTGTAAAATAAATAGTTAATGACAATCACATTAGTTTTTTTAAATAGTCTTTCAAAATATAACATCTAATACACAAACCTTCTATATAAATATTAATGATATTTGAATTAATATTTGCAATGTCTTCAAAACACGAAAATCTCAATCAATAAAGAGTGCTTATGATATGGCGCTAAATGGGAAAACACACACATATTTGTGATATGCTTTGCACCTTATTCCCAATTTTATATTTGAGCACATACATATAAAGGAAACATGACATTCCATTAAAAGACTCAAGCATGGTCATTCAAGTTAATCACAATAATTATGCACAACAATATTAGAAGTTATAATATCATAATTACAACAAAGAAATCAATATGAAGATCACTCTACAAAGGTCACATTTTGAGGAATTAGATATTCAAGACAAAGACGAAGTAATATATATTAGTGGGAGAGTGAAACATTTTCATATTCTATGTTTCTTGGTATTTAGAAAGAAAGAGTGGAACATTGTGATATCCTTCACTTTCTGAAATAATATTTGTGTAAGAAAGTTTTTATTGTATACCCTTTGTACAAGAGTTAATATGTTCTTAACCTTATTTTATCCTTAACTAGAAATGACAATAAATAATACTTGAACATGAAGAGATTTTGAGAAGAAACAACTAGAAGTGACTATACAGTGTTCTAAGAGTGATATTGCGTACTTAATTTGTAATTAATATTTGATTATAATGAAACCATCCAAAAAGATTTTAAAAGAAAAATTAGAGGTAATTCAAAAATTAGGATAAATTAGTATAATTATATTTCTTTTTGGCTTCTCAAACAATTTGTTACCCAGTATTCAGTCTCTTTTCTACTCAACTCTCCTGCTGGTGTTCCTATTACTTCAACATTCCATCTTGTATAAAAGAAAAAGAATCACATTCAATGTGACTCACATGATCAACATTCTTTCATTTTTTTTATGTTCTCTTTTTGTTGATTTGGAACCACCACCCACTAACTATAAATCAAAACATCTAACCAATAAATTAGAGAAAAAGATAAGTATTGAAAATATAAGATTCAACAAAGTAGAAGAACTTAAATTTTATCATCAATTTAGTCTAAAAGGAATTGTAATTACGTGAATATAAATCGTGTCAATGGAAAGATCACATAGAATTGAACGGGTTACGTATGTAAAGTTGTTAAACTTAACATACCTCTCTCAGGAAGAGGAAGAAATGGAGAGAATTTTTCAATTTCAAAGAGTTGTTTTAATTACGTTACGTTTAGGGAGTAAATGGAGAAGGCGATATAGTTTGAGGGACATTACATATCGAAATAGAAAAAGTTAAAAGTAAAAGGGAGGTTATAATATTTTAGAGTTACAAAAATAGTAAAAGAAAGTTATATAAATGGTGTTAAATTTAAAAGAAGGATGAGACGGAGTCCATGGTATTTTGCAGCTTAATTAATGATAAAGGTACTGTACGAGGCCTATGCGCTGACACTGCACCCCTCCCCCCTTCTCTCCTGTTAAAAGCATGTGCATCTTTTAGAGCCTTGTGTGCGTTTGTTTATGCTGAGAGTGACGAATGCCTGTCCACTACCATTTCAACTGTGGCACTGAAAAACATGGCATGTTTTCTTTTATATATTTGCATTTAAAAGGAAGGCTCATTCAAGGAAAATGACCCCTACCTCTTTCACCCTTTTCTCCCTCTTTTCCTTTTTGTTTTCTCACATCCAATTCCATCTCAAAAGGAAGATTTAACCCCCCCCTTTGGTTCCTATACACCAAATGGTCCCAACCATGGCTATCATTCACCCAGATGAATGTCACATGTATCATTCATTTAATATTACCTAAAGGCTCCATCTGTACAACCCTACCTGACACATCAATAACATCATGCTTTACTCCTACAACATTAATGACATTAATGTCAAGATATAAAATAATTATTATAAACCATTCTTCCCTTTTTTTCCCCCTCTCCACATGCATGCATTGCCTTTAATGTATAGTCCGTAAAATCCACAAATACCGGCTATTTCCGAATATAATCATTAATCTACCTCTGAAAGATGGAGATTTGTGTTCTTCTTTTCTTATAGATAGATATATCTTCATTTGTTATGGAATTGTTTTTATTCTGATACGGAATTGGAATCTGCATTCACTTCTGCTTGTTTTCTTGGTACAGTTTGAGCCACAAGTAAGTGTCGAATCCAACCATTATTTCGAATTCTTTTATGTTTTTTTTAGGGTAAAACTAGTTTTGCATGATCTTGAATTTTAATTTTCATGTAACAAATGAACGGATGAATATGTTAAACGAAGAAAAACAAGTTACAGCTCACCTTTAAACAAACCTTCTTCAACAGTCAGACTCTCAAATTCCTAAACACTGCATCTCAACAACAGTATTATAATAAAGAATATGAACTTTCTTTGGAAGAAAACAAATTTCACCTTGTCAAGAGAAAAGAAAACATTTAAAGAACCAAGAGAGAAGCAGAAAAGAACAATATAAGATCTTGTGAAGTCCTCCGGCAATATCTTTATATCATATCATGTCTTCCCCTTAGGCAGAATAAAGCTTGTCTTTTCTTTCTTTTCCTAGCACAATGTGGGTTTTGGTCACAGTATATGTCATTCATTCTGCTTCTCCTTCTGTGGTTGCTGAAGACATGTAACTCATCACAGTGGAGGTCTCTTCTGATGGAACCCCGAGAGTTGTAGACTGGAACTGTTGCTTGCAACTTTGGCATGTTATTTCCAAAACAGTGGAGCTTATTTTCTTGATGGCTTGCTTTCTCAACTCTTCAGCCTTTGCAAGTTCTGATTGTGCTTGTTTCCTTATCCTTTTGGCATTTTCAAACTCAAGTTCAGCTATCTCAATTTGACGTTTGGCCTCTTTCCTTGCCTCTTCTGCGTAAACCTTTTCTGCCATGGCCAACTTGAGTTCTTCAGCTGCAAACTCTTTCAACCTCGCCACTTCCAGTGTGGAATAGTCACCCACATTCCTTTCAGGTGGGCTCCTATGTGCTTCCGAACATACTCTCTCTTCATTCCCTTTGTCATTACTACATGAGCCTATTGAAAGTTTCAAACCATAGTTTTCCTTCGGATTTCGTTTTTCTTGAGAATTAATCGAGGAGGGTAATAGCTGAAGTTCTAAGTTACGAGAGGTGGTGGACTTGTTATTGTGTATCTCTGAAGTTAATAACACTGTTGCTGGTTGATCAGCAGAAGCTGGCTTTGGCAGTGGAAGTCCTTGCAATGGTGGGGCTATGCTAAAAGTTGCCTCACTAGAGGGACTTGCGCTTGAAGCTGTTCTAGAGGAGCATGCAGGTTGCAGTGCTTGCAGCTCTGGCCGGTGCTGCCGGACAGTGCATGCATCTTGGTGTTCTATGAAACTCTCCACCCTGAAAAGGACAAAAGTTTAGGTAATTAAAATAAACTAGATTATGATATACGTATATATATGTATTATGTCATCTGGTCTCTGAATATATAATTGGCTAGGGGGAAAAACTTGGTCAAACAAAGATATATATGTATGACGAAAACCTTGTTAGTTAGTGTTTCAAAAACATGCACTTATAAAATTAATTAATCAAAGGTCCGGTCCATGGATTCAGTGGGCAAGTCTCAAATTGAATAGTGTATTAAAATAAAAATAAGACAGAGTGATCACGTAAATGAGGTCTTCATTAGTTCAAATAAAGAATGAAAAACACTAAGCTGTTCCCTTCTACATATGGGCTTTTGTTTGGGTCTTTAGTTTATCAATAGTAGTGTGGAGATAGATTGCCCTTAAACTTTAAAAGCTGTCACGGGAACTCCTAGTGTAAATCCAGAATGAGGCATAACATAATGCTTGTGAGTTTGAAAAAGTTTCAACTTATACGATTTAGGACTTCCAAAATAGAATATTAATATATTTAATAACCTCTAGAAGATGGAAAATCTTTCACATGAAAGGTATCTGAGATTCAGAATTTTTGTTTCTCTGCACCATCCTTGTACCTAGAATTTAGGGTTTGACCAGAATCATACAAGAACTTAAGAAGTAAAATAATAATGATAATAATAACAGTAATTAATAATAGTAGTTTGGTTTCCGTTATTGAGAGCAAAAACAATTGCTGAGCAGGGGCTGAATCTGAGGAGCCAAAAACACAGAAACCAAGAAGGAGAGAGAAAGGTGGAAACTTGAAATAACGGACAAACAATCACAGATTGTGCGAGAAGTGGAACTAAGATGGAAAACAAAACACCAAACAAACCTGGAAAAGACACGGCCACAGTCACAGGAATGGCCCCGGGTGCCGCAAGTTTTGATGTGTGCCTTGTAATCGGATTGAACAGCATACCCCTTGGAGCACTTGTCACAGACCCACTGCTTATGATTGCTGTGCTTCCTTCTGAAGTGCTTCTTGATGCCCACAAGATCGCCAAGGGCATGGCAAGGGTCATGGTGCAAACAGCTTGGCTCTGGACACACAAATACCCTCTTTTTCTGCCCTTGTGTTTCCCTCTTGAGCAATTTCCATGGCACCTTGTGCCTTCTCCTGTGCATTTGAAGATTCTGGTCCCTCTGGAACCCTTGGTTGCAGATCTCACACACATATCTGTCAGATTCCAGCAAGGTGGTGGGTGAGAGAGACACAACCTCAGCATCTGGATCTGCATAAATAAATACATATGCACACAGAAACAACATAAACAACAGCAACAAACAACAAGGAAAAAGAAATTAACTTTAGAGAGAAAATCCAAACCCCACGAATTTTGTCTCAGGTAAAAGCCTGAAAGTTGAAATTTAACCCCATAAAAGGGAAAAAAACTTTACCGGGTGTGCCTGCGGGTCTCCTTTTCCTTTTGTTAGCCAACCCATTTTCAGATAATGCAAAGGCGGCATCAGAAGAAGATGGTGCACCAGAAGAAGCACTGTTGTCTAACATGGGTGGAATTTTTGTGCGTGTGCTTTGAGGACTATATGTAACTCAGCAGGATTAATTCTCACGACGACTAGTACAAGTTGTGAGGTAGCAATAGTGGGTTTCAGCTTTACTGGTATGGAAAAGAAGATGAGGAATGATAGTGGCACAAGTGAAGGAAGAAAGAGAGAGATAGAGATAAAGATAATAGAAATAATAGAGAGAGAAAAAGGTGTTGCTTTATGTAATCAGCTTTCTTTAAGGCTTTTTTTCCCTTAGCTTTTTCTTTGCCACGAGCTTTGCTTTGTTGTTTCATTGACCCCTCACCTCGAGCAGGTAAGGTTGAAGGCAAGTCTTGTTTATAAAGCTCCCTCTGTAGCGTGTGTGATTAAGGGATGTGTGTGTGTGTCTTTTGCTTGGAGCTGACCCAATCCAATCAAAGCTTGGTTGAACCTTTGAGCCCCCACACGCGGAATTTTGGACAGGAACAAAAAAAACATCCTCCTCTCTCATCCAACCACATAAGAAAACAACCATACTCCATTTTACTATTATTAATATTATTATTTCCTTCATGGCACTGTAATTTGCATGAACTCCGTTATGCATGACCTCATCTTCTCTCTCCCATCACGTGACATGCACGTGACAAAGTCATTCATGAAGATTCAGTTTACCATGGCGGGCGTACAACACTTCAACCGAACCTGGAGACAGTACATAGAGAGATGTTCAGTTGCATCCAAATGTAAGCAAAATCCAACTACAATACAACAACTTTACATACAACTTAATTAATCAAATCGCTGGCCTCAATTTTACCCGTTTTCTTTTATATTAGTATATGCCTGCTGAATTTACTAAGCAAGAAAGATCATACTTTTCTTAAATCAAAGGATTAAATATCTTTTTTTATCTCTCAAATTGAGTCTTATTTTGTTTTAAAACTTTCAGAGTGAATATTTTCTTCTTTGAAAATGTCTTACTAATGGATTAAAACTATTAAAAGTAATCTTTAGACATTTGTTTATTTTTCGTAAGTAGAACAGTTTACTTTGATAACCTTTTATGTAGCTTAATAAAACAAACTAGTACTGAAACTATTCAGAAAATAAATAAATAAAATAATTAAAAAAGGCTATTGTAACCTAACCTAAGTATTTCTGATTTTATAAAAATCACTTATTAATAATTAATTTTTAGAAAGAAACTAATTTTAAGATTAAAAAAATTTGCCCGACATCTATCGTGAAATAAGTTGTGTATAGAAGATTGCTTTCAACTAAAATATCATTTTATTGCTTTCATTAAAATAAATAAATTTATATTTTATTTTAAACAAAATAAGTGTAAATAAAAATTAATAAAATATAATTTATTTAACAGTGTTATCATATAACATCAACTCATGTTTTGAATTGTAAAAATAGATTTGATCGCATTAGTCTACTTAATAAGTTAGGTCAAACTTAAAAATAATGACAAATAAAAGTAGATTGTTTTTAGTCTAAGTCATTTATCTAGAGACCTACCTAAATTAAAACTTGGTTGATTCACAAACTAATAGACATATCATATTTTTTTATGTTGATTTTTTTAATCTTTATTTTATTTTAATTACATATGTTATGTTATGTTATATATATATATATATAAAAGAAACGTTAATAAAATTGTTTGAAAGTAATATTAGATTAATATGATGATGTTATTGTATAATGTATCTAGTTGTTAAATATTAATACATGATATATAATAATATGAATATATTGTAATTTTTTTAATTTTTAATTAAGAAAAAAATTGTCTATTAACTTGTGGACCTAACACATGGTTAAGTTAGGCAAAAAATTATAGTTCATTTTAAAATATAAGTTAAATTAGGTTGTCAGATTTTTTTTTAAATTAACCCATAAGTTAAAATCACTCACTTATAACTTGGAGAACCTATTTTTAGTCTTTATGTGAGTTTAATTCTTCTCTTAGATGCTCCTAAGGGTAGGATGTCAACTCTCTTCCCTTTTTTGTTTTTCAAGAATTAAAGGAAGGATGAAAGGAAAATACTAGACAAAATTTTAAAGACTCAAAACCAAAAAGGGATAAAAGTAAGAACAATCATACACAAGACAAGGATAATATCATGAAATTGTGAATATAAAAACTAAAGAAAAGATCTTAAAAAACTAGATTTTTTACAATAAATTTACCTAAAGTTACAAGATAGTTTTAGTGCAACTATGCACTCAAGATCATGCAAGAGTGCCTTAATGTTATATGTAATTTGGCAACCTTTTAGAAATCTCAAATTATTTAGTTTTGATAAACTTTTTGCTTCAACTTTGGATACTTTTTTCTAGTACTTTTTTTTGTTGATTTGCTAATTCAAGACACACTTTGGATATATTTTGACATAAAAGTGACTTGGTCAACAACACCTTCGTAATGCAAGAATGTTAAGCAATATTTTAAATCACTCACACCAAACAAAAAAAATATTTCAAAGTAAGATAGAAAACCTACACCTCTAATCTTGGAAACTAAATCATATAAACTCAAATGCGAAGTTATCCCAAAATTATCCTACAATTCAACATAACTACTCAAGAATCTTGGAAAAAAGTTTAAATGACATATGATTCAAAATAAGTTAAAATAAAGAAACTCAAGTATGGTATCCAATTCCTTAAAAAAAGTGAGTCTTGAAAGTTTTAGGCAAATTTTATAAAGAACTTATGTATTCACTTTCTTTATGCAACAAAATCCAATAAAGACACACAAAAATTCTTACTCGATGTTGGAAGCAAATGAAAAGCTAAAATAAAAATGTTTCACGAAGTTTTTATAATAAAAAATCACAACTAAATTGGAAAGATGAATAATACTAAAATTGACTTTGTAAACAAACCTTTAGAGATTAAAATAAAAATGGGTAGTTAGCAACAAAAATCCAACTACACATTTGTTGTTACTACATTGCGGTTTCTTAATTTTATTTTGTTGCTTTTGAATGCCCTTAGAGAAGTTTAGAATGGTCCAAAATCTAGTAACACTTGATGGAAACCTGAGTTGGGTCTTCAAGAAGAAAGGTCGTCCACTTCAAGCTAGCAAGTGCTAAGAAGACCAAGATTAAAGACTATGATTCTTTATTAGGTTCTTGGCATGTTTCTTGGATGTTTTGGCTAGGTTAAGTCTATATAAGCTAAGGGAGATTAAAGATAAGAATTTATATGTAATTTAACATCACATTTAATGTTTGTTATCATAAGAAAATCTCTTAAAAAGATATTTGGGGATTAAACCAATTGAGTCTCAATAATTTACCTATTTTTTATGATGACAAAAACCCATAAGACAATAAGAACAAGTATATAAGAAACACATTTTGAAGAATGCACATATTATATATGCCAAGGAATACGAATGACCTGAAGGTTTCTAGAGTGATGTACAGAAGAAATCATTAACAAAAGAAAATTTTAATTTCTCTTCCGTTTTTCGCAAAAACAAAAAGGGTTAAAAAGAAAGTGCATATTGCGACAAAGGAAGGTTAGGGGATGGTATAGACAAGGTAGGCTTAGGTTGGGTAACATGTTGTTCTAAGGTAGAAAGGTCAACCTGAGGAACATTGAGAGACCAAAGAAGTTGAGTGAAAGAGCTTTGAATCTGTTCAACAAAGGTAAATGTAACTTGTTCTTTCCTTTGTGTTTGTCTTTCTTCCATAGCTTGGAGTTGAGTTGTTATAGCTAGACATTTTTGTTTCAACACATCTTGTATCTTCAGTTAGACGGTGTCAATTATGTTAGTGGGTTGACTACTCATTAGGACAGTTAGAAAGGGATCAATGCTTTGAGAACTAGAAGATGGAGCTTCTAACATGATGATTAGACAACGATCATCTAATTTTACTTCAGCATGTGTTTGTGTTGGAGCTTCTCATCCTCATTGGCTAGTGCTTCAACTAAGGCTTTAGCTTCTTCTTGCCTATCTAGAAGATCTGTTGTTATCTTCTTCTTCTTCAGCTCAGCCTCTAAAAACTTTTTCTTCTTCAGCTTAGCCTCTAAAAACTTCTTCTTCAGCTTAGCCTCTAAAGACTTCTTCTTTAACCCATCAATAATCATCTAATCAATCTCTAGTTCAATAGTGTATAAAAATGTTGTATGCAAATCATAGTAACCAATTACTTATAATGCATCCAGAATTTTGATCAACTTCTTCTAGAATTTGAAGCTCAATTCATGAAGAAAGAGTGTTGTTACATCATTGAGCAAGTATAATTGTGTAGGTTTCACAAAGAAAAGATCTTCAATGTTGTTGTAGAATTTTCAATGTGAGACGATCTAGATGACAAGGCTCCTTTGGAGTCATTGAAGAATTTTTCGAGTCTAAGCCTTGATGGCTTCTTTTTTAATAAATCTTAAACACTAAACTCTAAACTCTTAGACAAGGTAGATCTGTTCATAGCTTATTTTTTATTCTCCATTACACTTTGGATCATTGCATCTTGTCCTACAAAGAACTTAACCCAAAAGATAAATTAAAAAAAAAAGTTAACTCTAAAAAAAAATTAACTTTAAAAAAGAGAGTTGAATAAAACTAAAATTTTTTGCTTTAAAAGTTCTTTAAAATCGTCCACTTATATAATTAATAAATTCTATTAAATATATTAAAATTTGATATTATTTCTTATCATGAAAATTAAATTCTGTACTCTTTTTTGGTCAGTGTCGAACTTGGTTGTTATTACAATCCACAGTTTGACTCTAAGATATTAAATATACTTTGTCAATAAATCTTCCAAGTCTAATATGCAACGTTAAACAATTTCACTTTCTCCATTTGAAAAATGCATTGTCGGAATTGCATTGGAATACCATATAACCTTAGATTTAAGAGTTTTCGTTATATTCAAACACAACAAAAACATCATTTATACTAGTACTGAAAACATATGTCTATTTCATAATGAAGATAAGTATTCCATTAACAACATACAATGTTCTCCTAAAAGTACTTACATGCTTCAGAAAACCCCAAGAGGTAAATGCATAAAAAGGGCCAAATTTCAAGTTCAATTTATAATAAGAACAGGTTGTATTACATAAGTCTCTCCCTTTTTCAGTGACAACGACGTTTTAATAACTGTCCTCTTTACCATTCATCTGCCATAGGCACAAACCCAACTACATATGAGGAAGCTTCATGAATATTGAATCGTATTTCACACAATAGTCGTAGTGTTGCATATAATAATGATATATATGAACACTTCAATAATATAAACACTTATTCATTTTTCTCTATCTTTTCTTGTCCTATTATATTATTTATCATGTTTTTATTTTTATCAGTTCTATCTCTTTCTTGGTGTCCAAACATTATTCATTTCAGTCACACACGTACATTCCAATAATTCCTTGAGCCATCATTGCTACTATCCCAATGTGTTATTTACCAATTCATATAGGTCAACTTAGGCTTGAGCACAATGTGCCCTCTCTGACGCACTTTAACAGTTTAATATTCAGTTTTACTCTGCATAAAGATAACACATCTCAGAAGACAACATATGTAAGATATTTTAATTTGAATAGTCCAATGCTTAGATTTGTTTAATTACTCGTGCAATGAAATGATTATAGACTGCAAAAAAATATTGTCCGAAATTGAAAAGGGAAGAAAACCAAGACTGGGTCCCAAACTTTGAGCAAAGGAATCTCACCATGGCTATTATTTTGCCTAGTAAGATTAGGGAATCTCAATAAGATTACCCTTTTACTCAGCATTAGGACAGTAGGACCCAACTACAACGCATTTTCACAATATCATACTGCACTGCCTTCATCCTTCAAAACCAAGATTACCATCCATTTTAAAATTGCCATGTTTTCATCATCTTCTCAGGATCTCTCCATTTTACCTTTTAGATGCATTCCCTTCTTTCATCTGTGTTACACAGCTTTGAATACTAACAGCATAAAATTACTTTAAATGTGGTTGGTTTGTTTGTTTTTTATTGCACCTTACCCTCTGTTTTTATAGCAAATGTGCATAGGATCCATCTTAGACTCTGCACTTTCCATCATTCATGTTGACAACTAGTCTTTGGGAAAACATTATTTTTTTCAAGATATATCTAGGTTAATGAGCAGTATCATTACAAACAACTTACATTTATATATTTAACTCTAGGGGATTGATTAAGAGGTACATTTCCTAGCTAACTTTTTTGCCTTCAAACCTTAGGCTGATATTTGTGTAAGTATTCTTGTATACAAAAGATATATGCAAGTTTGTATATGATCACTTTAACATATTACTAATTGGCAAGTGACTCATTGGGCATATTCAGATGGAATGGCTGAGTAGCAGATTATGAAAAAGTGACTCTAAAATAGAAAGCATTGTTCACCGATTCAAAAGCTGGTCATTTGACCTTATTTTTGAATTCTAACGTGTACCAGCACATTGAGCCACATACCAAATATATGCATGAAAAAGTAAATCATTCATTGCGAAAAAGAACAGAAAGAGAACATTCATGTAACAAGAAATCTAAACACTTGAATAATCCTCAAACACATGGCGACAAATCTAAATGGGCTTGGCCCAATATTTATAGAAGGCAAAAGGCGTAACTATGAAATTAGGAAGCTTACATATTCAAGAATCAACGCTATGATAACTCACCAGCTTTATGAAATTGAAAACTGTCTTCACATTTCAAGCAAATTAGGTGACATAAATACACGCGTAACTATGAGAATCATTGATGTTTTCTGAAAACTTCTAAAGCATGGAAATGATGAGAGTGTATAAAGATTAATGGTGGCAAAATCAATTAAAAAGCTCAATTCTTAAACGACATAGTCAATTAAAGTTCTGTTCCTCTTCAAAGTCAATGACGCAGTATTGCACAGTATACATATATTCTAACTTCCATATATATTTAATTTAATATAATTATATAATAACTTGAATAAAATATGTTTAATTGATAGTTGTTAGACTTAAAATTATATTATATTTATTGGATATTACTTTTAATTATTAAAATATATTTTCTTTTCTTGCTTCATTAAGGATAATTTTATATTTAAAAAATATTAAATTATATATAAGGATAACTTCTTTCTCCATCTTTTAACTTTATCGTTATCTAAAAATTCTTACTCACGTAGAAAAAGAAGGCCAACACATAAAAAGATAAAATTTCATAAGGATATATACACCATCGAGCAGACAAAAAAAGAGAGTAAGAGAAAAAAAATTGAAAACTCAATTGAATTTTTTTAAAAGTTGTATATGAATAGGTAAGTCTCCAATTTTTTTCTTTTGATAAAGCGTTAGAGAGTATAATAAATATGAGAAATATATGATCCAATATCTTATAATATAATTTCTTAAATATTAAACTTTCAAAAAAATACACAGTAGAAAAATTTATGGTTACATTTTAGTATCATACGAAAGAAACAGATGAGAAAAAGAAACTGCAAAATAAAGAGTGGTAGGATTATTATTCATTAAATTATATTTATTTATATTATTATTATTATTATTATTATCGAAGATACTTATTTATTACTGAAAGGTTATCATTTAATGTCTGATTAAAGTTTATACAGTCTGAATTTATTAGATTTAATCGAAGTATTAATGTGAATTTCTTTGAATTTATGTAGAGGTGTTTAATGTTTGTTTTGGGTAACTATAATTAGACAACTTCGCAATAAAGCTTTGTCCATCCTTCATTAAAAAGTTATCCGAATAAAAAGTAAAATTGAATTGTTATTGTTTTCGTTTATTTTTAATTAATATAAATCTCAATAAAAATCCATTCTTTATGATTCAATTTGAATCAGTTCTGTAGTTTTTTATACAACAAATTTGTTGAAAACATTTTTTACAATGAATATACAATTCTAAAATAAATAGATATGTTGTAAATGTTTATTGTATAATTTTTGTTATATATTCATAATTTCAATTTTTTTTATATTTGTGAATACGTTATATAGTATAGTGATATAGTTATATTTATATCTTTATTTCAGAAGAAAGAAAATAAGAAAAAAAGTTATAATATACAATTCTAAAATAAAAGTTATATGGTGAAGCTTATTCATTAACCAACATTAGATATTCTCAATCAATTTGATAAAGTTATTTATGGATTATGTCAGCGAAGATTTTTTTTATTGATGTTAATGAAACTACTTTTTGAAAAATTTAACTCAAATTTATTAGTTAACATCAATACATAAATTTTCCGGTTGAAATTATTTTTCATCGATATAGGTTAAGGTTAATTCTTAACAAATAACGACAAAAATATTTTTTTTTATCTCAGGCTAGTTGTTTTGATTGACATCAAGATTTTTTTTTACTAATGTTTATAAGATTGGTTTTCAGTTGATGTTGTGAATCTTTATTTTTTATACGAACATAAGCTAAAGGTTTATCATCCTAAGAATTTTTATTGGTGTTATAAATAAGTCTTTGTTAACAATCGTAATATTTATATTTATATTGTAAAACACTTATAAATTCATTTATAATTATGTTTATGACCTTCAAGATTAGGCAATACAAAAATTTATTCTTACATATTATATTATATTATATTATATTATATATATATATATATATATATTATGAAATATGAATTTTCCCTATAGAGTTTTTAATTTAACAACATCTTTAAAAAATAAACTCAAGATTTCTAGTTAAAATGATAAAATTTAATTTGCATAGTTATACTTTGTTTAAACATACTTCTCCATAGGAGGAAAAAAATGAAATATATTTTTTTCCATAGCGTAAAATTGACTTATACATAAAAGAAATTATAATTTTCTTTGTATAAGTTAATTTTAGTTTCTATTTTTCATATTTTTCTGTTTTTGGAGCATTTATGGAAAAGTTTGTTTAAACATATTATATTAAAAACTTTAGGGTTATTTGATGAGTTTGTTTGCTATCTCCTTCAAGATTGTATAAAGTCTCTTTGTTTCACTTTTTATGTTTACTTTAACTTTCTTTAGAATTAGAAGACCACCTAAAGAGAGTTCCAAGCATATTAAAACTTCAACTATGAAAATAGTTATATTTAAAAAGAAATCCCATATTACCCATAAACACTAGCAAGAATAAGACAATGGCTTCTTCTTCTCTCTCTCTCTCTTTTTTGCATTTTCTTAATTTCTTCCTGTAGATCTCCACCATTACAGTGGAATAACGAAAATGGTCTTTTAAAATTCTTCCACTTTCTAAGAAATATTATCTTGAATGTATTAATTGCAAATTTCAAAAAATACATTCCAAAATAAGATTCCCAATGTATTCTCTTTTATAATGTAAAATTTGAAATTGAATTTTAAATATTACAAATGAATTATCCCAAACAACTATAAGCAAAATTTAAATAATATAAAAAGAGTTTTATGAAACAATTTAAAGTTTATTAGAATGATTTCGAAAATATTTCTAAAAGCCAATTACTTTCCATTTTGTGTAATTTTATTTTACTCAGTTTCACTTTCAATTTTAGATTTCCTCAATTTCAAAAGGAATATGTTTTGTCTCGGAATTTTTTTTTTCTAAAATGTGTAATCCACAAACTTTATTTATATTCAGGATAATATATTGAAATTTATATTTTTCTGTTCACAAGCTTTTTTATATTTTCATGATAATGTGTTCCGTAAAAGATAAAGATTTCAAAAGGATATTTTTATCCTTCTATTATAACACAGGTATAAGAAGATATTAGAGATGTGCAAACCTATAGACAAATAAGAAGAAACGGCTTTCATTGGGGAATGGACCTCTCCAACCTCAAGCCCACTAAGTAGTGGCCCAAGAATTGGGATTTTTCGGCCTCAATATTCAGATTCAATGGCCCAACACCTCCTAGTGCCAAAATTCTAATTTTGTGAAATTTTAGCTATCAATCTACGGGCAATTTCTTTTCTCACTCTCCAACTTCTTCCTACACCCTCATATTTTTCAAATTATCTATTTTCCCCTTTGTGATTTATGTGTATGAGCCTCCCATAGCTCCATTTTTCTCATTGGTTTTGTTCTTTTAGACATCAAGATTTTCGTAATGGAATTAGCTGAGATTTTCTACAAGGTGGGTAATTCATTTACAAAGCAGTTAGTTTTTTTTTTTTTTGTTTTCAAACATATAATGCTTGCTTCTTCTTTTTTCGGATTGAGTAATCTACAAACAAATATTTGCATTGATATTTTCCTTTACGTACTTAAAAATAATATTTTAAATTACATAATCCAAAATATAAAATTTAAGTTGAAAATTATATTATATATTATGTAATCTATAATATTATTTTCGGGTTCTAAAATATAATCTTTGAGTTGAAAATTGTATTATTATTAGAAAAAAATTCAACATCATCTATAGTTTTAAATATATGTTTTAAAACAATGAAGTGTAAAATATAAAAGATGTTACGTCCGACAAACGTTGCTATGATGACAAATGATGTTTTTATCTCATCAATCATGAACATATTATCTGACGGCTTCTTAATATGCAGACATATCATTAACTTAATTGAATATCCTTCTATATATAGGAATATTCTTCTATATACAAAGGCAATCTCACGTCTTCTCTAAGCACACCTCAAAAGAAAAGTCAAACCGCTTTAGCTCACAAAATTCCTGATACATGAAATTTGTCAATTATTAAAGCACACATGCCATGGTACGAAAGTCAGCTTTCACAAAGAAAGAACTAAAGTTCATTGCCCAATGGAAGATAAATACAACAATTTATCAGGAGTTATACCAAAAGAGAGATATACATTTGATGCATGAAAAATAACATTTAATACACTCTTTGTGAAGCCTCTCCAAACTATAGAAGATAAAGTTATTGAAGCTAACCTAGAATTAGAAGATGTCAAAACGAGATTCCAACAACTAGTTGCTTTTTAACACTATATAAGAGTCCCTTTTTAAAGAAGATAACAACAAGCATTCAAGAAAAAAAGGAACATAATCCCAAGCTCTAGCGCATGCCTTATTGTTTTCTACACATCTTTGTAAAAGCTCTAGAAGAACATTTTTTTTGTGTTTGTTTGGCAAAATCTAAAAGGAGATTTTAATCTTTCATATGTCTTTAAAACACAAACACCTCCTAGACATAAAAGAGTTATGCGACTAATGCCAATGTCAATTATATATTGACAACTCTTCTACCCCTTGGTTGGTGGCGGTTGGGAAAGTCTTTGAAGGGTCCATTGTATTACACAATGTAGCTCTCCCTTAATGTGGTCAAAGTCATGGAGGAGAAAGTTTACATTATTGATGTTGTAATTCTTGTGCCAACAGATAAGTTAATTAATGTGACACATGCATTTCAAACCTTTGTAGCTTGACCTATACACCTTGTTAGAATTATTTCAGAACTCCCATAAAGAACATACTTATGTTATTACATTTTATTTATGTATGCATAGATTTGTAGCTATAAGTTAATGAAATTACTATTTATTTTGAAAAAACATCATAGAAAAAGAGCCCTCATAAAAAGAAGCAACTTGTATCTACCGATGATCCTTTGGCCACATTGTTAAAGGTTGTTATGGTCATAGGTACAAACCCAGTGAAGGTTTTGTGGGACACTACTGTATTTTCTAAGAATAGTGATGTCCCATTATACACACATGTCATGTGTGTTAGAGGTTGTGACAGACAATCAAGAGCTAAACATATCAACCACTCAATTATGAATGATGTAAGTTTGTTAAACATGATTTAATATTGGTTTTTATAACTAATTAATTGATTGTGCTTTAAATGGTTATACTTACATGAATATGCTTGGATTATGTACTAATGAGGGGAAACATCATGTGAACGAATTCATGGACCCCTTGGAAAACAAAAATGTTGAAACTCACACATACATCTCCAATTGCTTGGTTACAACGGGGAAATAGATATATTTTGCACCATATATTCATGAGTAAGCGAAATTTTTAAGCCATCAATTATAATCCATCATTTATAATTGTAGTAATAGTTATTTTAAACGTTGGTGTTACTAACAGTTACTTGTGATATTCCTAACTGATCATACTAATGCATGGTTCCACTCATTGCATAAGAAGTACCCTGCATATCTCAAGTGAATAATAGATTGGTAATTAACATCAATTTGCATACTTATATTAATGAAGTGTTTAGGGTTTATTTTAGACATTACACTTTGAAGGGCAGATTGAGTGCAAGATCTGAGAGAATAACATGGCTCCATCTCAAGGTTATTTAATTTCACTAAATATACATTGTTTGATTGTTTTTGTTTGCCAATTAAATATGTTAATGATGTTGGTATTGAATTGTAGAGTAATAAACAAACCAGAGAGTATGAGTGTTACTACTATGTAATGTGAAGGATGATAATCATTTTATTAGCCGATATTGAAAGAGGTTGAAACCAGGTAGTTATGTTTAACTAATTCATTAGTAAACAAACTATGTCTAGTTTATAGACTAATTTCAAGTTATTAAGTGTTGTAATATTTCATTGATAATCAACCGTTCAATTATGAATCTATTAACTATCTTAAATCAACTTGGACAATTTATTTATTAATTTCTACAACACATTAGTCTAGATGGCATTAAAATAGTTTCTAAACTTCGTTTTATAATTTTACATTTCACTTATGCTTTTTATGTTTTAATTTTTTTACATTTACAATATTTTCAAATTCTTTTTTATTTACTTCATTTCGTTATTGTTTTCTATTATTGATGATTTATGTTTTTATCTGATATTGTTGATTTTGATTGTACAACAAATTGCAAATACACTGGTTATTTAACTGAGGAAAATGTGAGAAAACTTCTCAAATGAAACTTTGAAAAAAATTATAAGATACAAGGATGGTTACAACTACAATTGTCATTATATTTCACATACATTAACATTTAATGTCAAAATTGTTATATAATCGATGATGTAATTAATAGTTTTTTCAACACTTGCGTATGTTGCACATACAACAAAGATTTTATTTGGTGTAAAAAATCTTTATTTTCAACAACGATTATGAAATGATCATAAGAATATGTTAACATTTGTGATGTCTTCTCTGGTAGTATAGTCATTCATATGTTTCAAACTTTTGATAGATATGAAGTTTATTCTTGTGAGCTCATCTACAATAGATATACATTAAATGTGTTCTTTCATTTTAGGTTTTTTTATAATTTAAAATCTATTTGTGCTTCAAAACATATATATGTTTGCTTTAAAACATATATATGTTTTATAACCTAAAAACACTAGAGATTATCATAGCACACTAACTATTACACCATCTAAATTTGACAAGTAACATTAATACAATTGATCTTTCAAAGTTTTTGTATGTGTATTTTTTTTATAAATTTTGAGAGATGTTTTCAAATTTCAAGAACACTTTTGTTAATATTTTTTATCGTTTTAAAAGCATTTCCTACATATAAATAGATGAAACTTTTATCTTTTAAATAAAATATTAAAACATAAGCAGTAACAAATCATCATGTTTTATATAATTTTTAAGGCAATTTTGATGGGATGAAGTAGATGTTTTTCATAAATATCCATATTTATTCTAATTCTAAACTAGTTATTAACATGCTTACTAATGGATGTATGTGAAATAATCGTTATGCCCTTTAATTAGATGAATTCAAGATGTTCACTATGGTGATGAAGTATTACCTAGGTTGATAGAATGAAATGCTCAAACATGATTAAGTCATGAGATGTTATATAAAAATAGATGAGATACATCTTGAGAAAAAGTGAAATACATGATAAATGAATGTAAGAGATCAATCTCGAATCTAAACCAAAAAAATCGTCCACCTTCAAAATTTTTTTACTCCAGATAAATTTGAAGAAATGTAATTAAAAAAACATTTATGCAATGAAATAGATTGAGAAGTAATTATAAAGACATTTTGATTAATTGAAAGAATGTAGCACACGGGTAGGAATTATAGTAATTTAGATGCAAATTGGAAAATCATGGACGTTTTATTTTTTTAAAATGTTAACTGATATATTAGTTGGGACTTTAATACTTGCAAAGTACACACATGCTCAAATAGGAAGATCAATAAAAAAATTATTTAACAAAAGTAATATATAATTAACTTCTCAAACAGGACACAAAGATTTACTCTTTTTTCTTTTGCATTAGGACTATGTTGGTTTCTCACAACCCTCACATTTCCATTGTTGCATTGCCCTTCTCTTGTAAGTCTTACTTCTCCTTTTCTTTTTCTTATGCATTTTTTTCCCTCTCAGTTATTCGTGTAAGTTTCTGTTTAGGGTTCTCTCCATCTGTGTTCTAATAATTGTATTTGTTTATGTTATTTTTCATCTTAATTTTGCTAAAAGTGTGTTTTAATTTCCAATATTGTGTGATTGTTTTTTCTTATCATTGGTCTTTTTGGCCAAGGTTTAAGATGACCAGTAGGACCTTTTGGTCTATCTCGTTCATTTCATTCCTATTTAATTTTATTTAATTTGTTCTTGATTAGGTTATGCTTTATTTTTGGGTCATACCTCTGGGGAGCCTTTTCTTTTGATTTTCTATGGTTGATTGTTGTGATTCTATTGTTTTTTTATTATTTCCATTAGATATGTTTGTCGAAATGCCTCAACCAATTTCTAGAAATTTGGCACTTTTGCTAATTAAGTAAAATACTCATTGTGTTGTGAGTTTATGGAGTCATCTCATATCTTCGTCATTTTTTATAATCCTTTCTTTACAAGTCCCAATAATATAAAATCCTTACTTTGATTTCACCTTTATTAGGCGAGCACTACATGTAAGCTAAAATGAATTTATAACATTTTTTTCTCAACTAAAGTACTGAAAATTAGTATATTAATTCAGTTCTTAAAATTACGAGAACACTAAATATAAATCTGAAAACTATAAAAATATTATTTCGCACCTTAAAATTATCATGTTTTTATCATGTTAGTTTTTAAAACTACTACGCTAAAAATTAAAATGATTTACATATTTAATAATTTCAAATAATAACAATCTTTTCAATTTCATGGCAGTCAAAATTTTAGAAAAATTCATTAAATAAAAAAATTATTATATTAAAAAAATCTTATATCAGTTAAAAATATAGAGAAATTATAATATATACGTGAATGTAAAATTTATTTTATTTAATCTATTTTATGAAATTGAGTGAGATTTAGATTTAAAATTTATTTTTCCTGGACTTGAATAAAATAAGTCATGTAATATTTTGTGGAACTATTAGAAAAATAGAGAATTTAGTGAAATGTAACTTAAAAACAAACCTGTGTTTCCTTTCTTTCTTTGTATGTTATAGTGTACTATTGGAGTCATGAGGACTTGCAACTTCTTCTTCTTCTTATCGAAATATAGATTAGGTTGCAATAAAATGATGATGATGATGATGAATCATCCTTAAAAGGCATTGAGATTGACATGAGATTGAATGGATTGAGACAATGAGGCATGAAGAAGGCAACTTCTAAACAAAGCCCAACATTTTATTTCCCTCACTTTATGTTGTCCACATCGCCTTTCTCCCAATTTTTAAAAACCACTTTCTCTATGCGTGCTTACCGCACCTCCCTAAACACTCAAAACTTATTATGTGAATACTTATTCTGTATAAATAAATTTCTATTAATGTAAATAATAGTAATAATATTATTATTCAGAAGGGGCGTGGCAAAGTATATTATATATGCCCATACATACCCTATTTTTTAGCACCCTTTCTCTCTCCCCATTCCTATTGCTACTCTCTTCTCTCTCCTCTCTCTTCGCCTTTCTCTTTCTCTCTCTTTCAGATTTCTGTCTCTCTCATCTTTCTCTCTCCGGAAGGGCAAACCCTAAAGACCGTTTGCACCCACCAAGTAAGTTTTCTCTCTCCTATCTCCTCTTTCTCTCTCTTTCTCTCTTTCTTTCCCCTTTCTCTCTCTCTCCCTCTCTTTCCTTAAAAATTTGAATATGGGTCCTCCTTCTACCGTTAAGCTTCTGCCTCAGTATAAATCATTTGTTCTGTGAATTTGTTTTTCTTCGCCATCATTACATGCCAGATCTATTCCCAAATTTTGGAACCCTAAAATGAGATTTGGGGATCTGCTCGCTGCGCTCCTCTCTTGTGTGTTTTCTGTATGGTTTATGGAAAAATGTAGAAATGATAATGGCGTTCAGATCGTGGGGTTTTCGTTCTGCGGCGATTAGATCGAGCAAGTTCCGATTTTTCGACACGGAAGCGGTAAATCTGGTTTTGTTTGAGCCTGATTTGAGAGTTTGGGTTTGGTAATCTCAGACGTTTTTAGTTTTTGTTGAATTTTAGATTTTGGGTTGCTGGTATTTTATTTCCCATTTTTCAATTAAATTGCATGCGTTGGTTGATTATGCTTTTAGCTCACGGTATGTTGTCTTGTTTGAGATTTTAATGATGGGCATTGAAAGAAGAAGCAAGAGGCATGTTTTGAAACTTTATGATCCTTTGTTTCCTGTTGTGTGTAGTTGTCATGGATGATGATGTGTTGAACATGCCCAATTGGGGTTATTATGAACCCTTCAGAGGGGGACATCTTGGTCTGCAGCTCATGCCTGGTATGACTGATCGAGACACAAAGCCATATTTGCCTGCTCGTGATCCAGCTGTGTTAATGGGCGCAAATGGAACTTTTCACCCTCGAGATTGCGTTGTTTCCGAAGCACCAATGCAGTTGAACTATGTCAGAGATAATTGGACAAGCCAGAGGGATAGGTATTTCAATATCCAGCAGCCCACAAATCCTAATTATGCTGTTCTTCCAGAAACATCAGTAGCTCCCAACTTGCAAATTATACAACCACCCGATACATCGAGAGATGAGAAAGTGGATAGAATTGAAGAGTTAGTTGTCAAAAAGGAAGGTGGCCAGTCAAAGAAAAGGCAAACTAAGGGTGCTCTGACGACTCCAAAAGCTAAGAAACCTAGGAAGCCGAAGGATAATAGCAATGTTCCTGTTCAACGTGTGAAGCCGCCGAAGAAGACTATGGAGCTTGTAATTAATGGAATTGATATGGACATTTCTGGACTACCCATTCCAGTTTGTTCGTGTACCGGGAGTCCTCAGCAGTGTTATCGTTGGGGTTGTGGAGGTTGGCAATCGGCTTGTTGCACCACAAATGTGTCCATATATCCTTTGCCAATGAGCATGAAAAGGCGTGGTGCTAGAATAGCTGGGAGGAAAATGAGCCAAGGTGCTTTCAAAAAGGTTTTAGAGAAACTTGCGGCTGAAGGTTATAATTTTGCTAACCCTATTGATCTGAAGACTCATTGGGCTAGACATGGCACCAACAAGTTTGTTACTATCAGGTAGATAGGTGCTGCCGAGGGCCTGAGACACATCATACTTGGTCTGTTTCACCTGTATATACACCTGTGTGGTTTTCACACAGATGTTGAGTTATTTGTTATCCAAGAATTTTCTGTTGTGTTACTTCTACCTAAAATTTGGATATTCCAGTTCTTTTGTTCTTTTTCCCTCTTCAGCTTTTATGTGATAAGGGACAACCATGTTATATGGCATCAACATTTATGTAGACGAGTTATAACTAGATAGACTAGTTTTGGATAATTCTCATTCACCTTTTAATTTAAATGTCGAGATTTTTCAATGCTTTGAATTAACTTTTCTTATTCCTTTGGTTTATTGGTTTGTCAATTGCACATTGCCCTTGTTTCTTTGATTTAGCGCTTCAGTTTTTTTAGTTTTGTATGGTTCATTGACAATCCTATAAGTGGATGCTACATGAATGTGCTTTATTTAGGTGTACATAATCTCTCAATTGAGTTCTAGTAGACCATGGTTTAACCTGACAAGTTCTCTTAAGAGTCCTTCAGGGTTTTAGAGGTTGCACAATTGGGGGTAGGAGCCTACTTCTCTCCTATAACCACACCCTATATGATACCAATGAGATCAAACCTGGGACTCATAGGATAGAGACGACAACATCAGTGGTATTGTCCATTGAATTAGACAACAGTCACGTACTCTGAATACTCTAGAGGCATAGTGAGACTTAATTGAATGAAAAGGATGTTTCCCCGAGATCTTTTTGAGCTATTGTTTTTTACAAAAAAGCTGAAATTTTTTTCGTAAGTTCTTTTAACCCCTCTGAGGCCTTTTAACACATTTGGAAGGAAATAATCATGTCTGAGATATCTTGGTATTCTGTAGTCCAACACTTCTTTTCCCCCTATGTCTCAAATTGTAGAGTACTATAACAATGAATTGGAATAAATGAAGACAACAGTCATAATTAGATACCAGTGATGATCTTTTTACTCTGAATAGAAGGTCAATCGCCTCTTATTTTAGTTAGCTCTTGTGAGACAGTAGTGGCATTTAGTCAGTTATTACCGAATCAAAATTATGAAGTTGGTCTCCATAGGTTGCCATGCTTGTTGTTTTGAATAGGTTACTTTAATGTAGAAATAGTGAGAAAACTGATGGCAATAGTCAGCAATGTTAACCAAAAGTACAGATTCATTCTGAAAATAGTTAAATATATGTAACCTGTTTTGGCTCAAATCCATCTATGTTGGCAAAGGAATATTTTTTTGGGGCTTCATTGGTTTACCAGTAGAAAAAGGTATTTGACCCGAAAAAATAAAATTAGAATTGAAAAGTAGAAGTCGAAAGAAGATTATGATAGTCTAATGGTAGGATAATTGCTGTTTTTGAGAGGGAGAGGTGGTTTTAGTGAATTAGTTTAAATTAAGAGCGAGTAATCTAGTGGTTAATAGAGAGCAATAGTTCTTCAAAAGATGCCAAGAAATACAATAGTATTAGGATAACAGTTATTTAAATAAGACATTTATTAAACTTTAATTTGGCACTGCAGGCAATTATTTGAAACATTGTAAATAACAGTGAAGCAAGTTGTAAAGGAGATTAGAAAACTATTACGAGTAATTCTGCATTCTTTGCATATATACTTCGCCACTTAATAAAATATGTTTTGGAATTGTATAAAAAGAATGTTTTTAAATTCGTCAGGTGTATCTTCCTCTTCATATTTAAGAGAAGTTCATTTCTTCGAAATTCTTATGTAAGTTTTTTTTCCAACTTCGGGTCAATCATCTCCTACATTGTTAACAATCTTTTATATTTTCACCCTTACTTTCCCTCACTGTGTAATGTCTTAAAACATTTTTAATCAGATGATCGTTTCAAGCAAATATCGAGCTTTTCATTTGGATGTTAGACTTGCTTTTAAAGCGTTTAAGCGTTTACACGTGGTTGTTCGTTCGTTGTTATTCGACCCGCGACTTTAAAATAAGCAAACTTGTGTGGCTGTGTTTTATTGATAAATTCTTTTATGATTTTGTATGTGGTGCCCCATTTTTTTGTCCTATATATTGCTTCAATCATAAAAAAAGTTTCTTTTAAAAGAAAAATATACTTAAGATCCATTTGCACCAAAAGTCAAATGAAAAAAAATAGGAGAAATACCAATGCCAGTGAAAATTATTATGCTAAAGAGGGACCTTCTTCAGAAATAAAAAGAAAAAGATGCATAGCATTTGTCTCATTAGAAAAAAAGTGAAGCCATTTAAACTCCATGATTATGATTAAAAAAATGAAGAAAAAGGTATATCTCGTTGACTGTTTATGCAAAACTGCATAGTATAAAACTTGTATTTAATTTCTAAGCATGGCCTTTATTTTATTTAGTTCTTCCACCCATGAACATGATGGTTCAAGGAGGAATAGTTTATATCCTTTAAATGTATTATTTTGGGTCTAGTTTAAATATATTTATATAAAAACCTATTAGGAAGTTTTCTTATTTAAGAACACATTTGAGAATTCGACTTTGAAAAACCAAGGGGAGGATTAAAATTAAGTAAATATTTACACAAATTTGATATATTAATCTTTGTTATTTTTATAGTTATAAATATTATAATTTAGAAATAAAATATTTGTGTTTCTTTTTATTCTCTCTGAAATCCAATTATTATATTGTAAAAAATATTGCTTTCGGCGATAATTAATACATATTAATATTATGGTCTGAAAAATGTGAGAGATTAATCTCTCACTTATCTTTTCAAAATATAACGAGAAATGAGAAAAAAGGGTTCTTTAATCTATTTTTATTAAATGAGTTATCCTGTTAGTTGTGTTGTTGAGTAAAGAAATAGTAAAAGTTCTTATTTATGACGAGACATGTAGTATTCATCAAATTTTAGTTAAGCAACTCTAATAGAGTTATGACATTGGAGTTGAATTTGATAAACAAAAGAAAGAACCAACTTATATAATCTCAATTCATGATTCATTAAGTAAATACTATGAAACTTAACCCCCAAAGTTTTAGTTCGTGTATTAAATTAATATCTTTCTAAAAGTATTTTACTAGTTTCTTTATATGTTTTTCAAAATTCAAATCCACATTTCTTAGTGTGGTTGTTATTATTAGTCTCTATAAATTAATAATTGATCCTCAATTTTTAAGAAAAATAATTAGTTATTTTCAATTTTAACTATTGTAAATAATAAAATTACGATGACACCATAATGGTGTAATGGTAGGAAGATATTCAAGCTCTAGAAAGTGTAGTGGAAGAAAAATATCTTATATAAATTCCTAGATAATATTACAGAACGATAATAAGTTTCTAGATATTAAAGTTCAATCTTCAGCATCGTGGTCATCAATCTCATCCACGATGCGTCCACCAACAACGAATTTGAAGGGGTCCATCACCTTCAAGTCAGCATCAAGAAACAAGGCAGGAATCTGCTCCAGGGCACCGTTGAAACCATCCACGAAGCACTTGGAAATCTCGTCTCGAGCTTGCTCTAAGGCAGTTTCCATGTTCCTTTTGTCGTTAGCCAACCAATTTATTTTGGTGCTGCCTTGACTCTTCCTCGCCCTTCATCTCCCTAGTTAGGCCGGCAACTAAGGAGGAGTACTGCTCCAGACAACGGCATATCTCCACCCAGGGGACCGCTTGGGAACGCCCCGGCTGATCGGTAACCACATTTTCATCCATTTGAGGCTGACCCGCCACAGAATTATGACTGGCACCCTCATTTCCGGTAAGATCGACAAGGATAGTCTCCGCTTCCTTCCGAGGCCTCTTCCTCTGAAAGCTGGAAGTTGTCCTCTCTGGATCTTCCTCCTCAGCGGCCTTCGTCTGCATCCGCCGCATTCGGCGGGCCATCTCTTTTCTCGACAAGGCCATCGCGTTATCTACAAAAAAGAGAACCAACAAGGCTTTAGAGCAAATGAAATTAACAAGTAAGGAGATGAATGCAAACAGAAAAATACCAATGGCAAGTTTCAGCTCTAAGGGCCGATACTCAAGCTTAAGAAGAGAAGGGGTGTCAAAAATGGTGTCGAAGCCCTCCAGTTTTTTACAAAATGCTACCTCGCCTTCGGACAGGTCTCCCAACTAACGGGGCGATTGACTACGGGGACTCGAAGACCAGTACAGGGGGAAACCGACCAACAATGACGAATCGGGCAGAGGACTCTGAACTTTCAAAAATCTTGTTTTGAAATGCTAATAGGACGACTGAAACCAGGAAAGTATCTCCCTTCCGCTAACACTGTTAATGGACGACCACGATGTCCGTGACGAAAGGCGAAACTCAAAAAAGTAAAAAAATCTCCAGAAGAGGAAACAAACCATGCTATTGTTTTACCCAATAATGATATATATAAGTTTCTCTCCTTCCTCTCTCTTTATATATATATATATATATAATATTTTTAGAGTTTATTTTCCGTGCACAATTAGTAAAAAAAAGAGTTTCTAATGAGTAGTTGCATCATGTTCTAGGGTAGTGATATTACAGCATGACTCTTCCAAAATATAATTCATTTTTTTTTGTATGTGAAGGTTTATTTTTCTAACACTTGTATTGCATTGACCTAAACCAACGCATTTGTGGTTTCTAGATAGATGCCTTAGAGTTTAGGCCTAGGAGATTTATTACGGATTGTGTTTGAATCGAATCTTGAATAATTGCCCCTTTACTTGGTATGCTTGCGAGGTAAACATATACACTTATATGCTTGAAATGCATTCCACTTTATGTACCTACAATATACATTTTATTTTTTTTAGTAGCTAATACCATTGATTGAATAGTTTAGAAAATTGATAATTTCCTACTTCAAATTTATTGCTCTTTATTCTTTGTCTACATCTAAACGATTCGCCCAAATTTGGACAAGTGAGTAAATGCATGCTTACTATTTTATTATCTTTTTTGTCTTTATGTCTCTGCACTTTGTCCTACTACTAAGTTGAAAACTACAAAAGTTTAAGTAATGAGTGTCTATTTATGTATTTATATGTAGATCAAGGAGACATGGCTTTTAATTATTTAAGAATAAAGATAATAAATAAACTCTTATAAGAGTATGGTTAGAATTACTCTTAATTTTGATAAAAAAAATTTATATTAATTAAATATGAGTATAAGTAATATTTAATTTTTTAAATTAGATATAAAGATAACTATGTGTATCTCCATATATAAAAAAATTTAATTTACTAATATACCTTAGTTTAATAGTTAATATAAAAAATTTATATTAATTGTTTTTTTTAATTTCGTAACTTATTTCTAGAGTATAAATTTGATTATTTTTATTTTTTTATAATTATTTGATTTTTATTTAATTTTTATTTGATATTCTAATTTGATATTTATGTAATTATAATTTTTTTTATTGATATTTGACATTAAAGAAAAGAAGATGCATATTTGACTCATATTGAATACTTAATATTTCTTCTATTAATTTTTTTTAAAATTATTTAATTTATATTTGGAATAGTAAATGATAGGTATGTAGATAATTACATGTATACTTATTATCTAATGAGACAAAACTTTCATACTTAGCTAACTAAATCCAACTTCTAGGATTTTGATGTTTTTTGTAATAACTAGTTGAATCGCGAAGCGAACTAGCTGAAATCACTTAAAAACCATTTTTAAGTGAAATAATGTTAGATTGTATTTATAACAAATTGTTTATATTAGTAAATATTTTAGTAGTTTGGTTTAAATACTTTGAGACATTTAAAACTACAAAGCGAATCTTTTACAAGAAAACCCGTGATTGAAAGAATTTTTCTAAGTGTTTTAAACTGGTTTTCGAAATCCATACTCCAAGAAGTACAAGATCTAGGCAAATTGAATCTTGTCTTGTGGAAAAATCACCTTGGTTCATATTTTGTTTTTAAGCAGCTGCTGTGCAATCCATGTCTAGGTGATTTTATTCCATTTTATTTTGTAATTGCTTGTTACTTTACGTCTTCTTGATCAGGGTGATTGAGAGGATCTTACAATAGGATTTTGTAAGGTGTTGGTGATCTTGTAGGGTTAAAGATCAATTGTTTTTACTCTATTTTTGGTTTTCATATAGTATTCATATAAAAACTGAAAACTAGTGGATTGTTAATCAGTGTGATTGAGCAACTAGATGTTTTCTTGAAAAGGTGAACTAGTATAAATTTTTTGTGATTGAGCAACTAGATGTTTTCTTGAAAAGGTGAACTAGTATAAATTTTTTGTCATTAATCTCTTCTTCCCTAGTTGAATTGTTAAACGAGTTCAATATATAATTCATTGATTAAAGAATCTCAAGAACCTTTAAATCATTGTTTTTCGGCTACAACTGTGTGCGGAAAGATTTGTTTTAATTTCTGAAATTTATCAAGGTTGTGAAAAATCTTTTGTGAGTTTAATTCACCTCTTCTTAAACTTAGCCCTTAATTCTAACAATTAAGACCATAGGGTCTTATTCAAGACCCAAAAAAAAATAATTTTTTTGTGTTGAAAATGTACATTTTTGCCAACAACTAAATAAAATATTTAATTAAAGGGTGGGTCTTATAAAACTCTTGGATTAGAGTAAAAATTACAAAAAGATCATAAAAATGATGTGACATAATAAGACTCTCAAAAAGTAAATCAAGACTCTATATCATGACTTCTGCAATGACAGGTGTTTGCGATGGAGTTTGGTTAAGTTTTTTACTAAAACTACATCTAAACCATAGATAAAAAATATATGAAGTTTGATTTGGTTTGGTTTGAGGGAAAAAAAATTGAACTAAATCAAATCAATTTATGCAGTTTGGTTTGGTCGGGTCACAGTTTTTAATTTCTAATTTTTTTATTTTATTAAATATGTCATCATTCTTTTTATCTTTTAAATTAAAATAAAATAATATCAAACATGTTACTTCAAAATCTAATAAATATATTGAATAATAACAATTACAAAGGTACAAACAAATTTATTCACAATTGAATTTTTTTCTCTAAGTATTTCATCTATATAACATTCATCTAGATTTATAAACTGATCAAAGCCTATGAAACTTGGTTGCTCTCATTTTTCCTAACAACTAGCTTCTATCCATACTTTGTGTAGTCAGTCCATTTTTTTATGTATGTAACTCTGTTTTAATCAAGTTTTATCTAATTTTTGTTTACTCTCAATCAAAATATTCTCCTCTTGTCTTAACTATAAGCATTTTTACTCTTAGGGTTTCAAGTATGCTAAAATCAATAACAATGACATAGTGAAGTGAGAGTGTACAAAATGATGAAATCAAACAAGAGAATGAAGTTGATGACACCACTCTCAAGTGGAATTGACAACATTGTTGATGATCAAAAGGAATCAAGAAACTCACAAATCAAATTTATGAAACAGACCAAATAACTCTGTAAGAAGATTTGGATTAAGATTGTACTTGTTATTATTATTATTATTATCATTATAATAATAATAATAATAATAATAAATATATTGAGTGTATATTACAGTTCGATTTTTGTTTGTATCAGTTTTGAAAATTCAAGCTGCAAACCGAACCAAACTATGCGATTTGTAGAAAAAAAATCCAAAAAAATCCAAAAACTTTTGGTTTTTTTGTAGTTCGATTTGGTTTGGATCAGTTTTTAGTTTTTTCTTTGGATTGATTTGGTTTTGAAGCCCCTACCTGCAATGGAGATATCTAAGAATAAGAAAAACATCTTAAGAAAAATGAAATACAAAAGATGGAAGAAAAATAAAGAATATACCACTCTCACAAAAAAAAGATAATTAAAAAAGGAACACTGCCACTTAAATTTGAAAAAACTCAAGATAGGATTCATTAAAGGAGGAACCAACTTATTGAACTCACAAAAATAAAGAAAATGTCATGAATATCTTCTTCTATTCCTGCAAGTTATGATACAAATAGGAGTTTTAAACTTATATGTAGTAAGAAAATGAACACTTTATCTTTCTAAACAATTAAAAATGAAGATGATGATTCAAACAAAAGAGTTAAAAATTAAACAACGAAAACAATTTAAATTTAATTTTTTAAAAGTTGTGAAATTATACGTCTAAATTATACAAAGTAAAGATACCTTTTTAACAAAACTAATTTTATAAATATTAAATTATAGTTTTCTTAAAACACACCGGTGGCTCGTAGTACATATAATTAATGATATGCATTTAAACAACCACAAATATACAAGCAACTTGTCGGCAGGCTTCTTTAGATTATTTTCAAATGTTAAGAATATACTAATATTTGGCCTGCTTCATCATTCAGTTTAAAATTCCTAGGTTTGCCCACACACAAACTTACACAAAGGGGATAAGTTATTCTAAAAGAAATGTCATTTTATTTCATTTTTTAAAATTTAAAAAGTAGATTGTTTTTATTCGTCAATGAAAAATAAAGAACGAAAGTAAATTTTATAAAAAAAATATACCCTGATACTCCTTCAAGTACCACTTACAATTGATATATTAATATTTTAATTAATTTTTTTATTTTTAACTTAATATAATATATATTATTATATTATTTAAATGAGTTATAAAATAGGTATTTTATTTTAAAAAAATATTAAAGTATTTTGTATTAAAAAAATTACAAGTAACATAATAATTAGTCTCTTATTAATGCCTGCCAGTGTCAAGTAATCTAAGAAAACGATCGAACGTTCATCTTGAAGATTGTGCTCTGCTGATGGATCCAACTTCTCTTACAGTGCCCTTTATCCAAGAAATTGCGAAGGAGGCGTTGACGAGTGTTCCAGAGCGTTATGTTCGTCCACTTCATGAACGTCCAATATTATCTACCACCACACCTTTACCCCAAGTTCCTGTCATTGACCTAAGCAAATTGTTGTCACAAAATCTCAAGGAACCTGAGCTGGAAAACCTACACTGTGCCTGCAAAGAGTGGGGTTTCTTTCAGGTTTGTCATCCACCTTATCTAACAAGTTGGTGAAAACACTTTCAATATGCATGTTAATTATGATCTGATCAATTACTATTTACGTGCAGCTGATTAATCACGGAGTGAGCACTTCATTGGTGGACAAAGTGAAGAGAGGTGCTCATGAATTCTTCAATCTCCCAATTGAAGAGAAAAAAATGTTTGCGCAAAGAGAAGGAGAAGGTGTGGAGGGATATGGCCAGGTCTTCGTTGTTTCTGAGGAGCAGAAATTAGAATGGGCAGATATGTTTTTCATGCTCACTTTGCCACCACAATTAAGGAAACCCTACCTATTCCCTAACATCCCCTTACCATTCAGGTTCCTCTCTCTCTCTCTCTCTCTCTCTCTCTCTGTGGATTGATTATTCTGCGTTCTGCTTTTCTTTTTGTTCGTTATACTTGTTTTCCTCCATTTTATATTTGAATATATGTTTTAAAATCAGTAACTTGGTGCAGAAACGGTTATGAAGGATCTGAATTTATAATGTGTTTACATTAATGATATTACATAATCAAAGAATAAAAGATGTTAAACATTAAATCCGAAATTTTGTCTTCTGTCCATGCCGAGTTCTAATTTTCATCACTCTTAAAAGGTAAGAATTTAAGAGGAAAAGCTTGACGTTGAATGAAACATTAAAAATTTTGATATTGTTTCAGTAAATGAATTTGCTTAATGTTACTTAGTTTCTACTGTGCCAATTTTCTGGTGGGAAGTTTCTAATTGTTTAGACCATTCCTGCATAAACATTTAGCATCTCACGTTATTTTAATAAATGTGTTTTAAGTCACAATATTTATTACACATAGTAAATTCCATATTAATGTTAGCCAACATCTATAACAACCATACATCATACATTAATGTCATAATTACCACACACTTTCTATCAATGTTAGTCCTCTATACATTTATTGGTAGCAAATGACTCATTTTTTTCCGTGTGACAATATAAATATGTTATAAAGATACTTAACTCATCTGCAAAAGATCATCCTTCCTCAAAATAAGAGGGACAATCTTCCATTAAAACATTGTAATTTCAACAACTAAAGATGATTCTCCAACAATAAGAAATTAATCTTTTCTAATGTAGAAGATTAAATTAAGCTACAACCACAAAGCATACTAAGAGTTTCCTACCGAATCATAAGCTCTAATGCCGCTATTAGATAAAAGGTTAACATATTTACCTCTGGAAAATAATCTTTCTACTAGAGAAATAAGATAATTGTTATAAAAATTATCGACCAAAGAATATAACGTGAAAACTCCAAAATCAAAGAAAAACCACGATCGTTGTCTAACAATAGAGAATAACAGTATGTGAAAATCCTTACAACATATAGTCTGCTATCCCTTGCTCTTAACCACAATACACCCATAGTTTCCAAAGAAAATAATTAAAACAAACCTCATAACACTCTACTACAAGAGTATAAGAAAAGTCAAATATAAGTTTAAAGTATTTTTAACTGGGTACCATAACATTATGAACTCAAGTTCAGTATATAACATCTATCACTCATTCCTTTATTCGTCCTAGGCGATGCGAGACTTCTTCCAACATATCTCCAATAACGTAGTAGTTGATTCATTGTAAAATTTGATTAAACATTATTTATGAGAGAGTAAAATTTGACTTATAATATCTAAAGTTTGTTTTATAATTGAATTAAAACAACTTGAATTCATATTAAGCTGTTAATGAAAATAAATTTAAGTTTATTAATATTACAATTGAAAATGTCTCATTATAGAAATAAATTCAATAATTATATGCATTTTACTAAGATATAAAAACCCATCATAAAAGATCTCTAATCCTTATAAACCCCAAAGTTTTTTCAAAGAATAAATACGTTAATATTTTTTAATTGAATGTTAACAAAAATACTTTATTTTTTTTTAATTATAATAAAATATTTACTAACATTTCTTGCATAATTAAAAAAATAAAATAAAATTTGTATAAAATGTTTTATTAAAAAATATTATATACTTTAGTATAAAACACTAAATGGGTTAAACCTTATACATATTGCATATGAGTTTTCACTTAAGAAAATATAGAGACTTTAATTGTCTTGAACTACACATACAAGAGATATAATATCAATATTTTTTTAAGTTTTAATTAATGGTTTCATGTTATATTTTTACACACATATCTTGTTTCATAACAGTCACTTACAAACTTGCTCATGTATCACAATAACACTCAATCATAGATGAATTCTCAAAGAGTGGTTTTGACGCAAATCCCACAAGAATTGTCATATGTTCATTAAGAGGTATTTTAAATTAAATATAATAATATGCACATATATACCTCATCTTTATTATTATCACAATTTAGAGTATATTGTCATAGTTAGGAATGAGACATTAACTTTATTAAAAAAGTAGTATATTTTATTCGAAAACTATGTTGTTTTTACTTATTGAATTTCATTTGAGATTGCTATTCATTTGAATTTAAGTGTCCATTTTTACAATTATAGTTGATGACCTTTAATCTCATTCTCCTCAAGTGAATCACATACTTATTGATGTATCAACTTTTTTTTAAGTGAATATGCAATGTTTAACGTTTCCTATTAACTTTGCATAAGACAACTTATTTGGTTATAGCATTTTTAATACTTAATTTACACCTAGAAAAAATGTTAGAGATATCAAAATATGACATTATTTGTTATAATAAAAACTATTGGTATCATTACAAGAAATTCATTAAATATAAACTAATTTAAGGACAAAAATAATTAGTCATTATAGTGACTAAATTGGAAACTATTTTATAAATTAAAAATTATTAGTATCTAAAATAATTTTTATTGTAATAAAAATTATTTTTTTAAAAGACTATTATCTTAACAAATTATGAAATTGATATGAAATTGATTTCTATATAATAGTAACTAAATTAGTTTTTAAATTAGAATATAAATTTGTTTCTAAAATTAATTATCAAAATTTTAGTCACTTATTAAATTAAACTATATATTAATTTCTAATTCAATTAGTGACCAATTTTATAATTTTATAAATTATTAATATGATTAGTAAAAGTATTTTTTTAATTATTAAATTAAAACATATATCATATCATATGAAATCTACTAAGTATCTTATCAAAATTCTTCGATACAAATTAAGTTTATTTTTTCTCCTTCTAAAAGAAATTTGCGTGTACAAATGAACGACTTAAAATTTCTAATTAAAATTACTTGATTGCCATCAACCAAATCAAGATATTACAGGCCAACAAATTAATGATAGAACTATTTAGATCAATGATGGATTAGAAGTCAACACTACTACATCATAATTAGTAGATCAATGATTGATTAGAAGTCAACACTGCTACATCATAATAGCAAACTGATATAGGGCAAACCAAAGGTCAATCAATTTGACTCAGAAAATAACTTTAGATTGAATAATGGCGTTGTAATTTACCACCTTCCATATTTTTCGTGTGGGTTTGATTGCAGAGATGATTTAGAGAGCTATTGCAACGAATTGAAAAACCTTGCTGTGGAAATCATTGACCTTATAATGGGAAATGCCCTGAGTGTGGAGAGAAAGGAAATTAGAGAGTTATTTAGTGATGGGGTTCAATCAATGAGGATGAATTACTACCCTCCATGTCCCCAACCAGAGCTAGTTATGGGACTCAATCCTCATTCTGATGGTGGAGGCCTCACTATCCTTCTCCAAGCCAATGAAATGGAAGGTCTTCAAATTCAGAAAGATGGACTATGGATCCCTATAAAACCCCTCCCCAATTCTTTCATCATCAACCTTGGAGACATGCTGGAGGTAATGAATTCATGCGTTTCAATGTACATGTATCAAATTTTGAACTAGAACACATATGGACAAGCTTACAAATTTCGAATGACAAGGATTAATAATAATGGCTGACATTTTGAATTTAATATTTGCAAACATGGTTGATCCTTACTTTAACCAATTGGGTGTAGATAATGACAAATGGCATTTATCGAAGCGTCGAACACCGAGCAACAGTGAACTCAGACAAGGAAAGAGTTTCCATAGCTACATTTTACAACCCTGGCATGGAAGTAAATTTAGGTCCAGCACCAAGCCTTGTTACTCCAGAAACACCAGCACTGTTCAGAACAATTAATGTAACAGAATACTACCGAGGATACCTCTCTAGAGAACTCCGAGGGAGATCATACCTTGATACCATGAGGATCCAAAACAACGATCAGAAAAGCTCTGCACATTGCTCTGATCCCACACAGAAAGATTCTACAAACATATGAATGTTCTTCTGCATACGTATTTCTGCTTTCCAATCATTTTTCTATTTGGTGTATGTTTCTATTTACTTTGGTTCGACCACTATATGAATGGATAGGGTTTTATACCATCACAATTATAAGACCACCTAAACTCTTTTATTGTTGTAGTGCACCACAGTATCAGTATTGTCCACAGGAAGATGATTGCTTTGCTACCACCACCTTCATGAAGAGATTCGTCTTCACGTTACCGCCACCTTTCTCCTCTCATTATTTCTATAGTTTAAATAAAGGTAAATTCAATTAACAAATTATTTTCTTTTTTTCTAAATTTTATACTATACAATTTTAGATTTTTGCAACAAAAAATAATATCAAAGTAACAAACATTCACGACAGGTTCTAGATCCTTGCAACAAAAAATATCAAACTAAATAAGATTGACCATAAATACTCCATTGACAAGCAATTAATTTATAAAAATATCCAATTTTGTTATTTGAAAGAGAAAATTATGATTTCTTTTGTTATATAAATGAAAACTTTGTTTATTCTTTTATATCATAGAGTTTATACAAACAAAATACAAGTCATTATAGAGTTTATACAAACAAAATACAAGTCATTATTTCACCATAGTTACACAACACTTAATAATGAAAAAGAAGAGAATTATACATGTTAAAGTTTTTTAATGTTTTTAAATAAGAGTTTCACATATCATATTTCTAGGAATTATGAAAATAAAAACAACCAAGGAATAGCATGGGATAATCTTCAACAACAACGTTCAAACTTTCATATTTCAAGAAACATTTCTTAATTTTGGATTTTAAAAATCCAAAAAATTATTCAATTTATATCTAATCCAAATCTAATTAATTAAATGGATTGGATTTAAAATCTAAAAATATGGATTTGGATATGAAAGAAATCTATTAAAATAGATTTAAAGTAATATAGATTTGGATCAAATACGAGTTTGATAATTTGAATTTTTTTATCACTTTTAATTGTTATAGAAAAAACTATGATTATAAATTACTTAACTATGTCATGTCTAAGACTGAGTTCTTACTAAAATCCAAAATCTTTCCTTTCTTAAACATTCTAAAAAACTTCAATGCATGCCTTCACCTAACTTGAATTTAGATCACCCTTGTTTACCAATTTTTTCTAAACTTAAATTTAATCTTCTTATCTTCCATCTCTCCTTAGTGACCAAAAATCTTAATTTCTAACCTTTTATAAGAATACCTTAACCTTTAACGAGATGCCATCCAATAAGTATCCATTTCATGATCTTGAAACTTTATCCAAATGTACAACCTTACTTAAACAATTTATCATCCACCTTGGGCTATGCGAGTGGTTCATCCAATCGATAACACTACAAAATTCCTTCAAGAATCAATTGGTTGGCTTATGGAAAACTGTTATGAAATTGTTCCCTCCACTTCTACTCAAAGGAGTATACATGCAAGGAAGAATGGAAAAAAAGGAGGTTGTAATAACTCAATAATAATAATAAGAACTTCAAAGAGTGTTTGTTGCTAGCCTCTCAAATGTACCAGGTACGATGATGACATTTCTTTTATGCCTCCCTCTCCTAATTCATTTCCTTTTCAAAGAGTGTTTGTTGCTAGCCTCTCAAATGTACCAGGTACGATGATGACATTTCTTTTATGCCTCCCTCTCCTAATTCATTTCCTTGTCATAGACCAATCCAACATATATCTTTAACTAATCACAAACAACTCACTCATCTCTTTTTACATGTTCTGTATTTTTGTATAAAAGTGATTTAAGTGTAATTTGTTGTATTATTTTATAGCGTGAGAATGTGATAAATAACTTTATATATTTTTATATAAAAGTGATTTAAGTGTAGTGTAATTTGTTGTATTATTTTATAGGGTGAGAATGTGATAAGTGACTTTTTATATATATATATATATATTATATTTATTACAATACTTATTATTATCCAAAATATTACTGAGTATAACTTTAGTTGAAATATTAAAAAGAAAACTAAAAACTACATGTTATGCATAAGAATGAAATGTAAAAAAATGAAATATATGTAGCTAATGCTCTTGTTACAATTAAAATAGATAATACTATTATATGATTATTATGATAATGAAAAATACTTATCAAATACAACTTATTTTATTTCAACATTCAACTAATAATATAATACTTCCTTCCGTACAAGACATCATTAATTAAATTATATGATAAAGAATGTATAAATTATTAATTTATAAATTTTTTAAAAACAAAACTAGCTTACTTATTTTATCTTTAATAATAAACCTTTTATTTTTGTGTATAAATTACAAATGTTAGATTTTGACATTATTATAAATTCTAAAACTGTTTTTTTCAAAGAGATGATTTAAAGGAGAGAAAGAGAGTAGATTTGAGGAGAAAGTAAAATTGTTTGTTTTAAAAGAAAAATAGTGAAAAGTAAAAGAAAATAAAAAAAAAGTTTGTAAAAATTTGTGAATAATTTAATTTATATAATAAATTTAGAAAAATTATAAAATATAAGTAAGATTACTAATTTTTTATTAATTATAAATTAGTTTTAATTAAATATTAAATTATAAGTTTATTTTAACTTTTTAATTTTATTACTTTTTAATTTTATCAATTTTTATATTATACTTTTGATTATCTTATTATACTTATAAATTAAAATTAAAATAATTTTTTAAATTAAATTTGTAAAATAAGTTTTTAAAATAATTTGATATAAATTTCTTTCAGAAAAATATATAATGTTAAATAAAATTTTAAATTAAAATAAAAAAATTATTACCAAAACTTAATAAATAAATAAATTATAATTTAAAATGATAATATATTAAAATAAAATATTTTATAAAATATAAAATTAAATTAATTAGTTTAATTTTAGTTATATTTTAATATTTTATTTAAAAATATATATTATATTTTTAATTAAAAATATTAGAAATTTTATATTTAATATGTAATATTATAATATATTATTAAAATATTAATAATATAGTATGTAACTATTATTATTTAATAAACTAATTTTAATATATAAATATTGATAATAAATTATTAAAATAATATTTTATTAATATTAAAATATATAATCGATTATGTTTTAAATTTAACAAATATTTTTTTACAAATCTAATAAGAATTTTTTTTATGAGATATTGTTTTAGTTTTAAGTGTTATTCGTTTTGATTTCAGATTTTCGTTACTAATCAATCCTGGTAAACACATAATCTTATCAAAGTAGATGTAGACACTGTGTCTTGTAATAATAAAGTCAGGGAGGGCATTATTTTTTATCTTGTTTTACACATTTACTTAGTTTGGATAAAAAAAAAAAAGAGTTTGTGGAAGTACAAGGTAGGGGCAGGTAGCCTGCTCTGCACTGATGCTAGTCTCCCCTGCAACCCCAACCTCAATAAAAGGGAAAGAAACCTGAAATTAGTGCTTAGTATTTTGAAAAAATAAAATAAAAAAGAAAATGTTAGATCAGTAGTACACACTCTAAATATGGATGTGGTAACTTTCGGAATCATAGTGGGCATTATCATCCTCTTCTTAGTCATTGTTTGCTACATCACAATCGAGGGCACTTGCAAGTCACGCTCCTAATTCTGCTCTCTTATTCTCACCGCTACCTTTCTCTTCTTCAATTCTCCAATTCCATGGCATTGGGTACAAAGAGTGTGGATTATTCGGCATTTCTTGTCCTCTCTTTGGCTCTTCTGTCATGTTTGGATCTGGGAATAGCGCATCAGTCTCACTCCCATTCCCATTCTGCTTTCTGTGGATCCGATGCCCATCATCACTGTGAAGAGCACCACCACCATGACCATCACCATGAGGACAAGATTGATGGTAGGTCGAAGCTTCCCGAGGAGTTAGCGGAGGAGGAGGATATGAAACTATACGGCTACGGTTTGCCGCATCATCATCACCATCATGATACTACTGAACTATCGGGTTTGGGTATGTTTATAGAGTATCGCTCATGTCTTTCTCACCCTTCCGTTTCTGTTTTTTTTGTGTTTTCTGCTGCGCGATAGCCTCTATGTGACTATTTGAACATTCGTAATTTCAAATGCAACTCGCGTGAAGTAGGTCAGTGTGATGATTTGATTGCCAGATTAAGGGAATTTGATCTATAGAAGCTTCGGGGGGAGATGTTGTCCTTGCTGATGTAGGTTTTACGTGCAGAGTGTGTAGAGAGTTTATAGACTGATCAGAATGCCTTGTTATCATTGTAGAGTTGAAACGATAAAGCCTAAGTTTAGTGCAACTTATAATGAAATTTTACATAAAATAGTGCGATTGGGATTCCACAAATGCACGGCAGATAATTACATGACATGTATAAAAGTCACCAAGTTAATTTCCTTCACCGTAGCTATTTCCCTTATGAAATTTTGATTTTTTGCCTGTTAATTTATGTTGTATGGCATGGGCTGGGTTATTGAGTGAGATATGACTTTATGAGATGGGGGACTACTAGCTTACCTCCAATTAGTCAAAAACTATTTGTTTTAACTGTTATAGCAGATCATATTCATGGTTTCCCTTGCCCGACAGAAGTACAATTGGTCCAATTCAACTTGAGACACATACCACTTTTTCAATACATATTGAGTTGAATGCTCCTGTCCTCCATTAAGCTTGTGCATATTTCTGTCTGTTAAAAGCAGCGTCCTTTTAGTAGGCTTTTCATCTCAGTAACAGGAAAGAAAAGTCCCATTCCTGATGACATTTGGAAACTATTATTTTTTTACATGGAGATTAAGATTATCTTGTACATGTCTTCTTGTGGCATTTCTAATAGAATGCACGCTTCCCTGTAAAAAAATTATTTTTGGATAAAACATAAAAAATAATAGCATAAGATACATGCTGTTTATGCTATTCTAGCTTTCTGGAAGCTTGAATCTTCAGATTGTTTCAAATTTGATGTTTATATAGTTCATTTATTTTTGTTGTAGGCCTTTGGTTTAATGCATTGGGCTGTTCATTTCTGGTGAGCATGGCTTCTCTTACTTGCCTGATTGTCCTGCCTTTGATTTTTGGTAAGTAGTTTCTTTTTTTCATTTTGTACAATATGAAAGGCTTATCTACCGTATACAATACTGAATGCTCTGGATTATTCACCTATTTCAGTACAAGGGAAACCATCAAAGGCTGTTGTTGATTCGTTGGCTTTATTTGGGGTCAGGTTTCTTCTACCTACTTTCTTTGGTTTCACTATCTTAAATTCTCTTTTATTGCTTTTCTTTCTCTATGTTTATCAATTGTCACTTTCAGTCGAGTGTCTACTACTGGCTAGTTTGTGAATTGATTGAAACTGGACCAGGTCTAAGAAAGAAAAAACTGTATACAATGTATATTTATTGCTTCTGATTGATGTCAGTATTAGCAATTCAGGTTAACAAAAAAGACACAAACTATGGAAAGAAATACAGATAGCTACTAGCCAATCAAGAGACCTTGATCTCTCCAATTCTCTCTACACAGTTCTTTGTTGACTTTATTCTTTCTCTCCCTCCTCCCTTTTGTTTTCTCTTTTCCTTCTAACAGAATTCTCCCCTTGTGCACCTATGCTGCCTGCCTCTTGTGCAGGTGGTTATTCCCTTTCCCATCAGTTGCATTACTTATGTGAGCTTCTAATCCTCTGCTCTGTCTTCCTTTCTTCATGTGGTATGCCTGTTGTTATAGACAGTTTGCTGAACAAATTTTTTTTATTTTATTTTGTGACTGATATGATACCTAGTAATAATTAAACGACACCAGAAAAGGACCTGTTTTGGGGAGATCAATGGAATAAACTCTTTGATGCTTAATCAACTACATCTTAGCGTTATCTCCTCTTTTTTTTGCAGAATTTTTAAAAAAAGAAGAGCCTTGGTACTTCAGATTTCAAACATGTTTGGATTTTGAACTGAAGTTTGATTTTCTCTTTTAAATTGCTAGTTACTGATGGTGACTTTAGTCATAATAGCTCTTGCACCATCAAGTTTTTTACTTTCTTTTTATTTTTAATTTTTCTTGTCATCAAGTCATGGGAGTAATTTGGGGCTAAAATTAGGTCCTACTGTAATTCTTGTTATACATACAGTTACAATTTGAACTGATGATAAAATATTCTGATAATATAAACCTTGATAGGATATTCTTTATTTTTTTGTGTAAATAAAAAAATATAATAATTCTTTGATTTAATTGAGAACAAACATACTATTACTGTATGCTTAGCATTTGTCATTGCTTGGGTAGGGGTTGCATTATTTGGCGTTGTGAAAATATTGTATGCCCTTATTTTATGATTTCATATGTAGACTAGTGTCACTATTTTGATAGATCAGATTTTTCAGCTCTACTTGAAGAATATATTGATGTTCTTTCTTCCTACATCGGGGATCAGCTTTTGGCTATTTAGGGGTTTCATTGAACATACAAGGTTGACGAGCTTTGGTTAGCTGGACCTGCCATTCTTGATTGTCATTGAACATACAAAAGGACTGACAAGCTTTAGTTTTATCATAAGAGGATGACTAGTTAGTTTGATCTGTGCTACTTTTCCTTTTTTTTTCTAATTGTTGCTTGTTTCTTATTTTATCAATTAAAAGTAGTCTCTAAAAGTTATGAAAGCTCCTTTAAGCAGTGCCCAATGAAAACTATTTTCCTGCATTTTACAATTACTCAACTCATTATGTGGTTATATTCTGTGATTGATTTGACTGGACTGGAGCCTTAAAATTTGATCCTAGTTACTTCACCACACGAAACAAGAAGTGTGATTGGATTATTGAGGGCAAACCAAAAACTGAAATTGCAAAATGGAACAGAGAACACAGGAAGTATGGTAATACTGTATTATTGGATCAAAAGGCGGAAGGGAAACCACAGCAGACAAAATACAGAGAAGCTCCTACAGAGAGCTGCTCTTCCTCCATAACCAACTCTAAACAAAGGACTAGTTGCCTCTCTTCACACTCCCTACTATAACCCTTCCTAGTAATTGGCCCCACAACAATGCTGCATCACTCTCCCTAGCCAGCTTATCATTCCCTTGCTCTCCGATTCTTCCTTTGATACTCTCCAAATAATGGACCTATTAGCAATATGAGGAAAAATACTAGTCTTTGGACCTAAAGGTTTACTTGAGCTGCTAACAGTTATGGAACCATTTGCTTTTTTATTCTTTTTCACAATGACGGCACTGATTACCTGTTTTTTCAAAGCAAATACAAGATTCTAATAATTATGTCCGCCTTAAGTGCCTCCAACCCAAGTTTTGTTCTATAACAATCCAATCAGCCTGAAGTATTCATCATGGCATTTACGTTCCAATTTCACTTATTACATTATACACATGGCTACAATGTTAAAGGACATCTTAGCCTGTATTTCTATGTTTAAGGAACATCTTATTCTCCAGTTTTGTTGATGACATTTCTTCTATACTACTCTTCTTTCTGGATGCATGATATGTGGTTGCTTTGATATTGTGTATATTTAAAAATTGAAATATCTTATTTACTACTGTGGCACATCTCAAGTTTTTGTGTTGAAATTCTTGAAAAATCTGTATATGGCATTTTTTTCTTTCTGGTCATCTTGAGTATTGTTCTTTCCTTATTTCCTTGTCATGACCTTTTATACTTTTATATGGTTTGGAAATTGTGAGATGCTAACTAGGAAAAGTTACTAAATTACCTTTTGCCAATAACTTGGTTAAATTTCTTCTTTTGTTTCTGCCTCATTTCATTCTCATTGACCATGCCTTTTGCAGGCAGGAGCTATGTTAGGGGATGCATTTCTTCACCAATTACCACATGCTTTTGGTATGAAACACATAAGAACTTGTCTTCTTTACGAGTTTATGTCTTTGTTGATTGATTTTGTGTTGTAAATAGAAGATTATTAGGATAAAAATATCCTAATTTCTCCTTGGTAATAAGGAAAAAATATCCTTGGAATCTTTACATTCATTTCATTAGATTTTATTTCTTTTTTCAATAGAATGAGATTGTTACAAATAGAGAAGTTAAGAATGTGATTAGCATGATTGTTATTAATAATATATTTCTTTATTCCCACTCATTGTTCAAGTTGGTATTAGAGCTTCTAAACTTGGAGACTTTGTTTCTATTGTTCCTGAAGACAATGGTGTAACTAAAAGGTGCATCTCACACCGACAATCACAACGCTAACAATTGTGTCACCAACAAAAACACCTTATGTGGGGTTCACTTTTAGGGGTTGCCTAAAGTGCACCCATATTTCCTACTTTTTTTTTTCTTTTGTTGGCATGGCAACCAATTCATCATCCCTTGTCTCCCAACCAAGCAATGTTGATTTATTAGATGCACAATGAAGGGTACAAATAGGCTTAACCATATTGAAGGGGAGACCATATCCTAGAACAACTTTAACTTTCAAATTTTGGACCATGATGACTAGCAGTTTATCACATGGTTTGGGGATCCATGACTATAGTGCCCTTGAAATTATATGCTCTACTCCAATGCCCAAGAAATTTGGGAAGACCTTGGGAAGACCTTGGAAATACTTATTCCATGCAACATGATACCTCTACTTGCTATGAGTTAGAAAGTAAGATCTTTGGTGTCAAATTGGGCACTTTCTCTATTTCAGAATACTATAGAACACTGAAGTGTCTATGGATTGAATTGGACCAATACTTAAATTTGAAGCTCGAAAATAGTGAGGATGTTGTCACTCTTGTTCAATTTGTTGAATGATCCCAGATAGCTAAGTTCTTACTAGGTTTGAATTCTAAATGACTCTGCTAGGGCACGAATTCTTGACAAAGAAAGACTTTCTTCTCTTTATGAAGTCTTCTACATTGTTCGAGGTGAGGAGATTTGTCAAATTGTTATGATGGATGAGCCCTCTACTGAAGGAGCCACCTTGCTCTCTAGAAATGTTTTCAAACCTGGGACCTCAAATCCCAGGAATGTGAAACACAAGCCAAAAGGCAAGGAAAACCATTGGTGCTCTCAGTATAAGAAATCTAGTCACACCAAGGACACTTGCTTCAAGCTACATGGAAAGAAAGCATAAGATTCTCATGCGTCTAGGAGAATTAAAAGATCACTCTAGTCAGGCTTATCAGACAATTTTTTTTTTCGAAAATTTGTGCCAGGTCCCTTTTGTGCTCTTCAATCGAAGAAAGAATTGCTTGCTTTATGTGTTGAGGTTGAATGCATAAAAGCTCTTATGGATTTCATTAGTAAGTCATCTTTTTGTACTTGCTCTAACCATGATTGGTAAGAACTCCAATTCCTCTTTCAATGTTTCTAAAACTGTATCTAAGGACTCTCGGGTTCAAGACTTTGGTGCAACTGACCATATGATTCCTTGTTCACCTCTGTTGGCATCATATGTTCCTCTTTCTTATAATCAATTACCATTGCAAATGGGACCTGTGACTCAATAACTGCATGTGACAATATTTCTCTTTTGTCATCTTTCAGTCTTAAAGATGTTCTTCATGTTTCAAAACTTTCTAATAACCTTGTTTCAGTCTAACAACTTACTCATGAACTAAATTGTATTGGAACCTTCTTTGTTTCTCTTTGTGTTTTTTGAGATTTTGCCACAAGGACGACGATTGAAACTTATTAAGAAATGGAGTTTAAGCCTAACTCGACCCACAAAAGTCCGATTCTTAATAACATTCATATTCATAAGTTGTGTACTAGTCTTTGTACTTGTGGATGTGTTTGATACTCATTGAGGTACAATACAAGGGGAATAACACAGGACAAATACCTAAGTTACAAGATTACATTTTGTATAGTGCATTATTTGGTGTGTTTGCTAATGTAACATAATTTATTTAATGGGGATGAAAATTGCTTGATAAATATTAGTTGTTTGTTTCAAGTTGGGGAAATTTCTCCATTTTAAATGCTCCGAAAAAAAGCAGGATTTTGGATTCAAGTTACTAGATGCTGTTTACTTTAGTCCATAATTATTGTGCACTTTAATTTTAAAGCAAGTTTCTATTTTATGATATGCCTAGAGATGCCCAAGCTTGCAGTGTTGTGGATTGAGTTGATTCCTTTCAATTTTCTTGTCTTTTCTTCCTATTTTATTGAGGATATCTTATTCTCTACCTAATTCTTCTGTCCCTTTATCTTTCTAATATTTTTTGTTGTATAAAGGTTATTATTCTTTGACATGATATGATTCTTTTACTGTAGGTGGAGAACAGTCGCATTCTCATGATAACCATGGACATCATGACCATCATGCTAGTTCAGGACATGGTCATTCACATTCTTTGGCCGATCTCTCTGTAGGAATATCCATCCTTGGTTAGTAGTGATATGATTGATGTTCTTATGTTCATGTTGATTATTCACTTTAAATTATAGTTGTCCTTGACTTTGATCAATTAGTTGAACTGAATAAGCAAGGTGTGCACCATGAACGGTTGCCCAGATTCGTGGGCTCAGTGTAAGGAATGACCTGAATATAAAAGAAAGTACATAATCACTCAGTTGGGAAAAAAATATCCCTACTGCAGTAAAAAGATTCAACAATGTTTTATAGGAATTTGGGAGCCTAGTCTCTCCCTTAAATTAAAACCAAATAAATGCCTCCCTCTCGAAACTTTCATTTCTCTTCCTCCCTGTTATTGTATACAACTGACTTTACTAATTACTAGACTTGCCTCATTGGGCTAAAATCCCTTCCCTTCATACCCTTTCTTACATAAACTCTCTTAATGGGAGGACAGAAACCATAAAAACAAACAACTTTCATAGGGGAAAAAGGGTGCTGATTGGGAAGGTTAATCTTTTGCTTCAAGCCTTGTGTGTATCTCTTTCTTTATGCCTGTCTTTGTATTATTCAAGGTTGAATTTTCTGCTTAAAGCTATGTGTGTAGCTGTGATTGATCTCTTTCTTTATATCTGTCTTTATATTTTTCTCTCAATTTTCTTTCATCTATAAATTTCTCTCTAGTCATTTTTAGTGTTCAAAAATTAGGATTACGTAGATGGGTTCTTTAAAAACCACTGTTTCTTACAAAGTTTTATGGTTCTTGCAGCTGGAATTGTACTGTTTCTTCTTGTGGAGAAGGTAGTAAGATATGTTGAAGAAAACTCGGGAGAAGCTAATTCATGGACACATGGGCACCATCACCATAACTACAATAGCAAGAAAAAATTGAAAGATGATAACATTTCTAATAATGCAAAGGAAGACAGATTGCTAGATGAGAGAAAAGAAGATGATCAAGTATCATGTGACTCTTTGAAGGGAGGAGATAATCCACCTCAATCTGAAACCTTGCTTAGAAAGGTAAGAACAGCATTGGAATGTCACTTCAGCTGACGGAGGTTGGGATGCACCAGTGTTTTGGTTTGGACCGTTGTTGATGTCACACATGCTATTACTTTAATTTGGAGACATTGTTGTTTTATCCTTCAGATGTTTGACCAATTGTGCTGGCAATGCAATTACTAAAAAGAATATGATAATAAATATGCAAAACCTGAACGGCTGTAATAGTTTGTTTACACTTGTATGATGCTGTATTACAAATTTAGTTTGAATGCAATATTCGAGGGAATGGGGAAATTCATCTGACAATTGATATACCATTTATCACAGAGAATTGGTAGCAATGTGACAAAAAGTGACAATCTCGACGCAAGTACTGTTGATAGCTCCACAGATAATATAAAATCTTCAAATGTTAAGGAACCAGTTAGATTACCAACAAGCCTTGTGTTTGGTTATCTCAATCTTTTCTCTGATGGAGTGGTAAGCTATATTTTGACCTTTTATTGGCTGAATAATGAAGAAAAGCTTTCAAGTGTATTCATTCAAAATATGTTAATATTGCAGCATAATTTCACAGATGGAATGGCTTTAGGAAGTGCATTCTTGCTTTATGGATCTGTTGGTGGCTGGTCTAGAACTCTGTTTTTGCTGGCACATGAGCTTCCTCAAGAGGTTCAAAATCATCTTTGCTCTGTCACATGTTCAGTATTCTGCTATCTGCAGAACATTTTCCTCTCATCTTTAGGCGTAATTTAAAATTGTATGAAAAATTTGTTTGTTTCAATTCAACAAAGTGCAGCAATTATATATCTTTGTTAATATGGAGTTTATTTTTCTTATTGCCTGATATATTTGGCTAAAGTTCATAAAGAGATTAATTCTTTTGATTACTTGATCTTAATAACAAAAATTTAGCACCGATATGCTAAAACCTGCAAGATTATGTTGTCAGAATAGCCAAAGCACGATTCATATGACACTGAATTAAATTTTCTTTATAATCTTCACTGTTGTGTATTTCTTGGTACTTTAAAATTTCTTGAGAAGTGTTATGCCGATTTCATCTGGGGATATATATGCACATATATGTGTGCTAAATATACAGTCCAGGTTTATCTTCAGATTTTGAAATAGTTGTATTTTCTTACCTATAATCCTTGTCACTACTCATCTGGTTACTTTTATGAAATATATGTCGATGTCATTTGACTGTCTGTGTATTGTTATTCACATTCAATACTATTCAATTGAGTCCATGTTATGATTCTGTTTCTTGTATGATTCTTTAAACTGGTGTTTACTTGAATATTGCACATTTTTAAGCAATGTTGATGTTCTGGGTCCTGGGAAGCCTTGAGACTCTTTGAGCCTATGAACAAGTGCAAGAGCTAAGTAGGTGCATGTATAAGCTTTGAGGAATATTCATAGTAATTGGAAAAAAATTTGGTGACACCGGGGCATTGATGATAGTAGTTTTTCAATTCTCTTTAAGAGCGAGTTCCACTTTATTGTCATAGCTACAAGAAATAACTATTATTCTCTACCTCTCCTATTTTATCTCTTTAAAGCAGTTACAAGTCTTGAAATGACTCCGATCTTTAGCTCTTCATTCTTGATCTTGTGTTGACTCAATTTTATTCACTCTGTTCATGTCAGCTTCTTGTTTTGTTAGGTATTTTAGCCCAATGATCCATTTCATAGAGGGCTAAAGAAGAAGATTGGTTGTGTAATTTCAATTTAAATGTGCTATCCTGATTTACTGAGTGCTAATTGAGCATTGAAAACTTGCTGATGCTGTCACCTTTAAGGAAAATCAAGAATGAAGCTGGCTTTTTCATGTCAAGGAGGTGCACTAAATATTGCACACCCTTGCTGGGCACATCAAAGGCATATTTTAGTGGTGCTCGTATATGTGTACTGCTTAACTTTTGGCCACGGAGAAAACAGCATTTGTAATGCATTATTTGTCCTGTGAACATGGAAATATCACAATTTTATTCCTCTAGTTTGTGGCGATCAATACATGCATCATTTAGGTGACCTCCATCTTTTTAAGCTTCCAGGGTTCTCTTCAGAAATTAAAAAACTAAAAGGGGTATTTTATAAAATATATTTTGACTTAATTTCTGAGTTTTATTAAAGTAGATGAAAATAGGTTGAATATTTTTCTTGCTTTGACGGACAACTTCCTCCTCTTTGAAGGATCAATTTTTACATGGATTAGCAGGCCTAAGGCTTGCTATTGTAACTCTGATCAATCTGGAATGGAAGCTGCCAGATCATAAGTATCCTCAATCAGTGACAACATTTAGGGAAATATAAGTTGAACATTCAGTGTTAACATTTCCTTCTTGGGGAAACAAAACTGCTGCAAATGATCATATTTCTGCAATTTTGAGTTTCATTCTTTGTTATTTCATTTTATAATCTTTCAGCTTAGTATTTCTTTTTCTGTTTTGGTTTTATTTATGGTTCATATGTAAATTTCATTGGTATTATTGGTTTGGGATTTTACTATTGTCCCCCCAAAAGTTTTATGCTTTTTGTTTCTTTCACATACAGATCGGTGATTTTGGCATTCTGATTAGATCTGGTTTCAGCATTACAAAAGCTTTGTTCTTCAACTTTCTGTCTGCACTTGTAGCACTTGCAGGGACGGCATTGGTGAGTCTTGACTTTATTCAATATTTCAAATGAGTGAATTGTTTAGTTGATCCTCAAACAGTTTTTCCACACAATTAGCATTGAAAGTATTGTTGTAATTAAGACTCATTACAGATCATATATTGTGTACTGAATTGGTGATTGGAAGAGCGTAGTTAAGTAAATAAGCAAAACAAAAGGGCAGTCAGCTTACATATTTCTGAAATAAAAAATTCTATTTATTTTTCTTACTAAATTAAAATGAGCTAATAATGAAAGGGAGATTCATTATACCTTCGATTTCTATACAGTAAACGCGGTGACTACTTTCAAACTTTTTTATGTACTGTATAATTCTTCCAAAATTGTGTTGGTTGAGGAATTTGCTGATTGAGTTAGGTCTTGGATAATTGTCAGTATCATATCTACATACATTTCAATGTCCCCAGCTTCCCTTCATTGTTATTATGCGCAAGAATGAAATAGAAAAGCTCACTGTTCTTGGTGCAGGCTCTGCTGTGGGGGAAAGATCCTGGACAGTCATCTCTAATTGAGGTAAGGAATGTCTCGTAACGTATTTGCAGGTTGATTTCAAATTTGATTGAGTTTAGCAATAACTTGTCTCTCTTTTGACAGGGATTTACAGCAGGTGGATTTATATACATAGCAATTGCGGGAGTACTTGCAGAAATGAATAACAATGGGAATACAAAATTAAAAAGTACAGTTGTCCAAATAATCTCGCTGACAATGGGCATTGCTGTTGCCCTTGGTATTTCCCTTGTAGAATGAACGAAATGTGGTCTCTTTAGGACTTGCATGTCTTGATTCCTGATGTGTCAATTACTTCACAAAAAATATGCAACCAGTCTACAAATGTTTGCTTTATATTTGCTTTATGCTAAACGGTAAGGTGAAGCCAGAAAAAGGCTTGTAGGGAAGGCGAAGTGAGAGAAAATGATGCATCAAATAGATGGGCTGGCTTTAACACCAAATGATTCCTCACTCTAACAGAGTGTAAACTTTGTACAGTAGATGTATTTTTTACCGTCATTAATACTAACCCAGCACAAGCCGTTTGTCTTTGTCAAACTGTATTTTGTGACATTTTTCTCTCTTTTGAGCTGTATAGCAGTCAAAATGCTTTCCTCTTTCCGATGCACAAAGATGAAGACACTGATTGTGTCTGATTGATATTGTACCTTTTTCTATCCTTGTCTTTATATTTTTGGTTTATGTTGTCTTTTTATTTTATTCTCTTTCAACGGAAATAGAGCCTGCACGCCTACATTTGAACGAGGGTGGTTGATCTTATATAAAACTCACAGCACCTATTATAATGGGTGGTAGGTATGTAGCTTTTCTGAAATTTTAAGTAGAACATTTGATATGCAATTATTGACGTGCCGAGTTATGGACAATTTTCTTTTGAAATCTCAGCAATGCTAAACTTTTAAAAATCATAAAATTATGTGTTTCATTCTTGATTTAATGAATTTCATTCGCGATTTTATAGTCTTCAATAAATTTTAACTGGTAAGAGGATTAGGAAGGACTTATCCAACATGCCACTGCACCAGGAATTGTATGATATGAACATTTGCAAACACTGAAGTATAAAAAAAATATCTGGATTTAGTAGAAAACACGAGGTACATTTTTTTGGCGACCCACAGATGATGAATACTTGGGATCTTGCTTTTCCAATTGCCTTTCGTCTTGCTCTTTTGAATCTTACTCAGCTTATAACCAAAATGCATCCTTAGTTACGTGGAATGTTGTGATGGAATTTATTTCTATGTTAAGACTCAAACTTGTCCAACTGTTGCAGCACCTGAAAGATGGTGATATTCTGGGATGGTAGGGGAGGGAGAGGTGGCATTCTCATTAACGGAGTCATCACAAGATCTCCGCCTCCATTTGTGAGGGTGTGATGCCGCTTTCGTACTCCTCGAGCTGGAGGTTCTGCATCCATGGTGGTTGTTCTTTCCCCATCTCCCACGACCCTTGTTTCTACTCTCTTCTTTAAGCTTTCTGCAAACCTCTTTTCATGCATCCTTTCATCCTACAAAAGTCGCGTTTATGTTAGTTTCTTCCCTTAAATTCTGAGTGAACTTCAAACATGGAAGTGCTCCTTTTACACTGCGCTTCCTGAGGGCCTTTGGAACAATCGATGAAACCAAACATAAAAAATAAAATACTCTGCTTCTTATCTTCCTTTCTTAACCTTTTCTACAGAAACCAGTAATTAGTTGTTCACATTCATCTGATTATATTTAGTCTCCATTAGCTTCAATTATTTACTGTTTGAAGAATAATTCCGAATATTTATCTTCATGTAAAATTTTATGAAGAAAATATTATTATTTTTTATACTTTAATGTAATTACTAAATGTATTTTTTTATTTAATACTGGCTTATATGATATTACGAGAGAGGATGAAACACCAATATATATATATATATATATATATATATATATATACACATATACTATCTTAAGAGAATTAATATTAAAAATGTTTCAGGAAAATGCAAAGTTGTTTAATAAAGATCAAATACCTTTGACGAACATCTAGCTAGAAGAGAAATACATTGACCGTATACCAGATTCTACTCCTCCTTCCTTAATTTTATATTTTTTGTTTCGAAGGAAAACCTGACTAGATGAGAGATACATTATGAGAAATATCTGCACAGTACTGAGGTTTAATTAAGATATAGAGATCTTTTCTTTCAAAAGCTTCTAGCTTCCTGTTCTGAGTGATTGTCTACGCCGTACTAAACCCTAAAAAGACATTCTCCACATCTGTATGCTGTAATTCAGAGCTAGAAAGAGAAGCTCAGAAGGGTGTACCCCTAGTCTTTCAAATATTGCAGGCCAAAAAAAAATTGTGTTTAGTATATCAAATTCTTGTGATATATATACGGTATATAAAGTACATCTCCAGAAACTTTACATGTCGGTCCCTTTGTGAGCAAGAGACTACTAAGAAAACACAACTATAAGACAAATGAAAAAATAAGGAATCAACGTGGGCACAAAACAAACATAAAAACGAAGCAGCATTGTTTTTCTTCACCATGCAAAAACCCTGTTTGTTATGCCATCATATGATAAGATAAGTATATAACTTTATATATATATATATGTGTGTGTGTGTGTTGGTATGTATGCTTACATTAATAACGGAAGACTCGGGCATTGGGCATTTCACGGGACGATCTTCATCTGGTGGCTCCATAGGGTGTTCAACTGGGAAGAAATCAGTGCTTTTATCAACTCCTTGAAGATGATGCGCTTCCATGATGATACTGTTTTGTTGTTGTGTTGCACTAGTTTCATCTATCAGGCGAAACTCGCTCTCTTTTTGGTCCTAATATTTATAAAATTGTTTTGCATAAGCACCACATGCTGAGTGTCACAAGAATATGGAAGAAGAAAGGAAAAAACAGCAAAGATTCTTCACCATTAACACATCCTCCAATTACCCATTTTATGAGTGAATAGGTTAGAGGAGAGAGAAAGTTAAGAGCACTTACAAAATGATCCCCGAATGAAAATCCCATCAACATATGATCTCATGCCAGAAGCTGAGAAAATGTTGGTTTGTCTGTCTGTTGTGTGTGTTTGTGTCTGTGAGAGCGAGAGAAAGAGGAAAAGATAGCAAAAGAGAAAGACAGCATAAAAAGGAGTAATAGAGCAGGGTGAAAGAGTGTGTATGTGTGTGAGAGAGAGAGAGAGAGAGAGAGAGAGGTGGCAATGTGGGATCACCTTGAACAGTTGAAGAGGAAGAAAGATTCCCATTGGGATTTTGCTACTGCTTTTAAAATTTTAACCTTTCGCTTTCTTTTGTTTTTATTTTATTTTTTAATTTTCGTATGGGTCCTTGTCTCTTGGCGAATCAGAGGCATGGCTTTTCTTTGCTGCTTTGCTGCTTTTTAAGAAGGGTAGCAGTGTAGTTTGGTTGAAAATGTTGGTGTCTCACTCTCTCTTTCTCTCTCAATCTCTCTCTATTCCACACACACTTTCTGCTTTACTTGGATATTGCAAGAAGGAAATAATCTACAGATTTTGTGCTTGCTGCTATGTTACATTACACCCATCGTAAAGAGCAAAATTAAAGCTTAGAAAATGAGATGTGGAGAAAGAGAAAGCGAGAGCCGAAAGCAAAACTATCGCGTCATTGCCATGACTTTAGTCTTCACACTTTTGAAGTAGCCGTTCGTTTATTTCGATGCATGTAACATTCGTAAAGGAGCATTACGTATCATGTAACAGTTTTCAGCATCAAACCTACAATTTACTTAAAAAATGTTATAGATACACCCGACCTACACTACAATGATACCTTTCTTTAGATTTTATTTTTTTTAAAGATTTTTTTATATTTTTATTGTAAGAAAAAAAATGTATATATATAGTTTAAGAAAGGTACTGATACATGTAAATCATAAAGTATTTATATATTATTTTGATATTACTTTATTAATATGTTATAATTAATTTATTATGCATATGATGAAGTTATATGAATTATTTTATGAGTAAGATATAGATATGTCATATAATACTTGATATGGTACATTTATTATTTTTCATTTGAGAAAGAGTGATGTATTCTTTTAAACTCATAGTATCTTTTTTAGAATAATGTCTTTTAAAGATTTAAGGAGAATAAATGTTTATTTCATATTTATCAATAGTATTTAGTGATATTTATAAAATTGTATCGAGATAATTAAAATTGAAACTAGTCTAATTTTAAAATTATTTTTAAAAAAAATTATATCTTATAATATTTTGTATCTTGGAATATCACCAACAAAATGGTATTAGAGTCGGAACTTTTTTCTACAAATAAAGTCAAGAGTGAAGAGTGATAGTTACAACACAAATCATAACCATGTTTAATTTAAAGAAAAAATTATACTTTTTTGTATGAAAACTTTATTTACTTTTTTGGATGTCTCACGGTAGTTCATACGAGTAGGGTATGAAGATCAAACCACTACAGTTAAATAAGATGTCATGAAAGCAAAACAACCAAGGGAGCTTGGGATACTCTCCAACAAAAATTTGAAAGAAATTCAAATATGAGAATGGTCAAACTTCAATCTCTCAAGAGAGATTTTGAGAATGAAAGAAAAGGAAAGTTTGTTTAAATGAAGTTTCATGCATATATAATAGATGATAAAAGAATTGTTGATAAGATTCTTATTAGTTTGACTAAGCAATTTGATTCAATGTTTACCTAGTAGCTAAGGACTATAATTAGAAGGAAGGTGTTAGTTATAATGACATATTCTCTCTAGTATTGATGCATAACTTGTACTTGTGGAAAGTGAAGATATGGAGTTTGAACGGTTAGATGTGAAGACAACCACTCTTCATAGCCACCTAGAGGAAGATATTTTGATGTGGTAGCAGAAATGTTTTTAGGTGAAGGGTACAAAGGATTGTGTGCATAAACTAAAAAATTTGTTATAGGAACTAAAACAATATTCTAGATAGTGATGTTAGAGGTTTGATGAATTCGTCTCTTAGGAGTATAATAGAAGTCCATATGATCCTTGTTCTATCATAAGAAAATGGAGAAGGTCAGTTCGTCTAGTTGTGGTTGTTTGTAGACGTCATGTTGATTTCATCTCAAGATGACTTGAGATGAAAAGGTTGAAGTCACTATTAGGTAATAAATTCAACGTGAAGGATATGGGCACACATGAAAAGATCCTAGGAATGGTATCCACAAAAACTTGTTCTTTGGAAAAATAAAAATGCAAGGAAGTTAAGTTATGGACTAGTATTTCTGAAAGGGTTGAAGAAATAGGTGGGTTGGTTGTTTATGGTCATCTGGGGTGAGAAGGATGTTGGGGTAGATTATGTGCAAGGCTACAAAGAGGGTTGTGGATTTGTAGATGATAAGGTGTCATCATACCTTCTTACTGAGGGGTCCAATAAATTAGTAGTTATTGCTCTCTTAAGATCCTTTTATTCCTCAATCATAACAATGACTTTCTTCTTCTTCTTTGTGGTCGTTTTCTTCCTACCACATCCATTCTTTTTATTAGACATGGAGGATGCAATTTCTGACTTCTTGTCATCATTTAACCTACGACTTCTTATAGGGATTAGGCAAAATTATTTCTAAAGTCTCACCATGTGCAATGCCCCAAGGTAGATTTTGTATGGTGTAGGGCAAGGTTGGAAATTTGGGTAGACATCTCATGACCATGAGTCTAGTAACTGGTAGAGTTGGATATTTGAGTAAAAGTCCATAGACAATTCACATAACCAACAACCCTTACATGTACAAGTTTTCATCTTTTGTTAAAATTTTAATGCATTTTTATACCACACATATACAACCTGAAGGTTAAACGAGTTTTACTTGCAGGTTAGTGATCAAGTATCCATTTTCATAAGTTTTTCATCGAACTTCAATCTTCCCTTTTTGATTGCCTCTTGAATCATATTCTTGAGATTTATACAATTATTAGTAAGATAACCATATACAATATGATATTTACAATATTTTCTTCCCTTCTTATGTTCATTTGAAGGTAATTTATGATCATCACTCAATTGTATTGGTTTATCTTTTAATAAGATATAAAAAAATTTATCATCTTTTGATACATCAAAACTGTAAGTTCAATTAGCTAAATCATCTTTAGCTTCTCGAAGGGGTAATTATTTACAAATATAAGGTGGTCCCTTTCTCAATTCTACCATATTAATTTTTTATTCCCTCAAATCATCATTGATTTCAGCACATTGGACGAGTGTTTCTTGACTTATAAAAGTCATTTTTTTCGTTTCTCGAATGCTTTTTATACCTCTTGAATTTTTCTTTTTTAAGAGCAATTTGCTCAATCCTTCTTACTTTATTAGTCAATTAAGCTATATTACCTAATGGTTGATTTACTAACTTTTTTTCAATTGAAAACTCTAACCGAAAAGCAGCCATTTTTACTAGCTCATGTTCAAGGTTTTGAGTATAACATCTTGATCTTAATTGTATAAAATGATTTAGATAATCATCAATACTCTTATTATGATATATTTTATTATGCATTAAATCAATTAGACTTACTTTCACCTCTACTCGAATTTTTTTTTATGAAAAACTCTTTCCAAGTCATTCCAAGTTGTGATCAGATTAGGTGTTAAAATAGTAAACCAAGTAAAAGCATGTTTAATCAATGATCTAGCAAATGTTTCATTTTTAAATATTCATTGTTTGTTATAACCTCTATTTGTTATACTCTCACCTCTATTTTTGTTTGAGCCTAAGCAAAGCTTAAATAAGAAGATCTTGAAGAATCAGGAGAATCAAGAGATGAAGAAAAACCAAAAAAGAAAGATATTTATGAAGAATTTTGTAGAATGATTGTTCTCTTTTGAGAATGTGTTTTTCTCTGCTGAGTTGCGCCTCAAAGCTTGTGCTATAAATAGATGCTCTCACATGTTAATTCACACATAACAATCAGATACACATTAGTTATACTGAGGAAGTACACTTGTAATCTCTTATTCTTCATTGATTAATAAGAAAAAGCTTGCTTTGGAGGTTCCAATCTTTCTTTTTTTTCTCTTTTCTCTCTTTTAAGCTTTAATTAATAGCTTTCCTAGTATAGTAGAATAGAAGTAGCATATTAATCATATAGATAAATAATTAAATATGCATGTTATAATTATGGGGTAAAAATACTAACTTGAAATAATATTTTTATTGCGAATGCACAATCGGGTACCTGTAATGGGCGAGTGAGGTATCTAATACATTCCTCACTCATATAATTGATCCCCGATCCCAAACTTTGGTTATAAAGGCCAAAGCTTAATTTTTGAAAACTTTTTCTTTTTCCAATGTTTTGAGTAAAACATTGGTGACGATTCCATAAAACCTTTTCAAAACTATTAACTTAAGGAGAGTCAGGTTATCTAGAATCTCTAGGTCAATGTGACTAATTTTCAAAGTGGAAGTCTCAACCATCGAAATTCGGTTTACAACAATCCCCACACTCAATTTGGTACCTAGATATATGCTCTAGGGTAGATTCTCCTACATCTCCTGAGAACTTAGTGAATTTAGGAATTCTATAACCTTGAGGTAGGTCTACCCCTACAACCACATTGGGAAATGGAGATCTAAACATTGGTTATGGAATTAACAATTGTTCGAGCATGTTATTTACTTGCATGGGGTTATTATGATATCATGTTATTATTCATCCCTCCTTGCGCAGTGTTTCTTAGTTGTTGTAATATCCCATCAACATTTTGACCTTGAGGGACAACATAAGATATATTATTCATTCATGGTATCCATTCTCTCTTCTTTATTCATTCATGGTATCCGATTCTTTTTTCTTATGTTTCCTATATTTGTTTCATCTTGAGGTATAGCTAAAGCATCACTCAACTTTGCCATTTGAGTTGTTAACATCTTAAAACTATCTACTGTAGTTTATATTAAAGGATCCAGTACTGAGGTCATGCTTTGTGACAACACATCAACGTTTCTAAGTTATTATGATCCATTTGTTGTCTTATAACCTTTAGTGTAGTGTTAGATATTCCTACATTTTCATTTCCAATGCTCTAACCATAATTGTGTGTCGAATTTCGACCATCATTTAAGGCAGAGCCCATGTTGCTTCCCTAACCATAATTATGAGTATTTTGCCAAGGTGGCATATGTTAATCTAAAGATGAAGAAAGATCTTTAGAAATATCTAAAGAATAATTGTTTTGATGATGATGGCTCTAAAAGAAGAAAATGGACCTTTATGATTGAAGTCTTGGAGTCTTGAAGTCTTGTGGAAGCTTTAATATTGTATTTTATATATATGTTTGATTGTAATAGTTAGAAATCATGTTAAAGATCACAGCATGCACACAACTCTCCCTAAACTTTGAAAAAACCTTTTTTTTTCATGAAAAGCATTTAACGTTGAAATAATCGATTATCTTCAAGAATAATCGATTATCATACTTGAAATAATTGATTATCTTCAAGAATAATCAATTATCATCAACAAACTTTTATTACTCTTTGGAATAATCGATTATCCCAAGTAATAATCAATTATTCTGAACGTTTTTGCGAAAACATTTTCATACCTTGCGCCCCTCTTTACCTATAAATACAAAAGGGGTCAGAGCTTTCAAATTTAACCTAAAGAGATCAAAGTGAAAGTTGCTTTGCTGCTAGTGTTCAATATTGTTTCATCCTTTGTGGTTATTCAAAGGAGGTGTTCATCTCTTGAGGTTTTCAAAAGAGGTGTTTTCATCCTTTCTGGTTATTTTGAAAGGATGTGTTTTCATCCTTTGTGGTTATTCAAAGGAGGTGTTTTCATTCCTTGTGGTGTTCAAGGAAGGTGTTGTTCATCTTTTGTGTTTTCCAGAGAGGTATTGTTTCATCCTTTGTTCTATACAAAGGAGGTGTCTTGTTAATCTTCCTGCTATCTTTCTCATTCCGCTACACTGTAAGTTTGTAAACTTTATTATTAAGATAGTTAGTAGAAATCACTCTCTGTTGAGGTGATAAGTCACTAGACGTAGGATCTGCTTTGATCCAAACCAGTATAAATACTCTGTGTATTTTTCTCTATCCCTACTCTCTTTACATTCAGCTTATTTGTGTTATACTCTGATTTTTATAAAACAGAACTTAAATTTATATTGGGGTTTTATTTAAACTCTGTTTTAACAAGATTAAATTCAAAAAAGATTAAATTTTTATTAAGAAACCAATTCATCCTCCCCCCCTCTTGGTTGATTTTACCTGCCCTATTATTCTAACAACATACCCCATGGAAAAAGTTGAGATGATGTTCTTGCACCTAAGGTTGGATTTAAGTAAGTGGCAGAATTCAATCCATTCAAGTAACTATAACCGAACTAGTTGGCTTTACTATTAGTTGAGTTGATAAGGGACTCGATAATAGAAATAGTAGCATCAGTTGTTATTGTTGTAGGCCTTATTGTAACCATTGCTCCTACCATTTCAATATTATTATTTTGGTTCCCATCAGAATCTTGGTTATGATTACCATTATGACCATTTCTACTAGAATTACTAGCCATACCTAAAATTCAACCACTTTGCAATCACATGCAACACAATAAATATAAATCAATTACACAAGACTAGTCACTATCTTATCAAACCTTTAATTTTGATAAAATGTGTCTCACTAGGCATGTCAATTTTTTTTATGATAAATGGATTTGTTTTATAAGTGACCAACAACAAATGTTTTCAACTTAGAAATTGATTTCTAGATTGATAAAGATTAATCTATAATGTTACTGTATATGAATTTCCACATTTGCATACACAATGATGATTACAATGTTTACAAACAGTCCCTTTTTTAAATTTTAGATTAAGTATGTTGTACAAGAAAATAAAAAAGAGCAGAGAATTAAATGAAACCTAGAAAAAATAAAACATGAAAGTAAAAGGTTAAACATAAAGTAAACGACGAGATTTTGCTTGTTATTATTGTTTTGGAACGTATTACAAAGTATTTCTTGGTTATTTTATGTAAACTTGTCTGGAAAATTTTCTTATATTCCATTTATAACATTTTTCCTACTCTACGGTTACACATGTTTGGATTTAGAATAATTTCTTATGCCATAGGATATAACTACTACCCACGTTCTCTACGGTGGTGTTTTCAAAATTTCCACGCTGCATTTTGATCATAATTTCTTTTTTTTTCGAATTTACTTTAACTATTTAGATCCATACGACTTCTAGTACTTAAGTATTAACCAATATTTCATTGAATAGAGGAATCTATACTTATTTCTATATTTCTAGAGTTGTTTCTCTTTTATTTTGGAAACAATATTTTGTTTCGACTCAAGACATTAATTATATTTTTAAAGTATCTTAATATCAATACATTAATCCTTTTATGTCTCGATTGATTCATATCTTAATATATTTTTAAAAAAAATCTCCTTTTTTTTAGTATTTTTATTGTAACGAATTATATTTTTTTCGTCAATACAGCTAATAATATAACGAGAGATGAAGGGCCATGGCTAGTCCCACTATTTTTCCTTTTTGTAGTACTAATAAAATATAATATGACTCCCTTAATATTTTAAAAATTTATATTTAATATTTTAAATGATAATATTTGATTTTAAGGATACTATATATTTTATCTTTTCTTTCATAATACTTAATATAATTATACATTTTTTCTGTTCATAAAAGAAACATAGAATTTCTTGATATTTAGCATTTTCACAATCATAATTTTTTAAATTGGTCCGTTAAATTTTTTGGACCTGCCCTGCATCTAGTTCTCAACTAATTTTAAAATCATTTAAAAAGTAGATAAATCTCATGATTCTTTTGTAATGAATTTTAATTAATACAGAGAATTTGGTCAATTTATCTTTGAATGAATGTAGTTTAGGACTGTTAGCATTTTTTTCACCCAACATTTAAAATTTGATTACTTCATATTTTGCTTTAATCTTACTACTGTTGGCCCTGTATATATTATTAATTTTAGCCAACATTCTTGAGAGAGAGCGTCACACATATCTCATGTCTTATAATTCAATGATTAAGGGGAGTGTTCTTGATGAGATTCTTGTTAACAACGTTTTTGAAAAAAAAAAGATGATGTTAAGTTTTGGATTGACGTTAAATAAGCGAAATAGGAATGAGAAACATACATGGAACCCGAGAAAAGTTGTATGTCGTAGCTTTGTTACGCCGCAGGTTGGGGCTTTTGAGCAAAAGTAAGATGATAAATATCATGTCAATTTTCTTTTAACATCTAACCAGATCATCTGTAACTCGTTGGACCAACATTACCATAAATCTTTCACTTTACATATTTTTGTAAGAAAAAATATGAAAATATAATATGAAATCAGATATAATAAAGTTTATAATACATAATGCGAAATGAAAGGAAATTGGAAAAGAAAACATACTTGGACTTCAATGAATCAACCTTTCAAATTTTGGTATTAAACCACCACGGAATGTTATTAGAATATGATAAGAGGCTAGTTATAAATTAGCTTAAAGTACTTTAAAACTTGAATTTGATTTTATCTTTTTTAGAATTTAGAAAACAAAACATGAATTTCAAATATGCTCATTATTAAATATGAATTTAATCAATAAAATTATATTAATATAAAAGTTTGTATCTAAGAGTTCAATAAAAACATAAACATAAGATAAAAACAACAACAAAAACAAAAAAGAAAAGAGAGAACAATAATTTTGGAGATCTTAGCCAAAAATTTGAAGGCTTGGATTGGGCTTTGATTGATTCAAAATTCTCCTTGCTTCTTTTCCTTCCAATGCCAACACCCGTAACCTTATTGGATTAATACGTTCAAATACAAAATTCCTTTTTTGAATGTATTTTACATATGAAAATAAATTAAAGTAATTTTTTAATTTCTAAAATTTGCATTCACAATACAATCGATTCTACAAGCAAGACATGATAAATTAATAAATTTCACAGTATCATATTACAACACAATAACACATTTGCTTAAATATATTTTTAATTATTAAATTATTTATTAAAATTATATTTTATCTCTATTTTATCTTTATAATTTATAATACTAATGTAAAATTTGGGATCTCTATTGGTCAAGTTGAAAAATTTGACCACCCAACCTCTATTGTAAAATGGGTTATATTTTTTAGTCTAATTTATCTAAATTAAAAAAAATTATAATATACTACTACAAAAAATCATGATATATACTAAAATTTAAAATTTAATATTCAACAATTATATGCATTATACATTAATATCATATATTTTGATATAATATTACTTAAAATAATTATATTAATGTCTCTCATATTTTTAACATAAAATATTTACATAAAATAAAATAAAATTAAAAATAACAAAATATAACATAAAAAATGAATAGGTTAATTCGTTAGCATAAAGATCAACTTGACTTTGATTCATATACACATCAAGCCAAGATAAGAAAAAAAATCTATTTGTATTTATTACAATTTTTAAAGTCTATTTTACCTTAATTTAAATAATAAATCACACGAGACTATCAAATCAAATTTTATTTCAATAGTCCTATTCATAAAATATTTTAAACGCTTTTATTCATTTGTTTTAATAAAAAATAAAACTAATGACATATCTAATCTTATGATCTCAGTATTGAGATTTTATAACACATTTTCATTTAAATATATTTATATAATAATAAATTAAAACTTTTAGATTATAGAAATAAAAAATATTTTTTATTAAAATAAACTCTTATGTCAAATAATATTAAATATTTTTATTTTAAAATATAAATAATATATTAATAAATAAGCATATAAGATTCTTATATTACAAGAATAAACTTAGAATCTTGAAAATAAGATAACATAACTGGTAAAAGATAAATTAAAATACCACTCTAAATAAATAAAATGTTGACTTAAATTATCTTACAAATAGTGTTTAAGAGCATGAGAAATTGGTGAAATCATTTTCACTACCCTTACATAACTGTCAACCACTACAGTTTCATATAAAAACAATTAAATGTGAAACAAAACCACTAATAATTGAAATGAAAATATAAATACAAAATCACTACCTTTTCATACTTCATAAAATATATAATGAATCACAAAACTATATTAGAATTTAGAAAATTATAAAATAATATAAATTAGAAAACATAAATTATAAAATTATATTTATATAGTTATATAATAAAATCATATAAAATGATGCAAATTACTTAAATTAAATTTTATATAAATTATATAAACTACGTAAAATTGTATAAAATTATCAAATTATGTATAATTATAAAATTATATATTTTAACACAATTATATAAAATTATCAAAGATTAGGTTAGTATATGTTATATAAATTACTAATTTCTAAAATACATATATATAATTATACAAACTCATCAAAAACTCTCAACTCACATAATCTCTAGAAAGTTCTTATATAATATATATTACAGAGTATAAATAACAGGCTATGAAATAGTAATGGTCATAATAGCAACTAAATATAAAATAACTACTTATTTAATATAAAAACAGATAACTTTAGGGAATGTGAACTACTAAAAAAAATTCATCCTATGTAGGGGAAATATACAATTTAAGTTCCTAAATTAAGTATTATGGATAAATAATTTCTCTTTGGTCTTGTTTTAATAATAATACATATATTTCTTTATTTTCATCACATAGTATATTATATAAATTTATAATTAAAAAAAAAAATATATAAGATGTAGATAATTTTTTAAAAAATTGATGAATATATTTTATTGTTATTTTTTCTTTTGACTCCTTTGATTTTCTTTCTCTGTATCTAACATAGGGAAAAGGAGAAAACAGTTGCAGGCAGTGGTGTTAGAAAACAAAATCTGACTGAAAAGATGGAGAGTTGTTGGTGCAGAAGGAGGGACCAATGTCCAATAATCAGATTCTACAATGACTCTTCCAAAACCCATATGTTCCTTCACTTCTATGTCCAAAACAACAATCTATGACTCCACTTCATGCCCTAAGGTCATATCCATTAAACAATAATATTAAAAACATCTTTGTACCCTTGGATCAGTTATTTTTACTTAATTAATCATTTTTATTTTTAATCATAAAATGTTTAAATAAGAGATACTAACCCCAAAATCATCTTGAGTTCTGCTCCAGAGGACTCACCCAAGAAATGAAAAGGCTAATTAGGGGAATTTGGGATATTAGAGTAGTTCTAGGACCACACTATCCTTCACATGATTTCCAGTCCAAATTCAAATTATGTACATTTTTAGAAGAAAACTTTTTCCATCCTGAGTTTTCATCTCTATTAAAAAAACATTTAACATGTGTTTTCCATGAATATTTGAAATAAATATTTTAAAAATAAATTAAAAATATTTATAGAATTTTTAGTTATCAAACTATTAAGATTTTCTATTTAAATGCACTAAATATAATTTTAAATGATTTTTGAAGTCTTTCTAGTAAAAAATTTTAAAGTAAAGAAAATTAAATAAAAATAATTAAAAAAATCAGAATTATTGAAGTGTTATAAAGTTTGTAAAAGAAAACAATATCTGAAATTAAACCAAAGAAATCAGAATGATTCATGACTTATAAATGAAGAATTAAAATTTAAAAATAAGAAAAATAAATTAATCACCAAGGATAGAAAATAAAATGTAGAAAAGAAAGTAAGCAATGTTCCTTCATTTTTCTATTTCCAGTTTGGCGTTTATAGAATATTAGTACAAAATGATTTTGTACTCCTAATAACAAATAAGACGTTTTACATATATAGATACATTTTCAATTAGGTATGCAATTAATAATGTAACTAACTACTCTTTTTTCCAATTTTTTAAAAACTATCTTATATTGGATTACTTCTATTTCCACATATACTTCTTCTATAGTGATTCATAACTTTCATTTCCATATAAAATCATATTTTCAACCATTTAAAAATCATAATATAACATTTATAACTTATTTCATAATATTTTCAATTTCAACTCAAATCAACATACTGCTAAATACATAGATAAAATATTAATTAAACTCATTTTAATTTTTTCTTTCTTCTATGAAACCTCTATTAATAATAAATATCCGAAAAAAAATATTATTTTGAACACTTAAAAAATTCACACATTCCCACTTAAAAACATTCTCACTTAATCGATATGAATATCTCAACCATTTTGGGTTTGATGAATCAAATTATATTTTTCAGGTAATTGAAAATAAAGATACAGATTGAACTATTACTATTTGTGGCAGGGAATGACACATCTTTTTAATCGAAACCACTGAACACACCATGTGTTTGAAGAAATGCATCAATCTTCCACGTGCCAGTGCCAGCTACTTACACCAATGTGCTTCCATTCATAAACAAGAAAAATCATTGATAGCTTCAATCAAAATAAGTCAGTTTCATGCTTGAAGAACAAATCAGCTGCCAGAATTTGAATTCAATAAACAAATTCAATTGACACCAAAGCAGCACTATGTCTACACACCGAACAGAACAATAGAAGCATAACATGAACCATGAATTAAATGATTGCTCAAAGAATTAAACACAGCTTCAAGAATGAATTAAAATTGAATGATCCTTTTTCTTTGGAATCATGAGTTAATTGCACCACTTCAATTTGTTCACGTGCTGCACTGTTTGAAAAATAATGCTTGGCACCAAATTCTGTTTCCAAATTGCACTGTTGCTTGCATGAATTGCACCGTTTGCTACGTTCCATCAAAGGATTTTATCAATGAACCGTAAGCCAAATCACAAACTCAATTCACTGAATGCACCAAAAGAAATTAGGAAGGTTGAGTGCATAACACTTCACCAAACAACACCTAATAACATATTGATTTCAATTTTAAGCTCAATTCAATCGATGATGTTTTCACAAAAATCTACATCACGCGTGACTTGCTTCACGTGAAGCCGGAACAAATAACAAATGCATATTTTTTAATATTTTCAAAAAACAATTAATTTTTGTGAATTGGAATGGTTTGTATTGCCATAAATTTAATGGTGGCTCGTGGTGATAAATCTTTTAAAGGAAAATAAAACTTAAATTAGCATGAAACTTCTCTTATGTTAATAGATATTGGACTAGGGATGACAACAAGAGAGGATAGGTGTGTTATACTTATATTAATGTCAATCTTATTGTTTTAAATATGAATTCAATATTTTTTAAAAAAATAAACAAATCACAAAAAATAATTATAATATTATTAAAATTTAATATCAAATAAAAAAAGGAATTGTAATTTCATATATCTTTAACATGTATACATAGATCATGTATCATGTTGATCACAACCACTCAATAATTATTTTTCTCTATTCCTCAATTTGATCACTTTCTCTAAGATTATGTCCCTAAAATATTTTTTACTCCTATGTAAAATTAACATGATCATTACAGTTTATAGTAATAATTAAAAAAAGATAAACTAAAATTTTTATCATTTAATAAAACACATCACAATTCTTAACACACATATATATATATATATCATCACATCAAATGAATAATATTCTCATAATACCTCAAGCCAAGTGTCTAATGATTCTCTTATAAGGTTCAATTCAAATATATGCAAGCTTAAACCTTAAGAATAGAGAAATAGAAAAAGAGGGAACACAGAAAGAGAATAAATTCACCTGAAACTGAAGTTGATCAAGTAGAAATATTGTTCTCGCCACTCTCTAGATCACAGTTATGGACTTATCTTATTAGGTTTCAGGATTAACTTTAAAGCCTCTTATTGATGTTCATTTTTACTCAAACAAGATGTTATTCATTTTTAAAGTTTCTCGATAGCTCTTTGGTTATTCTCATAAGAATTTTTGTAGTTACTTACATTATTTGGATGATTTGAAAAAATGATAAATTAGTCTAGATTTGAGAAGATATATCCTTTTCATACTAATTTTAATATAGTTTAATGATTTATAATTATGATAGGTAATTCTTCCAAAAAGATTATAAATGATGATGTTATTGATCTATCTATTTTAAAAAAATTTAATATACAAACCAGAGTTGAGAGGATTAAGCAAGTGGATTGGCTTACACTAGTAGAGGGTATCAATGTTGATCGTGTGACTAGAGGTTGTATGGGCCATGCTACTAGTGGAAGCATCTTTAAAGGAATCAAATAGGAGTATATTGGTAACTTTTCTGCTTATCTTGGGATACAAGTGATAAGACTGTCAAAACAGGTCTAGCTTGACAGGCTGACCCTAAGGATGACAACAAGGTAGAATGGGGACGAGTTTCACTTTCTCATCTCCATCCTTACAGTAAAATTCCCATCTCATACCCAATGAATATGAAATTTTTGCCGCATTCTCATGCCCATCAGTTACGAGTATATCCCATTATGTAACGTGTATAATTGTACTAATTCATTGTTATTCCAAATATTAATTAAATATTTTTTACAAAAAATAAAAATCACAACAAAGAAAACATATAAATGATTCAAAGTCAAAATGACACATATTCTTTTCTCAAATAAAAAATATCAATAAAGAAATTATAACCACATAAATATCAAATTGAAGTATTATCAAATAACAATAGAATAAAGGTCAAATAATTATAGAAAAAATAAAAAAAAATACCAAATATATGCTTTAAAAATAAATTACAAAGCTAAGAAATAAAGAAAAATTAATATAATTTTTTTAGATTACTTAATAAAGTAAATGTGTTTTAATAATTTAAAACATAAATGAGTATGAAGACGAAAAAATGGTATTGGGACGGGTATGAGAGTGGGGACGGGGCAAGTATATGCATCCCCGTCCCCGTGCCCAATTTTAAAAAATTGGATATTACCCAATACCCATAGTCAGTCACTATAGAAATTTTCAATCAAAATCAGGATAAGTTCAAGTAATACCTATGGAAACGAGTTCATTTGTCATTCCTAGCTGACCTGTGTGACTTATAATTCAGGTCATGTTAGGCTTAAAAAAATAGTGACCTAAATAAAAAATAGACTTTTTTTAACTTAACCTATTTGCTTCGAAATCCATATAGGTCAAGGCTAAGCTAGCCTTGTAGCTTGTTTTTCTTTTATGTTAATTTTTGTTATTCTTAATCTTTGTTTTACTTTAATTACACCTGTTATATCATATATGTAAGAGACATTAATAGAATTAAGTAATATAAGATCAAAATGCATTATCTTGTTAATAATACATTTAATTGTTTAATATTAAAATATAGATTTCTAGACAATGATATATCATGATTTTTTTTTATACATGCAATCTTTTTTTTAATTTTTAAATTATACAAAAAATAATTTGTTGGTCCATAGATCTAAAATAGGATCAGATAAAAGAAACAATTATTGTATATTTTAAAATATAAGTTAAGTTAGGATGTGAGATATTTTAAAATTTACTCATAAAATCAAGTTAAAGGGGATCAAATAACACGTTTTGACAACTCTAATAAGTGGTCTCAATTTTTGTAATGATAGTTATGAATTACTATTTTTATATGATATGGATTGAGTCTCATTCTTACGTGGTTGTCCAAACTTTTATAACCTATATACATTGTTAATTGATTTATTAGAGGTAGTTGAATTAAATATTTGGAACTATATAAAAATCTAAATTTTAATATAGGAAAAATGTAGATGTAGATATAGCATGAGGTGTTAGATCATATATTGAACTTCAATGATGAGTTAATCCTTATCTTAGAATTAATGAATTTAGGTTTGGTTGTTTTTCATATTACCCCATATTTTTATATCTTTCTTTCTTTTATAATATTTTTTCTGGAAATATATAATTATTTTATTTTGGATGCAAGATTCCAAAATTTCAGGAGAATTTTTATATAAGAGAAATATTGAAGTACGAGATTCTAAGTATTTAAAGGCTAAAATAGATAGTCATATTATCTAACTTTTCTATATAAAAGGATGGAAACATGTGAAATGTTCTCTTTATAATATATTTTATTTTTTGTTGAGAAAAAAAAATAAAAAAGTTACTCTGATTTATAAAAGTAAAAATGTTACTACGCTTTTTAAGTCAATTATAACATGTGTGAGATAAATCCTTTCTTTTCAGATTTTGCCAAAACATTTAGCAATGTTATGAATATGTACATCTTGTGATTTTCTTCTCTATACCCTAGTTGTGTGTCTCCTATGGGCATTTACCTACTCTAAGGAGTAAATATTTGCATATAACTTTCTATATGGACTCACAAAATTAAGCTTCCTTAAATTACATGTTTTTAATATTTTAGTTTCGCACAATGTAATTAGTTAATGGAAAAAAAACGGAACATCTCACTTTTACATAATTTTTTTATAGAGGTGTGAAAATTGAATCTTCGTATTTTAAATCGATAATAATTTTTAAGTTCAGTTTTAAAAGGTTATTCTACTCTGTTAAGAAAATTGTATATCTTAATTATTGAAAACAACATATTATAATAAACTTAATTCTTAAATATGGAAAATATTATTCCACATTTTATATTATTAAGTTAATAAATAAAATTAATTATAAATGCAGGAAAAACTCATTAATTTAAATTTTTAATTTTTATTGGCGAATAACTTGAACTTTGAAAACAAAATCACAATATTAACTATATTTAGGGATTTATTTAAAATTTTACAAAAATAAATTTCAATTATTACCAATGTTGTAAAATGTAAACTACTTTAATTTTAATTTTTAAGTTTTCCTCAATTTCAATTTTAAAAAATTGAAATTTCATGAAACATAATTTCGATCAGTTTATGAGTGATGATAGACTAAGACATATTTAAAAGTTGGAGTCTTCCCGGAAGGGATTTGTGATGATGAAGAAGTACAGTGAATAGTATGTTAGCTCGGGAATTTCTCAAACGAGCACGGCCATTAAAAGAAAGTCAAAGTGCGCCAAATGTTTGTGGTTGGAGAAAAGCCAGCAACATCATACACATTCACAAAAACAACCTAGTTAAGACATGCACGTAGCTCTGAGCATGGCCACGGGACAAGCATAAGAATGACAGAAATTCCTTCTGGCACCAGTTAACGTTCCAACGTTTAACTTAGCCAAGTCATATCCAAAATACATGACAAGTCATCCCATGACAAAGCTTGTTTTGGGACGACACCTGCTTAAGATAACAACTTTGACGGATTCCAACACATGAAGACCAAAAATATATGCCATGATGCCAGGTGGATGCGTTGTACAAAACTAAGACACATGAAACCTTCTGTGTTTTCGTTGTTGCCTCCATCATCCACACGTACGTTCCAACCGCACAGAATTCTAAGAACATACAAAATCTGCAAAAGAAGAAACAAATTTAATAAAGGTTTTCACTTTAGAAAGAAGGGAAGGTTGTGAAGGTGGTGAAGAGATCACCATCGTCACCACCCTCCCTAACGTTGGTTTTCACAACCATCGATCCATCGATCGATCACCTTTGTTTGGCAAAGATATCGAAATAATCATCCAGAAAAGGAAAATGAGGGTGTGGAAGAGAGCCGCTGGAGCCATCAAGGACAAGAACAGCATATGGGCTGCAAAGTTCGCGCGAAAGAGTGAGTTCCACAACCCTGAGTTAGAAACTGTGGTGATCAAGGCCACAAGCCATGATGATCAATGCATAGATTCTAAGAACGTGCAGAGAGTGTTCCAATGGTTACGAACCTCACCCTTGTATCTGAAACCTCTTGTGTGGGCTCTCTCCATGCGCATGCAAAAGACTCGAAGCTGGGTTGTGGCGCTGAAAGGCTTGATGCTCATCCACGGCGTTTTCTGCTGTGACATCCCTGTGGTGCAACGCATGGGGAGGTTACCCTTTGACCTCTCAAACTTTTCTGATGGTCATTTGAGCAACGCAAAGGCTTGGATCTTCAACGATTTCATTCGTTCTTATTTTGCGTATTTGGATCAAAGATCGTCGTTTGTATCCTCCGAGGTTAAAAAGCTAAAGAAGAATAAGAAGGAGGTGGAGGTGGAGGAGACTTTGATTGAAGAGCTCGAGTGTTTGCAAAAGTTGCAAGGGTTGATTGATATGCTTCTTCAGATCAGACCTCGGAATGAGAACATGAATGTTGGTTTGATTCTTGAAGCCATGGATTGTGTTATAGTTGAGGTTTTCGGTGTGTATAGTAAGTTTTGCAACAAGATTGCCAAGGTTTTGTTGAGGATATATGAAATGGGTGGGAGGATGGAAGCGAGTATTGGACTCAAGGTTCTTCAGAAAGCATCGATTCAAAGGGAGGAGTTGTCTTTTTTCTTCGAGTTATGCAAGGATATTGGGGTCCTCAATGCCTCTCAGTGCCCCAAAATTGATAGAATTTCCCGGGAAGATATTCAAGATCTTGAGAGGATAATCAATGGTGCCTCTTCCAAGAAGGTTGGTGTTGTGGCAAATGATGAGTACAAGGGCATTGTTGTAAGAGATCGTTCTGCCATTGCACCTGTTTCACACCGGAAGGAGCCAGAGAAAGATTCCATGACCGTCATCACTCACCAATGGGAGGTTTTCGATGATGATGTAATGGTTGGTGCTAAAGGAATGCATATTGGCACAGGTGAAAAGGATATTCGCACCACAACCAACCCTTTTGAGGAATCATATAGCATTGTACCTTATCTTCCTGCTCAAAATCAACCTCTTCCTGATCTAATTAGTTTTTAGAATTATAGAACCGATGTTTACTTGTTGTTCACTTTTCACTTCGCTAGATTCATTGTGCTATATGTATATTATTCTTCTGGGGTAAAGGAAAAATATGGGAAAATGGAATCCGAAGGGGTTAACGTTCTTCTTATTCGTTCTCTTCTCCATAACAGCAGGAACTTGTGACATAAAATTCTGTTCTTATTGTTGTTCAAAAAATGTGATTATTAATTAGATATTGAAATTGCAGAATATTTGCCGTCATCTTTTTTTTTCTGACCGTGGATCGATGGTAATTAGCTTCTTAATTGAGCATTTTAAATTTGGACACATGTTCATTATGGACCTAACCCCAATTTACATTTTTGGGATTGTCGGCAAAATGTCAGATATCGTGTATTCAGAGTAATAGTGGGGAGTGGGGCACTATATTAAGGAAAAGGCAAATTATGTTTAGGTTCTATTAAGGAAAAGGCAAATTATGTTTAGGTTATTCGATAGTAATAAGGTTGTTCATGTTATTTATAATATATTTAAGTGAATTATTTAATTAGTTTGGATTGTGAATGTCTAGTCCTAGAAGTGTGAGATGAAATTTTCATCGATAATATTAATTTAGTATATATAACTCAATGTAAACCTCTCCTTATAAACTTGTTCACAAGATAATATTATTTTGAACACTTAAAAGAAATTATAATATTCTCTTACCACATTCTTATCAATATCTTACAACATTCTAGTTAAACAAATTATAGATTAAAGGGTAGAGATGACTATATAGATTAAAGGATAGACATGATTATATTATTATGCATATTAATTAAGAGAGTGTTAACCAATCTTCTTAATCATTTCATTAAAACTATTTAATTGAATCATTTATATTTTAATTAAATACTTTATCATTTGTTAAAAAATTAATTCATAAAAATTTAATATAAATTAAAATTCATAGTTCTTTAAAGAAATTCGTGATAAAATTAGAAAACACCAATTGAAAAAAAGAAATTAAAATTGAAAAATCATCACTACTTTGAGTTATTTTAAATTTTGATGAATCTGTAAAGGATGAAATACACCTATTATTGTAGTGACGAAGACTATTCCACGAATTGGACGAGGAAAGGCTTCATTTGTGAGTTGTAGTCTCCCATGCAAAGTCTTCCGTCATTGATGACCATATACATTTTATCTACTTATGTTTCTTTTTCTTATAATCAACCAAACAATCATAATCGTATTAGTCTAAAAGGTATGACTTATCTAGTTTCACTAGTCATAAATGGGATGGGGTGGATTCACATCTATCATTATATAAATAAAAGTTCTAATTTTTTTTAAAAAAGTTTTTAAATCATTATTTTTTATTTAATAAATAGTTACTTTTATATATTAAACAATTCTATTAATTTATGGGTATTAATAATTTAATTTAAAATACTATTATATATTTATATCTTTCAAATAATAGAAATGCACAAAATTAATATTTGGAACATTAATTCATTATAAATTTGAATTAAAAAAAATCTATCCACATGTTAGAGTGAGATGGGGAATAGGAAATGTCAATCAATGTTACTAAAGTAGTAAGAGGTTGCTAGACCCACCTAATTTGGCACCATGCTTAAAAATTTATAAGGATTGTTGTAGGGTAGCTTTCTGATATGAAATGTACGTTTTCTATCATTCCAAATGGAAATATAAGCACGTTTAACTTCTGTGGCGTTTCATTCATTTTTAAAAGGTTTAGATAATATTCATTTTATCTCTTTCACCTTATTTCATTTGTAAGCATGTTCTACGGATAAATTATAAATTGTGAATAAAATTAAATATTATTTTAAAGAATTTAAATTTATTTAAAATCATGTCATCCAAGGGAATATTTCATGTGGATAGAAAGTTGTTTTAGTGTAATATTTTAAGTATAAACATCTTCAAAAGTCAAATAAAAGGTTCATTATTTTTAAAATACGATAAAGGTATGAACACATGATCGTATTCGATAGATGAAACAAATATCAACATAGTCAAACTAATATTGTGTTCATGAAAGACGAAACAATAATCAAAAGGGAAAAAAAGACATCACAAACATCTTCGGCTAAAAGTTTTAATTGAAACGAAAAAGAAAAATTGGAATGAGCTTCTAACATTCCTTAACGTAATTTTGAAGAAATATATATATATATATATATATATATATATATATATTACAATTTGTTGGTATTTTATGTTTTTCTTGTCAAAAAAGGATATTATATATTTTTGTTTAATTTTTTTGGCCTTTTAAAATTTGTATTTTGAATGGTATTAATTTTTTGTTGAATAAAAAGAAACTATACGCTATATTAATACTTAATTATTCAGAACAAAGTAGTTTGTGTTAAAGCTATTAACTAATTTTAATAGTCCAGGTTTTGTAAAATTTAGAATTTGAAAGTGAAAAATACTCTAAATGGTGTCTTGAGAGTTAATTAATTTTATTTTATAAATGAAACGAATGCAAAAGGACTATAATCAAGAAAGTGATTTCAATCAGGTTAATGTTTCAATGCAACCCACTTTAATTGTACTATTAAAAAAAATATCTCATTAAAGTCTTTGGTGACTAATAATCATTCTATATGTTTAGTTTTAGATAAGATTCTATTTGTCATGTCTAACTAACTGTAATTACATTATATTTCTTTTATTATGGGTAAATTGTATGTTCTTGTACTGAGATAATTTTAAAGCAACTTAATACTTAATTAACTCTTATATTTTATTCTTTTTAATTACTTCAATTTCTTCTTGTATAACTTAAGCTTCTTTAATTATCTCTTCAAAGTCTTCTGGTTCTACAACACTAGATTGCATCTTATATAAATATCATTCATGTTTTTTAGTTTTAGGAGTTGAATTTAGAGATGAAGAACTTGAACTTGAAAGATTTGATGAAGGTGGGAAGCTTGATGTATTTGGGTTTGATTCCTCATTAACAGTGTTGGATTTTGCGGTAAGATAGTTATTTATATATATATATATAAAAATTAATCCATCGTTATCATTTAATTAAATTAGTTGAAATGGGAGCACATGCAGATTTAAAACAAGATGCGAGACTAGGACAGATTAATAACCATCTATTTAATTAGTAATAGTCAAAGACATACATATGCACACTTTAATAACATTTTTAACCACCAAGAACGGGTCCAAACTGAATACATCATCTTCTTGCTGCATAAATACCAATCACACCGCTGGGTGGCATGTACCTTTATTTATGGATTCAACACAGGTTAGTGTCTTTGGGAGCTCTCACTCTGTTCTTGGTGTGATGGACATGATCAAGAAACCAGAAATGGGAATACCAGAAATGTATATTCGCCCACAAGAACCTTCAATTCGATCAGATGAAACCACTTTGCCAACTATTCCCATTTTTGACTTGAAAACCTTGGAGCATGAAAATGCTAGAGATGCTGAACTTCACAAGTTGTACGCAGCATGCAAAGATTGGGGCTTCTTTCAGGTTTGAACTTAGTACCCCGTTGCATACACACCCTTAATTTTAAATATACAATTAGTGATTAGCTATTTACTTTTCCATTTGCTGTAATTAATATATTTTCCTCATTGCTTGAGTATTCACTTCTGAATAATTTATGTTTTGGTTTTATATGAGAACACTTTTTTTTATGCAGGTGGTGAACCATGGTGTTTGCCCTCAACTGCTGGAGAAGCTGAAACTTGAGATTGAGAAATTCTTCGAGCTTCCCATTGAAGAGAAGAAGAAATACCTTGTCAGACCAGGTGATGTTCAAGGTTACGGAACTGTAATTAGATGCAAAAATCAAAAGCTTGACTGGGGGGACAGATTATTCATGGTGATCAACCCTGTTGAAAGAAGAAAGCCATATCTTCTCCCTCAGCTCCCTGCATCATTGAGGTTTTTTAACCAATTTCTCTATCTTTCCATCTATACACTTCCTTAACTTTTTTAATGTTTTTAAGTAAAATTAGTTATTTTTCATAATAAAACAGTATTTTAATAATTACATAATACAAAATGTTAAAATAGATTTTAAATATAATTTTTTTATAAATATTATGTAGTTGTATATCCAAAATCAATCCACCAACATTATGAAAACTTTAATTAAATTTGATGGAAAAGTAAGTCTACTTTTCTTTTGAATCAAGTTTTGTACAATCCTTCTATAAATGCCTAAACTTCCATAAAATGAAAATGACTTCTTCTTTCATGTTTTCAAATTTTTCAATAAAATGAAAATTACTTGTCCTTTGATGTTTTTTTCTATATTTTAACAGATGCTTGATTAATTTTTAAAATATATTTGTTCTTATTATATTTCTTCACAAATTTATTTTTAGTTTTTTGATAGTTTATATGATAGATTGAATTATTTTCTTTATTTTTAAACTTTATTTTTCTTTAAACTAACGTATTATCTAATCTATGTACATTTCATTTATCATTCATGGTATTAGTTCATCGAAAATGAATAATACTCAAATAGTAATGAGTTCAGAATAAAATGTAGAATGAAGTTCTCTTCAAATCCATTTTTAATAAAATCTTAATCTAGTTGCAAATAACAGCATAATATGTAATTCATTAAACTTCATATTAGTCAATGTATTTATTAATGTTCCAACAAGAATCATTTGCGAGTTCACTCCTACAAATCTTATAAACTCTTTCACACTTTTAATTTCAAGAAGAATTATCTTAATATTGTTTGAAACATTCATCCTCTTGAACACTAAGTTAAGTCTTTATGACTTTTTCCAAACTTTATAATGGACTTTTTATTCATTGAAACTTTATAATGGACTTTTTATTCATTGTTACTAGACTATGTACTATTAGATTTAGTAATAGTAACGAGTTTATATTTTAATATAACTAGTAAAATCATTCACTACACTAAAAATAAGAACTTACTCATTCTAGTTAAACAAATTAAGTCTATGAAAAATATTTATAAATGAGACATGACAATTCATTAGATTTGAAAACTAATATTGCATAATTAAATTTCAAACTACACATATATTATACACATAATATTCAAACTAGAACTAATATTCTCTTTTATATAATACTTCAACCTACAACATTCAAACATGATGATGAGAATTAAAACATGTACAAATTAAAATCAAACACTACATTGTGTACATAAATAAAACTGATGGAACACATAAAATTGTTTACACTTATATTCATGAATTATAAAAAAAAACAAATAATCAACATTTCAACAAATATCTTATAATAATAAATTTACATAAACTCATAAACCAATAAATATATAATATAATATTCTTTATTTTATGGATAATTGACGTAAATAATTATTATTAATTTAAAATTAAATAAATATTAAAATTTGGTGACTAATAAATGTATCATACATTTAATTCTAAAAAAATATAATATTTATACATTATATTAACCATTTTCTCAGTTTCTATGAAATAATTCATATATTTGCTTTATAATTTATATTTAGTTAATATTAAATCCAAATGCTTAGATAATACTTAATATTTGTTATAATTAACGGGTTAGTAGCTCTGAGATGATATGAATATGGATATGATATACTTGTGAAGGGATAGGTTGGAGTGGTACTTGAAAGAAGTGAGGAAGGTGGGAATGAAAGTTGTTGGATTAATGGGAAAAGGAATAGGGATGGAGAGGAGGGAAGTGGAGGAGTATTTTGACGATGGAGTGCAGTCAGTGAGAATGACACACTATCCACCATGCCCAAAACCAGAGGCAGTTGTAGGGCTCACACCACACTCCGATGCAACAGGCATAACCATCCTTCACCAGGTGAACGGAGTGGAGGGTCTGGAGATAAAGAAAAGTGGGGTGTGGATTCCAGTCAACTTTCTACCAGATGCTTTTGTAGTTAACGTTGGGGACATCATGGAGGTCTGTCATGCTTTTCTCTACTTTCAAACTAATCTTTTCTCCATTCACTCTCATAATCATTCATGCATGCACCTCACCTGTTCAACTTCCTCTGCATCAAATCAAACTCACCATATTTCCATAAAATCATCTCACTCTACTATACTTTGCTGCTTTAAATGGATAATGCAAAACTCAACATCCCCACCTCAGGATTACCTACTCAAACGCCTTCAAATTTTATCACAAGCTAAAGTTTGAAAAATAAGTTTATTACTCTATGGTACTAAATAGGAGTTGTTTTATAAAAGTAAATATGTTTCTTTTTATACGTAGTAGAGTTTAAGATTGTATTTATTATTTTTTATCAATTATATCCTTACTTTTAAAAATATCAATAACAATAAAATTATATCTTTTATGAGACTTTAAGTGGTCTGCTTTATTGTTTCCACTTTTTTATCTATCTTTTTCTTAATCAATAAAATTAATTTGTAAAAAAAGAAGACATTAGAGTGAAATTATAAAATAAATGAAAAGAGAAATTGGTACTTATACAGAAAAATGAAGAAAGAAGTTATATTATAGATAGAGTTGAAGACTCCTTTCATAATACATAAGATTATATTAATAGAATAGTTTCTGGTGGTGAAAATTTTAAGATTAAAAGTTAGAGAGTGAAACTTATTTTCATGTAGATGTAAAAAAAAATATTTCAGATATAGATACTGTATTGTTGAGAATTGAAAGGTTTTTTTAAGTGGAGAGAGAATAGATTGAATACTCTTTATTACATGAAGAAAGAGAATACACTCTCTTTTTTAAATAAAAAAGTATTATTGAAAAAAAAATTAAAAGTTCATCTTAATAGTAAAAATTATTTTTTTTATTAATAAATGTAACAAAACCTTAAACAATACTTATTTAAAAGTAGAGAAAGTATAACTAGTTTATATCCATTTCTTTTTAATTAGAAGTAAAATAAAGAGACGAGAAAGAAAGTAAAATAAGAAATATAAAAATAAGTTAAAAATTGAAAAAATCAAGAAAGTTGTTCACGGTTATTTAGATAAATAATAAATTAACGTCATTTAGAAATTTAAAAGTTAATGGTAATGATATTTTATATATATAGCTCCTCTAACTTGAGATGCTTTTAAAGACAAAAGCTTTTAAAACAATTAATACCTCAGACGTAAAATATAATGAATAATTCTAACGATATTGTTTAGTGTACTAGAAATAAATAAATAATATAAAATATTTACTAATTAAAAAAAACTTTACTAAAAATATATTTCAATATATTATTTTTTCTTAACATAAAATTATTTGCGATTTTTATGTAAATAAAGAATATTTACAATTTTAAAAAGTAAACCAAACGTGAAATACAACAAACATTTCCCCTTTAAGAGAAAAGTTATTTTATAACTGAGGTTCAAATAAACCTTCATTTTTATGTATTCTTTTAAATAAATAATAGAAACTTGATATTTCTATTTGATCTTATTTTTGTTTCGCATTCAATAAATAAAACAACATGACCATTACTAACAAAAAGATAGAAGAAGTACATGAGACAATATTTATGAATATTTTTCTTTTTATATAGAATTAAACTTGTTTATTTTTATTTAGTGAGAGTTTATTTAGACTCTTTTACTTAAATTCCTAGTTTAAATAATTTACTTTCTTCTTAAATGGAAGGATATTTACAATTTTCACTATCTTTCTCCATTCAACATGTAAATTTATTATTTATTTGTGTTTTTAAAATATAAGATTATTAATTATTTTAAATTTTGTATATTTATTTTAATTTCATTTCAAACATTACCTTTAATTACTTCATTTAATCACTTTTTCAAACTTTTACTAATAGTGTTAAATCAACTTCTTTTTATATTCCTTTTTCCCCCTAAATCTAAGTAATTTGTCTTATTTATTTAAATACATTTTGCATATTTTGTTTTTATTTTTATTTTAAGATTTTCCTCAAATTTAAAAATGTACAATATACATAATATTATTAACAGTCGAGGATAATAAAGTTTATTGATAAAAAATTTTATATTATTTTTACAAATTTATAGAAAATTTATAAATAAATAACTTTTTCTTTACAAATTTTTATAACAAATTTATAAAAAAAAATAATAAAATATAAGAAATTTAAGGGCATTGTTATCGATGTTCTCTTACTCCAATATTCATCCATTTCATAGGAATGGTTATCATAAAAAGAAAGAATACAAAATAAAAGTGATGCTTTGGGTGATGTTGCAGATTCTGAGCAATGGAGCCTACACCAGCATAGAGCACAGGGCTGTAGTGAACAAAGAGAAGGAGAGAATTTCTATAGCCATGTTCTTCAACCCCAAATTTGAGGCAGAGATTGGGCCTCTTAAAAGTCTGTTAAATTCTGAAAATCCACCCTTGTTCAGAAGCATCTTCATGGAAGATTACTTCAAAGACTTTTTCTCTGCCAATCTTAATGGGAAATCACACTTGGACAAAATGAGGGTTCAAAGTTTTGACTTCCTCAAAGATTAAACTGAACTGAACTTCCTCATCACTATCCTTATCAGCATGCTGTTGTTTATCACTCATAACCTCAAATGCTGCACCTTTCTACACTCAAAACAGATGAACTTATATAAGTCATATTTAACTTTTCTATATTAAAAACATCTTATATTCTACATTTATTTGATGACATAGTATGCGTTTCAACCTGCTTCAAAATCCTCTTCGTATCAATTATGATCATTTCAAATTTAATAGATTTGGGATTTTGTGAAGGATGACTTTAATTATTTCCTATATTACATATCTTAGGGAATTTAGAAAAATCTTAACACTCAATGCTATCAATATGATTTATATTAATTACAATAATCACTGATAATTATTTATGTTAATCAAAATGATAAACAAGGTTTGTTTAGCTTATATCTAACCAAAACTAATTTCATTTCTATAACTTAAATTTTAAAATATAAATATTTTTTAATATTCTAAATTTAGAATTTTTATTTTCTTCTAAATGAAACAAAGTGATTCGTTGGTTGATTAGTTCAGCATTTAGTCAGTCAACTAAAAAAATTGTTTGGATTGGATATGACATAATTTTCCATTTAACTTATTAGAAAAAATGGTTGGTGTAAACCATGTCAATCCACCCATTTTCCAATTTTATTCATAAGTTTTATATATAAATATAAAAATATTTGTGAAGATATTATTTTCTCTTAAAAATAAGTGTTTACAAAATGAAAATAATATAAACAACTTATTCAAGTATATTTAATGTTCATAATTATTATATGTATATATTGTAATATTAATATGTAATCAAAATATGTTAAAATGATAATAATAGAAAAAGTTGTACGTCCTAAGCTTGACACTTATATAAGGATTGTGATAGTCTCCTTTTTCATTTTTGAGATGTTGTCTTGTTCAACAAAATTCATCCATATATTATGTATTACACATCTATGTTTAAAATCTATATTACTAATATCTCCCCTTCCTCTTACATATAGAAACGAACTCATAAAGGATTTTCTTATATCAATAATTTACAATTTTTTTATCATTCAATAACCTTTAATTGAACTCTAAAAAAATTAATTTATTAATTTTATCATAAAACTCGTCACTAAATAAAAAATTTACCATATATATTTACAAATTTTTATATTAATTCAAATTTATTTTTTATTAAAAAAATCAAAATTATTTAATACACCATTTTCGTTCATGTATGGACCATTCAATTATCTTCTTATTGTTCATTTTTTAAGATTTGAAAGTAGATGGATATAGCTAAAATTCGAATCCATAAAAATCTCAGTTATTGAAGATATAACAATAAATATAATTACACTAGTTTAAGTTAAAATGTATGCATCATTTTATATTTTTAATAACATCTTCTTAGTAGTTATATTTATTAAAAATGATATTATAAATACATTTTACATAATATGGTATCATTTTCTAAAATAAATGATACTATAAGTTATATAAATATAATATTATGACAGTTTTTAAATAAATGTTCTTATAGATGAAACTAATTTATTATACAGTATATTTTTTAAAAGTGTTACTAAAAGGTAAATTTTTAAAAAGGTATTATTAATTTCTTTATTAATCACATTTTAATAATTTTTTGAAAGAAAAAATAATCATATTTTTATTTAAGAAGGTTAAAACAAAAACAATGTATTATTTAGTTAAAAATTCCATGTGAAAATTTCAAATCATCTTGTTAAAAATTCCATGTGAAAATTTCAAATCAACAAAGATGATGGAAATGAGCAATATATAAAAAAATTAACTAAATCGTTAACTTAAAGTTTTAGATTAAATTCATAAATAGATTTTAGGAATATATTTAAAATGTTGTTCTTTTATTAAAAAATTGTCACTAATTTTTTTTTAATAACATTTTAAAATATCTTCATTAATATGTAAAAGTGTTATAAAAAATTATTAGTAATATATCTAACATTTGATAACATGTCAGTAAATTATATTAATAACATTTTTATGTTTTAATAATATATTTTGTTTAATGTTAATATATATATATATATATTAAATGAAATAACTATTAAAATTGCTTTTAAAATAACTCAATTTTTATTTTAACTAACTCAAGAGCATCCAATTTGTCAAATATTTGTGCACATACACATGTGTAAATTTTTAAAATAATAATGGACACGAATAATATATATAAAAAAGGAAGGTGTGCATTATGTTTTCATCAAGTAGAGTGTAGACGTAGCACTAGGTGATCATTGTGACTATCCTTCTGGAAAATTTATGCTGTGTAGTAACATCCACAGAAGAATATCAATAATAAATATTGTATCTTTAAATAATTTTATGCTTTGCAGCAACATATATAGAAGAATGTATGTTGTATCTTTCAATAATTTTACCCTTCGAAACTGACAATTAATTATTTAGGCCAAGTAAGAAATGAGTTTTGAGTTTTGTATAAAGCATTTACCGATCAATGAATAAGACGTTCCCAAGGGCAGCCAATGGTGACGACGAAATCTTCACTTCTTTGACTGACTGATGAGGCGTGTTTTGACATAGGCAGTTCCTCAACCTTTTTTTCTCTCAAATTCCAAAAACATTCAATCATTCTCCACTCCACTCTCCCCGACGTCTCTCTGTATTTGATGCAGTTTTCCAAGTGATTAAAACTGGAAACAAGGAAAAAAGTAATTAGGATGAAGTTCCAATATAAATAAAAAACAAGAAGTCAGCATACAAGGTGTTTTTTTTCTCCATTTTCAGTTTATTAGTCTTTATTCTGTGTGTCTGTGTCTCTTTTTTAGAGTGTTTTTAGTTTTATGGTGAGAATCATGAGAACTGGTTTTTACTTCAGTCAAACTTAACTTCGTAAAAAATATAGATATAGATGTGTGATAATTATTAGATAAAATTGATTTTGTTTCTTAAAACTTCGTTTCGAGTGAAACTTCCTATTACATTCTGACTGTGCATTTACAAACAGGTCACTTAAAGCCTAAATGAAGGTGGAAATAGATCGATAGATGCAAAATCGCCACCCAGTTAACCTTACGTTTCTGCCACAACAAAAGTTTCAACGTATTTTAGAAATACTTTATATAGGACAACCCAAAAACCAAAAATGGTACACTCTGATAAAATAACCATTCATTAATTTACCAATGATTATTGAGATAGAAACATTAATTCACCGGATATAGTTTAGCACATCCTAGAGACCAAGTCATGAATTTAAGTCGCTTCAAAATCAAAGAAAGAAAACAATGTAATGAAAATAATTATTCCTTGCTATTTAAACAGATAGTCTTTTATTGTTTACCTACCTTCTGATTCCTGGCATCCCTCTTTTTTCATCAACTTTGTTTCCTAATGGTCAGTTAAACTTTTCACTGTGAATACACTGAGACAGAAGTCATAACAATTTTGTATAATTGTTTTCCATAGTGCCCCTATATAATTGTTCAATCAAGCAATAGACCGGGACTGAAATAGCAAGCCTCATACAAGCAACCTTTCAGATACATGAGACCAAAAGTGTACTCACCTAGTCACCTCAAGAGCTTCAGAATGTTATTAACTAATCATGTCAAGTAGATTAGGTAGAGTACTGCCTCCCAGCCTCCTTAACTACATTTCATGCAATAACCATGAGAAAATAACAAACAAACTAAGGGAATAACACAAATTCCACATCTCTTTGTTTGTAACAGAAATCCGCACGCTAAAATTTTCAAAGTCACAATTCACCTATCTGCCTTCACTAGAAAGTTTGTGATGAAATAGCTTAAACTTGCTCGAACTCAAAAAGAGGCCAAATTGCCAAAAAGAAAAAAACAAGAAAGCACACTACAGAACTACAGTAAGAAAAAGACTTACCGCTATGTGAAAAAATGAGGCTCTTTCTCAATATCACTTGCCGTTAGAAATAACCCTCAAACATGTTACCATATGTCCTTACATGTACAGTTACCATTCACAAATCTGTGGTATCTGTTGACATCCCTCACAATAATTTCCCTTTCCAGAACTCTTGTCATATACTTAAAAGCCTCGTGGCAATCCTTACAAATCCTCAAATTCTTCACAATCCTTAACGGCTTCCCTGGTGGTGCAGATCCACACAACACCCCAAACGCAACAGCCAACTTCTCACTGTGATACCAAAGAGACTCCTTTCTCTTTTCCTCCCCAACATTATGCAACACCTCATCCCTAACAGGAACATACCCTAATTTTTTAATATCCCCCATAAGCTCTGCCAACTTCTGATAAATTTCCTTGGACCTCTCATGCTTCCAATCCCCCGCCAGAAACACATGAACTTCTCCCTGCACTTCAATCCAACTCCTTCCTCCTTTTTTCTTCACCCTCCTATCCTTCATCATCTTCCTCAATTCTGCAACATCATCCCACCTCCCCGCACTCGATAACACGTTAGCAACAATAACATAAGCATAATCATCATGCGGCTCTAGCTCCAACACCCTCTTCGCCATATACCAAGCTCTGTCGGCCTCACCAAGATATGCGCAAGCCGATAGCAGAGCTCGCCAAACAGCAGCATCCGGCTCAAACGACATATTCAAGACAACCCTCTCAGCACGCTCAAATTCTCCAGTACGCGCCATTGCACCCACCAAACATGTAAAATGCTCCAAACTCGGCTCCAAACCATAATCCACAATCATCCTCGTAAACCACTGACCAATCTGCCGAAACATCCCAGCATTACGCAAAGCAGTCAGGATCGCCAAAAAGCTATACTCATCAGGCACAAGTCCACAACCTTCCATAGACTCAAACAGCTCAAAAGCAGATTCATAATCTCCTTGCTGTGCATAACCAGCCATCATTGCATTCCACCCCACAATATTCATATCAGACAAACTATCCTCAAAAACCCTCCTCGCATCGTTAATAACTCCTGCTTTACCATACCCATCAACGAGAGCACTACCCACCACCACATTGGTATCAAACCCGGCAACAATTACGTGTGCATGCATCATTTTACACTGCTCCAACGCAGCAAGCTGAGCCGCAGCGCGTAAACCCCCGGAAACGCTGTGAACAGTGGACGCAAAACCCCGACGTGTCATGTCGGAAAAGACGGATAAAGCGTCCTGAGAGAGAGAGTTCTGAGCGAGAGCAACGACCAAGGCGGAAAAACAGACATTGTCTGGGTGGGGAATATCGTCGAACACTTTGCGGGCATTGAGGGGCATGCGGAACTTCGCATAGAGGGAGAGGAGGGAGGAGGCGGGGAAGGGGTGGCGGGCGAGGGCGAGTTTGAGGGAGAGGGAGTGGAGGGAGAGGGCGAAGGAGAGGGAGGAGAGGGAGGCACAGGAGGCGAAGAGGGAGGCGAGGGTGCGGTGGTTGGGGAGAGTGGGGTGGCGGAGCATGGCGAGGAAGTGGCGGAGGGAGAGGAGGGTGTTGGAGTGGGCGGAGATGAGGGCGGTCCATGAGACGACGTTGGGAGGATTAGGGAGATGATGGAAGAGGGAAAGGGCATATGAAGAGAGGTTGGATTTGGAGTATTGGGTTATGAGATTGTTCCACACTGCGCGGTTTTTGCTCTCCGATCTTATGGCCCACGCGTGCCTCGCACGGGGATCCATCCACCATGTTGCTTCCTTCTCCTTTTCATCACACCACACCATTACTCCTTCTACACTCACTCTCTCCTTCTTCTTCCCATTTCTCACAACACTTTCAACTTACTCTAACTCATCATAACATCACTATTGCCTCAAACTCGGCTTTAAACACTTGCTACCTCAAAGGACCTACATTGACACTCTCATCTCACCTATCAATAATTTGACGTCATTAGAGGTATTTCAAAACACACAAAAGTCTCATGTTACACTTTCCTCTCTTTCAAAAATATTATAAACCTACCAAAACTTTCCATATATTTTCAAAGTTCGTAAACAGGTTCTAGATTGCATGCACATGAATTTGTGGGACCTTATGAGACCTTGTGAGTGTACAAAGTCACCAACATAATCTTTAAATCCTGAAATTTTGGAAGTTAGGTTATCTATATAAACGAAGAGTTCCTTATTATAAAAAGAAAATAATAAATGTACCACATTAGGTGACACATAACATATCTATATCTTCCTCAAATTAAATAAATTTGTGTGACTTCATTAAAATATTATTATGGTATACATATACCATACTTTATGGTATATATATATTATTATAATATAGATCCTTTTTATTAGTTTGGTAAGTGTGAAAAATGAATTTTTTAGTTAATTATTTCTGATTTAGAGTTGTTTAGAAAAATAACTTTTAAACAATTATAAGGACATGTTCAATGGAATTTTTTTTTATTAGTTTGAAACGTGTGAATTTTGAATCTTATAGCTAAGAGTATCTTTAATTTTAAAGAGTTGTTTATTAGTTTAGGAAGTGTGAAATGTGTATCATATAGTTAAGCATCCCTTCTTTATAATTGTCTAGAAAAATAACTTTCAAAAAATTATAAACAACTTTCATATTACGTCATTTTATTTTAATAATAAATTATGTCAATTAACTCTTAGCAACTATGAGAAGCATTCTCATTTCCATTATTGAAAATGGTTGAAGTACTCTTTGTTTTAAGTTGCTTATAGAAACAACTTTCATGCCATATTACGTCATTTTGTTTTAATAATAAATTACTTTAAATAATTTCTAGCAACTGTGACATGCATTTTTATTAGAAATGTTCTAAACAACTTTCATGTCAAGTTATATCATTTTAATAATAAATTATTCAAAAAAAACTCTTAAATTTTTTTACAAATATTCTAATTAGAGATACTCTTAGAATCATAAATAATGGAGATATATTATTATTCGAAGACTAATATATTGAAAAAATTTGTAGGAAATTTGACTATTACGATTTGGAGTCAATGAATACTTTGTATGATGATAATTATAAACATCACTATGTTGAAATCATTCAGAGTTTATTGCATTTAATGAGTTTTTCTATATTAGACATTGTCTACACAATAGGCAGACTCAGTAGGTACACTTAAAGTCTGGGATACATTTGTAAGATTTATGAAACATTTAAGAGACACTATGCATTTTGTCATTGAATATAGTGGATCTTCCCATGTACTAGAAGGGTACAATGATGCTAATTTGGATCACTGGTTCAAATGAGACAAAATTCACTTTGGGGTGGTGCAATTGCATAGAGTTAAGTTAGACGAACAATTATTGCAAGATTGATAATTGAATCAAAATTCATTACTCTTGAAATGTTTGAAAGTGAAGTTGAGTGGTTGAAAAACTTATTAGCAAACATTTTCTATTAGGAACAAAAATACCTCATTAGTTTCAATGTGTTGTAATTACTAGTCAACAACAACTATAGATAAAAACAAAACTTACAATGAACAAACAAAAAAATACAACTTGATAAAACAACTGCTAAAGAGTGAAACAATTTTCGATAATTATGTTAAGTCAAAATAAAATCTAGTAGATCCTTTAACGAAACTCTTAGAGAAAAACATGACTAACATTAAAGAAACAAGATTCAAGGCAATTGAAAATAAACAACTGATAGAAACTCAACCTTTATGATTGAAGATCCTATAAATAAAGTTCATATGGGTTAAAGCAAATCTCTTGTTAATTCTACTAGCACCAAAATTAATTTTGTTCCTTCTTATGGTGTGTCAAAGTGTTAGATAGTACATCATTGAGACGATAAATTTTGTAGTTAAAATTATATGTGATGTTAGGAAATTTAGTTTTGACAATATATGAGTGTTAAGTAGGACCAGTTGTATAAGATCTTGGTAAGGTTCCTAGATCACCTATATTTGTCTGATCCCTTTGCTAAAACTTCACATCGAAGGTGTTTGACTTTATGTTGATGTTTCACTATTATACTCCTTTGTTAAGAAAAAGGATAAGTTATATCTAAGTAGCTATGTTGTTCATATTTACCCGCACTAAAATGAGCATAAATCACTCAAAGGGTAGGTTGCATGTGTGTCAACTCTTTAAGGGTAGACGATCTTTTAAATGTCCAATGTTGCATTGGAGTTGTCCACTAATATCAAGGTCGTCTAAGTCTTCATGCATCCCTAACTTCTTTATAAGTAAGAATTTACTAAGTCATCTTCTAAGAGATAACTTAGACACATGAAGAATTTACAAGTAAGAACTCATTTTTACTAAATCATTTATGTTTTATCTAAACACTTAAAAACTTTGAAAGAATGTCTCTTCATCATTAATTCATCAATTCTTTCATGTGCATAACATGCTTCTATTAATAGGCATTGAAAAAAAGATTTGTTATGACCTAATGTTTTTGTGTTGTCCTTTGTGTTAGATTTATCCATTAGCAATATTGACTTTATGCTAACACTTCACTGTTCTACTCCTTTATTGAGAAAAAGGATAAGTCCTATTTGAGCAACTATATTGTTTGTAATGACTATGAAATGAACATAATTTCTCAAAGGATAGGTTGCTTATGTGTCATATTTGAATGTTGTGACACTGTTTTCAAGAGTAGTTTATCTTTTAAGTGTCTAGTGTTGCATTAGAGTCATTTGTTGATATCAAGGTTGTCTAACTTTTTATGTGTGTTTCGCCATTTTTATAAGTAAGAATTTACTATGTCATCTTTTAAGAGGTAACTTCACACACATGAAGGACTTACAAGTAAAAACTCTCTTTTACTAAGTAATCTAGAAGATGATTTATCTAATAACTCAGAACCCTTGAAAGAATATGTAGGTGTATGCATATAAAACGATTTTTTTTAGGAATGGCAATATGAGGTTGGCTGTGTTGGGCGGCCCGCGACCTGTTACCAAAAAAGTGTAAGGCGGGCTGGAGACTTTAGCCTGCATAGGCCCGCCCCGCATAGCCCACAACTCGCACGATCCAAAGTGTGGGCTGGCTCGCCCTAACGTGTATCTCACACTATATTTTTTTTTAAATTTTTGAATTTTTTATTATATTTTAGTATTGTGTGTATTTAATATGACTAAGTATTTTCATTTATTATTTTATCAATAACATATATTTACACGTACTAATTTAAATTTTATTTTATTGACTAATTTAATATATTTTTTATACTATATTTCATTCATTACTTGTAATAGATAGTAAATAATTAGTTTTTATGTTCCATTTTGTAATTATTATACTTGCATTTAATCTTTGATTCTATATTATATTCAAATTTGGAATTAAAAAATTATAAAAGACATTTAGATTTTTTATAATTTTTTTAAAAAAATTGTTGTGGGCTAACTCATAGGCCCACAAACCTCCAACTATGTAGGGAAAATCAAGCTTTCTAACATGCTATTCTTACGCAGACCAGTCTACCCGACTCGTTTTTTATAGGCTAAATACGGTGCAAACTGACTCACTTTGTCATCCATAGTTTTTTGTTGTCTCTTTTCATTAATTCATCAATTTTCTCATATGGATGAGAAATTTCAATTTATAAGTGTCACGAAAAAATCAATTCTAACCATTATTTTTGCATTATCTTTTGTGTTAAAACTTTTTATTAGAAATGTTTAACTGTATGTTAACCTTTCATTATTATATTCCTTTGTTGAAAAAAAAATTATATGTAAGGTGAATAAAATTTATAATTGAACTGAATTTTTGTAACATTAAATCAAACTTTAAAAATGTTTGAGATTACTAGATTGAATTGTATAATAATTTAAATTAAATTAAAATAAATTATAACATGATTTAAATGAAATAAATTGAATAAATTTTTGAACTGTTTATATTATTACTAATATATATCCAATTTTAAAATACATTATCTAATATAAGAAGTTATAATTTAATTTAGTACAAATAATCTTATTTAAAATAAATTTAATTTTTGAAAATCAATTTAATATAATTTTGAAACAATTTAAGAAAAAATTTATTCAATTCAATTTATTTAAGTTCAACTATTTTTTAACCACTCTATTTATATGAGTAATGTTTTCCATATTAATAGAAACAAAATGAGCATACGTTGAAAGATGAATTATATAATTAATGTTTTTGATATTGATATAAATGAAATCAGCATACTTTTCTTTTAAAAAATGGATTATTTGTGTGTCAAGATTTATTATGTTTCTAATATTGCTTTGAAGTTGTCCAATAATATTAATAAAATCGTCTCAATCTTTATATATCCATCATTCATTAATATTTAATTTTTTAACCTTTTAAGAAAAAATGGATAATTTGTAATTCTTGTATTTTAATAAATTAACTACATATATAAAAAGTTATTACTGGAAATATATCCAACATTGTATGATAATATTATAACTTTTATTATAGTATTTGTTTATCTAATTATTTTTCATCTTCTTTTATTTTAAAATAAAATAAGCAAAAAATTATATATTAAATAATATTAATATGAAAATTAAAATTTTCATTAATGATAATTAGGTCCATTAAATTGATCAAATTAAATGACTTTCTTAACTTTTAATTTTTATGGACAGTTTTCTTTTTCAAGTTTCTTCAAATATATATATATATATATATATATATATATATATATATATTGTACTCTAAGTTGCGTAATAAAATATTAAATGAGATTATTGATAATTAAAATAAGAGATTAAAATTATAAAAAATAGGAACTAAAATTACCTATTTTATAAAATATTTTAAAATTAAAAAGAAAACTAAATTACAAATTTTATGAAATATACAAATCAAATTATAATCCTATTTTTATTGGATAAAAGGCTAATTTTGTTAGTTTAATACATCAATAATTCTATTTTGAAAAAATCAGGGTATCGAAACAATGCAAAACAAATTAAAAAACATAAAAAATGTTACCATTTGAGATTTATTCATTGTGAGTTTCCTACGTACTTCTCTTTCTTTGTCGACCAGATTACGGTGGTGGTCGTGCTCCACCTCTTGTTGTCTCTCCCGTTTCCGGCTATCCGAAGCGCAAAACCGCCGCAATCGCAGCTAACTTCGTGTCTTGATCCATTATCTCAAGGTAACCAACATCGATCCCAAAATCTATTGTTGGAACGGACGGATTTCACTTCCTCGTGATTCTTATTGTTTTGGACCATTTTGTTCGATTTGTGAGTTAATCCTCGTAACGATTTTTAATGCTTGTGTAGTGTGTTCTCTTATTGTTTTTATTAGATTTGAAATTGCATGGTTCCTGTGTCGAAATAAATGGGGTGCCAGGGGTGTTTGTTAGGGTGCGTTTGGTTTAGAACGCTAGATGCGATGGACGCTTCGCGTTTTGAGGTGTATTTTTGCACCCTTGTTTTCTATGAAAAATATTCTAGGTTTCAAAGCCATTTCCAATTTGACTGTTCTATTTTTTTACTTCATTTGTTTGTGTATCTTTTTCCCTTGTGCTCCTTTTGGACTTTTTATTATTAAATACGAGTTTATTTTTTAGAAGAGTTTCTAATCTTTTACTTTTTTAGAAGAATTAGTATGCATTTATTATTGTAAATTGCTTATTTTGTATCCATTAGTGTTGCACTGTTCGAGAGACTACATGTAAAAAAATGTTAACAGGGAATACAGATGATGGCACTGCATGCAAATAGTGAATGCTCATGTGTTTCTTGAGCTTGACAACAACAATTTCAAATATTTTTTATGATGATTTCTTTTGAGCTATTTGTCTTGATTCTGATGGATCCAGAAGGGAAAATTTGTTATGCAGCTGAGGAAGACATGAATTGGATTCAACGCAAGATCTACCTTTACAATGTGACTTTCGGGCTCTATATGTTGGATTTGTGGGAGCGTTGTACCTTCAGTATCCTTCATTGCACTATTTTGTAAATGGATTTCAGCTCTTTCATGTGTCTTTTCCTTTGTTATTCTCCTGAAATGGCAAAATTTTGATCATTTCTAGATATTTATGCGCGGGTTTTTTTTAAAGTATGAACTAGGATTCATCAACTGTTGGAAAATTGTGTTTAAAGTATGAACTAGGATTCATCAACTGTTGGAAAATTGTGTTTCAAGTATGAACTAGGATTCATCAACTGTTGGAAAATTGTGTTCCACGTACTTCTAAAGTAGTGTAAGCAATAGTGGTTTACGTGTACTTTGGTTAGATAGGCAACTGAAACTATATTAGAACTATGACCAGAGGTTAAAAAATTTCTTGAATTCATATGCTGTCATGTCTGCTGTGTTACTGCTTGTTGGATTTCCTAAGCTTTTGTAGATATTCTGGTGATTGTATTAATGTGTTTCGTCCTTCGATATGTTACTCAGTTCTTTAAGAGGTAGTGGATCTCTTCCTTTCTCATTCATCATCTTAATTAATGACATAAATATTATATGGCCATTTCTTAACATGTATATATATATATACACTTATATATGTATATAGTTAGTTATTAGCTCTTCTAATTGTACTAATTCTTGTTATTTAGGAATACATATCTCTGCAGAGAATACTTGACATGCAGGTAGCAAACAGCTCACTCTAGCATTTCAGTGCTCATTAACATTTTTTTAAAAACCGCAAAAACGCTTAACCAATATCTTCTTGTTTCGCTAATTTCTTTCATTTTATTTTTTTGGTATCAACCATAGGCTATATGTTAAATTTTGGAAAAAGCATAGCTGTATCTATAACACCTTTACAAATTTCTGCAATGGTCAGATGATAACCATTGGTCAAAAACTCAAAGTTGATACCTTTCCACCAACTTCTGCGATAGTTGTAAATTAGATATCGAAGCCACAATAAGCAGAGCCCCGTTATGGGGAGATTAAATGTTTATATGATTGCAATCCAATTGATGTAAATCCTTTCTAGTGCTGTGCAGTAATATATCATTCTGAGATCCCTTTATATCTTAGCATCTGACCTAGCCCTATTTCCAATATTGAATATGCAAGTAAATGTGGAATTATATATTCTTTCTACACAATATTTTCACTCACGTTTACTGATTTAAAATATAATGCTCAAGATCTTCAATTAATCTATTGCTCAATCAAAGCTACATATACTGCAATTTTAGCCATTAGGAGCTTTGTGATAGGTTTTTCAATGGCAGTATTTAGACATCATGGAAATGCAACCTCATTCCTTTATAGCTTCTCAATTGGTGGAGAATATCTGTGCTTGTTTTGTACTGTGTGAAATTGGTCTTTTCTCCCCGTCTAAACTTTATGTATTTTTAATGTCAGGTATGTTTGGTAAGAAGCAAATCCATTCTCACATGAGGAAGCAAATGTAGATTGTTACTTGGGAGTTTAAATTAGTTGCAGTCGGTGTATTTGGTATAGCTGACTAGGGAATATCTTGATATAGCCTTAGAATTTCTTAAAGCTACCCAAACATTGCTTCTTCTTTTTTCATGCCAACTATACACCGTCATGAATCTTATTTGAACATTTCTTTTGTTATAAGCTTGTATGGAAGCAGTTTGATATTCTTTATATTGTAATAATTATTATTGTGAATGTTCGTTTAGACTTTTGAATAGTGGAAACTGTGAACTGCTCCATAATATCATCAAAATAAAAAGTGGGAGGGTAATTAATTAAAAATAACATTTTTTAAATTTGGAGATAGAATGATCAGGAGTGTTTTTAATAAAACCAGCTGGTTCATTTGAATAGTTTGTAAATTAGTTTGAGAAAAGAATTTGGTAATATTCAAAAATAGTTTATTTCGGGAGTCTTAAGTTATAAGTTGAATTTTTTTTTTAAATAATCTCTTTTACAAATAAAATTACTTCAATAAACTTTATTTAATTTTATTAAGTTAAATGGACATGGCTATTGTAAAATGGTGAATCTGGATTATAATATGTTTGTGGTTATTGTAATATGGTCAGAATCTGGATTATAATATTTTGTACGTTAAAGAGTCTTCATTTCCTGTAAAAACAAAGTTAGCAAAATTTTGTAAGTTATTAATTAATATTTGTACATATTCTTTAATTTATTATCACATTTAATTAATTCATATTTGTAATATAATAAAATTAAATATTATTATATGTTATATTTAATATATTTTTATAATTTAAAAATAAAAATTATTTTTAACATCTTAGATTTATGAATATTAATAATAATAATGGTTTAGAAATATTCAAGACTATTTAATAAAAAATAAAAAAATTAGAATACTAAAATTTTGTTTTATTAAATTTAAAATAATTTTATTATTTTATACAATAAAATATACTATTTATTTAACAAGTAATTACATAACTTCTTAATAAAAGTTAATTATATAAATTTTTAATTTTTATTTTTATAAAATTATTTATATTTTTATAAAAAAGTTATATTTTCTATATATAAAAATATAAAAATATAAAAAATAAATTAAGATATCAATTAAAATTCATAAATTATCTTAATGCACAATAACAATTGAGACCGTAATTGACTTATAAAATTATTGAAAATTGAATTCTAATCATGTTACAGACAACATATTTACTTATTTAAATAAAGTTAAGTTACATTCATTAATGTAATTTTATTTATAAAAAAAAATCTCATAACTTACAAGATATTTTAACTAGTTTGTAGTTTATAAGATATTTAATTTTTTATTATTATCTTTTATATTTAATTATTTTTAGTTATTTTTAATTTATTATTACTTATTTCAATTTTATGTACACAAGTATTATATTATTTTAGTATTTGTTTGATTAGTCTTTAAATTTTTAGTCAAATTAAAAAAATTAACATTATAAATTAAAAGAATTAATGTTTGATGTTATATATGTAAAAAACAAATTTGATATAATAGTTCAAATTGAAAAATAAAGAATAAAAAACTTGAAAATAAATAAAAATTAAATTTGATTAATACTTACTATATTAACTCATCTAAATAAAAAATTATACAACTTTTAGAAAAAGTTTAATAAAAAATTATTTATTTAAAAAATGTAAAATTATAATTTTTTTAATAATATATTTTTATTCAAAAACAGAAATTTCATATATATATATATATAATAAAATTTATATCTTATATCTTTTAATATTTATTAATTACTTTATTAAACACTTTAAAGTAACTTTATTTCTAATCAAATAAACTAGTTTATTTATTAAGAATTTGTTACTGGTTAACTTATTTGTGAAATTATGAGAATTGGATATAGTTATGGATAATTTTGGTTTTACTTTGTTCCCAGTCACAGCATTTATAACTTGTATCTTTCATAGTTGGTTCTACTGTTTTGTTACTCCTAAACATTCAAATCATGCTTATGGATTCTGTTCATACACAAAACAACCAATTAAAGCCAAAATATTTAAACCCCCTCCTGATTAAAACTCAGGACCACACACTATTTATCATAATAAAAAATGGTGAATAATTTAGAAAATATAATTTGTAGTAACTGATACACTGTGCTGAACTAACTAAGCTAGACTCTTGCAAAAAAACTGTTTACATAAACATAAGTTAAATTCGTAATACACTTTGATTAAAATAAAGGACAAAACATATTTTGTACCAATCTCCATTTTCAAAACATTTACTCATAACTGCATATAGAGGTATCATAGAAAAAATAAGTTTAAAAACAATAAGAACCAATATTTTGAAGAAAAAAGACAGAAAATAAAAAAAAAACATTTTTTAGAAATAATAATAATAATTACATACATTTGATTGTAATATATATCATCCAATGCTTTACAGAAGAAGTTTTGTGTGATGTCCACCAACCGAGAATGAAATTTTGGGAAATATACTATGCACTCCACAAGATAATCTCAAAACTATTGACATTTTATTAAAGAAACATGCAAATTATAAGAAACAAGTAACGATGTTTGGAAAAGCTAGAGACTAGGATGTAAATCTTTACAACTAGGGGTTATATAATCAGCAACGAGGGTGGTCATGTGGGACATAAAAATCACCACAAAAAGTATGAGAAAAAGGTAGCCACTACTACACTCCATTCTCAGCATAAATAAATACGTACGACATTCACACCTGGGTCAATGTTGTTGTACCAGAAGACTCTATCTTGTAGACCTCTAAGTTTGCAGTAGCCACAGGAGACAAGTTATAAATCTCAGGAGATCGAAACTCATCACAGTCAGTGGAGCCATTTTTGGTGAAAAACGCAATAAGTGTATTCATCATCCTACTCACAGCTGACTCAAATTCCTTTTGGCCATTAGCCGTAGTTGTAGAACTAATAATACTTGGAGCTAGATTATGTACAACCGACCCAACCGGAGCCCCCTCCACGTATGATTTACATGCTGTCAGTATGAAATATGCTCGGCTTCGGAAATGACCTGCAACAAACTCCTCGAAGGGCTGCACCACAAGGAATGCTAAGATACATAAGATCAGCAAAAACAATGAAATAGGTTGGAAAGTGACAATTCAGAAATATTCTGCATTTCCCGTTTATCATTAAGTGCTCCACAAGTCTAGTAATAATTTGAAAAATGAATTACACATTAGCTCTTTCTTTTTACTTAATGGTACTTGAAATGGAGTTTGACCAGTGGCCAAAAAGATTTTCGATTGGCAGAAGCACTACATATCTGTCACGAGAAGTATTTATTTGGAGCTTCTGCACTTGGCATAAATGCTTTTGCCCAATAGTTTTAAGTTTATGTTTTCCCTCTGTTTCTTCATGACACCCCTTGTCCCTTCCTTACCATCTTCGACAATCATCCTTGTCCAATTTTCTATTATTAGTCTTTCTTGTATACTTTTGGTAACATTAAGCAAAATGGAAACAGGATAACATTTTTTTTTAATTCAATACGAAAATATAAAATTAAAACAGAAATATTTTCTCAAAACAAACAGCCCCCAAGATATCAAATATCAACACAACGACATACCCCAAGAATGCAAAATCAGATATTGTTCTAGTTTACATACCTTTGGAGGTTTACGCAGGGTATACATCATTGTCTTCAAGGATAAAATAAATGTATTCTCATTGTACTCCTTAGATCTTCTTTGCCCCTCCGCACCAGGATATGTTGATATATATCCAGGCTCATTAAAAAAAGGCTTCTCATTTAGAATTAGAGCTTGTATTGAAACCAACACTTGTAGCATGGTTGATTTTTCTGGAATCCAGTTTTCACTATTCTTACCATGCCAAGTTCCCAAAAGACTAAGGCAGACTTTTCCACATTGATATAAATTTGGATTTAGTCTTAGGCCACCTGAGTGGTAGTGAACTTTCTGCAGAAGATAATCAGAGTTTACATTATACATAGCATAAGACACCGGGTAACATGTGAAACATTGATGACACATACCGGTGGAAATGCAGGATAGTTAGAAGGAAATAGGCAATCAAAAAAGAAAAGACCATCATGATATGGGGTGCCTTGAGGTCCAATGATGACAGCCCTTAGAAACTCCATCTTTGATTCACTAACTCTCACAAAGATTGTGTCTGAAATTGAAAGTAAATTATCATAAAGGATAATTTCAATTTCACCATAATGGTAAAAGGATGGATTCTAAGAAAAGAAGTTGAACGATGATTTACCTTTCACCCAAAATAGATTTTAAAGATGGCAATTGTTATTAGGAAAAACTGGGTTGAAAAAAATGCAACAGGAAGACACTTCAAATAATACATCTCTAGAGAAGGCCACAACAGTACCAAATATCATCTTGCATATAAAGGATAAAGAATATCTTTGTTTGAGAGAGAAAGAGATTACCAGGCAGATTTTCCTCTAAAATTTTCCATTCCTCCTGGATCTTTTTGGCCCAATTTTTAGGTTTCTGTATCATTTTAGAAAAAGCAATATTCTATTCCATCAGTTGCATAAAAGTATGGAAAATAGTGGGTAGACACCTAGAGAGATAAAAAGGGAAGTGTATGAATGATAGATGATATTATGTGATAGGAAGCAAGAGATAGAGAGAAATAATTACTATGAATGTGTTCGGAGTTATGAGATGGTCATGAATCATTTGTTCATAACTAAAAAAATATATGTCCTGCATATGCAACCTATTGCCCAAAAATAGTTTCCCAATATTTATCACCTGTGACTCTGAAGTTCCCTCCTTATCATAGTGATGATCAGGAAAAGAATCGACAGTATCAAATTGTTTGAATTGTTGAAACTTCTGCATGACCACGTTGTCTGTTTCATCCACTTTTCCCTTCGAGCTAGATTCTGCACGGGGAAAGGCAACAGCCTGCTTGCATTCACTAGAAGAAATGTCCTTCAACCAAGGCAGTGATGCCTCCACCCCAGGAGGCAAATCCACACTGTCAAATTGATCCTGCATACTTGAATAATCGTCTTCATAAATATCATCATTGTAACCAAAAGCATAATCAGCATCTTCATCTGCATCATCATCAATCATATCTGCATCATCATCAATCATATCCTCATCTTCTTGACATGAAATGTCAGAATTGGAACCATTTTGATTGTTTGAATTCAGTGATCCCGAGGTAGAACTCTTGCAGAGATCCCCACTCCCAGATGACTCTCCTACACTCATACAATTTCCATGATCGCTGATCAAAGCATCATCCTGCAAATGATTAAAAATAATACTCAAAATTCACATAGAGCTAAAGGTGGGTTTATCACCAAGCAAAAGAGTCAGGATAACTTAATAGTTGTACACTGCCACATATTTCAACCTGTTCATTATAGTCTCACACCACCCACACACACACACCCTTTTCTCCACAATAAATGTTTTCTCTTTCTACCTCAATCATGTCAAAATTAACCCATCATTTTGTAATAGCACAATATAATATGCAGGATTGACACAGAAAGTGACTTTGCATCAATGTGAAAACTAGTAAGTAAAGCAGTAAGCCCCCATGTCACAAGATTTCTGACTAAGTTCTCCAATTAGAGCAGATGGAGATTCTCGGATGGGGAAAAGCGGCACTCAACATCTATTCTATTAAACAACACCAAGAACAAAGCCATACCATGCCCTCGGGAGAAAGACGTTCTGATTGCCATGAATGCTGCCCTCGAGGAGGTGAACAAGAAGGTCTTTGCCGATTCCTATCAACATGGTGCACCTCTCATATGGAGACTTTGACCTACTAAACTGTAGGCATGCTTGAGATTCAACTACAGCTATTGATAGGCTATGAATTCAACTCTGATAGGGACATTGGTATTTTCAGATGTTTAAGTCTCACATTGAGTGGTGCGGATTTGTTCTCCTCCCTTGACAACTAGCTTCAGGGAAGTGTTCCCTAGTGTTTGGGTGCTTATCAAACTCACTAATTTTAGCGGGAGACAAGCCCTTGTCTATGAATTTAACATGTACCGACTAGTTGTTCAGTATAGGATGATACCCAGAACGTGTGTAGCCCTGAGTAACTGGCCCTCAAACAAAAGACAGGGTCCATGGTTTTTCATAGAAGTAATATAAATATGATAAAAACGCAACATACACTTTTGTACTCCCAAATCAAAAAACACTAACAAACACGTTTTCGAAGTCGGTCTTTCGGCTATTTCCAAAGTCAGTATTTTGGCTATTTCCAAAGGTAATAGACTGATGGTGGAATCTTTAGAGAAGAAGAGAAAGTTTTCTGGCATTTTGAGCATTGTTCCACCCGCACATTAGTTAATTCCGCTATAAAATTTGATGGACACATTTCTATTGTTGTGTTGCACACCAACCACAAATCAAGACAACTGATGAGCAACACCGTGAAAGGTAAAACTATAAAAAATAAAACCAGGTGAAAAAAAAGAGAGAAAAAGAGGGTATTACAAACATATTTCATTGAAAAAACATGAAAAAGCGTGAGTTTCTAAAATTCCAACGATCATGGAAAAAGGTCAAAATCCAAAGGGGAGACACAAGGCTAACAAGATCATAAGTCCGTCAAGAAACAAACTTTGCTGGTAATCTAAGCAAGAAAAACATGACTGATACAAACGATTGCACCAAATTCTAAACAAACAAAAAATATGAAAAAAAAAGAATCTTTTTTAGGAGAATTGTCATGAGATGGTACCTCTTCCGGCTTTCGTTTCTTCATCCCAGAATTCTGGGGGTTTTCGTGAAGATCCATAGAATCAAAGGCTGAACTGAACCCCCACAACACGAGTAGAGAGAGGTACCACCGAAGTGCAAAGGAGAAGCCACTCCAACACTCCCAAAAAAAGGGTTTATAATAGTACCTACTACTATAGATATTACTAGTATGATGTACAGAACAAATGTTTTTTTAGGTTAAAAAAATAGATGTTTTTTATGTACTCAAATTTATAATAAATATTTTTAATATATAAATTATATGTTTAGATTATAATAAATAATTTAAATTATGATGTAAAATTATTTTAATTACTTATCACTTGTTTTAAAAAGTTATTACCTTTTTTATTACACATTATAAGATTTGGCTTAGAAAATTATTAATGTATTAATAAAGTGTACCTATTAATTATAAAAGTAACGAATTACAGTTTACAATAATATATAAAGGATGGTCTCTTTTAAGATGTAACTACTTATTATTTTTAAAATATAACTACTGTTATCAAATTATTTAAAATAAAAAAATTATATTTTAAAAATAATTAATAAATTTAAAAAAATATAATTACTTATTTTTTATAAAATAGCTATTATTATTATTATTATTATTTTTTAAAATATATAAATAATCGAAACCTTTTTCCCATTAATTATCATAAATTAAATGTATATTGAACAAAATATATCTTTAATTATGATTAGAATTATTAAGTTTTTTTAACTGATAGTGATTATTATGTTTTATTCTTTTAAAGTATAATAATTAGGTCTAAGTGTAAAATATTTATGAGATAAAATGTAATATATGGATAATATTTTTAAATAATTGAATTCTTCTTTAATTAGTAATAAGTTAATATGTGAAAAGGGCGACCTTTTGTTTACACATGACAATATAAAATATGTTTTTAAACTACAGTTGCTCTTCCGGTTTCGTTCTCGTTATTCTTGTCGTTTAAAATAAAAATATTTATATTTTAAAAGTAATTAATAAATTTTAAAAAATATAATTACTTATTTTTTTAAATTATAATTATTATTATTTTAAAATATATAAATAATCAAAACATTTTTCCCATTAATTATAATAAATTAAATGCACATTGAACAAAATATATCTTTAATTATGATTAGAATTATTAAGTTTTTTTAACTTACAGTGATTATTATGTTTTATTCTTTTAAAGTATAATAATTAGGTCTAAGTGTAAAATATTTATGAGATATAATAAAATATAATATATGGATAATATTTTCAAATAATTGAATTCTTCTTTAATTAGTAATAAGTTAATATGTGAAAAGGGCAACCTTTTGTTTACACATGACAATGTAAAATATGTTTTTTAACTGGTGTTGCTGTTTCCATTTCCATTGTTGTTGTTGTTGCCGTTTTCGTTATTGTTATTGTTGTCGTTTCCGTTCCCGTTACTGTTGTCATTTCCTTTCTCATTGTTGTTACCATTGTCGTTGTCGTTGTCATTTCCGTTTCCGTTGTCGTTGTCATTTCCGTTTCCGTTGTCGTTGTCATTGTCGTTGTCGTTCGTCACCGTTGTCGTCGCTATTGTCGTTGTCGCTGCCATTGTCATTCTCGTTGTCGCTCGCTTGTCGCTCTCGCTCTCGCTGCCGCTATCGCTTCCATTGTTGTTGTCGCTGTTGTTCCCGCTGTCGCTCCTCGCTTCGCTCCCGCTCTCGCTCCCATTGTCGCTGTCGCTGTCGCTCCCGCTGTCGTCGCCGCTTCGCTTCCATCGTCACTCCCGCTGTCGCTGCCGGCGTCGCTGTCATTGTCATTGTTGTTGTCATAGTTGTTGCCGCCGCCGCTGTCATTCCCGCTGTCGCTTTCATTCCCGCCCCATTGCGCTCCCGCTCCTATTCTCGCTCCCGCTTCGCTTTCGCTCGATAGCGCTATCGCTGTCGCTGCCATTACCGCTGCAGCTTAATGTTGTCTGGTGTCGCTGTCATTACCGCTGTAGTTGTCGCTATAGAACCCATTGTCGATCTTATTACCGTTGTCGTTACCGTTGTCGTTGCAATTACCATTGTCATTTTCGCTGTCGCTCGCTGTCGCCGCCATCGCTATCAAGTTGTCGCGTGTCGCTTATCGCCGCCACTGCCGCTCCCGGCGTCGCTGTCATTGTCGCTTCATTTTCGCTGTCGCTCCGCTCCCGCTCCCGCTGTCGCCCCGCTCCCGCTCTTGTTCCCGCTGTCGCTGTCGCCGCCGCCCCGCTGTCGCCGCCGCTGTCGCTGTCATTATCATTCCCGCTCCGCTGCCGCTGTCACTTCCGCTACCATTTCCATTCTCGCTCTTGTACTCGCTCTTGTTTTCGCTCCCGCTGTCGCTTCCGCTGCCATTGTCGCTCCGCTTTCGCTGTCATTTTTGTTGCCGCTTGTCGCAGCTGCTACCGCTGTCGCCGCCGTTATCGCTATCGCTAGAACCCCGCTGCCGATCCTGCTACTCATTCCCGCTCCCGGTGTCGCTGTCATTCCCGCTCTTGTTCCCATTCCCGCTCCCGCCACAGCTCTCGCCTCGCTCCCAGAATCGCTACCATTAACGCTACCGCTGTCGCTGCCGCTATCATTGCTCTGCATCGCTGTCATTATCAGCTATCGCTACCGCCACCGCTATCAAGCTATCCTTTTCGCTACCATTACCGCTCCCGCCCTCGCTCACGCTGTCGCGACCATTATCGCTCCCGCTGTCGCTCCCGCTCCAGCTTGTCGCTCCTATTCCTCGCTCCCGCTCCCGCTGTCCCTCCCGCTCGCTATCGCTCGCTTTATCGATGTCGCTATCGCTATCGCTATCGCTACTCATTACCGCTATCGCTGCCGCCCCGCTGACCGCTATCGCATAGCTATCGCTATCGCTATCGCTCCCGCTATCGCTCCCGCTATCGCTCCTCGCATCGCTATCGCTCCCGCTACCGCTACCGCTACCATTACCGCTACCGCTACCGCTTGTCGCTCCCGCTGCCGCTGCCGCTGCCGCTGCCGCTGTCGCTGCCGCTGCCGCTGTCGCTCCTCGCTGCGCTGCCGCTGCCGCGTCGCCCCGCTGTCGCTCCCGCTACGCCGCCAAGCTATCGCATGACGCCATCGCTCCTGCCCTCGCTACCGCTGTCGCGTTCTTCCCGCTCTCGCTATCGCTACCGCCCCCGCTCCCGCTCTCGCTCCCGCTCCCGCTCCCGCTCCCGCTACCGCTACCGCTAACATTATCGCTGTCGCTATCAGCTATCGCTATCGCTATCGCTCCCGCTATCACTGCTACTGCCGCTGCCGCTGTCGCTGTCGCTGCCGCTTGTCGCTGCCGCTATCGCTGTCGCTATCAAGCTATCGCTATCAAGCATCGCTCCCGCTTCCGCTACCGCTGTCGCTGCCCTTCCCGCTCCCGCTTAAGTCCCCGCCACCGCTATCACTACCATTCCCGCTCCCGCTCCCGCTCTCGCTCCTCGCTCCCGCTCCCGCCCCGCTATCGCTATCGCTATCAGCATCGCTATCGCTATCGCTATCGCTACCGCTATCGCTACCGCTCCCGCTATCAGCTGCCGCTTCCGCTGCCGCTGCCGCTGTCGCTATCGCTATCGCTACCGCTACCGCTATCGCTACCATTCCCGCTTCCGCTACCGCTGTCGCTGCCCTTCCCGCTCCCGCTTAGTTCCCTGCTATCGCTATCGCTATCGCTCCCGCTCCAGGCCCCGCTCCCCGCTCCCGCTCGCTCTCGCTCCCGCTCGCTCCGCTCCCGCTCCCGCTCCCGCCCCGCTCCCGCTCCCGCTATCGCTATCGCTACCATTACCGGCTATCACTACCGCTATCGCTATCGCTATCGCTATCGCTATCGCTATCAAGCATCGCTATCGCTATCGCTATCGCTATCAGCTATCGCTATCATATCGCTATCAAGCTATCGCTATCGCTATCAAGCATATCGCTATCGCTACCGCTATCGCTACCGATCGCTATCGCTGTCGCTGTCGCCACCGCGGACCGGCCACCGCTATCGCTACCGCTGTCGCTGTCGCCACCGTCACCGCTATCGCTATCGCTACCATTACGCTCACCGCTGTCGCTGTCGGCTATCGCTGTCGCTGTCGCTGCCGCTGCCGCTGCCGCTGCCGCTCCTGCTCCCGCTCCCGCCTCGCCTCTCGCTCCCGCTCCCGCCCCGCTCCCGCCCCGCCCCGCCCGCTCGCCCCATTCCCGCTCCCGCTATCAGCATCGCTACCGCTATCGCTACCGCTATCGCCTCGCTATCGCTATCGCCATCGCTCTCGCTATCGCTATCGCGCATCATATCGCTATCAGCATCGCTACCGCTACCGCTCATCGCTATCAGCATCGCTACCGCTACCGCCATCGCTCGCTACCGCTGCCGCTGCCGCTGTCGCTGTCGCTGTCGCTACCGCTGTCGCTACCGCTATCGCTACCATCTCCGCTTCCGCTACCGCTTGTCGCGTTCCCTTCCCGCTCCTCGCTTAGTTCCCGCTATCGCTACCGCTACCGCTCTCGCTCCAGCCTCCGCTCCCGCTCCCGCTCTCGCTCCGCTCCCGCTCTCGCTCCCGCCCCGCTCCCGCTCCCGCTCCCGCCTCCGCTCCTCGCTATCACGCATCACTATCGCTATCGCTATCGCATCGCATCGCTATCGCTACCGCTATCAGCTACTGTTACCGCATACGCTATCGCTATCGCTACTTGCCACCGCTATCGCTATCGCTACCGCTACTGCTACATCGCTATCGCTATCGCTACCGCGCACATCGCTATCGCTATCGCTATCGCTACCGCTATCGTATCGCTGTCGCTGTCGCATCGCTATCGCTATCGCTACCGCCACCGCTACCGCTACCGCTACCGCTATCGCTACCGCTGCCGCTATGCGCTACTCGCTACCGCTGTCGCTGTCGCTGCCGCTGCCGCTGCCGCTCCTCGCTCCTCGCTCCTCGCTATCGCTAACGCTACCGCTCCCGCTCCCGATCACGCCCCGCTCCCGCTCCCGCTCGCTCCCGCTCTCGCTCACCGCTATCGCTATCGCTATCAAGCATCGCTATCGCTATCGCTGCCGCTATCGAGCATCGCTATCGCTATCGCTATCGCTACCGCTATCGCTACCGCTATCAGCTATCAAGCATCGCTATCACTACGCTACCGCTACCTTTACCGCTATCTCTTACCGCTATCAGCATTTTTACCGCTATCGCTACCTTTAACGCTACCTTACCGCTATCGCTATTACCATTACCGCTATCGCTATCAAGCTATTTCTATCATAGCTGTCGCTATTTCTTACCGCTACCGCTCTCGCCTCGCTCCTCGCTCCCGCTCCCCGCTCCCGCTCCCGCTCCCGCCCCGCTCCCGCCCCGCTCTCGCTATCGCCGCCGCTACCGCTACCGCTGTCGCTACGCTATCGCTACCGCTACCGCTGCCGCTATCAGCTACCGCTGTCGCTACCGCTGTCGCTATCGCTATCAGCATCGCTGTCGCTACCGCTATCAGCTATCAAGCTACCGCTGGCGCTTGCTACCGCCGTTATCGCCACCGCTATCGCTATCGCTATCGCTATCGCTACCGCTGTCGCTATGCTACCGCTATCGCTTCCGCTGCCGCTTCCGCTCTCGCTATCACGCTATCGCTACCGCTACCGCTGTCGCTGTCGTGTCGTACCGCCACCATTACCGCTACCGCTGCCGCTGCCGCTAGCGCTATCGCTACCGCTTGTCGCTGCCGCTGCCGCTGTCGCTCCCATTCCTCGCTACCGCTATCGCTATCAAGCATCGCTCCCGCTCCCGCTCACTGCCCCGCTCCCGCTCCCGCTCCCGCCCCGCTCCCGCTCCCGCTCCCGCTATCGCTACTCATTACCGCTACCGCTATCGCTGCCGCTGTCGCTGTCGCCGCTGCCGCTGTCGCTACCGCTGCCGCCACCGCTATCGCTATCGCTATCGCTGCCGCGCTAAGCATCGCTATCGCTGCCGCTGTCGCTGCCGCTGTCGCTCGCTATCGCTATCGCTACCGCTATCGCTATCGCTCTCGCTCCCGCTCACGCTCCCGCTCCTCGCTCCCTGGCCCCGCTATCGCTATCGCTATACGCTATCGCTATCGCTATCGCTACCGCGCATCGCTATCGCTACCGCTACCATTACCTTTACCGCTATCGCTATCGCTGTCGCTATCGCTATCGCATAGCTTGCCGCTATGGTCACCGCTATCGCTATAGCTTGCCGCCCCGCCTCCGCTCCCATTACCGCTGTCGCTCCTGCTATCGCTACCGCTACCGCTCCCGCTCTCGCTATACGCTATCGCATCGCTATCGCTATCGCTATCGCTATCGCTACCGCTACCGCTCGCTATCGCTACGCTATCGCTATCGCTACCGCTATCGCTATCAGCATCGCTATCGCTATCAAGCATCGCTATCGCTATCGCTATCGCTATCGCTATCGCTACCGCTGTCGCTACCGCTAGCCGCTATCGCTACCGCTATCGCTACCGCTCCTGCTCGCTACGCCATCGCATCGCTATCGCTACCGCTATCGCTATCGCATCAGCTATCGCTATCGCTACCGCTATCAAGCATCGCTATCGCTATCGCTATCGCATCGCTATCGCTATCGCTGTCGCTATCGCTATCGCTACCGCTGTCGCTATCAGCTACCGCTATCGCTATCGCTACCATTACCTTTACCGCTACCGCATACGCTACGCTTGCCGCTAGGCTACCATTACCGCTACAGCTTGCCGCTCCCGCTCCCGCTCCCGCTATCGCTGTCGCTCCCGCTATCAGCTATCAGCTACCGCTCCCGCTCCCGCTCCCGCTCCCGCCCCGCTCCCGCTCCCGCTCCCGCTCCCGCTCCCGCTCCCGCCCCGCTCACGCTATCGCTACCGCTATCGCTATCGCTATCGCTATCGCTACCGCTATCAGCATCGCTATCAGCTATCGCTATCAAGCATCGCTATCGCTACCGCTATCATATCGCTATCGCTATCGCTATCAAGCATCGCTACCGCTATCGCTATCGCTATCGCTATCGCTATCGCTATCGCTATCGCGTCATCGCTATCGCTATCGCTATCGCTATCGCTATCGCTATCGCTATCGCTACCGCTATCGCTATCGCTCCTCGCTATCGCTATCAGCTATCGCTATCGCCACCGCTACCGCTACCGCTATCGCTCTCGCTGTCGCTATCGCTATCGCTACCGCTATCGCTGCCGCTAGCGCTATCGCTATCGCTGTCGCTATCGCTATCGCTACCGCTGTCGCTATCGCTATCAAGCTATCGCTGTCGCTGCCGCTGTCGCTGTCGCTGTCGCTATCAAGCTACTCTTACCGCTATCGCTACCATTATTGTTACCGTTGTTGGAATAAATGGCAGAGTTTAAGGGGGTTAATTAAACTCTTAAAGATTTTCGAAATTCAAGGCCTATTTAGAAAAACCAGATTTAAAATGAAGAGGAAAATCAATTATTTAAAGGTTCTTGAAATGCTTTTTACCAATGTATTGTATATCCAATTCAAATACCAATTACAAAATTAAAAGAGTAGGGAAAGAAGATCAACACAAGAGATTTATACTAGTTCACCTTTCAACAAAGGCTACAACCAGTTTCCTAAACACCCAAATCAAATCAATTCACTAAATTTCAGTTTTTACATGAACCCTACAATAAAATCTAAAACCAGAAAACTACACCTAATCTTGAACCCTACAAGATCTGTAAACCCTTGTAAAATCCTATTACAATAACACCTTAATCACCCTGATTAAGAGAAACAAACCCAACAAAAGATTACACAAGAAATTGAAACGAATTCACCTTGAAAATCAGTGCAGAATTGAAAACAGTGCACCCAGAAAAAAAACAGAGCACACAGAAAACCAGTTAGTGAATTCTATGACAGATTCTCTATTCAATTTTATCTTGGACTCCTTGATTGATTTCGCAAATTGATTTAGAACACTTGAAAAGCTTTCTTGAACAGTGGGTTTCTCTGTAATTGATTCATCACTCAGTTCTTTAAAAATCAAGGTATTTATAACATAACTGTTCCAGTGGTGTTAAGCTTTTTCGGAGAAAATCAGTCAGTTGAAACGCGATTTAACTAGTTGTTTTCATTAAAATGAATTTTTCAGAAGGCGCCCCTTTTCTGAAAATTGAAAACAGTCAGTTGAAAACATGATTTAACTAGCTTTTCCAGTTCTCGTTCCTGTTCCCGTTTTCGTTACTGGTCTCGTTCCCGTTCCCGTTTTTGTTCTCGTTTCCGTTACCGTTGTCGTTACCGTTGCCGTTACCGTTGTCGTTACCGTTGTCGTTACCGTTGTCGTTACCGGTTGTCGTTACCGATTCCGGTTGTCGTTACCGATTCACGATTCGCTATTCGTTACCTTTACCATTCCGATTACCGTTACCGTTCCGATTCGCTATTCGCGTGATCGTTAGCGTTACTTTCGTTACCGTTGGCGTTCTTTGCCGTTACCGTTTCCATTACTGTTATTGTTCCCGTTACCGTTGCTGCTGTCGTTGCCATTGTTGTTGTTGTTCCCTTTTCCGTTGTCGTTGCCATTGCCGTTACCGTTGCCGTTACCGTTATCATTACCGTTATCGTTATCGTTATCGTTACCGTTACTGTTCCCCTTCCCCTTCCACTTGCCGTTACCATTATTGTTATCGTTACTATTGTCGTTGTCGTCGTTGTTACCTTTGCCATTGACGTTACCTTTATCCTTGTCGTTACCATTACCATTACCATTACCGTTACCTTTACCGATATCGTTATCTTTGCCGTTACCGTTACCTTTACCGTTACCATTATCGTTATTCTTGTCGTTAACGTTACTGTTGCTATTATCGTTATCGTTGTCGTTACCGTTACCATTGCCGTTGTTGTTGTCGTGGTCGTTGCCATTACTGTTGTCGTTGTCATTCCCGTTACCGTTACTGTTACCGTTACCATTATCGTTACCGTTGTCATTACCGTTATCATTGTCGTTACTGTCTTGTCGTTTCTGTTATCGTTCTCGTTACTGTTCCTCTCCCGTTATCGTTTCCATTACTGTTACCATTATCGTTACTATTACCGTTCCATATACCTGCTTTTTATCATTCCCGATCTCTTCATTGTTGTTATCGTTTCTTTATAATTTTAAAATATTATTTAAAGGAATACAAATTTTAGAAATTTATCCCGAACTAAATTATCAACGTTAAATACAAAATGTTTACTAGTGGCTTTCTTATAAATTAAATTTTTCTATAAAAACATCCTCGTAGATATCAATATTATTATGATATTTTGTACCATTTTTCTTGTGGATTTGACTTTCGCTACAAAATTAAAAATACTACTAAAAGATTCGCGATTGAAATAAAAAGTTGCCTTTTTAATGGCGTATATTGTAATGGATTACACATAACATAATTTTTTAATATTTTAATAATTATATACTGGTGTAGATAAACCACAAATTTGTGAATATTTAATATTATTTCAAATTTTGCAACAAAATTGGCTGCGAAATCACTATAACAAAAAGTTGATTTGAACAGTTTTTTTGTCTTTATTGCTGGGATTTTATTACTTAGGCTAAGAAAATAATAATAGTTTAAAAGGAAATAGAATTTTGAAAAACTAAAATTTGAAAATAATATAATAAAATTTGAATATAAAAATGTAAAATTATATTATTTGGAAAAGTTGAAATTATCATCATAAACAATAACAAACAATAATATGTATATAAACTTATTTAAATAAGTAAAAATATGGTTTAAAATATAGATAGAACATTAACATACTTCACAACATTACAAAACTTACCGGTCACCCTTTCCCGCTAATCAATACTAAATTCATCATCATGCCTGATTAAACAATCCATGATTTCCACCAAAATTCCTACAAATATAGGAATAAAATTACAAGTAATAGTTGGAAATTTTCATGTCTTATCAAGATAAGTTCACACAAGTACCAGACTACCAGCCATCTTTCTAAATAATCAAAGATGAATTTATCTTAATGCATTTACAATATTATTAATATTATAGGGTTAAAGATACAGATATGTACAACAACGAACACACTTTAAACATCAAGAACTAATTACAAATGAATCTTTAAAATTTTAGGATTTTAACAAGGCAAATCCGTTTCAATTTTCAAATTCGAATAATGAATCCATCTAAATGCATTTGCAATAATAAGTTTGCATGGTCCAAATCAATATTACAAGCTCAACCCAAACAACTAAATTGAAAATGCATATTCCAAATTCTATCAAAGCATAGCAGTCACAATTCTTAAAATAATAGATAACGAATAATCTAAATGTGGTTGCAATAGTAAATTCATAGAAACCTCTCCTTGGTGTTTTATTCTAATGTATTAATTAGTTTATATAAAGATATTTATAAATTAAAATATGATTTAAAAATAAATATTAAAAAAATAAAAATATCATACTATTATATGTTTGGTTTAATAAATATTTTAGATTTAATATTTTATGAAAATTTATAATATTTTTTACGTTTGTTTTTTTTTTCAATTGAATTCCAAATTTTATTAAAATTTATAGATGTAATGTTAAAGTTAATTATACTAAACATAACACATCCAAATTAACTCATGATACATAAATAATGATAAAAGGGTATACAAACATTATAATTTGTTAATTTTTTATAAAAAATAATTACATCGATATATTTTAATAAAATTTGGGATTTAATTAAAAAAAATAAATGTTAAAAAACATTGCAAATTCTCACAAAATATTAGAACCAAAATACCTATTAAACCTATATATTTTAAATATATATGTTGAAAAAAAATATTAAATTATTTTATGATCTTGTAGGAACAAATTATTATTTTTTAATTGAAATATTAAATATAAATTGATGTTCTAAAATGTGTTTGAACTTTATTATAATTTATAAAAAATCAATTTTTTTGTTAATATATTTTTTATTAAAATATAAGAATAATTCACTTATTATTTTAAGTAAGAAACATAATTTATATTTAAAAAATTCTTCTTAATTATTTATACAACATACCATCTATGTTTTTTTTTGTTTTAAAGAACTATATAGAAGACATTCAATGTTACTTGCGACTCATTTATATCTTAACCACATTTGATGTTTATAATATTTGTATTACTTATCTTACTTCATTATCCTTATTAAGAAAAACTATAACAACATCAAGATATTTTTTATACTACTTTTATGTTTGAAATTCATAGTCATAATTTTTATAAATAAAAATTTTGTAAACTAAATAAAATAATTATACAAATATAATACTATAGAAATAATGAAAATTAAAAAATTTATGAATTTAGCATGTTATATAATATTTGTATGTTAAAAAATATTTTGGAAGACAAAGTTTGAAAGTTAAATTTCTTTTTTATCTATATTTGTGATTCTTTAGTTAATTTAATTTAAAAATAAAATAAATTTTTTATTATATTTTTTATTTTTAAATTTAAATTTAAATTTGGAAAATAAATTATTTAATTATTTAAAAATAAAAAAATTAATTAACTACTTCTTTTATTAAATAAATAATTTTTTAATTAAGTTTATTACTTAAAAATAATTTTTAAAAAAATAAAATAAAAATATTGAAATCCGTACACCAACAACATAATTAAAAAAAGGGAATCCCGTAGTAGATTCACAACTTCAATAATACCGAAATCTAAAAATTTACCTTTGATTTAAAACTCGACATATCTCCATACATATCAAATCCTCCTAAATTCTGACAAATTTTCATGATTTTAAAACTCTATTGGATCCTTTGTTTCATTTAAAAAAAAAAAAACATTTTTACCCTTTTACTTTCTCTGTAACCATATAATCTATATTACTTGTAAACTTGGCTTAGTAAATTAAAAAAATTATTCTTCAAGAGAAAAATGCAAAAATAGTCGGAGGAAATAAAAAATAATGAAACAATTTTAAAAGTTTAACCAAATTTAACAACTACTTCGATTAAAAATTATTGCTGAATAACAAGGATTATAAAATATCAATTATATGCAATACGTTGCAGAGATTTAACCTCAGTTAAATAATCCATGTTAAAAACAAAAATTCTAGTACTAAATTTCCAATGAACTAGAAATTTATAAAAAAAAATGCAAATTTCAAAACTTTTAAGAAATATTTTACAAATTTTATTATGTACTTGATTTTTGATCGAAAATTACTTATTAAACATTTTACATCGACTCAAGGTTTTTTAATTACGTCGAATGTGTCTTATATCTCTTAGAAGATGAGATATATACAACAATTTAGATATACTTTTCTTCCTTAATCCACCAAATCACCTTTTAATATACCAACTTCAAAATGGACAATAGAACAATTTCGTTGAAACTTGCTCATCAGTCTAAAAATACGTATTGCTTATGATTTAACACTAGGAATTCATTCTGCATTTCACACAATTTTATTACAATAATCATCATGTCAAAATTTTACTAATGAACAAATCAAAAGAATCTTATACAAAATCATTGCGGCAACTATTTTAAGCAAGAAATGCCAAAAAACAAAAGAACTAAAATCCAAACAGACTATGCTATAAGAGAAAACATAAATAAATGGGACCTACTTCCTTCTATGCATATAGTTTAAAAAATGAGGTTGCAGCATATTTGAATCATCATAGCCATTAGGTTGAAATCCTCGTGGTGGTCCTGGTCGATTTGATAGGGTCTGGAAAGTTGCATCGTACTGCAATTGAGAAGGAAGAGTTTGCAAAGCAACATTATTATGACATGGCTGCATTGTCTGCATATTTCCATTGTAAAAACACTGTGAGGAGTTTTGGTTTTTGTCTGATCCATCCTCCTGTTGTATACCCCTTTTGTGACCACTTGCAGCAGCCACACTTGGATTTCCCCAATCAACCGTTGCATTTTTTCCCATCAATTGGGTATTGTTTTGACCAAATTGAAACAAAGAAGGTAGAGAAGTTTGACTTAGATGATATGGGTAAAATTGTACTCGGCTGTTATCATTAGGAGGGAAAATCTGTGTTTGAGACATGTTCTGCATCAAATTGAGGTGACTACCTAAATTTGGGGCCACGTAGGGAACAAGTGTTCCATTGTCTGATCCTGATATTGCTTTTCCCCTTGAATCTCGCTTGAACATATTCATCCTTTGATTACAAGCATCAAGCTTAGCATCCAGAATGCTAATGAACATCCTCAATTGTTCCTCTTCAAGAGCATTGTAAGAGTCATCCCATGTTGGGTACATAAGCTGAATCTTCCCTTTCTGCACTTTGGAAATATCACCTTCAATCCTTTTCAATCTATCACTGAAATACTCTTCCACGTCGAACACCTTTGGACGCCTATCACTGGTGGTGTTCAGATACTTTTGAATGACGCGTTTTATCTCTCTTTGGTCTTCGGGCCATGTTTCAGGTTCATCGAGAAAATTTGATGCATAGATTATCACGCCAACATCAACTGAACAAAGTGTGGAAAACTCGTACACTTTCTTCATTAATCCATTTTTTCTCTTCTGAAATGTTGTCTTTCGAGATTTCTCTTTCTCAATGAGATCCATAGGTATCCTTCCACGACCCATTTTCTGGTATACAATTGTCTGCACAAAAGTTAGATATATACTAAGATTTTACAACAACAGAATTGTCAAGAAACATCAAAATTGTTGCTTTGCATTAGAAGAATTTCAAAGCTTAGTGTTAAAGATTTCAACCACATGCATACAACGTAAACAACAATTAAATTGATGATTAGAAAAATTACTGTTTACCTCTTTGATCTTCCTTTTCCGTTTGGTGCGTGCGTAATGGTTTTCCTTTTGACGAAACTCTGATAGGTATTATCTCTTAAGTTTCTGTGGTTTGCTTCGGTACTTCTTACACGTATAGCACGAGAGCAGAGTGAGTTCTGTCCAAGTCTGTGATTATATTTATAATCGGGATTTTAATTTCCTTTTTTATCTTTCAATTTTGTAATCGTTTTGGATCATAGCTAGATAATTCCTAATTATAATCCAAAAATCTAAACCCTTATTGCAGGATCCGGACACGAAATATCTTTTGATTATTTTATTTAACAGAAAATTATATGCATTTAATGTCTTAAAACTTACTGTATAAAGTTAGTTAATGGTTTCTTTTACTGGTAAGTAAAAGATTTAGAACGATTCTAATCATTCACATTACGTAATTAATATAGTAACAACGTGAATTTAGAGAAACAATATTTAATGAGAATTTGTATTACTTAATAAAATCTTTTAAATTATTTTTTCAAATTACACATTATTCCTGCGTATCATTAAATATCTTTCAATTCAATTAACAAAATTCACCTTAAATTATTTAATGAAAACCACACACATACACGCATAATATATATATATATATATCAATTTAAAATTATTGTATTTCATTTATATAAATCAAAATGATATGTTATATATTATTAAAATATACTAAAATATGAATTATTTGATCTCTTTATCATTATTATTATTATTAACTTAAACAAAATTTTACATAAATTATCGTAATAATATGAAATTATACTTGAATCATTGGATCAATAAAAATTATATTTAAAATAAAATCACACATAATATAATATTTGGTATATGTATATATATAAGGTTTATCAATTTTATCTATAATAATATATAAAAGATTTTTTTTTGAGTTATTTTTTATATTTTTATTTTATTTTTAATATAAAGATTTATAATATATATATAAGAGAATTCTCTTTTTTATGTTTATATTTTATATTTTTATTTTAATCCTTTAGTTATATTTTAAAATAAAAATAAATCTACAATAATATAAATGTACTCATTTTATATTTTTATTTTACTTTTATTTATAGTTTATTATTGATATTTAGATTTTATATTTCTATTTTATTATTAATTATATTTTATATTTATTTATAATAATAATATATAATGACAACGTTTATTATTGATATTTAGATTTTATATTTTTATTTTATTATTAATTATATTTTAATCTATAACAATATATAACAGGATTTTGTGTATATTTTTTATATTTTTATTTTATCTTTAATATATTTTAAAATAGAAATAAAAATAAAGAAATTAGAATTTAAAGATAATTGTTAATATTTTAAGACGTAACTACGTATTTTTCTTAATTATACCCTTAGTATATTTTAAAAATTAAAATGAAAATAAATTATTGAAAATTTAAATATAATTATAAATATTTCAATATGTAATTATTTATTATTTATTTAATCATTACTGTCAAATTTTTTAAAATAAAATAAATTTTTAAATTCTAAAAATAATTGAAAATACTTAAAAAAATATAATTATATATTTTCCACTATCTAAAGGTTCGAAATCACCTCTTTCTCACTAGTAATATTTAAAGAAAATTCCATTTTTTTATATTTTATATTTATATTTATCTTTATTAAAATAAAAAGTTATTCAAAATTTAAGGATTATCACAAATATTTTAATATATAATTTTTTTTAAATAACTATTGTTATTAAATTATTTAAAATAAAAATATTTAAATTTTAAATTAATTTTAAAACACTTAAAAATATATAATAACTCACTTTTTTACCTAATCATGATTCTTAAAAAGAGTCTAAAATATACAAAAGTACAAAATGTCACTTCTCCATTAATATAAATGAAATAATAAAAAATAACTTTGACAAAAATAACATACTTTAAAATTTCATAAAATAAATAATTTAATTATTTTTTATATTTTTAAAAATAAGAATATAATAAAAAATAATTAATATATTATTGAATTTTACAAACAAACATATAAAATAAAACAAAAGTTTACTATTAGAACAACACTTATTCAATAATACACTTTTTCTACATTACTTTCCTATAAGAAAATTAAACAAAAAACAAAATGTATCTAGTGCATACAAAAAATTTAAACGAATCAAAATTAAATAAATTCGTATATTATCTAAAAGATAATTTTAGAAGTAAGAACGATATAAGAAACCAATTATAACTATGTCTTTTGTGTTTCAATTATTTAAATTTTCTATACACCTAAAGTAAATAAATAAAATATCATATAGGGACTTTACCATTATTTTTTGGATTTTCTTATCTACTAATAGTTGTTGCTTCTACTTTCTTTATTTTGTAGTTATAAAATTAATTTATATATTAATTAAAATCCTCTAAATATTGTAATTATTATTTATAATAAAAAATTACTGTGTTTATATTAACGCTAAAATATGGATTATTATTTATAGTGAGTTATTACATATTATAAAATGTTATCCATAACATAATAAAGATACTAATACAACTCTCCAAATTAATCCTAATTAGTGCCTAATTAATCTAAAAATCTAAACCGTTATTGCAGATCCGGCCAGGAAATATCTTTTGATTATTTTATTTAACAAAAATTATATGCATTTAATGCCTTAGAACTTACTGTATAAAGTTAATTAATTCACGTAATTAATATAGTAACAACGTGAATTTAGAGAAATAATATTAATGAGAATTTGTATTACTTAATAAAATCTTTTAAATTATTTTTTCAAATTACACATTATCCTGAGTATTATTAAATATCTTTCAATTCAATTAACAAAATTCAGTTAATGAAAATCACACGTGCATTTATTTATATATATATATATATAAAGGGATAATATATTTTTAGTCCTTAAATTATTTTTAAAAATGTTATATATAAGGTTAATATGTTTTTAGTCTTTAAATTATTTTTAAATATTGTGTTACATTCTTGGAGTAAAAGTTGGACTTATTTCGTCCTTATGTTTTATAAACTCGTGCAAATAATTATTGATGATGTGTCAGGATTTCTTTTTATCTTTTTATTCTTTTTTGTAGTTTTCTATTTCATTATCATTCGTTTCTTAAATTTCTTTCACTTTTTTTTTTTATTTTCTTTTACGGAGGATCATTTACACTTGTTTATAAAATACAAAGACAAAATAAGTCCAAAATTTTTTCAAAGACAAAACATAATTTTGACAAATAATTCAAGGACTAAAAATATATTTAACTCCTCTCTCTATGTATATATATATCAATTTAAAACTATTGTATTTCATTTATATAAATCAAAATGATATGATGTATATTATCAAAATATATTAAAACATGAACTATTTGATCTCTTTATTATTATTATTATTAACTTAAACTCAAAATTTTACATAAATTATCATAATAATATGAAATTATACTTGAATGATTGGATCAGTAAAAATCATATTTAAAATAAAATTGCACATAATATAATATTTGGTATATGTATATATATAAGGTTTATTAATTTTATCTATAATATAAGAGATTTTTTTTGTTACTTTTTATACTTTTATTTTATTTTTAATATTTTAATATAAAGATTTACAATATATAATTTTTATTTTTAATGTTTATATTTTATATTTCTATTTTAATTCTTATATTTTAAAGTAAAAATAAATCTACAATAATATATATGATATGATGAAATTCTCATTTTTATATACACATTTTATATTTTTATTTATTTATAATAACAATATATAATGGTCATGCTTATAATTGATATTCAGATTTTATATTTTTATTTTATTATATATAAATAGGATTTTGTGTGTATATTTTTTATATTTTTATTTTATTTTTAATATATTTTAAAATAGAAATAAAAATAAAGAATTTAAAATTTAAAGATAATAGTTAATACTTCAACACATAACTACCTATTTTTCTTAATTATACCCTCAATATATTTTAAAATTAAAATTAAAATAAATTATTAAAAATTTAAATGTAATTATAAATATTTTAATATATAATCATCTATTATTTATTTAATCACTACTGTCAAATTTTTTAAAATGAAAAAAATATTTCAATTCTAAAAATAATTAAAAGCACTTAAAAAATATAATTACATATTTTTCACTACCAATATCTGAAAACCTGAAATCCCTTCTTTCTCATTAATAACATCCAAAGGAAATTCTATCTTTTTATATTTTTATATTTATATTTATCCTTATTAAAGTAAAATATTATTCAAAATTTAAGAATTATTACAAATATTTCAATATATAATTATTATTATTTTAAATAACTATCATTATTAAATTATTTAAAATAAAAAAGTTATTTAAATTTTAAATATAATTTTAAAACACTAAAAAAAATATAACAACTCACTTTTCATGTAATCATGACTATTAAAAAGAATTTAGAATATACAAAAAATACAAAATGTCTCTTCTCCACTAATATAAATAAAATAATAAAGTATAACTTTAAAAAAAAATTCACAAAACAAATAATTTAATTATTTTTTATATTTTTAAAAATAAAATTATAATAAATAAAAAAAATTAAAATACCATTGAACTCTACAAGTAAAACAAAAGTTTACTATTAAAACAACACTTATTTAATAATACAATTTTTCTACATCACTTTCCTATAAGAAAATTAAACAAAAATAAAATGTATATGGTGCATATAAAAAATATAAACGAATCAAAATTAAATAAATTCTTATATTATCTAAAAGATAATTTTAAAAGTAAGAACGATATAAGAAATCTATTATAACTATGTTTTTGTGTTCCAATTAGTTAAATTTTCTATACACCTAAAGTAAATAAATAAAATATCTTATAGAAACTTTACCATTATTTTTTGGATTTTCTTATGTACTAATATTTTTTCTTCTATTTTTTTTATTTTGTAGTTATAAAATTAATTTATATATTAATTAAAATCATCTAAACATTGAAATTATTATTTATAATAAAAAAATATTGTATTTATATTAATACTAAAATATGGATTATTATTTATAGTGAGTTATTACATATTATAAAATGTTATTCATAACATAATAAAGATACTAATACAACTCTTCAAATTTTGATCAACATTGTGGTAGAAAAAAAAAAGATTTTCCAAATTTCTTTAATTTATGTGAAATGTATTATAAAATAATCATAACTAAAGATAAATATGGTAAGGCCTTACAATTTTAATTATCTGTAGATATATCTTGCCTATCTTTTTTAAGTTATAATTTTTTACCATAATTTTTTATCAAGTAATATAAGAGTAAAAAAATATAAGTATTTAGAGGCTATCTTTTTTCTAAAGGTCTCAATAAATCTCCACAAATTTCATATTTTATGACTAAAATAATGAGAATTAATAAAAGAGTTGGTTAAGAGTTTAGTTCCAACATCTTGCATGTATTAAAAGTAAAATAAATAAATAACGTTTGAATCATTAACTTTTTACATATTTAAAAATTAAGTATTTGTTTAGTATTTTTAATTAGTTATTTTTTTATTCATTACAACTTTTTACTCTTACATTAATTGTAATTGGTAAGACTCGATCTGAATGGTAGGTCAGATTCAAGTCTGTTCAGTGAGTCCGCTAAAGTCACCGAATAACAGAGTATCTTTAGTAAGAATTTATTAATAGGTATAATGTTTCATATTATTCATAAACAATTTATATTATATTTTTTATAATTTTTTAAATATTTTTTTTAAATACTTTTATTTTTTAACAATGCATACTATACTTTTTTAATAAATTAAAAAATAATTACTATATATAATATATAAATATGAATAAAAAATACATAATAAAAAATACAATAACAAAAAAATATTGCATGATCAAAATAAATTATATTTAATTATTTTAAATAATACCAATTTATAAAATTACTTCTAAACATTAAATTTTTTAAACTTTTATTACCACCATCACTCCCATAAATTTTTTTTATAAACTCTGTTTTTTATTATTAAAATATATGTTAAGGAATAGATTGTTCTTATTATAGTTTTTCCAAACTATATACTCTTATGTCTTATTATAGTTTTTCCAAACTTTATACTCTTATATTCTTAATTTTGAAAGAATACATATTCAAAATGGTTTAAAAACAACAATTTTACATTCCTAAAAATGTTGAGGGATGAATGTCTCATTACCTTTGAGATCATGGAGTATTTTTGTTATGTTTTAAATCATGTAAAATTAGAAAAAATATCAGCAATAATTTTGTTATGTTTTACATATCATTTTAATATATTATAATTATTAGGGTTTAGGGTGGTATATCAAGATTTTAATAAACATTTTTACACAGAATAAAACAAGAGAACATATAATAAAAAAAATTAATACTACACTTAAAATTAAAACTTAATGATTTCATTCATCATTTTACACGTGTTAAGAGCCTATTTGACGAAACACGTGCTCCTTTGGACACAACTACCCCATGGCATTTCCGTTATTCGAGGACCAGAGCGAGGTCAATTATCGGAAGTCAACAGTTTGAAAAATTAAAAAATTGTCTCTTGGAGTTTCTTGTTCTTCTTCTCCTTCTACCATTTTCCTTTCACTTTCTCTTCCTTTCCATCACTTTCTCTTCTTGTTTCCCCTCCGCATTTTTCCAGCGATAGAGACACACAGAAAATCACGGTTCCAACCACGTCAATGGAGGAAAAGCACGCCGCAGCCTCGGAATCCGCACACGCCGAATCTAACGGTCTCTCTCATGCCTCCGACCACGGCTGGCAGAAGGTAACCTACGCCAAGAAACAGAAGAAGAAGACCAACAACAGCGCCAACGGATCCGATTCTCGAGCTAATTCCAACAAGCTCCTTCCAAACGGGACTTTGTCCGGCTCCGATGGCGTTTTCCGGTCGCTGGAGCTGCAATCGGAGGACCGGCGCCGGAAAATTCTGGAGGCGCGCAAGGCGGCCGATGCCGCATACGAAGACGATGGCGCGCCGGTCAGATCAAAGCAGCGTCCTCGCAACGACGAAGACGACGACGAGGAGGAGGAGAATGTGGACCGTTCCGCGGAGAACGGGAAGGCGGAGGAGAAAAAGGTGAAGCAGAAGAAGCCGAAGAAGCCAAAGGTGACGGTGGCGGAGGCGGCGGCGAAGATCGACGCTGCTGATCTGGGCGCTTTCCTCGTTGATATATCGGTAGGGCATTGTCAATTGAATCGCGCATTTTTAGGTTTTTTTTTTGTTTGATCCGGTGGATCAGGAAGACGATGCATTTCGATTCGCTTAGTTTGATTGGAAATTGTGTCTGTTTGTTTTCACATTAGGCATCGTTCGAGAAACAGCAGGACATATTGATGATGCGGTTCGCTGATTATTTTGGACGTGCTTTTTCTGCCGTGACCGCATCTCAGTTTCCCTGGGTGAAATTGTTCCGGGAGTCAACGGTGGCTAAGATCACTGATGTGAGTATTGAGTTCCCTGTTTTCTTATTATTTTCTCTGTAAATATTAGATAAAGAGTTTCAATTTGTTAGCTTAATGATCCTGAAGTGTTCAGATTGTTTTGGAATGTAGCATGCATGTAGACTTTGAAATTTGTTTGTGTGAATCATGATAACACCCAGGATTTCCTGGATTTGTAGCAACATATTGGGCTGGTTCTGTAAACTTTTAAAAGGTATCGACTATTTGTTGTCATCGTTCTTGTTTTAAGCATTGTCTCTACACGAGGATAACTATGTAGTAAAATCCTGAGGAAGCGATGTGATGAGAAACTAAGTGGAGTCAGCTGCCAGCATGTTTTAAAGTAAATCGTCTGCAGTTTTTTAATTTAGTAGTAAATGCGATAAAACAGTTTTCGTATGTGCTTTATCTGCGATTTTCAATAGCAAGACCGCTGATTATTCCTCCAAAAAAGATAGCTCCAATTTGTTTTGTGGGATGAACTTTTGTATAACTTTTCAAGGTATATGAATGCTTTATAGTTTAGAGTGCTATGTTCTTCATGATGCACATTTTAGTTATACTTTTGCATTCTTTCTTTGCCGTTGTTACTTACTTGTAACTGTTTTTTTATTATTGCATATGGTACCGTCTACTGTATTTACTATTTTAAAATAGGTAATTTAATATAGTTAGTTAAGGAAGACTTTTCCTAAATCTGTTGCCTTTTTCTATCATGATAATTTGATAAATAGTACTGTCTTGTTATTGGTGATTTATGACCTTGAGAATCGTAGTTATTAAAACGCATTCATTCATCAGTTACATAATCATAGTAGTGTGTCTTGTTCTTGCTGTTTTATGGGATATTGACGTTTGAAGAATATTTTATAGTTTTGTTATACAGCCATTCATATTCTATCTTTTATTGTTTATCAGAATCTTGCTTCTAGTTTCTGATCTTTTCCTATGAAGTTTATTGATGAATTTCCTTTTTGCCAGACGCCACTTTCTCACATATCCGATGCTGTATATAAAACATCGATTGACTGGATTAACCAACGATCTCTTGAGGCGCTTAGTTCCTTTCTGCTTTGGTCTTTAGATAGCATTCTTGCTGACTTGGGTAGCCAGCAAACTGTGGCCAAGGGTTCCAAAAAGGCTGTGCAGCAAGTGTCTTCAAAATCTCAGGTAATTGCACTGAATACTTGTCTGTGTCTAGAACTAGTGGCTTTTATTCTTCTTTTCATTTTTGGATAATGGAAGTCACCTGTGTTGGGAGATAGGAAGGTCATCCACCATATTGAAACAAAACTAAGCTAAAAGAGAATTTTCAATATAGAATAGCTGTCTATTCAGGGGAGTCTCTGGAAGAACCCATGTGCTGAACAACTAAGAGGTCAATTGAACAATCTTGTCCCAAAGCATGATTAGTTAATGAAGGACATGTTCCTTTTTTTATTGAAATATTCTCTTTTAACCAAATGCAATACGGGTGATTGGTTAGCTGTCTATTCTCCCTGTAACTCTATCAAGGGGACTCTCTGAAGAACCTATTTTGAATAGCTAAGAGGATCAATTGAACAATCTTGTCCTAAAGCATGATTAATAAGCAGAGATTCATTCCTTTATTAAATCCAAATATTCTCTTTAAACCAAATTCTATAGGGATGCATGGTTGGTTCATGACTGCAATGCATCACTTTGAAACTGTATGACATATGCCTTACTGCAATTTGATATATGAATATTAATTTATTTATTTGTAACAAGTTGTTAGTTTTGATATGATATCTTTGCTTTTAAATGTTCCTATGACTGGACTGTCATAAACATGGCAGGAGGCACGATTTTGCTAAATTATATATTTAGTTAATTCTATTTAGGTTTCAAATTTCTATGCGTTCTTCTTTGATCTGTACACCCAATGTGTGAATGAATAGTCAATGTAAAGACCGCTAACACAAATAGGTGCTCTTGAGACATATATGGCTGACAAACAACAGAATACATATATACATATATACATATACATATACATATATGCATACATATATACAATAGTTATACATAATTTTTCTTTTTTTCCCTTTAGGGAATGGGCATTGAGTGATGTTGGAGGTCTAACATCCATGTTCTTATGTTCCCATTTTTTGTTGTGTTGGCAAAGTGAGTCAGTTTGTTTTGCTTCATTATTCAGTACTTAGGTTTTTTTTCTCTCTAGAAATTAAATGCACTTCAAATGAAGCTATTACTTCCCTTTGAATAACCATTAGGTTATGTTTGAGTTTGACAGTTCTTTTGTTCATTGTAGTTTGTGTATGTTCTGATTTTATTGTCTTCGTTTTGAGAGGTTTTTATGGTAAAAAAATTGTCTTGAAGATTTTTTTTGTAACACTGTTCCCTAAATGACATTCAACCTTTACATTATTATATTTAAGTTTCCAAAGAAGTATACTATACTACTCTTTTTGCTCTTTTTTTATGCTGTAAACAGACATTAAGTTCACATTACCTGCAGGTTGCCATGTTTGTTGTTTTAGCAATGGTATTGCGCCGGAAGCCTGATGCTCTTATAACTGTGTTGCCCACATTGAGAGAGAATTCAAAGTATCAAGGGCAAGATAAGCTTCCAGTGATTGTATGGATGATAGCTCAGGTGAGGGATAGATGCCAAAATAACGAGAACTTGTTAGAAATCCCTTAAAATTGAGTTGTTTGACTTCTAAATGAGAACTGTAGCATCTCATTTTCCCTTCAATTTGTTAATATTTATGTGTAGGCCTCTGTAGGAGATCTCTCAGTAGGTTTGTATGCTTGGGCGCGGAATCTCCTACCCATAGTGATTGGCAAAAGTGGTAACCCTCAATCCAGGGATTTGGTTTTGCAGCTGGTGGAAAAGTATGAAAACATAGTTACCCTTTGTTTATATATGTATCCCTATCTCATCATTGCTATTGTCATCACCACTGTGTTTTTGGTGATTTGATGCAGAATTTTGTCTACCCCAAAAGCCCGGCCTGTTTTAGTAAATGGGGCTGTGAGAAAAGGGGAACGATTGATTCCTCCTTCTGCATTTGGAATTTTGCTCCGGGTTACCTTCCCTCCGTATTCAACTAGAGTAAAGGTAGATATGTTCAGCCGGCTTTGTATGTTTGCATTTTAGTGTATCATCGCTCCAAATCTTCAAAATTTATGTCAATATGCTGCCTGCTTTTATATGTAGGCCACTGAAAGATTTGAGGCCATATATGCCACTCTGAAAGAGGTGGCTCTTGGAGGTTCTACTGGAAGTAAAGCAATGAAACAAGTTTCGCTGCAGATATTCAATTTTGCTATCGAAGCAGCTGGAGAAAGTATGCAAACCTGATTTTATTATTTTATTTGTGCCTCTTTTCTTTTTTGATGAAATAACTGTTGAGAGTATTCTAAAACATGCTGTATTTTTCAGACAATCCCGAGTTATCAAAAGAAGCAGCTGGTATTTTTATTTGGTGTTTGAGTCAGAACACAGAATGCTACAAGCAATGGGTGAGTATTTTGTCTCGAAGCTTACTCTTTTCAAGTGTAGGCAAGCTATTGATGTTTTTTGAGTAGAGCAAGACAGCTTAATGTAAGAAACAGTTTCTTTGCAAGTTTTTTAATATATTTGGCAATCTGATAGGTTATGGTTCTGATGTTAGCAAAAGACAGAGTGTGTTAATCTCTAACTAAACCCAAATGCCCGTAATCATCTCTGGCACTCTCTTCACTGCGGCCAACCTTTGCCAAATCCTGATAAAATTGTTACTAACACAATCACTAAGTCCCTCAACTAACAGAAACCATCCCATTGAGCTCATTGTCTAACACAACCATGAAACAAGATCTACTTCTTCGATCTTATTCATTATTGTATGTGGACAGGATAAAGTTTATCATGACAACATTGAAGCAAGTGTTTCAGTTCTGAAGAAGCTTTCTGATGATTGGAAGGAGCAATCAACAAAATTGTCTCCTCATGAGCCACTGAGGGATACCTTGAAGAATTTTAAGCAAAAGGTAGTTTCTAAGTCAAATGATCTATATTTTCAGTTCATTGTATCTGGGATTGCTTTCCAACACTGACATGGGCTGGTTGAATTGTCTTTTTTTGTTGTACTGAAGTAGCAGAATGTTTGAACATGGTATATAATGATGTAATTATTTTTGGATGCAGAATGAGAAAGTATTGGCTACCGAGACTGATTATGCTCGTCATGCACGTTTCAAGGATGCCGATAAATACTGCAAGATAATCTTAGGAAGAGTTTCACGAGGCAATGGATGCACGAGTTGCTTAACTGTTACAGTTCTTGCTTTGGCTGTGGGTGCTGCCGTTCTATTGTCCCCCGGTATGGAATCTTTGGATTTTAAGAAGCTCTCCGAAGTTTTCAACGTTCAGTACTGAGTACTTCAGAATATTCCGCATTACTAGCTGTTGGTTGCTTCAAACAACAATTTTCTTTTCAGCCCTACTCGTTCACAATGGGCACAGTAAACCAATAGCCTCGTAATAAAGTGCTTAATGCGGAGATTGTACACTTAGCTCAAATCCTGTTTGGATAACAGAGGTAGTTGAGGTCAACAATGGTTTGAGGTTTACTTTAGTTAGACTATTTTATAATTTATTTGTTCTTGTGTCTGTTGAGTCTTAATTTTAGTTATCTTTATGCCTTTATATTAAGTATGCTGGCAAAATGCCAATGAGGTAACTACAGCTGTATCCTGAAGTTAATTTAGTTGAATCAGAGGAATTTTGGTGGTGCATTGCCAATTTTTTTTTTCTACCTTTTGCTCTGTTATCGTGGGATGATGATTGTGTCCTTTTCAGTTGCTTTTTCCGTTATTGATGCTTTGTTTTCCTTTAATCGAACATATTAAAGAGCTTATCAAATGGTCGATATATAAAGCAGGAAACGATGAATTTCAGTGGATAAGAACTATCCTTTTCTATTTCAGAGACACTGATTTATAATTGTTGAACCACGCATTTTGATCAGATTTTCTGAAATTTGCATGCATGATCGATATCATAAGTACTTAGTAAATGCCTTGAGTATGCAGAATGTGTCAAATGCATTACATTAATGTACATTGATTTCCACCTCGGCACCTCGCATGTTAATTTGAATCGCTTGACATTACATCAAGGTCAATTTTACTAGAATAATCCTACTACATTTTATATTTTGCAACCGAATCGCATTCAATATTCATTTTGTAATCAAAAGCGGAAAATGGTATAACCCTTCCTTCACAACGTTGCAGTTTTGGAGAACTGTACTTGCGAATTACTATAGAATATCTGCTTTGTTGTGTTTTCGTCTAGATTTATAGATTATCATAATCTTCAGGTTCGGCATATGGGTACTTCGCATATGAACTTCTAATTTTTGAAGGATCTTCAGGTACAGACCAAGGGTACTGCATGGAAGGGTCTCGTGGGAATTTCCTGAAGTTTAAAAATGGTGCCCAAAGAATAACCCTGCAAGATTTTACACGAGTGTGCTTTTAGAAATATGAAGCGAATTGTTAGAACAAATAATTTCAAAAGAGAAATGCAACCAACTAAAGCAGATTTGTTACCATCGCACACAATTATACTCATAAATAACAACTAAAGCAGATTTGTTAACATGAGAAGGATACGAGTATACATATTTTGCTTTTAGAGGAAGAGCTGCTCACCCTGGGAAGAAAATGAAGACAAACATGAATTGGAGATACATCTCCAGCAGCCCTCTTCTGTACCATCTTTTCCAAAGCCATAACATGATTATTGGCTGCAATTCACGCAATTATGCCCACTTACATATTAAAACTCAGTTTTTGATGCTCCTGTTAGATATACTTGGACAAACTTAACTAGTTTTGAAAGAAAAGAACTTACTGGCACCACAAGGAAATAAACAAACAAAGCAATGCCCAATTGTGTCAAAACCCAGGTTAATTCTGGCCGATTATTCTCTCCTGTCACTGCTAATACTGGCTGCTCAGCCTGCCCAAATAGCCACACTTAACTTCTGTAAATAAAAACAATAACGACTGGGAACAATGCTAACCACTGCTTAAAGACATTCCTAACTTTCTTTTATCTCACTTTTGAAGATTATACACAAAATATAATAAATGATGCTGATAATTATTCATAATATTTTCTATTTTATTATTTTCATTCTTACATCACAATAAATACATATATATAAATTACTGTAATTAAAAATTAGGTAAAACAACAAGGATATAATAAATAAAAGAGTAATTAATGTTGTTTACAAAAACAACAATTTTACAAAATTCTCACAACTAAAATGGAAGAGATAATACCAACTAAGAATGAAATTATAAAATTATTTTTAGCAAGGACAATACGCTGGTTAGAAAATAAAATAAAAAGTTTTTAATTAGAATTAGTAACAACCATTCTATTGACATTTTCAATGCAATCAACTTAAAAAATTCTACTTATTAATTACTTAAGGTTTGTTTAGACAGTAGTTCTTATAAAAGAAATCATATGAACTTCTACTTATTAATTACTTAAGGTTTGTTTAGCGAATATAAACAAGTCTGGTTTGTGGGAAAATTATGGAGAAGCCCATTAAAAATGATCATAGGATATGTTTGAGAAAACTTTCATGTAAGCATTTCTATGAAAAATTATAAGAAAAAAAAACTCTTCCATTAAAGAATTGTTTTCAAATACACCCTTATAATACTTGTTAGCAGAAATCCTATAGAAAAAGGCAATATCAACGTTATGAATAGACCCTTATGGTAATTCAACATAAAGTACATATTTAATGATTATTTGAGTGGAGAATCTTTAGGTACTTGTTGGGTGGAAGAGTAACAAGAACTGAATTGTATGTACAAGAATCTCACCAAGGCCAAGAGTGTTCCTATATGAAGTGCCAAATTGGTATACTTTAGACTGACATCATTATCTGGTTTGTGGCTGTTGCATGTCACCTGCAATTGGATTGACAAGTTATTGAATGAAAGGAGGTGAAGTAGAAGTAATAGAGAATGAGTTGGCAGAAGAAAAAACAAAGTACACGTAGTGATTGGCAAGGCCTAGAGTTTTTGTGATAGGATTTGTTGTGGTTGGAAGCAAAGAAGAGAGAAGTAGTTCCATGTGAGGAACTGGGAAGAGGAGGCAGAGCTTTGGGAACATGGAGGCTGAATGAGCACCTCATCTTTGTTTAGAGCTCTCAGACTTTGGCTCCTTATCACTTCACTTCCATGAAAATTAAGAAAAAAAAAAAGTGACAAAACTAAATGTGTGGATTTCAGATTACATCACACTCATCCACTACCACTTTTTTCTTGTCCATTCAACTTAAAAGAAATTCAGGACTAAAACATAAAATTGAGTTTTTTATAAATTAAAACTAGTTTGTATATATATTAATCTGTATAAACTTTTATATAATGTTTTAAAAAATTTATTTTTAACTTGAAAAGGTTAATATTTACAAAAATAAATTTATCTTTATTTTATTTACTAAATTAGACCATTCTACTGTGTAGGTTCTAAATTTTGTTTCTTGATAAGTGACTTCTAAGTTAGATTAAGCAGGTTAAAAATTATTTATTTAGCATAAAAATATTATATATTATTGAAATAAAAATATTATATTAAAATATTTATTTTAAAATATCACAAAATAAAATTATTAAATATTTAAATACTAAAGTAGTCTGAAAATCAAATAAAAATATTTTAATAAAACTAATTATTAATTGAAGAAGTATGACAATATAAATAATTTCATATGATAAAAATAAATTATATCTTTTAAAAAATAATTTGATACTAAAATAGATTAATTAATATTATTTTGTATTAGTGACTATTAATATAAATTAAAATTAAAATGAAAATGTAATTAATTATATTCTCTCTAGTCACTGTTATAAGACTTATAAAGGGAAATTTGATTTTTATACAAGGTATTTTACAATTTTAATAAATTTAACTATCTATTTTTCTTATATGGTTCTATTATATGATTATTTGTACGTTAAATAATGATAAGAGAATTTGAGTAGCAGTGAATTACAATTAATTAGTTTAATAATAATTAATAAGGTTAAGAAATAAAAGATTTGGGAAAAATTTAATGAATTAATTATTTTTCTTTTTTCAAGACAAAATGGCTTATAATATGACCGTAGGAGTATAATATAAGATATAAATTTGATTTTACAATTAAGTATTTTAGTTAATAGTAAATTTAATTTTGATGGATATTCATTAAATAAAATAAATTTCATATTTCAGTATCATAATATTGAATTAGTCTTTATATAAGTATTTATTATAATAATGAGAACAATTTTTATTTTATATTAGATTTATTTAATATAGTTATTTTTTAGATATTGGTTGTTATTTAGATATTGATTGTTCAGTGAAGATGGTTTATGAGCACCAATATGAAAATCTCATATAGATTTTTTATACTCATACAATGGTATATACCATAATTTGAAAATAAATTAATCATCAAATCTTTAAAATTTGATACAAGTGAATGTCGTTTATATCCATAGTTAGTTGTGGTGGAAACAATATATGCGTAGAAGGTGTGCAGGAATGTTGATGGTGAATTCGATAAGCCTAACTGAAAAATGGACCAATTTGAATATGGATGGATGACAGAATCTATCCTCAATTCTAGTTCTTTGGATCTTGGAGTAGTTGTGACGCATATAGGAATCAATTAGAATCATCTATGTATCATTCCATATATTTATATCTATGGAACAATTGTTATTGCATGAGATTATCGATCAATGTTAATTAATGTCTATTGTTCCACCAACCAATCCATTAGACATATTTTGTGACTCAATTCTCATGAGATTGCTTCCTCATCTAAATTTTTTTAAGTTTGTCCAAATTATTTGGGGAGGAAGGAACTTCTTGCAATAGAACAAATTGTAACTTAACTTACCAAATTAGTGTCATTCCATAACTCTTAAACAAATTAGTGTGGTGCATGATGTCCACAATTATGCATCCTTAAATACTTATATTGATGTTGATATTTTCAAGCTTTGATATGAAAATCCTAGAAACCTATTTAATCATTTAAATATTATTACACCACTAATTATTTCAATTACACATAAGAGATATGTGTTGAAGTGACCTAAAAGATTAAATATTAAAAAATAACTGAAAATCTTTATCTAAATATACGACACGAAGAATCATAAGAAAAATTAAATTATTTATCCAAAACAAAAAATTTGTGATTCATTTAAATTGTATTTATATTCTTTCAATTCCATTAACTTTAAATCTAACTTTAACCAAATAATTGAATTACTCATACATAAATATTATTTCAATCATTATTAATTTTTTTTTTATTAAATATTATTTTATATATATTTTAAATATTTTATTGATTAACTTTATTATACTTCAATAAATTTATAAAAAGAATTTCATGTTAATAATTCTTTTATTATAATTAAATATTTATTAATTATAAATTTATTTTGTTTATTAATTTTTTTACATATTTAAAATTATACTTCTGAACTACATTGTTTATTTTACACTTATAATAATAAATTTTAAGTTTTATCAACAAAATTTATAAAATAAATTATTTAATAATTACTTAAATTTTAAAAAATATTTGTAATGCATTATTTGAATACTTATTGTTATGATTAATTATTATTATAGGCATAGTTTTTATTTTTTTTTATGATTTATTTTGTACATCATTCATTATTAATAAAAAGACTAACATTCAAAATTAAATTACAGAACATCAATTATTATTTATTTGTTTGTTTTAAGCACTTTATTTTATTTTTGTAACTTTTCATTATTTAAATCCCAACAAAAATTATAGTATAATTTTTTATTATTTATTTTAACTTTTATTAATTAATTATTTAAATTCTTATTCTTAATTGATTTTTTTTGCAAAAAAAGAGAGAGTCCAAAACTCAGTATTAGAGAGACCAAATTCTGGTTTTTCAGCGCCATCATGAATGAACGAAAGTTAGAATTCAGAACCCAATTTTCAACGTCAAACAACGAAATAGTTATAGTTGACTGAACAAAGTTGCCACTGATTTAGGTTTTCAATTTAAATAAAAAGTTTATTTATTTTAAAAAAATTATTGAAAGGTTGGTCAATGATTTTGGTGTAAGGCAATTTTCTAACACACTTTACATTCTCTGATTAGTTAAACTTTATTAACGATTAAGAATTATAAATGAAATATTCTACATAAGAAATAAGATTTATAAATTTTAATAATTGTAATAAATTTTAATTAATTATATATAATACTATGTCGCAATAATAATATCACCTTATTCATAATGGATAATATAATTTAAACAATGCCTCCCATTCTCTATTTTAATTTTTGTTTACTAGTTTCTTTTATGATAAATACATATGTTTTAAAAAACCAATAGTATCAAATATGATTTAAAATATTTATACTATTCATATTCATAATAAATTTTGGAATATATAATTTATTCTTTGCAGTTACTTGCTACTGCTTTCACGTGATTTTATTTACTAATTTTCATGTGGAACTGTGACACTTTGTTGCTTTTTTCCAACTTCATGCACTTCAATTCTGCAGTGTACATTAATGTGTTCCATGTATTTTTATTTATTTATACAAGTTTAATTGAAATTTACAAATATTATGGTATAATTAATAGTTTTATATTATTTAGAGTTAAAATTAAATATATTTTATACGAGTATTTTTTTTCTTAACTTACTGACACGTCTTTTGAAAACAAGATTATGATAAAGTTTCGAATTCTAAAACAAATATATTATACTTGTTTTTTATTTCTTATTTTATATTCTCTTAATATAGATTGGCGAAGTGGTTGATTGATTTGCAGTGAAATGGTTTGTTTAATGAAAGTTTTTATTAATACATGTAATTGATTTGATTGATTAAATGAAGGTTAATAGGTTCTTTTTAGTGTAATAAAAAAAATTGACTTAACTGTATTTTTAAAATGGGGAAAATGGGGTTTTAATAAATGATATTTATTTCCTATCTTTTAATAAAGTAATATTTTTTTCTTTTATTTTATTGAAATATTTAATTAATGAAACTGAAATCAAAATTAGAAAAATTAAAATTAAAATGTTATCACTAAATTATACTTAATCTTATAAAATATAAAAAGTTAAGACATATATATTGTATTAGTTAGTGGATTATAAACTATAAGAATTTATTGTCTTAAAAGCATATATATTTTTGTTAATCAAATAAAAGATCAATTAGAATGGGATTTTTATAAATCCCTTTTTTTAAAGTAAAAATTTAAAAAATATTTTAAAATAATGCAACACAATCCGTAAAAAATTAAATTAAGATTTTGTAAGATACTAACTTTTATAGTAAAAAGAACTTATATTTTAATATAAAAATAATATAAACATATGATTGTATTTATTAATTTATTATTATATTTATATATGATTTAGTATGAGTATATGTAAATAAAATACTATTATTATTTTATTAATAATATAACACAGGGAAATGTCTATTTTAAAATTAGAGTCTATGTATCTTATCAGTAACATGATGATGGATCCAACAATTTCTTCACACCATGAGCATTGAAGAAGGATTATGTGAATCATTCTAACAATATTTAAAGTAATTTAAGAATAGAGCTTAATAAAAGTAAGAACACATTTTCTATAAGAATATATACACTGTACATTCTAAATATTATATATTCTTATATATAATACATGTCTTCTTAATGTATTACTTAATAGAAATACATTTAATTTTCAATTTAAATCAAAATAATTACAGTAAAAATGTTGAATATATGTTTGTTTAAAATTGAGGTGTACATAAGTATTTTCCTTTTTAAATTTAAATCATTCACTTTTTTATATTGATTAACAATTTATGTTTTAAAACTTTAATTTTAAATTTCATGAATTTTATTCAAAATTTAATCTATATATATGTTTGTTTTAACCTAGCATGACATGATCTAGTAGTATGTTCGGAGGGAATTTTTTTATAGAAAATTTAAAATGTTTTATTACTGTGTAAAAAAAATGTAAAAAGAAATTGAAATTTTATAATGTAATTTCAGTATTTAATATTAAATAATTTTAAATTCAAACTAAAAAAACTGATATTTTTTTCATAATATTTTATTTTTTACATGTTCTCTTTATACTCTTTTAACAATTTAATATTTTCTTTTTTATGTGGTATAGTGTTATTCTCAATCAACTTTAGTTGTGTTTTCTTTCTCAACATTACTCATGTTTTTAATTGATGTTAATTGAAGATTTCTATATCCATTAGAATTATTTTCATTTGATGTTGTTTTTTAATTTAGATTGCCCAGAGTTAATTTTTTAGCAATATTAGTGGAGATTATTCTCGATATTAATTAAGATTTTACCAGTCAATATTAATATAATTAATTTTTTAATTATGTTAGCCAATTATTTTACTTATATAACTTTCCATCAATATTGGTAAAAATTACTTTTTTTAGTCACATTGTTGAGATTATTTTATGTTAATGAGAGTTTGCATTTTTAGTAAAACTATTTTTCGAGTTATATAAGTAAATAATCTACAATAATATGTTTTATGGCTATATTTAGATGATAGGAATTTTATTTAATCAATACCAGTAGTATTATTATTTTTTTTAAATTTGGTCAAAGTTTTTCCTATTATTAAAAGGAGAAACTTTCTGCTCATCATAATTATAATTCTTTTGGCCAATGTGAACTAATAGAATCTCTTAATTAACCACAATACAAAAATCATAACTAATGGTATCAACATCACTTAAAAATATATTGGAACTTTGACCGTAAAATAATCTTAATTATTAAATATATTTAATATTGAAATAAATTTTATATTTAACTATAATTAAAACACTCAATAAAAAATAAAAATAAAAACAATTTTTTGTCTGTACATAATATTTAAAAAATGAAGCAAAATTAAATATATTTTTCTCAAAATTATAAAATTCTCTAATTTAGCCTTCTATTTATTGATGAGTGTCAAACTTTGTATCTTATTAGAATTAGAATTGTCAAGTCCGTTGCCTCTGATTCTCTGTCAGCTGCCAGAGAACTTAAAAGTTTGTGATTATGTAATATCATTTACATTTCATCATTGTTTTAGAGGAATTTGCATTATTTCATAGAAAACTAAATTATCTTCCTTAATTTGTAGAAAAGCTAAAATTCAGATATTTTTTTACTAAATTCTTTCCCTTATTAATATTTTTTTTTTCATTTATAAAACTTGAACTTGATAATGTTTTTGTATACATTATATTAAGACATTGTAATTAAATTTTCAACCTTGTTACATCAATGTTTAGAATTACTGTTTAAAATGTAAAATATTATATTATATATGTTTAAAGAAAACATGAATTTATTTATTTATTTATATATAACAAAAGAAAACATAAAATTTCATTCCTTGTTTACCCAAAATACAAAAAATCTTTTAATTTAAAGAAAACATGAAATTATTTATTATTTATATATAACAAAAGAAAAAATAAATTCAGAGAGTGTGAAATTATATTATATATATATCTGCATTGGATAATAATGTAAATGATTTGGTGTTAAAGACAGCCATTCCTTAATAGCCACTTCAGCTGTGATTGTGGAGTGAGGCCAACCAAAAATTCACTTCTTAACAATAACTAATTACCAATTATTGCATTAATAACACACCCACCCTTGCTAATAATACCATATCATCATCGTCATCATAATCATAAAATAAAAATAAAAATAAAATAATAATTATAATTATAAGAAAGAAAGTTATTAAAAAGAAAAGAAGGAAAGAAAAAAACCCGATGATGATACACAGCGAAGGAGGGGCCGCAAAAAGCCAAGGTTGTCGGAATTGGATTTGATTCTTCACTTGCGCTGAGTCTTACCGATTTCTCCGATCGAAGTTCGTCACTTTCTCTCTCTTGATCGACACCCACCACGCGTTAGAGAGAGAAACCCGAGAGATCGGAGATGGGTACGCTTCAGTCTTGGAGGAGAGCCTACGGTGCGATCAAGGACACCACCAAAGTGGGTCTTGCCCATGTCAATAGCGATTACGCGGTAATCCCGCTTTACAAAGATAGGATCTTTCTTTGTTTTTCTTTTTTTTTCTTATCAATTTTTCCTCTGTGGGCTGCTTCTGTGATATTCGTTTCCAATTTTAGGATTTGGACGTTGCCATAGTCAAAGCTACGAATCACGTCGAGTGTCCCCCCAAAGAGAGGCACCTTAAAAGTGAGTGGTTTATGGGTTTCAGATCCGAATTTATGTGATCTTCTTTTTGGTTTGGTATGGAGGGATGATGTTCATGAAGTTGAATCTTTTTACGGGTTTGTTGTAGAGATTCTGTATGCCACGTCTGCTGTTCGACCCAGGGCTGATGTTGCTTACTGTATTCACGCCCTTTCCCGGCGGTTGGCAAAGACGCGCAATTGGACGGTAGGATTGATGATGATGATGACATAGTTCATGTGTTTGCTTGATTGATGTACAATTTGATTTGGTTCGAGTTTTCAGTGATTTGTTTGCATGTGCTTTCTTGGATTTGGATTGTTCATTTACTTTATGGATTGATGTTGTTAGGCTTGTCGCATGTCTTGGTTTTTCTATTCCTTTTGGTAGGAAAAGAGAAAATAGAGATTGGTGTCGGAAAATGTCATACAAAATTAGGAAGTAGTTCATCGCTGTCAGATTCTTATCCGGATTCATGATGTGAAATTGCGGACGTTATGAATGTGAAACTAATGCTTATTTGGATCCCACACCAAATGGTCTGGTGTTGGATTTGTGTTATTTCTGAACTTTGATAATGACTCGTGGCATTTGGCCTACACGACACCATATACTGAAAGTTTTTTTTTATGAAGGATTGAATTCAAATCCATTTTGATGGAGGATGCGACAGAGGATCCAATTGTTTGATAATTCCAGTTCTTATTCTTTTTCTTATTACTGCGAAAAACTGCATTTTCTTTACATTTTGTTAAATTTGCTATGCACGGGTTTAGATAGGTATCTCTTATAAGTTTATTGTATGCCAAGAAATTGTATTCACTCTTTGCCATCGTGTTGTGAGGTTGTCAGTTCTGTTAGGAAATGACAATGTCAATTTTATGAGTCTAAACTATTTTCTTTGTGGCAGTTCTAAGCAATGTCAATTTTATGAGCCTAAGTATTTTCTTTGTATCTTTATTTTTGGCATGATTTTATCATTATTTATAATCATGCGTATATATTTATATATAGATGTAGATGTAGATGTAGGAATGCTTATGTTTCACTTTCCTCTGGCTTTGTTCACAGGTGGCATTGAAAACACTGATAGTCATTCATAGGTTATTGAGGGAGGGTGATCCTACTTTTAGAGAAGAACTTCTGAATTTCTCACAAAGAGGACGGATTCTCCAACTTTCAAATTTCAAGGATGATTCTAGCCCGATTGGTTAACTTTTTTTTTTACCTTATCATCTTTATATTTTGTTGTTTAACTTTCATATGGGCTTAAGGTAGGTTTCTAACTGTCCTATCTAATTTTTTTGCCTGCAGCTTGGGATTGCTCTGCCTGGGTACGTACTTATGCACTATTTTTGGAAGAAAGACTTGAATGTTTTCGAATTCTGAAGTATGATATTGAAGCTGAGCGTCTACCCAAACCTGCCCAAGGGCAGGAGAAGGTAATATCAATAAACATCTATCATACTCTTTCGGGATAACTGGTAGTATGTAGCATTTGCTGGTCTAGTTCATAAATAGTAGCCAACTTATTCCGCATTATGTGACAGTTGGGGATTCTTGGTTTAATATTTGGTGTATCTTTTACCCTTGAACTGTTTGTATAGAAACTGCAAGGTTTTGGCCAGAAAGAAGTCCTTTGTATGAGTGTGTGTGTGTTCGCACGTGTTTTATAGCTTTACAAGTATCAGTGGTTTAGAACAATTAAGTAATTAGTTGGATAGGTTTTATAGTTGGATTCGTAGTCAGCTTAAATAGAAGGAGGGGTAGAAGGGAGTGGCAAGGGGAAACCATTGGAGGAGAGATTTTTGTGCTCGTTCAGTTCACTTTTACAGTCAAGCAATAAATCACTCTTTTATCCTTTATTTCTGTTGTGCTATGATGAACGAATACTATGAGTATCGGATATGACAGCTATTTGATACGACGATTCATCTTATCTTGAAAGGCATAGGATATGACAAGTTTAGATACCTTTGGAATTATGTATTTGTGCATATATATAATTCACAAAAATAAAATAAATGCTATTGGGATTTTTTTAAAAACCATACTAAAATTGAAAATTATTACTAGATATTATTCAAGTTGAACATACTAAATATACTAAATGCAAATGTATATGTGAACTAGAATGACAAATTATAGTTTTAAACATTGTTAAATATAAAATAGAAATCGTAAATCACTACTTATTGCATATTGTCTTGAAGTAGGAATAATGCTGATTCCATTCCCTCCTTGAACATTATTTGTAAATAAGATAACCTCAATATCTAGTTTATAAAGAGATAATCTCGAAACTCTAAGGTTTCTAACATCATAAAAGTAATCCCATGCATCTCTAGTGATGTCTCACATCTTAGTGCTCCCCTTGTTATATTCTTCATTTTTCCAAGTCAAAAGTCACAAATTAGTATGCTTATAAACCAAGTATTTTGCTCTTTTAGTATTCAACTTATTTCTTTTTAATAAGTGAATGAATAAATAGGTATTCCAATTTCTTTGACAAAAAGATAATAAGCAAGGTTGTACAAGAAACTTCAATGCTATGTTTTGAATGAGAGGGGCAAAAGAACCATGCATCATCCACCAAGATTTAGGATACAATATCCACCTATCTTCAATTGAGTCAAAATAAGCAAAGTTATTTGATTTTGTTGAGAAGTCAGCATATTCAAGTGCAACCTTTCTTTATCCTCACTAGTTGTGAAAACTTTTTCAAACACTTATTCCTCTCCCTTGAAATCTCTCCATCCTCATATTGGGGATCCTATTTGAAGTCTCTTGAAGCCATTCTTCACTATAGATACAAATTTAGAAAAAAAAATTATACTATAAAAATTAGTAACTTTATACTTATTTACACATAAATTATTAAAAAAAATGAGTATTTATAGGATAAATTTACCTAGGATTCAAAGAGTAAGCCATGAAATGGAGAGGGGTGCAACTTTTAGTCCACCTACATCTCATAGACCAAAAAAAGCATTGAGTTATATGTATCACAAGCTCTAAGCATGTCATAGATAGGTTCAAATAAAGCTAAAATATATGCAATTTTGTCCTACTATACATCATTCAAAACTAAGTCTTTCACAACTTGGGCCTTGCTCACATCATCCTCTTATAAGAACTCCATTCTTCTCTAATAACCATGGATTGCAACGAATGGGACAAATTTAAATCTTCTCATCATCACTATAAGAGATGCAAAACATGTATTTGCAACAACAAGCAAATTCAAATGATTAAAAATGGCCAATCTCATGGAGTGATTCATGATAACGTTCCTAATAAAAGAAACATCAACAACATTTTTCGTAATTGTTAACTTTTTGGCAAGTGCACCATCGTTCAAGCAATAATTTAGAAAGTTTGAGTATCGTTTCCCAAAGGACTTGTGCAATACACGACAATAATTGCAATTGATAACTAAATTAGACAAATAATATTTTCATAATTTGTTTAAGTGTTTAAAAGAAATAAAATTGTGCAAACAATAATAAAAAACTTTTTAGTATTTTCATAAACACTTAGAAGGTGGTAAATTTATGAAGTGATATGGAATGTAAATGTTAGGATTAGATTTCACCAAAACTCACTCATGCATATAATCACTCAACTTCTCTCCACTTTAATGTAAATGTCAACCCACTAGTTTACTCAAACCCTAATACCTTAGTGGAATGAGCCTAAGTTTTCCTATTAAGAGTCAATTCCTTGATCTCCTAATAAGCAAACTTGCAATCACGACAAAGGTTTTTAAAACAACTAATGAATCAAGTTCCATTCCTAGATACAAGTTTCATTAGGTATTTTGCTTCAATCCAAGATTACAAAAAATATTTTCCAAAACCTAATTAATCAAATATCAAGCTATGGGTGATCAAACCACAACAAACATTAAGCATAGAAACAAAATACTAACATTGAATGGAAAAACATATATATATATATATATATATAAACAAAGAGATTACATGAGAGTTCGTTTGGTTACATCTAATCCCAACAAAATGGGTTTTAGCTCTTCATTGTCATGAAGAGTACAAAAAATAAAAGACTAGCAATAAAAGAAGAATGATAACCCAAGAGGAAGAAGGTGGTCTCCAAGGAAGCCCTAGAAGCTCTAAATCGCGTTCCAGCTCAAGTTTTTGCCAAGATCCTTCCTCTCTCTCGAAGAGTATGAATAAATAGACATAAGGGTGCTATGTCAACAAGTTGGCATCCGGCACAATCCATTCAGCGCCTAGCACACTCATGCATATGTGGTCTCGGTCCAATTGGCGCTTGGCCTCACTGGAGTCTGGTGCCCAACCTCGGGTGGCTGGTGCCTGGCCTCGTTGACAAATCTGGTCTTTGCCTATATAGCGTCGGGCCTGCTTTAGGGGGCGTCCAACGCCCGAAACCTTCTTTAATTTTCCATTAAGGCCTTCCTTCTCCATCCCTAAGATTTCAAACTTGTTTCTTTCAATCTCAAATACTTCCTATACCATTGTCAGACAAAAAATATGAGGATTAGTAGTATAATTAGATAATAGTAACCAATTTCAAATTACTTACAAAAAGTATCAAAAAGAGAACTAAGCAAGTTAAAAGCTTAAGAAAGTTGATTTTGTTAATGTGAAAAGACTAAAAGAAGTGGTAAAAATTAACATTATCAGTAGTCGTGCCACATTCACCTTAAATGAAATCATTTCTTTCAGTAAACTTTGTTGCACATATTGTTTTCAAGGAAAGATTCAATGTGTACACTACACAAGGTGTTCAAAAAACTTTAGGAAATGAAATCTCAAAGATCATTCCAACACCTTTGCACACATGAACATTATCTGTTATAACTTGCACAACATTTTCTTCCTCTACTTCTTTAATAACTTCAGCCTTTCTATGGGCTATGCAATGCTTATATTTTACTCCATTAGAAGCAACAACAACTTTTAAAAAAATAGGAATCCCGTGGTCACAAAATTAAGAAAGGTCTTCTTTTGGGAATTTGTTCATCCATCAAAGGCTATGCTAGCTTCTATTTTGTTCCAAGCTGATTTAATTTGTAGGTAGCCTTCAAACATGTGCTTTTTATTGTTGTAATAGAGTTGTCCTCAAATCATTGTATCCAAGAGGGAAAAAACTACTAAGATTATGATTTACAACAAAAAAATATGAATTTACATAATATGGGTTTCTTGCAATGTTAAAAGACAACTCAGGAGAATAGAACATTCTAGCTATAAGAGCTTTGAGATTGTCTTTGTCTTGTAACTTGAGTGCCCTCTCTAGAGGACCACTCTTCCTCCTTTTTAATGAAGTTCTCGTGTCTATCATCAGTGGGTGAGGGAACATGTTTATGTTTTTCTCTACTTTTAACCAATTCAACAATCGATTTCAATTCAATCAAATATTCATCATTGATATTTGAGCATACACCAATTCCAGTCCAAAAAATTTTCAATAAATGGGCTTTTACTCTAGAGTAAGAACTTTTAAAAGTTTTTTGACAAATTACATGATCATTTCTTGTTTCTCCCTCCTTATGTTCTTTTGTCTAGTAAACTGACATAAACCTATAAAGGAGCATAATGATATGCATATTGTGCTTGGTATCATATCTGTTTTTAGTTGTTGACACAGTACATATTGAGACTATAGTTGTATCTGTGTTATATATGTCCTTGACATGTATTAGTTGGAGTGATGAGTGTGTTGGTGCATTAGTGCCATTGCTTACCTAACTATATATTTGCATGATCTATTTTGAGTTCTTAGCAAATTTTGGGTATCTTTTACCTTGGCAAGAAGCAGCCCTTTGTATGTGCATATGCTTTGTATATTTAGGGTGTATTTTCATCCCTAACTTAAGAGTTATGTTTTTAGCATCTCTTTGGTGCTTTGGTTATTGATGCTTTAAAAGAGTGACTATATCAGATATGGAGAAAGATTGAACTGAAATGCTGCATTCTAAGTCTTTGTTCTCCCTTTCTTATTGTTCTTGACTTTTTTTCTTTTATCCAAAAATAGGCTACCCCTCCTAGTTGGATAAGACTCTCTTCTTATTGTCATCCAAAGAAAAGTTATGTCTGACTTCTATTACACTTGATCCTTCAATTATATTGAAAAAAATTTTGCAGGTCAAATTAAATTGTAGGTTCCTCTGCCTCTGGGGATTTTCAATTTAGTCCTTGAAGTTTAAATGTTTGTAACTGGGTTTTGATAGTATGAAAATTTCTGCTTGGGTCCTTCAAGATCGCCTACTATTAGAATTAGGGCACTGTGCTGGGGTCTTTAGAAATCTAATCCAATTATGTACTTGTGAAACCATAGATACCCAACTAGCAAATTTTAATTTGGATCCCTGCAAATCTAAAATATATAATTGGATTCCTCCTGTCGTGGTGATCATTGTTATTAAATGACAGTGCCATGGTCCTGATGGTGGAATGGCAGGGCAGACCTAGTAGGTTTTGAGGAGGGTAGATATATGCAGCCTTGTCCCTGCAAGCAGAAAGGCGATTTCCAGGATTTGAATCTGTGACTTCAAGTGTCCTAAGGGAGCACTGTACATTGCAACTAGGATCACCCTATATTAAGGATCTAGTTACCTAGGGGGCACCGACATTGCAAATCAAGGGGGTGTTGTGTGGCTAACACTTCTCGGACACTGACACAGCTGTGACATGCTTCTGATATTTGTCTAAATTAAAAAATATTTTGCTTGTCTCTGACATAGCTCGGCCATGGGCCAAGATAATCAAGCCGACACCTGTTTTTGGCTAGGCATCTCTCTGACACTCCTACTATAAAATAATTAGAAAAATTCAATTTATATTATTATATAAACAATAAAATTTATATAAAAATGATCTCTCTTATCAATTTTTTGTTAGACTCATTATTGTAGGACTTAACTAGTTGCTTTAAGAGATATGTTTCATCTTGTAGAGAGAAATGGTATGCATTAATGTCATAGAATCCCCTTGTGTGTGTATGCACAAAAGGAACATATGTACATATATCATATAAAGCATTACATAGGGATGGGTCTAATTCCATATACAAAATATATCTAAACTCCCCCTCAAGTTAGAGCATATGAATCATATGCGCCAAGCTTGTTACCTATATAGTCAATCATAAGGCTCTGCAATGGTTTGGTGAAAATATCTACCAACTAATCATTAGAATTAACAAAATGAATGGTAGTGTCTCTAGATAAAATCTGTTCTCACATGAAGTGGCAGTCTATCTAGATATGTTTGGTCCTCTCGTGAAATACTAAATTTGAGGGAATATGAAGGACAACTTGGTTATCACAAATAAGAGTCATCTATGTAACTTCCCAAATCTTAGTTCTTTAAGCAACTTTTGAGCCAAATAAGCTCACAAGAGGTAGAAGCCATCACTTTAATACCATGTAGAGAGAAATGGTGTACATTCATGTGATAGAATCCCCTTGCGTGTATATGCACAACTGAGAAACATATATACATATATCATACAAAACATTAGATAGGGAAGGGCCCTAGCCCATATAAAATATATATCTATAATATATCTAACACTTCTTGTCTTGAGATTTTTTTTTGTAAAGCATGCATTGTAAAAGGACCCCTCTTTCCATTTTCAAATTCTATGTGAGGATTATTATCATATGAAAACTGCTAACAACTTTAATTTTAAAAGGTAATATATAATTCTTAATTCAATAGTGAACGTGTATATATATGTGTGTTTTTTTATGTGTGCGTGTTCATATGTGGAGTTGTGGAATCTATGTTTTAAATTAGTCATGTACCTTTATCGGTGTTGGAGTTGGTGCTTCATAGATAATTAAAGTTTTTTAGAAATCTCCAAACAGGGTATAAGGGACCTTGGATTAACTATCTGTATATCTCTGGTTTTTAGTTTTCTTTGTAAAGAAGTTAATTGATTAGAGCTGAAGAAATTCAATAGAATACTTTTATTTACATTATTGGAATTTTTCATATTTTTATTTAAATTGTCTTGCGTTGCTGATTGACGTTAAAAACTTCTGAATGTTTAGTTGTGGATTTATTGGATATTTTCTATTGTGTTTGTTTTTTAAGGTCTTCATGTTTAATTGTTGTTTCAAGCAGGGGTACAGCAAGACCAGGGATTTGGATAGTGAGGAGCTATTGGAGCAGTTACCTGCTTTGCAGCAGCTGCTGCATCGTCTTGTTGGTTGCCGGGTAAAATTGTCTGTCTATTTATTATTTTTTAGTTTGACCAGTTTATATCAATTTGTTTTAATGGTTTTTATCATAGTACTTTTTTCTGATAAAACAAACTGATTATGTGCTTGATTTTACAGCCAGAAGGAGCAGCTGTTAGCAATTATGTGATACAATATGCTCTGGCTCTGGTATGCATTTTTGTCTCTTTATCTAAAGATCTTTGTATCGAGCAAGGGATTTAGAATTTACAATAAAATATATAAACGTTTCATAATATTATATTAGGTTTTTCTTAGCATATTGATCTTCAGATTATGGAATTTTTTTCTTTAATTGATTAAACATTGAAAATGTGAATGTTGGGATTAGAATTTGAAGTTTGATTGGGACTGAGACTGTCATAAATATTAGGTTGTTGATAGTTGAAACTGATTTCAATTGTCTCCATATTGAACGCTGTTTAGGAAAGGAACAACAGCATGTTGACAATTTGTCATCATTGTAAAACGATTCCTTGTTAGTAAATAATTGTGAATTTGGGGTTGATGTAACTGATGACCAACTTCATATTGATCTTGCTTCTTTTGTGCATTCTAGGTACTGAAAGAGAGCTTTAAGATTTATTGTGCTATTAATGATGGCATTATCAATCTTGTTGACAAGGTAAATTTGCTTATCATTATTTATGCAATGAGTATCAAATTTAAATAAAGCTTGTTATATATAGTGAAAAATAATAATTTCCTTGTAGTTTTTTGAGATGCCCAGACACGAAGCTATTAAAGCCCTTGAAGCTTACAAACGTGCGGGTCAACAGGTGATATTTTGCTGCTTGTCTTTTGCATTTTAATTTCATGATGTGGTGTTTGTATTAAAACACCCTAATTGTTGCAGGCAGCAAGTCTATCTGATTTCTATGATGTTTGCAAAGGGTTGGAACTTGCTAGGAATTTTCAGTTTCCTGCCTTAAGAGAGGTATGTCTATACGCTTTTTGCTATCTCATACTGATTTAACTAGCTTTTCCTGTTCCTTTTTTTATATGGACTTCCAATTGTTTGCATTGTTGATTCTTTAGCCTCCACAATCTTTTCTTACAACCATGGAAGAGTACATTAAGGAGGCACCGCGGGTGGTTACAGTTCCAAGTGAACCAATGGTTAGTATAATTTTTTTTATTTAGGCAGAGCATAGGTGTCACAGTTCCTGTGTAAATTGGTTTTGTTATGGTTATGTTATGCTGAACATTGGTTTGACAACAATGTACATTTTTCCATGTTTTCTTTTACATTGTAGTTCTAGACTAATTTGTTGTGTTGTATCAACAGCTTCAATTGACTTACAGACCAGAGGTTCTTGCAATTGAAGATACCAAACCATCTCTTGAGGAACAGGAGCCCCCAGTTCCAGAGGATAATAATGTTGCTGTCTCTGATTCTGAACCTGCACCTCCTCCACCACCACCGTCTCATAACAATTTTGAAACTGGAGACCTGCTGGTAGGCTTTTGGATCCCAAAGGTATATTTTTTTATGATTTATTTTCCTTATTCTGTCCTTGTTATAGGGACTGAATGACGCTGCACCTGATGCATCACTCATAGAGGAAAGAAATGCTCTTGCCCTAGCCATAGTCCCCAGTGAAACCGGTGAGTGTTGTTTTTGGATTCTCCTCAAATGCTCTGCTGCTTAGCAACATTTAGTGGATTGTTTTCCTCATCCTATGAAATGTGACTGTTTTGTGCTCATATGCACTACATCAGCTTTTAACTCAACTGCTGCTCAAGCAAAAGATTTTGATCCAACTGGATGGGAGCTTGCGCTGGTCAGCACTCCAAGTACTGATATTTCTGCAGCCAACGAGAGACAATTGGTAGGACCTTCATGTGACCTTTCTAGATTGTTAATATGTGCATTGAAATCATCGTGAAAAGTTTTGCAATTGAAAACTACGTAAAAAATTCACTGTAGCACAAAGTAACTTTCACATAAAAAAAAGATTTAGTTTCCACTCTATTATTTGTTCCCAAAATCTATGTATTGTATGATTTCTAAGCTATAATATTTTAACTGTTTATACTGGTAATATTTATCGTGGACAAACCTGTTAGTATCTGTATCTCGTTATTCAACCGATTAACCAATGAAAATTATATTTTTCAATAAATTATTTGATCGCACTATCCTATGAAGGTACTTTTGCATCAGTATACATTGCATAAATTGGTGATGCATAAGATTTGGTGTTAATCTACTGTTTCAACATATGCATTACAAGCAGGAACTAAGGGTACAAGTCATTTGATTGTTTAGATCCCTATCAATATTTTATCATGAGACGTTTGATCATAGAACATAGTCTTTTCTCTGACACCAATAGGGTTGGGTCCGTATGTATTTAATGTTAATTTCCTGATGAACTGAAGTATAGATGGTCCATAGTGAATGATGAGATCTCTAATTGAGCTTTGTTTGTCATATTTTCATCATTGAATGTCAGGCTGGTGGATTGGACTCTCTCACTCTTAATAGCTTATACGATGAAGCGGCGTATAGATCTTCCCAACAACCAGTATACGGAGCACCAGCCCCAAATCCATTTGAAGTGCAGGATCCATTTGCTTTATCAAGCAGCGTCCCTCCCCCGCCTGCTGTCCAAATGGCAGCGATGCAACAGCAAGCAAATCCTTTTGGACCTTACCAACCATTTCAACCTCATACACAGCCACAGCAGCAGCAGCATATGTTGATGAACCCAGCAAATCCCTTTGGGGATGCAGGATTTGGAGCATTTCCCCCCAATCCTGTTTCTCACCCACAGAACAATCCATTTGGAAGCACAGGCTTGCTATAAAAATGCATGCCTTTTTGGAGATACGAGGATGTATTTAATGAATCAAGTTTGGGTTGGTTTTGAGCAAATTGTAACATGGGTTTCTCATTTGTTGCTAGATATAGATGTTTTCTGGAATGGGAGGTGTTGTGCCTTGTAAAATCGAGATGACACAATGTATTGATCATTTTATGATATACATAATGGTGGGATCACTTTCTTTGAACATTTCCCAACTCGAGTAATTGCCATACTTTTACACATGTTCATATAATCCCAGTTTTGTGTAGTTGTATGCTTGTATTACTAGATAATGTGTCATACTGTTTAGTATCCAACTACTGCAAATGAAGTTTCTTGTTTAAAATGAGGGGGAGGGAACTAAAATTGTACCATCCTGGGTTGTTTGTTTTTGTCATATCTAACCAATGCTAATGGTTCTGTTTTTATTGAACGTTTGAACACCAAATGTATGCGTGGATGTGTGTGTATGATAATTTCAATTCATTAGATAACCTTATTATTATTATTATCCATTAGTAGACTTGTTAACAAATTATTGTTACATTACAATCAAATTATATGTTAATATACTAAGTGTGTTGATCAATAAATACAAATTTGTTTATAATATACTTATTACAGGTGTTTTTTTCGAAAAAATCATGTTACTTGAGAAAGCAACTCTTCATAAATTGCAGGATATATATGTTAGAATAAAAGAAAACTATACGTGATCTTGAAAGGAAAAACGTCCCTATCCCTGCCAATAAGAAAAGTACAAAAAGAGAAAAAGAAAAGGAAAGTGTTGTCTGAAGTTGAATGATGAAAGAGTTTGAGTGTGCTTAATAGTGTGGAACAAATACTTGAGCATGGAGAAATAGACATGAGTAGTTCTGGGTACGGCGCAAATAATAGTTACCCCTTTGTGTACGTGTGTCTGTGTGCATCATGTGGGAATGGAAGAAGAGAGTGAGAAAGATAATTCCAAAAGAAAAGATGATAAATGAGAGAGTTGGGGTATAAGATCTTAGAAGGGGAGACAAGAAAGAGAAAATATGGTTGAGGGCAAAGACCTTGTCCCACACACTCTATCACTTTGAACTCATCATCATTGCTACCATATATGTAACTAAGATTTGTGTCCTTTTCTCCTACTTTAATTCATTAATCTTTTTATTTCTTGGTTAAGGAACCATGAGTAATACTATAACCCAACACTTCCATCATTCTTGCTTTCTTTCTTCTCTTTTTCTAAATTTTTATCACAACAGAATCCTAAGTTTTAAAATAAGAGAAAAGAAAAGCCCAGGATTTCTCTCCTACCTTTGCTGCCTAAAGATGAAAAATGTAACTATTTCGAATCTTCCATAAACAACATATTTGCTTTTTCTATGTTCATTATATCCATACATAAAAAAAAGGCCATGCTCTTAATTTATCTTTTCGTGATTATGATTGTCACTGTGTTTTATGTTTAATTATTTGTTTCCATCGTGTTAAATGAGTTTTTTTTTTAATTTCAGTTTCACTTAAAATTATAAGTTTGTTGATTTTAAGTTGATTTGTTAACAAATTTTTGATAATTTTTAAAAATTCAAATTTAGGTATTAATAATAGTTTCAGAATTTATTTATTTTTATCTAACATTTTAAATTATAATCAGTGACTTGCATTTTTAATAAATCATGCATTCAAATATGCATTTTGTGGTATATTTTCCAACAATAAATAATAACTTAGAACAACAGTTCTTAAGTCCGATTAATTGAACTTTGAAACTTTGTATTACAGAGTGAAGGAAGACAACATGATCAGTAGAAGATTTTACCCACTTATTACATCATGTAAGAGAAATAGTGATGAGAATGGTTTAAATAGTTTTAACAGAAAGAAAATGTAAAGAGTAAAGCATTGTTATAATTTATCATTATCACTGTATATATAAAGAACTGTGAAATTTCTGGTGCCCAGATTTTTATATTTTATTTTACCCATATAACTCCCTCCCTAATTCTCTAATCTATTCCGATGATTATTTCACTATTCAAACCATTCCTATCATTACTGCATTATACAAGTTACTCACTTTTATTATTTTACAAATTTTCAAGTACACAGAGACACAAAATGCCTCTTTTTAGTATTTAATAAATATGTTAATTTTATAATAATCATCATAAAAATTACATTTTTAAAGATATTAATATACTATCATTTAAAATTAAATTATAAAGAAATAAAGAAAAAGAATACGAAATATTTTAATTTCAGCAAACACACATGTGGTATGATCATTTTCAAAAAGTGGACATTTAGACCATAATATTATTTAAATGACAGTGCAACTCAATCTAGATGCAATGTTTTGTCTTTTGGTTTTAAAAAATTATATTTTTAAGGTTGAATATACAAGCAACTAGCTGTGGAAGCCTAAAGCCACCAGAAAGTTTAAAGAAATTAATAATTATATAGTGTACTATATACATATTTTTAAATTTAATTGAAACTTATATATAAAAAATAAAAAATGCTATATATTTTAATTATTATTAATGATCATTTTAATTTTATTAAATAAATTAAAGAGATGAATCTTTAAAATCAAGAATTTAAAAAAAAATTATAGTTAAATTAACACATTATTTAGGATTGATATAATTAATATATATAACAAATTAAAACTAAATGTAAATTACAAAAATTTCAAAATTCAGTTTATCAGAAAAAAAAACTTCAATATAGTATTGGATCACAATTCACAATTCAAAGTTATATTTTCATAGTACTATTTGAAAGGAATAAAAAAATTCCTAATGAAATTATATATTAAATGTAGAAGAAGTTATATGATTAAGAAATAATATAATTATTAAGAGCATTATTATTGAAGAATGAGAGTTTACTCTATAATATATATGTATAAGATACTTATTAATTCATTCAAAAGTGTAATGTGATACTTTTTCTAAGAGTTTCAATCTCTCTCTTTCATATATATATATATATATATTGTTAAGATTGAAAGTAAATTTCCTCAATTTAACTTCTGAAATTAAATTTTTTTGGACAATATAAAAAATTTACAAAATTTCACGCAATTCAAAATTTAATTGATACGTATGATATGTTATTTAAAATATAAAAAATATATAGTTAACATTGAATTATATATTTACAAACGCCTAAATTGTCTATTTACATGATCATCATGATTATATAAGATAAATCAAATCAACATTTAAATTGATAAGAGAAGTTATCCAATGCATCATTACTTAATTTTTATTGTGTATGTGTATATAACTAAAGATGACTATTTAAATTATTTTTTTTAATACATAAGAGGCTTTTTAATCAAGAATGTTTTTATTATAATTATAAGAAATGATAAGGTTGAATGCAAGTAGCTAATGAAATTACTGAATAATAGATACCTGTCAGATTTAGTCAAGCATATTTATGAGGAGTTCAAATTCTTAATTATGATATTAAAGTTGACTATTTAAATTGCTTGCCATATATATATATATATATAAAAGAAGCTTTTTAATCAAGAATGTTTTTTATAATTATAACAAATGATAAAAATGCTTTATTATAATTATAAGATATGATAAGATGTTTTATTATAATTATAATAATTAATAGGTATGAATTCACTGAATAATAGATATGAGTACGAAGATTTAACAAAAAAAATGTATATACCAAGAACTGAAAATATCTTCATTCAGAAAAGATTTACCCTTCTTTTATTATTAAAACACTTATTGACATTATTTTTATCTCGAGTTTAAATTCGTAAATGTATATGAAAATATTTTTGTTATAAGAATTTTTTCTTTTTCATTTTATTGACGTACAAATTTGTAATAATTCTATAACTTATTTGTACTTCAATATTTATTTCCCAATAACATCTCATGATAGTAAGTCCACAAATGCCCTGTATTTTATTAATTATATAAAAATATATTTGTAATGGCGTTATTAAAAGAAGCATTGACATATAATATTGTAATGCTTTTCTATCTCAAATTATAATTTCATAATATTTTATAATCAATAAAGAGATATATTATTGCATGTTTATGGTGGTATAAGGAATACCAGCTTAAGAGTACCACCATTAGTTCAACAATATTACTACAACCAAGAAAAACTGAGCCAAAAAACAGCAAAGAATGAGTAACAGAAACTGTAAAAATAGTACAGAAAGAGCAACATAAACCAAAGAAATAGGTACAGAGGATTCGGACTAAGGCATCTATCAGTACAAACACCCCATATCAACAATATTGTCAAATTTTGATAGTGATGTGCATCTCATACTTGCAGTATTTTCATTGATCTCATTTATCCTGCTAGTTGCCATCCCTACCATTCATAGGCCCTACACTGCCTTCTTTGTCAGCTTCTCTTCCTTCCCCTTAAACATTGTATCAGGTTTTATCCTACAAACAAACATGTTTCAGGATTTGCTTCTCATGTTATGAATTGTTGGTTGAAGGATTTATCTTTCAGTTTTAATCAAGATCAAACTGTAAAATAAACACTTTGTACCACCTCATGTTTATCAAACATCTCATTTTTTTAAAAGTAATATTCTTTCTTCTTATTCAAATACTCCAATTTGTTTCATACCAAATAATGCACCATCTCTCCTTTAGTTGTCTAGATTTTCTTCCTAGTTTGTGTTGTCAGAAATAGTCTAGAGTGTTACTTGGAAAGCGTGTCCTCCTTCCCACCTATGAATACCAACTTTTCCAGATTTTTATCAACTACAAAGTTTCTTCTTTGTCGCCACACAGGGGCATTTACCATTCTATTGAAATTGAATACCCCTTCTCTCAAGATTTTCTTTTGTGGGACGAAAGTAATTGTATCTTAGGTGGAACATCGATGTTCCAGAGAAAGCTCCATAGAGTGGATTATTGTGTGTGAATAAAGGCATTCTAAACATTACATGATATGTTGCAAGAACATTAAATGTGCCATTGCTACCACTTCTCTCCTTGTCTCACCTCCATTAGTCTTTCCTCTCTTTCCTTAGTTATGTCACCTTAATATCTGTCATTATATCCCTTAAAATGCCTTCTTCCCATGCAAACCATAATCTCATCCACTTAAAGTTCCACATCCTTTACAGTTAAGACAAAACATAATCAATAAGACACATTCTTCATGTAAAGGAAAGATATTTGTTTTTCTAAGATAACTTTCTTTTTACCTTTAAAACAATTGAGTTCCACATCGACTCCTTTCTAGGATTCGCTCCAATCGGAATATTCCAAGGTAAACAATGGGAAAGATGGAATTCTACAGTTCAACATCTTGGCCACTAACACAATTCTTTGCTTTACAACCCCAAAAGCACCACACATACTTCTGGTGAAGTTCACCTTGAGAATAGAAACTAATTCAAAACACCTCACCATGCTCTTGATCACCAGAGCATTTTGTATAGAAACCTGACCAAGGAAAACCATGTTGTCCGCAAATTGCAATAAATTGATTTTTGTGCTTCCTTATGCCACCACATAGCCTTTTGTAGATACCTTTTTCGATTACTTCTCTCATCGAGCCACTTAATCCCTCCTCAATGATTTTGAAAAGGAAGGAAAACATAGGATCCCCCTTGGCGTAGACCCTTTTGCACTTGGAACTCAACTGAGGCTCGAGGTTATGCATGCCCTAACCCATATTAATTATCAATCTCTCTGGAAATCCAAGTCTTTCTGACATGTAAAATACAAAACTCCATGATACCGAGTCAAATGCCTTCTTATAGTCCACTTTAAAGATAATGCATTCCTTCTTCAATCTTCGTGCTTCATCCACAACCTCATTTGATACTAAACGATGTATCATGTTCCTATTCCCTAAGAATACACACTCTGTCTTTTATCAATGTTTGAAGGCTTAGATAAGAACTTATACGTCCAACCCACTAAGGAAATCGGTCTGAAGTGTCCAAAACCAACTGGGTTTTCCACCTTGGTGACGAGTGAAATGAAAGATGGATTAGTCTCTCTTGGAAGAAGTCCATTAGAGTGGAACTGGTGCATGAATCTCAAAATGTCCCCTTTAATAACCTGCCAAAAAGTTTTGATGAATTTGAAAGTAAACATATATACTACTTCTCCCACTTCGCCTTCCTCAAATGGTATTATGAGACCATCTCTTTGACTTGTAGATAACTGAGTGAATTTCACTAATCAAGTCTTTTCTTCAAGTCCAATTTACCATCTTATGAAAGTAATTGGAATTAACCATAAACTTGTTGTACATGACCATATTCTGTAGTTTTCCCTAAAAGTGTTTTCTTTTGGTCACATTCTTCCTCAATTAGATTACCTTCCTCTATCTTTTTATACAAAGAATTTGGCTCCTTCTCCATCTTTGAAAAATTCTGTTGGTTATTATCAAATATTTTCCATAAATAAATTTTATTTTTAGTAGCTTTAGTTCTTTCTTCGATATATACGCATTATGCATTGATTGTATGACGATCATGCATCTTCTTAACTAACAAGAGACACCTCTTATTCACTAACCAGCACTTAACAACTTTAAATAAGTTTTTATTAATAATGTTTACATAAATTTCAAGTCTAAAGGATTCATTTTTAGTTTAACTACCTAATAATTTTTTTCAAATTGAGTATCTAATAAATTAAACATATACTTATGCCAATTTTATCATTCACGCGTATTACATTATTAAAGTGTTAAAAAAATCATATATATATTAAGTCACTAACTATTACTTATACTGATAGTATTCATTATCATATAATAAAAATATACATTGATTTGAAATGAAAAATTAGCTAAGTTTAAAAATAGTTTAGAAATTAGCTAAGAAAGACAATATTAAGGATAAAATGAAAAATAAATAAATTTCAAGGATTTAAATAAAAATTTTATAATTGATTAGATACTTAATTCATAAAAATGATTTTTTGACATTCAAAATGAAAGTAATAATTAATATATTAAGAAATTAAAATTCATTTAAGTTTATTAATGGTTGAATTCAGTTTATTTTTAAGATTGACATAGTGATTTAAGATTGTTGTGATTGCATGTTTTCTTCCACCTCAATTATCATCTCTTTTAGTTTGCGCAATGTTTTGTCCCATTTGGGTGATCAGACCCTTAAATGGTTGCTTGGATGAGTTACCTCTGATTTAAAATGATTAAGGAATGAAATGGTGTTTGATTAATTTGTTGCTATCTAATTTCACATCATTCCCAGATAAGTTAAAGAAAAAGGTTAAAATAATATTATAATTCAGAAATATAAATTGAGAGAAGGATGAGATTGTTGGGTCTTTTAGGAAGCATATGCTTGAAAAATACGATATAATGAATTATTAACATAAGAAATTATAATATTATTTATAATTCAAAATCTAAAGAATACAAATTTGTGTGTCCTGTTCAATAATTGGATTCTCATTAGAGATGTCTTTCACTACTTTGCCATTTTTGTATAGACATGATGTTGTTATCACTCAAATCGATATTCAATTCCTAAAATCAATGGATAAAAAAAAGAAACATATATCCATGAACTTGATATACAGTGTTAATTCACTTTATTGATTTGTACTGTGGATAAACACAGATAACAGCACGCCATCTTTCCCTATCCAAACCAAAAATTCTATTATGGATTTTTTGTCCATTAGCCAAAATTGTTTGTTATTATTTCAAATATTAATATATATATATATATATATATATATATATATAGCATGAACATTATTTTTATCCCTCACTTTTTCTATTTGAAACTCAAAATATGAATAGTAAATAACAGATTGCACACATAAAAGTAGACTTTTGCAGTGATGTTTCTTTTACACACATATTACAAGTATACATTACATTATTAGAAAGTGAAAATCTTAATATTTGTATACAAAAGTAAAATACTATATATAAAAAATGTGTTACAAACAAACATTTCTAAACAGTTATGTGCTTCCTGTAACTTAGAAGATAGACTAAAGAATTCTATAGTCATGTGATTATGTTGAATATATTGTTATAATCAAAGTTGTAAAGGAAGATTCATAACAAAGGAAATAGTGTAAAAACTATGAGTATAAAATCAAGTTTAATAATAATAGTGCGATACAGTTATCAAATAAAATTTATTTCAAAGAATTAAACTTATTGATATCTTACATCTTATAAAAGAAGAGATTGTTTAAAGATATATTAACCTAATGAAGATTTCGACAGATTATGATTTCTTTTAATTTTTTTATATGATTACAAAATTTCTACTCAATAACAAGTTCTTTCATTATTAGTAGTTAAATCTATGATAGATTTAGGATATTAGTTATATTCTAAACTAAAGTGAAGAATTAGAGTTTGATTCAGTAATATTTTTACAAGGTCGTTTTGCTTATTCTCTAATCAATGGAATAAATTATCGTACTTGATCATTTGGTACCAACTATCTTATTTCAACAAAAAAAAATGTCTATTATCTATTAAATATTCTAAGTATTTATTATTTTTCTTAAAATATAAAACATGTGTTTCACATGATTGACATTCTTTATATAATTTTATGAGAATAAAAACTTATGTTATAATGAATTGCATATAAGAGTAAGTTCAAGTTGATTAATATTTAGTTTAATTGTATTAATTTTATGTATGTTATACTTTTTATTTTAATTTATTATAATATTTTGTATGGAGGCATTTCTTTTATATATATATACATTAACTTAGTAAAGATTTTCAACATTTAGTACACTAATATTTCATTATAATTTAAAATATATATATCATACAAATTGTTTTTATCACGAACTTTCTATCTCGAAACTCATAATATTAAAAGTAAATAAGAATGTGAAAGCATAAAAATGGACTTTTGCAGTGATTTTTTTATACACATATCTAGAAATATAAAATCAGATCATATTATTAATTAATTGATATTTAATGAGACGTTATATTTGAGATTTGTTTGTTTTTAAAAATTATTTATTATTATTATTATTATTATAATAATAATAATAATAATGATGATGATGATGATTAGTGAAACGTAACTGTAAATTTTTTATTATTTATTTCCCTTTTTAAATGTTAAGTCAATTTAGAATTTGAGATTTTTTTTACTAATAATATTATAATTACTTTCTTTATTTATATACATAAAAATAAATAAAAAGAAAACATGTACGTCAAAGTAATCAGCTAAAAGTTTCACTGAATCTAAAATAATTTTGTGAAAAAATTAATGCATTCTCCTCTTTATAAGAATTCACAAATGTCACAATCTATAAAAATAGTAAAGAAGATTTATTAATTTGTTAACACCAAATAATTACAAACACAGTTTGAAAATAATGACTAACATAGAATTGAGCCTACATATTCATATACATTCCTTCTCGATATAATTTATTTCATATGCAGAATCATATCAACCAAAGATTTAAAATTTACTGTAACTTATGTCAATGATTATTGACAGTTTTATTCAATTTAAACTATTATGGTTTCAGAAGTTACTAGCTAAATTATACTTATTTTCCGTTGTTTTATTTTATAAATTTTAAATTTATTTTTCATTTTAATTTTACGTTAATTTTAAAATTATGAAAGTATTATCTCTTTTTATTATATTTTTCTCTTTGTATACTACTTTATTATTATTTTATTTAGCATACCTATTTAAATTGTATTTTAAAATTTAAAATTATGAAACTTTTTTAGCATACTTAAAATTGTATTTATTAAACCTATTATAACTTATTGTTTAACAATATTTGTGTTATATTACAACGTTATTTTAAAATGTTAATGTTCAATAAAAATGAATTATCTACTCCAAAAATTATTTTCCTTCGGGGGTATACGATTTAGTTTTCAATTAAAATAAATTTTAGTTATTGTAATGTTTTTTTTTTTCTTTTAAAAATGGCTATTCATGTCCACGAAACAAAGATTTAGACATTCTAACCATCACCCATTCATTCTTATCTCATCTATAATAGGATCTCACACTTTATCATAAAACTAGTTAAAATAGAATGAATGAGATATGTAGCATTCACATTTTTGTAGGCCATTCAAACTTTCCAACTCATTCTTTAGTATACTAGGACTCCAATTTAAGGACACAACAAATAATCATATTTAGCAAGTTAGAAAGTTATTTAAAATGGTAATTAATTAGCTTGAAACAATGAAACCCTAATATCTAAGATTTGAATGTTATTGATGTCACCCATAATCTTCTTCTACTATTTAGCACTTTCACTACAATTTTTCCTAAGTGAGAAGTGAATTGCCACTAGATTTATGGTACAAGGTGGAGTATACAAATGAAAGACATTATTTTCATGATATGACTTAAATAAGGTTTCTATAGTTATCATTGAAATTGGAAAATAGGGTCCATTTTGATGATTAATATGTAAGATTAAGCAAAATAGTTCAACATTGGTTTCATTATGTTTTGTTAATTTAAATTTTGTTGGGTGATGTCTTTGTACCCACGCAAACCGTTTAGATGAGGCCTACGGGTCCCATTCTAATTCATCAATTAGATAACAAATGCAATTCGTGAGTTCTTTTTTCAGCTAAAATCGCCAAAATTGAAATTTTCAATAAAACTTTTTAGACTATTTCAACAAATGAGTGGACCAACATAGCTAACCTTTTGTGTATATTATTATTCTTATTCACGTGGTTTTTTTCATCAAATTTCTGGATCATGTCATGTGTTAGAAGTATGTAATGTATGGGATTCATTAGCCTCTTCAATTCCAAAGTTGAAGAACAATATAATTTCTAAACTCTACTTTTTGAGTAGGGGTTGGGTTTGGTTTGAATTTTTATTATGCAATTTGATTTAGATTTTTTTTATTTGATTTTTATTTTTATTGTAATCACTAAAAAGTTATTCAATAACTTATAATGAAAAGTTTAAACAAAGAGAATTATTACATGTTTTATATAATAATTATCATTATATACATAGTTTCAACTTTAATTCATATTCATAAATAAAATTAAATATTTTCACTAGTTAAAAGCTATAATACGACATGAAAAATATAAATACATTACAAGTATAATATAATTAGGTATAAAACAATTTTCAAAAGTTGCATTTATGTATATTCAAAGTTTGTAACATTATATTTAACTATAAAAAAATCATTAAAATATGAACCAAACAGTTAATTAATTAATTAATTAATATGTAAACAATATAAAAGTGAAATTAATTTCGATTAGATTTCAGTTTTTTATATTACTTTTTGGGTGGGTTTGACCCCTACTTTTGCTTACCATTCTAGACGGCTGATACATAGTCCTTTGATCAGAATAAGGAGAATTGAATTGAGATTAAGTAGGAGCAATTGCGAGGGCTTCCAACACAAAACAATGTCATTTTTAATCTTTTTTTTTTTTGCTTCAAATTTTCAAATAGTTATGGCTCTTTTGGTCAGAAAAGGTGGAAATTAAAATTGATAAGAGCCATTAAGGGCTTGCATCAGTAATTAACTTTAAAAAGAGAGTTTTGCTTTGATGTTCCTTCCAAGAAAGATGCTCTACCTTTGAATTTAAAACCCTTTTATTTTCCCATTTTTGTTTACTTCTTAGCCCTTTTGCCTATTCAACAATGCATCGTAAATGGTCCCATCTTCCCATCCAGCCTTCATTTAATTGTCATATACTCTAACACCTTTCCTTTTAACTTTCAAATTGCACAAATACTTACGATGTAATCCATTAGCACAAATATTTTATGGAAAACATAATCAATATTTGCTACAAAGCATTTTCTGTGAATTGAACTTTGCTCAAACATGTTCTGTGCTTATTTTCTCATAGTGTGTTTCTTGTGTAACAAACACATCTTAAAAATAACAAAGCCACCTTTGTTAATGTAAATGCTGTTAATTTGTAGTTGTGAATGCTTGGATGGGATCTGCATTCAAATATTATGATGAACAGAGGAAAAGAGTGATGATATATATATATATACATATGCTTTGAGCTGGCAAATATGTACTAAATAAATTTTATAATGGGAGCCGAATTAATTAGGTTAATTATATTAGCAGTGGGGAGGTGGGGGAGGGAGAGGTATGTGCTCAATTATAAGGAGTAGGGCCAAGGGAGAAACAGTGAAAAACTTATGGTGTAGTGCAGTGGAGACTAGACTAAAGCAAAAGCAATTTGTTGGAGGGCCAAAGCACAACATAACATTCACCAAGGTAGCTATAGATTCCTTTCATAAAAGAGATATGGAAAAATGTGGATATTATTTTGTAAAGTACACATGGATGTGATAACGTATGGGAACAAAATTTTGAATTCTCATCACATTATTTTGCAAAATATATGGTGCCATGGCTGTTAGTCGGTGAGTGGCGGTGCAGTCCACTCCCCAACAGCCAAATTCATCCCTGTTGGACCTCAACAAAAACCAACATTTCCTACTTCTTATGCCCACCTTTCTCTTTCTAGGTTTAAATTTGATCACCCGATTACTCACTTTTTTTTCTTTCTCCATCCAACATCAATTTAATTGAATGAGGACAATAATACAATAAAACTTCAATAATTCAAACTAATTGTTTTGCATAGGCAAGTCCATTCCAACATACAAATTCATGAATTTAAAGTAGAAAAAGACACACATGATGGAGAATTACATTCTTATCTATTCAAAGTTATTTTTTATAACAGTTCCTTCTAAAATCATATGTTGGAGTGCATTTTCTATATTAGAGTGATGGGTTATCAAATTTCAACTAAAAAGAATTGTGTTTTATGGTTCTGAACCTAAGGTAAGCTAACTCGTATTCTTGATTGAGGGGAAAACGACAAACTTTTTCTGATATGTTTTCCATCTGTTGAAGTAAATTATCAGATTTTTCTCTTAAAAGGTGGTAACCCTGTGAAATAAATTTGGCACACAACACAAGAGGCTTATGGACAAAGTAAAATAAGTGAAATTTAACTTTTAAGAAGCTATCTTTTAAAACAGAGTTTGATTTAGTACATGATTTCATTGGTTGGAAGGAGGGTATATTAATATTAATATTCATACAAAGAAAACAAAGTTTCTTAGGAAGCATACCCACATAATGACTCAAGCATCTGCAGCCATAACAGGCCCCACACCTTGCTTTGGGTCTGGTCCACCAACTCATGTGTGTGGTCTGGTGGACCCTTTCATCTGTTGCCTCAACAAAATAAAATTGAAGAGGAGCTGGCAGGATTATAAAAATAATAGTAATATTTTTCAGTGTCAGAAAATTCTAGACCTTGCAAAAAATTCACTGCAAACTCAATCTCTCTCATCCAAAAGCACTAATCCACATAAAGCAGTTATTACACAAGATAATTCCTCACTTTTACAATAATATTGTCTGACGTAAGGAACAAATGTAAATTATCAAAATATGGTGTATGTTTATATTTTTTTATATTTTTTTCCAACAATGTAATCAGAAGGCTACTATTTAAGTTTGTGTGCATTAAAGAGTCTTTATTAAAAGATATTAGTTCTTTATTATTTTAAGAAACTAGTTTTTGACTGTTAGGCACGATACAACTCTTAATTAATTGGTATGGTGAAAAGCATTTAACTGCTGAACTGTGATGCTCCATTTTGTCAAAAAAGCACTCCATAAACAATGCTAAGAAAAAAAATTCATAAAATTCTTTGATTTTTTTTGACTCAAGAACATTTCATTCCCCCTAGCCATAGTCTCCTTTGGTTATCATTCCATTCAATTCAAACCGCCTATTTCTCACTCAGTCGAAATAAAACCATAGCTATCTACTTCTCTTCTACTCTCTCTCTCTCATACGTTACACACCAAAAATACAGTTTTGACATCTTGTCTGAAAACTCTCTTTCCCTTACAACTTTTTCTCTGTCTCTCATTCCAAGACTTGCTTAGGTTCCAATCTGATATTCCAGGTAAACCTTTCTTTGTACATATCAAAAAATCAGAACACCAACCATGGCTGCCAACAAGTTTGCAACCATGTTACACAGAAACACCAACAAAATCACCCTTGTCCTAGTGTATGCCATCCTAGAATGGATTTTGATCATCCTTCTGCTCCTCAATTCTCTGTTTTCTTATCTAATCGTAAAGTTTGCCGATTACTTTGGCCTCAAAAGGCCCTGCATATGGTGCACCAGAATCGATCACATCATAGAGTCTGGGAAGAACAAGAGTTCTTGCAGAGATCTTGTGTGTGAAGCTCATGCCTCTGAGATTTCCAAACTGGGGTTCTGCTCCAATCATCAAAAACTGGCTGAGTCACAAGACATGTGTGAGGATTGCTCATCCTCGTCCCAACCAGATTATGTCAAACTCTCTCGGAGTTTTGGTTTCTTTCCATGGATGAAGCAGATAGGTATGATTCAGGATGAGAGTGCTGATGCTGGTGACAAGGCAATTGTGAAGGTGGAAGAGGCTATGAGGTGTTCTTGCTGTGGTGTCAACTTCGACAACAGATTCTACCCTCCTTGCATTTTGATCAAGCCTTCTCTCGATGTTTTGGAGTTCGACCAAAAGCAGAATTTGGTCACAGAACGCGGGGTTGGTGTAGAGATTGATGAAGATCACACCAGATCGGATATTGTTCTTGATCATCATGAGGATGAACAAGGGAATGAAGAAAACAAGGGAAGCCACATGGTGTTTGAGGTTGATCAGGTTTTGGATAGAAAAGATGAGGAGGCAGAGAAGAGTTGTGATTGTTCAGTGTGTGATGCTAGCGTGGATATTATGTGTGATGAAATTTGCAAGTCGGATTTGGGTGTGGAGAAAGGGAAAGAAACAGTTGAAGAGGAAAGTTTGAATGCTGGTAAGAGAAAGGATGATGGTGCTGATGATGATCAAGCTTGTGAGAAATCCACTGCTCAAGTTGATTGTACCAGAGAGATAACTGTGGAGACTCCACCCATTCATCTGGAATTTTTCATTCATGGTGATGATTGCAGATTAATTCCGGTTGAATTGGTTGACTCCCCCGCTACAGAAAATAGGACTCAAAGCAGGTATAAGGTGGGAGGTGAAGGACTCAACAGTAGGGAAGATTTTATTCTGGACTTTGATAAGATTGCTGATGCAGAAGCTGAACCGATTGTTGAGAATTGGCACATTTCTGGGGATATTGTGGCAGAATTTTCATGCCAGGAGAATGAAAATGTCTTCATGGCAAATGAGGCTGAATCAGTTCAGTTAAGGGCCAGAGGGCAGTCCTCGGTGTTGTCACAAGTAGAAGAAGAAAATTTGGAGCAGAACTGTGAAGATGTGAGATTTTTTCAAACTGCTGATGACATGATCAAGGATGAGAATGATGAAACAAACATGGAAAGAAGAGATGCAGAACAATGTTCAGATGTTTCTCTAGGTTCTAATTATTTTCCTCAATAAGCCCCCTTTCATTTCTTTTACGTTTTTTCTTCTTGCTTTGTAAATGCAATTATCTCTAATGCTTTCTTAATTCCTGCAGCATCTGAAGACGCATCTCAAATGCAAGGTGAGGAATATGAAGCAGAAGTCTCAATAGGGACTGAAATTCCTGATCAGGAGCAAGTAGATGAGTATCAAAGCCAAGATGTTCTTTTGGATACAAATCAACAAATACAAGAAGATCCATCTTCTAGCACTGTCAGATTTAACGTGCAAGATGAAAGTGGTAAGCCTCAACTTCTTTTCTTCCCTTTTTCAGTTCATCCTTAAAAGTTTCTAATATTTCAATTTTTTTAATTGCAATTTATAACTAGGTGATGACAAAGGTGAAGAGTTTGTGGAATTTAAAACCTTGTCAATTGAAGTGAGAATGCCAACAGTAAATAACCATTTGCCATCTTTATTGGAACTTAATGAGAATGAGGAAGAAAAAGTTCCTGATACACCCACTTCTGTGGAGAGTCTACATCATCTACACAAGAAATTACTTCTTCTAGAGAGGAAAGAATCAGGAACAGAAGAGTCATTGGATGGAAGTGTGATAAGTGATCTAGAATGTGGAGAGGTAACCATGGAAAAGTTAAAAGCAGCATTGAAATCTGAAAGGAAAGCTTTGAGCACTCTGTATGCAGAACTAGAAGAAGAGAGAAGTGCATCTGCTATAGCTGCTAATCAAACAATGGCGATGATAAATAGGCTTCAGGAAGAGAAAGCAGCAATGCAGATGGAAGCGTTGCAGTATCAGAGAATGATGGAAGAACAATCTGAGTATGACCAGGAGGCTTTGCAACTATTGAATGAGCTCATGATGAAGAGGGAGAAAGAGAAGCAAGAGCTAGAAAAAGAGCTTGAAATATATAGAAAAAAGGTTCATGAATATGAGGTAAGAGAAAAGATGGTAATGTCACGAAGAGATGGTAGCATGAGAAGCAGAACTTCGTCTCCCTCTTGTAGCAATGCTGAGGATAGTGATGGATTGTCCGTTGACTTGAATCATGAAGCAAAGGAAGAAAACGGGTTTTATAGTCATCAAGAATGCAGCAGCCAGAACACCCCTGTAGATGCGGTCATATATTTGGAGGAATCATTGGCAAACTTTGAGGAGGAGAGGTTAGAAATTGTAGAACAGCTCAAGTTACTGGAAGAAAAGCTAGTTATATTGAATTATGAGGAAGATCACTGTTCAGATGACGCTAAATCAGTAGAACTTTCCGAAGAGAATGGGAATGGATACCATCATGATGATCACGAAGGCCAGGTAAATGGATTTGCAAATGGTCATGCAAAGGAAACAAATGGAAAGCATAGTCAAGGGAGGAAAATCAGGGGTGCAAAAGCCAAGAGGCTTCTCCCACTTTTTGATGCAATGAGTTCAGAAGCAGAAGATGTGGAGTTGAGTGGAGACGAGTTAGATTTCCCCCACCTGCAAAACAATTCAGTTGAAAAGGTTAACTTGGTCAAGAAAAAGCTTGCTTTAGAAGAGGAAGTGGATAACGTTTACGAGAGGCTACAGGTGCTGGAGGCCGACAGAGAGTTTCTAAAGCATTGTATCAGCTCCTTGAGAAAAGGGGACAAAGGGTTGGATCTTCTCCAAGAAATTTTACAACATCTTCGTGATCTGAGGAATGTTGAACTCAGGGTCAGGAACATGGGAGACAATGCAGTGTAAGAAGTGTACAAGCTCAAATGTGCCAACGAGATGATAGGTAAAAACAATGATAATCTTGACGATGTATTTAATGAATTAATTATGTAAAAAGTGTTTTTCAATCACAATGCATATAGAAACTAAACTATTTATTTATGCACTTATTATTATAATGTAGATTTGTTACATTGGAGTTGATCTAGAAGCGGCAAAGGGAGCATGCATGAGCACCACAAGCACTGTGGTGTACATATATAGTAGAGGACACTCATGAATGCATCACTTGAATTTTAACAAAAAAGTTGAGTGGGAGTTCCCTGATGGAGAGGGGAGAATCCTGGTGCGGACAAGAAAAGAGAAGTCTGCGATTGTCTTTGATGTTTATTTTGTCCAAGTAAGCCCAAATTTTTGGTGGGTTGTGTCCATCATCACCTTTTGTGGGAAAAGGAGGATGATGAGCATATGTGTGTGTAGGCTAGTGAGGTGAAGCCACCCTGTCACTTGTATTTTGTGAGCATGGACCTGGCTTGCAAAGCTGGAGAGATCCAAAAAAGATTCCAGTGCCAGGTAAAGTAGCACTAGTTTCATAGAGAGACAGAATTAGGGCCACTAGTTTTGTCATTTCTTTCATTTTTTCGTTTAGAGTGGAGATTGGGGTAACTAGCCTCTCTCTTTCTCTTCTTTTTTGCATTCTTGCATCCTTTGAGGTTTGTTTATTTCTGAGGGGGAAAAGCTGAGTCACTTGTATACTACATCATGTATTCATTTGTAATTATATATAAAAAAAAAGTGAGTGTTTGTTTATACTGCTTGGAAATAATAACATCAGATACAACCTTATAAAAATGGTTAGCAGAATATTTGATAGTTTAAACCTTACGCTTCTTTCTGGTTGGAATATTTGATTGTGCTTTAAGCAAAATGCAACTTCTTGTTTTATTAGACTGAAAACAGTGCAACTAAAGTAAAATATATTTATAAGTTAATATGGTGCGCTGAAAACAATAGAAAACAAGTCACACAGTTTTTTTATTTATTGCGTAAGTGAGAACAAAGTGAGAATATGAATAGCGACGCACCCGCTGCCGCAAAGGGGTGAATATTTATAAAATAACCCTATTTTCGATATAAGGTATTATATTTTATTGTTAAATTAACTTACATTTTATATTATTTTACAACAAAATTTACATTTTTATTTTATTAGGAAGCACATGTAAGTTGATAATCTTTTTCTTAATTAATTGGATTTTTTTCATTTAATGTATTTCTTAGGCACTTAATTTTATAACTAGAAGAAGTCATTGAATATTAATTAATATGCATCCAATAGAGTTAGGAATGTGAATGTGGGTTAGATATTTGAGCTACCAGATGTTATAAACTTGCTTCATATCATTCATAATCCGCATGGATTAAACGGTAAATTAGTTCATTCTACTCTACAATTTGTATTAATTTTTTATTATCATATAGTACTATATTTGTTAAATTTAATTAAATATTTTAATCTAGTATTTCATTAATATTATATACTTAAAAATATCAATATTTTTTATAATTTATTTTAATATATTTTTAATTATTTATATTAAATAATAAATATTTAATATTACATTTTAACTAATTTTTTATTTGTATAAAATATTTAAATTTGTGATTAAAAAATTATGAAAAAAATTATTTTTTTAATTTTATTTTTATTTACGTGAATCGGTTGACAAACTCACAAACTTGCGATTTTACGAAATAGGAAACCATAAGTATATAATTAAAAAAAATAGAATTAGTGAAAATACACTTAGATTTATTTTATTAACAACTTATTTTAGATAAAGTTTTTTATATTTATTTTCTATAATAAGTTTCACTTCTTTTGAATTTGATCAATTGGACAACGAATTAGGCGAACATCAATTTTTAATGTAGTTTGATATTCTTACATTAATATATCAAACTTTCTGGATAAATATTCATTACTTTAAATAAATAAGTTTAATGAGTGTGAAATCAGTATTAAAAATTACATTTGTGATTAATTATAAAAGACAAGCAATTGTTAATTTTTAAACATGTAATACTCTTTTACACCATAAAATTCATATGGAATGATTTTGAACTAATTGATAATAGAAATTAAGTTTAGGCAGGCTTTGTACTTCCACTAGTTTTATTTTATCCATCCCTAAGGTAGACATTGATGCATGTAGGAAAACATTTTATAAAAATAATATATGTTTTATAATTTATGAATTATTTAAATTTGTTTTTAATAAAATGTTATAGATGTCTAAATTTATGTATAAATATTTCAGAATTATATAAAAAGTTATTTACTCCTATAGTATATATGGTTATATCATATGAGTGAAAAAGCATGTCATACAAAATAATTTCTTTTATTAAATAATAAATAAATATCTCACACAACCTCGAATTTCGAGGTATCAAAACTTATAATTCAGAGACATACCCCACGATTCATGTTTTTTTTTCTTTCAAATTTTAATAATAAAATGGAGGAATAAATACTCTCTCAATAATTTTTGTAATTTTTTTATAATGGCTGTCATCGTTTTTCTCATATTATCACTAGTACTATTTTATGTTCTTTTTATCTCTCTTCATAGGTAAAAATAACATTATTGAATAAAGAATATATGAATTTTATGAATGCATGTGTTTGTGTAAGACTGTTACTTGAATTTCTTGTTTAGTTGCATACAGGGTGTTCGAAGAAATGTCTGAGTCACGACCACCCTCATTTCGGTAGTGTTATGGGGAGTGCAGTACTGGTCAAACACCAAACAAGGTATGGTCACAATAGAAACAGCTGCGAAAATACGATGCAGGAGAACCAAAGTGTCTTTCATGAAAAAAAAAAATATAAATTTATTTATTTTTAAATAAATGTAGTTTATGAGTTCTTTTTATTTAGATTAAACATCTTAAGTTTTTCAGTTTATATGAATGAAAATGATACAATAAGTTAAATAAAATAGCAATTTTTGAGTAATAATGATTATTGTTTTTAGAAATAACATTATTTTGAAAAAGAATTAATTTTCATGATAAAATACATACGAATTTTGTACACTTTTAATGAGTTTTGTCATAATTTTTTAATAATTTTAAATAAGAATTTACTTAAATAAAATCTAATTCTAAGAGTGTTAAAAGTAAATATTTCTTAAAAATTAAAGATAAGTCAAGCATATAAAATTATATTATTAAAATATACTTAATTCAAGGGATCCAGGTAAATAATGTAAATAAATTTAAATGAAAATAAAGTTAACAGGAATAAAAAATATTTAATCTAAAATGAATGAACATAAGATGAGTAAGTTAGTAAGAATGCACACAGCACCCACAATGTTATTAGTCAAATTCATGGTGGTTCCAGAATCTTAGTGTTTAGGTAAATCCTATTTTTTCACACCTTTTATAGACCTTCCTTTTCAATTTATATACCTCCTCAGTGGTTATTGACTTCCAATATTTAGAAAGTGTTATTATCTTCGTCTGTTTTTCGGGAAATTGTGATGTGTAATTGACTGCAACTTCACCACAAGTTGGTTACTTCTCTTCAATATTCTTGTTTGGTTGAAGCTCAAATTTTATCTTCATATTTTTCATTCTCCATATATCAATTCTCATATTAAATAATCAAATAGAAAATCGTGATGGGGAAGAGTGGAAAACGGGTCAGCCTGGCCGGATAGGCCCGTCCCGCCATGAGTCCGTCATGGTGATACGGGCCAAAAATTTTAACCCGTCCCGTTACAAGGCGGGCTGACCCACTTATATTTTTTGTTTTTCATTTTTTTGAAAAATCTATTTTTTGGATTTTATTTTATTTTTGGATCTTTGGTTTTAAATTGTAATTTTTTTGTAACTATTTTGTTTATATCCAATTTAAATGAATTTTTGTAATTACAACAATATATTAAAGATATATATGGTGACATGACATTTTAAAAGTACAAGCTAAAAGACGTAATGTTTATTACAAAAGAAATTACAATCAGTGAGGTGTTGAAGGAACCCTAGATATAACTACTTTTACAAATTTAAAGAGATTGAGTGAGAGTAAATAAGGTGTTATATTTTTTTTGCAGGCCAGCGGGTTGGTTCGCTCCGTCCCGCTTGTGGCCCTACGGGTTGGCGGGCTAGACGGGCCGGACTGATACAGGTTGACGGATTTAAAATACTAATCCGCCTTACCTATATGCTATCGAAACTATGTTTATTATGTTCAATGTTTTTATTTTTGAAAAATCGTCATATTTAGTATTTAATTACTGTACTTACAACAATCTAAATAACATCTTAACTGTTGTTTAAATGAGATTTTTTTTCCTTTTCACGTAAAGCTTGACTTTGTATTAAAAAGACACTACTTAAAAGTCTACCCATAAGTCATGGTCAACAAAAAATTATACATATTTTTTTATCTTTAACTCATATAAAGGTTTTTAAGAACAAAAATGAAACTGAGTGGAATTTGATATCAAAAGCTAATCATATCTCCAAAATAATAACTCTAATGTTTAAGGAATCCAATTTCATATACTTTTCAATAATTATTTCATTCGTTATTTTTTATTTTCAGTTCAAACCAAATTGATACAAACTTGAATTAGGGTTTAGAATTTGGAATTTTAAATAAAAATTACATTCAATTATTTTTTTAAGTTAGTTTTTAGAAATTAAATAGTTGTTAAAGAAAATTACTTATTTGAATTATAATTTATAATATTAGAAAATATACTTTACATTGAAATATATTGTGGTAATAATCTAAATAATTCATAGTTCAAATAATTTAGAATATTTAATTTAGTTTAATTCATTTAAATCATTATATAATTCCATCAAGTTTTTTCAAGTTACTTTTAAAGTTTGTTTCATATCACCATAGTTGAATCCAACACATACATTTTGTCTATCCCTAATATTTTTGCATATATCCCAAATGCCTGTGTCTTTTACCAAAGATATTATTATGAGGGTTTTGGTTTTATTAAACTTACTATTTTATCTATCATAATATATAAAGGATTCTCATTTTTTAAACACTTTTTATATTTTTATTTTATCTTGAATACATTTTAAAGTTAAAAAAATTATTTAAAATTTAAAAATAACTTTAAATATTTCAAGATGTAACCACCTATTTTTTCATGTAATCACCATTATCAAATTATTTAAAATAAAAAATATTTAAATCCTAAAAATAATTATAAACACTTCAAAAGATATAATTACATATTTTTTTATTTAACCACTATTTCTCTAAATATGTAGAGGCATAAATTTGTAATAATTTTTAGCAAATCTAAATTTAACTAAGTGGGATGAGTCAATTTTAACAAAAAATAAAAACAAAATATAATTTTAAAATATTATTATTTTTCCTTACCAGTGTATTTTGATATATTTTGAATATTTTTATTATAAGTGCATTTTAATTAAATAATGGATTTAAAAAAATGTTTTCCTAACTTATAATACTCAGTTGTTTTTTCAGAAAAAGCAAGTTAGCAAATTACATCTTCAGTATATTTAAAATAATTATAGTTATATCTTGCTAACGTATTCCTTATACGAAATAAGTGGGTGTAAGTTAGTAAACTTTATACACATTTAATTTATATTCATTTATTTTTTTAGAAGGATTAAATTAGCAAGATGTATCTTAAGAAATTTGTAGTTATATCTTATTATGTTACTTCTTCTAAAGATGAGTCCGTATAAGTTAACAAAACATTTTAAACAAAAACTTAAATTAATAAAGAATAAACTAATGGAGAGATTAGGTAGTGAAAGTAAATTTTTCACATTCTTTATATTTTTATAAAACATGTAAATATAATAAAGTAAAATTTAAAATATGTCACATTAATATGGATGGTTGGATTCCATATTAACACCTAATATCATATCACAATACTTATTTTAAAAAGTTTAATGGAGAATCTTTTATAGAAAAAAAATATTTTATAAAGAAATTTAAACGTTTTATGTCAAAATATGTTTTTTAATAGGAAATTTTAAAAGAAATTGAAATTTTAAGAATTTAGAAAGATAATTTGATTATTTAAGTTACATAATTTTAAATTATACCTAAAGATAAAAATTTAAAAATTTTCATATTCTTTTCTTAAATATATTTTTTTATATTCTCTGTTCAACTTGACTTCAATCATTGATAAAAGTGAATAAAAAAATAATATAAAAAAAATAAATATTCACAAACTTGTTGTTTTAAATATTTGAATTGAAAGTGTTATTTTAATTTTTTAAATGAGTTTACTAAAAATTTATTGGTATCAAATCTTCTTAAGAAAGAGCCAATAAATGGTGTACGAATTTAGGGTCCATATACTTTGTTCAGATGAACAACTTAAAAAGATTATAATATAAAGTAAGTGTTTTAGTATGATAAAGGGTAATGAATGTAGGGATCACCATTAAGTCACTATAAAGTTATTTCTAAATAAGAAATATTTCAACCGAAAGAAAAATGCAAGTTTTTTCATAATTAATTGTGTCAAATCTTCTCCATGTCTCTCCTTAAAAAAATAATTCAACAATACCATGAGCAAGACGAAAATTTGGTGCAAGGATACAGATGACAAAATGCTAGGTCTAATAATAGGTTATGGGTTTTTTCCTAAGTTTGCCATGAGCCTTTTAAATATTATTTGGTGAGTCTTTTAAATAGGTATTTCGAGATTGATACCCTTTTAAGTTTTTTTTTTTATATTAACATTTCAAACTTCCTAACAAAAAGAAATGAAATTATTAATTAAAATAAGTTTACATAAGACAAAGAAACAAACGTTTATTTAGAGTTCTACATCACAAGTAAAGACACGCACGTATCCATGCATATAACCCTAACAAGCCTTGCAAAAGTGACAAACTATGAAGTATGGGTTCACATATAAAATAATGAGGGAACACCTCTTCTTTTGAAACGAGTCATACTACCACATGAAAAAAATGTGGGAAAATCATTTTCGAGACGAAAATGATGAAAAAATAACATTAAATGAGTTGATGCATTTACTTAATTTGGTGGACATATTAATTTTGTATTGTTGAATGTTGTTCTTTATAAAGTTAAGCTAGAAAACAACTTTACAATGCATGGTCGATTTATTACTATTTACTCCATCTGAACTAAAACACAGGGACTCTTATCTAGGGCCTCGTGAGTTGGAATGATCATCATTCATGATATATTTTCCTTCACATAGAATAGGTTATGTTCTAAATTCACTAAGGCCTAAAAAGGGCATGAAATTAGGTAAGAAAGGGATTTAATTTCATGTATACAAACAATGATGATCTTCTTCTCTATGGACTTCTGAGGCAAAGAAAACAATGAATCCATGGTCTTTTAAGATAAATTAATCCATATAATTATTTTTTCGTAGCAACTTTTTTAGATTTGAATTTGCATGTGCAACGAAATAAACAAATGCTTTTGTTTATTTTTAATAAATAAAAGAAAGATAGTTCTGACTCTAAAAGAATGAACCCACTTTATTCAAGGATATATGTTGTTATAATTGTAGATCATGAACCCCAAACATTTAAAATTGTAGGTGATTAGAGAAGTTGAGTAAGGAAGATATCATAACATGAAAGAACGAACACATAGTTTAACTCAACTACTCTACTAAATCTAGAGTATTGATGAATAAATTTGCAAGTATGTATAATTAGGTTATAAGAAGTGATACTATGAAATATCAATATGCCATTTATATTTCTTATGACAACAAATGACATTTATATTTATAAGTAAATAAACTCAATATGAATTGTATAATTGGTGCAATCAATCGTGGTCATCGCTTTAGTGAAACCAGACCATTAATTTGATGATATCATTATGAAGATTTGTAGCAAAATTCTTAATATGTGAACATTAATACTATTGAAACCAATTAGATAAATGTTACCCAGTAAAATGGAAATTCATATTAATATGAACCTATGTTTTGTGCTACAAAAAGGATGCTCATCATCTCATGCACAGGCAACCCATCTATTAACTTAGTTTAATAGTTTATATATAATTTTTTTCAAATAAATACTTTTATACTATTTTAATAACTTTGTTTCAAAAGATTTTCACCATTTTAAATGAAAAAACCTAGCCAAAAACCAAGTAAAATAAATATATATTCATGTTATTAATATTTTAAATTGTTAGATTGAAATTTTATATTTTATACCGAAAGTTTATTTTATTATTATTATTATTAATGTTCAAATTTTCCGAAAATTGGTTTTTACTCACTACCTTAATATTTTATATTGATATTAATTGTATATTTTTTAAAATGTTAAAAATATATTTATTACATAAATAAATTTAATTTTGAAAATTCTTATTTTAAAGCTATCAAATAAAAAGAACTCAATGTACAGAAATATGCTGACGTTGAATGTATTTCCAGCAAGGAAAAGCAACAAAATATTTAAAACAGTGGTGTTCAGAAATCGCGTCCCGGACCCCGTTTCCCTTTATAACCTGCAAAGAGATCAATGTGTGCGGGTGTGAATATCATTGAAGGACTTTTATTTGTTTTTCGGTTTATAATTCAAGAAAAAAAAATTCTGATTTTAACAGAGTCAATCAAACGTCACAAGGTTCAGCAAGTGCAACACGCTTCTCTTCCCTTTGTTTATTTGTTGTGCTCCTTGTACCAACAAAAGCTCAATTTTTCTCCTCCTACTCTCTTTTTCCCACGAACCCATTCTCACTCACCCCAAAAGATCACAACTTTCCTTCAATCTAGAATTTCCTCTTTTTCTGTTCCTGTTTTCGTTTCATGGGCATCTTTTGAAATCGGGAACCACAGACATTCATTAGATACCGCCATGGACAAGGACAAAGACAAGGACAAGTCCCACAGTCACAGTCTTTTTCACAGTTTTGTCAAACACTTCAAATTCGGTTCTACTAAAGGTAATTCCTCTATCTTCTGCAATCTCTGTTTAAAACGTTTAATTTTCTGGTAGACGAGGTGTCTGATTTTACCAGGATTCTGTTTCTGCTCTGTTGTGTTTGGTCAGAGCGAAACGATGAAGCTGACATACAGAAAATGGCTGCACAAGAGCAGAAGATTTTTGCCTACGAAACCTTGGCTGCTGTTACCAAGAATTTTAGTGATATTCACAAGCTAGGCGAGGGAGGTTTTGGACCTGTCTACAAGGTACAATCAAAATCAATCACCGTTTTTCTTGTTTCTTGGCATGAAACAAAATATATAAAAAAACGAGAAGCTTTTAATTTGTTCTGGAAGCTGTTTTCTCTGAAATTTAGTCCAAACGTAGTTCTCTCTTCCAAATTAATGGTTGGATTCAACGACTTGATGCTTTTCTAGTGTGGTTTTTCCCCTTTTGTGAAAATTCGTCGAAAGTAAAAATGCTCCCTATTTTATTTTCCGGGTTAAAACAAGAAGCCCAGAACCATTTTGTGATTAGTGGAATTTGTGTTTTGGGTTTCTTTGCAGGGGAAGCTGAATGATGGGAGAGAGATTGCTGTGAAGAAGTTATCACACACTTCAAATCAAGGGAAGAAAGAGTTCATGAATGAGGCCAAGTTATTGGCTCGTGTGCAGCATCGGAATGTGGTGAATTTGGTGGGCTATTGTGTCCATGGCACCGAAAAGCTACTTGTTTATGAGTATGTTGCTCATGAAAGCCTAGACAAGCTTCTTTTCAGTGAGTGTTTCTTCAATGCCTCTCCTTCATCATTCATCAAATCAATAGAACCCATCTTCAATTCCTTATTTTCCCTCATTTATGTTCATTATTTCCAAGAAAGAAAATTGATTTACATATAGTAATCGAGTCTATAATATTTACACGACTGCGGAACATGGACTTTACGTTCTTTCAATTTTCCATCACAAATCAGAAATATATTTTGTGAGGTGGAAGATGGGTGGACCTGAAGAAACTCTAAAAGGGAGCTTGACTTTTCCGTACATAGAATGATTCATTTATTTGATTCATAGGATAACTTTGAAGAACACAATAGAATGTTTACCATGGAACTCTTCCCATTCATATTACCTAAGGCATGACCTGGCATGAGGACTTTTTGTTGCATGAAGCATCCCTGGCATTTTTAGGCTTTTGAATGAAGCACATGTGATAATGAATGAAAAGTAGCAGCAGTTGTTGGGAGTTAGTAGACGAACATTGAAGTTTGGATTAGGCATCCACTATGTAGGAAGGATAGTGCATGGAAACTTCCTATATAACCGAATTCTTATTTTCTAGATTGTGTGTTGCGGTGGAACAGTGAGTAATAAAGATGATATGGTTAAAAGTAAAAGATTGAATGGGGGATTTAGGAGTGAGATTGGTGGTTGTTGTTGTGAAAGATTAATGAGTTGTTATTTTTATAACAGTACGTAAGTTGAAATGGATGCAGAATCACAAAAGAGAGAGATGCTTGATTGGAAACGCAGGTTGGGCATAATCACAGGCGTGGCAAAGGGGTTGCTTTATCTACACGAAGACTCACACAATTGCATCATCCATCGCGACATCAAGGCCAGTAATATCTTGCTTGATGACAAGTGGACGCCCAAGATTGCAGATTTTGGCATGGCCCGTCTCTTCCCCGAAGATCAAACCCAAGTCAATACACGTGTGGCTGGAACCAAGTAAGCCTCTCTGCCTATCATTTTTATTTTCTTTTCCAAAACATTTCTATCATATTTTTAATATTTTTTCTGCATAAATAATTGCATGTTGACCGTCCAACTAAAGCAAAAAAATATAAATCAAAATCAAAGACTTCTTTATTCGCATACACACTAGTTTGGATAATTTTTCATGTTTTGTTTTGCATAACCGACTTGTTTTGTCTTATTTCTGGTATCAGGTAATACATTTTATTAAAGATGTTTTTTTCCCTTGGTTACATTTTAGAGGATTTTAGTAATTTAAGATTATCATATTTTAATAAAGAGATTTGATACTCAGATACTTTATTTTATGGACAGAATTTTTCCGTGATCTGAGATTTCGTTTTAGATTAATATGATTTAATAGAAAGAAAATATTTCTTTTTCTGCAGAGGATCTAACTTAGAAGATGTCTGGATAATTGTTCAGCGTATACATGATTTTTTAATGATGAGAAAAATAACTATTAATTAATTAACGAGCTAAAAGTAACGATTTTAATTGTATTAGAAATGGCATAATAATAAGAAGGATATATTATAGAGTTAAGATAGAGAAACTAAAGCAAACAAAGGATTAAACATGAGAGAGATAACAATATGCAAATTTCTCCAACCTGAAAGAATAATAAGAAAAAGTAATTGAAAATACCATTAATTCATTGAACAAGATACCGTTAAATTAATATTTTAAAAAAATAAGAAAAGGCTTTTAACCTGAATCCTTTTGGCGTCACCCGTAAGACCTCCTGATACATCAAATCAGCAGATTAAGAAACTTGCGTATGAGTCACGCTACATCCTTGCATTTCATTTATTTGATGATATGATTGATTGACTAGTCAAGTCAAGTGTTTGAGGCGTATAGTTTTTAACTTTTAACTAATACTCATACATGGGAATTGTTCAGTGGATACATGGCTCCGGAATATGTTATGCACGGAAATCTATCGGTGAAGGCTGATGTATTTAGTTATGGAGTTTTGGTATTGGAGTTGATCACCGCCCACCGAAACTCCTCTTTCAATTTGGATGTGGACGCGCAGAATATGCTTGATTGGGTAACACTCTATTGCTATTATTTTTTACTTCCATCACCAAATTCGTTGACATTTCCACAAGTTTTGAAGACTTCTTATTTGATCAATTCATTAATTAATAGCAACGTGGTCATGGATTCTACAAAATTAACTATATCCCCACCAAAACCCTGAATCGCTAATATCACCACCATACCATGAATTCTTGATCTTATTGTTTGTTTTTGTGTGGTTATAATAGGCATACAAGATGTACAAGAAAGGGAAGAGCTTGGAAATTGTGGATTCGACGATAGCAGGTACGATGGTGGGTGAAGAGGTAGCGATGTGCATTCAGCTGGGTTTGTTGTGCACTCAAGGCGATCCTCAGCTTCGTCCCACGATGAGGCGCGTGGTGGTGATGCTGTCGAGGAAGCCAGGGCAGATGCAAGAACCAACCAGACCAGGAGTACCTGGTTCTAGATACCGAAGACCTCGAAGACACTCTGCATTGTCTTCCACATTGGGTATCTCTGGTGCCTCCGATTCACACACTTCTGATTCAAGTAATAATTATACCACTGTTACTACTACTGCCACAGGGACTACTACTGCCACAGGGACTACCTCTGCTACTGTTGAAACAGACCCCAAAGGGAAACGGCCAATGTGGGAGGGTTAGCCATTTTTGTTGCTTTGGTTAGCTTACACTCGTATTATTTTGCTGTTATTCTTTTTGTAATGTAAGTAGCTTGTGTGAAAACTGAGTAGAATGTAGATATTGCGAGGAGCTAGTTAGGTTAGGAATGCCGATTCAGGCTGGTGAATTCTTATTCTTTAATTAATATTTACAATTGAGAAATGAGCAGAATTTAAGTATTCTCATTTTCCAAGCTCCAACTAAATGCTTTCGTTTTCTTAATGTGGGTGTTAAGTTCTTTGTGGATTACGCTTCATTTTACCCAGATTTTTAATCTCCTCTGAGAGATCCATTTACCCTTTATAGATCGAGTGTACCTTTGCAATAATTTTTTTGTCATGCATATGAATTGTAAGTACCAAATTTTGTCTCTTTTCTTATGGCTAAAATTTTTGTTTTACTAGTTCTGTCATTTTGCAAACGACCTTTTTGCCGCGCGTATGAAGCCTGCTCTATCGAAACCACCAACAAAGTGACCTAAACCTCTTGGTAGCCACTGCTAAGTTTTGTGGTATCTTACATATATTGGATTTGTTCCTCAATAGTTACAGTCTGGAAGAGGAATGGAAAATGAATTAAACCAGTTATTTCACATTCTATAAATACCCGAAAAATAGAGTTGAAGGGGGTTAAAAAAGTTCAGAAAAAAAGGACAATAAAGAATCAGAACGAACAATTTGTTAGAATTGAACATTGAGTTAGAGTAACAAGTTATCTAGGAAATAAGCAAATTGAGTAATATAAAAAAATTCATAAATTTATTATTTCTAAGTTTTTCTTGTTAAAAATAATGCTAAAACTTTTATAATGAGTGATGCATATTCTTGTAAGGGGTTTTGAGAAGTGTGAACATTTGAATAAACAACTACGAGTAAAAGTTTGAGATAATTATGTATAAAAAACACATTTTATTTAATTGATTAATTTAATAAAAACGTGATAAGAAAATAATTGATTAATTTAATAAAAAATATTTATTGAGGTAAATTCTACATTTTGGTATTTTATGTTAAATTATTATGTTAACATTTTAATAGTAAGTGTTAAATAAGTTGATCGACCACATTATAAGCTAGCTAACATAACTAACTTTATATTAAAATATCTTAACTAAACAAGAAATCCATCATTTAATAAAAACTTATAAACAAAATGATTAGCTATATTTCACAATTATTTATATTTTACTTTTTTAAGCAACGCAATAAGAAATCTAAGAATATGATTAAACAAACAATAACAATTTTTATTATTTTTTCTCTTGTTTTCTTTCACATGAACAATTGTGTGCTCATATATTTTAAGGATTAATTTGCATATCGGTAGATCTTAATAACAAACCAAAAAAGATAAGTAACTAATATAACCTCAAATGTTATTTATGATTATTTTAGAATTTGAAATAGTTAATTAGGACATATTTAGTTCACTATATATTTTATTTGATATTTGATATTATCACTGTTTTTAATTGTAGTGTTCATTTTGATATGGTTGTAAATATCTCTTTAGTGCTTAATGGTAATAATAAAATATAAATGGAAAAATAGGGTCCCACAGAAGAAAATGAAGAGAGAAGAGAAAGGAAGGGGCAAGGGAGTAGAAACCCTAGAGTGAGAAAGAGAAAGAGAGAACGATGAGAAGAAGTGTCCTGAGAAATGCAACTCTCTACACTCGCAACCTTCTTCACTCCGCCCCTGCACTCGCCGCTTCAACTCGTCTGCGACCCAAACTTTTCTGCTCCAATGGAACTCCTCCACCGGTTCCCCAAAACCCCGACGACGTCGACAATAAAGGTATGTATCGCTTTCTCTATCTCTATCAATCGTATCATTCTAACGGCACCGTTTGACACATTGGATTTGCGTTGGCAGAGCTGAAGAGGCAGATCGAGACCTACATGAAAGGCGACGAGCAGGTGCTGCCATCGATTATGGAGGCGATTCTGCGGCGGAAGCTGTCGGGGAAGCACGAGGAGACGGACGACGAGCTGATGGAGGAGCTCCGCGCGCGCCCCCTCGACAACGTCGACGACAGGGACTTCGAGTCCGATTTCGAGGACTTGCACGAAACCGACGAGGAGATTGACGATTTGTACAACGCCAGGGATGTGGTGATGAAGAGGATGGTGCAGGACGAGTACTTTAACATGGATGATAAAAAGTGGGATGACATTGTTGAGGATGGGATCAAGCACGGTTTTCTTAGGGACACCAAGGAGTGCGAGGAGATTCTAGAGGACATGCTCAGCTGGGATAAACTCCTCCCTGGTCGGTACACCATTCTCAATTCCATTGCTCTTATTCTTTGTAATTGTGAATAATACAGAGACCTAAGCATGACGATTAGTCTGTGTGGAAGTAGAAATGTTATACCCAACAAGTTAATATTTTTTGTGTTTCTTCATGCTATTTAAGAACCTCAATGATTCATGTATCGTCTTCTTGTTTCAGGCATCTTCTTGTTCCGTGTATCTTCTTCTTGTTCTATGTATCTTGCTTGCTTTATAGAATGTCTTTGCCACTATGGCAACATCCTCATTCATTCCAAGTACACTGCCAGTCACTTCCCATACCATTGTGATTCCTTTTTCAACCTCAATCCCATTAGCAAATGAGGCGATCACCCTGTTGGTGTGCTCCTGATTGGTAACATATAACGATTACAAGTTTGGATCCTCACCACGGGCAGCTTCATAAAAACTTAAATGAGCTTCCCACTGAGCATTTTGATGGGTGTTGGAACATCTCTAAGATGAGCCATCGTGCTGGATTCACCTCCCATCGTAGCCAATTTTAGACCTAGGTAGGAAACATTAAACCCAACATCTAAATGCAGAAGTCACAAATCTAGAGGAAGATAAAGTTTCAAGTGCTGAATTAAATCCGGACTTTGAGATGTAAATAAAGGAAGATGCTCAATTAAGATGTGTCAAGATCCTGCGCCCAAAATATAATCCTTCACTTAAGAACACAAAATAGGTACATATTAATATAAGTTATTAAAAAAAAAAGAAGCAAATAAAAAAGTTGCAATTTTCAAGTACATATATATACAGGGTCAGTTTAGAATTTTAAGCCTTGATAAATTAGTATAAAATAATATTTTTGTTTGTTTATCTTTTTTGAAATACTAAGCTCTATATAACTAAATTGATAAAATAACAATGGAATAATATCTAATGTGTTTTCTTATGAAATAATGTTAAGTATATTAAATATATAATGATAAATTGAAAGGACAAAACCTTAATATAGTTTCTTATGTGCTTATCGTGGTGTTTTCCTACCATACTTGGATTAGTAATCCATATAATAAAAGTTTGCATAAAAGATTGACATAATCTATCAGGGTGAACTCTAGTTTGGAATGGAAAACTGGGCAAGAACACTTATCTATTTGTATTTAAATTTCATCTAAATTGAAGTTGCAGGAATCACGTCCTTTTACCTCAGTTGCTTGTTGACATGTCTCAGTTTTTTTCATGTTACTGTTATTTGACTGTTAGTCAGATCCCCTCGTGTAGTGAATAGTAATTAAGGTTTCAGAAGAATGTAAGGGAGTGTACTATTTAAGTATATCGCGTCACTTTACTCTGTTCTTGGCTAGTCAGTCTACTTTTAAAGAATTTGTAGATTTCACTAGAAGGCTAGATCTTTTTATGTTGTGCTTGACTTTTTTTGGAAGTTCCAGCAGATTTTTTGTGACTATGAATATCTGTTTGCATTTGAGTTGATTAATTTTAACGTGTTCATAAATAGTCAGGCTTAGACCTGTTTAATATGCTATTTCTGCTGATTTTCTTTGGTTTAATGTCTTATTGTAGATGATATAAAACAGAAGGTGGAAATAAAATTTAATGAGCTAGGGGACATGTGTGAAAGAGGAGAACTTGAACCTGAAGAAGCTTATGAACAATTTAAGAAGTATGAGGATGAGATAGTAGCGGAATACATGAAGATAATGGAAAAAGAGGAGGTCCCACAGTTTGATGATACTGCTGTGGTGGATCAGAAAAAGGACTTGGATGATCCACCAGGTGAAGGTCCAATTTTGCGGTGGCAAACTCGGGTAGTATTTGCTCCTGGTGGTGATGCTTGGCATCCGAAAAACAGGAAAGTGAAGCTTTCTGTTACTGTGAAGGAGCTAGGGCTTTCAAAATACCAATTTCGCCGTCTCAGAGAATTGGTGGGAAAGCGTTATCATCCTGGGAGAGACGAGCTTACAATAACTAGTGAGAGGTAAACTTCTATCTTCGTAAACATTCATTCATGTATTATTTGATCTTGCAGACTTGGGTATGGGCTTTAGTTCACTGGAATCAGCCACGGTTGAGTTTAAACTTTTCTTTTCCTTATTTTTAAGGTATGAACATCGAGAAGAAAACAGAAAAGACTGCTTAAGGACACTTCTCTCTCTCATTGAGGAGGCTGGAAAAGCTAATAAATTAGTAGATGATGCCCGGTGTTCATACGTAAAGGAGAGGCTCCGTGCCAATCCAGCTTTCATGGAGAGGTTGCAAGCGAAGTGCAGGAGGTTGCGTGAATCTAATCAGGTTACTGTTTGAAGCTTTCAGGTCTGGTGTATGAATTTTTGGACATTCACCTGTCATAATTTTGTATTACTCCCAGATTTTAGTTTCTTTCGTGATTATTACCTTTATTTTTTATATTCGAGTCTTATCATGGGTTCCAGTTGCGGAAACAAGCTGCCAGCCTAGAGAAGGCTTCATACTGATCCTTCCTATACCCTACAACGGTAGGAGACTCGTGCACCGGGCTGATCTCTGTCATATCTCTCGTATCTAGTGCTTGAATAACGAATACTATTACTTCTATCAGATATTGTATGCTATGCTTTTGAGGAGTAACATTGATCATATAGATAAGGCTGGAGACCTCAAACTGAAGCAAGGATTGCTAACATTTTATATCCTAACCACAATACATTGAGCAATTCTAGTGTGCTTTTCCACAGAATAGGGAGAATATTCATCGAAGTCTTTCATAAGACAGAATTATGATTAATAAACAATTGTTCCTTGATAATGATAAAAGAAAATGGGATGCTTATTCTTGCTCATACAATTTTTGGACGCCTCTGTTTTTTGTTTTTTTTTTTTCTGGAAAGGGCTTCTGGAATGTATAATTTTACATTTCAGAAAACCCAGAATTTTATGGAGGTGGAAAAAGAACAAGCCTGAAAAATGTCAAGTGGAAGATAAAATTCTGGTTCATTGAATACATGCTACTGGATCAGATGCCTATCTTTCTCATTAGTTAATGTTACAAGCGTCAGTTTAGTCCTCAAAATATTTGTCGTCAATTTAATCAGTTATGTATTTTATCATCAAATTGATCCCCCTTCGAGATGAGACTAGTAGAGTGCGAATTTTGGGAATGGCAATTTCCGATGTTGAAAGATTAATTTTTGCAAAAACTAATGATTTCTCATTGAAACTTGGCATTTTTTGGGGCACTCAAGGATGACAAAACCTTGGGGACCAAAGAGTAACCCTTTTTTCCTTCGGAGGACAGAATTAAGGCTATACTGAAAGGAAATAATCTGGAACTGTACAAGTACGTCAAATTTAGCAATATGAACTCATAAGGGTGGTGTATAAGCAAGTATAAGATGCCATTGAGGATCAAACGTGGGCTTGAATATCTTGTAATTTTGGGAAGATGGTTCACGACTATGAGTAGGATCTGGATTGAAATACTCAAAAAATGGATCTTGAGGGTTCTTGTCATCACCTCTTAGATATTGGCTCCTTCCCTGTGCCATAAAACATTATTCAGTTTTTATTTTTTTTCATATTCGTAATAGCACTTTTCTTCATTATATGAATATGTAGTAATAACGATCACTATCTTCACTGGTGTACCTAATGACTTCAGAAAAAAAATACCTGCTCTGTTGCAAGCTAAAACAACAGCAGAACACACTTTTGTAAGACTTGTAAGCCATAATTTCATAAAACTTGGGCATTAAGTTAACAAATTACGAAAATCGCAAAATTAAGTTTACAATTTGGACGAGACACCGACAACATATACAGGAAGTTGTAGCCAGATAGAGAGTATAAGGAAAAATAAGTTTAGAAAGTACTAAAGTATTACGATTAGGAATGATAATTTGATAAATAAATATATCTACGAGTATTGATCGAACTCATTTTAAGGCTGACGAAAAATATGGAGATAAAAGAAGAAATATACATATCACATCTAAAATAATGATTATTAAGCTGACAAGTTCTTTTTTTCAACCAATCACATCTAAATAATTAAGATAGAAATCAAAGCAAGAGATGCGCGCAACTCAATCCATACCAATCACACAAAAAGTCTGTTGTTGTGACCCTCCAACCACTTAACATTATATATTTCAATTAATTATTAGTACTGCAGAATATATTGGGTTGAAGCTGTCAAAATCCAATTAAAAAATACTAATCTTCTAATCTAACCCCATTAAAATCATGCACACACACATGACTCCGTTACACCACAAACCTGTCTTTCATTAACAGTTTCCACATCAAATAATTCACCAAAAGAACTCAAACTCAACAATTCACCAAAATCATCAAGCGCTTCAAAGATAAGAATACTACGCTCCCTCACGAGTAACTAACAACTTGAAAAACTGTACGTAAAGATCTGCAGGATGAAAGACTTTAGACAGAGGTATACGCACCCTCAGTTATTTTGTCCAAATTCTTGCAAAATGGTCTGAAAATTAAAGCGTGGCAAATCCCTCCAACAACATATAATTAAAAAGCAATTTTAATTTGTCAAGAATGGGATTCGAACCCATGCCCTTTCGGACCAGTACCTGAAACTGGCGCCTTAGACCAACTCGGCCATCTTGACGTTTATGTAGTGAGTTAAAACACTTTATAATTGAATACGTTATTAATTGTTAAAACTGTTGTCTACTCTATTTTTCTCCTAGGTTAGTTATAGTTGGAACTTGGAAGTCAGGTAAAATGAGAAGTTTGGAGCATGGGAATTCACTACTATCCTTTATTGTTTATTTTATAAAAAAATAAAAAATTACAGGACCTATAGGAATATCTATTTTTTATTTTTACTTCATTAAAAATAAAAAATATTTTATATTTTCATTTAATCATAGATAATTATGTAATGTAGATTTGTTAATTTTATAATTATTATTTTAAAAGTCATGATCAAAATAATTTTTATTAGTTGATAAATAGAAAAAGTAGATTAACAATGAATGAAATTTAAAAATTAATAAAATAATATGTTTTTTATTATTAGTAGACTAACTTAGGTACTTTTTATATTATGTAATCTTCCTTGAGTTTATATAAGTTTTCACGAGGTTAAGTAATTGAATAACTCCACTTATTTTAATATTACTCAGATAAATTATTTTATTTATAGTGAAGTTAAACTCTTAACTCAAACCAATTTACTATTTTGGTTACAGGTTTGGTATAAATTATCTCAGATTTATCCAACTCAATACTTTTACTTTAAATTATTTTTTTCTTGTATAATAAAGTGGAATACAACTCAATGTCAAATAGACTATATCAAACACTTGCAACCTTAATATTCTTAACTCTATCATATTTTTAGTACCATCAAAATCTTGACTCCATATTTAAAACTTTTCACATTTATCATATTCATTAGAATGTTTGACCTATTATATTCTTGTTCAAATTATACTCTTCTTTGCATTAAATTATATTAATATATTTATTATGTAATTATAACTTGTGTAATTTAGATAAATTATATTGTATTTCTTTAATATTTAAGGTTGGCTTAATTTTATTAGTTCAAAGTTTTGAACTAATTTTGATAAATATCATCTTACTTGATACTTACTTACGATAATTATGGTTTAATTTTTCAATAATCTAACAACAAAGACTATTTAAAAGTTATAAATTTTAATAATTATTTTTGTCAAAATCTTTGATTAGTGTACTATAAAATGTAAAATGCCAAAAAACCCAACCAGTGATTTTGTTATTGGATTTTCCGAAATAACAAGCAACCTAAGTACATCCCTAATTCGAACTCCCTTATTCCTAATAATGAATAGAACGTGGTACCATTATTATTTTACTTTTGTTATGTGGGAGCCAAATTTTGTTTACTTTGCGCCACATACAATTGGATTTGGAATTTGATGGTGAAGCTTGAAATGATTGAAGTGGGCCCTCTCCGTTTGTTTCTAATTTTTCATATAAAGCCACTTCCCAGTACAGTGCTTTCCCTGCTTCAGCCCTTTCTTTCTTTTCATCTACACTTCATTTTTAAATTCTAAACTCTAAATTAAAAAAAAAATTCATAATTTATTAAAAAATAATACGATTATTGAAAGAAATAAAGCTTTAAAATAATAAAGTGAAAGAAAAGAAAGAATAAATGTTAGAGTATGAAGATATGAGTGTCTAAAAAAGTATTGAGCAATAAAGTGTTATTGTCATGAAATTAAAATGTGGAAGATGACATGGCCCATTGGCCCCCATAGATGGCTAACCATGCCTTGGATTCCATAGACAAATCATGGCAGCCCAATGGTCCTTTTCAAGTTTCAACCACAAAAATAAAATTTTCCCAATCCTGCCCAATTGTCACTTTCTGTTTTCTAGTATCTTTCTACACTAAAATTTGGTATTCATATTTTGATCCGAGGAGAATTATGGACTTAGAAAGTAGGGGTTTAAATCATACTTTTTTTTATCGGTTTTGAGTAATGCCATTGGGTTGAATATTATTTAGTCTATTCAATTAAATTTAAGTTGGATAATAGATTCATGAGTTTTATGTCTAATAAATCTTATCCAACTCAACCATACTATACAATAAGCCTTTTATTTTTCTTTTTATATTTTAAAAAGTTATGGCCAAGATTACATAACTAAGTGATTTGTGATGTGGTATGTTATGTTCTTAGAAGATGTAAGTAATTTCAAAAATATAAAGAAAATTATGAAATAATGATAATAATAATAATAATAATAATAGAAGTAAAATATGATATACAAAATATGTATCCCAGAATAACTTTTATATAGTTATAAATACTAAAATATATTTTCTAACCATTATTATTTATATATTTATAATCAATATTCCTATTACCTTCTAGCTAGTTATTAAGAAATCTTAATTCTTAATTCTGAGGTGTTTTTTTATTAATAAATAATTATTTTTCTAAATTACTTAACCTTATTGGATTGGGGTGCTAAATAAAAATAAATAAATCTAATACAACTTAATCCAATTAAATTTAATTAAGTTACATCGAGAATTAGATTAAACTTGACATAACCTAAATCACTTACCACCTATTGAAAAATATATAATAGCTATATAGTTGATGAAATTAAATAAAGAATTAACTCAAAACTAAAACACTACTTGTTGGTGTCAGAAAATTATTGTAAATATTTAATAAAAATATTTTTGAACTAAATCATAAATATAAATTAACATAAATAAATACGTTTATATGAAAATTTTATATAAATTTTAATTTTATTGATAACAATATATTTCAGGTTTCTATAATTTTTTACTTTAATTATTTTAATTATATTTCTATTTTCAATTATAATAATTTTCATACTATATATTTTACCGTGTCTTGATTTTTTTATCAAATTTAAAATAAAATAAAATAAAAATAGCATATTTTCAATATACATCGTAATTTAGTAATACTAAAAATAAAATAAAAGAATAATATTGTAAATATAGTTAAAGCTAAAATAAATATTATAATATAAAATATTAAAAAAATAATAAAACAATGTACATGATGCAATTTTTATGAGATGAGAAGATTTTGATCAATATAAGAGATGTTGTTGGAGAAGAAAAATTTCTTGAAAGCACTGGAAAATAATGGGAGAAACTTAAAATTATGATTGTTTCAATTCATTATTCAATAAAACAAATGAAAAATAAGAATTAGTTGAAAAAAGAAATAGAAAAATAAATTAAAAAATAATAAGTCATTTTTGAAGGAGATTCTAAAATGATAAATGTAAAGAAAATTTACCATTTAAAAAAAAATTAAACTAAGAACTATGAGAAGAGTATAACATTATCAAAATTCTCAAAGTTATTTCACAAAAAGATAATTTCATTCGATATTTAAAAGTGTCTTATAGTAGAAACTTGACTCTTATTGAATGAGATCCTCAACAACCAAAGAGTGGAAAAGACATCATTCAAAGTGTTGACAAGAAAGAAGACCTTAAGTGTAATCATGAGACTAATTATGTTTCACTAATTCAATGTTTAACACTTACTTAACTCTTAATCTAGTTTAACACATAATTGGTTCCTTAAAATTATGAAAAGGCAAAAGGACGAACTTTTAGGTGACCCCTAAACTAAAGAAAGAAGCACATGTAGTTAGTTTAGAATGAATTCAGAATTTCCTAAAAATAAGGAGAAGATATTTGAGAAAGTTACAATCATCACATACATTTGAAAGTGACACATGGATGTTAGAAAATCTTCACGTATTTACTCAATTGTCTAAATTTGTCCCATCTAGTCATATATGTCTCTTGGATTGTAAAATTTTCTAAGAGAATAAAGAAATATTCTATAATATAAGAGATTTACAAAATTAAGTGATTCTTAATCTCTTCTTCAATTTATTTGAGTCTTCCTTTTTTGAATCTCACTTGGAATCTTTTCTTGATTTCTTCTTGTCACACTTTTTGTATTTATTCTTCATCCCTCTTTTTCTACATCTTTACGGAGTTCGTCCACGAATCTGGAAGTCTTGCATCATATGGATATAGATAAAATACTTTGAAGTTATGACTAATATTATATTCTTCAAGGAAGTCCTCCATCTCTACACATTATTTCCTTTGAAGAAGGATTAAAGATTAAACTCAAACAATCTCAAAGGGTGATTAAAAATTAGTACAATAAACTACTTTGTTATAATCAAACTCAATACGAGATATATGTTCTCCTCATTCTTTGAGATATTTTAATTATTATACATCTTAAAAGTTGAGACAAAGTTTTATTAAGCACTTCTCTTTAACCATTAGTTTAGGGATGACAAGTAATTGAGAAAAGGAATTTAATGCCTAATTTTCCTAAAAAAATCCTCTAAAAATAGTTAAAAAACTTTGTGTCTATGTCAAATACAATGCTTCTAGACTACTTCTTTAATGAATAGATTAACAATAAACATGCATCATTAACTATATGTCATGGTAAAAAATGAGTCATATTTGAGAATATGTCCACCACCACAAAGATAAAGTCATGCCCATTCCTTGTTCTTGGCAATCCAAATACAAAATCCATGGGCAAGTAATATTATGAATTTAGAGGGTTGTAAACAACCCATGAGGTAAGACTTTAGACTTGGCCTTTCTACAAAATTTTCACAAATTTTTGAAACATATCTTTGAAGATGAGACCAATATAAATGTTCTTTTAAAATGTCTAAGGTCTTATTAACACCAAAGTTCCTTATAAGTCCCACCTTCATGTGCTTTCTTTAATAGAAATATCCTTAAGGATCCTTGTGGTATACATAGAATTTTATCTCTTAAAATAAAGTCATTTTGTATGAAAAAAATCCTTTATGTGATAATTCATAACGCTCTTGAAAAATTGAAGAGAAGTCATCATCACTTTGACACAATTTCTTAATGTGATCAAATCTTAAAAAATTGTTTTCCAAAGTTACAAGTAAGGTGTATCTTCTATACAAAGCATCAACAACTATGTTTACTTTTCCTTGCTTGTGTTTTATCACATAAAGAAATTGTTCAATATATGCACTTTGCATGTCTTTTTTTAAGCTTGTCTTACACTTTCAAATGTTTTAAAGGTTCAAGATCACTATGTATCACAAATTCCTTATGTAAAAGATTGTGTCGCCAATTTTGCAATGACTTAACTAAGACATAAAGTTCTTTGTCATAATTAGAGGAATTAATGTCACTACCCTTTAATTTTTCACTAAAGTATATCCTTTTTGAATTAAAATCATCCTTATTTCAACATTTGAAGCATTACAGTCTATTTCAAAATATTTTAAAATTTTTGAAAGTGCTAAAATAGGTGCATGTGTCAAACGATGTTTTAAATTTTCAAAAGTCTTTTTTAATTCTTTATTCAATTCAAAAGATGTGTTTTTCTTTAAAATCTCATTAAGAAGAGCAACAATGGTGCTAATTTTTTTTGCAAATTTTCAATAAAAGCTGGCTAAACCTATTGAAAGATCTCACTTCACTATCATTAGTTAGGGTTCAAAAATTTCTTATAGCCTTTATTTTCTTTTCATTCACATTAATGCTTTGGGAACTTATAACAAACCCTAAGAAGTTAACACTACACATACCAAACATACACTTTTTCTTATTTACATGTGTGGTTTCCTTTCTAAGCGTTTTAAATGCGTCCCTAAGATGATGCTCATGTTTATGCATGGTTATGTTGTAAACAAGTATACTATCAAAGTATACAACCACACATTTACCAATGAAAGATCTAAGTACATGACACATGAATCTCAAGAATGTACTAGGAGCATTTGTAAGGTCGAAAGACATGACTAATCACTCATAGAAGCCAAACTTGTCTTAAAGTTTATTTTTTACTCATCTCATTCTTTGACCTGTATTTGGTTGTATCCACTTTTTAGTCTAATTTTTGAAAATATACTAGCCCAATATAGTTCATCTATCAAGTTATCTAGTCGAGGGATGGTGTGTCACTACTTAATAGTTATATTGTTTATTGCCTTATAGTCCATACACACACACACACACCACATACTATTTTTCTTAGGTACTGATATTACAAGCATGACATATAGGCTCATGCTTTCTTTGAGTCATCCTTTTTCCATGATTATTTTTACTTTTCTTTATACCTTTCTAGGCTACTTAGGATTACTTCTATAGGTAGGTTTGTTTGGTAATAATGTCCCTAGAATAAAATCTATTTGATGTTAAATCCCTCTTAAAGTTGGTAGTCATTTATGAGCATCTTGAAAGATGGTCTCATATTTCTTTAAAAGGTTTTCCGTGCTTAAAGAAGGTGAAGTTGAAAGTTGAGAAGACATGGAACAAACATTAGTAAGTAAAAGAAATACAAAGGTTTATGAGCAAGTAGTACCTTTTAAACTTCTTTGGAAGAAGCAAAGAGAATCTCCTTATTTTTCTCTTCCTTATGTTGTTGGATACTTTCTTTTCATATTTCCTTGTTTGTCCTCATCACCATTTGATCTTTTCTCACTTCTTTGGGAGTGAGAAACTTTAAGGAGTATTTCTTTCTAGGATGCTCAAATGTGAAGAACTTGTTTGAAATCTATCATTAAGGACATGTCTATCATATTGACATATCCTTCCCAACAAGATATGACTTGCTTCAATTTGTACAACATCACATAATACTTCAATTTTATATTTATCAATGTTAAGGTTAATGTGCACTTGTTTATTTACATTGATTTCTTCATCTTCACTTGACCATTGTAGCTTATAAGGTTGAATGAGAAATGGCGGGGATTTTAAGTTTTTTCACCATCATTTGGCTTGTTACATTAGTGCAACTTCTCCCATCAATTGTGACAATGCAAACTTTATTATTAATACGACATGAAAAATATTTTTTCTTTGTGTATCATTGATGTCCTTTTGGACATGTCCTACCATGTGCCTCATTATAAACAAATCCATAAGTTAAACACCTAAAACATTTAATGATGTTTGTCTTTTTTTTGAAAATGAGGTTTAGATGAAAAAAGATAAAGGAACTAGAGTTTTAGAGTGAAAAGAAGAAGAAATATGATAAATTTTGTAATAAAAAGAAGAATAAGTATGAAAAGTTTTAAAATACTTAACCTTAAGCTTATTTCTATCATCAAAAATACTTAGTGTAAAGACTATCCAATATATCTAGATTGTCCAAGTCTTACAAACATTCTAGTTGAATTCCATATAAAAAAAAATCATAATTTTTAAAGCAGAAAAATATTAAATATAAAAAATAAATCAGTAACATAGAATAAAAATAAACTAAAACATAAATCAATTAAATATAATACATAAGAATTGTTGGTTTCATTTCATCCCAACTAAAAAAATTTAGCTACTCACAATGAAAAGGAACGGATAAAAAGAAACTCATAACAAGAAATAATTTTGATTATCTCTTAGTTTCAAAAGTGTATAAAAAAAGTCTTTCTTAATAACTCTTGATATTCATTTCAAAAGTGTTTAAAAAGTCTTTTTTTGATAGCTCTTGATCTTCATTTCCAAATTCCTTCGAAATTGTTTCCACACAACCATAAAAAGTATTAAAAAATTATAACCAACATAACTTAAATATATATAAAAAACTAAACTTATTTATTACAAATTTAGTAACTTTTAAAGAATAACAAAGCTTAAAGTTTAAAAAAAAAAATAGTCAAGATACTTTATAATTTATGAACAAGTGTGCTAGTGTGTTTGATAGGCATTTAGCAGTAGATTAAAATCCCCTTTGATTTTCGTGTAAGGTAACGTCTTGCTCTTCTAAATCGATTTTTGTTATATGCTTATCATTCAATTTCTCTAATTCAGTTTATTCTCAATCCTTTGGGTAGTTAACCCCATTCCTAATAATGATCCCACATTATTTCTTTTATTTAAGTAAAATTAACAACAGGCATTATTTAGAAGAGGTTGCAACTACATGCATATAATCTATCCTATTAAGCCCACCTTGTTACTTTCCAATTGCAACATTTAGATGACTAAACAATTTCCTAATAAGGATTATAATGTCGAAAAGGCATTAAGCATGACCTCAGTAACTTAATTCGCATAAAATAAGTGTGATTTAAAGGAGAAATCAATCACAAATGGTTTGAATCAAGGTCTATCCTAACCAATTCTAGAGAATTTTGAAACTTAAGGAATCAATAAGAGCAACACAAAAAGAAGAAAAAGATAAAGAATAAGGCATGAATATTGCCCAAACTCTTGAAGCTTTAATTACTAGTGAAGAATATTCACATTTTGTCCTCACTTCAATCTTAGAAATTTCCTAATAATACCTTCATAATGCATTTTCTTTGAATAAATAGCAAGTTTGAGATTTTTGAACTACAAAAAGCAATGAGAAAGTTTCTTACACAAGAACCCAATGGAAAAATATGGGACGTTATCGCTTTGGGAAATGAAGAATGCAGTGATGGGTGCTAGTGTGTCTGAATGGCACAGACACGATTTTTCATCCTCTAAGCATTCTAGGAAAAGAAAACCCTAGCTTCAAGGGTTTTATAAAACTTGTGTATAAACTTGTCCTTAAAATTTGCAACTACTTTCATATCGGAAAGTAAGTGAGAATAGGAGTTATTGAATAAAATAACATATAAGAAGAAAAAACTAATAAGTTTATTGTCTTATAATTTTGAGTTTTGAGTTAAAAGTAATGTTATTTATATTTTTTTATGTGAATTTGTTGATGTTTTGAATCTCTCCTAAAATTATTTTAATAACGTTTCCAAATTCCAGTTTGTGATACAAAGAAGGGGGAAAATTGAAAGTTTGAATTGAAATTTAAAGCTTCTTTCGGTTGATTATTTTTCTTACATGAAAACTAAAAAAAAAGTGTATTAATGTTCTTTTCCATTTAAACCATTCAAAACATTAATCGTAATAAACATATGAATATGAATTATTTTCCCACAATGTTCATCAAGTAATGTATTAAAACATATGTACAAATAAACTTAGTATATATACTTGGTCATTTATGACTGAATAATAGTATAAAAAACCAAGTTAATATCTATTTTTAACCAATTAAAAAATATTTAGTATGGTTTTTAAATTAATTATCATTAAGTCAATAAAGTGAGTCTTTACAAAATTGATTTTGGAAAAAATTAAAGTAGGTTGACAGCAACATAATATATTTTTACCTAATAATATATATTTTTGAGTTTAATGAATTCCTGAACATCTACTGAAAAAGAAAAGGATAGAGGCATGGTGTTATCCTTGAGGGACACTAAACCCTTTTCACTCTTTGTCCTTTTGGCATTGCCAAAAGACACCAACAAGGGTGAGATTAAATTTTATGATTAAGTGCATGTGGAGTTAATCTAAAGTTAATTTCATTACTCATCAATGATGGTGAACCAGAATCTTTGACGTCTGGTGTGGGTTATTAATTATTAATTATTAATTAAATAACTATAATCATTTGCCTATCTACACTAAAATATACAATAGATTAGATGGGATGTTATAGTAACAGTCTTTATACTCACATTTTAAAAAGTACTTATTTCTGCATGAGTCACAAATTTGATTTCCATTTCACATCCACTGTAACTATGTACCCCCATTCCATATCCACTACACCAAATTTATTTATATGTAAATTCAATAAATAAATTAAAGTTATTAATTTAAAACTACTATAAAATTTTATATTGTAACATATTTTTGTTTCAATTTTTTTTAATATGATAATTTTTAATTAATTTTAATCATTTTGTCATTGATATATTATTGCATGATTCAGTTGCATACAAGTGTTGTATTCATTGTAATTCTTCCTCTTTTTTTTTTTTACAGGCACTTCCAATTAATGAACCAGGTTGATGTTTCATGTTTCAAGCAACCCTTCTAATTCATGAACCAATTTGAGGTTTCATGTTTCAGGAAGTCCTCTGTGGCACATTGTGTATAACAATTTTTATTCAACGTTCTTAGGTTACCATTAAACAATTAGGTTGTTCATAAATGCTGCTTTCAGTGGAACAAATGCTTGCTTAAAAGATGATTGCTGATTATATGATATAAGTAAGTCTATGTAATTTAGGTATTTTGGTTTGAAATTGGTCTTCAATTTGGTGTAAATTTGGAAAGATGATTGGGTATTTTGGTCTGAATTAGTCTGCAATTTGGTGTGAAATTAGAAAGGCAATTGGGTATTTTGGTGTGAAATAGGCATGCAATTTGATGTGAAATTGGAAAGCTGATTAAAAGCACAGGTGCACTAAAAATCATTTCCATCTACATCGGCCAGGCCAACGTATAGCGTTGGTGTAAGTTTTTTATTGAAAAATTAGTACCATCTCCTTTAACATTGGCAACAAAAACACTAATTTAATATTTATTAAAATTTCGTTCAACAAGTATCGGTTAAACATACATTGTACTTTAATAATATTTAAAGTTTATATATTTTGAGTGGACTAACTTGACTTTTTTTTATCAATAAAATAATAATTTGTGTGAAGTGTCACTCTTAATATCAAATTAGGTTGATAATGTTATTACTGTAACGTCCGGTCACTATTAAATTTTTTTATATTTTATAAGATTTTTTTATAAATTTATAGAAAAAATAATAAAAAAATCTTTTCTTATAAATTTATAAGAAAATTTTCATTAAATATAAAATTTTAAGTGAAACCTTTTTTTCAAGCTAAAACAAAAACAAAATCAATGCTAATTAGAAGATAATTTTGACTTCTCAATATTTACATTGGCTTTTCTTTGATTCTAAATTTAATTTTTCATGAAGTGTTACTTAAGTGACAATCATTTGTCATGTATAGTCTATTTATCACATTATGACTTAGGTTAGGAAATTTGCTTTTTAATTTAACATATTTTACAAACACAATACATCACTTATGTTTTAATGTTTTAGCAATCGTTTCTTATTTGAGCGAAACTACTTATTATATTTTTTAATAAATTTCATAAACATGCACTATCGCAACACCTCAACAGTTAACTAACCATTTATCGTTTAAGCAATAAAAATTTAAAAAAAAATTATCTTAATTTTTCTCTAGCTGAATTCCAATTAAGTATTCACAATTTAATATTATGCTATATTTTAATTATACAAAATGTTAATTGTACTTAAAAAAATTGTTATATGATATATTAAATCCCATAACAAGATTGTGATTTCAACAATTGCACACATGTGTATATAATAATATTTTTACAGTAATACCATTTCAAGAACAATACATTTCATCTATCTAATTTAATATATAAATAAATAGATGTGCTTAATTAACTTCTCTTATTTAAAGATAATATGTTCAAAAGCTAAAAAAGTCCAACTGAACTATTAAGATTCCTCAAAGTTTTAATTCTAAAACGTGGAATACATTAATAGAAAAATAGGAATTTATTTTTTAACTATTTTGATCTATCTATTGTTGAAGGATATAATTTATTTAATAAATAAATGATTTTAGAACTCAATCTTAGAAAAAAATTTAAAATTATTATGAAATAAAATGAAAATAAAAAATAAACAATTATGACTTATTTATAAACTTTTTATTTTTTAAAACTTATAAATCTAAAAATTCACGTCTTATAAGTAATTATATTATATATTAGTATTAAATCAAAATTACTTTATTTTTTTAAAAAAGGGACTGAATTAAAATTTTGTAGGGATCAAAACTAAATATTTGTGAAACTGTATAGAGATAAAAAATGAATTTAAGTCAATCTATATAATATTTTAAAATATTTGAAGAAAAATGAAGAACGAATAACATTATTGAAAAAAAAAATCAGAGAAGTGAAAATAGAATAAACATTGAGGCAGTTGAATAGTAGATAAATCAAAGTAGATGAAGTTTAAACTTTATTGAGGAGACAAATTCACTTCAAAAGAGAATGAAATAAGAAAGAAAATAATATGAGAATAAAAAAAGTCTCGAAGTATATATAAACAACATATGCTTACAACATAAAATAAAGAAAACAATAATATTATTGAGAACAAAACACAGTAGAGGATGCATTGAAAGAAATTTAAAATACTCTTGGATTAATGATACTCTCTTTGGATTAAAGAGTAGATTTAAAAAAGAAAAAAAATATGAAAATAAAGATAACAAAAATAAATTAGTGATATTGTTTTGATTAAAAAATATAAAACAAAACTAATAAATTAAAATTAATTTTTTAATTGATATAATATTATAAAATTACTATTTTGCTTTAAGTTAAAAATAAATTTAGAATGAATGTTGATAATTTATATCTATTTTGGTTTCGTGCTGCATTCTGATATTAATTCAAAAATAATTATGAATTATCGGATATCGTTAATATATTAAAAAATAAAAAATATATTTTATGAAAATTAAATTAAAATTTAAATTAAATTTCAATAAAAAATTGTAAAAGATTAAAATTAAATTTTAGATAAAGTGAAACTTTAAATAATATAATTTACATTACTTTTATGACAAATTTGACTACATAATTAAATACATGACTTAGAACATTTCTATTATAAAGATCATATTAAGATCATTAAATTAAGATATAAATTTTATAAAACCTTTATATTAGATAGAGTATGTTAATATATAAAATTTTAAAAATAATATGACACAATATGAATCATAAAAAATAATTAAAAATTTATATTATGATATCTAGAATGGAGATGTTTAAGTAAAAATGATTTTAAAGTCAATGTTATAAATACTTATAATCAATTTGATTATTGTTTCTTAATAAGTGAATTAATGTAACTTAGTTTGAGTTACCTAATATAAAATATAAAATAATTTTACTTCAATTATTGCATTTGTACAAAGTTTTTTTTTAGTTGATTTTAAACTAAGATTCCCCATCAACTTTTACCTACCAATGTCTTTCGAAAATCTTTCAAAAATTAAAACTATACTTATCCTTTTTTAAACTACTGTAGAACTAACATGTTCTTTTTATTGTTTTAATATTTTCACTAATTATATTTGCATTACTATAATAAACCCTAAAAGTAATTACTTTTATAAACTATTTTTTAGCAGTGATTAAAACTGATCGAATTTTATCAATTTTGATTTATATGAACGAAATATTACAACTTTTATATTAATATAAAATTTTATATTTTTCGCACCACTTCAATTCTATTATAATAATAATAAAGTTGAAATTATGTTTTCAAGGAAGATTTTATTTTAATATAAAAAGATTGCAGTTGTGTTTCCAGACATTATTTCTATATGAGAAGTAGTCATTGTTTTTCAAAACATGACTGATTCATTTTTAATATTTTTTTAAAATTTACTTATTTTGTAATATTAAAAAGAAAAGGTTTAGTTAGAAATATTTAGATAAATTGATGTTTACAAAAAACTTATAGTTTGATATATTGAATCTCAATCTTTTTTAAACACTATATTAAAAGATTAGATATAAAAGTCAACACTACTTTTTTTAAAAAATACAAATAAAAAACACAAAAACATGATAAAAAATGGCTACTTTTTTGTACTAGTTTGATTATTTATCCTAATCTAACATTCAATCTTAATCACCACAACCTAATTGATATTGTTTCACCATTTTGAATATTTATATTGTACACATTTCTTACTTAAAATGCAATCATTCAAAAAATGTAAACTTTTTAAGAGAATCTTTCAAAACTACATATATATCATAAGAAACACATAATCTAGATCTACAGAAAAATCAAACAAGAATTAAATAAGAATGTAAAGAAATACCATTTTGATGTGATAAATTATTAAAAAAATACTATATTTAAGTACCTTTAAGTAAAATTCCATTAAAATATTTATGAGAAATTTTTTTTCTATTACTATTTTAGAGAGTTCTTAAAAGAACAATAAAATTGATATTTGTAAGTGTATAAAACTCTTTAAAAAAAATTGAAGTGAACTATTTAAAAATAGAGCTAATTCATTATACTTAATACTAAAGAATTATTTTATTTTTAATTAAATATAAAAATTTAATAAAAATATATAATAAATTATTTCTTGTTTTAATGAATTATTTTCTAATTTTCTATTTGAGTCAAACTTTAAAATAGATTACTATAATAGATTATTTTCACAAACATAATATACATCACAAAAGATAATAATTATGTTTTAATATAATTATTTTTTATAATTTAAAATACTTAAAAAAATTGCGGAAAAACATATAATTATGCAATGTAAAACTCAGTTACAAGTACTACATTTAACACAAACGCTAACACGAAAAAAGGTATATAATCGAAGTAATCCAATCGCTATTACTAAAATAATAGGATTTTTTAAGAGCCTTGATCAACTTAAATAAGTGATTTTTTGAAAGAATATTTATTCTAAATTTAACCAAACTGATTATATATGTTATGGTGCCGTCAATGGCAATCCATTAATTTTATGAGTTAAGTCTTTTGATTAAGAATAAAATAACATTTTTTAATTTAATTTCTTTTATCTTAACTAAATAATTTTATCATATTTTTTCAAATAAAAAATTTCTAAATTATGAATTATTTTTGTTTTATCTATTCAATTTCCTTTATTGATATACTCAAATTTTATTCAATGTTTTTCTCTTTATCAAGCACTTATAAGTTTGTTTGATTTATGTTGCATTAAATATTTTTTCTCTAAAATATTCTTAAGTAATAATTAATAAACATTATAAAAAATATGGGGTAAACTTTCTTTTTTTCATTGGGGTGAGAAAAGATGGATAGCCCAAATTATATAAATATTATTATCTTTTCCAAGTTTAATTAATTAAGAAACAATCAAGTTTAAAGAATATGATGATTAATTAAAGAACATAAAGGATATTTTTGGATGAACAACACAAATGTTGATAAATTTAATACCAATACTAAAATTAATTAATTTTGTTAATAAATGTGAATTTGGTGAAAAAAGTGTATGCAATTGTACTCGAACCGAAATGATTCACGCTCTGCACTGAACTTCTATATTAGTTCTATTTAGTCATTATTTTAGTTTGATAAACTTAACGTGGTAATATTTTTATAGTTCCAATCATGAATTATTAAAGAGACAACCTTTAAAAAATGAGCATAAAGGTGCAGTGATGTTAGGAAGAAAACAACAGCAACAACATAGCAGGCACTGATGGGCTTGGTTAGAATTAAATATTGAAATTCCCAACAAAGCAGAGCGTCAAAGAATTACAAATTGCAGCTAAAAAGAGAGTTTTTCACAACCTAATCATATGCTGCCAATCGTAGGATCCAACATGTCTCAAACACTAAGTTGCATAATACAACACCCAATGGACTCAACTTTGATGAAGTCATTGTCCCACAACCCAAAGAACACCAATTCGTCCACACTCATCAAGTGTTTTGCCAAAAATTCAGGTCCTTCTGCCAAGATCATGGCTTCTGCTACACCCACAGCAGCCCCCATCACCTTTGGATTCAGGAATTTGTTGGAAACATTCACTGTTGATGTGCATAGAGCCGAGAATAGGCAACTGAACGTTCCCTTAATTGCTCCTTTTACCATTGCTACCTCTAGATTGGAAAAGGTGGAGAACGTGGCCATAAGAGTTGAGTTGAGCAATGGTGCTGTGGGGTGGGGTGAGGCACCGATTTTGCCTTTTGTTACAGCAGAGGACCAGGTCACCGCCATGGCCAAGGCTTCTGAGGCATGTGCCTTCTTGAGGAGATGCCCTGCACTAACTTTGGGTTCCATGCTGGGGGAGATTGGTGGTATTCTTCCCGGGCATCAATTTGCTTCAGTGAGTGAGAATAATCTTTATTCATGTTTCTGTAGAGCTTGTGTTGTTGTTAATCATTCTACTCCTCCAATGATTCTATAACTTTGTATCACTTTTGAAATGGTCTCTTTGAACCTTTTTTTAAGCAAATTCCTTGAATTATGAATAACAGTTTTAGTTTTCTACTTGATCACTGGGGACATGAAAGGAGTAGCAAATTTTGAGAAAATTTGAATATTCGTATTGGGATTGTATTTTGTAATTTTTACTTGCCTGACTTTTCCCTTGTGTGACTTTTATTTTGGACCACTGGTCTAGTTCTTTTCTTTCCTTGATTTTAAGAAAGTATATTTTGTTACATCCTTGATTGCTAAAAGTTGCTAGCTTTTTTCTTTTGTGGAGTCTATATTAAGATTATTCAAGAGAAAGAAGTGAAAAAAGTCTTTTCTTAGTCTCCTCTTTGTATTGATCATACTCTCTATTCAGATTGATGCATTTTCTTTTTATTTTTACCATAAAGGAAAACAAAGCATAATCTTGACGTGAAGAGAGGAAAGTGGAAAAAAAATAAAGTCCAGATGTTTGATCTTTCTATTACTTAGTCTTGTAAGGCATGCTTGATGCTTGATTTGACGAGGTTGTGACTATCAGTGTGGTTATACTCAACCAGTATATGCATATATGTTTTGAAGTAAAGGAAAGATGTCATGGGCGTGAGAGCATTAAAATGTACACAGGTTGATTTGGGTTCATTTGCCAGGATGAGTAATGCAGTCATAAATAAGTAAGGTCTTGTGTACGTAGACTTGCATTAAATGCATGCATTGGTTCTTCTACATCAGATCTGCTATTAAGATCTTTCCTTAGAGAATTTTCAAGATATAAGTAGATCTATAATGGCTTTGCAAATCTAGGAGCACAAAGATATAAGTTGATCCCTTTAGTATAATGCGAAAGAAGTAGGGATATAGGGGACAGGTGGCAGAATTTTTGAAGCATCTATGGAGCTTGATATGGACACTGAGATACACAAGTGCAGACCTTGTTCATGTTTTTTCTTTTTAATTATCCCCTTCACACATTCTCCTTCAATTTTTACAAGACTACTAAATTAATTAACATCAATGAGTATTCCATTTTTTCATACATATAATAGTTACGTTTTATTTTATTTTATTTTAAGAAATTAGTAGTTACGTTTTCATGGAAAAGCAACCAGGGATTTTACAGTGGATATTGGCTTCTAAAGTTTGAAAGGTTGCTCAAGGAATTCATGTTAATGTGTGTACGATTTTATTGCTCTTGAAGGAATAACTGGCTAATATAGCTTACTTTCTTAATAAATGTGTTAGTAAAACTTTTCCATGCTCATGGTGATTGAAGGTTAGGGCTGGGGTAGAGATGGCAATAATTGACGCTGCTGCAAATAGTATTCGTGTGCCATTGTGGAGGCTTTTTGGTGGGGCTTCAAATACCATAACCACTGACATTACAGTTAAGTTCTTATTCAATCTCAAACAAAATGCTTATGAAAATAGTTTTTAAAAAAATATGAGAAAAGAACTATCTGCTAGAAAGAAATCTAAGCCAGCTTATATGTGCAGATCCCAATTGTTTCTCCAGCAGAAGCAGCTGAGTTAGCTTCTAAGTACTATAGAGAAGGATTTAAGACTTTAAAGCTGAAAGTGGGCAAGAATCTCAATGCAGATATAGAAGTGCTTCAAGCTATACGTGTTGCTCACCCCGAGTGTCAGTTTATTCTTGATGCTAATGAAGGGTATAACTCTGAAGAAGCAGTGGAAGTTCTTGAGAAATTACATGGTTAAAAACTACTACATAGTTAAAGTTTTTTCTCCATCCAAATAATTGTCAATTTGTCATTGTCTTGCGAGAAAATGCAAGCACACATGCACTATCATACTCATGAAACTTCATTGCAATATTTTAGGCACTTTGGCATTAAACTTGGATTTATTTTCTAATGCAGATATGGGGTTGACTCCTATTCTATTTGAGCAACCAGTTCACAGAGATGATTGGGATGGTCTTCGGTATGTGAGTAGTATAGCAAGAGAGAGATATGGTGTATCTGTTGCAGCAGATGAGAGTTGCAGAAGTATAGTTGATATTTACAAAATTGTGGAAGGGAATGTTGTAGATGTCATTAACATTAAGCTTTCCAAAGTTGGGGTTATGGGTGCCCTTGAAATCATTGAAAAGGCAAAAGCAGCAGGATTAGATTTGATGATTGGTGGTATGGTTGAGACTAGACTTGCTATGGGTTTTGCTGGCCAACTTGCTGCTGGCCTTGGGTGTTTTAAGTATGTATTATTTATGTTTCAAGATTTTAAGCTACTTTTTCATCCACAACCTTCTCTATAAATTTCATATACATCAACTTCAAGAGAAATATAAGACGAAAAATTTCAATAAAAGTTAAATCATTATTATATAAGTTGATTTTTCACTTAGGAGAGAATTTGAATTCATTTCATCTTCTTATTTTTCTTCCCTTAAAGTGTTCTAGAAAAGTTTATCCGAACATACCTTAATGTTATTGTCCTTCTGTTTTGTTCCACCTTCTATTTAATGCATTTAAATATTTTAAACACTTTGGTAGGTTCATTGACTTAGACACACCACTTCTGCTGTCAGATGATCCAGTTCTTGAAGGCTATGAAGGTACGCTCTGTCTAATTGTCATACAAATATTAAGTTTTCTTGTAAATATTGGTTTCAATGATATCTTTGCAATCCGATGACACGTATGTATCTCTTGAACAGTTTCAGGTGCCACTTATAAGTTCTCAAACGCTAGGGGACATGGCGGATTCCTTCACTGGGACAACATTGCATAGTAAGTTGAGATTTTCTGGCACAATATGACTCCAGATAATCCAGCATAGTGTCTAATATATGCTAGGTGATCTCTAGTGTGAGATTCATAGGATAAGACTCATTTACATCTTAGAAGAAACCTGTTTTTCTGTTGGAAAGCAAAATACTTACTGAAGCTAAGAAGCCAATCTTTCAACCCTTCACCTAATAACAATACTTTAGGGATCTATGCCTTAACGGTCTAGAGTTTGATCTTTGTTTGTCATATTCTTCAAATGCAATTGAAATTTGTGGAGTTTGCAAGCACAAAAGTGTTCTTGCATGACAAGACCTAAATCCAACTTGTGTCTGCGCAAGCTTTCAGAATTTTAAAGCCAAAAGTTCACCTTTAATCTCAATTCTTCTGGCCAGAATGAAGAAATGATGTTTTTTCAAATTTTATATTTTGAGCGTGGAGGGTGGAATTTGAATCTTACTTACGTGACATTTGATGACTTTTTTGTATATGCTTCCTTCATTATTGACATCATTATTAAATTATGCGCAGATGGTAGAGATGCTTTTGCCAACACAAGAATCTGGAAAAGCATAAATGGAGAAGTTGGTCAGAAGGTTAGAGAACTGCGTAAGAAATGAAGAATAACCAGTGAAGGGCTTGTGCATGAAAAATATAGATGTGCAACTGTGACAACTGTGAGCATTAAATATTACAATAACAGCCATACATGAAGATTTCTTGTGCGGAATGAGTAGCTAGTACCTATCTACAACAACTATGTGTAATCGATTCCTCATGTTAGAGCTCTTGCACCAAATAAGAGCTAGGAATCGCACATTATCGTAATATAGTATGATTTGGACATGGAAATACAGCAAATTTTAGAAGCTAGAATCAAATTTTGCGCTGTTGATTTCAATACTTTAAACTTAGTGATTTTGTTCTTCGATTTTTCGTTTCACCTAATTAAGTTATTCTATCTCCAAAATTAAGAAAATCAGTGGGAAAAGTAGACTTAGACTCGATGGAATTAATTCACTCCTTTTTATCATTGCATTTTATTCAAATTTAACAAACTCATGTATTAGAATTTCATTTCATGCTACACTTCAATCCATCATTTTTCACTAATTCAAAACATAATAAGATAAAACATAATAAGCCTTATCACATAATAAGATATATTTATTTCATTTTAGTGATAAAAAATAGGTCAAATATGTTTTTTCATCCTTGAATTTTCGTTAAAATTTGGGATCAATCTTCATACTAAACAATTTATTGATCTGGTCAATTTTAAATAACTATGATAATAGGTTTTTTTTGAGAAACAACATTAATGTTTTGGTCTGTACCTGACAACTTTCTACTATGTACTTATACATATACACGTAAGGTACACAGTTTTAGGGGATTTTCTTACCGATTAAAGACAAAATATGTATTCCGTATATGTGTGTTTAAATCTAAAGTGGAATATCATTAGTCATGTAGACTAAACGTTAACGCCGTCTATTAATGAAAATTAATATCACTAATGTATAAAACTACAAATATTCAATAGATAAATTGTTTAACATGGAAAACATAGTTAACCGTAAAAAAGGTTTTTTCCTTTGAGCTACTAAAAAAATGTCTTTTCCTTTGAGCTACCAATTTGTAAGCACGTACATAATTAACAAAGATTCCCCTCCTGGCCCCACTAAGGATGTATTAGCGAGTTCGGATTCTGGAATGTATATTGTGCTGTATTTAGTGTAGTAAATAGTCTATGAAATGTTTGGTTTCAAGTTTTAAAGTCCCAAACAACAATTTGAGCAAAAGTTTATATGTAGTCTAAACCACCATGGTTAGAGATTCCAAACTAAAACCGAGTTACATAATTCTACTTTGATGCACGTTGCATAATTCTACAACATGGAAGCAAATTCGGTAGGGCAAGAGGCATGCTATGTAACTCTGGCCAACTGATCAGTTATTATATCAAATACTCCGCACTTTAAAGCAAGGAATCGGAAAAATATTTTTCATACTGTTTCTCAATACAACTGGTTCAGATTCACCAATGTGAAAACTGATAACTACATGATTAATATCATATACGATCTCTACAGAGTATTCCAACAATATCGAGCTAACTATGAACATCTTTAAGTGTACTAGAACAAGTTTACCCCAGTAGCTGTGGTAAGCCAAACAATTAAACATCGTAAGAGTCTAAAACTTATTTTAAAACAGTATTGTACACTTAAACTACCATCTCTCCCATTACCAGAGCAACATCATGATCATCAGATATAGTGCCAAAATTGGGCCAGGTAACAAAGCAAAATCTTAGCATTTCACCCATTTTCTTCTAAATCACATCTGTAAATATTTATCTCTAGAAATTAAAGGAATCTCAACCATCATTGAACCGAAAGGCTTGTACAGCTGGCTTAATCCCACATATCCTTCCTGTGAACTAGTTTGCCACATTCTAGTTTTTCTCTCATTTCATCAGGACCATCCACTTATCTCAGTTTTTCCTTCATAAAACATCTTTTCTTTTTCTTTTGCACTTTAGCAATCTCTAAGTTCATTGCTTGATAGGCTTCATCTTTTGTTTGCTTAGGCTTATCACAAGAATCCACAATTAGGCAGTCATCACGCCATCACAACCTCTACAGATGGATAGACTTTTATCAAGTTTGCAGTAAGCAATGAACAGAAATTAAGGCTCCATTTTAGCCAAAAGCAGGAATGGCATGTCTTCTTATTCATTTCATCTATGATATGTGCCATGTGATTTAAAGAACTGAAAATCCGGGTGATTAACCTGAACAAGCCTTAACCATTTATCGGCGGCCTGCAAGAAGGAACTCACTTGTTGAATCTCAACAACTCCTTTTTTCATCCAAATAGATCCCTTTAACTTATAGGAAGCCATTGCGAAAGTAGGTATAGAAATCTTTGGTACAGCGTCTATCTCGCTGGGATAAACAAGTGTTGGAGAATGAGTACGACCACTTCCTGCAAAATGTAATATCAAAAGAATTTTTTAAAAATAAATTAGTCAGTATTGCATCAATGTGATCAAACAACAACTACATTTCATGTTTCTGGGAGAAAGCGCTGTTTTTTCTATAAGCTGATATAATATCAACGAGCAAGTATGTATTATTGCACAAATAAGAACTAGCTTCTGCTTTTCCATATTTGTCAATTTCAAATTGAGGGTAAATGACCATACATTAAGAGGTTATGACAACAGACGATACTAAAACTCCATTTGATTTTATGCTGGGGAGGGACTATGGATTACAATGCTAGAGGAATAAAAAAAATCATGTGTTTATTTATTAATTTGGAAAGACCATACAGTGGAAGAGAGGTTTTAGAAGGTCTTCGAGAATAAAAGAGTTCTTATTGTCTATATTTAAGAAATCAAAGATGTGTACAAGGGGTAAAAAATAAGTGAGAAGAGAGAACACAGGGTGGGGTAAGAGCAAATTTTCCTGTAACAACACATTTGCATCAGCGCAACTTCTTATGACTTGCTGAGTCTTGGATTTGCTTACTGAGCATGTCCAAGAATTAACAACTTTTTATAGATAATATAGTCCTCATTGGACAGTCAAGAGGCAACAAATGGGAAGTTAAAGTTGGAAGATAAAATTGGAAACGTGCTTTGTACCAAGAGTGGACAAAAAAATCCATAAAATTAGATATGTTCCATTATAGAACTAATCAAAATTGGAATTGGAACTAAATTCAAATTCATATTTTCTAAAAAAACATTTAGATTTTTATAGATTCAAATCCAAATAATTGGATTGGAATCCAAATTTATATTTTCTAAAACAAAATAGTTTGGATGTTTTTATAAATCAGTTTGATTTGATACCAATTTTAAAACCGGTATTTTTTTTCAAAATTGATTGTAAATCCAAAATAAATTAAAATAAAGGATAACAAATATGTTTATTGAACATCAAACTCTATTCAACATAATAATAGGTACTATGATATAACGAAAAAGTAATGATATTTAGTGGGGGAAACGTCTTCATATGAAACTCATGTGTATAGATAAATATGATTTGAGAATACATCCTCCATGTGTAATTCACCTAATTCAATTTTATAATTATTAGCAATATGAATATAAAAAAAATAGATACTAGTAAAAGTAATTATGTTTGTACACATACATACATACATACATATATATATATATATATATATCATTCAAGTATTGTACCATAATGTCACGCGTTGTATTTCTTTGGTTTAGTGCAAGAATAAGAAAAAAATAAAATAAAAATATTTTCTATTTTTATTTTATGTTTTCTTTTTCCAACTCTTAGTAAGTGTATAACATTTTTTTTCTAAAATAAAAACCTACATAAAAGTTGTCGAGCCAATTTATACTAAACAGATCTTGATGTTTAGGAAACATACATGTTATTTTTATATTTATTTATATTTTTTTACTAAAACATAGTAATTGATATCCCTTAATCCTCACGTTTCAACACTAAACTGAAGTAATAATATATCATTTGCTCTTATTAAGAACTTAGTATAAGTAACCAATACCAAGGTCAGATCACATTTTAGCAAAAACATCAGCCACACTTGAATGCTAAGAAGAAAATTCAATGTGCATAGCATCAAAGCCAATGAATAACCAACAGGCCATTCGTCTAAGTGGTACTGGACTTAGTCCCCTTAAACAAGGTCTCAAGTTCGAGAATTATGGATGAAAAAAAGGTGTTTCGTAGGGTAGACCTTACTAAAGGTGGTCAACTAGGTTACCTACCTGAGATTAGCTATCAACAAAAACTGGTGGATACTCCACACCAATGACATGGTATTAAAAAACCCTACCAACAACCACCTAGGTATTTTAAAATTGGTTTAGACATGATTTGACCAAAAAAGAGAGAATATCCACTTAACTCGTTAATAAGAAGTATTATGATTAATAAACAAACTCTTTTTCTACTACCCCAGCCCATACTTGTTTGTCAAAGTAACCAATAACATGTCACCCATCTTAATTTAGAATGTCTATTTCATTTCAAAAATACACATATGCTTTAAGGAGAAAAAGGAAAAGGAAAAATAGTTAGGGATTGTTGAAGAGGGAAGAGTAATTGGTTTATCAATTAGATAAATAGAGCGTAATTAATGAGAGAAAGATTCATTCACGCAATCAGAAAGTTTGTAAGGAAAGTGGAAACCCTTGGAGGAGGATCTGTTCTCCTATTCTTGGATATTTAATGTGTTTGGTTTCTCATCAGTGAAAATGGATGCACATCATTTCCGTGCCTATAAAACTAGCTTTTGCATCACTCATACAACTGGACGTGAAAATGTGATGGTACATTTTTTTTGCACCAATCCAGACATGTACTTAATACAAACCGTTCAAGTGCTTTGTTAGTTTTCGGAAAATTTTCATTTCTCGTTCATGAGCTTGTAACACAACATGGGAAAATAAAGCAGAATAAGACATTTGCATTTACAGTTATAATGTGCGCTGACTGCTGAGCACTTGTTAGTTAGGCAAAAATAAAAAATTGCAGTTCAATGAATACATGCTAGTGGAGCAGATGCCCATCTTTCATATTAGTTGAAAAAAATAGAATCATTTTGTTTTTTGTAAATATTCTGTAAAGAATCATCGGATTGATCCTTCTTTTGAGACAGAAATGAGAGTAATAAAGTCCTAATTTAGGTGATAACATTTTGTAATACTGAGAGACTAAATCAATGACATCTTGCATTTTTGAGGAACTTAAACAATGACACTCTAGACAAAAATGGGGATTTTTACTCAAAAATGCACAGGTACATTTAATTCAGCAATACCCAAAATGAATGATGTATAAGCAAGACTGAGTGATCAAACATAAGCTTGAAATTTCATGATTACCTGTCAATGGTGTATGGAGTTTATGGTATGTTAGAAAGCACCCATCTAAATCTTTTAAAGTTGGACCAGTGGGTATTCGATATATAGGATACCTAGAACATGACATTAAAATATGTTAATGGACAAAAGAAAAACAGTATTAAAACATTAGATGAAGTTAATCTTCCGAGAAATAAAGAATGGGAGAGAAGTAATGACACATTAGATTACCATGCCACAGACATCCAACTATCTGGTAATAAATCACAGCTTCTCAATGATTTGAGGGCAGGATAATGGCGTGCAAGATCTTGTATCTGCAAAATATTATAAAGTATAAGATTCATGGATCAGATTATGTGTAAATAAGCCACACATTAACTACGGATCAGTACTTGCCTTGTCAGCCAATGGTTCCCGGCTATAAGGAGGATCTTGTTCCAAATACTCAAAAAGCACATCTTGAGGACTCCCACTTTCACTATCATCACTAGAAAATCCTTCTTGCACAGTACTGCATTTATCGTTTACAGATAGTGTGTTCATTTGCAGTGAGACACCACCTGTTTGATATTGACTACTTTGTGTCGTAAACTCAGTCCTTTTTCCATATTCATAATCACTACTTCCATCACTACAAGAATCTCTGTAGTAATCACCATCACTATCTTCACTGGTGTACCTAATGACATAAGAAATTAAGAAATTCTTATCTGATCAGTTACAAGCTAAATAATAATAGCACAACCCCTATAGCACTTGTAAGTTATAATCACACAACAAATTATAAAAATAGCAAAAGTAAATTAAAATACATTGACTGCGTAGAAGAAGCAGTAGCCAAAGGGTGAGTATAAATAAAAAAATTAAAAACATCCAATATATTGAGATTCATAATGATTCATTATTCCATCAAAAGTCAAAATCGATTGATAGTGGACCTACTTGGACAAGTTTCTCCATAAACACTTCTAAGAGAAAAATAAAAAGGGAAAAATGAGCTTCACCATAAGCTAAAAATAGCTTATGCACAAGTTAAAATAAATTTAGAGAAGCTGTAAGAGTTTTACAAATTAGCTTATGCATAAACTAGTTTTAGCTTATGGAGAAATTCACTTCATTTTTTCTTCTAAACTTTCTTTCCTATAAGTGTTTATTGAAAATCTACAATTTCAAACAGATCCTATATACAACAACAAAATTGAAAAAAAAAATTAAATTTTTAAAATTTGAAGTGTGTTGGGCTGTAATATCAAACTGGCTCAGATCAGCTGGTCCAACTGGTTAGAACAAAACCAGTGTTGTTACCAGTTGGAACTAGTTAAGAGATTAGACGTGTAGTTGAACCAGAATAAACCAGTATGAACTGACTGGTTTTCTATAAAACTGATAACTCAGTTCTTACAAACCGGTCTTACTTGTCTGTTTAAAAAATAAGAGGATATAAGAATTTTAGCTGTGCACATGAAAAATTTGATGTCACAAGGGCTCAAAGCCTGCTCTTTTTGGATGAAGGACAGACACTTGACCACTGGACCAACGAAATACTTATGAAACCTTATACAGAGTTTAACTTACATAAACAATCTTTAGATAAAGTAGAACACTTTTAGTAAATAATAATTCATTTAGTTCAATTAATGACTCACTGGTTCGCCCAATGACCTGGTATTGTGACCAAGTAAATGACCGGTCAAGTTCTGATAATACTTGTGTTGAGTAAGGATGGAAAATGGAGGGAATGAAGAGAAGGAAATGACATTTGACTAGACATCACACAAAGCACACATCTGACATCTAGATATATCACTCATCTGCAGTCAATATAAAGAGATCCTTGAGGCAATACAAGTAATCGTATTAAATATCGATCAAATAAACACCATATAAAAAATAAGAGGAGGATTCTCCATACTCCATAGTCTCAAATCCAGTGTTTCCAATTATTTCACCCCTCAAAAATTTTATTCGCTCTTCCAGCTGGCAGGCTGTTTTTTCAACCAATCATATCTAAATAATTAAAATACAAATCAAAACAAGAGATGATGCAAAAAAACTGCATATCAATTACAGAAACAATGTTCTGTGACTCTCCAACCACTTAACACATTAACTGGCCAATAAATGATTAGAGTTACTGAATAATTTCAGTTAAAGCTATTTTATCTAATTCAAAAGTAAATTGTTAATGTTATAACCTAACAAAAATGCTACATATAAATATGACTCCATTACAACAAAAACCTGCATTTCATTAACAGCTTGGACATAAAAAATTCACTCAAAAAAAGTGAAGCAAACACAACAAGCACATAAAATTGTTAGCAAAAATGTCCTCATATGTAATAACTTGAAAATTCGTACATAAAAATGTACCGGATCAATGACCATTAAACAAATTGCTGTACACATAGAGCCCAGTACCCTCGACAATTTTGTCCAGATTCTAACTATACAAGTCTAAAAGTAAAAGCATGACAGCACTTTGTGAAGTGTAAATTGAACAAAATCTGTGCTTTAAAGCACAATTTCAAACACTTCCCCCCAAAAGTGATTTAAAGTAGAATTAGATGTTTTTTCTGTAAGTAAAATCCAATAACTATAACATTTTATGCCTTCAATAACATGATCCATCATACATTAAACTCTAAGGAAAATCAAGAGGAAGGAAGTAAACTGCTATTTGTTACTCTTTACATGGATGGAAAAGAAGGAGGATAAAAAATTTGTTCCAAAAATCATTGGAAGAGAAGGGGAAATTAGTAGAATTACAAAACTACAATTGAAATTACTGTAGTTTATATAAAAAGGCGATGCAGTGAACAAGACTCTCACTGAAGACAGAAATTTGTCCCATGATATGAGCCCACAATTTGTGGCTAACAGGTAAGAAGGCAGCAACATTATCATCATTGCATCAAGGATCAACCTTAACAAAATCAAATGGCTATAAATTAATAGATTTGAACATTTCCTTTACAGATACCAAACAACTACTTTTATAAAAAGGAATTGTTATTGAAAACAGAGTAAAAGCCAACTAATTTACTATTATAAACAGATAACAATATCATCGTTCTTGATTTTATGAACTCCTGCAGTTTCAATATCTATGCGAAGCATTTTACAAAGACTAAAAACTACACTTGTAGTTCTAATGCATTTACTTAATTTTTTACTGTTGCCTTTCAACCAGAACCTAGAAAGCATACACGTGTTTCCCGACTTTTTATATGGTCGTTAATGAGAACTGGGAAATGATTTCCACTTATTCTATATGCAAAACTTATTGCTTAAATAATATATACTCTCAACACTAATTACAATTTTGTTTTAAGCTAGATACTGTGCCCTGGTTCAACTTTCATTCTATGTTTTGCTCAGAAAGAGCACAACCAGGTTCAATAACGCGGTGTTGACGGGTGATTTTGGTCCACATATGCTACATGATATAATGCAGAACCAGAAGATAGGAACTCTGAGCATAAGAAGGGAAGAAATGAGGTTGTGTGACATAAAAAGTTTAACACCTTGTATCAATTGATAGCACAAACACACACGCACGCACACATATAAACAAACAAACAAATCCCAGAGATAGAGTAAAAGAACAGCATCCGTCCATAATTCTACGGTGTTTCCAGTGGTGAGTCTTGTCTTAAAGTTAGCAATTCTTATTATGCACGTGAAATGGTAATACCTAGGCTTTGCACTTGGCTTCTCAGCAGATTGACCATAGAGTTGAATAGCTGACAAATACGGAACATAATATTGAACAACAGATTCACTTTGATCAAGGACCAAAGGCACTCCAGCTCCATACGCACTCCACTCCTTAAAAGATTCCCAAAGATCACTCAGGGAAAAGTAGGACTGATACTCCACATCGCAACACTTCCAACCTCTCATCGTTGTCTACATCCACAATAGAATCAAGTTTGAGTTTCTCATAAACCATATAAAATCATAACAAGAATTCCGAGAATAACTAAGCATAAAACATTTGCGATAACTGTTTCAACATTTAAAAAGAAAAGTTAGAGGCCAAAGAAAAGCAAATAAGAAAATGAAATGAGAAATTAAGATCAACCTTGGAGAAATACTGAGCCGGAACTAACGGCGTCGTGGAGTTCAAGAACCTGTCGATATTACTAACAGACTCTACAGACGGAGAAAGAGTTGGTTTCAATGATTGGTTGAGATTGCTATTGCTATTCTCAGAGACATCTACTTTGCTCTTCAAATTTAAATCGGCGTTTTCAAGTTCGCCATTATTGGCTCTGTGGCCTTGTTTGCGCTGATTCTGGTTCTTCCTCGCCTTCACCGGAATGTAAAAGCGATCCTCGCCGCGAACCCCGCCAAATTGCAGTGCAGTTCCCAGCATTTTTCAATCGTTTTCAGAACTGCGTTGTCCTCCGTTTGAAGGCGGAGAAAACGGAAGAAAGTATGGAATGAGAAAATTCGTTATCGCAGAGGATCAACAAAGAAAGTGGGAAGAAAGAGTACCGAATCGGAATCGAAAATAGACGAGGAAGAAAAGAAAGAGGTCGAAAGGAAAGGAAAGGACAGGCTGAAGGCAAAGGAAGAAGACAAAGAGAGAAGAAAAGCTTCAACACTCTTTACAACGAAAACTCAGAGAGAGAGAGAGACAGAGAGGAACGAGTGCATAGCAAGGTTGGTGGAGATTCTGTCATTTTCCGTTTTCTTGGGGTTTTTAACTAATTCTTTAAAGTTTTGGGGTGTTTGTTGAATTAGTTGGACTTTATGCAAGAGAGTGAAAGAGTCTTGGTTTATTATCATCACTTAAATATTTAAATAACGATAAATAAAATAATCCTAAAATCTGGACACGTGTGAGCAGTGGATCCACTTTTGATGGCCTTACATTGCTGCTAACTCTTCATTGACTCGTGTTTTTTTTTTTTTTTCAACCTCTACGCATGAATAGTATCTACCTTTAGGCATGGCAACGGGACCCGTTCCCGATTCACTTAACCATTTTCGTTTCCGTCTCTGATTTCATCGGGATAACAATTTAGTCCTCACATCCATCTTTATCGGGGTCGAGTTTCTCCGCCCCGCTCCCATCCCCATTTCATTTTATTTTTTTAAAATATAATTTTAAAATATTTTAAATAAATTTAAAAATTTAAGTATAATTATATATATATATATATATATATATATATGTCGTGTATCACATAAATAGACTATTAAAGATAAATTTATAAAAATTAAGTATTTTAATATTATTTTTTTTTTCTTTTATATATTATAATGTTACAGATTTTAAATTATTTTCTTGATGAAGTATATTTTAGTTTATTATTTTTACATTATAATATGTATTTAAAAAAATGTTTGATAATTTTTTTTGTTTTATACCTATCAAGTTTAATTTATCAATCTTCAAAACACATAAGAGATGGTAATAATGCTAGAAAACAAAAATAATAAAAACACCAGTATACAAACATAACAAATTTGTGCAAAATTGTACAAAAAATTATGTATCTAATCATAACTGTAATAGATTACTCACAAAGAGACTACAAATTGTAAAAAAGAATGATAAAGATAGACTCCAAAATTAATAAAAATCACAACAATTATACAGTTAACAAAGAAGACACTTTTAAAATTTAATTTTGATGAAAATCAAAGTTAAGAGAGAAATAAAAATATGCTAGAAAATGAAAATAAAATAGAAATAGAAACAACAGTATACAAACATAACAAATCTGTGTAAAATTGTACAAAATGTTATGTATCTAATCATAAATGTAATAGATTAATCACAAAGAGATTACAAACAAAGGTAATAGTGTTACATAGTTTACGATGAATACACTTTTAAAATTTAAATATCAATGGTAAATAAGATGTTAAAAAATAAAATAGAAATAAAATAATACTAGAAAATGAAAAATAAAAATAAAAGTATGAATACTCAAACCGGTATACAAAACAAATGTAGAAAGTATGTGAGAAATTGAGCAAAATATTATGTATCTAACCATAGATGTAATAAATTAGCCACAATGAGATTACAAAATATTGCTCAGCAAATCCCTCAAATGAAGTCCTCACAAAAAATTTCAGAGAATAAAATAATAATAGATGTTATTATCAGCACAATATTTAGAAAATTGATAAAGAAACAAAGAACTAACCTTATGTTATGCGTTCACCAAATTGGTTGAAGGGATTAAGAAAAGTAAATATGTAGAGGATGAGAGAAAGAGAAGAGTATATTGAAACTGGTAGAGATTGAGGAAGTTGAAGGAATGAGTAAAAGGTAGAAGAAAAGAGAAAAGTGTGGAATAGAGAATAGGGTTTCAGAGAAGACACTGTAAGTCTCAGAACCCTTTATGTATGAAAAATAAAAAGAAACACTAAGAAAGAATATGAAAAGTTTTAGGATTTATGTTTAAATTTAAAGACGGGGCGGAGATGGGTACGGGGGCGGGGTGGGGATTGCATTACCCATCCCCGAACCCGATTGATTTAAACGGGGAAAACCCGAACCCGACCCCGAATCCGGTCAACTCGATTTTTCTCCGTCAAACTCAGGGCGGGACGGTTCGGTCCCCACGGGTGCGGGTCTAATTGTCATCCCTACCTACCTCTCAATATAAATATAAATAAAATTATTTAATATTATCCTGATTGAAAGTATTAGTCAGGTTTAAATTAAATTTTGTATTTCCTAAAAGAAATTATATTTCATAAACTATCTGTTATCATATTTATTGGAATAATAATATTAAATATAATTAAGTTAATTAAAATTTATTTATTCTTCAGTTTCTCAAATATATTTTATTTTTTTATTTTTAAATACACAGGAAATAATTTTACACACTTTATTTTTAAAAAATCACTTTTTTTAGATACTTCTATAGGTTATCTTAAATAGAAACTAAAATAATGATATATATATATAGATATATAGGTAGATATATAAATTTATTAATATTGTTATTTTCGTTTACATTTACAACTGCTATTTATGGATGTTATAAAATTGTTATATAGTACTATTTAGTCATTTAGTATTTTATTTCTAATGTTTAACTCTTAAGTCATGATTTTATAACTATACTTTTTTAAGAAGAAAAACATGTTTTTATTTAAGTATTTATTTTGTATTGATTATATTAATAAGTATACAAATTTAAAAGGTAGATTGTTGTCATGTTAATATTGTGTTATTTCGTGCTATTGAACCAATAAAATTTGAAGTATATTTATTATTTTGTATGGTCATAGTCTACTCTTATACATAGTCATATGGAGATTTATATATTTGTTACTTACTTGTCTATTCTTTTATTTGCCTAGCACTTAGCATACATGTATGATTTTGTTTGATCTTTTATATATCTAGTGCTTTATCAATGTTCATGTAAACTTTGAGATACTTTAACTACTTTACATTTCACAAAATTATTAGATAACTAAAAGTTAGTAGTGTTTGTTATTATTAAAACATTAATAATATATTAGACAAATAATTAGATATAGACTTGTATCTAGTCTTGTGTAAATTATCTATGCCTTAACAATTTTTTCATTTTTATTATGACAAAACCTAAATTTCAATATTCTTATATTCTCTTCTAATTTTGTAAGTGACCGTTTCAAATAATTGAAGAATAAATATCTTATTTTAAATCTAAAAACTAATTATAACTAATGATAAGTGAGGATAAATTTTTCTTTTCACTCAATTTCTCATGTTTTAAGATTATTGTTATGGATCAAAATTGATCTTTTAAGATCATTGTTATGGATCAAAATCAACATCAACTATTTGAAGAGTCTTCCATTTAAATTATAATTATTTTTTATTATTTTATGCAAAAATAATAGTAATTCATAAAGAATTATATAAAGTTAATAGTATAAAATATATTATTTATTATATATATCCAATTAAATATGAATCAATAGAGTAAAACTAAACAATATTAGTTGAAGTTGAATTCCCTTAATGAATTCAATTCTTAGTTCAAGTTTTGTTCATTTGATTTGCGAATCAAGTTTAACAAGTGAATTATCAAATCTGAGTTTTAAATTGTTCCTCTGGTAATTGACACATGATGCATTTGATACATCCTGTGACTGTCCATTTGTTCGGCTATTATATTTGTTTGACTTTGTCAAATCATGCACACAATCATACATTATATTATATTATATTATATATATATATATATTAAAATCGGTCATATATATATATATATATATATATATATTAAGATCGGTCATGTCAGCCGATATGAACTGATATAATAATAATGTCAAACTTGAGAAAATAATACTTAAAACATTGGTATTCAAGAGCTCACCATTTCCTTAGTTTGAAAAGTCAATATCTGATAAAACTATTTTGATCAACATCAAGTAATCACATGTGTAATTCAATACTCTAAAGAAGTAATTCAGATACAACTTTGAAATTTCTGCATATTCGTTGAAATATGTGAATTTCGGTGTGATAAAACATAAACACACCAAATAATATGATGGAGCGTTGAGATTAAGAACATTATTGCATAAGCAAGTAAAGACATGGTTGTGGAGCATTACTGAAGCTATATTGACATGATAATGGTGGTGGACTTTCGAATTAGTAAAATTCTTTCTTGATCTTAGAAACTACATTTTTTTTCTAAATGATAATGATACAGGAGAAAAGAATAATACGACTAACAATGCTTATTTTAAGTTCTACCATATATATTTTTATTGACACATCTAATCAAAATTAGTTATGATATAAGACAAAAACTATATTTCTTCATTGTAATCTCAAGTTTCGTTTTGTAAATTGTGATCAATATTTGCTATATCTGAAACGTATGGTATTGAAAATTTGAAAAAATGGTCTTGTACTAATGTGTTGTAATAGGTGTTGAGGTGGCGAGGTTGAAGGTTCATTAGGAAGACCAGGATTGGAACAAGAAACGCAACTATTGTCCAATTCAGCAGCTATTGAAAAATCAGAAGGTCAAACAATAAAGTGAATATTAAAAAAGAACCACGTCATGGCATTAATCACTCATTCTATACCTACTCTTCTTTCATTTCCCATCTTCTCTGTTTCTTCTATGGCTAAATTGGTAATGCAGAGTAATGATAATGGTCCAATGACCTTCTTATTCCTTGCATCAATATTCTTGCTCTTGGCAGCATCCATTAGTTCCCAAGAAGACAACAAACACGTAGAGTGTAGCAAGTCATTCAACTGTGGACTAATGTCCATCTACTACCCTTTCTGGGGAGGGAACAGACCCAGTTATTGTGCCAGCAACCACCAATTCAAGCTCAATTGTGAGGGTAATCAAAACACCACCATTCAACTTGGCTCACAAAGTTTCCAAGTGCTTCACTTTGATCCAGTTCAATACACCGTCAAAATGGTTCGAACAGGTCTTGTCTATGATAATTGCTCTTCCCTGGCCGTAACCAACAATTCTGTGGATTCAAATCTCTTTAGTTACATGAATGTTAGGAACATCACCATCTACTATGGTTGTCCCTACTCCCTGATTTCAAATAGCACACACTCTTTTCGATGCAAGGAAGATGGCGACAAGGGTGCTTTCTATGGGGACCCTGCAACTAGAAAAGTTCAAGATTGTGAAGGACCCAGGATTGAAGTGCAAGTAGCACAGGAACATGACCCAGATGAGGGAATTCAAGGGCTCAACAAAGCTCTGAGTGAAGGGTTTGAAGTACATCTTATTTCAAAGGCACAAGTTCAACAGTGCTTAGAATGCATTTTAACTAATGGAACATGTGGGGCTAATGATGAGTCTAAGTTTTCATGTTTTTGCCCGAATGGAAGTGAAGGTTTAGATTGCTCTCATCATCATAGTATGCCTTCTTTCCCTTCTCTTCTCTTCTCTTCGTTCGTCTGTCCTGCATGAAGATTTAGATATGGATTTGAACTTTTGAGAATAGATTTATTTTGTTGTAAACTGACTACGTGATTGAAGCATCGCTAGCTTGTGGCAATGGCTGTTTCAGAAATCTGTAGAACTAGGAACCCTGTGAAAAATGGACATTGACCCAGTCAGAGAACAATTTTGTTCTAGCTAATTAGATGAAAATATTGCCGGTATTCAAATGTTGTCACAGGAATGTACGATTAGGATTTTGGTGGCTGCTGAGTCTTCAAAGTTGTCGACTCCTTTTATGGGCGGCAAACAATTCGTTGCTTCTGTGTTTTAGATTTATTTTCGTGATTCTGGTCTAGGAGTTCACACAAATCATCCTCTGATTTCTTCAGAATTTGCTGTCAACACCGGGAATAATATGATTTGTTGGTTGTGTTTGGACCTTTATTTTCACATGTTTCTTTTATCCTTTATCGGTGCTAATTTGGTCCTCACAAGTATTTCCAAAGTGATATAATATCTTCCTCTGAATTTGTCAATAATGGTCTAATAATAAATTCCACTCTTTGATTTGGTTCTCCTCTTTTCTCCCCTCTGCGTCAAAATCCAGATTTTATGGTGTAATTCTGTTTGAAACTGTTGTGGTTTGTTGACTTTCACTATATGTTGCTTATAAATTATCATCCTTTTTTTATATAGTTTACTAATACCTAATTGCTAACTCATCACAATTAGTTTTTGTTTTCTATCCTCCTTGAATCTGCACGATTTTTCCACAAAATGTTCTTACTCCTCTATGTCTTCTATGTTGACCGTCTCAGGCGATAAATGGAACTGGCAAAGGAAGCTCGTTATAGGTAATATATTCAATTATCCTCGAAATTTTTTTCACAATGTTGTATATATTTCATTTATACATTTTGAATATTTCAATGATTCCCGGTAGGCGTTGGTGCTGCTGTGGTGAGTGCAATTGCAGTTGGCCTTGGCTTTTACATCTATTATGGTCGTCGAAAGAAGAAGGGTCATCTCCATGAAGTATCATCATCTGGAATATCTAATTCTAAAGGAATCTCATATAGTTCTTCTTTAGAAGACTCAGAGAAGGGATGTAAATACTATGGAGTCCACTTCTTCACCTATGGTGAACTTGAAAAGGCCACAAACTTCTTTGATCCTGACAGGGAACTAGGAGACGGAGGATTTGGAAAAGTGTATTTTGGTAAAACTCATCATCCTTTGTTATAACTATTCACTAAACATGAATTTTGTCCTTGAGAAACCGCTGATCAATCTTGTTGGTGGTGGTAGAGGTTGTCATTTCTGTTGTTGTGAATGTTCTTAAAAAGTATTTGTGTGATTTGAATTTTGATATATTAATTTGTTGTGTAGGGAAACTTCAGGATGGACGATTAGTTGCAGTGAAGAGAATGTACGAGAACAGTTTGAAAAGAGTTGAGCAATTCGTGAATGAAGTGGAGATCTTAACTGGTTTACACCACCAAAACCTTGTGACTCTATACGGATGCACTCCTCGTCACAGTAGAGAACTTATGTTGGTGTACGAATACATTCCAAATGGAACCGTTGCTGATCATCTTCATGGTCAAAGAGCAAAGCCTGGCACACTCCCATGGAACATCAGAATGAACATTGCCATAGAGACTGCAAGTGCATTGGTATATCTGCACGCTTCTGAAATCATCCACAGAGACGTCAAAACCACCAACATTCTCCTTGACAACCACTTCAGTGTGAAAGTAGCAGACTTTGGGCTCTCACGTCTCTTGCCAACCCATGCCACACACGTTTCCACTGCCCCACAAGGGACTCCTGGTTATGTGGATCCAGAGTATCATGAGTACTACCAGCTCACTGATAAGAGTGATGTTTATAGCTTTGGGGTGGTGCTGATTGAGCTTATATCATCCATGCATGCGGTTGATATCTCAAGGCGTAGGCATGAGATAAACTTGTCTAACATGGCCATTAAGAAGATCCAAAGTGGTGCGTTGCATGAGATTGTGGACCCCACTCTGGGGTTTGAGTCGGATTTCAAGGTGAGGAAAATGATCAATGCAGTGGCTGAGTTGGCGTTTCAGTGCTTGCAGAGTTCCAAAGATGTGAGGCCCTCTATGGCAGAAGTGTTGGATAGACTGGAGGACATAAGAAGTGATGGAAAGTATAAGAGCAAGCATGAGGTGCTGGATATATCAGAAGATGATGCAGCTTTGCTCAGGAATGAACCACCTCCACCTTCACCTGATTCAAATTTGGTCACCATTTCTACACCACCAAATGATAGTATAGTTAGCTAGTCTATGATTTAAATTAGTTGTTGTACATAGAATCACAGAGCTGATTGATTTGGTTATCAAAGTTTACTCCCAATATCTTTTTAATGTTAATTCTTTTATGCTAATTTGGACACCTTCTGATGTCGTATTCCTCTCTGATAGAATTTTCCCCAGAATGTTTCGATGGTGTGTAAAAATAAAAAGGTTTACACGGATAAGATAAAGGTGATATTTATAATACTCATTAAGATTTTGTAATTAAGTTGTTTAAATTTAATCATTTATTGTGATTTTTGCAGGTAATTCTTTTAAACATGAATTAAGTCTTGCTACAATAAGAATAAATGGTTAAAGTTGGGGACTAAAATGAAGGTGAGTAATTAAATTTAAGATTGAAATGATAGTACGTAATAAAATTCATGAAAGTTAAAAGGATCAAAATTATGATAGGTGCTAAAGTTTACCAAAATCATTGTAAATATATTTACATGTAGGGGAGTTTCTATTAAAGACACAGAAAAATCACACTTTCAAGAATTATTTTTTTAATTTTAATACTTTCGAGTAACTAAGTGATAGCAAGTTATTTCTACTTTATATTATTCCTAAAGGTAATGCTAAAATAATTTGACAATTTTTCATGTGTTATTCTTTCGAAACATATCAAAATATATATATATATATATGTATATATATAGTTAATATTACTGTGACATATAATTTCTAAAATATAGCTCCGACTTCATTCTTACATTACCGTTCTTTTCCTGATTATATCATATATATAAATATTATCTTTAAAATTAATAATGTTATCAAATATTTGTTGAAATTTTTTCTAAGGGTATAATTATGGAGTTTATATATTTGTATTAGATTAGATTTGGAATTGGTTTCGAATTGATGTACTCGTAGTATGAAAATTTTGAGTGTCTAACTTGTATACTAATGTATTGAATTAGTTGACATTAAGTATTTTGGTGAAAAGATCTATAAGTTGATTGTAAGTTGATACATAAGTGTGAATACAATTTTAGAGAAGTTCATCTTGGATAAAGTGACAATTAACTTCAATATGTTTTGTATGTTCATGACGAAATACAGAATTCTTAGTAATATGAAGTGCAACGTTATCATAATAAAGATGCATAGGATATGGATGAGGTTTGTCAAGAGTAAAGAGAATGTCCTTCAACCACTTTAATCCATATGTGGTTGCAGTTGTGGATCGATATTATGCTTCAGCATATGATCGAGAAACAATGTGTTGTTTCTTAGTCTTCCAAGAGATTGAAAAATTGCCTAGGAAAATGAACTAGACGGTGAGAGATCTCCTAGTGAAAGGACACCCTACCTAATTAGAGTCACATCATCCATATAAACAGAGATCACTATCCTTGCACAATAAAATACTTTGACTAGGTTGTCTTTTGAGGTAGTATACAACATGCAATGCAACTTCCCAATGTTCTTCTCGTGGTTGTTGCATTAATTGAGACAAAATATGGATGCTATATGAGAACTCAAAACGTGTGAAGCATAACTAGATTAGGCGCCCAATCAAGCAACGATATGAGCAATAGGGGACTCGTGGTCGAGGCTAGATGATGGTTTTGTTCGATCGAGGTGGCTACTGATTTTACTCCAAGTAAGCCAACTTCATGAATGATGTCCAATGCATACTTCCTTTGGCACAAAAAAAGTTCCTATAGGAGACCTTACAACCTCCACCCCAACAAATACTTTAATTTGACTAGATCTTTCATGTGGAAGCAACGACATATATATTCTTTAAATAATTGAGTGGCTTCAGAACTATTGCCCGATATAACAAGATCTTCAAAATAGATTGGAACCATTAGTCCCACATTGTTCTTTTTAAAACAAAACAAAGAGTGATTTGAAGGATAATGGCTAAACCCATACTGGAGAAGAGTTGTAGAGAGCTTAGCAAACCAACAACAAGGAGCTTGATAGAGACCATAAAAGAATTTTTGGAATTTTCATACCATATTTAGTTGCGACACTTTGAATCTAGAAGGTAATTTCATGTAAACATCTTCCACAAGATCATGAAGGAAGGTGTTGTGAACATCTATTTGGTGGAGATCCCAATCTTTTGCAGTGTAAACAGAGAGAACGATGCAGATGGTGACCATCTTAGCTACATGGCAAAAAGTTTCATTATAATCGATCCCTTCAATTTGATGATTATCCAAGATGACCAAGTGTGCCTTGAATCGTTCAATACTACCATTAAAATGATATTTGATCTTATAAATCCACTTACGCCTAAGAGCTTTCTTTCCATTAGGAAGTATGGTAATATCCTAAGTGTCGTTGTTTTGGAGAGCATTTATTTCTTGAGTCATGACATCCCTCCAACACGGTAACAACTTCAGAGAAGAAGGTGGGCTTTGTTTCAACTTGTAGTGTTGCAAGGAAGACCTAGTGAAGAGAGGAAAAAGTATCACAAGTTACATAATTTTCAAGAGGATATAATAGACCTAAGTTATCTGATCAAAGTGGCGAACATATTGATGGTCTAAGTTGAATCGTGGCATGAGTGACATAGTACCAAAGCTTGATAAATGGCATTTTCAAGTAGTGGCCACTTCCAAGCGACACATCAATCATGTTTGTTAACGAGGAATGGAGTTGAATAGATATTTAAACTTTAAGAGTCATTTACTTTGTCATTCGATGGTGCATTGTGGATCATACCAGGTTTCCCCTCTCTTTGATATTGGGTACATTATTTGTATTAGGCCAAAGTTTATATGTGAGTTCAACAAGTGGATCAACATCATGTAAAACTTCTTCAACAACAACCTTCAAATGATGTTGCACAATGGTTGGAGTCATGCTAGAATATGATCCAAAAGAAAATTGATCCTCTACAAATTTCACGTCTCTAGAGACAAAGAAACTTCTTTTCTCCATATTATAAAGTTCCAATCCTTTTTTGCCATAAGAGTAGCCAACAAAGAAAACATTTTCTATTACGACTTACAAACTTATTCCAATGCTTATGTTGATTATGCACATAATAAAGACATCCAAACACTGCAGATGCAAAAGCTTCCATCGAGTACCAATGAAGGTGTGAGATTAAGCAGGTAACCAACAATTAAAACCCAAAACATAAGTGAAAGATTTCCTTGAAAACGAAGAGCACGAGCTACATTTATAGTATGACCAGGGATGACAAAAAAATTCATGTCCATGGACTCTCAAAGGTAAAATTCGTAACGGGTGTTAAATCAATATCTTTAACGGATACCCGTGGATAATGAATACGAGTATTTTAATTACCTACTTGCTGACAAGGCGAGTACATGTATTATGATATTCAACTCATAGGTACTTGCTATCCGCTAATTATTATTAATAAATTTTATTTAAATATTTAAAAAAATCAAGTGATCAAAGTAAAGTTATTGATGATAGAAATATTAATATTTTAGAGATTTGTAGAGTTTACTTTTATCTATGTATATTTTTTATTTATACCTATAAAATTGAATTTATTTTTAAGAATATTAATTTTTTAAAACTTATACTTTGTAGTTTAACTTATTTAAATGTGTTATTTTAGAAAGATTAAATTTATTTGCACAAATATTTTATTATGAAATTTTATTTAAATTATATTTTAAAATTAAGTTTTTATCTAAAGTTATATTTTAAATAATTATTTTTAAATAATCTTGTTTAAAAAAAAAAAAATATTCGTACGAATTCACATATATTCACATGTATAAAAAAATCGACAGGTATTTTTTTCGCGAATAACATACAAGTAACTAATATATCTTTTTGGGCGGGGTGGATAGCAGGTAGGTACTACCCACACCCGACCTCACTTATTGTTATCTCTAAATATGATGATAATTTCTCTCGACTTTTTCATTTTTCTGTGATGTATCTGTATACAAATTCTGGTGAATGTTTCCTTATTATTAGAAATATTATTTAAGACACATAAATTCTATTCCATTATCATTTCTCACATATATAGTCGTTTCACTAAAGTAATTTTTTTTTTTCAATATTTGAGATACCTTTTTCTTATTGCAAAACATGTATATCCAATAAAACAAAAAAAGTAATCAATAATAGTTAAGAAATATGAAGTAGTGCAAGATGAAGGTGTTTTGTAAGATCCTCACAAATCACAATGTATAAAAAATGTTGATCCTTGATATTCACTCAACAAATTTTTTTCTATAGTTTACTTGGATTTTTCACAAACTTCACAAATCTCATTCATGAATTTATTTTTGCAACCACTCATATTTGGAACCATTTGAACGATCTTGTAAGATAGATGTTCAAGCCCTTTTATGTCATAGTTTTAGTTGATTGTCTACATTAATATGAAAAGCTCTTCCCCTCACATCACGATATATATGTAGAGTCCATCTTTCCATTACCTTACTCTAATCAGCATCCTCGAAGTGAGGTCCTGCATTAAACATAGTTTATATTGTCACCCATTGTGCTTCACCTATTAATTATGACACAAATCAAATTGCATTTAATTTTGGCACATATAACACATTCTGAAGTTCAAATACTTTACTAAGTTTGACGATTCCTTCTTTATTTGCAAACATTATTTCTCTATCTGGCAATCCCACTAGACAATCTTGTATAACTCTTTTTTTCACTCAAGTTTTCCAATGTCCCTGTTATATACACACCAATATCTACAATACATCAATCACAAGCTTTCTTACTAGTTATTTTCTCACTGTTGTTTGATTTTATCATGGTCATCATCATTTTTCGTTGCTCATTGCTCAATCCCGCTATCTCATGTTGGCACATTGCTCCAAAAACGTGAGTCACATTGGCACATGTTGCACTTCCTTTACCCTTATGTTTAGATGTTTGTTGTCTTGATTCTTGTGTTTTCTGCTCCAATTCATGGTCAATTGTCCCACCAATCTGGATATCCACAGACCAGGTATTTGATGTGTTCAAGCAACATTTACATGAAAGTGTTAAAAGAAACAGAGTGGATAATGGTGGTGAACACAGGGGTCTTTTTGAGAATTAATGATAGAATTAGATGTATGCTCTCTCATGTAAAATTTCCTAAAGTTTTCTAGGATAAGGCATTGAGAACTATAGTGGACTTGATTAACCTTTCTTCTATTCCTCTTGATGGTGATGTCCCTGAGAGAGTGTGGAAAGGGAAATATGTTTCTTATAGTCATTTGAGTGTGTTTAGCTATAAAGCATATGTTCACATCTCTAGAGATAAGAGATCTAAGCTTATGAAAAGTCTAAACAATGTATCTTTTTAGATTATGGTTGTGATGATTTTGGTTACAAATTTTGGGATCTGATTGATAAGAAAATTGTTAAAAGTCAAGGATGTTGTTTTTCTTGAGGACCAAACCATTGAAAACATTGACAAGAAAGAGAAGTTAATATCAATTCTCTTATGTGAATTGGTTCATAACTTATTTAATGTCATTCTCTCCCACGTATCCTCCATCAAAAGATCTCAATAGTAGACCGATGGTTAGCTGGCTAAGACAAACAAGATGCTAGACCACGTTTACCTCCACTACACCTGCATTGAAGGATTTGTTTGTAATTAGCCAATTCATCCCACAACGTTTTCAATTTGCCACAGTAGGCAACCATGCTCAATCCATGTTGTTTGCATTGTGCGAATTATGCGTTCAGTTCTTGAATTCTTGGCCTATTCACTATTGAGAAACGTTCTTGAATATCTTCTCACACGTCTTTCGCATTTTCCACATACGCAATCGTGGAACACTAGTTTAGTTCAATCATGTTTAATATTTAGGACACGATCATGGATTGGACTGTCCACCAATCTTCCATCGTAAAAGCAGCATTTTTAGGTTCTTTGTTGGTTTTGTTTATGAAACCCCATTTCCTTCAAGCACGTAAAGATTCTTTAAAGCCCTGGCCTATTTTTCATAATTCTCTTCTCGCAGTTGTACATCTGTGATTACGTTTCTAGGATTGTCACTCACATTCAACTCATCATAAGGTGATGACACTTTCTTTGTTCCATCACCTTGAGTTTTCTCTCTCCTTTCTTCTGCCATCATACAAATGCAAATATGCCTTCATACTGTTTAGATATCAGAGTTTAAGAGGCTCTAATACCATGCTAAAATAATTTGGCAATTTTTCATGTTTTATTCATTCAAAACATACCAATATATATGTATATATACATCAACTAACGATATTATTGTGACATATAATTCCTAAAACGTAGTTTCTGTAATCTTGATTTAATTCTTTTTGTTAGTATCTGTGTAATGTGAAAGTGTTGCAAAAGTAATCTTCAAATGTTAAGAATTTGTTATTTATACAAAATTTAAAGTTAGTTTAAAGTCTTAATATTATCATGAGTTGATATATTTGTTATTAGTTAATTATGATTCTTTTTAATAAAATATTTTATTATCGCATGTTAGATGAGGGTCATAAATGATAAAAACACTAGCAAAAGTTATTTTATAAATGTTTAGAATGAATGACTATAACAAACAGCTCCTGTCCGCGTTCAGCATGAGGCTTCTAACGATTAGAATTTAAAACTTGCAATCTTCTGTGATTGATGGAATACTTCTTCTTCGTAAATTCGATTCATCTCTTTTTATCAATTTGGTTTCTTCTCCTTATTCTTGCCCTCGCATCTTATTCTGGTCCTCCACTTAATCAAATTTTCCTACAAACTTAAAATATGATACATTTAAATTGACCTAAAATATTAGTCTGAATATAAGGTAAAATGGCATGAAGGAACAGATTCCATTTATGGATTGGATACTATATTTTGATTGAAATTATTGTACCACTCTTATAATAATTATCACAATCCCAGTGGAGGTTCTGTATTGTAGTCAAACCAAAGTCTGTTCTGCCAGACTTTCCATGATAAGAAGATTCCTTTTTAATCAAAGGATTACATCTTAGATTTATCATATGGAAAAGATTCCTAAATACACATAAATTAAAATATTAAGAAAATTAAGGAGGAATAATCTTTTGCTTACCGAGATACATTTAATTAGTTAAATTTATATACTTATTATTAATATTTGAACTAAAGCGAAAATTTGTTAATTTTCTCCCTCATCTCTAATATAAAAAAATTATCTATTTAATTTATATTTTAAATAATCCTTAATTTTTATAAATTGTGTTTGTTCTACAAAATCTACATTAGATAATTAAGTATATATTCAAAGATACATTAATATTTTTTAGTATTTATTTGTATTATAATAATAATTTATTCTACTAATTAAACAACACATCATCAATAAAAATAAAATAAATAAATTTTAAATTGAATTGGATTTGATGATAACCATTAAAAATAAAAAATATTATATTTTAGATTGAATTAAATTTGGTAACAATATGTAAAAGTGTATTAGATTTTTTGTTGAATATGATTTAGTGTTGCGAGTTGTGGATAATCTATAGAAATCGTAATTAGAAACTGCTTAACTTGCGAATTATACAAGATAAAACTTTGCCAAAAGCTCTAACTCTAATTTGAAGATAATGTTAAACATCATCACTTATATAATCATACGTAAAGTTACATGTAACTCTGGACTAAATTTAGTGGCCTATAGTTTATATTTATATAAATAAAAATAAAATTATTAATTATTTAGAAATTAAATAAAAGTACGTAACTTACGTTGATGTATACTGATATTTGGTCTTAAAAATTATAGCAGTGGAGTCATTTTCACGGGTAAAGGGATTCAAAATTAGTGTCAAAAGATTTTGACATATCTCAGTTTAGTCGTCTTTGCCACAGTCTTCATCACCACTAACAAAACTTGTCTTCGTCAACCTATTTTCTTCACTAGCTTATCCCAACATTTTCCCATCTAATCTAAAATCTATATGTCCCCTTTCTCTAGGTTATTTTAATATTTTACTCTTTTTTTATATCAATTAAAACATGATGTTATGTAAAATTATAAATTAACAAAAGTTTTCTTGACAATCTCAAGAATTAAAATGTGTGATGGTTGAGAATAATACTTATTGGGTGAAGATTTGTCCTTGCTGCCTAACAAAAGTTTGAAGATAATGCAAGAGAATGTGGAATTCTCTTGTATGCGATAAATAAAAGAGAAAAGAAGAAGATGACCCAAATAGTTAAATCCATTTTTTGTTGAATAAAAGGACAATCTAGGATAGAGTAGTGAAGAAAGAGACCCACTGAACAACCATACCAATGAAATCAATGCATTGAAACTATATGATAAGCATTGTTACTATTGCAATATGGTGATGATCAACATCAAACCCTCAAGTGGATTACATAGTGGAGAAGAATGAAAGGTGAAAGCAATGTAGGGCATTTTCCATCATCCACTAACATTCAATCAAGAGCAGCTAAGAACACCATCAATCACATTTTTCAAATAGCTAAGAAAATCAATGACAAGTCGTGTAGTTATAGAAAACAAACAACGTGATTGATTTCAGAATCTTGCAAGGACTTAATCATTATGCAGTAACAATTACTAATTGGCATGTTCATCTCTTCTATGTAAATATTAAATGGTCACATCTCTGACATTTCAACAGAGACAAGTGAAATTACGTCCTTCATTTGTAAGATTGTTTTTACCGTTTTTGAAATTTATGTGATGTACAAGTTATAGATATCTGTCTCTGCAGTGTACACCAGTAATATACACTTTATATATTGTTGATGAAATGAATGATAGTCACTTATCAGTTAGGCCTATGCTTTGACTCCAACCTAAGGTTGATTCAGCATAAAAGAGAATTTGAGATAAAAAAAAATGTTCAGTCATCGTAATCATCAAATTTTAAATAAAATTATTTTACAATGAGGCCTATGATTTTGTTAAATAAATTTTTTATACTTTCAAAATTGACCAATATATTCAAATGGAAGTATTTTTTACGTTTTAATATTTAATAAAGATATGATGAATGTGGTCATTTCAAAAACTATAATTTTATTATTCTTATTAGATTAACTTCGACATATTAATTTTCAAAAGCATCATATATTCAAGTGGCGGAGTAGAAGGATTACATGATAATATAAACTTATTTAACATTTTTTATTATTATTAAAAAATTATTAAAATATGGTTATACATTCTTGTTATTATAATTTAAATGAAAAAATAATTCTATATATATTTTATCAAAGATACTCGAAATATAACTCAAATGACTTATAGAGAAATTTTATTAACAAGAAAACACAATGAGTGTGGAATTATGTTATAAGATATTTTACGAAAATTTTGAAAAATCTTGAAATTATGTGTTATTGATATTTTGAAAGAGACAAACACGTAACATATGATAAAGAACGTCCTAAATAGTTTGTAAGACATAATTTTCCAATCTCATAAAACAAAATGCCAAGGTTGCATAACCAATCAAAAAACAAAAGACAAAAAAAAAACGAAAGTTGCTTAAATATTTTTATAATCGTTCTTCTATCGTTTTCAATTACATTTATATATATATAATTGGTTTTTTTAAAAAGTAATTATTCTTTCTTTAAAAAAATGTTTATAATTTGACCTTTGTTTCTCATGTATGTTCTAATTTATGCATTTAGCTTCGATTTCAATTGAAATAATTGTTAATTTTATTAAGGAGATTTGAACCTTGTCGCAAAAAGATATATTAGATACTACGTGGTATTGTTTGATAATTTTATAAAGTAACTTCACACATCTTTAAAAATACTTAAAAAGATAGTCAAAAGAATATGCAAGGTATAATAAAACAAATAATAATAATAATACCACCTTTTTTTATACTAGTTTATCCCAAATTAAGTCATATCTACTTCTTCTTTATATTTCTAAAAGGCTTTCATTAATTAAACTAATTCAAGTATTATCATTATCACTTTTGTCTTACAATAACAAGCATATAAAATTACTCTTGACTAAGAACACAAAGTCTCTTCAAAGCACTGCTACAGGAACCGGAATCCACGTTGGTTCTGGGGATGATTTCACGCAGTCCCAAAACCGACATTGAAAGAGGCGATGTTAAAAGTAATATTTTCAACGTCGATTCAATTCGAACCGACGTTAAAAATTAAGAGACATTCCACGTCGGTTAACTAAATAACCGACGTTGAAAGTCTGGGACACTAAATCAATTAGCTTGTAGATTGTTTTTTTGAGTTTGTTGAGAATGACGAGCTAGTCAGTATCCCGTCCCTCCCCTCTGTATAAATACTAAGTTGCATCCTTAAATCCTAGCTTCATGAGGGCATAATCACTCTTTACGCTCACTGGGATCTCGCTTGGAATAGAAACCTATCGCGAATAAGAGAGGGAGCCCAGCCAAAACCCTTTAAATTAAGCCCTCGCTTGAAGAAGCTTATTGTGTGTGAAAATCCAGTCGGGGAATCTTTGAATTGACTCCGCAGCTGAGCAAGCGCTCGAAACATAGCTTAAGGAATGCCTTGAGCGAGCCGAGTGCGTATCCCCTGAGTACGATGCCCTAGATCCAGCACCAACCGATCTATAAGCTTTGGCCAGGCCAACCATTGATCTATTCGAACGCCTTCCCGCTGTTTTTCCTTAAGAGATGCCGGCTTCTGATGTGGTGGTTGGAACCTTGTGAAAGACCAAGCAAGAATCGCCCTTTTAGCCACTCGAGAATTGGGCTATAACTGAAAGACCAAAGGGGACTGGTGATACAACTGGAACCCCATGCCCTCGATCGGACCTTACTTAGTCTTAATCTCAACCAAAAGGAAATGGGCCTAGCTAAGGTTTCTGGAAGTCTCGGAATCCTAAGACAGAATCGGATGAGTTGAAAGCTTAAAGAGCTGTATTATATAAAAAAATCGGGTGAGACAATGACCATTCTACGTCGGTTGTGTAGTAACCGACGTGGAATGTGTTTCTCAAACACATTCTACGTCGGTTCTTCTCAGAACCGACGTAGAATCACCTGCAACATACCTTCTACGTCGTTTGTGCTTTAACCGACGTAAAATGCCGACGTTAATTCCTCATTCTGTAGTAGTGAAGCTATCTATTGAACTTCATATGAGTTTAAGCACGAGTGCACAAACTCTCTCTAGTTAAACAATAAAGTTGTTTGATTACAAGGTTCTCACTCAACCTAATGGATATAAAATTTAAGTTTTTTCCTTTGGAAATTTCTCAAGACTTATGGACATACACATTTATTTTGCTCTCTAGGTTATCTAGAAGATGAACTATACCTTAAGAACTTTAAGAACTTTTCAAACTATTTTCATGCATATGAGACTCAGTTGTTGTATCTTGAAACCTTAACTTTTTTGCATGAAAGAACATCCTTATATAGAAATTTAAAGGGGATCATTGTAGGTTGCATACTTTAGAAGATATTATGACTAAACTTTTCAAAAGATCATGACTTTATGCTGACATCTTTTGCTATGAAGTACAAGACGATGTGTTATCTTTATATTTGTTGTGCTTCTGTTTTAACTAACAATATTACCAAAATGAACAAACACATATTGGTGAATGGTACTCTGTGTTAATAGCTTCTTGGAGAACATTGCTGATTAACTATAGTAATTAAAAGATTTTACACCACAAAGATGTTTTTAGTGATGACACTTTTGAATTGTGTCTAATCTGTTAGAAATTTAAGTGTGAGAGTAGACATAAAGTCTCACATTGACTGAAAATGACAAAATTGAGTTGTATAAAGGAAAAACAAAGACTCATAAACATAGAGCCTTAAGATTTTATATTGGAAGTGGTGTCATCTTTTCTCTTATATTGAAAGTGGTATCATCTTTTCTCTTAGATTAACAATAATCTACATGATTTACATAATATTAATAATAATAAATAAAATTGTGGATATACAAAGATAAAATTTGACCAAACAAAAATTTAAATTCAATCAATTTGAATTTGTACATTTTTTTTAATGTTATAGAATGTGGATAATTTATTATACATTTTCTTCTAGTTGCTTCTTTTCTAATAGTTTATTACCATAGATAAAGTCCACTTTACATTTAAAGAGACACGTGCTTTTTTTTGTTTTATTGTTAATGTTACTGTTCCTTGTCAAAGTTATAGAATTTAATTTTAACTTTTTCTTTTCATGAAAGAATTATTAATTTTTTTAATTTAAATGTTTGAATTTTGGATAAATTTTAAATAGTTGTAGAAACTAAAATACTATTATTATTAAGCAGTGAAGATAGAACTATTAAGCATGCTTGTGTTTGATAATTTTTTTATTTTACATTAAATTAAATTTCCTCAACCAATATATATTCATAAAAGAAGTAAGGAAAAAATAATTAATATAATATTATATTATTGTGAAATTTAAAAATTTTAAAAATATGAAATAAAATTTTATTGAACCTTATAAATATTTACATAATATATCTAATTATTCATAAATTTAGTCACTATGCAGGGTAAATTAATGTAAATAATTTAATAAAAGGAAATATATTTGGTGCGTGAAAAGAAAAACTTTATAAGATTTTATGAAAATTCTTCAGTCCCAATTATTTAAGTATATTAAATTTTAATTTTAATCTTTTAATATAATTTCCAATTTTATAAAGTAAAAGCTTTTTAATTAATCATCCTTCTATCTTAATTATATTTATTTTTATTAAAACTAAAATAAAAATATCTCTTTAAAAAATTTATTAAATATAAACTAATTTAAAGTTAAAAAATAATTAGTTATAATAATAATTAAATTAAAAATTATTTTATAAACTAAAAATTATTTATATTTAAAATAGTTTTATTATAATAAAAATTGTATTTTTTATGGTTATTAATCTTAAAAAAATTATAAAATTAATTTTTATATAATAACATTAAATTAGTTTTTAAATTAGAATCTAAATTAATTTTTTAATATTAACTATTAAGATATTAATCACTTATTAAATTAATTTTTAATTTAATTATTAACCAATTTTATTATATTATAAATAATAATATAATTGGTAAAAATATTTTTTAAAATGTATTTTGATAATAAAAACATTAGTAATATGAAACGATTGGCTTATTATAAATTTGAAAGGCATCATTAATAAGGCATGAAAAGAAAAATAGAAGAGTTGGGGACAAGTAGGAAACACAGCCGACAACAATTGTGGTCCAATCAAAGTTCACACAGATAGGAGGAAGAACAAGAAGTTGAGGTCAAGGTTAAGGTATAAGGTTGATGGTGATTCAAACATACCTTCTCACTCACACTCCACTACTTAGATCATACATCATCGTACCTCTGTGCTTGTTTCCAACCACCTACTTCCACCATTTTTCTATTCGTAAGTCAACTACTATCTATTTTATGTGATAATCACCCAAAAATAATAAATGATATACTGTAAGAGTAAGAGTTTTCATTGAATTATTTGTGTACTTTCTCTGGTGTCTTCCACTAATTAAGATTAATGAAGCTACTTCACATCAAAAGCACTTCTAACTTGGGAGATGCTTATCTTTTGGGATCATTATGCCTCTCAAACAAAACCCTTATATATATACTGATTAACCCACCAGCTTTCTTAATTAGCAACATGTCCATGAGACAATCATGTCGCTCATCTTCTTCAAAATCTTGTACTGTGCTCATTACAATGTAATGACTCCACCAAAACATCAACTAACAAATAGCATATCCCATCCCAAATCTTCTTCTATGGTCATTACAAAGTAATGATTTTCAAGTCTACAATCATGACAGGTGCACCACCCCTTGAACTATATATGGGTGAGCATGACTTAACCCATGCAATTCAAGGTTGATTTTGATGTATATTCAAATTTTGATAATAAAGTCAATATATTATGAACACAAGATTAAGTCATATTTTAAGCCTCACAAGTTATGTTTAGCAAAGTTAGTTGGAAGTTAAAAAAATAGCTTAAAATTCGTAGCTGATAACATACAGTTGTAAAAATTAGCTTATTATATGATAATATTTGAAAAAATATTTGTTAAAGTAGCTAATAAATATAAAATGCTAGAAATACATAGTTTTAAATTTTTATAATTTTTTTATAAATTAATCATTTTAGTTATATATTTTAATTTTAATGAATATATACTTTTGCATTATATATTCTATTATTCATCTTAAGCTATATTTTAAAAAAATAATAATTAAATTAAGAATAAAGTAAAATGTTATACTTCTAAGTACTCATTATACTTTTATCATTAAAAATATGTAATATAAAAAAACTAGTACCTGTATTAATGTTTATATTAAAAGAATAATTTTCTCTAGAAAACAAAAGATGATATGTTAATGCATGTGTCCTGAATAATAGTTTGGATTTGACCAACCATTTTAGGATATTTTCTTTTGAAAAACCATCAAAACAAATTTTGATAACAATTGTAAACAAAACAAAGTTATTCAATACAAAGAGTAAGCTAAGTTGGTGATTTTACAAAAAAATTTTAATTAACAAATTTGAAAGAATTTTCTCGAAACTTTGGATTAAAGAGTTAAAAATTATTATAATAATAAAGAAACAAGTATAAGAAAGATTGTACAAAAGATTTTTCAAAAAGAACAATTTTCTCTAGAAAACAAAAGGTGATATCTTAATGCATTTGCCCTGAACAATAGTTTGGTTTTGACCAACCATTTCAGGATATTTTCTTTTGAAAAACCATCAAAACAAACTTTGATAACAATTGTAAGCAAAACAAAGTTATTCAATACAGAGAGTAAGCTAAGTTGGTGATTTTACAAAGTTTATTTAATTAACAAATTTGAAAGAATTTTCTTGAAGGTTTGGATTAAAGAGTTAAAAATTATTATAATAATAAAGAAACAAGTATAAGAAAGAAAGATTGTACAAAAGATTTTAGACTAGTTCAAGTCAACCCATTCTACATCCAATATCAATCAACTCAAACTTAGAGTGATTGTTTCCACTATATTGAAATGTCTATATTACAACCACATTGCACATGCAAAACATGCAATCACACTCAAAATAATGCACATAGAATTCCTTGAACAACGCTTAATAGAAATGCAAGATATGAAAGAATTTGATTTATACCAAAGAGTTATAATTTCACAAAGATTTGCGCTTCTTGTAAAATTTCTTGAATGTTTATAACTAATTTATATTTTGCAAATAAAGCTTAAAAAATATTTTGTATATGGCTTAATTGATTATGTTAACTCTAAATTGATTATTTTGTTTTAATTTGTTTCAGGAAACACAACTGAAACAATATAATCGATTATGTTTCTCCTATAATCAATTATTTGTGTAAGCGAAGATAAACATGAATATAATGATAAATGAAACAATCAACACTTAATCAATTATTCAATGGTATAATTGATTATACGCAAAAATTATGTTTTAAAATAAATTATGCAAACTAAAATAGATTATTACTAATGATAATTGATTATCCAATTTATAATAATCAATTATTATGTAATAACCAATTAAATCAGTCAAAAAACGTTTTTAAACTATTTTTGAAAATCTTTAAATATCTTATAAAAATGTAGATAAATTTTTTTTCAATGCATGAGTCACACACACTTTCAATCAAGAAAAACATAAAGTACAATGAATAATTTTCATCAACAAACATTTTAAGCATCTCCATGTAACCACTCGACTCTTCAAACATAGGTATTTAAATATGATGAACTTGATCAACAATAAATACTTGATGAAACATTTAAGAAAACTTCTAATATGTCCATAAACTCTTAGTATTTCATTCTCTAAAGCTTCTAATACTCATGAAATATTGCCTTCTAGATGACTTGTGAAAAAAATTGTTTAATTTTTATTCTTCACATTTGTGTGAACTTAGACTCTAGATAGTGAATACTTGTATTTTATATCCACTTCCACTTTTTGAGTGTGAAACCTTTTTAAACAGCGATTTATTGTTGTGTAATCTAGAAAAATTGTGTACTTAAATTTTAAAAAATTTGTATAATCATATAAATCAAAAGTAATAATAAAAAATATTTATAAACATTTATTTATTTAGTGAAATTTTTAATAATTTAGATTGAATACATAGACAAAACATAATTAACCAATATAAAGACTAAAGTATTCCTCATCTATTTTTATTACTCTTGCAATACATCTTTGAATTGTTTGTTGTAAAATCGTTAAACGACCTCTTTCAACCATTTAATAAAGCAATTTAGGGAAATAATATTTTAGCAAATTGAAGGTAAAAACAAATTAATTCTTTTAAATTCATGAAATCCTTTCAAAATTTATGATTTTGTATTTTATAAATCATTTAAATTTAAATTATAAAATCATTGCATTCTTACAAACTCTATTAAAACTTAAAAGAAATTGTGTGACAAAGTCTTTTGAAATCCCATTGAAATAAACCTAATATAACATAAAATTTTAATATTATGAAGTATTTGCTGATATACAAATATTTAATATAATATTTTTCAGCAAAACTACTGAATTTTTTACAATGTAATTTTTTAAAATTATTTAGTTAGAGGTGGATGTCAATTTACAATTCTAGTATTCACGAAAAGTACATTTCTAGACAATGATGTTACTTTAAAAGTGTTTTTTTTCTTTAATGAAATTTCGTTACAGAAAAGCAGTTCTAGATTATTTATACCAAAACGATAAACACTTTTATTTAGAAAAATGCTTTTTTATAATTATAAACAAACACAAATAAGTCTGCTAATATAAAAATCTCTTTAAAATTACTTTTTTAAGCACAAACTAACAACTCAAATACGAAATGATTAATTCTAAAACTCATATCATCTTTAAAAAATTACCTCTCAAAATTACGTGTATTTTGTCCGATACGAGATGAAAGAAGCAGGGGACAATAATCCCTAATTATAGCTAAATATCTTTAGCCTTTCAACTATTTTAATTTTTGTTTAATATGTGCTGAGGGAGTAAGTGTTTGGTAGCACATAATTAACAGGCGTTTTTTTTTTTTTTATATCAATTAAAAGAAAAACGCATAAGTTATCTCAGCTGTTTTATTTTGTTTGGTAGCACATAATCAACATGCGTTTTTGTTGATTTTTATATCTATATTAAAAGAAAAACGCATCAGTTACTTCAGATGTTTTAGTTTGTTTGCTATGTGAGGAAGTAAGTGTTTGATAGTACGTGCGATTTTGTTGATTTTCAAATCAAATAAACACAGAAACTATGGCTATTGGTTTTTGAAATCCGCTAGTCATATGTCACGAAACACAAAACCAAAACATACTAGAAGTCTTCTAGAGCGAACAATTTAGCATTATTTTATGTGTTGTATGCATAATGAATTTTACTTTCATCAATGCAAATAAAAAGAAGCACAAGAAACAATATAATTTCTGAAGAAGGAATCCTTAATTATCATTAATTGTTTCAAAGTGGACCACATGTCTTTTCTTTGAGTCAACTTAGCATCGCAAGGAAAAACTATATATAGGCTCATCTCTAACATGTTATGATGCAGAATTATAGTCTTATAAGCAATTAATAGGGTGGAGGTTTATTAGTGGGAAATCGAAAAAGGAAAAAAGGAAAAAAGGAAAAGGAAAGAGAAAGAAAGAGCAAGATGCAATGGCAGGTTGGAAAAGATGGGGAAGTTATGGGAGTCCATATGAATGAATGTGACAAAGGTGGCTGGGTCAATCAATGGTAAATAAAAATATCCTCTATAGTTGAAGCAGATAATAATAGAAAAATTATATCACCTAAAGACATAAAGCTAACGTTAAATATTGAACAGAGGGGGACCACTTTCTTTTTGGTAGTGGACGCAAAACGACCATTAAGGAAATTCTATTTTATTTGAATTATAAACAAAAAACAGTGATGCATATTTATTATTTATGCTCCAGTACAGTGAGTGGGACCATGATGAGAATTTATGAAGATAAAACATAGCTAAAATTATTAGCCACATTTGATTTTATTAGTTGTTTCACGTTTTGTGCAGCAGCATGCGTCTGCTTGAGTTGAGTAGCTAGCTAGCTAGCTGGTGGGTCTTGGCAGGTAAAGTAGTGATTGCTTTTCTTGTCTATGATGTTTGGTCGTTTTTAACATCTCACAGAGACAGAGAGACAGACACAGACACGTTCACACTTACTGATAATTAGCCCTTATCAGTTAAAGTTAAGCAGTGGCAAATAGAACCTCAAAATCGACAAAAGACGTGGTTCATGTCTTCATGTTATCTGACTTTCCTCCATCACCTCCTTCTCTCTCTCTTCTTTGCTTTCCCATAACATAACTCTTTTTCTTTCTCTCTCTCTGTGATCTTATCTCTCCTTTTAATTATTCACTCACCCCTTTACACTGGTTGATGCTAAAAAACATGGTACCCTCTATTGTTGGTTGTTGCTGATACTCCTCATACTCACAAGTAGGTAGCTAGCAACAGCATGTGAGTGAAGCAGCCTGCAGTTTTATCGTACTGTACTATAGTTTATGTAAGTGCCTCTTTTTCACCCATCTCATCACTAAAGATTTGTTTTTGGCTATGCACTTTCTTCTAATTCCTCCATGCATTTTAAGCCATTCTTCTGCTGCTTTTTTTTCCTTCTTCACTCTCTTTTTTTTGTTTCACTTTTTCTTTCATTATTGTACCGCTTTTCTTTTATTGTGTTTATGGAGTTTCATGAAGGTCCACTTTGGTTTGCAAGAAATTGAAAGTTTTGATGTTAATGTTGAGGATTTGTGTTGGGTTTATCTGATAATTTCAAACCGTTTTTGTGATGGGTAATTACAGATTTGTCAGTTCACTAAGAAAAGAAAAGAAAAGGATTATGCCTACTAGTTAAGTACCAAAATTTAGATCTACGTTGTAAGGATCAAGCTGAAGCATCTGATTTTATGTGAATAACTTCTGTTTTCTTGTGTTCTATTGTTTAGTGACTTTTTAAATCTGAATTCCAACTGTTCTTCGTCTCTTTTTCTGCTATGAGTTCTTAAATCTGAATTCAAGATGATAACTAGCTTCTTTAGTTTTTGAGTTTTTGTAGTCTTCTAATTACCTGTTCGATTTTCATGTTTTAGAACTGCTTTTGGGTGGCTATGAGTACGCTATAAGAAATGCTTTTCAATGAGAGCATGTCAATTGATTAGACGTATTGGAATTATTTGGTTAATCTCTGGAGATAATTTACTTCAATGAAAAAGCATGGAATTAGATTTCTCAAATTTATTGTAATAACCCTTTTGCGTGTTCTGTTAAACCTATCTGATTTAAATAATACATTTTTGCAATCTTACTTTTATCTTGGGGCAACTCCTGGAAATTTCCTGACATGACCCGTTTCATCTTAGTACATTTGAAAATACCATCTGCTTTTACCACCAAATAAAGGATTTATGTCTGTAAAATTTGGAATGGTATGGACAATTCCACAATTTACTATTGATGAGCTGAATAGTTATTGTTCACAACAACCGACAATAAAAAATGGTAACTTTTATACTTTTGCTTAATTTAGTGCATCACAGAAGCTCTTTTTTTCTGCTTAAATTAGCAATGAAGAGGAAAAATGTGAGTGGGAATCTATAGTGTCCTGAAGAAATGGAATGTACTGTGCTATGGCCAACTAAATAGCCACCGAGGTTGTCGTATTCTAGTATTTCACTAAAATAAAATGCGCTAAACATCATGAGACGAGCTAGTTTCTGCTAAGTAGAAGAAAAGATATGAAATGCATAACATAATAATTCAAGTATTATGAAGTGATAAGAAACATAAGGTACTTTTTGCACCAAGTCTCCTGTGATAAGGATCCATAAGGTACATTTTGTATTTAAGTATTCTTTTGTATCCAACGTATGTTTCTTTTGTTGTACGAAATAAATAAATAAATAAATAGAAAGATAAAAAAGGGTTTATTTCTACTTAATTATTTTTCTTGGGGTTTATTCTTGCATTAAAATGCATTCATCCGAAAACATTTATGCTAAAGTGTGGTTATGAAAAGCTTAAAAGATATGAAAAAAGAAAGTCACTATAATCCTTCATATGTGGAATCTGATTGCGTATGCCCTCTCCCCCTTCAATTTGCTTACTCTTTTTAAATTGCCTTGCCATGGATGCATCAATTAACACTTGAGGTCATTTAAGGACCCTGCTTTTAAGGGGAAGGACCAAATTTTGTTTGTTGTAACTTGAGTTCTGAATTCCTTTGGTAGATAGATTACTCCTAATGTGATTCTTTGAAGGTCACTTACTCATTTCCTGAAATAAGATTTCAGTGGAAAGTGTTATACATTGGTTTTCCATAAAGAATTAACCCGCATCCATGATAATTGGTTTACAAGAAGCTTTGTTGGCCTGCAACAGTGGCCTAAACATAAGTGGACTGGAGAGAACAATTAACTACGAGTGACTGATAATTGGTGTAATAGATTAAACAAGCTAATGGAGATTGGTATAGTAGATTAGTATGTGGTTACGTGACAATTAATGACATAATTCTAGAAATCTTTCTTAGAAACAGGGTCTGCGACAAGAAGAAATCATATTTGTCTGTAAAGTGTTTCTCTATCTACTTAATAATAAATGTATTCTTACACTCTACTCACGTTTTTGTAGTGTTGGGACTAGAAAAGTTTTTTCTGTGTGAGGGAATAGAAGGGAGATAAATTGGAGAGGACCAGAATAGAAGGAAGATTCAGTTAGGAAGAAAAACTGGGAAAGGAACTAGTCATCACCAGGTGTGTCTGAGGCTATCAGGTTAAAAATATGAAATTATAAAGCTCCTGACATAATATAGTGTTACAATACATAGGCTAGTTTGTTTCTTTCATAATGGTTGATAAAGCACCTGACTTTTGGCCCATTTTTGTTTCTATTACTTCTATATATGTTATTACATCACTTCTTCATATTCTTATTTCCTCTTATTTTTCAATATTAGCTCCCTAACTCTTATATGTACTCTCTCCATATCGTTCATAATGGAGAAAAATACTTAGGTTTGTCCACTGGGAATTCTTTTAAAATAAAGTATTTTACATTAACCAAATGTTGTGGATTTGAAGGGACTTTTTGAAAATGCATAACTGACCTACTGAAAAATATATCGGTGGGATAGTTTGGTTTGAATTTCGATTCTCTGGAGCATTATTCACTTTTTATCATTCATGATAAGTCTCTGGAGAAAGATAAAAACAGGCACGTTAGACAACAAGAAATATGGTAACTATTTTTTTTTGGGTGAGGTGATACTTTTTTCAAAGCAAGGCGACTGTAAATGAACTGTTACATGTGATGTGAACTGTCTTTTCTTTTAAGTAAAACATTTTTCCGAGAGGTTCATGCTTCGTACAATGAGTCAGCAACTAGATGAAATTCATATGCCAATTGTTACTTTTGAGGTTTTGGTCTAGATTTGAGCAATAATAACACTCTGTACTCTCTGTTAACAGCACTTGAATAACACGACTCGCATTATGTTGACTATGCAAGCATCTTAATATGTATCTGATTTCCTTTGTTTCGTGGAAGGAATATTCCACAAAGTTATCATCAGTAATATTTTCTCTATATCTTTTTATGTTTCTGCAATGATATTTTTATTTTATTGATGAGACTAGTTATTTTTTTGCTCACATGATGGATAAACACAATAGAAACCATGCAGTTGCTTATGATGAGACCATGCAATTGATATGAGACTATTATATGATTGGATTGGGCATGGTTTGCTCTACTTCGATTGAATATTACTGCCAACTTCTTGTTAAAGCCAGAATTTTGTATCTTCAATTTTACGAACACAAAAAAACTTCCAACTTTTACGTTGCAAATAATGTATTTGATCAAAATGTAGGCAATGGTATCATGGTAAGCTGAGTGACAGATTTGTTCCATCCAACTGCCTTCTGGGAAAGAAGTTAACTTTTGTCAGGTCCATACAACATGATGACGCCAAACTTGAACTTGGAACCCGAAAATCATTCAGAAGGAAGTAGCCAGGTGGCTTCCAATGCATCCTTGCGTGAAGCATCTCATGATCTTACCAAGGGCAGCACCACCACTTCCTCCTGTCTTACAAAGGATGAAACTGATCCAGGTTCTGTTACTCTTGACTTGACACTCAACTTCAATTCCAGTGATACTGAGTTGAACGGTTCTAGTGATGCTAGCAGTGAAGTGGGAGCTGAAGCTCCTACTTCAGCATCAGCAACTCCCAGGGTTTTTTCTTGTAACTACTGCAGGAGGAAGTTCTATAGTTCGCAGGCATTAGGGGGTCATCAAAATGCTCACAAAAGGGAGAGGACAATGGCTAAGCGTGCAATGAGAATGGGAATGTTCACTGAGAGGTACACAAGTTTGGCATCCCTACCTCTTCATGGTTCACCTTTCAGGTCTCTTGGTCTTGAAGCTCATTCTGCAATGCACCAAAGACATGTGCCATCCTCACTGAGGACTCCTGATATGAGAGCCGCTGCAAGATTTGAGAGAAACCATTTTGGATCACTGGTTTTCATGGAAGATGATGATGTTGGATTATTTTGGCCTGGAAGTTTCAGACAAGTAGACCAAGGAGGTGGTGTTAATGAAGGACATGTTCAAAGTTCAAATGCAAGTCTAGTGCCAACAGTGCTTCCTCCACCACAAGCTTCTGCATCTCCGGATCTCACATTGAAGCTTTAAGTTAAGACCTCAGAATGATACACACACAACCAAAGGCCTCACAAAGTAATAAATAAGTGGCTAAGAAGAGACTCATCCATTGCTTTACAATTACATCCAGCCAAAATTTCTCAACCACTCATTTTTATTGTGAGGGGGTTTAACTATCAGAGTTTTATGTGTATGTATCACTTCTCTAAGGATTTTTTAGTCTTTGATTCTCTTCCGACGTGAAATTATTAATTAATAGGGCGTGCATTGTACAGTGAGATGTTTATTTCCAATGTCCATTCTAGCTTATTTAATCTCACATTATTAATGGCTTCCTCTCATTTTACTCCATTATTGATGATATTAATGATGGAGTAAATGTCTAATATCTAAGCTTGTTTGATGGAAACATGAGGTATGAATGTGATTCAATAGTGGGTAGATTTTGCATGCAGAAGTTCCAATCTTAATACAAACGTCTATGATTTTCATAGGGATTGTATGTAAATAACATTCTCTAGTTCTTGTACATAATGCTCTAATAAGGACTCACATTCAGAAGAAAAAGAAGAATAAAATCTCGCAAGGTTATTATGAATAATAGTATAGCTTTTTTAGTTCCCAAATAAGGAATCAGTTAAGTCGCATAAATGCTACCTTTTAAAAGTATATTAAAGGAAAAAGAAGCTTTAAAAGTTGTCCAAGCAAACATGCATTCACACACACATTCATATATATATAATTTGGGATATATTTTAATAAGTTTTCCATAAATTTCTCCAGAGAGAGAAAATAAAAAGAAAAATTGAAATAATTTAATTAAGTTATACATTAATTAATTTGTAGAAATTTTCACATGTAATTTTCTTAATTTTTTATTTTTACTTTGTATGTGTTAATTATGTTTTATGAAAAAAGATAATTTTTTTAATATTTCTTCTTAAAGAGATTTAAGAAATTACCGTTAATCTAGAGGAAAAGTTGATGCTATGTATTTGTTGGCTTATGGTAAAGATAAGAATAATATTTTTTTCCGTCCATGTTGACTTTGCGTGCTAAAGTTGTTGTGAAGTCCATGTCATTAGAAAGTGAGCATCTTAAGCATCCTTTTGATATAAAAATTCATAAGAAAACCAATTTACAATTTTGGACCTTAACGAACGCTTAGGGAGATCTTTGCACACAAAATACTAATTTTGTTTCAAAGTCCCATGTTCTAGTCGACTCTTCAAGTTTAAATGGCCACAAGAGGCTAAGGGCAAAAAAAAATTGCAAACATTAAATGGAACAAATAAAATGTAATTTTACCATGTAATTTTTTATCTTTAAATTTTTCTCCTAGGCTTATTTTACTTTTTACAAATTACTAAACATAATTATTAAAACATAATTACTTCTTTTTGTTATTCCATTATGTCTCTTTCTAAAAATTATTTCTTCGATGCAATTTATAACTGAATAAGAAGTCAAAAGATTTGTCTTCCAAAAATTATCAAAATTTGATAACATTATTTAGTGTTTTTTTTTTTAATTTTGGTAATTTTTTCCCTAGCCGCATAAATTAATATTTTTGAAAAAAAATAGATATTGTCAAATTCATCATCCGAGATAGATAAATAATTAATTTCTAAAACCTTAAAATTTATTTAGAAGAGATGTAAAAGAAGAATGATGACAACATATAACATATCTAAAAAAAACTATTAAACCAATACCATCTTATTAACATAAAGAGTTTGTTCTAAATAGGTTGATTGGATAAAATAAAAAAATGTTAGTTTAAATATGATGAAACGACCAACTTTACAAATAACTCTAGATGATATTAATAAAAAAAACTAATAAAAAAACTTGTTTAAGAAAATATGTAAGATTTGATATGGAACTATCATAACTAAAGGTGGATTTAAGTTTTAACTTTTTAAACCATTTTATAAATCATTGACTCACACATCCTAGTAAAAATTTTAACACAGATAAACTTTTTTGCTATTGTATGTTAAATTTAGTACTCTAAATGCTAGAAAGGATATTCAATAAAAAAAGATATTTTAAGCAAAGCAAGTTGAGCGCAACATATTTATGTCAAGTCTACAAACTTCTACTATAGCTCTAGTATAGGAACAAAAAAATTTTGCACAAAAGTCTTGATTATTTTACTAAAGACACCAATAAATAGAAGTTTCACCATGAAAAAATGACAAACAATCTTACCTAAAATAATAAAGTGAACTGCACAAGTTTTTGTTGCTTGAGATAAAGTACTAAATCATTAGATCATCTTATAAAAGTAAAAGAGAGAGTATGTTAGCTTTGCAAATCCTTCACTTTGTGAGTTATTCCCAATGAGGAGTGTTTATATTCATATCCTCTCTTTTGAGAGTTTTGTCCTAACCTTTCATTAACTTTATTATTTGTTGTGAACAGGAATGACAGTAATAAAATACTCATTGAAAGCCAAAATTGGTTTAATGTTAAATAATACTTGTGTTCTTTATTTGAGAGGAGATAAATGTCATTGTAAAGAGTAGCTTTATATATTACTTGTTGTAAGCTAGAAGTGACATAGAGAATACTTGTAATTAGTTTGACTATGCTATAACTATTTATGAGTTCTTAAAAAAAAGCTCAAGTTGAGTAAACTAATATGAAAATAAAATGTCTCTTTGTTTCAACTATTTGTGAAAACCTTTAAAAATTGTTTTAAACTAGTAGATGATATCCTATCAAGTCTTGCAAAAAATTTCAAATTAGTCAACCTCCACATTCTAAAGCTAACTTGTACTTGTTCATAAACATGGTAAAAACATGCGAGAAGTGCAAATTCAAAATAGGATGACTTTTCCAAAAATACAACAAAGAGCTACAAGTGAACTCAAGCTCGTCCAAAATGACACCAATTTAAGTTCAAGTTCCTTTAAAACTATACATAAATACATGAACTAACTAACAATAAGAATGAGAAATAATAAGACGAAGAGGAAAGACGATATTTTGTTAATATAAAAGTTTGACATACAAAGATTTGATGATTTTAACCACAAAATACTAAGTTAATGATAACACAAGTATTGAAGATATTAGTCTTATGTTTGATTCTGAGTTTGGGTTATAATTTGTTATTTTAACAATGTTATAACTACTTTATTTACCTTGATGTGATCATTTACTAAGTTGGAAAGCATTTGCAAGTATTTTGAAACTTTTTGCAGTTTTTAATTATAATTTAATAAACTAAAATGTGTATTAATTTATTAAAATGTTATTAGATTTACCAGAAAAGTAATTAATAATATTTCAATAGAATAAAATGACAATTATTAAAATCACTTACAACAAAGTTATTTCTTTTTTTACTTTGTTTTAATAAATTAAAATAAATTTTTAATCAAATAAAATCAGTTAAATCTCAATTTTTTTTTGTTTTGTTAGAGTAATTTTAGTGAAGTGTTTTAAAAAATATATAAAATATTTTATTGAAGCATTATATCATAATAAACACGTTTAACCGACAGATGCATAGAAAGATGCATAGGTTGACAGAATAATATATTACAGTTATTTTTCTAATTACGTAATACTTATATTAAATAGTTATTTGATATTATGATATAAAAAATCTTATTATCATCCTTAATAAATATATTGATTTGAAATTAAAATAAATTGTTTTTTTATAAATAAACAACATTTAATAAGATCGTTGATCTACTTTCGATGTGGTGGCATGTGGTCATCTCACCAGCACAATTTAAATTTTCTCCATACGAGGTTAATTTTGTTTATAGTATTAATATAAGTAGATTATAATACATATATATTTATAGATATAATAGTAACTTAATATAATTTTTAAAGTAGTATAGAAAATTTGGACTTACTACTACAAGATATACTTCTTAGTTAATTTAACTTCCATACTTAATTTAATTACTTTTTTTAATCTTCATTCTCCTCTAATGAGTATTTTTAGGAATTCTACCAAATTTAATTTCACTTGTTATTTTAGAGTTTTAATATATTTTATCAAATTAAAAACATATTTATTATCTAGATAAACTAAAACTTGATGTTGTAATAATATTAATTAATATAGACAATTATCTTATTCAATACTTTGCTTCATTTTAAAATAAGGATTAAATATGTTTTTAGTCTCTCAACTATTTTTCAAAATTGTGATTCCTTTCTATAACAAACTTTGTACTTATTTCATCTTTATACTTTATAAATAGGTGTAAATAATTTTTAGTAACAAATAAAAACATCTTTAAAAAGATGAGAATGATAAAAAAATGAAAAAAAAAAGAATAAAAAAAGCTTAAAAAATGAATGATAGGGAAATAAAAAACTATGAAAAAGAAGAAAAAAAAAATCTAACACATCATCAAATAATCATTTACACAAGTTTATAAAATATAATGATGAAATAAGTCTAAAGTTTGTGTCAGAGATAAAATACAATTTTAACAAATAATTAAAAGAGAAAAAACATATTTAACTCTTGAAATAATTATTATTTATATTGTAAGAAGTATTATCTTTTAATTTATTCTATTTAAATAAAAAAATTTGCATTATAATAAGACAAACTTCTCATTTAATGTGCAAATTGTCCTATGAATCTACTTTAAAAAAAAAATCTTTTGAAATTGACTCCTATACATTAGCTGTAGAAAGTTTGAAGATGAATGAGAAAAATTAGAAAGGAGAACATTTTCAATTTCACAAGATTGACTTTTTTTTGTTTATTTTCCATTTGGATTCCTCCACCTGAGTTTGTTCGGCTTACCAAAAGCGAGACACAGTGTTTCCACCATTTGACTTTCAGAAGAAAGGAAACAGTGTGTCATTTTCCCTTCATTTATCACTCTCTCCACTACTTCTGACTATAATAAAGTTTTTATTATTAAAACTTATTTTAAAGTAATATTAAAAATAAAAAATGTTACTTGTCAACTTTTGTTTTCAATTTAGAAATTACATTTTTTTCATGAACATAATCACAGAAAATATTTTTTTAAATTTTTTTAAGAAGAAAGTAACAGTAACACTAAAAATCACAAAGAATGACCAGAAGATTTATTTTCCTCCAAAAACAATATTATTGTGGACAGTAGTGAATGCGGGACCTTAAGTTTGTGGACAAATTCCAACTATATATATATATATACATGCATCAAATAAAACAAAATCTACCTAACTTTATTAGAAAGAAAGATGAAAATATGATAAACATCTAAAAAAATAAAAAGAATATCTGGAAATAAAAAATATTAATTTTCAAATATCATATAATAATAAAAATTAAATGAGGATATTTTTAATTATTTTTATAATTTATATTAAATATTCTTCCATTTATTTCTTTTTAATAGTAATTTGAATTTAGGGTATATAAACTAAAGAAATTATTAAATTTTATAATTTATAATATATTATTTTTTTAACAATATTATTGTATTTTTTATAAGAATTACTTATAGTAATTTATTTTTTCATAATAAATTATTATATTATTTTTGTTTTTTTTTAAATATAAGTTTCTCTTCTTTCCTTAAAAGAAAGGGATGTTTTTGAATAATATGAAACATTTTTTTCTCAATATAATCCTCACTCTATAATATTTAGTCTTACAAATTTTGATTTAAAAAATTATTAGGAAAAATTTAGCTTGTTAAATAATTTAACATCCCATCTAATTTTGTCTTTACATATTTAAATATTAAATTTAAAAAAAATCACAACTCCACAAATATAATTGAAAAAGATAGATTTTTATTTTTTGGTATAGAATTAAATATTGAAATTTTAAATTCAGAAATTGAAAGTGAAGATACACAAATTATTTTTGCAAAACTTTGAAATCACAATCTTATTTTAAATTCTTCAAAAAATTTTACTATTTATTATATTTTTTCACCTAGAGATAATGTTTTGAATATCTTTTTGTTCTTTCTAAATTCTTACCATTTACTAACTAATTTAAGTATTTTTATATTTTAAAATATTTTAGTATGAAAATTCTTTATAGATATATAGTAAAATCTAAACTATTTTGAGTGTGTTTGGATAGGCCATTATGTTGGCAATTTTTCTCTTGGTTGCATTATGCTAAGTTACATGGTTTTCATCTTTCTTAAATTAAAATTATTAATTTCACTTATCATTTCCTTTCCTACCCTTCTACCTCCCAACATTAAAAATTCCTAAATTTGAATATCAAAATAGTTTTAAAATTTATTTCCTTTTACTTTCTATTTACCATCATTAAATATTCATAAATAAAATTAAAAAAGACAATAATTTCAAAATTTATGATAGGAGTATGAGAATTTGTTTCAAATTTCATATATCAAAAGAAAATACTCCTTATATGCTTTTAAATGGTGAAATTTTTAAAGTGTTTTCTATTAGTCTATAATTTTTTTAACTTCTTTATATATAAACTTTAAAGTTTAAATAATATTTTGTTTTAATCAAGAAATTGTTATATACTTTAAGTTCCATACAAATCTTAAAAGCACAAAAAAGGAGATTTAAATATTTTTTATTTTCTCTTGTATTTGAATTTAGAGAATGTATAATTAATTATTTTTTTCTTTATCTATTTTATTTTAGTTTAATCAATATTATTACCAAAATATTTTAACATTATTATAATTTAATTTATAACATTATCATCATTTTTTATTAATAACAATATATTATCAATTCAAATATATTTTAAAAATAATAAAATAAATAACTTATATGATAGTATAAAATTTATATCTATTTTACTAATTACATATTTGAAAGTACTTTTAACTATTATTATCTAAACAAGTCTTCTTTAAATAAAAAAAATTTTAAGATAAAAATATCCAGACATGAATGAAGTTAATTTAATCTATTTTTAACTAAAGTTAAGTTTAAAATGTTAAGTTCAACTTTACTTAACTTTTTGAATTATAATCCAAATACTCATATTATATCTTTTTATAACCTACATATATCAGTATTTAATCATATTCTTATAGTTACTTTTTAATTTTTAACTTTTATTATATAACGATGAAGAATAAAAGAATAAATTCATTTTTTTATGAAGATTATCAAAATAGTATTACAAAATATAATGGAAATGAATTTCTTGTCAACATTATGGTTATTTACATTAAAAAGATAACTAAAAAATTTAGTTCAAATTTAATTATTGATGAGTTTAAGAATTTAAGGAATAAAGGATAATCTTTCAATCAAATATGATTTTTAATATTTATAATTAAATTAATTTATATACTATTTTTGTTATTTATAACAATAATTATATATATATATATATAAATTTTAAGTTTATTATTTTAATCCTCCCAAATTATTAGTGAAGATTAGTCACTATTTATATATATTTATATTGTCAAGCTAAAGTAAAAATATGAGCAACTAACATTAAAAGTCAAATTTTTTATTATAATAAAACTTTATAATAATTATATAAAAATTTGGTATTATAACAATGTGGTGGTACAAACAAATTAAGAATATAAAAATTACACATAAGAATCCAACGAGTGAATATTTGAGAATTGCTATAATAAAAAATAACAATTAAGTTGTTCTATTTTTTTCTAATTATTAAATTGACTTAGAAAATAAAATAAAAGTATGTTGTTAATAAGAAAAAAAGTTAAAAGCAATTTAAGTATAATATTTAAAAGTTTAACCGTAATCTATTCACTAATATATAAATATGGATTAGGTCTTCACATTTTTTAAATTGGATTCGAAGTTATGTAGTTTGAAAATATTCTAAGACATTACTAAGAAGTCACTTTAAAAAGTTGTTTTTAGATTCATGATTTGTTTCAGAGAATACTATATATCGTCATTTAAGGTAAGAAGAACTAAGTGTATCATATATATTTAAAGAGTATCTCTAGTGGAAGTTGTTTGTTAAAGATACTTATAGTTTAAGAATTGTAAAATGTGGGTCATATAGCTAAGCAACTCTTGTTTAGAGTTGCTTAAACAAGTCACTAACAAACAATTATAAGCAACTTTCAAAAAATTACATCTCCAATGAGAGTTTGTTTGATAGAGTTGTTAATAGTTAATTATAATAATTTATTATTAAAACTGATGATATAACATAAAAATGCTTATAATTTTTTTAAAGTTGTTTATAATTTTTTGAAAGTTGTTTCTTTAAGCAACTTTGAAAAACAAATGTTTAATTATAGAACTCACATTTCACATTTTCCAAACTAATAAGTAACTTTGTATTGGAAATGCTCTAAATAATCTAAGCGTAAGACAAATTGTTTAATAAAAAAATTTATGAGAAGCTAAAGTAAATAGTCATAACATGATTTAATTTTTTTATAATTTATTTTATTAGCAAATTTTATTTAGAATTAGTTTAATTATTGATTTATTTGAATAATTTATGTTCTATGTATGAAAGTTCTTTAAATTTGAAAATTTGGAATAACTTTTATTATTTAAATTATGTTGTACATTGTGTGAAGGAAGTAGAATTTGAGTTTAAAATTTATGTTATATCTAAAAGTTATGTTGGACTAATAAAGTAAAAAATTCATAATAATAATTTTATCACATGTGACACAGTGTTGGATGCATACTGATGAAAAATTGTAATATGAAACTTTTAAAAGAAAGAAGTAGTGTTATTGTTACATAGTATAAAAAATTATTATTATCATAAATATTGTAACTTTCTAGTGATTTACATTATGCTTAAAAAGAACAATTAAAGTAATGATACCTAAGTAATAGAAGGGACATTACAATACTTGAATCTTTATACTATTTCATTTTAACATTGGGCTACATTTAGAGTTACTTTTTATAACTTGTAAAAACTCTACTAATCAATATTAATTACAACACTTCTAAATCATATGAATAAAAAGAAAGTCATTCCTAATTATTCTTATATTTCTCCCTAAAATAAAAATGAGGATTCTTTTAATCACTAAGTCACTCTAGACTTTACTTAATACATAATGTCACTCCTAATTTTATAACTTTGAGAATAATTACAAAGAAACTATCAATAAAGAGGATATAATCTAGGAACACTCTTTATATGAGTGAATAATTTCACACAATGAAGGTTTTACAAATAAGTTTCACTCTCTTAGTTAGCTAGTAAATGACCTTATGATCTATCACTTAAGAAGTTTTATGTAAAGAATTGTATTCATAACAATAAATTTACATGGAATCATTTGGAAACTCTAGTCATTACTGCATGGGAAAGCCTTTATTTATAGTCCGTTGAATAGGATTGTTGGAGCTTGAGTTTTATATTGTCTTTTGGTTGACATTTTTCTATAGCATTAAACATGTTATGCACAATACTTTTTTTTTTTTCTTCTGTAGATACCTTTTGAGTTCTAATCATATCAAAATGAGCATACAAAATCATAAAGTTGGTTTTATGTACCAAGATCATCTTTGGGAAGCATGAGTCAATATTGATATGAAGTAGACAATAAAGAAATTCAAATTTACATCTTGTGAAGTCCATGTGTACATTACATCTATTTCTTGTTTTGACACCTTTTATACTTCATTTTGTCTCTATGTAACATCTACATCTAATTGTAAAATTATAATGGGTTTCTTATAAACATATAAAATAGAAAACCCAAATAGGATTTTGAAATCAATAATTATCACATATATTAAAAAAGGAAGGGTATGTGTACCTTTCTCCGTGAGAAATTGTTCTTTAGTGCTCTGGAGATTGAATCAAATTAATGACAATCCATGGTTTTATTCCATTTACCTCTCTGCTATATGATCTTTCTTTCTTAATGGATGGAGGGTAGAGAAACGTACGTACTTGTTAGGGAATGAACCTTCTTTTTGTGTTTGTGGTTTTATATAGATATGTAAAAATCTTATTATTTTACTCTTCATTATCATGATCATGAAATATAAAAATCTTATTATTATTATTAGGGAATGAACCATCAAATAGCAGTCATGATCATGAAACTACTCCTCATCAACCCAATTATTGTTTTGTCGTTTATTATTAATTTATTTACTTACAAGTCTTTCACATGAGATATAAAATATTACACTAATCACTTAGGCTCTTGAAAAGACGATATGTAGTGTTGTTTAGACTTGTCTAGCATCTAACACTATGTATGTTTTTTTATAAAAGCAAAGAAATGTTTATTCTTAATTATTATAATTATCAAAAGAAAAACACCTACACAAAAGAATATCAGAATTGAAAAGAAGGAGAATGTAGCATAAGAGATAAAGAAACTATTAAATTAGTATGAAAAAGATAAAATTATACTTTTAAAATTAAAAACTTAAATAAAAAGATATTAAAAAGGAAAAAAAACTAAGAGCAATTGGACAAGAATTCAAATGCATAAATTTAGGTGAACAAATATACCATAAAATATTGCTCTTAGCATAAACCTAAATGTCTCTCGCCAAGTTAGAGATGAAGAGAAACTTAAGCTTTGTAAGTCGAGCTATAGATTCCATGTAGGGAATAGCTCCACACTGATAATGTAGGAGCGAAATATGGATAGAGGTTTACTTGTGATTGACACTTCAATTCCCAAGTTAGTAAGAAAAATAGAAAACATAATTGTAATATAAAACACAAGAGCAAATATAAGTTAAAGTTTGACTTTCTATGGTGGAAGTGTTATTATATAAGTTTTTGGAACCCTTATTTTTAAAATCAATGATATGAATAATTATATAATAATTATACTTCAGAGGAGGTGTTATAATTAATATCATATTATAAATAAATAAGAAGATAATTAGTTAAATGTTATCTTTTAGATAATTATCCATCTATACGTTGGTAATAATTTATTTATAAGATATCTAAGTTATATTTTGAGTATGTCAAATATAAGTTTATATACAAATTCCTTAAACTCGAAATCCAAATACTACACTTTGTTAAAAAGGTGAACAATTTTGTTAAATCCTCTATACTTTTAAAATGAAATAAACTTAATAAATTTTGAAAACTAACTTTAAAAATGTAGTGCTAGTTGGAATATAACTTATCCTAATGCTCAATTGTTAATGTACCAATTGAGCTTGAAGCTCTTGATTTTGATATGTTTGATAATGACCATTTTGTTCAAGCTTATCAATTGATGAATTAGCATAATACTAGTTAAGATATAACTTATTGAGCATTGAAGCTCTTGATTTTGATACGCTTGATAAGGATAATTTTGTTCAAGCTTGTCAGTTGATGAGTTGACGTAATGCTAGTTGGGATATAACTTAGCCTAATGTTCAATTTTTAGTGTAACAATTATTGTTAGTATAACAATTAAGCTTGAAACTCTTGATTTTGGTATGTTTGATAAGAACCATTTTGTTAAGTTTGTTAGTTAATGAACTAATATATTGGCATGTGTGAGTAATGATGTGAAACATATTGTTTATATTTTTTAATGAGAGGTTTTAAGAATATTAAAATGACATGTATTTTGGTTCTTGAAGAATGTTTTAAATTGTATAGCTTTTAGGAAAAAATATGTTTATAGAGAATGTGTCTACTGAGAGGTTCATGCCTCTTACTATCTTATCTTCATTGGTAACGTTTTTTCATTACTACAATCTGTGTCTATTAGGATGACAACAGGGTAGAACGGGTGCGAGTTTCACTATCCCATCCTCATCCCCAAGATAAAAATTCATCCTCATCCTCATTTCCATACCCGTATGGAAATTTTATCTCATCCCATTCCCATCGGGTAACAAGTATATACTTATACACATACTTATACCCGCATTCTTATTATCTTATTATTTTAAATATTAATTCAATAATTTTTTACAAAAAAATAAACAAATCACAAGAAAATAATTATTATATTATTAAGGATTTAATATCAAATATAAAAAAAGAAATTGTAATTTCATAAATATTAAAATCAGAGTACTAAATAACAATTGCACAAAATCTTTTTTTATACTAATAAATATTATAATACACAATGTAAACAAAATTGCACGGGCAAAATTAGACTGATAATAATAAGAATATATAAATGCATCTTTCATCTTTTTAAGAAATATTTATGACAACAAATAATTATATCATAGTAAAGGTAAGAGAGTTAAAAAACGACCATAATTATATAAAAAAATAAATTTTATTTAAAATTAGAAATCAAGAGTCATACATTCTTACTTAATAAAAATAAACAACAAATAAAAATATCATAAAGAAGTCAAAATAATCAAATATATGTTCTAAACATAATTTGATTCAATGAAATTGAGAGTTGCATTGTATTTCCTGGAATGCAATACACCATTTGAATAAAATCACACAAAGGAAAAACATGTGTATCAAGGTTATGATGGAAGGGAACTTACATTGGAAATCTAAGTATACTTGATAGATATTGAATGAGTCTTGTTGGGAGAGAATGAAAAATTTTGTAGCAAAACAAAAACCAAACAAAAAGTCAAAGAGAACAAAAAAGATAAAAAAAATTATTTTACCCAGTAAAGTAAGGATTTAGGTGATTAAATACTTGAGATTGAGAGTTAAACATTCTCATATTAAAATATAAGTAATAAATAAAAATATTATAAAAGAGTAAACATAATCAAATTTGTAACCTAGAAAATATTTGACTCAATGTAATTGAGGTTTGTGTTTCCTGAAATGCAATATTTGAACCAAACCACGCAAAAGAGAAAAATGTATAATCAAAGTTGTGATAAGAGAAAAAATGCCTTGAAGATCTAAATGAATTTTGTGGATTTTGAAAAAGTGTAATAGTTATGAGAGAATAAAAGAATTGTGTGAGAAAGAATAAAAAAGGGTTGCAAATCTAAGGACAAAAGAGAACAATAAATATAAATATTTTAAGTTATCTAATAAATGATGGATTTTTAGTAATTTCAAACAGGAACAAGTATGAGAGCAGGAATGAGTATGAAGGCGGGTATGGGGACAGGTGTGAGAGGGCGGGTATGGGAACAAGTGTGAGGGCGGGTATGAAGCAGATATGTACATACTTATCTCTGTTCCCGTACCTATTTTAAAAAATTAGATATTAACTATATCCGTACAGATACTCAGTCAATGCAAAGATTTCTCATTAAACTTAAAGCAGATTCAGTTCATATCTACCTAGACATGTTCATTTGTGTCTATGGTAGTAATTAAATTTTGTCTATATGTTCATATAATTGAAATTAATAACTTGGAACTCCTTCAAGTGTGATTGTTGATCTCCAACATAACACTTTTTTTTAATGCGAAATATTAATTGAACTCCAACATAATTTCATATGAATAGTTCACTCTTTCTCCAATTCTTTCAAATTCTTTGTTCTCTTCTTGACAATTAAATTTTTTTACTAACATTATTTCCGATTGAACCTTCATTCATTTCTCATTCATTTCTTATTCATTTATAGCTCAGTTCATTCTTCACAATTATTTACAAGCAGAGGGAATATCACATCCATTAATAGCTCAATTTAAAACATTCAGTCGTCAACAACAAGAATAAATTTTATGGAATAATTATAAATATATTATAAATGCGTTTAAAAAAGTGATGGTATGAAGTGGAAGAGGGCTGTGTTGAATTGGTAATGCTTGGTGGTGAGGTGAGATGAGAGGCGTGAGCTGAGCGGTTTGAGAGGAAAAGTACGGTTGCTGTGAAAAAAAAGTGGTCCACTTGAGAGTAATTCTCTCCACTTTGAAGGGTTAAGACCGTAATCTACGACACGCGCAAAAGCATCGCCGTCTTTTATTAAACCCAGTGTGAGCACTAGAGAAGAAAAACATGAAATTCCAGCCGTTGCTTGAGCATCCCAAACCAAAACCAATATCCAGAACCTAAAAGAAAAAAGAAACTCTGATTCTCCCTTTATTTTCTGAATTGCCCCCATCAAGCTTCTCTCTCTCCTAACCTTCTCTTCTCTCGTTCATCCCTCTGGCCATGATTGGAAGTAAAGATCGTGTTGCTGAATCGGAGGGTGAGAACTCTAGGAGCAAGCTTTCAAGGCACCATTTTGGGGCAAACAAGGATTACCCAGATGAGAAAGGTGTTGAATTTATGAGAGATTCACTAGTGGGTGGTGGTGGAGGTGTAGACGGGGTTATTCACCCAAAACCCACCGAGGTTGTTGTTGGAAGCTCGGGGTTCCAAGAGTTGACCCTCAGCTATCTTTGTGACAACCCAAAACTGAGTCTTGCTGAGAAAGAGAATCCTGGTAAAGTCTTGCTGAATTCCTTTGAGAGAATGAGTCACAAAGGGAAAGAGGTTGTGGTTTGTGAGAACTCAAATCAGGATGGGAAATGGGTGGAAAGAGATTTCCTCAGCTTGAGTGAGCCAAGAGAGGATTCTTCAAAGAGATCCTTTGAGGAAGTTGTTGAGAGGGAGAGTAATAGGGAGAAGAAGCAAAAACTGGAGACCCTCAATCTCTCTCTTGCTTTGCCTGATGTGTCACTTTCCCTCACAGCTTCAAACGCCTTGCAAAATGGTGATCAACTAGTTAGGACTAAACCTTGCAGGCCATCCACTACTCACACTTCATATTCCAATGACTACACAGCAGCTTCTTTGTCTTACTCCTATTCCCACCCGTTCTCTCACAATCCAAGCTGCTCGCTAACCCGCAATTCAACTGATAATTTTGAGTACTCTGAGAGCAAAGATGACCAAATTTGGAACTGTGGGGAGGGGACCAATGGGTCTGTGCATAGTAGGTTCAAGCCAATAGGAGACGGGGTTGCTTTGTCCAACCATGGTGCTGGTATTAGTTCCTTTATGCAAGGTAATAGTCAGTATAAAACTACTAGTTCAGATAACCATTCTTTTTTCCCATCAGAGTTACCTGCCAGGCCAAGGCTTGAGGCTCACTCAGGGGACTCAAGGGGTAGGAACTCTGAGAATCTGAGAATCTTGGATGGCTTGGATGATGGGAAGGTAAGGAAGCATTCCAGACCAGAGAGAATTATAAGGGAGATTGTTTCAGAGTCTATCACTGTCATGGCATTGACAATTCAGGAGCTTACTGATGACGTCATAGCATCAACTAAGGAATACTTGAAGAATCTCATTGAGAGGCCTGACAAGAAAGAGGAACTGGTAAGCCTCCAAAACCGGCTTGATAGAAGATCTGACCTTACCAAGGAGAGTCTTTCAAAGTGCCATAAAGTACAATTAGAGGTTTTGGTGGCTATCAAGATGGGGCTTGCTAGCTTCCTATCTAGCAAAGTTCACTTGTCTGAGATGGTTGAGATTTTCTTGTATAAGAGATGTAGGAATGTAACCTGCAAGCATTTGCTTCCTGTTGATGATTGTGACTGCAAGATTTGCTCTGGAAATAAGGGCTTTTGTAGTGCTTGCATGTGTCCGGTCTGTCTGAACTTTGACTGTGCTAATAATACTTGTAGTTGGATAGGATGCGATGTTTGTTCTCATTGGTGCCATGCTACCTGTGGCATTCTGAGAAATCTTATCAAGCCTGGGCCTAGCTTGAAGGGGCCTTCAGGGACCTCAGAGATGCAGTTTCATTGTATCGGATGTGGACATGCCTCGGAAATGTTTGGTTTTGTTAAAGACGTGTTTGTGTGTTGTGCAAAGGATTGGGGTCTTGAAACCTTGATGAAAGAGCTTGACTGTGTAAGGAGGATCTTCAGGGCAAGTGAAGATCGCAAAGGGAAGGAATTGCATCTTAAAACTGATGACGTGCTATTAAAGCTTCAAACTAAAATGATATCTCCTTTGGACGCTTGCAATTACATCGTACAATTTTTCAACTGTAAGCGTTTGAACTTGGGTCTTTTATATTCATATTTAAATTTATGTTTGGATTTAAAAATAAAATATTTGCTTCAAAATTATGTGCTAAGGGGGCAATCACAGATACAGCATTTAAGTGCTATGGATGCACTACGAATGCATAATGATTTGCTTGGTCTCAGTGAGGAGTAACGGATCTATCCATTTTCTTTGATGGGATTGAGTTAAAAAAACACTTGATGTGTTTATCTTTCAGCTCTTAATACGATATATTCTAGTGTTGTAGTTGCATGAAAACATTTTCACAGGATATGAAGGGTTTACTTATAGTACCCTTATTATAGGAAATGAGTAAGAACCAGTGGTTCTTTTTGTGATTTGGTAGGATTGTGAATAAGGGAGGATTAAGTGTATATGCTGTGGTCGAGGTAAAGCATAACTGTTGATAAAAAGAAAATTGTGCTTCTGACAGATAGAGATACACGGATTGATAAAAATGAGACTCTCAAAAAATTATGCTCTTTTTTCAAATTCCTTATGAAACTTTGGACCAAGTTTCCACTTGACCAAAATATAACTGCGCTCCTCACTGTTTTGCTGTCCAAGGCCAAAAAATTAAAATAAAATTGAGGAAGGACAACCACAGTTTTCCGGCAACACCTTTTGTATGAGGTGGAAAATTTAGGGCAAGTTGGGAAATGATTTTTGGACGTGAAGAATGAGAATTCAAAGCCATAACTTTGTTAGTGTTTATACATATAATCTAGCTTGGTTTTCACTATTTTACCGTAAGTCCAAATAAAGGAAAAATCTCCCAAAATCTGTCTGCTGAAAATTTTGATTATATGCTTTTCTAAAAACAAAAGCGAACCAGGAACACACTAAATAGAGGATTTGAATTTCATTTATAAAGTGATTTAAAACTGCTGGATTTTTATGTAGTTCAAGTTATGTAACAAACAATCAATCAGGCTTGTTTATTTAGCACATCCAATTACTTTCACCGTTCAGTTTGGATATTTACTTCCGATCCCAGGCTGTAGCTCTATGTTGAGCGCAATATTGCAAGCATTTTGATGCCCCAACAAATCCATGATGTATGTCAATGGAATCATCTTGTAGTCTTTAAGTTGGTTGAGGTCAATGTTACATTTGATGAAGTTCAATAAGCTTTTTTTTATCATAGATTGAAGAAATAAAGGAGGAGGAATGTTATTTTAACACTGAAATTCCTATATTACAATTGGTTATTGTCTTCTGATGCTCAATTTGCATGAAATGAATAATGAATTATTTGATACATTGAGCATCGATTCCTTAAACGGCATACATGGTTAAGTTGCTTTGTATGGTACAGTTGCTATTATGTCTTGACTTTGTTGAATGTGTTTGATGAAATAGATCAAATTACATGTGACCCTGTGATTCTTCTATGAAATGCCCTTTTGTGTAGAAGGCCATTTTCTTTCTTTAGTTTTGTTATCTGTATTCTCTTTTTCTTTTATGAAGGTGTGTTTGCTTTAATTGAATTACTGCAATGATATCTATCTCTGAGATGATTTTTCTGATAAACAGACGCAGACAGCATGTCAGACTTTCCTGCTTCTGCTGGTATTTCTTCAAAGGATTTGGCAGCCTCTCAAACTAAACTTACAAAGGATACTCCATCTCTTTCAAAATCTAACCCTGTATTACCAAAATATGGTTATGACATGGGCTATTCTAGGTCACATCCTGATGCCATGTCAAGTGAACTACTTCAGAAAGACCTCAAAACTTCCATCTTGAGTGAACTGAAAAATGAGGCTGATTTCCATTTGGGGGCTTTATTAAGAAAAGGTGGACTTGAAAGTTTGGAGAGCATTGTGAGGATAAAGGAGGCAGAAGCCAGAATGTTCCAAACCAAGGCAGATGAAGCAAGAAGAGAGGCAGAAGGGTTCCAGAGGATGATCAGGACGAAGACTGTGCAGATGGAAGAAGAGTATGCTGAAAAGCTTTCCAAACTCTGCTTGCACGAGACCGAGGAAACGCAGAGGAAGAAAATGGATGAACTGAAAGTCTTGGAAAATTCGTATTTTGATTACTATAAAATGAAGAAGAGAATGCAAGAAGAGATTGATGGGTTGTTGCGGAGAATGGAGGCAACAAAGCAGCAATGGGTTTAGTTTATACCTTTTTGTTATTTTTTCTTACTCAGAATTCTGTTCAAATGTGTGTAATTTATTGATATTCTGTCTTGGTATTCTGATTGTTCCCAGAATGAAGGGCTTTCAATTGATAAATTCAAGTTTTTGGTGTTTAATCGTTGTTTCTTTTTCCTTCATTAGTGGGAGAGAGCACAAATGTCAAGCTGTACAAGTTATGTGTGAAAAGCTTTGCACTTCCTGTCACTGTTTATACGTGACTTGAGGAGAGACTGAAAATTGTAAATTTTATCGTAATCACATATCATTGCTGCACATAGAAATTGATTTGTCCTACACTTAAAACTCTATATGTATGTTAGGATTCATATTAATACTTTTCTTAAATTTTAAGAGAATTAAGTAAAAAATATTTATTAAGTATTTCCCAAACCTATCACCTACTCTGTTGAATGCACAACCAGATACTATGTGACGATTCTTTCACCAAAATTTAAACTTTTGGTTTATCGTGTTGTGGATTCGTTAGACCCAATCCCTATTGGAAAGGTTATTTTACTTTAGCCTATAAGTAGTCTTAAATCCGCATTTTTCCATACAGCCATATCAGATGCTAGTAGAGAGTTTTGCTGCTAATAAAGAATACATATTCATTAAAAGAAAGTTGTGAAGCGTGTTATTATTATACAAAGATCCTCCACTAAGCAGGAGAGAGAAAGGTTGACATGATTAGCTTTGTTAATCTCGGTGGATGGAGCATTAAGGAGGGGGAAATGCTCAAAAGCACTTGACTTGAATATTATGTCGGGATTCTTTTTTTTATCACCGTTGATTGCGGTTTCTTCCACCATAATATGCATCTGTTTATGTTTATGGTGTTCTTTGCCACTCTCAGCATTGGAACTGGTTCACCAAGGTGACAACGAAAGGGAATCTGAATAAATTCACACTTTCATTCATAACAGTGAGTGACATCCTATCCAACCAATCTGAATTCCTTTTATTCTTATCCATTTATTTTGTTTACGAGGTCTGGAATTTCAATTTCTATGATACTAAGGTAGAATCCAATCTACATCACGCTTGAGAAATGTAATCATTATACTCTTTTAATACCATCTCAAATTGAAATAACAACTAACAAGTTAGATAGTTTTTTTTCAAAGTAGAACTACTTTTTCTTAAGTGGAACAGGTTAGATACTTGGATTCTTAGTTATAGTTTATTAAGATTCGACTTTTAATAAAGTAATATAAAGAAGGTTATTTCGAAAAAATAATATCATTATTTGATAATTTATTATTTAGTTCATAATTATCTTATCATTTTATTTTCTTAGCTCTTGTTTTTTTTCAGCGACGAAAACTAATCAACAAAAGAAATGCATGGATGTGTTATGTTTCTTTCCTATAATTTAGAAAGAAAGAAAAACGTGAATTTATAAAAGTGTTTCCTCACAAAAAGAAAAGCAAAAAAAACTACCTGTCAAGATTAAAATTATAATTTTATCTTTTCTTTTATAAACTACTTACATTTTTTTTAAACTATTATACCTTTTATTTTAAATTTATAACATTAAAACTTTTAAAAATATTATAATATTATTTTATTAAAATAATATACAAAATATAATTAATTATATTATAATATAATATATATATATATATATATTATTTTATAATATATATTTATTTATAATTGTGTAATAAAATAAAATTACAAAATATATTTAAAAAGTTATTTTAAATAAAATTTTAATAATAAAAATATAATTATATAATAATAATAAATATTAAATAAATAACAACATAAATAAATTTATATAATAATATTAGTAATAAAGTAAAAAATTTATAAAAATAATTTTAAATTAAATTATTAACAATAATAATAATAAAATAAATTTATATTATTTCAATATTCAATGTTAAATATATTTTTAATTTAATTGTTATTATATATTAATTTTTTGTTTTATATAACTTATTAATATTAATTTTAAATTTATTTTTTATTTAAAGGTAAAATAGTAATTATAAAATTTTATTAATTATAAAATTTTATTAATTATAAAATTAATTTTAAATTATCATATCAATCAAATTAATCACAAACTTTTATAAACTTTCTTTTCATTTTTACTCACTTTCTCCTAATTCAAACAATCTTACTTTCCACTCTCTTTCTTTTTAAATCTATTCTTTTTCCCTTCCTCAAATCTTCTCTTTCAAAGGAAGAAGGCTTTAAAATAATATATATTACACAAATAATAAGATTAAGTGTTAATAAGATATTAAAATGATTTGGATACAAAATCTAGGTTAATATTTTAATATTATTTTAATCCAACTTAAATCAATTATCATACGACAACAATGATAATATTGACGTTAACAAGAATAACACATAAATGAAAAATAAAAAGAAATATAATAATTAAACTATTAATATAAACATGTACTTTTATTTTCTTTAATTTTTGGTTATTGAACAAAATGTTATTCCAACATTTATCCAATGACAAAAGGTACACTTTATCCTCTATCTATATTCACTTGATTGGTAGTATCTTATGTTTTTTCATTAAAAAATCAAACACGATTTATTGCAATACTTTTATTATAGTTTAATATTATACTTTTAAAAAATCACAATAAGGAAATTAATGTCGGATTAACTTTATAGTAACAGTCTGTATCTCTGTGGAACTATTTTTTGTTGGCATATAAATATTTCAAATTCTAATAAGGTTACTTTATTTATGAAATAAATTATATTAAAAGAATTAATATAAATACTAAATTTTATTAAATATAAAATCAATAATATAAATAATATATTCAAATAAATATTATAATAAAAAGATGGTGATAATAAAAATGCAGATTCATAAAAATGTGTGGATAATTTATGTACGATAAATGTGTATATATACAGTCCAAAGGCACTGCAATATTATAATTTTAAGAAATTAAGATCGCTGTGAAACAATATATATTAAATAAAATAAGGAAAATTATTTCTTTGGCCTTAAATTTATATAATCTATTCAATTTGGTATTTTTATTAGTAAAAACTTCAATTCAATATTTTAATTTTGAAATTAATATGGAATTGGTCTACTCTATTATATCTATCATATTATTTGTGTCTGACAAAAATGATTATATAGATGTTAGTTTAAAAATTGAGAGACATAATTGGAGTTTTTAATATAGTAGAGACACTGAATTATATAAATACATAGATTAAAGAAGTAATTTAGTTTATATGTCATTGTAATTTCTTATTTTTTTTAAGTAAATTTGATCTCCTAATTACTATAATTAAGGTTTCAGTTGGATTGATTTAATTTATTAAAACATTAAATTGGATTACATCAACAATTCACCAATTAAAGAAACAATTATTATCAGGGTGTTTAGATTTGAGCCCATTTGGAGTGGTAGTATGAATAAAATTGTAGGCCTGTATAAAATTACAAAAAGAAAACGGTTTTTTAAGTAATGACAGAAATGATGTGGTGGAGAAAGGAAAAGCCCAGAAATGGGGGGAGGGGAAACAGAATTGGAGAGAGCCCATTATCATTAGCTGCTGGTCCGCAGTAGAACACTTCCATGCTTTCCACAACACCTCCACAATATTAAAAAATTTCAAAATTATTCATATATTTTGCAAGTTTATTTTAGATTATGAAATTCGACACAATTTCAAAGTTAAACTATATTTAAATTTTTAATTTTTAAATTATATAATTTATAAATTATTTTTAACTTTTGAATTGCAAAATTCAAAAATAAAAATTGAATACTATATTATATAATATATAACTAAAATTACATTTAAAGTTTTGATTTTTAAATTATAAAATTTATAAGAAAATCTAGAAAAACAATATAAAAGAAAATCTAAAATAACAATTTTAATTTTTGGATTGCAGAATTTAAATCCAAAAATCAAAGTTAAATATACAGATTCTCTAATTGATTAAGGAATGACTTTGAATTGACCAAAACTAAAAAATAAAAAGCCAGTGGGAGGTGTAACAAGTTTAGAGTGTTTTTTATTTTATTTTTATTGTCCAGGAGAATGGGGAATGTGGCCTAACTTCTACAATTCAGCTCCAAAAAAATGAAAATTGGAACATTTTTTATTTGCATATCATATGCCTATTTCTTAAAAATATAGTGTTCATTAAAATAATTTGGAACAGATCAATAAATTTATGAATCACACTAAGGTTTCAAAAATTAATCTATTTTCTAGTATTTTTGTTAGTCTATAAAGTATATATATATATATAGTGTTTAAATTTAAGATCAACCAAGCTTTTGGTTTTTCAAATTTCCAAAAGTATAATTTCAGTGCATTAAATTGAAATAGAAAACAGTTTTAATACCTAAATTTACTGTTTAGTAAATAAAAATAGTTAAGAAAACATTTTAGTTCCTTAAATTTAATGTTAGGAAACTTAAAATCAAATTTTTTAAAATATTTGAGACTAAAATCAAAACCAAATTTATAAAGATCCATAAAACGGCTTAAGTAAAATACTTTTATCATATTGATTATTTCGTATATTTGGCATAACGTGTAAGCTAAAATATGTAATAGTAAGAATATTAATAACATATTCTGTAATATATCATGTTTTTATTATTGATTAAAATTTATTAAGAAAATTGTTTTAGATGTTTTAAATATTATTTCATAAATATTTCCTCTCATTTTATAGAATGATATAAATTGTAACTAATAAGAAAGTGAGTTAACAGGACACATCTTTTAAAGAGAACAGCACATATCTGTGGAGTACACAAATAAAGTCCTAGATTTATTCTGACACGGAAGTAGTATGTTCACATGATGTTGTAATTCGAACAATTCATAACCAAACTTGTTTTAGCATGAAACCAAACCACCTCAACAGATCAAATTATATTCCACAAGAATCCAAATGAAGATACTAAGAGAAATTACAGAAGCCATTTGCAGTGATCGAAAAACAGAATTACAAGATCCAAAAAAGAAATGGTGGATGAAACCAATTTGAAAATGAAAACAATTCAGGGTAAACGGCCCAAACCAATAGTCATATCAACAAAAACTCCAAACAAGAGAATTGCAAGACCCGTGAAGTTGATCAAATGGGATTCTCTCTGGTGTGGCAGTAATTTCAACGAAGTATACCTCTCCATCAACCCTGTTAGTGCAGCACAAATTGCCATGAAAAATAGTGCTCTGCCACCTGCTACATGCCATGGGGCCATCGCATTCCTTGATCGTGCAGATCCTTGAAGCATGAACCCCAGACCCAAAAGCCACTTCATCCACAAAATCATCACAATTCCCACTTATAAATAAAAGGTATCATGATACGATAAATAATGAAGCCGTTTTCAATTTCTAATTTCTTCTTGGTTAGGAAAAAGTTTAACATGATATACCTGCAAGCCAAACAAGCAAAAGGTGCCAATGCCAATCCATGAATGGAGGCTGTATACGTCTGCCCAGTTCATCATATCATGGAACTTGAAAACGGCGCACAAACCAACAATCCCAAGAATTATAGCAATTAGATGCAACGTCATGTGAACGATCTTCTGCGTTTCATGCGTTCCTGGCACCGTTCGATATGCTAGTATTGCTGCTCCAATTTCCCATTTACCAAGATGAATTAACTGGTGAAAGTAAAAGAAATAGGGTAAATTAGGAGATGATGTGAGAGTAGGATACCTTGACCAACAAGGAAAATGAAGCCGAAGAACATCATAAAAGGATGAACCTGCAAGATAGAGAAAAAGAGTCATATATGATCAAGTAGAATGTGAATGTTTTGGTTTAAGAAAGACGAAAAACAGTGTTACATTGAAAACGCGATATGGATTGTCAGAATCATATTCAATGCCCTCACGATAATGCAGCAACCAAACAAGCAAGAGGATGAGAGCAAGGAAGCCAAACAAGTGTGCAAAAACTGTGGTACCGTATGAATTCATCCTGGTGATTTAGGTAGGAAATTATGGAAGGAGAGAGTAAGTGAAACTTGCTATAAATTAACACAATTTTTTGCTTCTTTCTGACATGCTGTCATTCTGCTGTGGTTCAGTCTTATAGAGTTCACTTTTCATAAAGTTCACAAAAGAGGGAATTGCTTGATCTCTTGGTTTTGGAATTTTGAATGAAGAACAAACTTTGAGCATAAGCCAACTCTAGCAGCTTCTAAAGTATATATTCTTATGGTACCATTTTCGGTTTCCATTTTTTTGCCTACTACTATTTATCCACACTTTGTTTTTGCATACCATGGATGCCTACAGAGTCTGTTTGAGTCATGTTCAGCCTTCACATATCGTATCAAAGGCATGTCCCAATTTTAAAATAAATAAAAAATTAGATACTTTCTGGACATGTATTGGATACAGAACACCCATACCTTTTCACTTTAATTAATTTTTTAAATAAAAAATTATTTTGTCATTATTTTTATTATTTACACCTATTTAACATTTCTAAACAATAATAATAATAAAATACTAAATTATACTATTAATTCAAATGATGAATAAAATATTAATATATGATGTTACAGGATGAGAGTAAAAGTTTTTTATGCAAAGTTCTCTTAATTTTTTGTGTAACTTTCAAACTGACATGGTATTGAACATTTCAATATAAATATCAGAATATTTTGCTTCTGAATTTAAGAAATGTGAAAGAATTTTCGCAAAGCAGTGAATAAAAAATAATATTTTTCTTTAAAATTTATATTGGTGATGCATTAAAAACGATAATAAATTATTTACTTTGATAAAAAAAATTTAATCAATATCCTTAATACTTTATTTAACAGTTATCATGCTTTGTTTAGAGTATGCATGCATGCAATGCAATTAAGATAAACTTAATGAAACATGAATAAACTTGAGTAAGCAGAAAAATTCTGTGGAAGTATTGTTATGGACGTGACTTTCCTACAAGAAGGAAAAATGGCAGATACAGAGAAAATAACAAACAGAGGAGAGAAGAAACAGAATTCTGCAGCATCCCTCTTCTCCAAAATTCACTACCGATATCTACATAATCCTCAAAATGTGAATTCGTTGTGTTGGTTCTTACACTCTTAGGCGCATCCGCATCTTCTGAATCATCTAACGTATTATTGGTAGATGTTGTATTCGTTTCTCTGTCTATGTCTAATGCGTCATTTGCCCTCATGATAATACCTCTCCTTTTAAAATCAACCTTCATCTCAAGATTGAAATTCGGAAAAACTTTCATCATTGTCGCAAGATCTTCCCATGTAGCTTGTGGGATGCAATTCACTAGTGGCAATATATGATGCTCCCCATGGCATAACTTCAGCCGTGATGAGTGAAAAACTGGTTGGATTGGAATAGATGAGGGTAATAACAACTTGTAGGCAACTTGTCCAACCTTTTCAAAAATAGGGAAGGAACTAAAATATCTCATACTTAGCTTGTGATTCTTCCTTAAATCAACAGAGTGCTGCTGCATATAGGGTTATAGCTTGACCAAAATCTGATTTCGCACTATAAACTTCAGATTCTTTCTTTTCTTATCAACGTATTTCTTTTGATACTGATAGGCTTTGTGTAGATTCTGTTTTAGCTTATTTAGCAAAACATCCTTTTGTATAAGTAGCTCCTGTACTGAGGGATGATCTTCTTCTTGCGAAATATACTTACTATGGAATGGTGGATCACTACCATATACAACCTTAAACGATCTCATGCCAATATTGTTCTGGTAAGCAATATTATACGATTATTCTGCCTACCAAAGCAATCCAACCCAATTCTTAGTATTATCACAGTGAAACATCTCAAATACATTTCCAAGTGTCTATTCAAATTCTCAGATTCTGGTACCACTAAATTGAAAGAGATGTTTCGAAAATTGGCTTGTAAATATTTTACCTCTATCGGATACAATAGTTTTAAGAAACTCATGCAACTTAACAATTGATTTCAAGAAGAGTTCAGTCGCAGCAAGCTTGTTGTTCCGGAGTTTGGAGTGCTTGATCTTTTAGACTTTGTAAACTTCTCTTGTCTGTTTTTATCACAAACCTATGGCCAAGCAAGTGATGTTTTGAATTTTGCCATTGCGTCTGCTATTTCGTAAAATTCTCGAAAATATGCAAAATGCTTTTGTAATCAGGAATTTAACTTTTTGGAGAAAAAAACAATGGGATGGTGACTTTGACTGAGAATAACCCCTATTCCTGTTCTTGATGCATCATATTCAAGTATGAAAGACTTGGAAAAATCTAGTGGTACAAGCAACGATGCTTTAATCATTGTTGTTTTTAAGGAGTTAAAAGTTGAATCAGTGATAACATCCCAATAGAAGTTGTATTTCTTCAACAAGTTGGTTAGAGGAGTTGCTATTGGAGCATACCCACGAGTAAATTACCTACAGGTCCCGGTGAACCCTAGGAACCCTCTTAACTGCTTTATGTTTTTAGGAATAGGACAATCTAAGATTGCTTTAACCTTCTCATCCAAAGTTATCCCTTGTGGCGAAACAGCATGGCCCAAGTAATCTACTTGTTGAAGACCAAAAGAGTATTTTGAAAGTTTCGCAAATAACTTATGCTTTTGCAGTAACTGCAATATTACCTCTAAATGATGTAAATGAGTCTACCAAGAAGAATTGTAAATAAGTATATCATTGAAAAGTACCAATACAAATTTCCTTATATGTTAACCTTTGAAAAGTGATCGGGACATTGTTAAGGTCAAATGGCATCATTAGCCATTCATAATGTCTGTGATGAGTTCTAACAGATTCACGAGAATTTATTGATAATTAGATCGAAAGTCTAATTTAGAGAAAATTGAGCTCCAAATAGTTCTTCAACTATCAGGAAAACTATCTTTAATAGTAATAACATTTAAGGCCTTGTAAAAAATCTCCACGAATCATAGGACTAATATTGGACACGGTAATGCCTTCATCCAACATTGTCTTGCACCATGTTTTCAATATGTTGTTTCTGACTATGACGGTACCAATAGGATCTTACTTTGACTGGACTGATACCCAACTTTAATGGAATTGAATGGTTTTGCAATCTATTTTGGTGGTAACCCACTTGGGATAACAAAGACATTCTTTTACGTATGCAGTAACATTGTCATTTCGGACTCCATGCTAGATGGCATATCTAACCAGTTGTTTTGTGGGCAATCTGGCTTTTGAGAGTAAATAATTCTGAGACTGAATGATTATTTTCATCTTTGAAGATTATCGTATTGTGCAGGACTAGGTAATTGGGGCTTTTGACCATGCAAAGTAATAAACTTATCACTCCAAGTAGAATTTCAATGTCAATTTACTATAACCAAATACATGAGGGCCCAATGTTGCTAACCAAGATGCTCCCAAGACCAAATAACTACTGCCATAGGTAAAAATGATCCAGGAAGCTTCAAACATTGCCCTTGAATTTTCACCTCAAGTTCTCGTATCAAGCCTTCTCCATGAGAGAATTGCCATTTCTAACCAATACATGGAAATTAAGACTTGGTTCAAAGGGAACTTTGAGGCAATGTGCAATGCATGGTTGTAAAAGGTTATCTGAGCTTCCACAAATGAAATGCTTGACCTTGAATGAGGAATCTGCAATGAAAACAGTATGTTCAGAAAATGCTATGACCAAAAGTTAGTAGATCAATTATGTATGATAGAGAGAGATCAACACAGAAAATTATATTGGTTTATTCTATAACTACAGTTACATCTAAAAGCCGCGTACTATGACTTTTAAGATTTACGAACGCACAACAAAACAAGAAAAAAAACCTCATAAAAATCAAAGTCTTCAATCTTTCAAGACTTTTTTCAACCACTTGTAAAACCTTATTACAAGAAATTAATACATGCAAACCCTATCTAAGGTACAACTTTAATACATAGAAAATACAACAGAAACACGAAAGAAATCACCCAAACCAAAGTAAGCACAATAGAAGTAATTGAGAAGCCTAATGAGAAACTAATGTTCGAATCAAGGTGTGATCTTGTTCTGCACAAAGAAGTTCTGAAAAATTTAAGTGATCATGATTTGCAATAATTCTTCAAATGGTCTTCATAATCATCAAGTGAGCAATCTTCAAAACCGTCAAGAAATGTTAACTCTCATGTAAGTTGGATTCATCAAATAATATGATTAAATTCAAGAGAAACTTCGTAATTTTAAGGTTGAACCATATCAAAGTTCTGATGGCTAGAATTATATTTAATAATTTATATAACTTTATAATTTACGATTTTCTATTTTTCAGTTTATATTATGGGTTGAAAATTGTTGTTTTGAATTATTGGTTTTATTAAATAATTATTTTTACTTAATGAAAACGAAGAAATTTGAACAACAACAATAACAAAAGGAAGAGAAGTAATCATTCACGTCATTGTGAACTAAAAAAGAAGAGAGATTGATATGGACACTTTTTAAGTTGATATACTTCATTCAATCAACTATTTAGGATTGTCTCTACATCAAATCTAATTTAGGGTAGGAGCTCATATAATGTTGAGAATTGATGTTATTGAATGTGAAATTTTAACCAGAAGTAAAGCTGGTCATTTGTTCTATTTCAAAAATGACTTTAGTTCCAATGATTCAAGCATTACCTATTAAATTCAAGAGAAGACAATGTCATTTGATCATATCTTTTACTGTGACAATAAATAAATCCCCAGCAAGTTCCATTGATGGGTACAAATTCCCCAGCAAAGTGCAAGTGCAACAAACACCCTTCTTCCCAATTTTTTAAACCTTCCTTTAAAAGAAAAGCACCCATTAGTTTCTTTGCACTTGTACTATTTCATTTATGGATCAAATGTATAATCAATCATTTAATTTGGGATTTAAGCAAGGAATAGAGTACCACTACTACAAAGCATATGTCTCCACAAAGAAAGGAGACCATCCTTCTCACTTCACAACTCATTATAAGTTCCAATAAATCTCCATTACAAACTTATCACACATACTACATCAAAATTACTATTTATTAACACTTTATTATCGATCAATGCTTTTTTATCACTAAAATTCCATTATTTCAATACCTTTTTCTATATACCAATACTATTATCAATTAATATATTTATTGGTAAAATGAGTGTAAAAAAATTTATATTTAATTTATTTTCTTTACTTTTTTTGTCAACAATTTTCGTCTATAGTTTAGTATATTATGTTTTCATTAGTAATATTTGTTGATAAATTTTGTAACAATAAAAATTTTGTATTTAGTTTTTTTCGCAATCTGTTGATAAATAATATTACGAATAAAACAAATTTTATATTCAATTTTTTTTTATTTTTCTGTTGATAATGTAATATAATATTATTAACACAATTTTATCGACAGAATGAAATTCATTGATAAATTATGAAAATTAAGTTTACTATAACTCTTCTTTCTTTTTCTTAAAACGTACAAAAATGCAACTTAACTCTTTCTCATGTGGTATTGTTGTTATCAAATCTAAGAAGAAGAAGACCTAAATTTACTCCATCATCGAATTTATAGTTTATTTAATTTTTTATTATTATTTCTTATATTTTAATAAAATATATATTTTTATTATCCTTTATTTTAACTTACTTTTTATTACCTGTTTAAAACTTATATACATATTAATATTAATTGTTATATTATTTTTAGTATTTTTAATTTTGTTTTAACTTTTAATATTGTTAAAATTAAAAAAATCAACACTACACTTTAAAATAACATATATTTTATTTTATGATGCTATATAGAAAATTACACACAATAAAATTGTAAAAAGAATAAATGTAACCGTAGTTTAAATTAAAAATAACAGTATTTATATTTCTAAAAAAATTAATTCATTTTTATTATACGAACTTATTTAAAAATAGATTAGTTCAAATAAAATAGTATATGCAATTTTTAAAAAATAAATAAAAATAATAAAAAATTTAATTATTTAGGAAAAATGTATAATTATAATTACATATTAATGTGACTTTATTTAAATTCACCTTATGTATTTATATTATTTTATGTTATTTTCCATTTACAAATTAACTAGTTTATAAGTTTATTTTTGCCAACAAACCAAATCATTATTGTTTAGTAAACATTTCTTTAAGTAATTTATAGCGTTTCTTGAAAAAAATATTGTTAAGTTTTTATTTTTGTCTATGTGTATGTAAAGTGTAATTTTATTGACTTTTTTCTTCCTCCCCGTATAAGATATTAATTTATTACTCTTACTACTTTTTTACGTATAAGTAAAAATTTCATATTTTTATTTTATTATTTGACAATGATGAAAAATAAGTTTATTGTTATTTTTTAGTTATTTTTATATCATATACTTTATTTTAACTATTATATTATTTAATATATTTATTTTAACTATTATATCATGTACTATGAATTTAAAAGTACGTTTCTGTTTATTTCTAAATTTGAATAGAAAAATATTAAAAGATATAATATAAGATTAATAATAAATATTAAATATGAAAATGAAAAACATGTAACAGTTGAAAGTAATAAGCATAACAAATATACTTTGTGAAGTAGAAAATTAATATTTGTATAAAAATATTATATAAACATGTCTGATTGTCTTTTACACCAATAAATTACTTTGATAATTTCTTCAACTACTTGTAAGGTAAAAAAAACTAACTTAACTGCTTTCAACACTCAGCTAGCTTTAATTTATCAACTAACTTTTTGAACTTTCAAAACTAGTTTTTTTTAACATGACCTAAGAAAGTTAATTCAATGATTGGTATGCCAATATTTTATAATGCATCTTTGACCTAACTTTATTTGTGTTACATAAACAACAGCAATATATGCATCAAAAGATTGAAAACAAACAAATTCACGTAATAAGCATTACATGATAGAGATAATAAGATCTAATCATGTGAATATAAGATCTGATTGTTGGGAAAGTAGGATGCAATTATATATTTTTATAATTAGCACTTACATAAGGTGCACATGAACCATTTAGTTTATTCATGCATCTTTGCTTACATTGGAGGATACATCTAGTTCTTACCTTTGGTTTCAATTTACCCTCCAAATGATTGTAAAGATAAAATCAATGTGTCTCTTTCATCATTCATACCAACACTAAGTCAGAAAATTATAATTACTTAAAATTATAATTCATAAGAACATGGAGAAAGAGGAAGCTTTCCAAATAGACAATCAGAGTTTGAAACTAGGAAAAATACCTAAAAGAGTCCTTCTAATAAATATGACAAAAAATTTGGAAAGAAAACAAATAAAATCTTTAAAGAAATAATGGCCAAAAGAAGGCTTAAAAGAATTTAGAAAAAATATTAGAAAACATAACATATTTGGTAAACATTCATAAATTTTGTGTTAAATATATTAATAATATTTTAAAAAGTTTTATATTTTTTAGTTTTATTCTATAATAAAGTGGAAATAGACATAAGAAAATGCAACTATTTAATGATTAAGTTAGTATATGATTTTTTTTATTATAGATATCACTTTCGGTCATCAAAAGACTCATTATTCATTATGGGTTTGTTTAGCTTATTTCAAAATTCAGAAATATTTTAATAATAAATTTTAAAGTGAATTAATAATAATGTTTATATAAATAATTCTAATGTCATTATACTTTATTTTTGAAACAAAATTAAAAAATTTCCTCTCATCTGTTTACATTCTATTTCAGATAGAAAAATTTCTAACTGGTAAAACTTCACCAAATTAAAAACATAAAGAGTTGGTGAAGCGTAAATAATACCTGTCTGATTATATTTTGAACACACGTGAGTAGTTTGAAATATTTTCGTTATTATATCATCTTCTTCTCTTCTTTGTTGGGATTAAGAATTAAGAACTAAAAGGAGATTCTACTTGTTTAATATGTAGTTTTGGATTAACCTAAAACTAGTAGAGGTGGGAAGTTAGCATGAAGGGTTGTACTTCATTTCAGGTAAAGGAAGTTAACATTATAGGTCTAGTTGATGCATTATTAATTTAAAGATAAACATAAAATTTAGTTATTAGCTATGATATGATTTGATGAGAAGTGAGATTGATAGAATAGGTTATTTATACTCAAAATAGGTGCTATTGATATTCATTATATGTAGAAATCATTGTGGATTAATGAATCTCTGATTGGAATGGTTTGAATGAGCTAAGGGATGCAACTCTCGACCTACATATCGCTCGAGTGATGATTGATGAAAATTTTTATGTAATAATGTAAGAAAATCATGAAAAAAAAGAGTTGAAATGGTGAAAATTAAAAAAAAATTCCATATAAGACCTAAATTTTATACAAATAAATTTTAAATAAATAAATATTTGAAAGTTTATAAATAAAAATTAGACATTAATTTTTATTTTAAAATATTATCTTACTGATTTTTTTTTAAATTCTTTAAATTTATATAAGATTCTTACCATTATTATTATATTAGATTATATTTTCCACAGCAGAACTTTACATGTTGTTGTAGATTCATCAGGTGTTAAGTTTAGTAAATATTTCATTCTTTATTTAATTATTATTTTTCTTCATTTTGAGTGGATTTTAAGAAGAAATGTTTAGATTTTAAGGATGATGTATGAATTTGACTTTTTCTTTTTCAAAACTTAATTCTATTTTATTTGAAGGTTTTGATATGATCTTATTAGAATAAAATATGACTTTTTTTTCATGTTCTCATTGTCTAAAATTGGGTCACATAATATTTTATTTTAGAAAAAAATGTATATTTTCATTTTCTTTCATCTTAAAATTTGAATATATTTCTCCTCGTACCTGTAAAAAGAAAGTAAGAAATTAGTGAAGTGTAGGAACCAAACTAAGATATAAAATAATATTATATTTTGGTTGAATACAATAAAAATATTTGATTCTAAATTCTGATGTGGGGGAGAAATGAAATGGATAAAGGTGTTTATATTTATTTATTATTTATAGAATTTATGTGGAGGGGAATATGATAATAATGGAAAAGTAATAATACCTGGAAAAAGAATAAAGAGAAAGAGTGACCTTACCGTGTGGGATGACGTGGCGGATATGCATGCAGTGCCAGTGACGCGTGTTGACGAGACAGTGTTGGACCCTCAGCCAAACATGCCCTTAAGATCCTTTTTTGTTTTTTTGTCTGTTTGGCCATTGCCTTGACGCCGAGGCTTCTTCTGCTTCTGCATACACAATCTTGTAAAAGGACACATATACTCCTTTCTAGTTGCGCAATAATTTTAGAAGGTCAAAATATTATATTTAAAATTTATATACATTATTATTAATAGAATAAAAATTATTATTTATTACTTTTAATTTTAATTTTTTAATAAAATTATAACTAAAATTTTTAGTTATTTAACTTTTAATATAAATAATTATATTATCAATAAAAAAATTATTTTTTATTATTTTATTTGTTTTGATAATTTTTATTATAAAAATGATTTTTTTAATTTTAATTGTAGAATTGTAATTAAGTGAAGTGTAAAATCATGTTATTTGATTTTATTATTTTACTTGTTTTGATAATTTTTATTATAAAAATGATTTTTTAATTTTAATTGTAGAATTGTAATTAAGTGAAGTGTAAAATCATGTTATTTGATTTTATTATTTTACTTGTTTTGATAATTTTTATTATAAAAATGATTTTTTTAATTTTAATTGTAGAATTGTAATTAAGTGAAGTGTAAAATCATGTTATTTGATTTTTCTATCAAAATCTATAAAATAAATTATAAAAATATCATTAAATATTAAGATATAAATTATAAAGAAATTTATAAAAATATTTTTAAAATTAATAGCCCTTATATTAATTAAATTAAAAAAATTTAGAAAAGAAAACAAGATATTTTTAATATTAGATATAAAAAATATTTTAATTTTTTTCTTAAATAATTTTTATTTTTTGTTTTTTATTTTTTAAAATTAATTTTATATTTAAATATTTATTAAAATTAAATAACCGGCATTATAAAATTTTCCTAATTTAACCATTCTAAAAATTTTAATAGAAAATATCTACTTTCTTAAAAAGTTGTTTATTAGTTTAACAACTATGAAATGTAGATATATAATTAAGTATCCTTTCTTAAAAATAATTTTCAAACTACTATAAAAAATTTATATTATATTATATTATTTTAATAATAAATTATTTTAAATAATTATGACAAAAGCTTCTCTCTAATTTTCTTTCCCATTATAGATATTATTACCCTTCTATCATCCTCCTCCCTCGTACCCTAAAAAACCCTCGTGCAACTTGCTTCCAACTAATATTTCCGTGACCATCCTTTTAATATACTTTTTCAAAATCTACATTGCTAGTTTCTTTTCTCTCTTTAAATTTTATTTTAATTTATCAATAATTAAATTAAAATTATTAAAACTAAATTAATTTTTTCATATTTCTTTTCTGACTGCTTTTATAAATAATTATGATACAAAAATCTTGTTATTATTTTTTTATATATTAATGCTTTCATTGTTGAAAAAAGTTACACTGTACTCAAAAAATAAATTACCATAAATATTAGAAAAGAAAAAGTAATGTATAATTTCAAAAACTATGAAAAAATTTAATGACATTTATTCTATTTTTTTTCAAGTCAAATAAAATTGTTTGTGTAAAAAGTATACTTTTTGATAAAAAGATAATACCTATGATAAATTTGTCTTCTTTTTATTTTTGTTTTTTTTTATCTAACGGTCCAAACATGTAATGAATGAGAGACAGGAGAATATTTCAGGAGGTACACGCCACTATTAATAAGTCAACAACAACGTCAACTTTCAATCTCTGTAACAATTAATCTCACAATACTATATAATATATAATAATCCAGATAATCCAAAGCAAGCACAGTGACGACCGTTTGATGTGATATAGAAAAAAAAAAAAATAGTGTTATATCAGTTTACTAATCTTTTATGCAATGTTCCTATACTACCAGGAATTAAGAAGACGGAAATGAAGTAACCAAAGTGCAAAAATGGAAAAATAAAATAATAATAAAATTAGAAAATAAAACAAGAAAAACAGTGAAGATTTGCAATTTAAGGTATGTAATAAAATATTATATTCTAATCGATTAATGTAAATTTCACGTAATCATACAATATCCATAATCTATTTATTATTATAATATAATTATAAATTATAAATTTATTTACTAAACTCCTATGAAATAGTTTAGCACAAAGTATACTGTCTTTTCAAATTATATATTTTTTGCTTTTTCTTTCTTTTAGAGGATAACTTCACATACAAAGTGATAGATTTATAATAAGACTTCTATAATTTAATCATTTAGAAAATGAACTATTATTTTTTTATTTAAGGTTAATATATTTTAATACTTGCATATGTAATGTTAAAAATATCTCACAAGACTTGTGTTGTGTTCTTTTTGTTCATCAACTATCTTATATGGTAATGTTTTTTTTATATTAGTGTTTCGCCATGTCATTGAAAGTAGGAATGACAATGAGGTAAAACTTGGACGAGTTTTACTTTTTTATTTCTTTCTTCTTTTCATTCACGTTTTTGTCCTCATATTTAATATGTATGAAATTTTGTCTCATTCTCATTCATATCAAGTATGGGTATATTTCAAATAACGAGTATAATCGTACTCGCTTCTTGCTATTATAAATATTAATTAAATAATTTTTTACAAAAAAATAAAAATCACAACAAAGAAAACATGATATTGTAAAGGATTTAGTGTCAAAATGATACACATATTCTTTTCTTCAATGAAAAATATCAATAAAAAAATTATAATTTGCATAAATATCAAATTAAAGTATCATCAGATAAAAATTGAATAAAGTTCAAATACTTATAAAAGAAAAATAAAAAATGATCAAATGTATGCTTTAAAAATAAATTACAAAAAAAATTTAATATGAGTAAACTAAATGCGTTTTAATAATTTAAAATAGGGATCATCTTCCTCACAGGCATTTAAGTTTAGAACGTCATTACCTAATTTCGCAAAAGTTTGTTGATTTGGTCTATTGGGGACTAACTTTGTATGAGATTGCACGGGTCACCTAGTTTTGCAAAAGTTTAATTAGCCCAGCCTTTTGGGGACGAGTTCTATATGAGAACACAAGTGTCACCTAATTTCGCCAAAGTTTAATTGGTCCGGTCTTTTGGAGACCAACTTTGTACATGAGCGAACGATGCACCTAATTTTGTTGAAGTTTAATTGGTTTGCCCTTTTGAGATTGACTCTGTATGATAATACATGAGTCACCTAATTTGCACGAAGTTTAATTGGTACATCCATTTAGAAAATGACTTTGTATGACAGCGCACAAGTCGCCTAATTTCGTTGAAGTTTAATTGCTACAACCTTTTGGTGACTAACTCTCTATGAGGATGCACAAGTCACCTAATTCGTTGAAGTTTGTTGATCCAACCTTTTCGAGATCAACTCTGTACAAGAGTGCATAAGTCATCAAAATTTACCGAAATTTGTTGATTTTTTATTGTAAAATATGCATGAAATGTGAATTACTACATAAATTTTATTCAAAGTCCAATTGCCTCATTAGAAACCTTGAATAAAGAAAAAATAACAAGCAAAATGTTTAAAGAAAAAGAGTACAATTTCCACATTATCTTTTAACTATAATAACACTTCAAATTCATCGCTTTTATCAACTGACACTCAAATGAGAGTACATTGGTTGACTGACACTTTATGAGAGCTCTTATGTCGTCTAGTATTTACGAAAAATAATAATCTTTAGGTATTACTGTAAAGGAAAATTTAGAAAAATAAAAATATATATTCACCTAAAATGTAAGTTCTATTGTTTTGTTTTAAAGAATCTAATTTTACTAAAATAATTATTTTATTCCTTAAAATAAAAAATAAAATAAATAAAATAACTAATTGAATTTCATCATATTTCTTCATAAAAAACATAAATAACTAGTTAAAAAAAGACATTATTATGAATTATTTATTTACAATATTAATTATTTACAATAATAAAAATATCACCTATTGATATTACCAACATTTCAATAATTTAAAGTTAATTATTTAATAGAAAAGAAATTATATAAAATAATTATGTTGGAGATAAAATTGTTGAAAAAAACCCATCAACATATATATTACATTTATTTACATGTCTATTTTAGAAAAATCAAACTTTATGTGTCCAATACCTTTTTTAAGAAAAAAGAAAAATAAAACTATAAATTATGTAAAGAAAATAAAAAATAAAAGGACAATCTAGTAACAAAGTTTTAGTAACATTATTATAACAATAATTTTTAAATAAAAAGTTGAGATATCAGTACTTACTCTAGTAATATAGAAGAATGAAATGAAACTATACAATTTTGTCACCATGTAATATTAATACTGTAACATTCCAATTTGTAGATATAAACTATCATACTAGTTTATATACTATATAACATTTTATATATATTACACATGTATATAAATATTACACCTCCAGGACTTACTTGTCTTACAAAATTATTAGTTTACAAAATACTATCTACTATTTATGCATTTCTAAAAGTCGACTCACTTTTAGAATTACTTGCAAAAAAATTTGCTCCAACACACGGTATGATTATCGCAGTAACATCCATACAAAATACAAGGATGAACTAACAACAACAAAATGACATTTACATAAATTTCATTAAAATTATAAAATCATACAACAATACCAAAACATGTGATTATCATCAATAGACAACAACATCAAACTCCATATTTAACCATACCACCCATCCTGAATAAATATGAGACATTTTTTTGGAAGACTCTATACATGATAATTTGTTAAATTTACAATGTAGATGTCACTGACAATTATTTTTAATTCTTCCCGGGGATTACATTGTGATGTGATTTTGTTTGTTACATCGAAAACCAACCCAGGAAATGAAAAACCTATTATGAGAGTAACTTTATCATTTTTCACTGTTTAAAAAGTGTAGGTATATATTGGCTAACATCTGTCTTTAATTCAATTAGAATCATGTTTGGAATTAATATTTTACATGAAAGAAGCAAAGCAAAGTCATTAAACTTCATATACCCTACGGTTAGAAAATTATTTAATAAAAACAATAATTATTGAATTTATAAATTAGTGAAAATAATATCGTGATTTGTTTCTTATTTTAGTGTAATAAGCAAATCAACTCGTTTGAATGTGATTATTACATCATATACTGGATGAGAGTCATAGTTTGCATGTGTATTATTGATTTTTGGACAAAGTAATTCATTTCAACTTTTGTTTAACTTTATTTTCTTTTATGAGTCGTGCATGTTAACATGAGTTAAATTAATGTTATAATTATTTTAAAATCTATTGTTGAAAGATGATATGATAAACATAAGAGAATAATGAATAATTTTTTTTTCAAAGTATATAACACTTAGTTTTTTAAATTTAATTAGTCTTGTATTATTTTGTTTAACTTTTTAAAATAGTTGAATAATTTAGTTGATTTTTGTGTTGTTAGATTGTATTCTAAATTATTTTAAATATATGTATTGTCCAAAATATTCATGTTCTTGTTGTAAGTAAAAACTACCTCATTTAAAAAATATCCAATTTTACAGTGAATTAATATGATTCGAACATAAAATTAAATATTTTTCTAGATTTAATTTTAAAATTAATATATTAGAGTTAGGTTAAATTTAACGTAAAATTATGTAAAAAAACCTTTAACATAAATTTACATTTATTACTAATTTCGACCTAAAAGTCACATTTTTCATTAAACATTAATGTTCCAAAAATTTGAATTGTATTTATCTTTTTACCTTTTGAATGTAAAAATGTAAGTCAAATAAAATAAGAGTTAGGTAGAAGTGAAGAAAGGTAGTGAGATTTTGAAGTAAGAAAAAGAAAAAAGAAAGTGAGAAGAATAATTGTTTGAAGAGAGGAGTGAGGAGAAGATGAAGTGGGAAGATTAGTGAGAGTGGGGATTTGCAGCCAAACGCACGTGCATGCCATCCATCCAATACACCCTCATCAACCAATACCATTCACCTTGGGATCCACTCACGCCAGATCCCATTCCCCATCCCCATGTCACCGCAAGCGCGGTTCACTTCCTGTACACGTTAGAGACTCTGTTTTTCCTTCGTCTAAAATGCGCGGGCATGAGATGACTACACCGTTCGATTGTGTTTCCTTTCCCAATGGAGAAAAAAGAAAAAGTTTTAGTCTTACCCTACAAAATAGTAGTACTCTTTTCGGTTATAATAATGGTAAAGTAATAATAATAATAATAATAATAATAAATAAATAAATAAATAAATAAATAAATAGTAATAAGATATTTGGGTGTGAGGAAGAGATAGAGAGAGGTTAGAGTCCGTGAGTGACGGGAATTGAAGTGGAAGTGTGGAGATGATGAGTGAAGGGTGGGGTCCAGTGAAGGTAACGGCTATTTGGTGCTGACGTGGACCTAACCTGTAGTGGAGGAGACAGCATGTCTCCTCAGCTGTCAAGCACCTTCAACCAACTTGCTCATCCAAGGACTTTCTTATATTCGGAAAACTAGGCACAATTCTATACTTATGTTCAATTCTAAATTCTTATAATTTTTTTATTTCAATGTTATGCTAAAAAATATAAAATAAAATGTATTTAGCTTCAAATATATATGTTTTAATTAATTTATGAAGAATTCAGCTTTATTGACTGGACAACAATTTTATACAATCAATATTCTTTAATTTAGTGAATGTTTAAAATTAGTGTTATGTTAAATTGGGCTCGAAGTAAAATTGATGGTCACGTGGCGAGGTGGAAGGGGCGCCGAATTTTGAAGCCTGACCCACGCAATTTTCGTTCCTCTGCTAATCCCTTTAAAACCATCCCTTCAATCCTTATTCACGCATTTGCCATGCCCATTAATGTCTTTACACTTTCAATCACACCCTTCCAGGCACCACCCCGCGGTGCGGTTTCTTAACTACCTATTTCCAGATCAAATCCATTCAAAAAATACCTAAAAACTATTTTACAAAATAAAAATATACAATTTTTTTTAATTTTAACCAAATATTTTTATTTAAATTTTGATTCAAAACTTAAAACAAAATAAAATAAAACTAAACCACTCATTATATCTAAATATAATATTGTATATTTTAAATTAGTTAACCACATATATATATAGATACTATATTTACCCAATATTTATGTTTATCAAATAATTATAATAATTTGTATTGTAGTTTTTAGTTATAAACTTATGTACTTTATATATGAATATGAAAATTTAAAATTATAAATATAATAAGCATTGTGAAAAAGTTTTACAATAAACTTTTATATTTGATAATTCTGTATTATAAAATATTTAATAATAGTTTATAGTAATTGTTATAAAAAGACTTTTATGTAATAGAATAGAAGTTATAAAATCAATCTAAACTAAATTACAAAGAGTAATAATTTGGTTTGATTTAAATTTTACATTTAATTAAAATAAATACCAGTTAAATATTATTTAATTTTTATATTTGATTGAAATAACTTTTAAATAAAAGATGGAAGCATGAAATCCAGAGTCCCTTGTTCCAAATATAGTGTCATGAATTTATTTCTTGAAGTATGGTATGATAAAGAAATGGAAAATAGAAAGTATAAAGGGGTCCTCCTTTTTGAGTGGCAAAAGCTTGAAGAATATTATTATTTTCCCTAAAATCATTGGTATGCCTATGCTGTCCTCTACTTAGTTTCTTCCTTTTTAGTACTTTTGTATTTTTATTATCATGGTTTTTGCCACTTTATCTCTACCCTTCCCTTCAATTTTTAAATTTCAACCTTTTACTAATTTTTTATTTTTAAAGCATCATAAATCACATTCCCCAAAGTTATATTAAACTCTTTTTCATAACCACACTCTTAGTTGTAACTTCAGAATATTTTTCTCAAATATACCTTTTTTAAAAAAATTACAAAAATAATCTTCTCTCACTTTATTTACCAAATTATGACTTTCTGCACTAAACAAATAATTTTTTAATGTATTATAAATTAGAAATAAATAACACCATATTTTAGTTATATAATTTCTAAAAATATAAAATCATTTTTTTCTCAAACTATATTTTTTTAAAATTACTCAATTAAACTCAAGTCCATTTTATTTATTAAAGTAGACTCGTTTATTATTTATATTCATAATTCAGTTCCACTATTAGTTGCAATATACACTAAACTTTTATATTGATTTTAATTTTTTTTTACACGTATTCATTTCAATGATTAATAACGTAAGAGAATTTTAATAATTTAAAATAAAAATAAGTATGAAAATAGAAAAAATATGAATATACACATACCATCATCATTCCCATAATTTTATAAAAGTCAAATATTACTTAACTCTGACAATATTTTCAATAACAATTTGTTTTACTATATACTATACCTAGAGACATAATTCCATACAATTTCCTGTCCAAATTCTTTGTAAATCTTTATAACTAATAAAAAGATCTCGTGTGATAAAAGAGTGGGGATATTTTTTTGAGTTTTTTTAGAAGAAAGTTATTTTTTTGTATTTTCTTAAAAAAGGTATATTTTAGAAAAAAATGATAGGTTGTAATACGTGAAGATCTTTGAAAATGATTAAACTAAAATACTTTATTTACATAAATTAAAATTTAAAATTAAAACATAACTTTGTGATGCAAAAACAGCACCAAAAGATAGGATATTAAATGAATGGAATTAGTTTATGGATGTAATATAATGAAATAGAGTCAGTTTCAGGTTCCTATGAAATGAGGCATGGAAGGGAGTGCACATGTTGAATGAATTTACAGTAGAAGTTAGCTGATTTCTTTGAAAATTTAAAATGAAAATGATAAACTTATTATTCCTGATAATATTTGACTTCAAGTATAGCATGTTTTGTTAACTAAAAGCACACGCTTAATAGTATTAATTGAAGCATAAAAAAAGGTGCAGAAGGACAAGTTTCCCTATACAGATTCAATTTCGTTTTTGCAAAATGAGCGTGGCTTTAGGCAGAAGGGGACACAGAGGATATGTTAACATTAGAAACAGAGCCGCGTGTTGAAGCCTTTGTCAACAAGTCCTTGTACTCATCCAAAAACAAAGCACAAAAATACACACCAACAACCAACACAATAGAGAGAGAAGAATATTATTATACTAATACTATATTACTACTTCTAAGGTATTTCTCATTTCCCACATTCATTTAATATTCCTCTCAATTGCTAATAAATGATGAACAATGAGAGTTTCAATTACATACCAGTACGTTTCTTAAAGAAAAAACAAACTTGAATAAAATAACAAAAATAAAAAGAAATTTGTCTACATTCGGACACAGCTCAACACACTCTCAACACTCTCACCAATACAAATAAGCTTCCTTTGTCTCTGTCCTTCTCTCTGATCACCCTCGTTCGGCTCTCTCTATCGCTTCTAGCTGGAGACATTATTCCAAACCTCTCTCTTTCTCTCATCCCTTTTTCCTTCTCCTTCTTCTCCTTGCTCATCCTTCTTTGCACCACTCCTTATATATCTCAAAATAACACTCCCAGGAAACGTAATCATGGAGGGGTCTCACATCAAGTTGCTCTTATTTTTCTCCATGCTTTTTGCCTTCGTTTCTGCCTCGTCCAGAAACTTGCCCATCACACCCTTTGATGAAGGTTACGAGCCCTTGTTTGGGGACAGTAATTTGGTCATCCATAGGGATGGCAAGTCGGTTCATATTTCACTGGATGAGAGAACAGGTTTTTTCTTCTTTTTTTCTTCCTTTTCTCTTTGCCACCTTTGACAATCTATGTGGGGTTGTTGAAATGGTGATTTCTGGGGCTAAAGTCTTCACCTTTTTGGTTTTTCCATTTCTGGGGTGTGTTTGCAGGTTCCGGATTTGTGTCGCATGATCTTTACCTTCACGGGTATTTTAGCGCTTCTATTAAGTTGCCTGCTGATTACACTGCTGGAGTTGTGGTTGCCTTCTATGTGAGTATTTCGCCTCAATTTTATGATTGATGAAAGTGATACTTTTTTCATTTATGAATCACTTTTGTTGCTTTTTTAAAAAACTCAAGCATCATTCGTCATGACCAGCTTTCGGCTATCCATTTAATAGAGATTTCTGCTTCACCTCAATCACCAAGCTTTTAATGTCTTTATAATATCGTTTTCTTAAATAACAGCCTTTTTTTTTAAAAAAAATAAGCCATATAGCTCTCAGGATTTTACTAGTAAAGTTTTGAATTTAAAGAATACCAGTAAGTTTCTTTGTGATAAAATAGAAAGTCCATTGTTCTCATTTTCATCGTCAACAGTGGCGAATGAAATTTAGGATTTTTCAGTATAAAATTTAGGTCTTCTTGGTAAAATTGCAATTTTGTTTGTCTGTACCTAAAACGTCATTCTGATTTTGATTTTAACTTGTATATTCGGAAAATAGGAAAAGTAATTTAATTAATGATGTTATCTGTTTGCAGATGTCAAACGGTGACATGTTCCAGAATAACCATGATGAAATCGACTTTGAGTTTCTGGGAAACATTAGAGGCAAAGACTGGAGGATTCAGACTAATGTTTATGGCAATGGTAGCACTAACATTGGCAGGGAGGAAAGATATGGTCTCTGGTTTGACCCTGCAGATGATTTCCATCAGTACAGTATTGTCTGGACTGATTCTCAGATCATGTGAGTGTCTATCTGAACCCCCCAATACATACCATATTTGGTTATTTCTTGCGATATGTCTACGTCATCATTCTTATTTCTTACTACCCCTCACACTGTAGTCTGATGATCTCTTGTTTGTAAGCAGTAATTTGATAGATTTTGCTGTTTTTGATAGATTTCGTTGTTGGTCTAGTTACGTTTTTGTTAAAACAGTTCCTCTGGTTTTCTTTTTCCTTTTACCAAGTCCCCTGTTCGATTAAAAAACATTTTTTTTAAATTAATCATGTCAATGGCTCTTTTACACGCTTTCACTGTACTTTCAGTCTTTATATTGGAGTGAAGTATTTATCTTTTGGAATATATTTGTGCTTTTGTCCCTGTGCTTTGAAAATCTATATTTAGTCTAATAAGTATTTTTTTTACATTGTTGTTGTTCTAGTTCGAGCAATTTTATTATGCTTCAGTATGTGTTGTCATTTGTCAAGTAAATTTAGATGCTCTAATGCAGCTACAATGTTGTGACGGGTGATGTTAAACTACTCTACCGTCAATTGTTGCAGTATTTGAACACCTAAATTTAGTGAAGTTGCTTAGCAATTGGCGTTACATAGATAGACTAAAGCATAAGAATGCTTGTATGGAGAATTAGAACATAGAATTTTTCTAAGAATGGGACTGAAAGATTATTTTTTTATAAATAGAAACTAAAATGTGGAGTTTCTCTATGTGGAAGGGCTAAATGGTTTATTTAAAACCTCTCCTTTTTCTTGTGGTTACTTGGTTTAGTTACTGAGAATGAATAAAACCAGATAGATACGTAAATGGTATCTATCATTGTATGGATTTCTTGTTTTTCTTATTGAACTATGGTTATACGGGAAATTGTTTTTCATAATTGTGAATTCTCGTGTGTATGCATGTCCAGATTTTATGTGGACAATGTTCCTATTAGAGAAGTGACGCGAACGGAATCTATGGGAGGAGATTTCCCCTCTAAGCCAATGACATTGTATGCAACAATATGGGATGCATCTGATTGGGCTACCAATGGAGGGAAATACAGGGTTAACTACAAGTATGCACCCTATGTGGCCAAATTCTCTGACCTTGTACTGCATGGGTGTGCAGTGGATCCAATTGAGCAGGTGGCCAAGTGTGACAATGATCAAAATTCTGAAGCCATTCCTTCTGGTGTTACACCAGCGCAAAGAATCAAAATGGAGAATTTCAGAAAGAAGCACATGACATACTCCTACTGCTACGACAGACTCAGATACAAAGCACCTCCTTCAGAGTGTGTCATCAATTCCCAAGAAGCTGAGAGGCTAAGAAAGTTTGATCCAGTCACTTTTGGTAGCGGTCGGCACCATGGAAAACGACACCGCCACACCAGAGGAAGCCACAGAGAAGCAGCTTCATCTTTTTAAGAGGGTTCCATACCATGATTTATTTCATCCTTCATTTAGTTAATTTCCTGGGTTGATTTTTTCTGTTTTTTTTTTCCGGTGTATAGAGAAGAGGTAATAGAATTCTTGAATATGATGATAGTTTTTGATATGGTGGTAATTGCTGGTGGTGGGTATGTGTATAGTTGATACCTTTAGGTTCCCAGGTATTTTGTTTTTGTAATTCATGTCTTCTTGTTTACAGATTAAAATCCTTTGATTTTGTATTTAGAGCACACCTCAGCGTTTCAATAATTTGGTTGGCATGAGTTATCTTTTAACTACAATTCAGGCATTTATTTTATTTTATCTCATCACAGACTCATCTGAGTGATAGTTTCTGTGGTCATATTTGTCAGTTGGACGTGACAATTATTTAATCTATCTTAACGGGATTCCAAGGTTTGTGCTGCAGATCCTCCATGAACTGTTTTTTTTACCACATTTTATGTTTTTCTTTCTCGCGTGTTTTGCAACGTTCTGGTATACGAGGTTTGAAGTCGAGAGAATAAAATGACTAGTTGGTTTTGTTGACCTGCGTATATGTTTTTTGTTTACAACGAAAAGAAAAACATTTGTTTTTCGCTTTTAAACAAATTTTCTCGTGTATCATTCTGTATCTTGGTAATTACGAATTCGGATGTTACAGGTTAATTACTAGGCTGATTGAAACGGGAGGGATTCCAAGAAAATATCGTAGAATTTCCTCATGTTCATATATAAGAGTCAGTTTTTTTAAGGAAAAATTGTTCTTTTTAAAGGATAATTCCTCCCCTTTTATCTGTTATTTTTAAAATTTTAAAATGAAATATTTTTTAATTATACCCTTATTTTCATTTTATTATGCATTAAAAATTGTTTGAAGAGAGAAAACAGAAAAATATATAATATATAATATATTTAAAACTACACTGAAAGAAGCTTAAGGGAGAGGATAAGAATTTCCTTGTAATTTGAAAATACTTTTTGTTTGAAAAATATATAATATATAAATTGTATATATAATATATAAATTGTTCACGGATGAGTCTTGGAATGTATGACCCTAACAATTGTTTGGATTGCTTTTAAATGAATAGTGTATGGTATGATTGTTTGCAACTAAAGGATGTTTGGATGTCCAATTTCTAGTCTCTATACCACCAAAATTTTGTTAAATATATAATTTTATTGCTTATAAGTTAAATGTATAATTGTGATGGTTCATAGTATGAAATATGAAGGTTAAAGAGAAAAGGTTTATAGTATGAATAATTGTGATGGTATTAGAGTAGTGAAAATGCCAAATCTTTTTGGGAAAAATGTGCTACTTAAAGTAACAAAATTTTAGTGTGAGTAACTTTACTGTGATTACAGTTATTTGTTTAAAAGTGTGTAGCATAACTAAAAATACATTGGGTATAAAGTCTAGAGATAACTCCTATAGGAGGGAGGTAGATTGTCTAGGAGTTGTCACACACAACTATTTAGTAATGTCTTATGTAAATATCGACTATCTATGATACTATGTTATAATAAAAATGCATGAAAGTGTAACACGTGAATGTTAATTTGTTTATGTTTTAAAATACTTTAAATGTCTTGTGTGAATTAGGTTTTTAACAAAAATTATTGATATTTTTATTATTGTGAAATATGTTTATAATTAGTATATGTTGTGAAACATGATAAAGATGATTGGTGTTGTGAAATGCGAGGAAATGTTAAAAATTACACAAAAGTTGGGTGTAATATTGGAAGTTATATGTATAAAAAATTGATTTGAATATGCTTGATAAATTAACTTTAAAGTGAATTCATGTTTCAATGAATATATATTATTTAATTTTTTTGTATGGTATTAATTTTTTAACTTTATCACTTTAATTCTTTATTGCATGATTGTTTAAAAAGTAGTATGAAAGTTTTATGAACTTAGTTAAATTTTAGTGGTGATTATTCACCCTTATATTTATTTTTTTAGGAAAATATTTATACTTAACAAATTGATCATCCAAAGAATCTCCAGAAAACACAACCTTTTACAATATTTAATATTCGATTAGTGTCAGAATAACCTTATTGCTTTGCTAGTGGAAGAACTTATTTTGATAGGATTGAATGGATTGTTATGTAAATGGTGTTTTTTATATAAAGATTTTCCTTATGAAAGCAGTAAGCTTTCAAGAGGACAGAATATTAAACATAAAAAAGAAGGATACATGATGGTAGGATTATAGCAAGACCCATGTTACACATAGAAATCTAAATTCTAAATTCTGGTAAATTGTAATAGTTTCTGAAAAAAATCCTTTAAGCAGGAAGTCGATTCATGTATCAATTGTAAGGTTAGCTAATCTATCAAAACACTTTTTTTTTTGTCTTCCCTATAGGTATGTGTAACTTTGAGCACCATGTTTCAAGATTTGTGAAGGCAACAAGTTCACTTTTTTCTTGTAACACATGTCACAATTTGGCGATTTTTAAACGTATGTGTGACTAAGATGGAGTCACACTCAAGTCAGAGAGAGTACCAAGCATTTGAGAGAGCAGTTTCTCATGCCAAAATTGCCTTATTGTGCATGGTTTTAGTGGAGAGCTTACTGGGAGAGCCTACAACTGTCCATAATCAAAGCTAAGGCTGATTTATAAGGAATAGGAGACTCAAGCCTTACACTATTACACTTTTTCCAAATAGCCGAAAAAATGTTTATGCATATAGCAGTCTTGAGGTCTTTGACCTTGCACTGTTATGTAGGCTGATTCTTATGTAAATAGTTAATTAAGTCTTGTGATGTTTAATATGCAGACAAGTTTCTTCAATTCTTTTAGTATGTACAATTGTTAATGTATACACAACTTTTATATGCATATAAATATTACTTATATTATTTTTGTTGTAGTTTCAAAATCTATCTTTTGAAAAATTAAAAGTTATGGAAGATGTTTCAAATTTTTATTCACCATGAATGTTTATTATTAAATTTTTGAGAAGTAATTATAAAATAAAAACTTAATAAAATTTTCATCATTGATTTTTAATCATATTAAATAACATGAGTTCTAAATTAACTAAATTTCTTTTTATTTAAATGCAACCTAAATTTTTTTCAACGAATGGATAAATAATATTTGTTTCAATAATTTAAATATAAAATATTTATAAAAGTGAGAGAAAAATATAAATTCTTAAAAAATGTATGATGTATAAGAAAAGGGAGTTATAATGGTGAAGCTTATACATGGGTACCTTAAGGACATGTTTGACCCTGTATAAAGGGTGACACTAGTGGTGTTTTTTCTAAATATTTATATCCACACATATTAGAAAATCCAGCTGAAATAAGAATGTTTAGTATCAAACTGATTAAAAAAAAAACAATAATTGATTGAAATTGAATTTTTTTTTTATTTGAATATTTTTTCAAAATGCAGTTTGGATTAGACTGTGGTTCAAAATTTTAAAACTATTTAAATCGAATTGAATTGAAATTAAATATTATTATATTACTTATTATCTCATTTATAATATATGTATATGCAAGAGAAAAATATAATATATCTAATTCAATTCTTACTTATAAATATATGATTGATGGACAATATAATATTTTTAACATATAAATAAAGTGAAAAAAAACTATTCTAATAATATAAATATTATATTATTAATTTTAAAAAAATATTAAAGTAAAATAAAATATTATTGAAACTGAAGTATAAAAAAAAAATTCTTGTTCTTTAAATTTAAGACTTGAGTAATAAATTTCAAGTCAAACTAAGATGAAGATTCATTTTGACAACAAAAAATGATATAAATGATAGATAAAAAAATTCGTTAATCTTAAAAATCTTTTAGAAATAATAACTATAACACGTAAGAACTATTTTTATATTTATATTTTATATTTTGTACAAATTGTAAATATATATATAAAATGTCTCTAAGATTTATTAGGTTTATTATCTGACATTAAATTTTCCTTACGGATTTCAATTTTACATTCTTTGAACCGCCTATTTTATTTACATATCTTCATCAAATAATCAACAATAACATTTTAAATCTCTACATTTTTTAGAAAACGCAACCCAAAATGTATTTAAAAGTCTTTCAAAATACACGTTCCAAAATGAACAACCATACAACTTGTAAACCTTAATTGAATCGTAACACATAATAACTGGGATAACCATTCGATTTCGTGTACCTCTTTAAAAAAGTCTAATCTGAATCTCACCAATGATAAACTTCTTTAATAATATCTTCGTTAACAAGTTTATCACATTATAGCTTAATTTTAATCGCTTCGCTGATTGCGGAAGAATTTTTTTAATAAAAATCTTTTAATCGAAATTTCCATTTTCAAGTAAAAATAACTTCCAGTGATGAACCACTTTTTACGGTATCAACTTTAAATAAGCATTCCTCACATTAAGCAATACTAACAAGAGTATTAGATTTAACGTCACTATATCTTTCCGCAAATATAAAAACACGTTATTAACTATAATAAAGTCTATATCTCTTTTCATCTTGTAGGAGCCTATCGTAAACCCTAGCAACGTCAAGTATTAAACATCAAGAAAACAAAATGAAAGGAGCAAGACAGATGTAGAGAACAAGATAAGGTATGGATTTTTCAATGAATTTACAAGGCAGCTAAAAGAATGTGAATCCTTGCTGATAAAAAACTTACCGTTGAGCGCTTAATCAAAGTTCAACTAATATTCGTTATAACAAATATTTCTTTTTCTAAAGTAAATAATATATTGGCCTAATGCTATAGATACTTAACCAAAGAAAGACTACAAAATTTGTAGAACAATTTTAAATATACATTTGGCTCCATAAAAGAATCTTGCAGGACTCGTCTGGGACTGGATTCACAAATTCTTCGGTTGGAGAACAGTTGGAAATTCCAAGTAGCTTAAGGCACATATTAACGTAGCCAATCACCAAAAAACCTGCACTCATGCTAAAAATACAGGTCAACTAAAATGCTTCAATAACTTCAACTTCTTGAGCTTTAGATTTCCCTTTTGGCCGACCAGAGCGTCTCACGTCTTTTCCGGATAATAATTCAAGGGCTTTTTCCAGGGTGACATCAGTTGGCTTCATATTCTGAACGTCAATTTCGAAAGAAAAAAAATGTCATACAATACGAAAGGGAAACCCAGCCCAACTACGTTTAGACGAAAGTGAAAAACTTTAGCGTTGGAAAAACATGCTTTTTGAAATGTTCGGTTATTTCTTAGAAGGCATACTTTTATTCATGTCCATGTTAGGATAGACTTAGGGGAAGCCCAAATATGCTCTGAAACCCAAATGACTGGAAGACTATAGAGAATTGGCTAAAACTAAAGGGAAATAAATACTTAATCTTAGGGTATTGTATCCCTCACTACCTATCATCATCGATATCAATCTTATTTTAATTCCCTATGTAGCTTCCTCTATAGCTTTTAATGGTTCCATGGTAGATTATTAGTATGGCAGTAGTGTGGTTGTTTGCATCCCAACAAATTAAATACTAAATGATAGTAACTGATTTAACCAAAATTAGTAAAATAGAGATCAACCACAATTGCATTTGCATAATCGGGAGGAGAACCCTAAAACCTAAACACATGCTCAACAGCTATGTTGCTATAGTTGCATACTCGGGAGGAGAAATAAAATCTAAAATTAGAAAATGCTTAAAACTACCATCATACCTTAGGAACAGAAGCAATTGTGCGCCGATGTCTAACAGAAAACCCGACTCTTGCAAGCTTTAATATGACAGGTTGTCCATCCTTGGGATGGTTACCCTATCCACAAGTAAATGAATTAGTTCAGCAGCGACTAAAATATGCAGACAGGGATAGGCAAAAGGTTTGTTAACATTAGGAAACAAATCAAAATCAAAATATTATACAAATGAGTAATATTTTGAAGATTGAAATTTTTGAAAGAAAAAACAACCCTTTATTTAATTAGTTCACATTGTACATATCTTGTTCGTAAAATATCATTCACTATGGACAATGTTTGTAATACAACAGTATTTATTAAAGTAAAACATCAAATATGCTTTTTGAAACAATACCCACACACATATAACACCAACAGTAGGAGAGACTATCTTATATTTATAATTGTTAAAACTTGGTATGCAAAATCAACATTGTAATTGTAATTATAATTATAAATAGTAACATTTCGAAGATTTTTAAGATAGCTTGAGTGTATGGGACAAGTAAAATCCAGAGGATGTGACTGAAGAGACAATATAAGAAAAAATAAGTACTAGAATTCCATATTTTAGGAATGTGGCAGTGAAACTGTGATGGGACAAGTCACAGAATGGTACGCGACCATCATAACATGGTGAATTTAATGAGATGGAATAACATGAGCGATGTTGGTTTCTTATGCAATATAAATGTTTTATGCAGAATATCGATTATGTAAACCAAGTGTGCTTTCACGTTTCAACACATTTCTAACTTTCCAAGAAATAAATGTGACAAGGAGAAATGGATTCATGTTCCACGAAGGTCGAATGGTTTTGCATACACTCTAATTCATATGCCACTTCCTAGGCTAAGTAGTACTTATTCCAACAAACACTAATTGCATTTTATATGCTATACTTATAAATGAACCCAGCTCACATATCCTAACAAATATGATAAGAACCTATCGATCAAATTGAAAACTGAGAAACACACCAATGTCAATGGGTATTGTAGAAACTCAAGTATTGGATTCATGTTCCACGAAGGTCAAATGGTTTTTCATACACTCTTATTCATATACTACTTCCTAGGCTAAGTGATACTTACTCCAAACACTAAATGCATTTAATGTGATACTTAGAAATGAACCCAGCACACATTACAACAAATATGATAAGAACCTACGGCTCAAATTGAGAAGTGAGAAACATACCAATGTCAATGGGTATTGTAGCAACTCAAGTGCATGTTCAAGAGTGATAGAATCCACATCCTTGACCTGAAACAGCCCAAATTGTTACTTATTTCCTATCATTGGAAGAGATAAAAATTGATCATATTTGCACAAGCAGCTCTTAACACACCAAAAAACATACAAGACATCAACCAGAGGTTTCACAAATGCAAGCGCAGCATGAGCAAACACAAATAATCAAATTAACAATATAATTAAAAATAGTCCCACCTACATCCAAACAAAAAGAAAGGCCACCCTAAACAGGAAAAAAATGACTTCATTGAAGTATAATAAGCAAATTGCTCAAAAGAGAATAAGGGTTGTGCGTTGATAACTCAAGGGAAAATTGGTTTTTGAATCAAATAAGTTTCAAGTTTACCGTCATTGAACTATTCAGTAGCGTTCATTACAAAAACATAAGACATTTTTTCATTCTTTAACAATACATTTATATCTTTTGTTTCAAGGACAAAAAAGTAATACTTATATTACAGTCTGATAGACTCAAATACGATTCTCTGAAACATTATGAAATATGAACTATAATTCAGATCTCATTAGTTTCAGAATGCTCCCAACAATTACAGTGCAGAAATTCCCAAATTTTATCATATCATAAATTCAACCAGATACATTTCTGATATATCATTTTGTCAAGATCCTTTGAAACTTAGTTAGAGGATTCCAAATTTACAGTATATTTAGAGGTGTGAACTGTGAAGCCAATACTGCATAAAATAAACCATGCCAAAGTTACGGGAATGATTCTGATATAATTTTACTACTCTCCTTTCCTGAAATATCTAGCCAGAATTTTCATATAGCTTACTTTTGTAAATAGCACATTATAAGGATAAACATATTCTTAATATCTTTATAGTAATTAGAAAAAAAAGTCATCAGAGTCTTCCTATTCATTTCAGCATTTTTTTCCTTATTTTAAAGATTTTGATTGGTACAGATAGAGATCATGAGAATTTAATTGGTATGATTGTTATTAATAAAATAATGTTTTTATTTTCTAACATAATTCAAGTTGGTATAAGAGCTGCCGACGTTGGGAGCCATGTTTTTGTTGCCTCATTAACAGCCGCCGCCACCGCTGTTGCAAGAAAGGTGTGGCCCACTCGTCATTGCCATGTACACCATTGTCGAGACCTCCTATGCCCATTCCAAGGGATTGTAACGCCTCATTTGACTCCAATTTGAGTAGATCTTAATTGTTTTGGTTCATTTGCCAAACAGGTTTTCTTTGTTATGCATAAAACCTTCTCTTTGTTTTGTGTTTTTTCTAATGTCTAGTACAATGTTATCAATTTCGGATAATCAATAATATCAGTAACTCAGAAATCTTTCACGAAAATATATTGGAGGCCATATTGGGTTGTGGTGGAAGCATAATGGATAGAAAAAAAAATATATATATATATGTATATATATAAATAAATAAGTAGACTGTATAAATATAATTAAAATTCAAAAAATAATAAAAAGACACCAAAAGAATTAATAATAATAAGTCTAAACTTCAAAATTCCAAGAATTAAAAAATAAAAATAAAACATATTTTTAATATTTTAAATTTCTCATAATGTGATTCTTCCTCAATGCCAACATAATTATTCATTGATTACTACATAAAAAAAGAAGGAAAAAAAGAGTAAAAACAAATAGAAAATAAAAAAAAAACACAAAACAATTCACATAAATAGAAAAGGAAAAAAAACAGAAAAGATTAAAAGGAAATACAAAATAAAAAAAATAAAAAAGTAGAAACAAATGGAGAAAAATTTAAAAAGTAAGAAAAAAAGAAAAAGGAAAAACAAAGGAGATTATGAAGTAAGAAATAGAAAAAGAAAAGAAAAAAAGTATAAAAGAAGTAGAGGGGAAAGAAGAAACAGAGAAAAAGAAGAATAAGAACATGGAGGAAAGAATAACATAGAGACGGCAACAACGATGGCAAGCAACAGTGATAGCAAGCAATGGCGACGTGATCATGGAGAGCTGCCACAACAGTGGCAATATTGAACAGTTGCAAAGGTGAGCAGTATGAGATATGGGAGCAGTGGTGGAAGAGAGGTGAGAACCACTTGTTGGTGCACACCCAAGGACAAGGTTATCAAACTCGCGAGTTAACTTGCTAAATCTTACAAGATTACTAGTTGAGTCACTGTTTACGGGTTGACTCGTGAGCAAACTAGTTTTTTCACAAACTCGGAGTGAACTCGCTCAAACTTGGTGGACTCGATGTAAACTTGCGAGTTTGATACCGAGTCACCGAGTATGTTCTTCAGCAAAAAACGAAAACGTTTTCAGATCCAAAACCAAAAATTCAAATTCAAATCCAAAACCTAAAACACCTAAACCATCATACTAAAACTTACATCCCATTTCACAAAGCATCTCTGGTTTGCATTGTTCTTTGCTATCGCCTTGAGCCACCCCACCATCGTCTCAAGCCACCGTAATCATCGTCATGCATCGTCGTCACACAGCCATCGCACAGCCCTGGGAAACCCTCGCGCCACTATCGCACAACCCTCGAGCAACTCGCAGACCATCGTCACACAGCCCTCGTAGCACCGCCCTCATGCAACCTGTGCGCCACCATCACCTAACACTATGATTGTGCCATCACCCCCACCATGTCCACATCCGTGCCTCACGCAACCATCGCCATTGTCGTTGGAGAGGTACCCTTTAGTTTGGTACTGAGTCATTGTGGGTGGGGTTTAATTATGGGTGAGTGGGGATTTATGGGGGGTTGGTGCATGCGTGAGTGTGACCCCATGGTTTTTTGTTTTATTATTCTAATGTCACTTTAATTTTATTGTTTGATTAGGTTGAAATCCAATTTTGTTGGTGTATTTTATTTAATTATCATCTCTAGTCACTTTAAGAACTAATATTTTGATGGTGTATTTTATGAACTTGTTTATTTCAATATTATGAAATTGATATCATGAATGATTATTTTTTTATTGAATATTTTACATAAAATAGATTCTTATGAGTCTACGAGTCAAATTTACTGACCTCCTACGAGTCTACGTAGACTCTCGAGTTTGATAACCTTGACCAAGGGTATACTTACCTCTCGGTGGGGTTTAGGCCCAAAAATTTAGTGGTTTTTTCAAATCATGATGGTTTAAACAGACCCAAGATCTCTTCTTCCTGAGGCGCAATTTCCGCTACTGCCATCATCTTGCGAGTGATCGCCATGGACTGCAATGCGAAAACTGACTCGTCACAGGTGGCGATCACCGGAAAATCTGAGATCGCTTATTGCTATGACGCCACCATGGCTGATAGTTGATAGCATTGGTCTAGTATGAAAGCTTTTAAAGAGGAACTTGAACGTTTGAGAACAATAATCACTAAGTCCTCTAGATCGTATACCCTACCCATGAAAGGTAGGAGTACATTCAATACTATTGGCCATTTATCTCATGGTGCTTGGATTCTTGATTCAAGAGTAAGTGATGACATGACTCCTTTCCCTAGCCTCTTCAATTCGTATGTCAAAATGATCATAAAACAATTCATTACAGTTTCAAATGGAAATAATGTACCCATAAGCATACATGGGAATATAACTTTAGAATCATGAACTATAATATTTCTCACAATTGGCCAATAGTCTTATCTCAGTATAGAAACTTACAAACTTGTTCATCAACTGCTTTCTCCTTTTTATCTATTCAAGGACATGCCACGAAGAAGATGATTTTAATTGCTTAGGGGCAAAGTTGGTTGTGTGTGTTGGAGTTTAAGAACCAAACTAAAACAAAGGAGGTCATAAGCCAACAGGCAACATGATAACTCATTTTGTACACACTTTTATAGTCTAATTGCATCTCCTAATAATTTCTTCTTTCTTTATTTCTTTCATTTAGTACGTATTTGTATTTTTCACAATAAATAGAAATTTTTTGTAAATACGTTCTTATATTGTACTTATTGTATTTTCGTATTTTTTAGCTTTAACCTTTGCTCCTTGTTTGCTTATAACATTTTCTGTAAGTATCCCTTTTAAGCTTTCTTTTTGTGTTGGATTCTACACTTTTGGGACTTCAATTTGGACACCTGAAACATTGCATTTAGAGCTCGGAGCTATTTTTTATAATTTTTAGAAGTTAGGCAAAAATATAGTATTTTTTGTAGGGGAGTTGACTTTCGTAATTGGGATTTGATAAACACCTGCAAGCAGTTGACAAAATTTTCCAATACTTGAAGTCAAGCCTAAAACTACTATTGAGGAAAGAATGCACTTTAACCCTAAAGATATATTGGTGCAAACTATGTGGGTTATGTTCCTTGACTCTACTTTGGATACTTTATTTTCATGTAGAAAGTATGGTAACCTAGAGAAGAAAAAAACGAGAGTATCTCATTCTAGTGTAGAATATGAATTTCAAACCCTTGCTCAATGTATTTCGCAAACAAAGCTTGACATCTATGAAATTGTACTATGATAAGAAGTCATGAATATTTCCCGAACATTAAAATTGACTGGCACTTCATAAAAGATAATATTGACAGAAGTATTGTGGTTACATCACATGTCCCTATAGGACTTCAAATAGAAAACATATCTACTAAAAGGCATTTTGAAAGAATATTCCAGATCTTGTAGACATGTTAGGAATGATTGATATTCATTTATCCACTTCAAGGGAGTGTTGTAAATAACGGATTATTAGAATAGAAGTATACTCAATATCTTTAAAATCTTTCTATTCATGTCAACATGTTTTTATTTCATTATTTTAGAGATAATGTTTTTGGTATTTTAATTTTCCCTTGATTAGTTAAGTTTATATCCTATCGTTAATTAGCTTTTAAGAACATTATTTTATCCTTGATTATATAGGCTTATCTATTCACGTTAATTAGCTTTGGATAGTCTAATTTTAGTGTACCAAAAGGGCCCAAATCATGGGCAAAATATTCTTAGTTTTGTTCCGTGATCGTTCTATTTCGACCATGCAGCTTTCTATTCATAATCATAATTCTGAACTCCTAATTCAATTAAACTATCTTAATATCTTCTACATTCTTTAACATCAAATTATAACATCATCTCATCTTGATAATTTGAAACCTTATGCTTTATCCTCCTCCCTCCTAACTTAAACTGCTATAACCCAAATTTCAAAGTCTTTTCCACCAATAAGACACCTTGCACCAAAAGACGTTTGGCAGATAGATAATCTTTCTACTCGGGAATTTTTTCAGTTTGATGATCATAAATAGACACGAACGAGGCCAGATATTTTAGGTTGCAGGATGGACCCACAAATCTAAAGACAGGTTAGAACTTTGCTATCCCAGTCCAGCCCTCGGCTGGCCAGTCACCTACTTTTTAAAATATTTTTTAATTGCTACAAACTAAAATAACAAATATTTGGTGTAATTGGTACAATAAAAATTACCAAAACGTAATATGCAATAATAGAAACAAAATAGTTATCAATTGTAACAATAAACAAGCATGTGTTAGAAATTAAAAACATAACTCAATGTACACGAAATATTAAACTTAAAATAGATATTAGTAACACATAATATTGACTTTATAATTTGTGATTTTAATAATTATAAAAAGTAAATACTTAAAAACATAAATCAGGCAAATAGGCTGACCAGCTTTTTGGTAAGCCTAGTTTGGGCCAATAAAAGTTCAGACAAGGACAAGCTAAGGCCATGCATCAGCTAAACGGACCATCCTATTAAGCTCGACCTATTTTGACACCCCTAACATATTATGCAGGCAACACATTTTCCTCTTACACTTTTAAGAAGCATGGGATATTAAAACTTCTATTTGCCACAGATACAAACTAATATTGGAATACCTGGCAATCATAGCCTAAAAAACAGTAAAATAAAATGAAAGTGTTGAAAACGGCAATGTGACATACATGAGACACAGAGGCTCTCTTGGGTACGTATCCCTTCCTGTCTTCTCCGAGCTGAACATAAAATCCATAAGGACCAGTTTTCAAAAGAACCTGAAGGCAACCCAGAAGAAAATTAAAAGTTCGTTATAACATGTAACCAAGAGCAGGATCTAAAACAAACCTTTTCATTTGAACCATTGGTAACGCCTAGGAGTTTCGGCTCCTCTACCCTAGTGCTTGGCTGAGATGCATCCTCTTCCTCCTCTGTACCGTATAGTGTTTTAGCAATGTACCTGTTGTCAGCAACATAAGGAAAACTCATCACAGATTTGTTTGAATATTTTAGTTACAAATACTAAAAAGGAAGGGTAAGTCAATATACTAAAGAGGTACTAAAAATATAGCATTCATCAAACTTTAGATGAGATCCCATAAGCTTAGCACATCCACTATTTTCAAAGACTATACATTATATGTACTTACCATTACTTGAAGGACTATATATGACAAAAAGAGATTGAGATATCTTAACTTAAATCTCTATACTGATTCAGATTCATATATACAATATTAGGTCACATATAGGTAAAACACACAGCTTTTACTCATAAGATCATGTAAACTTCTCTAACACTATAACCTCAAGGTGGAACATATAAACTATTCCATGTTTGGAGCATATAAATTGAATATGAGGTCCACTCAATATCCATAGTGGAACATTTGCCTAATGGAGACCCCGAATAATTAACATCATCATATCCAAATATTTGGATCATTTTCTTATCTTCATATCCTTTTCGAGGTATATGAGAATGAAAAGGACAACATTCCAATGATCAATAGAAGAAACCTCCATAAACTGTCAGTCTATACCAACCAACTGCAAAAGATAGGTCAAGCCAAGAATTAGTGAGACAAATAAGTTTTCTCACAAGCCTATCTCTCTAGATATGAAAAGGACTCACTTTGTTATGCCATTAATTTTTTATTTGGATCCATAGGACTATCCTCGGGTCTACACTCAATCACTCTTGTTTCTCTTAAGGTGTCTAATACATATTTCCTTTAAGAAATAACATTACTTTCCTTTAATTAAGCCAATTAAACGATTAGAAAGAATTTGAGACACCCAAGATCTTTGGTTTGAAAGTGTTTGCACAAATGTTGCTTTATCTAAACCAATACTGCTAGCATTGTTCCCTTTAATAACAACATCATCAACATTCACAATTAGACAAACACATTTTCTAGGAGATGTATGACAATAAAAGACTAAATGACTTGCTTCACTGCATTTCAACCCAAGGATTTGAACAATATAACTAAACTTTCCAAAGAGATTGATTGAGAACATAGAGAAACTGCATCCGTTTGCCAACCAACCAAGACTCCCCTAAGCAACAAAACAAGGAGGTTGCTTCAAGTGGATGTCCTCCTCCATATCACCACAAAGGAAAGTTGTTGTAAATAGCTAACTATTATTATGATTAGGATAAAAATATCCTTAACATCTTCATAGTAGTAAGGAGAAAATATCTTTAGAATCTTCATATTCATTTCAAAACATTTTTATTTTCTTATTTGATTGCTACATAATAGGTGATGCAAATGTAACTGGTGATTACTTATTTCCTTACATAGTTCAAGTTGGTAATAGAGTTCCCAATCTCAAAAACCTTGTTTCTGCCACCACCTTTGTTGTTGGCCACCACTGCCATTGAGATTAATGATGGCTAGAGAAATGTGCTGCATACTGACAATCACAACACAAACAATTGCATTGGTAATAGAGTTGCCATAGATCGTCACACACAACCATAATATAATCACATGTAGCCCACTTGGCTTGCTCCAATGAAGCCCACTCTTCGTTGTCGATACAAAGTCTTTGAGATCTCTTGAGCCCATTCCAAGGGGTTTTGATATCTCATTTCACTCCGATTTGAGTAGATATGAGCTTTTTGCTTCTCTTACCGAATGTGTTCTCTTTGATACATGTTTTGTTCTACTTTCTTCAATGTTTGAAATGAAAGCCTATAAAGAGGAACTTGATCATCAGAGAACAATGATCAATCAATGATTAAATCCTTTAGATCATATACCATGTCTCAAGGTGTTTGGATTCTTGATTCAAGAAAACCTAATCACATGACTCCATTTCTTACAGAAATTTGCATCCCAATGACTAGAAAACAACTAATTATAGTTATAAATCACAATATAATTCTTAGGAAGTGGACTTCAAGCCTAACAAAACCTTACAAAACCACCCCGAAAGGCAGGTCGATCAACGTCCATCATGTTGAGTCAAGTCGAACCAACATTCGTTGAGTTGAGTAGGGCCAATGTCAACTATGTAAAGTCAGGTTGACATCAGGCCAATTTTGACCGAGTCGATGTTGGCCCGAGCTGATTTGGGCTGACATCAGTCGGATCGAGTCGAGTTGAGTTAGGCCAGTTCATTGAATCAAGTCAGTCTCGAGTCGAGTCAAGTCAGGCCAGTCCATTGAATCAAATTAGTCCTGAGTCGAGTCAAGCCCACGACCGTCGAGTTGAGTTGTGCAGATATTGATCAGTATTAGTTGGGCCAACACCAACCATTGAGTTAGGTCCACATTGGCCAGGTCGATTTAGGTCAATGTCGGTTGGTTTGGGTCGAGACCAACATCAGCTAAGTCGAGTTGGGCATCAACCAGGTTGACTTGAGCTCATGTTGAGTAGGTCAAGTCGACCCTCATTGATCGAGCTGAGTTGGGTCGATGTCGACACAATCAAGTCAGACCCAAGTTGGGTCCAAGTTGGTCAAGTTGTGTTGGGCCTAAGTCGATCAAATCGAGTCAGGCCCATGTTAGCTTAGTAGAGTCGAACTCACGTCTTAAAGTTAATTGATGTTTGGTAGTGGGCCAAATCCACTTTGGCCCTGGCCCTAACCCACTTTATGTGGGAGCTTTGTGGGTTAGGACATTTTCAACCCTCTCATTTGGGGGGCGAATAAAAGGGGAGTTTTCTTAGGAGTGGGTTCGGGCTAACCCATGGGTCATGGGTCAAATTGACAACTCTATAAAGGACTAGATATCTCACGCATGGAAAGAGAGGAGGGTCCCAATAGCGGATGGATACGCCCAACAAACCTCACTATGATAAACTTTGATACCATCTTATGAAGTACACTTTAAGCATAGCTTAACCTCACAAAACTAACTTATAAGATAAAGTTTGCACCCATTTATATACTATAATTTAGTCATATTTCTAGTCAATGTGGGATTCCAACACACCACCTCATAATGAAAATTGAACATATGTATGGGAATAAAGGGGCGCCTAAGAGTGGGTGGCACAATAGGCCCAACAAGATAGGCTCCTATACTCTCTTAAGAAAGTTAACTTTAAGCCTAACTGGATCCTACAAAACCAATTTGTAAGGTCGGGTTTACACTCATTTATAAACTATAATTTGGTCATATCTCTAGTTGACGTGGGATTTCCAATACACGTTTTCACATTGGGGACTAAACATCTCGAATGTGGGACCAAATACTTGTCGGTGATCCAATAACGACCCAGTAGTGGGTGACATGATAAGCCCAACAAAACTTGTTGGGATAAACTATGATATGCTTTTTATACCATCATAGAAAGCGGAAGAGTCAACATCTTGAAGACCTGTTGGACAAAATCAACCTCTTGAAGAGAAGAGAAGAAAGATGTTGGGCTTACAATGATCTTTACATATATATGTATAGATATGAAATTTAAATCAATAGAGAGCTATAACTAATCTCTCAAGCTATTTTTCTCATACATACTCCTTCAAGTTGGTATAAGAGTCTATGCTGATAAAGTTTGTTGCACCTATTGTGTCACTTGCTACTAGATCGCTGTCAGACCGCACAAATATCTAGTCTCATGTTTGAGATGTATTTAGTTAAATACTCTTTTGATGAATAAATATGGTATATGTTACAAAATGCACAACATTGAACACTTCAGTTAAGCTAGAAAAAGAACCTACAAAATCAATATGCAATAAAATACTCACTTGCATGTTGGATGTTGATCACAGCCAATAAAGTAACCGGCACCAAATCTACTTACTTTAAAAATAAGAGTGCCTTCCATACAACTGAAACAAGTTCAAACATAACAACAAGAGAAAATATAATCAATATACAAGGCATCATATGATGAATGTAATCAATGCCCTTTTCTACAAAAATATAAATCATCACAAACTACAAAATTCAGTATAATGATAGAATTCTAAGACAAGTTCATATGGTTTATGTATCTCAGTAGTAGAGTCTTCTCTAGAAATGTCAACTAAGCTCTAGTGTTGAGTCTGTTAGGTAACTAGTTCGCTAGTTAGCCATCACCAGCCTAACTGAAAAATGAGTTAAAGTGATTATAAAATTGAAACAACATTTATCAACAAAATTACAATTTCATTGTAATTTGAGTATTTTTCTCCTTTTTTATCAGCTTCTTTGACTTCCTCTCACGAACATTTTTCACCGTCATATCAAATCTTAGCAAATATAGAAAACACTCAAATCTTAAGTTAGGAACCCAAAATAGAAACTAGAGAATAAACAATAATGATTAAATTTTGTGGTTGAAAATGAAATAATCAAGGAAAAATATCATTCTTAAAGGATCTCCCTCCAAGAGGATTCCTCATTTCTTTCTTACAAAGTGTTTTAAGCGAAACTCAACCCTTAAAGGATTGGCTTGTAAGGTTAGGATTTCCCCCAATTATATATTGTATTCCAGCATGGTGTAATACACCTCTCACATACAACACTATTGCACTTGGTACGTGGATAACAAAATAAGTGGCCCTCTTAATGGATCAAGGATAGACTCTTGATATCATTTTAGAAAGTAGTTTACACTTAACTCAACTCTACAAAACTAGCTTGGAAGATAAGGATTGTCCCACTTATATGTGACACAATTTTTAGTCAATGTGGGACTTAGATTGTTCCCAATATTATTTAACATAGCTAATTCCACTTGTGATTAATGGTATGTTTGGGATGGAAGAAAAAAAGAAGAAACTAGAAATGCTGACGTACTTTCTTTTGGTTAGGCTGAAGAGAATGTGGATGGAAAAGGTAGAGAAAACTTGACTTACAGAAATAAAGGGGAACGAGTATTTAACCGCCTTAAACTTCAACCTTTTTACAAATAAACACCCTAAATTTAAGTTTCACTCTAATTGAAACTTATACTTTACACTCTATGTAAATAAATACCTTTGACTTTAATTTCATAAAAGAGATACTAATTGCACCAGATTTAATCCCCTTAGATATGAAGAGGTTATTAATTTCTATATTAGGTTCATTTGTTCACATGGATAGCCAAGGGATGTATTGGGAGTCATATTCTCAATCTCAAAAATGCAACTCCTTCGAGAGACATTATATAATCATATGAATTCATAATAAGAAACCTACTCTTGATCCAGTAACATTTTCCAATATCCTCCCTACACAAGCCCAGCATTCTTGAAAAATGCCAAACAAATTTTAAGAAATAACATAAAAAAATAAGAAACCTTTATGTAGCAGAAGAACCTGCAACACGTCATTCAATATTCTATAAGCTAATTCTAGTTCCATCCAAAAATAGAATATTTTACCTAGGGCATACCCGACTCTGATCTGGAAGAGAAGCAAATAAAAAATCACCAAATTTTTTTTCCAACATTTTCTCAACCTACAACCATGAAAAACCATTTCATGAGTAAAGATCCAAAAAATATTACAGAATACGTGAACATAAACGGTACATATAGAAATAATCATAATTGCCAAATAAGCATAGCAACAAAGTTAGAATTTTAGATCAACAAATTCCAAGCCTTGAGCGAAAACAGATGTTACACCTGATGAATATGAACATTAGAAGTACGCTCACAGTATGATTTAAACCGTGTCCAATAGTCTCTAAGGAGGCCTTTCCATTCAGTTAACCCAGCGGAAACATTATCAAGCTGAATCAAAAAGGAGACGTAAGATAAGAAATACAAACAATAATAGGCAAATAACAACAATCAACTAGATCAAACTGCAGATAAAAGAATCAGATTAAAATAGTGAGGGAAAAGGAGTCAATAAATGGTGCCAAATTACAGAAGTGATACAGCTTCCTAGCTTTAAAATTTCAGATGGCAATGGGTAAGATTTTTCCTAGGGTACTAAAATATCTGTACTCATCCCCGCTTTTAAAGAAAATAAGGGCAAGTAACAGTAATGATATCCATGCAAATAGAAACCTCAATGTTCACGCTCATACCCAATGCAGGCGATTTTTGTGGGCACCCATCGGATTCAAATCCCATTGTCATCCTCATTTAAATTACACATAAAATAGAAAGCTCAAATGGGACCACGGCCCAATCATAGTAGATACCTCGGTTTCCATATCAGCAGTGAAACTGTAGTCCGTCACCTCTGAAAAATGATGCGACAGAAAAGCTGAAACCTAACAATCACCCAAAAAATTGAATAAAATAAACATCATATCAAGCTCATCTAACACTTCTACAAAGAAGAAAGTGGCAAAGAACAAGCCTAACTTGAATGAAGTCATAAAACTTGAAATAGAAAAGGAAAATATATCCTATATCAAAATATTCCAGGAGCAAAAGAGAAATGTAGGGTGTTAAACTAAAAGTGTCGTTGTGAGAGAATATTACTGAATTAGAATGATGAGGTGTGTACTGCAGTAATAATCTGTTAGGTTGATCAGCCCATGATGCAAAATTCATATTTGTTTTCTAATGGAATTTCTATTATTTATGGAAAAGAGGGCACTGAAAGATAAGGTTCTCTAAACTCTTGGGCGTAATTTAACTTTAAGGATCCAAAAAAGACCATCTTAATCATCTTTTAAGTTGTTGCACTCTTTTCACGAATGAAAGAAGGCAATGAGGGATTATTCTATCATTCTTTTATCATGAGATTGTTTGTCGTCGAATCCACTCTAAAATAATAATATGGTGTTTCTATCTATTAGTTTATCTAACTAAAATATATATGTACATAAAAAGAAAACAGAAAATTAGTATGAAGACCACAGACCAATCATTCCCTGGACAAACCATATTCTTATTGTTGGTTATCAAAAGGCAAAGGGGGGGCATATCTGTTACAACAATGAAATTTCATCCAAACAAAACAACAAATTCAAAACTGCCCAAAGCTTACCATGCGTCCACGAAATTCTGGAGACAAAACTCGACCTTTCACTGTCACATAGTTTCTGTCCTGAGGAAACAAAAAAATTGAGGACTCAGAATTCTACAAGACTTTAATTGAGGACTCACTCTATAAAACTTGATTTTTAATGCAAGATAAAATAAAATAAAACTAACTTTCACTTATATAAGGTTGGATTATCAATTCTACAATGCATCGTCATTAATTGTTTCAATGGATACCTATCACTACATCACAAGCTCAACAAAGACACTAGTACGTCAAAAACCATGATATAAGAAAGTAGAATTTAAGTCTAATTCAACCTCACAAAACTGATTGTGTAAGGTGAGGTTTGCACCACAATTATTTATTACTATTTGGTCTTATCTCTAGTCGATGTGGACCCTTAAGGCTTGGACATCTTGAGTATGAGACTAGGGGAACCTAATAACGGGTGACACGAGGTGCAACAAACTTGACAAGGATAGGCTCTGAATGATTTTAATACCATATTAAGAAAGTGAAATTCAAGTCTAGCTCTACCTTACAAAATTGACTTAGTAAGGTAGTGTTTACATCACACTTACATATTATAATTTGATCTTGTCTCTAATTGATGTGGACTCTTCAACACAGTACTTAAGATTTATCCTTAGATCATAGCACTTTTGTTTTATATAACACAAATGTGCGTTGTTATGCTGAATGAATGAGAAAGTTTATAGAAACTACACTTATCGCATTATTGGATGACCAGAAATAGGTGAGAACTAAAGGGGTTCGGTTGAAGAAATAGGTTGTCAAATAGTACAAGAAACACTAATCTAAACAAGCTATTGGATGGATTCATCAGTTAATTGAGCGTCTATAATTTCGGACAGTGCAAAGTAATAATGAAGCAAAGGAGCTGAGTAAAGCCTAAGCTACTAAGGTGTGTTTGATTGTGTTTTCTCTTTTTTACCTTAGAAATAAGATCGGAAAGAAGATGAAACAATACAAGAAAGAAGATAAAAAAAAAATAGAAAACTGTAATTTGAAAACTAAAACAGTTCAAAGAGGTTCTGCTTTAAAAAAAATGAACAGAGATTTTCTGAAACAATTTTCAAAATCTACTCTTGTCAAACAAGTTTTTTTCTGTTTTCAGAAACAGAGAATATTTTTCATAAATAGAAAATAAACAAATCCTAGGTTCTCGTAAAAACACTAGTGCTAAATCAATAGACCAGAATAACTTTACAATTATCTAAATAAATCACAACGTACAATTACTGCTCCAGAAGTAAAATACCCGTAAAACTTTTATTGTGGATGCATATGTTGATGGCCTCCCAATTCCTAGCTCCTCAAGCTTCTTAACCTGTAATATCACTTGGAAATCTTTAAATGGAGAAAACAAGAGACGAAGTGAAAAAGAAATGAACACTGACTGCCCTCCTTGACAGCACAAATCATGTTATAAATTAATGGTGAACATTGTATGTTGCAACACATCTATTTATTTTAGATAATTGAAAATTATAAATCGTAATATGGACTTAAAAATTTTAACATATGCATATGCCAAATATAGGTCTCAACATGAAGTCATGAACCAAAGTCCTTCATGGCAATTAACAAAACTAAAATTATAACTTTCCTGTGCATTAGCAAATAGCATAGGGTATAAACTTCGAGAAAGAGTCATTAGCTATAGCCAACTATGTAATGGATAAAATTAACACAGTAACGCTTGTGCTCAGGAAGAAGATGAAGGAAAAAAGCATACAATTCTATGTAGTATTCACAGTTTTCAGTCTTAATACAAAGAAAAAAATACAGCAAAAAATAAAGAAAACTTAGATCTAAATAAAAAACAAAAAAATGAAAATCTGAAAAACACTGATTTTGTTATTGCTTTTCTGCTTTCTCAAAGTGAGAGTTACAATTGATAAAGCTTGTAAAGCAAGCTCACTGATCCGGGACTAAACTCAAGAATAAGTAACAGAAATAGCCACTATGCAAATGTGGCAAATGTCATTCAGTTTTACAAGAACAGAGGTTTTATTCAATTACTCAGGTTTGTGAGTAACTCAAAACATTGACTTTGTCCCATAAAGAAGCAAATTGAGACTTAGATAGTGCCTTTGAAAGAATATGAGCAATTTGAGCTGCAGCAGGCACATAGGTCACAATTAAGACTTGTTGAGAACTCTTTCTCTGACCAAAAAGATATCTACCTCCATATGTTTTGTTCTTGAAAGCAGAACTGGCTTAGGACCATGACTTAAAGCAATTGTGAATCACAGTAAATTACTAGAGTAGTGTTAGAATTGTCACTTATTTAAAATAGTTAACTTGCTAGAATTGGTTAACTTGTTTAAATCACTACTTTTCTGTATCTTTGATGCAGGAACTCCTATAAATGAATGAATGAGCTAATAGATCATACACTCTCTCTTAAGCATTTTTTTCAATACTTATATCTCTAGTATCAAGGTATTTCTATTTTGTTCCCCGTACATTTTACATAATACAATCATGAAGCTTGTAAAGAAAGACTCACTGTTGTAGGACTACTTAACAAAAATAACCACTTTGCTAATGTGGCAAATGTCACTAGGTTTTACAAAAACAGAGGTTTTATTCAATTACTCTGATAAAATAAGAGATGAAATACACAATCATCCATGCGTCTTCACTTAATAGTTCAAGCCTTTGCAAATTGGGACAGTTGGTTCTTGACTTGGTATTAAAACCTATGGCGAAGTCATCCAGAGTTAGATTTTTGTCACCCCATTCTCTAATAAACAGTTGACTCTCAACACAAGACTTGTGTATAATCATTGTCTTGTCAGAATTATCCAATATCAGGCATTTTCTACATGCAACAAGAGTAGTACCAGCTTAAAGAAGTGTAAAATATTTTCTGTTTTTATTTTCAATTTTTACTTTTAATTACAAAAGTGTCACTTTTTTGTTTTCAAAAATTTGTATAAGAAACAGAGAAAACAAGATTTTACTGTTTTCATAGTTCCCTGTAGAAATAATATTTGAAAAAAAAGTAAATAAAGTGACATGTTTATAATGAAAAGCGAAGACAAATTTCTAAAGTCAAGAAGAGGCACTTAAAGTATAAGTAGTCCACATCTTAATGACAGAAACAAGATGACTTACCAATGATGCTTCAGAGTACCTTGCTGGTGGTTGTGTGTGGTGCTCATAAGGTTCAGTTTGAACCACGAATAGTGGATCACCTGTCTACAAAATAAAAGCTAATGAAGAGATGTGTTGTAAAGGGCATAAATCGTGATTAATTATGTCAGACATACAAAAAGAAGTCAACAATAAGTCTCATTCTGCTAAAGGCATATCTGTCCAGGTCCTGTGAAGTAATATGACTATCAGTATAATAAAATGGAGTTCACAAAAAAGAACGGATGCATCCTAATAAAAAGTGAGAGCAATTAACAAAGAAAAAATGGCTATTTTAGACATGAAAGAATTCTTGAGCCACCATCTAAAATTTTTACTTATACATGCTACAATTAAATAGGCACATGTTAATATCTATAAGATAAGTCATGACTAAAACTACGGATTTGATTTGTACTCTAATTGTGTTATGTGTATAAAAGATATTCTCTTCTCTCCCGTTACACTAGCACAACATTCCCCTTTAGTTTGTTATTTCCATCTGCCCCATCTTGGTGATTCTGTTTTGGTTATGGTCATTGTGATTTCAAGGATAGCTAAATGTTCCCTTTGGATTTTGCTTTACACATCACAGAAACAGTAAAATATTACATCCTTTTATTCTGGTTTTATATTTTCTATAAGATGGTATCCAGAGATTTCCATCCTTGTGGCAATCTTAACTTTTTAACCTTGGCCTTTTTGTTCATGGCTACTACTAATCCAACTGCTTTCGCACCTTATTCCATTCCCAGCCTCCAACTATTTTCACAGGCGTTAACAAGTTGAACTCGCTATTAAACTGCATCAACATCAGTGATTCATTGCTACTCGTACAATTCCTCCATGATCTCTCTCTGATCAAGATTATAATGCTGACCGTGAGTCCCCCATACGAATATTGGGAAGTTCAAGATCAAATGCTTCTTACATGGCTCCAATCAACATTAACGAAGTTGATTCTTTCTGACATTATTGGTTCGACAAACTTCCTAACAGGTTTAGGACACAATTCATGAGTAATTTAATCTTCAAATGAAAGCACGTGCTCGACAACTTTGTGTTGATACTCATTGTGTATCTCTTGACAACAAGACGATGGAAGTTTTTGTCTCTCACATCAAAACCATTGTTGACAAACTTGCAGGTATGTATATTTGTAACAAGGATGACAAAATATGACATATATCCGGCAGCTTGAGAGAGGTGTTAAACTTTATGCACAATTATAACTTTTTTATTATTATTACTAAAAGCAAGTATGCAATACCATCACTATGTTAGGTTCGCACCTCAGACAACATCAATCATCTCCAGCACACTTGGATATCCATAAAAGAGAAAAAACTTGTACATATGATGGGGTCCAAACCAAACCCGTCAACAAGAGAACAATAGATAAAGAAAATATAAGATATTATTATTATAAGGGTACTTGTGGGTCTATCTGTATGTCTATCAAAGCCCCCTCCCTTTTGAGAAAAAAATGACAAACCAAACAATAAGGAAACCAGAAACAGCAACCTATCTAATAAACAGAAATGACAGACTGCCATATGAAGAAAGCATCAAATAGTTTCGGTAGTCTAAATTATATGTTAAGTTTTCAGAAATATTTACCTTCAGGTTGTTTAGTACTCCAAATGTTCGATCAGGGCTGGATTCATCACGGTCTTTATCTTGAACAGCTTCAGCCACAATGTCCTAGAAGGGAGGAAAAACCACAACTCAGGAAAACAAATCAGTTATAGTTTACTGGTCATATAAAGGCACATGCAGACATTCTCTACCACAGCCGAAATTAGTAGAGAAACAAAACCATTTTGGGCGGCCTTCATGTTCACCTAAAGAGTAGGTATCTCACAGAAACATAAATGGAACGCCCATCAATAGAATGAAACAAAAATTGCGTGTCAAGTGAGAGCCTCTAAAAATAATACAGATTTGAATCAAATGTGATTAACATTAAATCCTTCAGTCCCATTTATCCAGCAATGCATACATATTAGAACCACAAGCATATTCAAGCTGAATTTTATAATACTTTAGAGATGTGGAAACTCTGAAGTAACCTCTGCATGCATTATAGCAAACAAGATAAAAAGTCTTTCCAAAACATTTTAAGCTCCGTTTTATGAGACCTTGTTCGACATCAAAACATGATATTAACTAGTAAGAAGAAAACATATTTCAAATCCTGTAACTTTGGGAATTTACTTTTACACAAAGCACTAATTTTTAAATCCAATTGCAATATGTTTTTTCCCAGTAGCAAGTAACTTGTACGTAAGTCAAGACAATACTAATAGTAAAAATAATAACAATTTAGTTGATTAAAACTAACAATAATCATGAATAACATCACTACATGAATAGTTACAGATTGTATGCTATCAACATCACCTATTTGCTGGAACCAACCATACCGTATAAACTGCCTGATATCCAGAAAACTCAACCACTGAACTGGCTGTACGTAATACAATAGACTTGTCACCATTTCCAATATCAAGATGAATCTGGAATCAAAAAAACGTTATGAAAAATACGTAATTTCAACCATAACAAGCAGATGAATATTGAACATACATAATTTCAACAAAGACATTGTTCATGATTTTTCTGTAATACACAAAAAGAATATATCATCAGTACACCTGGAATAAGTGAAGTTACCACGAATAACTAACATTTCTAACAAATTAATGTCCCATACAACAGAGCAAACAGATCCTATCAGGCTATCTGCTACTTAGAGGAGGACAAAGATGGAAAGCGGATATTTTGCCAAAACAACCACTAACCAAAGCCTATGAAGCTATGACACGTTAACCGGACGACGCTTCTGTGCTTCCAACGCACCACCGACACAGACACACAACCGGAGCGTATACGACGTGGTGTCGAACACCTCATTGTGGGCTGGACACGGCCAAGTCTTTAGACATGCGGGAGAAGATATTGTCCAACCACTTGGACGTGCCTCTCACTCCAAAATCAGGGAAATCAGTTTTAATTGAAAGTAATAAAAACAAACAGAAAAAATAAGAACATATATACTTCTTACTGTTAACCTTCTATGCGAGAAGAAGACAAAAAATGTAAGAGAAAAATTTAGAGAGGAAGGAGATGAAGGAAGAAGAAAGGAAGATGAGAAACTGAGAAAAAAAATGAAAAGCTGCCTGTGACACGTTGAGCTAAAACTTATGCTTCATTATATTTTATTTAAATTTACCCATGGTAGCTTCTAGATTCACACTAATATTAAAGTTAAATTTCTTAGGCTTTCTATTACATGTATACACAAAAGATATATTTAGTGCTTTCCTTCCTTTACTAACTACTTTCATATCATTGTAAAATTTTATATTTTAAATAAATTAAATTTAAAATATTTAGTTTTTACTATATAAAATAAATTAAATATAATTAATCAAATTATATAAATATTAAAAATAATAGTATAATAATTTAATATTATACTAGAATATATATATATATACACATATACCATCGTGTCCCCATATCCTGTATTTTTAGATGTAGCCATGTCATGGTGTTAGTGTCCATGTCCATGACATATGTGTTTCTGTGCTTCATAGACCAGAGCAAAAAAAGACAGCATACAGGAAATCACTGAATTACATAGGAAAGTTAAGCTGCTAATGATGAGCTCACATAATGTATACATATGATGTAACTCTTCCCACACAAAAACATAGGGGAACGTCACCTTGTTAGATGAATAAGGCTTTAAGGTCAAAAGTGCCTTGCAATCTAACAAACCACTAATACAGTCAAATCAGCACAGGCAGCTAGAATGGAAATCCAGCAACCTAGACGATTTGAAGCTGCTATCAATGTATCCTTAAACTATAGAAGTCTGTCAGAATAAATAATGTGGCAGAGAGAGGGCCTTAGCATTGCCCAAGAGGTTAGCCCATAGCAAAATATGCATTATTTTGAAGCTACTCTATTTTTGGAATGAACTACATGGATTTAGGAAACATTGGGTCTATACAAAGGATTACGGAATAATTTAGATGTTTTGGCAAGCTCAAAGAGGCTAATATTTTGTGACTAATATGTCTTTTGTGATACTACAGTATTTAAAGCTGGAGAGGATTGTTTGAATTTAAGGATACTTATTCATCTCAACTAGATTGGAATATTTTTTAAGCCACACATTTGTTTGGTTTATTTGAGTTTACTTTTTAAGAATGCAATTACATTATTAGCCTAAAATACACTAACAAAATATTTTGTAATTATGCTCTCTCACCTACAAATTGTAAATAGACCCTATATTTTTGTACCTAAGAATGAAGGTGAAGTTTTTGCCCACCTAATATATTTTTCTCAAGTTGCCAATACCCAAGGTGCAGCCAAACGAGTGCAAGCAAGGAAAGGGCATTTAGCAAATTTTCAAACCCAATTAGAGTTCAGATGAATTTTGGTCAAGAAAAGACATAGGCAAGGAAGAAGTGAGCTTAGCATGGAGTATTGACACAAGTATAGAAAGTGTGACACAAGCACGGAGTTAATCCTAGCCTTTGATTTATATCTAGATTTAAAATTTAAAATTTAAAATTTGAATTTCCCTCTTTTTTTTTGTAAATTTCAGCCACGACTTGGCCAGAGGTGGCTATATACAGCCACTCCCTCCCTTGCACAAGACAATGTTGAGTATATGAAATTGCAGCACTTGTGTGTGAGTAATATCTTACTTTGAATCTTTCCTTAGATTCTTGAGTCAAGTGGCAATTCTACAGGGAGTTTATCATAAAGATGAAGAACTCTCCTCCATCTTCAAGTAGCGCTCTTCCTCCCATCTCCTAAGTCTTCTCCACCTTTTCCTTTTACTTGATGTCTAAATTCATATGTTCTTCTAGTTCTAATTTGTTTCTTCCAATTACACATGTTTCCATTTGGTCATTGTTATTTGTTGCTTTTAAAGCTCAATTGATAAGTTCTTATGTTTGTTTTTAACTCCTATCTTGAATAAAATCCTTGATTCAAGCTTCTTGTGTCATCTAAATGCACAAAGAGAAGTGACGATGAGATTGATACTTGCTAATTTTTGTGAATGCTTGTTTAATTCCTAAGCTTCCAATCATGCTAATCAAAATCGTGTTTCGAAGCATAATTGTTCTTCTAGTTCTAATTTGTTTCTTTCAATTAGAATTGCTTTTAGGGATGGCAAATGAACTCGTCCATATTAGAATTGCTTTTAGGGATAGCAAATGAACTCGTCCATGTGGATGATTTTGACGGAAAATCCCTGCATTGACTAGGTATGGGTATGTGTAATACTCGACTTTTTAAATTGGGTATGGGGATAGGGATGACAAATGAACCCGTCCCGGTATTACTCAACCTCGTCCCAATACCATGTCTTCGTCCTCATACTCATTCCTATTTTAAATTACTAAAAACACATTTAATTTATTAAGTAATCTACAAAACTTATATTAACTTTTCTTTAGTTTTTAGTTTTGTAATTTATTTCTAGATATATATTTGATCATTTTTTTACTTTTTTTCTATAGTTATTTGACATTTATTCAATTGTTATTTTGATGATATTTTAATTTGAAATGTATGCAGTTATAATTTCTTTATTGATATTTGTTATTGGAGAACAGAAGATGTGTATCATCATGACTTTGTATCATTTATAACATTATGTTTCATTTGTTGTGATATTTATTTTTTTGTAAAAAATTATTTAGTTAATATTTGGAATACCATAGGGCGAGTACAATTATACTTGTTACCCGATGAGAATATATTCGTACTCGATGGGGATGGGGATAGGACAAAAATTTTATACCTGTTCAGTATGGGAACAGGAATGGGAATGGATTTTTACTATGCGGATGGGGATGGGAAAGTGAAACTTGTCTCTACCCACCCCACTGTCATTCCTACTTGTTTCTATTCGATCATTGTTGTTTGTTGCTTTTAAAGCCAATTGATAAGTTCTTATGTTTGTTTCGAACTCCTATCTTGAATAAACTCCTTGATTCAAGCTTCTTGTGTCATTTAAATGCACAAATAGAAATGATGATGAGATTCATACTTGCTAATTGTTCTTGAATACTTCTTTATTTCCTAAGCTTCCAATCATCGTAATCAAAATCGTGTTTCGAAGCATAACATGTCTACGATCTTCTCCCTCTTGTGGTCTTGACGTTCCTTGCAACGACACCTATCATGACTTCCTCAAGGCAAGGCCTCTCGCAGCCTCAACATTTCCTGCAATGGCATGTCTTGTGATTTTTCTTGTTCACAACCTCACAACGCTCCTCACAACACCTCTCGTGGTGCACCATGTGACACCTCTCATGTCACACCTTGGGTGTGTTCCTAGGTAATTTTATTGGGTTGGGTTGCATGACCCTATTTTACAACTCGGAACTTAAGCCCAAATTTTTTTCTTTCAAAGTCAAATTGTGTAACTCAACTCATGCCACTACCTAAAAACATCACATAACTACACAAACCATTTCCAAGAAACCATCAAGAGTCATCGTGACTATCTCTCTTCCTTAGATAAAAAAATGTTGCAAACCACCCTCCTTTGATTAAAATTTGTCACAACTGTCAATCTCCCTTTACTTCCAAAGACTTTCTCTCTTCGTTTGGCTATTTATTATCACTTCCAATCACTCTCATTCCAAACCATCTTTCTCCCTCTTTGTTTATTACCATAGCACCACACCACTTTGTTCTTCCTTTATAATAAACCAAAATATCACTTATCCCTGTCAGTTTTTTTCCCCAATCATTAAAATGACTTCAAATCCAACTTCAAACTCCTCTCCACCCATAGCTCCCAAAAATGCTCAATAGGAATGATATAGCTTAGAAGCATTGTACTTCATTAGGTGGGGATACTTGGAAACCTCGATGCAAGTATAGTGAAAAGGTAATAACAGGGGGAGTTTATCAGTTGAAGCATCACCTCGCTTGTACTCAAAAGGATCTTGGAGTACTTCATTAGGTGGGGATACTTGGAAACTTCGATGCAAATATTGTGAAAAGGTAATAACAGAGAAAGTTTATAGATTGAAGCATCACTTGGCTAGTACTCGAAAGGATGTTGGAGCTTGCAAGGGTGTTACTAATGAAGTGAAGAAGGAAATGTGAGAAATTGTTGTTGGTTTGCAACAAAATTTGATCAAGAAATCAAGCTTTAATAAGGAGGAAACTGCAGAAACAGGTGAGAAAAGAAAAAACAATGAAGCATCATACAGTAGTCCTAGAAATGTTTTTAAGTAGAGAGTAGTTAGCACACAAGCCAACATCAACATATTTAAGAAATAGGAGGAAGCATGTCAAGGAATTGGTAGGGTTTCTACAACAACACTAGACCTTTCAACGTGGAAAAGAGTGAAGAATTCAGTTCTATGTTTGATATGGTTTTAAGGCATGGCCTCGGATTTAAACCTCCATCCTATCATGGGGTAAGAGTCAAATATTTGAAGGACAAAGTGAAAAATACATAACTTGTTTTACAAGCACACAGGGATGAATGAAAGAAAACAGTATGTATGATTATGACTGATGGTTGGGTTGATAAGAATAGAAGGAGACTATAGAGATGTTTTTAAAGTCCATAGATGCATCTTCTATATCCAAAACAGCTGAAAAAGTTTGAGATGATGGATAGCATAGTTGAAGAAGTGGGGCAAGACAATGTTGTTCAAGTTGTGATAGATAATTCAGCAAACTACAAAGTTGTTGGTCAAATGTTGATGGCAAAGAGGATAAAGCTATTTTGGACACCCTATGCTACACATTGCATTTGATTTAATGTTAGGATTATGAAAATTACAACCTTCATCTATTCAAGAACTTCTCTAATTTCTCTACTACAACATTTCACAACAGCAAGAGATTTGGTGAACTAAGATATTGCTCGCTTTGCCACATCTTACTTGATATTAGGGTGTCTTCATGAGAACAAGGGGCTTTAATTAGAATGTTTACTAGTAAAGAATGGAAGTGTAGTAGGTTTGCTTAAAACAAAGGATGGAAAAATAGTCAAGGATGTGGTTTTGGATAAGGATTTTTGGAGGAATATCATAACTTGTTTGAAAGGTACATTGCCTCTAATTGAATTGCTTCTATTGGTTGATTCAGATAAAAAACCAGCCATGGGGTTCATTTATGAAACAATGGACCAAGCTAAGGAGAAGAGACAAAAGGCTTTCAATGTTGTTGAAAAAAAGGCATCCAATCTAGTGTTGATATATTTTTATTAAGTTACTGATTTTAAAACTGAAAACAAAAAACTAAATCAATGTAATATATTTTAGTTAGTTATTTACCTTGTGGACATCCTTGATGAAAGGTGGGACAAACAACTTCACAAGCCTTTGCATTGCAGGCTATTTCCTTAACCCTCATATGCATTAACATCCTAGATTTAAACTAGATTTGGAAGTGAAACAAGGTCTAATGGAATTTCTAGCAATGATGGTGAAGGATGAGGATGAACAAACTTTGATTGGTGTTAAGATTGACAATTTCAAAAAACAAACTAAATATTTTGGTTGTCCCTTAGATACTAGGTAAATTAATTTAAAGATTCTAGCAAATTGGTAGGAGTCTTATGGTGAAGAGCATCTAGAAGTCCAAATACTTCTCATTCGTGTATTGAGCTTGACATGTAGCTCCTCAACGTAATTAGAGTTCCTTTGAGACGGTAAGTTAATATTAAAATATATCTCCATAATAGAATTACTAGTCTACTACCTGTTTATCATATCAGTCTTTGCATTTGTTTAGGTCCACACAAAAAAAAAAAAGAAATAGGCTAAAGCAGAGCACAATGAATTGTGTTTTGTTATGACTAATTTCAAAATTAGCTAAGAAGAAGCTAACACAAAAACCAGTTCAAATTAATATTCATGATTGTTCATTTGATTGAGTGGATTATGGAATATGAGTAGAATGAAACACTAGGTTTGGATGTAGACAGCTTGGATTTGGATGAACTTGATTCCAGTCCAAGTTGAGGAGGATGAAGCACTACATCAACATAATTTTGGCATTACTAATTTGAATGGTGAAGAAGATAGAAATGGAGTTCAAGGTCTCAATGAAGATTATGATTTGAACTTACAAGATTATTTGCTTATAATTTTGTTACTAGGATAGAATTCCTATTTGGAAATAGGATGGAGATATTGCTTTACTGTTTTCTTACTAGGAAGGAGTTACTCCTATGTAACTATAGGATGTGGTGTTTACACCTAATGAATTATTGTTTTATACATTTATAATTTTGTTTTTTGTTTGTCATGTTGAATTGAAGTTCAATTATGAGTTGGGTGAGATATAATGATTTTATGTGTACATATATGAATTTCATAAAATTTGTTGGATCTTACAATCCACTTTACGATCATCCGATTTTCAGTCCATATTACCCTTTCCAAACATGAGTAAGATCTTGATTTTGACTACCTTGCTTCCAATGCATGTTTGATCTTTATCACCTAGGTTCTAGTTTCACTATTCGTTCTGCTTCCTTGATAAGATGTATCTATGTCCCTTTCTTATAATTTCATTAACCTACCAATAAAGCAAAAATGCGGCACAATTTTGAATTCCAAATTAATCTAAGTCAATATAGGTACAAAACATAAAAATAATGGCTAGTTTATAATACAGTTTAAGGTTCGTGCAAAATAAGCAATATATATTGAAGGATATTCAGTAGTCTAACATGCTCAATGACGGCAGGTTCCATTTGACAGGAAACTGTTCGGGACCAAATAAGTGTGTAGAGCTTCAAAGATTCTTCATCCAGTATACCAGCAAGCATTGCTGAAGAAACATCAACAATTAATGTTATTAGCGGTCAACCTTGGAACACCATTCATGTAAAATATTCACAGAAGGAGCATGTAATACATGGCAACTTGCGTATGTCGGTTGGTCTAATAGCTTCGTGGGCCTCTTGTGCATTTTTCACCTTTTTAAAATATTTTGGTGCACTTTGTGCTGCAAAATCTTGTCCATACCTGATACAGTAAATTCTCATTCATGCACATGAAAAACAATAAAAATATTTTCTATGGCTTGGTTTTACTTCTGAAGTTTTAAGAGCATACCTGAGGCCTGTTTGGATAAATGTTCCATAAGCATTCATAGAAGAAAAAGTAATCGGAAAAAAATCAGATTTTGGAAAAGCTAATACGAGATAGTTTCTACAAATTAGCTCATCAAGAAGTATATTTCATTTTCTCCTAGAAATGCTTATAAAACAAGTTTATCCAGACAGGTCCTTATTACATTCCCACATAACCTTCTTGCCTTCCTTTCAAAGTAAAATTTATCTATCAATTTTTTTAAAACTATATAACGTTATAATACACTAGCATCATTGTATCTGCAAGGTTTAAATCCCATCTTACATGTTTGTTCAGTTAAATAGCTAGTAATGGGGTCACTCTGCTTGTTCAGTTAAAAATAGCTAGTGATGGGGTCACTCTGCTTGTTCAGTTAAAAATAGATAGTAATGGGGTCACTCTGGTTGCATGGATACAAGTATAATACAAACTCAGTAGTAATAATGAAACTCTGATGGAAAATATATGAATAAATGTTGTTTGGAGAAATGAACATTACCTTTCAATGATCAGCGAGCGTATATTAGCAACAGCTTCATCAGAAATCTAAGTAAATTCAAGGCGTGTTGTTAAAATAAAAACAATCATCTGTAAACAAGATTACTGGGTTCACAGAAAGAAACTCTAAACATGTCATCCACACTCGCAAACCAGCAACAAAAATTCAAAATTGTGATAGGAAACTCATGGGTGATTGGGTGATCAATTTTAAACAGACAAGACTCATGAAATGATTGTTACAGAAGATAAATGTGGGTGGGAGGGAAGGGGATACAACATACAAGAATACTTGGAGATGGCACAGTCAGATTTTGTGGACAAATTGATATATTTTTCCATCACATTGATGCAACCAAAGAGATACCTACATGGAATCCATCAGTTCTTATGTATGTTATCAGACCCACTGCTACACCATCAGACAGTTCAACTCCCTCGTAGAGCTTCTGTGCAAGCTGCACACAAAAGACAATTGAGATTGATGATAAAAGTAATTCTAGTAGATTTAAATTTTAAACATAATTAAATATTAATTCAACATACATGAATAAACAGGGAAATAGATTAGGAAATGAATAAAAATCATAGTACCTTCATTGTGTGACTTGCTGTGAAATGCAACTTGTTTGCAGCATCTTGCTGAAGTGTCGATGTTATGTAAGGTGTTGGAGGATTTCTTCGAGTTTTGCTTTTTTTCAAGCAAACAACACGAAAATCGGCTGAGTTTATATTGCTTTGAATATATCTTGCCTCGGTATCAGAAGTAATTGAAAACTGATTCAACTTTTTTGAATCAAAATGGGTCAAGTGAGCAGGAAAAGTAAAGTTCTTGTTTGAACCCGAATCTTTCTTTTTCAATTGAACCTCCACAGTCCAATATTCCTTTGGTTTAAATTCATCAATTTCCATTTCTCTATCACATATAAGAGCAAGTGCAGAAGATTGAACTCTTCCGGCTGACTGACAACCCGGTAACTTCCTCCATAGTAGTGGAGAAATGTTAAACCCAATCAAGTAATCAAGAGCCCGCCGAGCAAGGTAAGCATGAACTAAATTTATGTCAATCTCTCGTGGTGTTTGTAGGGAACCTTTTATAGATTTTTCAGTTATTTCGTGAAAGACTACTCTTGCTAAGGATATGTTATCATGTAGAGCACCCTGTTGTTGTAACATCTCGATAATGTGCCAAGCAATAGCCTCCCCCTCTCGATCAGGATCTGATGCAAGAATAAGGTTTTCTGCTCTGCCAAATAACATAAAATGAATTAAGCAAGATACATGTTGTCAACTGCCTATAATGCAAAGATACTTCAAAATGGGTATCATATATGCATTGTACCATACTGGATACCCAAAATTGGCTGCCTTGATTGTGTTATCTTCAAATTCTTTTGATATACATTTTCTTATTTAGATAATAAAATGATAATTATCATAACTTGAAAATAATATTTTTATTTTGATTATAATTGTTGGAAATTGAAGTATACTGTCGATAGTTAAATCATATTAATAGTCAATCAATGTATTGTAAGAAATAGTCATTTTAATAGGTGTCTTGCAAGTTGTGAATTATATTTTTCATTTATTATCTTTTAATTCTCCAGCCTCTAAATTGACAATTGCCGGTTCAGTTGATCACAAAAGCAAATTCAAAAAATATTCTGTTCATTTCTGATACTCACATGGTCTCAAAGCTCCCAATTTAAGGGGATCCTACTTCCGAAAACAACCTTTTTGTAAAAACCCTGGCTGGGCATTTTGAGAGTGCTAGAGGCTCTGAAAACTTAACTAGGCATGTGTGTTGTCAAGTTATGCTAGAAGAGGAAATTTATATAGAAGGAATGGGAATGCAACTATTGAGGCTTATATGATGCCAATTATGCCATGTCCATTATTGAACTGGACCTTTACAAGGCACTGTAGTTTTCCTGAAGGAAATCTAGTAAATATGACGATAAGAAGAATAATGTACCGACCAATCTGGTGCTGAACCTGAGATTCAGACCATGGCTCAAGATTATGTTAGAAGATTTGAAGATTATATGGAATGGACTAGCGAAGCTTTATTGTAATTAGTCAGAAATCAGCATAACTCATAATCTTGCTTAACCTGATCAAACTAAACAACATATTCAAGTGGACACAAATTTTATAAAAGAAACACTCAATGGGGGATTGATTTGTATTTTGTATGTATGTATAAGTATAATCACAAGAACAACTTGTGGATATCTTCACCAAAGACTGAGCAAAGCAGCCCCATTTTTGAAAGAATAGTACCCAAACTGGAGATGGAGAATGCCCACTCACCAGCTTGAAGGGGAGTATAGGAAATTGAAATAATAGTGCGAAGAATAAATCATATTAGTACACAATTATAATCAATTCAACGTATCATAGGAAATATGTACCATAGAAAATAGAGTAATTTTAATTTCTGACTGACTTGTGAATTGTATTTGTCATTGTTATCTTGCAATCCTCTTGCCTATAATTGAAATATCACTAATGCCGGGTGACTTAACTACAGCAGCCAATTTAGAAAATTCTCTTCATTTCTTATTTCTCTCAATGATTATGCTTTTCTAATAAATTTTTCAAGAGGTTAAAAGAAAATGATGATAAAAAACAATATAAATCATTAATATTAAAAAATAAAGAAAATCAAACTAATAAAATCTAGGCAATTTATGATAAAGATAATATTTTACTTAAGATGTGTTGTGCCCGTATCTTCATTTAAAAAGATAAACTATCGTATTTATATATTATATTGAACCCAACACAATACTCATACCCACACCCATGCAGCACAGTTAACCACTTATGTATGCATTAAAAGATGGAATGGAAACAAACCCACAAGTAATAATGACACATCTGCATTACTCAAGTAACATCATATTGAATAGACACCAAGATTAGCTCCAGACAGATTATACATAATTGTAATACCAAAACACACACCCCACCAAAATCACCATTGTACTAGTATAACCATCCAATGCTGCGAAAAGCAAAAGCGAGTGAGATGAAAGATGGGAAAATGTACCCGCTCAAAGCAACCTTGATGCTCTTCAGATGAGTCCAGGCAGGCGATGGAACCTCCCACACCATGCTAAAATCTTCATCAGGTCGCACGGACCCAGACCTAGCAGCCAAGTCTCTCACATGACCATAGCTTGGCAAGACTTCATACATATCACCAAGGTATCCCTTAATAACCTTTGCCTTTGTTACAGACTCCACAACCACCACAGACTTTCCAGAAGGAGGATATAATGGTTTGTGCGAAAAATTCCAATTCCATTGCGGTTTCGCCTCTTCAATCAGACTAGAATTCCCATTTTTCTTCTTCAATTCATCCTTCACAGAGGCAGAATTATCCGCTATTTCTTCAATTGAACTCTTCTGAATATCCACAGTATCAGTGTCATTCTAGGAAGTACAAATACAGAACATGAATTCAATATTGCACATACAGAGAAATACAGCAAATTTTAAAATTCACAGGACACGAACTTGATATACAAAATTATCTAAAACTAACAACAATTAAAACCTTAAATCACGAGAAATAATGTTTTAAAAGTAAGCACTAGTCACAGACATAATAAATACTAAAATGTATCTAATTATTATAGTATTTTGATCTGTATTGGTATAAAATAAAATTCTAAACAATCTACAACAATACAACAAAAAGTATTCAAAGTGTCCATGCAGTAAATGTCCAAGACAATGCACATAAGAAAATAAACAAGTAAAATCAAAAGTTTCCCTCAAGGGCTAAAATAAACTTATAATTTCAACTTTTAGAAGAGCTTTCTCATTTAAGTTTTCAAAAGCTACTAATTTTAACTTAACCATAAGTCATAAAATAAATTAAAAGCGGGATAAGATCAAGGTTCTCATTGGATAGACTTTTATATAAGCACTTACAATGAAGAAAAATAAATAAAGCAAAAATTAAAATAAACTTACGCACAGGTTAAAATCATCTTTATCAATAAACTTATCTCATTTTTTCTTCCTATTTTCTTCTCCTGCGAATGTCAATGTCATCACTTCAATAATATGCATTACTGTTCTCACTTGAAAACTAGTAACTAACTACCCATTACGAACTTTTGAATCCTCCTCCTAAGACGTATAATCTAAAATCAACTAATACGCTTCAACTTTAATAAAAGTTGTGGAATGTAACTCTCCTCTTACTTTAAGTTATACATAAACTAATTTAAATTTACAAAATAAAACTTCATTTATTTTATCTTTTTATTCAACTGCATAAGTTAATTACAGGTTATATTTAATTTTTTTCTTTTCATTTTCTTCTTGGGTAACTTCCTGTTTATTGTATAAGTACACTTCTTGCAGTAGTCCGTAGGTGCCAATAATGGCATTACTTCAGTAGCAGGTTAATTGAAACTTTCAATTGCTAACCTTAGAAACCTTCTTCCTCTTCAATTTGGTAGATTTTTCAGAAACTTCTGCAACACACTCCTCGTGCGTCGAATTGCTAGCAGCAGACACCTTCTTTCTCGGCGAAGGCTTCTTCTTCTTCACCGTTTTCTTTTTCGCGGTTTTGGCGTGCTCTTCTTTTCCACTCGCAGCGTCGCTTATTACACTATCGCCCTTCTCCTTTCCGCGAACGATGACAGCCTTCACCCGTTTCTCCTGCTTTCCACTACCCGCCGTGCGCGTCGAGAACCCCTTCGAGAAGAGCCCATGGCCAAACGGCGTTGTGCAGTTCCCGGCGAACGGAAAACCGAAATAGTCACCAAACAACGTCTTGGACTTCACTGCGAAAGAACAGACGGGGCTCCTCTTCGCGGTCACGCTGCGAGGGAACAATAGACACGTTCGATGACATTGGAAGGTGGTGCCGGTGATGGCTGACGCTGCGTGTGGCGAGAGCGCGTTTGTATGATGCTGCAGCGCCCTGAACTGCGATGCGACGCCGTTTAACTGTTTAACAACGAAACATAATCACGTTATCGCCACGATAACAAGATAAATTAAAAAAAAAAACAGAAAATTAAGGGAATAAGAGAGAGAGACCATGAAATGACGAAGAGAGAGTGTGTGTGAGGAAGAAACCGAGGTTGAGGTGGAGAAGAAGGTTCTGTGAAGTTGAATCATTGTTGTGGTGCGTTCATTGCATAGATGATGATGAGTGAAGGGAGGGTTTTGTTGTTTGAAGAAGAGGGTTTAAGTAACGGCAAAAAAAAAGGCACTGTCTCTGGCAGTGATAAACGAACGCTTAAGTACATGATATGTATGAAAGGATGGAAGGAGACTCACTGGACTGGTCTTTGCTTTTTTCATATCAGGCTATTTTCAGATTTTGCTTCCTGCACCCCATAAATTCTAGCTGAACCCCCACAATTGCTACTTGCATCCCATATCTTTTAAAATATCCAATCTACCCTTGTTATTTTATTTGAAACTCTCAATGTTAAGAGGCTTCCAAAACATACATTCTCGAAGGTATTTATTGGAAAAAACACTCCTTTCGGATTGGAGTTTCCAAAATATCGATTTTCACTTTTAGAAAACACATTTTATAGTGAAATTAGTTTTTCAGATTGAATTTTCTAAAAAATTTGATTAGAAAATTCTAAAAAACTTATTCGAGAAAGCATGTTTTTAAAAGCTTCTCGAAAGCTTGTTCATTAAAGCTTTTGCAAAGCTTGCTCAAAAAAATTTCTAGAATAGGTGATCCAGAAATCACCATTCAAATAGAGCATAACAAGTAATATCATCATTTAAAAAAAATAAAAAGTTTTGGGATACAGTTAGTAATTATGGGATGCAGAAACCAAAAGCCATTTCTTTTCACCTTTCCAAATTCTCCCTACATGTATGGGCAATGCGTATTAATATTAAAATCGGGTTTTTCTTCTTGCGCTCCCATATTTGCTAGTTGCACCTCATATTAAAGCCCAAAGACAAAAATGTCTTTCACTATTAAATTTACTTCCAACCTAATTCAGGGTCGGCTACATTTTGCTCAAGTCGTTGCACATTTTCAGACTCCATAATCATTGCATGTTTCCACAACCATTGCAAGGACCACCACATTGTCATTGTTGTCCACTGCAGTGTTGTCGCTGCTCCATCGTTATTAAGTTGCCTGTGCATTATTGTTGTTGCGAAAGAAGAGGAGAGAGTTTTGTGTTTTTTATACATTATGGATTACTGTTTCTAGAAAATTCCTTCAATGGTGATTTTGGAAACCTCCTTGATTGCATTTTCGATCTATATTATGCATTTTAAATATTTAAATAGTTTTTTACTATTATAGAATAACGCGAACAATAGTTATGAGGATTTTTTCTGAATGTGCACTATCTCACTTCTAATTACAAAAATGAGGATCATATTACATTATTAATGATAATAGAGTTTTCATCATACATAGTTATTAATAATAATAGGTATAAAATGGAAGTTAATAAGTTCTTGCCATTTTATGTGCAAAATGGAAAGCTTATCAATGGGATAAGTATTGTCCATCCATTTTTTGTTTGAACTAAATGCATTGAAAACTTGGGAAGATACATGTCACTTATTTATTTTTGGTATTGTAAAAAGTTATACAATATAAACATGACATAAATAAATATTAGACATTCTAACTATGTGAGAAGCATAAAATTTTGAAGAAGTGATGAAGAGTCATTTAGAGGATATGATATCTGATGTTGACAAATAACATTTTGGAAGAACACATATATATGATTCGTTAAAGTTTGATTTGGAGTTGTAATTATATATAGGATGTAATAATTTTACTAGATTGCCTGTAACTTTAAGATTTAAGATTATTCATCTTAAAAGTAAGAAATTGATGGACTCATAAAAGTTTCATAAAATTGTTGGAGGTTTTGTACAAGATGCTTCCAAAAGGTAACATGCTACCTAATCAAAATTATGAGATGAAGAAGATATTGTGTCTGACGGGTATAAAGTACAAGAAGATACATGCATGCCCTGATGATTGTGTATTATACATAAATGAGTTCATTGCATTGAAGGTGTGTTCCACATGTGGGTTGCCATGATTCTAAGTAGTGGTGAAGAATTAGAAGTATATGAATTTGTTGAACCTCAATCCATCTAGAAATTTGGGAACACAAAAGTTGTAGATCCAACAATACTTACAAACATGGATGAGTAACTTACAAAGATATATTTATATATATATGTATGTATATACATATATTTATATTTGACTCCACATATAAATGAGTTAGTTTTCTAACTATTTTTTAATTATATTACTTATATAAGTCATTGAATGTAGGTCTCATTGGTAAATAATTGTCATTATACCCAGAAATTACATTAGTGTGTGATTTTGTTTATTGTATTGAAAACTCTAATGAGATCAAAATTTTATTACATTGGTAACTTTAACATTTTACATTACATTTTAAAGTATAAATATATATTCACTTACATTTGTATTTACTTTAATTAGAGTGGTGGCTCAAACAAATATTTTAAGTGGAAGAAGCAAAAAAAGATCATTGCAATTCGTTTATCCTTAGGTTAGTCAACTTTTTAACATATACACTAATTATTTTATTTATAAACTTTGCAAATAACATTATGGGTTAAATATGTTTTTAGTCCTTGAGTTATTTGTCAAAATTTTGTTTCGTTCCTAAGGCAAACTTTAAACTTATTTCGTCCTTATACTTTATAAACTCGTGTGAACGATCCTTGATGATATGTCAGAATTCCTTTCTATCTCTTTATTTTCTTTCTTTATAGTTTCTAACTTCACTATTATTCGTCTCTTAAGCTTCTTTTACTCATTTTCCTTCAATTTCCTCTCTTTAAAGATATTTTTATTTGTCATCGAGGATCATTTACACTTGTTTATAGAGTATAAGAATGAAATAGGTCAAAAGTTTGTCCTAAGGACGAAATACAATTTTGACAAATAGTTCAGGGACTAAAAACATATTTAACCCTAATATTATTATTGTTTCCCATTTGAGTCTAATATGCAAGATGACTCATTTGAATGTGGCTACTACATTGCGTACTAAATGAGAGTCATTGTTTTTGTGAGTATTATTGATTCCTAGATGGAGGTGATCTATTTCAAGATTTGGTTAATTTCAGTTTAATTGTATGCATATTTCATAATAACATGAGTCAAATGTTTCAGTTTTGTCAAGATGAATCCTCATTGTACCAACATGATATGCAACAAATAAGATAACATTGGGAAAACTATCTTCTTCACCAATATACTTATGTTTATTTTATTATTTATGTGATTTAGGTTAACTTAGATAATTTCATTAAATCTTTAGGTAGAAATGTTTTATTTTATATTGTATACTTTTAATGATGAATACATGTTCCTTTTATGTATATAAATTTTGGATTTAAGCCCAAACGAATCAAATATTTTAGAAAAGGAACTACCAAAATTTATGTTAACTATGTCAATATTTGATGTAAACAACAAAAATTTGCATTAAGTAGTATTTTACTTAAAGTAAAGTTTGGCAATTTTACATTAGATTTGCAATCTTCGACTTAAATATTGACAATTTCTACATTTTTAATTAAAGATCATATATAAAAAATTATGTTTATTCAACATAAAAATATCTATTTTTTTATGTTCGTTGATATTTTTGTCCAATTTTTATCTCATGTCAAAGTTTAATGCAAAGGGACTTAAATTTTTCATGTCTCTTACATTTGCATAAACTTTTTATATGATGTAATTTTAGCCAAAATTCAATGCAAAAGGCCTTAACATAATAATAGGAAAGTTGAAGTTTTGAACAGCATGACAAAGTAAATGAGAAGATTGTGAAAAATAAAAGTTACAAGAGTGACAATTATTCCTCCTTATTATTGTTGTCATTTTTGCATTGAATGCATGTGATGCATTTTATGGTATCACATTAAAATCCTCCTACAATCTTTTTGAAAAACAAAATATAACCCAATATTTAGGATGTATCAATATAAGAACATGTTATATTTATTCTTACATTATCCTACTAGATAGTCTATTTTGCTAAACTTTTGCTTTTAAAGTTTTGTGAAAACTATTTTTATTGAAAATCTTTTAAAAACGTTTTCCTATTAAACCGTCCACTCATTAATATCTCTCTTCCAAATAAAAAAACTTTATACTCAATTTCACTTCTAAAATAAAATTTTATTTTTTTCTTCTTCAAAATGATATTAAAAAAACCATCCTAGACACTTCTTCAATCACCATGAAGTATACATTACCAATATGAAGCATCTCAAACCCCTCGTCGAGTCTTCATTTTCTTGTGAATTTTTCATGCATGATAAAACAATTTCCCTAATAGTTTGATGATTAGAGCATCCTCACATGGAGTTCAAAAGACCCTTATATACTAAATTGCTGATGTGAACCATGGTGGGCTTTATTAGGGGTTTTCCTCTTCATACTCAATGGTTGCCAATTTTTATTTGAAAAAATCTACCAACAACTATGAACCTACCATATGTGAGTATTAAAATCCAAGTAAGAATGTAACCATTACAAGAAGAATTCAAGTTAAGGAAGACTAGCACAAATATTAGAATAGGAAAAAATTACTCTGGAAAATAAAATATTTATCTATTTAACGCATTTTGAAAATTAACCTCTTGTTTTATATAATTTTGAAAATTGACCTCTTGTTTGATTGGTGTAATAGAAATCAAGTCTCATGAATGGTACCTTTACATTTGATGACATAAATACTAGAATATGAATAAAAATATAAAAAAATTATAGCTAACAAAAAAAATACTCTAAAAAAATCCCTTTAATCAATTACTTTATCAAATTTAAATGATTTTTTTAGAATCTATAAAAAATATAATTTATTAAATTAATAATCATAATATTTAAATTTTACTTACTACTAGTTTATTCCTAAAAGTTAAATCTAAAAATTAGGATTATTAAATTTAAAAATGAAGGAGCATAAATTAAATTTCAATTTACTAATTTATTTACAAGATATTGATGATTTTTTAACTAATTAAATTAAATTTTTTAAAATTAATTAAAATATATTTATAAATATATTATAATTTTTATTTATTAAATATTATTTTAAACATAAGTTCAGAGTTGGGTCTTATTTTACAAAATTGTCTGTTTCTGTAATTAAATTTCCAAGATTTTTTTTTCGTAATTTTAAAAATGAGTGTTTTTTTTTTAAAAAAAAATTCAAGAAAATTTTAAAAAGTAGTTATTTATTTTAAGACTTAATCTCAAACCACCATGGCTAAATATAGAAAGGCCAATGACCAAAATCCCCATTTCCTTCCAGAATATTCTCTGTAAAATCCAAAATCAGCACCCACCAGTCCTCAGATGCACAGCAACAAATAGAGAGAGAGTGTGTCGCGACTTGTGAATTTGAGCCACCATTTAAGACTATAACACATGCGTGATCAATAAGCCATTTCCTTTGTTCCACATTCTTCATTAACCCTAGATCTTTCTCTTCAAGCTCCTCCCTTTGCGTCACCCCCAACTCAACCACCTTCTCACTTTCAATCCAACATTCACCCTTTTCAAACCCAGATCTATCCAATTCAACAATTCTTACCTTAACGCTCTTATAGATTTCAACGCCAAACCCATTTCATATTATCCGTTTTTTTCACTCTATCTTGGCCTGAATCATTGCTGGGTGATCTTGTTTCTGAACAAGTTTGCTGCTTTTTGCTTTAATTGTTCTGAATTTTGCGTTTCATTTTGTGGGGTCCTCTTGAATTGCGCTGTTCTTTTTATAGACTCGTTGTTTCCTTATCTAGATCTAATTGTGTTGGGGTATGCTTTATATGCGGTTGTAGTATATTCTTTGTAGTGAGTTCTCATGGCAATGCCATCGGGAAATGTGGTAATACAGGACAAAATGCAGTTTCCAAATGGTGGAGGTGGTGCCGGTGGCGGTGCTGGAGGGGAGATCCAACAGCACCATTACCGCCAGCAATGGTTTGTTGATGAGAGGGATGGGCTTATTGGTTGGCTGCGAAGCGAATTCGCAGCTGCCAATGCTATCATAGACTCCCTATGCCACCATTTACGTGTGGTTGGGGACCCTGGGGAGTATGATATGGTCATTGGGGCCATCCAGCAGAGGCGGTGTAATTGGAATCAGGTCCTGCTTATGCAGCAATACTTTTCTGTGGCTGATGTGACGTATGCACTGCAGCAAGTGGCGTGGAGGAAGCAACAGAGGCCTCTGGATCCAGTTAAAGTGGGTGCAAAGGAAGTTAGAAAACCTGGACCGGGATACCGGTATGGGCATAGGTTTGAACCTCCAAAGGAAGGTTATAATTCTAGTGTAGAGTCTTATAGTCACGATGGAAATGCCACGTTTACCAAAGGCATGGAGAAAGGGACTCCAACTGTTGAGAAGAGTGAAGAGCATAAATCTGGTAGCAAGGTTGAGAAAGTGGGGGATAAGGGTTTAGCATCTCCTGAAGAGAAGAAAGGTAAGAATGGCTCAATCAATCAGTATGTTATGCATTTATTTGTTTATGCTACGACATGGTGAATCCAGAACTCTCAGTGATTGTCTTTATTACAGCCTTTTGTGTTCATTATAATCCAAGTAGAGGTGACATTGTTGAGTTGTAACCTTTATTTTTGTTGATAATCTTGAAACAATATGTGATAAAGGCTTAATGATTGAGTTTCTGGGGCATTCATGAAAACTAATTGGATTAGCCTTGTGTTACTGGTGCAATTTAGAAATAAGCAGTTTTGTTCAATTTGGTTTCTTTTGCCAGAGAAAACCGTATGGTTATATTGAAGTAGTGCAAACAGTGTTTTGTTGGCTCGAGAGAACCAATTTGTAGAAAATTCAGTGGAGATAATCAGATCATTTTATGCATGTGTTTGCATATAAGAATACAGTTTTGATATGGGGAAAGTAAAGAACCTCTTTTTTTCTTTAATGAAACGTTGTGGAAAGCCTTCTTTTCTAATATTAAATTGGAATACATGGAAAAGACAAATTATAGAAGACTCTAATTTTTTTCTGACTAAAATTTCAAAGGGTTGATCATCAAAATCAAGGCTACTGTTTTTGTTTCTTTATGATCTGATGCCTTCTGCCATCCTATTAATGGAAAACAGAGGATAAGTTCACCGATCATTGACACACGAGAAATGCCTGCAGTTTATTAACTTCATTGCTCTCTTGCTTGTGTGAGCAGATGCTATTATAAAGCATCAAACTGATGGCAACCTGAAGAGCACAGGGAGTTCTGAAGGATATATGTCCAATTTAGAATCTGAAGCTGTTGTTGTGAATGATGAATGTATATCTAATTCTAAAGGTTTTCTTCCTCCTCACAATGATGATCAAGATATATTATATGTCATGTTTAACTTGAAAGAGTCGAGGGCAGCAGAGTGATGCTAGTTGTATTGCATTCATGAAGTTATTTTTGGACTGTACAAACCTCCTTTTCTGTCACATGAATGTGTACATTAATTTGGGTACAAAATAACAAAAGTGTAGGTACTGACCCCCTTGTTTGATTTAGACCATACACCGAGAATTAATTCTAATGCACTTATAAGATCTGAGTCAGCTTGCAGTCCTTGTTTTCTGTGTAGATTTTTTGTTTAATATATGTTTATCATCAATGCTTATCCTTATATTATAAAATCTGTCTTTACTGATGAATGTGAAGACATTTTTTTATTCTCTTGCCCTTTGTAGCATATGAGTTTACCCTTATTTAGTACTTTTTAAACATTTTCAAATTATTAATTATTTTAAATTTTATATTAAAATTTCTTCTGTCTCAAATCTTATCTACCTATTCTTTGAAATTAGTACTTTTTTTTAAAATTTTGGTCCTTTATCCTATATATCTTTGTTTTATTTGCATACTTATTAGTTAAATGATATTTAACTCTTGTGAAATGTGTTTCCAGCGAATGATTCAGATTCTGTGGAAAGTCAACATCAAAGCCAAAGTTTTCCTACAATACCAAAGACTTTTATTGGCAATGAAATGATTGACGGGAAGATGGTAGGGTCCTTTAAAGTATTTCTTTACTTTTGTTGATGTCATTATTTCATGATGTGTATATGCCTTCTCATAATTTTTCTATTATTTTCCTTCTATCTTTATATTCTATATTTAAGATGTCCCTTTTTATTTCTTCACTTTTAGGTGAATGTGGCTGATGGACTGAAGTTGTATGAAGATTTATTTGATAGCACTGAAGTTTCAAACCTTGTTTCATTGGTCAATGATCTAAGGATTTCTGGGAAAAAAGGACAGTTACAAGGTAAATGTACTTGATGGTCACTGTTTCCCTTTTTAATAGGACTTTATTGATAGCAAATAGGTGTGGCAATTTACACTGCAGGTCCTTTGTCCATGTTCTTGAAGTTGGAAGTTTCTGTGAAAAAATGTGGTTGACTTATATATATTTTGTCTTTGGTTCATCTCAGTAGTTGGATAGTCATGGGCAAAGAGTCAGCTTGCACTATTTTTGGTTAATAACAATTGTAGAGTAGTATACGAGTCACGAGTTGTGACATTAAGTTGTCTATTTCACTCAATGTGGAGCTTCTTGCATTAGCAAATGTCATCGCAGTTTCACTCTATGGATAGGAGATAAGAGGAGAGGATAACATACTTTGGGCCCTTAATATTTTGTCAAAGCCCTACTCCAGAACAGTTTGCAGTTTCTGAGTACTGTGGCATTCATCTATTTCTTGACTATTGCTATCATTAATGTTAATATCTTATGTCTGTTAATGATATAAAACATTGAACTGTTGATTAGCAAATAGAATGCCTTAGCATACCCAGGAATTGGACAGTAAGGTTTGCAATGGATAAATGAGAGATAAGGAGCAAAAAAGAATACACATCACCTATTTTATCTGACATTCATATTGGTTGATGCTCAATTTGAAAATCTGGGTACATATACATAGACGTTGATGTTTTCAGTATGATTGTTAAATTTTATTTTTATATCATCCTGCTGGGAAATGATTTCACCATAGATCATGCAAACTTGTTTTATTTTTAAAAAATATATTTTTTAGTTGCTGAATATTTTTTTATAAGCAGGAAATCAGGCATATGTAGTTTCAAGAAGGCCCATGAAAGGGCATGGAAGGGAAATGATTCAGTTGGGTGTTCCAATTGCTGATGGTCCAGCAGAAGGGGAAAACATGACAGGAGCCTCCAAAGGCATGTTATATTTATGATTTTCTTTCGATGTCAATCTACTATAGTTTACGAAAGTTTCTTATAGCAGTCTTTTGTTTGTATTAATGTTTTTTATGTTTTACTAATTGAATCTGGCAGATATGAATGTGGAACCTATACCTTCCTTGTTTGAAGATATTATTGAGCGTATGGTTTCGTCACAAGTAATGACTGTGAAGCCTGATTGTTGCATTGTGGATTTCTATAATGAGGTTGGTTTTTTTTTATGTGAAAAGCTAGCAACACTTGCTGACACTAGTTTCAAAACTCTGTTATTGGGTGAAATTCATGTTGGTAGGTCCCATATGGATTTTATTCAATAACAAATCGTGTGCTGAAAAGAGTGGCAAACGATGTTTTGCTGGCATTCTACTTTTCTATTTATTGGGGTATTATTGGTATCAGATTTGCTAATCCAATCTGGTAACACAATTGTCTATAGGGTGATCACTCACAGCCCCACAGTTGGCCATCATGGTTTGGAAGGCCCGTTTATATCCTTTTTCTAACAGAATGTGAAATGACTTTTGGAAGATTAATTGCCTCAGAACATCCTGGGGATTATAGGGGCAGTCTCAAGCTTTCTCTCGTCCCCGGGTAATGCTTCCAAACCTTGTCTTTTACTATGATATGATATAATATTGTTTGGAAAGAGTATGATCATAGCCAGATTGAAATTAACAATACTAGTAATTGTAATTTGTTTAAAGTGACTGTGACTATACATGTGTGATGCAGAAGAGGATGCTCCATTTTTTATGGGTGACAATATTTGTCTTTTGTCATTGTTATTTATGACTTAAAATTAGAAGGCTTTGTTCATCACGTGGAGTGTTCTTTGTTTATCGAATGAGTCTGTGGAACTAATGTTTTGGGAGTGGACCTCTTGCGCGTTCTACATTCTGTGTGTGGAGAATTCAATATGTGGGGAGAGCTAAATGTTTTAATGTCGTAGACTTGTAATATAATCTGAAATTTGAGCACCCCTTGTGCCGATTTCTATACTTGAGATCTGATATATGATTTTTGACTCTGGCTGCTGTAGGTCCCTTCTGGCTATGCAAGCGAAATCCTGTGATTTTGCCAAACATGCTCTTCCTTCCATACGTAAGCAACGCATACTTGTTACCTTCACAAAGTCCCAACCAAAAAAGTCAGTACAAAGTGACGCCCAACGTCTTTTCTCGCCAGCAGCATCTTCTCAGTGGGGTCCGCCACCAAGCCGATCTCCCAATCATGTTCGTCATCCTGTAGGCTCCAAGCATTATGCTGCACTTCCAACTACTGGAGTACTGCCAGCTCCTCCCATTCGACCACAAATTCCACCTCAAGTTGGCATGCAACCGTTGTTTGTTACTGCTCCAGTTGTACCTCCCATGCCGTTTCCTGCACCTGTGTCAATCCCACCGGGTTCCACTGGATGGACAACAGCTCCTCCTCCAAGGCACCCTCCTCCTAGAATCCCTGCTCCTGGCACAGGAGTCTTTCTACCTCCACCGGGGTCCGGTAACTCACCGCAACAGTTACCAGCAGCTACTTTGGCTGAAGTGAATACAAGCATCGAAACTCCAACCATGCAGGAGAAGGAAAATGGGAAAACTGATCATTATAGTACTAGTGCTTCACCAAAAGGAAAGGTGCAAAAGCAAGAATGCAATGGCCATACTGATGGAACTCAAGATGAAGCAGCCCTAGAGTCATGGCAGGATGGCAACGACAAAGCTGCGGCAAGCCATTGAGCTGTAAGGTACATAGAGAGAGAATAGAGAGAGAGGAAAAGGATGACACGAACATGATAGGGTGTGAACTTGAGTTTGAGACAAATGTAAAGGGCGGCAACACGAGATGTCATCATACTGCTGGGGAGAACAAGGGAAGGAGGTAGAACTTTTGGTTCTATACAAATCCTTTCTTTTCTCCGTTCCTTTTTGGTTGTCTTAAAAATATCAACTCTTACACAGGAAGGAAAACGCATTCTTAATACTAATTTTGTTCTTTCCTATCTTGTTTTATTTTAATTCCCCTTGCTGTTAATTTTGATCTTATAGTAGTAGTAGTAGTTTGTTGTTAAAACCAGTTCAAAGCATGCAAAATGGCCTGTTGAGTGGGAAAGAGAAGTTGGCAACATATTCTTTTGAAAATGGGTAAATAAAATTAGTAATAGGTTCAGTCCCATTTGAAACTTGTCAGTTGAGTAATTAACTGTACTGATACAGCACCATTTTAGAAACCTAGACTAAGAGTTGCACATTATCAAGGCCCAAACAACTAAGTCAACATTATTCAGCTCCTTCTAATACTAGTATTCTACATAGGGAATGAACCTAGGTTAGGTTGGGATGGGATGATTATGTAAGGTTCTTAGTGAATTTTTTGGAGAATATTCAAGGTTTGTTAGTGGAAGATTTGTATTTTAGAGAATGTGGTTCTTGGTTGAATATTTTGGAGTTTTGGTGCACTGATCACCTTAAAACTTAATTATGTTTATTGGTCAAGCCTTTTTGCCTCTACTGGCTTAAGACTGGGGCTATGTACTGTTATGGGATGATATGACATAAGATGATTGGTAAAAATATTCAATCTTGATGTTATCTCGAGCTGATTTTCACATCCGATTTCGACCTAACGTAAATTATGTCAGAGACATGTCAACCTGTAATAACGTTAAAGTTTGTCATCGTGTATAATCAATTTGGAGTTGAGAAAAAAAATAGCAAATATCTACTAATTCGATTGAGTATTCACCCTAATAATGATTACACATAATTTTTTTCCAGAATCTCATGAAACAACGAAATAGTTGAGAAAACAAACATTACATGAAATGCGACTAAATAGGTTATGCATAACCAATTTTTCAAGTAACGTAGATATACAATGGAAGATTTTCCAAAATTTGGCGTCTCCAACTAGAACAAATCAATTTCGGAAGTACTATGTCTCGCTAACCAAGAGAGAGATACATTTGCATATTCCAACTTAAAATAATTTAAAATCTAATAGTTTGAACCAAAACAATTTTCACAATTTATATAGTCTTATTTAAAAACCATAATCTTAAATTTTATGTAATATAAAATATTTCAATAAACAAAAACTTGTAAATATTAAATTTATAACCCTAGTAATAGAAATATCTTAAAAAAATACAACTTATTATCAAACATTAGATACACTAAACCACGGTAATAACCATTTCTAAATTATTACTCTTGATAATATTTATTTAAAAGGTATAATTTTATAATTATATGTGAATATAACTTCTTTTCCTAGCATAAAAATATATTAAAATTAAACAAGATAACACGTTAGTTTTGATCTTTTTATATAATATAAATATAATTTTTGGAGTTGAATACCTTAAACCCTAACCCGTTGGTAACAAAGGTGGTTAAGTATGTGACAAAGTGGGAATGCGGAAGCAGTAATTAATTTATTGTTACGCGAAGAGTAAAGAAATATGCGAGTTACATTTGTGCTAGGTAATATTTGAAGAAACGCAGAGACACGACGCAAATTTGAGTTGAGTAGTAATGTCCGAGGTTGATTTTGAACATCAATATCAACATCAACGCCTCTTCATCCCCAACTTCCTCTCCCTCGACGAATGCAGAGTTAGTTTCTTTCTTTCATTTTTTTTTCTTTGCTAAAACCTTCGGTCTTCATTCTTTCTGATTTTGATTTTGGTGAAGGAATTGGAATTCATCCACAAGAGTAGCAGCACCGTGGGTTACAGACCCAATGTCTTCTCCACCACTCTCTCCCATCTCATAGCTACCAATTCTTCCCACTTCATCATTCCTTTTATACCCATAAGAGGCATTACATTAAAACTTCATTTCCCCTCCAAAATTTGTCAATCTCTTTGAAATTTATTTCTCTGTATTTACCTTATTTGTTTTCAAATTTGGTGGCAGAAAGGTTGAAAGACAGGCTAGAGGAGTTTTTCAAGTGTGAGTATGAGCTCTTCATTGAATTCACTGGTTTAATCAGGTTGGTTACCTTTACCTTACCTCACTTCAATGTTTGGCTTCTATTCTCTGTTAATATGCATTTTTACCATCTTGTTTGATGGTGCTATGGATCAGTTGGAGCAAAGGAGCTAGCATTGGATGGCATAGTGATGATAACAGGCCATATCTCAAACAACGCCACTTCTCAGTGAGTACCATTCAACCAATCAGTCCCTTTTTAAGATATTGAATTTTTGTTACACTATACACTCTCGCGCATAACCTTTTTCTCCCTTTCGGTGATACCATGAAAGGCAGTTTGCTATTTAAATACTTATGGCAAGGATTTTAGTGGTGGGATATTTCACTTCCGGGATGGCGAGCCCACGTCTATTATGCCAAAGGCCGGAGTGAGTTTTCCCTGTTTTTTTTATAATGTTAGTTAACAATTAATCTTTTGTGAACATTCTCGCGGTTGCATAGTATGTTGTTTGAATTGTTTTATCGAACTATGATATGTTCATTTATAATTCGAAGCAGGAAAGAAAAAGTCTTTTTCTCTTTATCTTTCTTGAACTTGAGAATGATTGGTTGTCTATTTCAGGATGTTGTGATGTACACAGCGGATGACCATAACGTTCATTCTGTTGATGAGGTATCTTCAAGTGCTCTCTTTTCGGTTGAGCGCCTATTTACTTTGTTGTATTCTCACGGTGTTAAGCAAATCTTCATTGCCTCCTCCCTAACTCCTGAGGCGGGACCCTAAGAACAAAGATTCTTTGTGAATTAGCATTATTTGGGTTCTTGTATTTTCATCATTTCTCTCATAAAAAACCTTAATTAAAAGTTGGTCTTGATTATTTTCATCCCAGCAATTAATTTCCCTAATTCAAGCACGACTCATTTCCCTTCTAAACAGTATAACGATAATGATTATCATTTAGTTTTTCTGGACATGTATACGAAAGAGGGTGACTGTATGTAGAAGAAATTGAATTGATAACACCTTAATTCATTACGATATAATAATGATTTTCAACATTGTGAGTGTTGTTATCAATACAAAACTAATAAGAGAGCTTTATGGTTCTTATTTAAAAAATCGAGGTTGGCACTAGTCAATTGGTTCCACTTTCATGTTGTCTTTGGCAAAACGTTTTAGGGGATGAATTCATACTTAGGTACATAGATCAGGGTGCACCTACTACCTGGCAGGGAGGACTCCACTTGATTTAAATACTTCATCTTTTTTTGACATTTATATTTTACATCTATTGGTAATGTTTTCTCTTGATTGGACCCATGCTTACCCATGGAGTGCTACTGGATATGATTAGAATGTAGAGAACATCATCATTAAGCCTTTATTTCTGGTCTCTATCTAAGGCATATTATTGTATATGCAAAGATCAAACTTCAGTATTATTTTTTCTTTCGTGATGAGAAGTCAATCTTTGTTCATGAATATGGATCGTTAGCTGATTATTAAACCTTTTAAATCAATATTGATAATCAACATATAGGAATCATAAAAAATTTTGTTGTGGTGTTTGTTTGTTTCTTTAAGTTACCATTTTCAGGAGTATAGCATGAAGTATAACTATCTTTTCTTCCATCCTCCCCAGCATGGTAGGTTTATTATATTATTTTGATTCTTGAAATATAAGTTGTGTAAATTTAATCCTCAAAATATAATTTACATGTATTGACCACACCGTTGTATAAGTCTGACTCTAAAATCTTGACTTGCTGTAAACCCTAATTTTAAATGGCTAATGCTATTTGAATTTAGCAGTTAAAAATAAAGAGAATATGGGAGGAGTGGGTGAAAAATGAAGGTGTTTGTTGATATGTTGTCCTGATTTGCTGTGATCCTTAAAATAACTAGTTAGTAATAGAATGGGTGTTAAATAGAGCTTATAAAACGTTTTAGAAATTTATAATTTATCATTGAAATCAAGGGCGTGTTAGACAAATTGATTGATAAAAGATTAGACTGCACGATAGGTTTCTATCAATGTATTAGGTTGTCTATGCCTTAACAATCCTGCTTAGTGTAATATTTCCTTGATTGTTGTATTGTTTCCTTATATCGTTTGATCCTAATCCCTGAAAGGGATTGATTCAGTATATAAATATATTACACATCATTCATAACACACATAAATATATTACACATCATTCATAACTTCCCTTTTCAACTTTGTGCACAGAGTAAGTAGGCTGCTTTTATCTATATACACTTTGTTATTTTATTTTAAAGTTTTAATTGCATTTATAACCCCACACCTTTTATTAAATTTTTAACAAAATTTATAATAGAACAAGAACCTTTTTGTTTCTTTTGGAACACATGTAGGCAGAAAACAGACATCTGTTCTGCTGATTATTAACAGAGATTAAATAAATTGAGACTGATATAGGTAACAGTAAATAAATTTGTTTTGGAGGAACTAAACTGATGTGAAATCATTCTATCAAGTAGCAAAGGGTAGTTCAATCTTCAAAAAATATGACCTAATTAAATCTTTCTTTCTGATCTGAAGTTGTCTTTGTCAGATAACTGAAGGAGAAAGGCTCACAGTTGCTTTATGGTTCAGTCGTGATGGCTCCCATGATGAGGACAAGAAGCTCATTTCTCTTCTTTCACAACACCTATTGCATAAGAACGTGGCTGATTCATATCTACCTTTGCCAGCATCCGGTAATATGTACTGGTTTTCTCATGGCCAAGCTTCCGATTACCAGTTTGGTTTTAATATATGCTGGGCCAGACTTCGTGTTCTTGGATATGACATATATATTTCTCAAGACAGTGGCTGTGAGTCTGATGTCTCTGAGTTACTGGTAAAGCCTGTGCATTTAGTGAGGGGAAGTGAGTTGCTAGATCAGGAGTTTGTCAATATTATGCATGCACTTCAGGTATTTTAAATAATCCCATCTGCATTTCCCTCGTCCTTTATATTAAAAGATCAAGTGTAAAATGCACATAATTATACATCAAAAGCATATACAATGTGACCATGATCTTTGCTCTTGCTCTTCTTTATGACCCTCTATAAAAAGTACTTTTTATAAATGCCACTGGTACTCGTAATCTTACAGTACTAGACAAGGCAAAACAAAACTAACTAGAAGTTTAGTTTTCAAAATGGGGAGAATCCTGTGCCCGATGGTAGATATTATTATTATTATTGTTATTAAAAGAAATTTGTTAAGACAGGGTTAACTATCACCCGGGTGTATTATGTCAACTAGGACTTTTTATATATTAATGTTAAAAAGAATAGAACATAAACTTAGCTCATTTTTGGACTTCTGTTGTCAAGGTTGTCTTGACGTGTTTCTTTTCTTGTGAGTAGTAACTCGATTTTAGATTGATAAATAGAAGGGTTCTTAAAATTTCGAACTGCTTCCCACAAGTTTATTTAAGAGACTTAAAAACTGACGTTTCTTTTCTTTTTAATTTGCATTTTATGATGTAATATGGTCCCGTCATTTTTCTTCAACTCTGTTTATTGCTGTTGTTTATGCATCATTGTTTCTTGCAAATATTAATCTATTGATTTTGTAAAATTTTCTGAACTACTGATTCATGATCTTTACTCCAACAGGTTGTGCATTTCTACTGCTGGAAAGGTTCAGCTCTACTGAACAAGGTAGCAAATATAGACTCCAAGATAGTAAAAGTGACAGATGTGCAGAGAGAGAAAATCAGTGATCTGAATTCTGTACTTTCGAATAATGATGATTTTGCTTGCAAAGTTTTCAGTAATATGCTTTCGGAAGAAAATGGATGCATTTGCTTTGACTGGTCAGGAATTCTGGCTGCAGTAGCTGCTTGGGAAGATTATGCATCGAAGTTAAGCCATCAAATTCATTTACAGTTTCCTTACTGGAGAATGCATGAATCTATTTATAATGTGCAATTAGATGAGTAGCATCCATGATCAACCAGTAAAAGGTAACGAACCCCCTACAATTGTGCTTGGGTTAAAAATTTGGAGAAAGGCACTAGTTAAACAACTAGTAGATAGTTTGTGAAGGTTTGTTTTGATATCACTATTTGGGTCAATGTGCTCGCGGAGAGTTTTAAGACGAATCTGTTTGAGGAGAGATGAGAAATGCGACTAACAGATATTTCAAGATTTATCGTATATGTTAGCGTTATGCATACTTTATGTGGATTGGGTTGTTAGTCTCTGCAAAAGTATCCTGCTAAGTGGAGCAGTCTTGGATTTTTCTGCATCAATAATACTAGGCTGTATAAACTTCAAGCTGCTGTATACCTTTGTTTCTCAAATATCTGTAGCACGAGTTTAGGTGCAATTTACATATATACATCCTTTTCATAACAAATAGTACATCTTTAAGTTGTCCAAATTTTCCGCCAGACGGAGCTCTATTTTCATAACACAGACTGTGATATGAATGTATGCTTTTAGGTTATTATATCGAGGCTGCTACTTTACGGTCTTTGGATATGTTCCATGTATGCAAAGGTTGGCCAGAAACATCATAAAATATGATATGTGCATAGCTTTCGTTGATCTGCATAGACATGAAACCTTGCCCATCATAATACAACTTCAGTTCTTCCAAGTTCCACGGCTTGACATCGCTTGACCACGCCTTTGATCCACCTCCACTTGTTAGGAAGTGAATTCCACTGGATTGTTCATGCAAACCACAGAAGCATCAATGTCAGAGCTGTGATGATGTTGAAGCTAACCATTTAATACTAAGACATGCTTACCTATTTTTGTCAATTATGTGCTCCAGGCAGTGGTCGTGTCCATTTATGTATGCATCAACATTGTTTGCCTGGTTTCAATAGTGTAGAAACTAACTGGTCAGAAATTATAGATTTTCATGCCATGATTTCAACAATTATTGGGGAACTGAAGTTTTAATATGGTCTCAGGTAACTGTTTCGTTGTGATTAATGAACCTGGTTATGACAAGTTGGCATGTGGTAATTGTTTTGCCATATCAATGTAATTGTCATTTTCATGCGTACGAGATTATACCATGCTTGTTTTTAATTGTCAATATAAAAACATGAATAATCAAAATATGGATAGTTAACTATCAACAAGAATGATAACTGAACAATAGTGTGTTTGGATTAAATCCAATTTTCATAATTAAATTCTAATTATGTGGTGGGTATATGAGTCCAGGTGTGCGGATTAGTTCTAACGGAAATAAATCTTTTTTTTTAGTTTATATAATTCTAGACAAATTTTTCAATTTCATTTCTTTAGGGTCAAAATCGATTCTTACAGTCATCCAAACATTATATATGGTCTTAATTGTTGAAAGTTTATTCATTTACCTCCAAGATAGGAACAAGTATCTCTCTGAGTTCTTCAGTGTTACCATGATGCCCAGCACTATAGATTGTATGGTGACCCACCACCATCTTCCATTTTGCCTTTGATTGAGCCAGAGCAGAGTTAACATCCTACACAAACATAGGAAGGACATGAAAGACATAATAATGCAAATTCAATGTCTTTAGTTTTTTATTCATTTGAAATTATGTGATGTTACTAGTTCTCATTCTCAAGTCATGTCATAGTTTCCAATTGTGAAATCTGAATAGGAAAATGACCTAATTTTCTGTAAATTTTTTGGAATTCACTAGACATTATTTCTTGACAACAAAAATTGGATTTGGAAGTTGTAACTAACCGCCAAGAGTTGTGAAAGGTAAGACATGCGAGGAAGCACGCCTTCCCAGTCATAGGTATGCTCTCCTGGCTCCTCAAAGTACTCGTCTACAAATGGAGTCGTGTCCACGAAGAAAAACTCCACAATTTCTACACAAATAATGTCAATAAATACGAGTCACCAAAAATGTATAATCTCAACTATTACAAAATTCAACTAAATTTTAAAAATGTTTCAACATAACTGTATGATTATTTAGATGATTGATATGCATGATAATTTGAATAAATTCAATTAAACTCAACTAGTCTTCTTGATTGTTTTTAAATTTATTGAACTCTCAATTATTTTCACTACTACCATGAACATCTTATTTTAAAACATGTTTTTTAATCTTATAACTTATAATTTAGTTCACTTTAAACTTTTATATTTGAAAGTAATTCAGTTTTTTAAAATCATTCAAAAATAAAAATTCAATTCAATTATTTATAAAAAGAACTCAATTTGAATTTAATTTTGTAGAATTAATTTGGAATCGTCATGGCCACGAGGTGTGACTCAAGAAAATCATACATTTTATAATGTCATAATCACCATTAAACATACGAACAAATTAACTCAAACTATTATTTCTTGAAACACAAAGGTCTAAACTGACTTATTTTGGTTTCAAAACAGCATATTATAATAATCTTGTTTAGAGAATCTAAATTAGCATTTTTTTCCTTTTAAAATAATGAAAATAAAACATTCATTGAACTAATTCAAACCTCCATCGAGAACAAAAGATCTGAGACAAAGCCATCTGCTATCTTTTTGTTTTAGAAGGGGACTTAGTTGTGCCTCAACATCACCTCTGTAGTCATGGTTACCCAGAACTGCCACAGTAAAAAGGAAGATCAATTTGTTTTTATAAAATTGCACACCATGCCAAAGTATTTGTAGTGTTAATTGTTGTCCTTGAATATTGCAACTTTGTTAACTTACCACTGTACCATGTTTTTTGCAAGCTAGGGGCAGTGTATATGTCAACAAATGAGTCGTAGAATGCTGGATCATCAACCCCTTTTAGCCCATCTTCATAAAAATTGTCCCCAGTGGAGATCACAAAATCTATATTTAATTTCTCCCCCACAATTCCCATCTACAAAATTAAGCATTTGATTAGTAGTTCATACACCAAAAGTAACACAAAAATGTCAAACAAGATACTTAAAAATTACAGTCTTGTCATGAACTAATCTAAATTATAGTATTCATGCTCTTATCGTAAGTTTGTTCATGCGTATTTTGTTTTATTCTACTGGATAGGTTCATAAAAGATATCTTGTCTATTTCTGCAAAGGAAAATCTTCTTTTGATACCCCTATTCTTTAACAACTCTAAATAATAATAAAATATTAAATTTTATATTTAAAATAAAATATAAATTAATTTATTAAATAAGATATTAATATTTTGAGTTGTACAAGTGATAAGTTTTTTTAGTGTCAAAGTATCATTTGTGCAAAAATAAGCTTCCATAATTTAATAATTATAATTTACTAACTTGGTTTTAATGAATATGAATTAATATTTTATACTACCATCTACTCATACTTCATACTTTATCATATTATTAATTATATAATCATGGAATATTAATATAATAACAATCCAGAGGAACATATTTATTTTCCTTTAAAAATGTATAGTAAATTGTACAACTTAGATGAATTGGGTATGTTGAGACAATTTGATGTTTATATGTTGACTGAAAGTAACAACACATGGGTTTGGAATACGCTGGTGCCTCAGATGCCTCAGAAGCTCTTTAAAGATTCCAAGTGACGTGTGTTTCAATAATTACTAGCATCATATTTTCTTTTATTGGAATATGCCTTGGAATATGCATATAGATTGGGTGTTCTGTTGGAATATGCTTGGGATTATCTCCAAAAGATTCATGGTGGAGTATTATGTGTTATCCTCATATTCAGCATGTTCAATTCTCAAATAAATCTATTAAATATAACATAAAAAGCTTTTAATTGTACCTAAGAAAGTGGGTTCAGAAGTTCTTTATTAGACCATAGTTTTAGTATAGAGAAGATATATGTAGAAATTAAGTGGGATGATGTGGAAAGAAAATGGCTTATCTCTTGTTTCCCACATTTAAAAGACGCCACGCAAAAGTAGATGAGTTCTGACAGGTTTGTTAATTTGCCGAAGACAGTGATAGATAGAAGATTATAAAAAAAAGTAACTGATAAAATTAGGTTGGTTAAGGGTGTGATTCACTCTGTTTTGGGGGGCATGAGGGATTGGAAGAGAAACATAGAAGAAGAAAATAATAAATGTGATAGTTAATATATTCTTTTTTTAAGTACATGATAAGAAAAAAACAACAACTTAAAAAGTATGCAAAATGCATGTTCATAATAACATGATAAAGCTAAGAGATGATTGATTGGTTGAAATGGTATCAGCATCTATCCGAAGCAAAATGGAATATACTAAAACAGAGCTCAGAGCACACGTAAGTATTCATTCAATCGGTCAATAATTGCAACATAAGAGTGGTTAACAGCTTAATTAAGTACACATTTAATAAAAACTCTTGGAAAAAATATGTTTTCTGCACATATAATCTAATCTAACTATCTATATGATAGATGCTGATCTTGTACCAGAAAAAATGGTTTTACAAACATACAACTTAGCTATGGTCTTGTACAAAACACAAATGCTACATGCAGTTTTTCATTCTTTTATAATATAGTTGCTCATTCAATTCAGAACTAATTTTCATTTGATTCTCTCTTTGGCTTGATCGGAGGAATGACCACGAAATTTTGGATTTTCATGTTTATTTTCTGAAAATCTCACATCTTCTAAAAATATTTAATTGATTTAATATTTATTGAAGGATATAATTCAAATTGAATCAATTGTTTTTTCTCATCAATTTCGCAAACGCTATTTATTTATTTTTTGTACATAGTTCGATTACGTACATAAGATAATTGATCAAGCAGGAGCTTTTGTTCGAACATACAGAAAATAACCAATATGCACTCCTTATAGTTAGCATCATCATCATTGCTTTTAGTTTTAATGTGATTAAAGGTATTTTATACTATTAAGAGTATGGATATCTTTATAAACTTTTTTAGTTTTTCTTAATTTATACGTAAGCTTATTTTAAACTATGAAAAAACTCATTGTTTAGTGCTATTTTTCTGCATAAAGGTTCTTAAGAAGCAGTATATCCAATGGTATCTAACTTAAACAGGTATATTTTTGTTGATAATCCATGGTTAGAATTTAGAGTTTGGTAAAAGCAGCATGCATATGATGTGCATGCGAACATGCAAGCAAGATGTGCAGAGAAGAACACATCTCATTGATGAATATGTAATAACAAGAAAGAAGAGGAAATGAAACCTGATTGGCCACCAAAGATTGATTGTTTGTTCCCTTTCTTCCCCAATCTCCAACGACCAACAAATGAAGAGATTGTTGTGGTTTCTGAGGAGCGTGTTTGAATCTGGGAAGTTCGGCAATAGAAGGAGTGAGCAAGAAGCACAACAGAAAATGGAATACCATGCGTTGCTTAGAAGATAAAGCCATGCGTTTGTTTAAGGAACTGCAACTTCTCCAACCCAGAAAAGAGAGAGAACGAGAGAGGCAGAGATATAAACGTGAGGGAGGGAAATGCATGTTATATATAGAGAGATTCTAATTTTATGAGATAAAATAGCATATACAAATTTCGAATTTCAAATAAATAAAAATTAAAAATTATTTATATTTTATATTATAGAAGGCAAGGCATATACGCAACGCTACTGTTAATTAGTATAAAATTATTAAAAATAAATAGACTGAATTAATATCAATACTTTATGTCTCATGCACAACACGTATGTATAGAAGTTATTTGTACACTTTATTCTTAAGCATGACTTGATATTTTTATTACTTTATTTGTTATTGGTTTCTTCTCTAGTGAATCTTCTTAATGAAATTACATACAAGTTAAATTAATGATAATGATACTTTAACGTAAATAAGAATCAAAACAGGGACAGTTTAATTCTTCACGCAAAGAATTGCTTACAGGAACAGAGAATAGAGAATAGAGAAATGTTTTGATGATATTCTGTTACATAGCAACGTATATAGTGCAATCCAACTCAAAATTTTTTTAAAGTAATTAGTATATTATATAACTCAAAAAAATTATATCGAATAATTTTATACAAGTTTTTATCAGTAATACATTTATATATATATATATAATAAAATAGTTTGGATAATGCAATTAGTTTTAAAATGTAAAGATATTATTGAAACAACTAGTTGTTCACCTGAAGTATAATACATATAATACTAAAAAAAATTATTTTATATAAGTTATTTATGAGTTTTTATATAATTTTAGATTTCATGTTGATGTTGTCTAGTGTCATAAGTTTTATATTAATGAATTGTTTAATAATGTATTATGTGTATTTATAAATTAAAATTTTGTTGAAAGATATATTATATAATGTGTAATATCTTGATTATTTTTTTATATTATAAATTTGATTTGTATTTGAACTAACAATTTTTTACTAGATATACATGAAAAATTACAATCCACTGCTGATCAGACTAATAAATACCAACGAATACAAATAAATTTTATTTTATTTTTTCTAAATTTTAATAAAAAATTTAATTAAAATTTTAATAAAAAATTTAATTAAAATCTTAATAAAAACTTTAATTAAAATTATTCATATTTTAATCAATATACATTAAAAAGTTTAAAATATATAAATAAATAAAATAAGCAATGGGAGTATTGCAGTAACAACATGTATTTGGTGAACAACAATGGAAGATTCATGATGATTAACAATGGATTACTTTGATGCCAAATACACGATGACAAAGCAAGATCTTGCAATGAAGTGCACTGGTGGTGGAATAAACTTGTAATGAAGTGACCAACACAACAAAATCGCATGGTGGAGGCACAACAAACTTGCACGATGGAGATGCATCAAACTCGAGTGGTGACGGCGCAACAAGGCAGTCTTGTAGTAGAGGATCAACCAATCTATAACGACAATGATGATAGTGTTGATGATAGAAGGAAAACTTCACATATCAAGAAATTGATACAAGATTGATTTTGTAAGATTGACTTAACCTTAAATTTCATTACCTTAATACAGGATCATGTTAGAATTATAAAAGGAGAACTGATATCAACTTCAAGAGATTTCTCATCAAGATAAAGTCCGTGTTACCCGCAAAGAATATAACACCCCGTCAATGTCGGTTTCTAAGAGGTATTAGAGTATAAAGAGAGTGCAAGTGTGTACCTTCCATCTTTTATTTTTTATGTCTGGCTTATGATGTTACTCACACGATGATAAAGTGGTGTTACTTGCATGAGGGCATGAGAGATACGTCCATGAAACTCCCAAGAATGGGTCATCTACACAGTCCGCCCAACATGTTGGTCCAAAACAGTGACATACAAAAAACAAACTTGTTATCTCCCATTGAGAACTCCATTTATTTTACGGGAAAATGTAACTCGAACTGTGTATTGTCGAATCTGTAAACCCCATTTCATTTGATAATCAAACAGACAGTTAGTATCCATTGCAACATATTTAACAAGAGTCACAAAATAAATCATTATATTAGTTCCTTAGGGTCTTCGAATGCTAACTATGTATCACAAATGCTACTGGAAGATACATACTGAATTAGATCTGTCCTCCTTTTGGGTCCTTGCTTCAGAACCTCGTCATCCATGTTAATGGTCAACATATCAAACCCAAAAGAACAGGAAAGTTTAAAAGCTGAGATTGATTGAATAGACTTGGAGTTCCGCGTTCAAAACCGTGTAAGTTCTCTATGCTATGCTATGCTATGCTATGCTATGCAATGGTCGATTCTCACTTAGTCAATCAATCAAAGAACTATAAATATATAAATAACAAAAACCCATTATCCACTGGCATTATCAACACTGAAGCTTCTGTCAAATGCATAATCCACAAAACTGTAGAGAGGAAAGACTCGCTCCCCGTACTTCTCAAATCCATCCAATTCTTCCTTAGCCTTTTCTCTGAGCTCTTCAGCTTTCTCTGTTGCCTTTTCTACTCCGTTAATCTCTGCATAACTCTTCCCCTTGTTTTTCCCGTCACCACCTCCCTCAGCTTTCAATTTCTCTTCCAGAATATCATCCACAACTGCATACAATAGCCCAACAGCTCTACCGTACCTCCTCAGTCTCTCTATCTCATTATCTTCAGCTCCAGCCAACAATCCTCCACACACTGCAGAACACTCTCCCATTTCACCAAACTTTTTTTCTTGTATAAATTCAACTGCATTGGGTCCTCCTTCAAGGTCCAGGAACTGCCCTGCAGCCATACCAGTTGAGCCTACAGAGCGAGCCATCTCAGCAATCACACGAAGGAGATTGGGCTCAGGCACAAGGTCAGACGGAGTCTGTGAAACAATGTGACGAAATCCAAGGGGAAAGAGTGCATCACCAGCAAGAATTGCCATGTCAACACCATAGATGGTATGGTTTGAAGGTTGCCCACGGCGAGAGGGGGAGTCATCCATGCAGGGAAGATCATCATGTATCAGTGAAGCTGCGTGAACCTGATTGCCACAGAAATATAAGATTAACAATACACTTATAACCATGTATGTTTAAAAATACTCACAAACGCATTCAGTTTATTGCCATTACGTTTTAGTGAAGTACATACCAATACTCATAATTCCATTTTGAATCCCATCAGGAGTTCAAAACATACGGATTCAGAGAATCTATTTTGTTCAAGAACAATGCAAACTGCAAATAAAGGTATTGCTAAATTAGCAGTTCATCTAAATGTACGTACTCTATGATGCAAATACAGCTAGCAAAAGAAGGAACCCAAAACACTTATTTGCATGAATAACACGACACTTCTACAGCTAACCATGCAACTCTGATGTTATTCTAAAATCAAAAGGGGAGGAAATTAGGATCAGGTTTATCTGACTGACAAAACTATACTATAATAAAAACAAAAACGTGACAATGATAAACCAATCTCGCTCAAATGTCTCAGGTCATAACGTCGAGATAATAATAATAATAATAAAAATTCCTCAGAATCAAAGCAAAATAACAGGGTGTAAAAAGAATATTACCATTTCAAGGGCACAGGCAGTAGGGAAGGCGGCAAGGCGGCTGCCTCCAAAGAGTTCACATGCAGAGATGCACATAACAGGTGGTGCTCGCTTGACACCTTTGGCAAGAACTGAATATCTCATAGCTTCATATATCTGCGGAGGAAACTGAACTGGAATAGCTTCGTCGAGCTTCTGATTGATCTGCACCATCAGGGAAGCCCAATATGTTCTCAAATCAAAGTCAGAAGCCCTTGATCGAGTGGAAACCGAAGAAGGAGAAGCAGCAGCGGAGCAGCGAATTGGAGCCTTCAAGTTTGCAGGCTTTGGGAGGTGGCAGGTGTGAGAAGTGGTCAATGTTGCAATTGCAAAAGGAGCCATCGCTGACCACTCTATACGAAAAAAGAACAAAGGAAACCATCAAAACATGTTATCTATGTTATCCCTAGTAACCTTAATATAAATACAAATCAAATCAAAGATATACATTTCATCAAACAAGCGGGGGCCGTGAAACGTTTATAAACAACAGAAAGCACTGGGTCATCTAATTTCAGATAAAAAAAAAAAAGAAACAAGCGCAGTAAAGCACAGGAATTGACCTGCAAAATAAGTCCCTATGATCAACAATTTGAAATTTCAACCTCATAGAATCAATCATGTGTTAAGCGAAATAGTGAAACACCCATCTTGTATAATATAAACAAGTGAGAACAAAAGCTAAGAAAAAATGACCAGATACTGAATCAGGGCGAGCGCAATCGAAGAAAAAAGTGTTAAGCAGATCCGGAAACTGGGGAGAGAGAAAATTGAGAGAATGGAATATAAGTGAATTGATATGATAAGGTGTAGGAGTCAATGGTTAAAGCGATTGGGTACGGTGAGGTGTTGGCGAGCTTCTATTGGTTCACTGCTTTTTTATTTCCAAATTTATGTTCTACTTTTTATTAATGTTTATATATAAATTTAACTTAATTTCCTTTTCAACTATCTTTTTATTCATGTTTATTTATAAACATAACTTAATTTTCTTTTCAAAATATCTATATCAAGGAATTTTTGTTGGTATCTATTTTTCATATTTTTATTTTATTTTTAATATATTTTAAAATAAAAATAATTATTACTATCAAATTATTTAAAATAAAAATTTATAATTATATGTAAATAAATTTCTTTTTTTTTTACATTTTTCACATTTTTATTTTATTTTTTATATATTTTAAAATAAAAATAAATTATTTAAAATTTAAAAATAATTGTAGATATTTCAAGATGTGATGATATATTTTTTATCTAATCATTAATATTAAATTATTTAAAATAAAAAAAATAAACATTAAAAATAGTTACAAATACTTTAAAAAATATAATACTTTATTTTTCTAATTATTATTATTAAATTTTTTAAAATATATAGATGCATGAAATGTCTCTTTCTTACTAATATATATTTCTATTTTATTTATATTTATATTTTCAATAAAAATATTATTTAAATATTAAAAGTAATTTTAATATTTTTATAATAACTTATAAGTAATTATAGACCTTTAAATAATAATTATTTATTTATGTAAATTTTATTATTAATTTTTAATATATATATATATATATATATATATATATATAAAGACACAAATTATATCTTTCTTACTAGTATATAAGGAAAAGTCACAGTCACAACATCTGCCATAAACAATATCATTCTTTGAAATAGATTTTACAGTGTATTATCTGTGAAATTAAAATGTGCAATAATATTATTTTGGTGAAAAATTATATAAAAAATTTTGAAAATTTTGAAACAGAAAATTTTTATTGTGTAATTATATTCTTAACATATGAAAATATTAACAAATAAAATTTGTGTTTAATAAATATAATGAAAGAAATTAGAAGATTTATTGTTATATTTTGGAAAAATTTATAAATATAAAAAAAATTAACAATGAAGCTTTTATAATTTTATGTTTAATTTAAATTAATAATATTAATAATTATTTAAATGGAAATAAATAAAACAGAGAATGAAGAAGTAAAAAGATAAATTTGGATTTGAAAATTAAGAGTAATTGAAATTTCGTAGGGAAGTTAGATGCATGTGAAAAAATATATTAAATCAGAAAAGCATAAATATAATTAAAATAAAATAAATACACATCAGTCAAACTAAATTTTTTTATGTGGTGATGGTTTATAAGTTTAAATAATTTTTTAACGAATTTCTTTTATTAATTAGTTGAGTAGTTTTTTAATGGGTGATTTATCTGAGTGTTGATATTAATTTTGATTTGTACTAAATTATGTAGAATCTTTTGATTAACAAGTCAAAATTAGATGTTGGTAATTGATTTTTGTGACTTATTTATAATTTTAATATTTATATTAGATTGTACTTTTTTAGAGTTGATTTTTTAGTAATAATTCGTGACATAAATCTTGTAATATAAAATATTATTTCAATGAAAGTGATAATATTAAGATTTGTGAAAGATATTATATTAAATGAGTTTAAAAATACTGTAATTACTTCGATGAACTTCTAATAGTGTATAATTCAATTATTGTATTAAAATATTATTTTACATATATTTAATATTTCAATAATATCATATTTAGTTACACATTTATTTGTAATTGTTAGTTGAGGTTGACAATAATATAAGTTTAAGAAATGTCGAAAACAATGTCCGTGCTTTCTTTTCTCAAGAAAACAACACCACCCAAATAAACCATTGAGTCCCATCATTGCTCATCTTGTTTGGCTTCATATTTCACACCATGCAATTCACTAAAATCTGGCAATGCTAAAAACAGTTTACTAACACCTAAAGTGCATTCATATTAGTAAATCTACAAAATTACAATAAATATGATCAAGGAAACGTCAACCCAATGAATTCATATAACTAATCAATAAAGTTAAGGAAATATGATAAACCACAGAGAGAGAGACTTAAATTTTTTTAACCGTTAGATTGATTTATTAATATCAGGAACATTACCTTCGAATTGATTAAAATTTAGATTCATGATCATGGTTCATTTGTTTTAATAACATTGAACATTAATAAACATTTAAATTATATTATTTAACATTTACAATAATAATTATAACAATTCACAATTATATTGATTTAAAGAAAGGGGTTTCTTTTATAAAATTATCATACTTATACTAAGGTGAGAGTTCTTAAACACAGACAATATAATGTAACGGTTTTATTTCAAACACTGCAATCTTATTTCAAATAAATATGTAGTTTTAATAAACTAGTATCTTTATTTTAATTATGTTGATTTAAGATTACTGTAAATTAATATTTTTATTTCAAATACGTCTAAACCCTAAAAAATTATATTTAGAAATTTAAATTTAGTTAAGTCATCACACTATACAACTTTTAGTTGATATTGTTATTGAAGTTCATATAACAAAATACAACTTTTAGTTGGTGTTCTTATTGAAGTTCATATAACAAGACACACATTCAATTATAACAAGATACACATTTAGTTGAATATGTTAGAGTGTCTTAAAAAGAAGCCATAATAATGTTCACTCACAAATTCCTATTAAAAGTTTGACACAAGATACTAATTCTCTGTTATTATATATTTAAAATAGTATTGTCAGAAAAAAAAAATGTTGAAAATATAGCTACTTTAAAGAATAGAAAGTTTAGTAAGTAGAAATTCTTATTAGTTAAATTAAAAAGCTACAAATTTCTATTATTATTATTTTAAAACAATATATTATTAATAGTCTTATTTAAAATACCTATAAATAAAATATCTATAATGTAAAACCAACTAATAATGTATAGAAAAATATTAATATATTCTTGATGAGCTTTTGTCTCAAGTTCATGAGTGTTAGATCATAAAATGTTCTATAAATAATATAGAAAAAAATTTATATTTGTAAAATCTCTACTTAATGAAACTATCTCTCAACAAGAAACCTTTATTTATATATCTTCTTTTATTTTTTTAAATCCAACTTTTTATGTTAATTATTTTTATAACCGATATAAAAAACATTAACTTATTATTTTAATTTTTTAATCAGTATAGAAAATACACCTTTTAACCAACATAAAAAAATCTTAAGAACTTAGTAGTAGTGCATCAAATTAATACTCGCATAGTTTAGAGTTTTTTGGTTAACATCATTAAAACACTATTTTCTTGTAATAGATTAAAAAGTATTTCAGTAATAATCATAGCTCTTTTTTTTATTGTTAAGAATGTCTTTTATTAAAAAAATATGGTAAAAAAGTTTCATAAATATAATTCAATCCTTTCTTGTGGGTTCCCGGTGTTACTATGCTTGTTAAAGTTTACGTTTTAGTCCTTAAAAATTTCATTTTTTGCACCTAAACATTTTTCCAGGTACTAAAACTTTCGTTTTTTAAATCTCATTTTATTTAACTAATCTCTTTCATTAGTTAGTTAAACCAATCATAATTACCACATATTATTAAGTAGGTGCAGGCTAAGGGTGGCAGTTTTAAATAATAGATTAGTAAATTAGGTTGCTATCTTATCATAAACAGCAGTGACTAAATTAATTTAGAACAACTTGTGAAGTAAGGTGTTACGTAATCTAGGCCTATTTTAATAAAATATTACAAAAAATCATCAACAAATTCAATTATAAAAGGGATTTTCATTTTGGTGTGTTTTCATTTAGGCTCATAAATTATTTCCATTGGGTGAAAGATCATGGAAGTATTTATATATAACTTTTTCATTATTTTTTTTATATAAATACATTTACAAATCAGACATGCCTAAGTTAATATTATTAAGAAATGAACTTTAAGTTTAATTCAACTTCACGTTATTTATGATTGTCTAATATTAGTTCGATAGTAGGTGATCTAATAACCTTATTAAAATGAACTTATATAACTCTGATATCATATTAAGAAGTGGACTTTAAACCTAACTTAACCACACAAAACAATTTGAAATATGAGATTTACACTCACTTATATATACATAAATTGACTTTATCTCTAGTCGACCTGAAATCTCCTATATTTACATATATTTATCTTAAAAGGTGTTAATTAATAGATTCTATGGAAGTAATTATTTTTCAAATGTATACTAGATTGTATGTGTACAATAAAAGGAAATTTGATAACAGAAATATTTTCTTATATATTTGTTCTTTCTTTTAGAGTAAAATAATCTATGTTTTTTTTATTAAATATATGCTTCTAGAAAATTAGTCATGGACGGAAAATAATTAAATAATAATCCACAATGGTTATAATTCTTGTTTGATTTAGTGAAACATGATAAGTCAAAACAAAGCATTCTAACTCTTTGGTTCTCCTTCAAATAATTATAGAGGGCACTATAGTTATTGCTTCTGCAGTCTTCAAATAATCACTAAAAAAGGTCAAATTCTTATTTGAAAACCTTATAATTGATTAAATAGCCTCTGTGTCCTTATCTAACTAGCTAATTATACATAACAAGAAAAAGACCCCAACAAGTGGGGTTTGTGGTAGGGTATTTAAAACTGAACTAATTTAAAATAATGATACAAAATCAATCTAATTTTTGGGTGTAATTAAAAATATACTCTAAATTCAGATTTTGAAAACAAATTAAATAAAAATTGTATCAAAGACTTGGAGAACATACCTAGTTTATTATAATCCACAAAATGACACCCTTGCCTAGCTGTAGTACATTTCAAGCCCAAATAATTTATATTAACAATGCATATACAACAATTCTTTTTTATATTTTCACTGCATTATTCATTTTAACTAACACTTGTTTCATTATCTCTCTTAAGTTATGATCAAATACTTTATTTTTATTGTCCCATCTTTTGGGATTCAACATTTAATTATCCAAGACAAAAAGTCAATCTTCAAACTCTTCTAAGTTTTAAGCACACTTCATTATTGAGCGCAGGTCCACTGAGAAAAAGATATATAGTTATTTTTAATTTAGTTAAATATAAAAAACCTAACATTTTAATATATATAATTTAATTAAATCATAAATAATTGGAAAATATTTCTTAAAAAAAAATATGCATCATTAATTTCAAGAAATTAAATTTAAAATTTGAAAAGCAAAATCTGACAAAAGCATGATATTAATTTGGTCTGTTCATATTCTGTTGCTCTTAAAAAAATACCAAAAAAGGAAAGATATTATTAAAAATAAAGTACGTGACCTTTAAATAGTATCTATGTATTAATTCTGCACGTATGAATAATATTGATGCCGTATGCATACTTTACTTTCTAGAACACTCGTTAAATTTATTCTTATATATTAATTTTAATTATTTGAATTTTTAAAGTTAAATTCTAAATTTAGTCTCCGAATCCAATACTAATGAATTATTGTTGGATTAATAAAATAATATATAGATTTAGATATGTTTTTGTTATAAAGAAATGCAAATATCCTACCATCCTTTTCACAGCATTGGGAAATTTATCAAAAGGGTGTAATTCGAAAATTACTCAATAATGGATAGATATTGAAAAAGTATTTATATGTCTGGAAGTAGAATTGAAAATAAAAAATTTGCTTAAATTTACAACTTTGTTATTGGTTCAATTTCATTTATAATACGAGTAAAAGTCCTACGTATACGGTATATGAACAAATTTAATAATTTACTTTTTCTAATAAAAAAATACGTATATACGGTTCAATTTTATTTTTTTTATTGCCACAGAATTTTCCTCTGATGTTTTTTTTGAAACTATAAAATTACAAGCCATTGTTTTGGATTATTTATTATAATTTTTTTGTTTTACATATTCAACAAATCAAATCATCATTAAATTTTAAAGTTGATTTTAATATTAATTAAGTTAAATTGTAGGTAGAGAAAAGGATGATCTTTGTAAGAAACTTTTTCTTACTTTACACATGTCTTCGATCTATATCTAACCTTGTGGGAGATCACTTTATATATTTAACTGTTTTCCGAATTCTCAAAATTAAATGATTGTATTTTTTTAATTTCTTTTTTTAATCAAACTTGATATATGTTTACAATATTATATATAAAAATGTTCTCCCTTAAGTAAAAACTATTTCCATGATAAAATCTTTTTCTCTCTGCCATTGAACCCAGCATCATTTGAATTAATATTATTTATAATAACACTAACAACTCACTTTGATTCTTAATAAATTTTTATATTTTTATTAATAATTTTCCTGTAAGTCTTAATATTTAAATAAAACTTAAAATTTTCTTTTAAAGCTTTCAATAATAGTCAAACTTATATAATTAATATTTTGAAGTGAATTCTACTTAGCCATTTGTAATTAAACTAAACTTTTTAATAATATTTAAATGAAAAAATTTAATTTTTTTTTCTTATTATATGTCAGAATTTTATGACTAAATGTACTATGTCAGTTTGTAGTTCCAAAAATCATAGAAATTCACGAAAGTTCTTATTCTCTACAAATAAAAAGGAAGGTATCATTTCACAAACATCTTAACTTCATTAGAATTGTAATCATATCTTGTTAAATGATTTCACATCACACTTGTTCTAACATTATATTTAATCAAATCTCCATATTACTTATGTACGGTGTCCATAGTGTGATTTGTTTTAATTTTCAGTTAAAACACATCCAAACTTAACATAATAATTATATGCAATTTAGTTTAGTTTGATTTTATAGTACAATAAGATTCAAACCAAATTAAACCAAATTTTGCGATTTAATTTGGATTGATTTTACAATTTTATTCTGAAATTTTTATTAATATATGAATTATATTTATATATTGTACATAAATAACTCATATAATTTACTTTCCATGAACCTAACAAATCTCCTACAGAAAATTTAAAATATAAACATCAAAATTAGTTCTTTTATATTATTTCATTTCAGTAATATTTTATTTTGTTTTAGAATTTTTCTCCCATAACACTAATAATCACATTACCAAAATAATTTTTCCTCCACCTCATTCATATCTTAAACATATCGTGTTATTTTCTAGAACATATTTATAAGTATGAAGTTAGATACATTAGATTTTTCCTCATCCTTACACATTTATCATATATGAGTGAAATAATAAATAATATAATAGTATTTAAATTATAGATTTCGATTCGGTTTGAATCGGTTCAGAAAGTTCAAAGTGAAAATTGATCAAAACTGTGCGGTTCTGAAAAAAAAAATTCAAATCAATAAAAAAACATTTAGTTTTAATTGATTATAACTTTTTATTGATTTTCAATTATTTTTTGGATCTATTTGGTTCTAAGCACCCCTAACTTACATTTAGTCCTATTCTCAGGCAAAGGATCTTGTTCATAAAAAATATCCCACACATTTGATTGAATTTTCTTATACCTTATTCATGATGTACCCATACAAGTGAGTAATGTAACATTTGTTTCAAAAACAACATTTGCAGTACTTTGTATAATATCTTGAAATGTAGAGTCCCTTTTGTTAGAAAATATTCTATCTATATATTATTCACAATGATATAGCCTTTTAAATAGGCACATTACAAAGATATTAGACATTCTTTAGAATAATTGATTATCAAGTTTGTAGACTAACTTCTGAATAATAAAAGTTATTCAATACTAAAATGAGAATGTATTATTGTGCACTATAGTAACCTCCTAATCATTAGACCACTAATAGCTAACTCAATTGATTGAAATTAAAACAAAGATAATTTTTCTTACTTACATTCCATCACTTAAACTCATATGCTTATATTAATTTAAAGTCTTCAGAAAATTAATAGTTGAGATACTAAGTAACTCTCTTAACTTCAAGAATGACCGTTAAAGCCTTGGTGAATATGTCAGCTACTTGACCTGTAAACTATATCAATGATTTTTTTCTTTGCAAAGGTCTCTCAAAAAATGTAATTTCACATTAACCACCAAATAGATTGAGTCATGTCTTGCAACAAAAGAAAATACTTATGTATAATTACCCCCATATTGTTGGTTGTGCTCTTTTGCCATCAAGTGAGTGAGCTTTATATTTGTCTACTTCACCATCTTTGTTCAACTTTGTTTTGAAAACTCATTTTACTCCAATGATTTTCTGATCCTTAGGTAGATCACATAACGACCAAGTGTCATTCTTTTCAATGGAATTGATTTCATCATCCATTGCTTTTCTCCTTTGACTATTATGTCAAAATTTGTAGATCACAATACGGAAATAAAACAAAATGAGTAATATCCGTTAGTTTCATCTACCACAAAATTTTTCATCCATGCAGGTATTCTCATGTTTCGTTGAGGACACTCATTTGCAGGTTCAACTACTTGTTGTTAGTGCTTGAATGGTTGGTTGTTGCCTCCCTTCTTCATTTTCACCATCAACATCTACTTGAAGATGATGTTGTTCAACTTTGTTTGAATTCCAATTCTAGAACTGATCCTCATCAAACACCATATCACGACTAATAACAATTTTCTTGGTGATATGATTGTTTATTTTGTAAGTTTTTTGATTGCTCACTAACACATAAAATGCATTTTTGTCCTTTATTATCAAGTTTTTTTCTCTTCTGATATGGAATATGAATATAAGCAACACACCCAAAAATTTTGAAATAATCTATTACTGGTTTTGTTCCATTCCAAGCTTCCATAAATGTTATGTTTTGAATAACAAAAATTAAACTTCTGAGTAAAATATGAACACTCTCACATATTACTTCTAACCAAATGTCTTTGCTAACAAACTTTTCACCATCTTGATAGTTGTTCTATTTTTTCAATAAACGAAAACAATAAAAAAAAAACAAAAGAAAAAAATGAAAATAAAAAAGAATGGAACTCAATCATACGAAAAAAACATATTAAAATCAATCACTGTTAATGATAAATAAAGATTAGAAATAAAAAATAAATTAAGATCGAAAACATCAATCCAAAACTAACAACATGGAACATATATATAAGTTCAAGTATTATTTCTCCAATAATCATAATCTCAACTACTTAAAAAAACAGTACAAAAATAAAAATATGAAAGAAGAGAGTAGAAAGTAAAAAATAATGTTTTAATAATCTTTTTTAATTTAAATTCAATTTTCAATTTTCAATTTTAAAAATCATTAAAATACAGTTAATTTTTAAATATTATATTTAAAAACAATTTAGTTTATTTTTTAAAAAAATCCATAACTTTGTAAAGTTTCAACCAGGTTTAGCATTAGTTATATTCAATTTAGATTTTTTTTTCTCAACCCTAAGCATATTCATCTTTTCGTTTACGCTAATGGGAATCATTCATAAATCATAATGCAAACCAAATATACTGATTATAAATAATGGAATTGAAGAAAAACAATGGATATTCTTAAAATCTCCCACAAAATATATATTCATAAAACAACTCATCCCAACAATAAGTATACTCATTTCAAACGCAATTTTAACAACTCAGCAAACTCAAATAGATAGCATACAAAAAAAAAAAAAAACTATGACCAATTATAATGGTAGTCAAGCCACTCTTTATTATTTCAATTAAAGCCTAAGAACTATTGGTTAATATACTTTAGCAATAAAATTAACGGACATTAAAATAATGAACTAATGACTTATCAATTTATGCACTGATAAGAAAAACTATTTTTTTTAATTACAAAATTATACTACAAAAGGTTTTTTTCTTATATTATTAAGATAACAATTATTTACATAAGGGAAATAATTTGTACATAAATGCTAGATAAAGTAAGTAAAAAGTATTAAAAGCATTTTTAATAAGAATTGGTTGTTAATTGTTTAACTACAAAATGATATATAATTAAGTAATTTTTATTTAGAATTGCTTAAACAACTAATTATCAAATAATTATAAATAATTTTTTAAAATTTTAATTTTTTTATATATATCATCAATTTTAAGAATAAATTATTATAAACCAATTCTAAAAAGTAACTTTCCTTAAAATTATTCTAATAATTTCTACATACAAAGAAAAAAAAATATAATAAATAAAATAAGTAATTCAATAAAGGTGAATTAAAAAATATTTATTATATAATAACATTAATATTGTTGGAAGGGGATCCATCTTCTATAACTACAAAAGATACCCTAGCGTAAAATATTTAACCACCGGAGAGAAAGGACTACAAGTCTTAACTCTTAATTAGGACACATGTACTTCGATTAACATGAACATTACTTTCATATCCAATAAATTAAATTCTTAATAACGTCCTAATAACAATTGGAATCTGCATAATATCTCCTTTAGTTGGCCACAATCCCTCAAAAGCGATGTTTATAATGGAAAAAAATGCACCCCACAAGAACCTTCATACATAATTTTACTAAACAAATCGTAGTACAAAACTTTCATTAGTCTTATCTCACCAAAAGCTTTGCTTACAAAAATATAGTTTTTATGTTCGGAACACAATGTATTTTTTTTTTATGAGAAATTTGTGTTCAGAATAGATATCAACAAAATCAATTTAGACAACGATTATTTTCATTTTATTTAACATAATTACGTATTAAGCATCAAATTAATCTTATAAGTTGTCATTATAGTTGTATCTGATTGGAGAGTACCTCTTCAATCAACTAGGATAGAAAAAAAAAATAAAGAACCTCAAAAACTAAAAATAGATTATGCATAAATTAATTTTCTTAATTTGTATTTACACTTAGTTTGTGAAACTCATTTCATCACTTACAAAAACAGTTTGTCATTTTATATTATATATTATATATAATCATGCTGAAAATTGAGGGATATTAGTAGAAGTGCTTGTTGAAGCAACCACCCCCAACACAAAGAAGAAGAAGAAGAAGAAAGTTGGCATATTTTATTCAGATGAAAGCAAAAAACTTGACTACATGTAGATGGAGGCAATAATAACAAGTTATTCATCTACTTGCCTATTTTGTTATGGACCACACTCCCACTTGCACCCATCTTCAACAATTTAAATTTGGGAAACATTAAGATATCCTTTAAAATCTACTCAACAAACAGAAAAATTCAAATGTGCAAGAAGGGTAGACCCATGTTTTGTACTAGCTTTCTCTATCTCTCTCTCCCACGGGGACAATGTTCTTATATTTCAAATATGTGTGTGACGAGCAATGCAGCCAAAGGTGCATCATCTTTTACGTCATATGAAAGCCCTTCCAGCTCTTCAACCTGCACAACCCTGTCTCTTCCCCACAATGTTTTTTTTTTTTTTCCATTTCTCCTTATTATTACTACTTTGGGACTTTCTATATATTGCTTTCTATGTTTCCAATAACACCACATTACTATGCCAGCAGCAAAGGATGCAGCAGTGACCACTTCAAGTATCACCTTCTCCCAATCATTCATTTGTCAAATTTTATAGACCCCTTGGTTTGTGTATGCAAATTTCTTTAGGACATGTGGCCTACATTAGTGGCTAATAAGATATTCAAGAAGCGACTAGGAAGCACCGATTTTATAGCAGATTATCCTAGTTGTAAAGAACCCTTGCTGGGTATTGTAGACTTTGATCACAACTCAAAAACCATTCTTAATGATCACAAGGACACACAAAAATGCAAGTAAGAACAAAATTATCCTCTTCTTCTAGTTTATGTAGGTTCTTCCTATCTTATAATTCATATATTGAAAATCTGTAGAAAACTGCAGTGTTAAAGTCTGTTTGTATACATGCTAAGAGTTTTCCAGAGTTTCTTTACGAGAAATATAGAACTTTTTCAGCTAAATACAGCTTCTAAGCCTGATTAAGTTCAGTTCTATTCTGGGTTGGTTCTGCTTCTATTGTTTTGTTCTTTACTTTTTTTCCCTTTCAATTTTTCTGATATAGTGTATTTTACTCCATGTTAAGGGTATTTGTTAGTACATGGAACGTAGGTGGGATTGCACCAGAAGAAGATTTGAATATAGATGATTTATTGGAGACATGCAACAACTCTTGTGACATCTATATACTAGGGTATTGTCAGAACTGCTTCAGGTTTTCTAGCATAGAAAAAACGTTTTTGTAATGTGAATAAAGAAACTTCAGCTTTGATCATGCTAATTTTTTTTTGTTTGTTTTAACTGTTTCCCAATCCAGGTTTCAGGAAATAGTGCCTTTAAAAGCATCAAATGTATTGGGATCAGAAAGCAATGAGATTTCCATGAAATGGAATTCCATAATCAGGGAAGCTCTGAACAAGAAAGCACATAAGAGGGGCAAAGATCAAAGTGATGCTAAAAGAGAGGAGCTACAGAATAACTGTCCCAATAAGAAAGAAAATCCAGCTAAGTACTGTGAAGCCCCACATGATGTCCAATGTATCATTAGCAAGCAAATGGTTGGAATATTCATATCTGTGTGGACTAGAAGAGATCTTTGTCCATTCATTCGGCATCCAAGCGTGTCATGTGTAGGCTGTGGCATAATGGGGTGCTTAGGAAACAAGGTAACCTAACAAACCCCCCTCAATTGATGTTACTCTTGCCCTTCAGCACATGTATTTGTTTTGTAGTATACTCTCCGTCACTGTCAACATCAATCATTTATAAAGCACATAAGGCACTCTTGGTAAACAAGTATGTTCAGTAGAAGTTTATCACCTAAGAGTTCATTCATAAGCTTGATTCCAAGAGTTACTATAAATAAACTGAAGAATTATTTTTATATTGAAATGAGCTGAAAAATCATTATAGAAAAATCATAAAAAACTATTATATGTCCAAATAAATTATGTATAAACTCTTTTTTTATGTCTCAACTAGTGTTTAGTAGTCAATAGTCTAAGCTCACATCAGAATTGGTTATCTTGGTTAATTTTGGCTTTTGTGTTTCAAAACTCCAATTAATTTGCAGGGTTCTGTATCAGTGAGATTTCAGTTACATGAAACAAGCTTCTGCTTTGTGTGCAGCCATCTAGCTTCAGGGGGCAGAGAAGGGGATGAGAAATACAGAAACTCAAATGTTACAGAAATTTTTGCCAGGACAAGCTTTCCTAGAGGCCCTTTGCTTGATTTGCCAAGAACCATTCTTGACCATGAGTAAGTGAAGTTTGAAACAGTCCAACAAACTCATTCTTAATAATTTTGCCCCCCTTGCTTATAATTTAGTTATCATGGTCCTTTCCCAAAAAATCATGCAAACAAGGTGCAAATATTAAATTCATTGTTTCACTTGATTTGTTGGTTCTTGGAATAAATAATGTGTTTAATGAAGAAGCATCATTAATGATATAATCTTGGGCTTTGAATATGTCCAACAGAAATCATGCCACCAAACTATTATATATTATTCTCCACTGGTTTAATGTTTTAAACTGAACTACCATTACAAAAGTTATTTAACTTCACGGAATTACAAAGTTTTAGACATTTGTCTTAAAAAAGTAGAGCATATTAAATGACGGTAACAAATTAACCACTGAAGCATCAAATTAAGGAAATATAACATCCTCAACTTGCATATAATTGGTTGTATATACTACATCTTGTGTTATTTTAGGCACCTAATTAACAACTGGTGGGCCTGTGCAGTCATGTAATATTGCTTGGAGATTTAAATTACAGAATTTCTCTACCAGAAGAAACGACACGCTTGCTTGTTGAAAAAGGAGACTGGGATTCCTTATTAGAAAATGATCAGGTATATATATACTTGGAGATTCAAAAATCTATTTGAATTGAATCCCTTACAAAAATCTTTAAAATCATTTTTTTCTAACTTACTTATATTCAATGAAAATGAAGTTAAAAGGGGAGCTAATGAGTGGAAACATGTTAAGAGGATGGCACGAAGGAGCAATTAAATTTGCACCAACCTACAAATATTGTCCGAATTCAGACATCTACCATGGATGTTTCTATCAGGGGAAAAAGGCAGAGAAGAGAAGAGCACCAGCATGGTAAGAGAAAATATAAAATTCATAACTGTGTTAAAAACATTTACTGTTGAATTTATTTTTATTAAATCACTGTTTGTTGTTGTTAACGTAGGTGCGATCGAATAGTGTGGCATGGAGAGGGTCTAAAGCAACTTGAGTACACTAGAAATGAATCAAAACTATCAGATCATAGACCTGTCACGGCAACGTTTACAGCAGAAGTCAGGGTTTTACCAAAGCAGATGAAAAACTTGCAAAGCTTGTTCCTATCAGAAAGATTCGACCAAATTAAAACTCCCTTTGAAGTTTCCACCACTGATGATTTTGTACGTAAAAAACGATCAAGCTTCCGGTTATGATTCACTAGTGTGATTTCTTCCTGATCTTTTTTAAAAAAAAAGGAACTTTTGTGTGATATATGTATATAAAGGTTGAATTCTATATAAAAAAGAAGTAAGAGCTAGAAATTCACTTGGAGGGAAGTGCAAAATTTCTAGGCGATGACATATTATAAGTATACAGTGAAGTTGCTTGTAGAATTATCTAAGTATCTTTTTGTTATTTCACAAAACATGGAAATATATGTCAAAGCCTATTGGAAAAAACTAAAATCCCAAAATAATTAATAAATCAATATAATTTTGTAGATTTCTACCTGAGAATAAAATAAATTGGAGGACTCAAACTGCATGCTTTATGATATAAAAATTATAAACAAAAACTATACACCATCCAAAGTAGAAAAATAAATTATAAGCCAATTATTGAGCTAGTTAAGGTCCTAATTGTTATTTTTATATAGGAATTGAGAACATCATCCTCTTATCCTCTGTGCATGAAATGAGCATATTACTTTTTTTTATTCATATGCGTAGAAGATATCATTTAATAAATGCAATTGGTGAGAAAAAAAATGAGCTATGTTGTGTTTTTGTGACAAAGTTGTATATTATTTGAAATAAAATAAAAAAACTTCTAAATAAGATTTTGTAATTCATCTCATTGGTTCTTGAGAAGCTCTCTCTATTAGAGGTGTTAATCGGTATTGATACATATTAACATTCAATCGAAGGAAAATATATTGAATGGAGTATTTTGAGCGTTTAAGTTAAATATACTTCAATTCAATCATATGTATATTATTAATATATTACGTTTTAGTAACCCATGTACAAAATCATGCTTGGTCACTCTTTCTATATATATATATAAATATATTCTTCGATTTGATGTATAGAAAATATATATTTATTTTTTAAATTTCATAAAATATTTTTTATAATTTTTAATGTTGAGATGATAATATTATTAGATAAAATATTTGACTATGATCTAACTTTAAATATCTTTTTGCTTTTATAATTTGTTATTATTATTATTTTAAAAGATACATATAATTACGTTTATAATCAATTTATTTCATCAAAATTTTCTTTATATCAATATGACACTTTTTTTATTAAGCTTTACTGACGAGAGAAACTTATGCACATCAAAAGATTGACAATTTTAACATTATGACACATTAACCAACATTTAAAAAAAAGTCTTTCTATATGTTTTCTTAGTTTTAATTTTTTTATCACATTATTTTTTTTTAATTTCAAGTGACTTTATTGTTGAATAAATTATTTAAAATATATCATTGTCTAAATTATGGAAAAAAATCTTCATAAGGATTGTTGATTACTAACTAGTAAAAATAATTTAGTAAGTAACATAATTTATTTTAATAATGGTATATATAGTTGTATGAAGGAATTGACATGATTTTTTTTATAAAAAATAACATTAAAGATATTAAATTTATTAAATTTTTTATGAAGATTTTTAGTCATATGTAAAATTGATGATTCACCTATTTAAAAATAAGTTTAAGTTTTTAGAGGACATACTGTTATCTATTTAATTATATTTTCTATTATATTTTCTTTTATTATTTAAAATACACATGTTCGTAAATGTTTTGTATAAATTTAATGTTATACATGTCTTAAATAACCTCCAAATTTATATTCTTTTATCCCCTAATATTCAGTTCCGGTTTCGTCCATAAACATGTTAACTCAACTCAATCTATCTATTATATAATAGATTTTTTTAATTTTAATTTACTATCTATATATGTTTTATATAAAAATGGGAAAATAACATACATCAAATATCATTTTTTTATCCTAGTTTCCTTATCCAAATATTCCTTAAAGCATCTTTAATGAAAAACCCATGTATTCTTAAACCATTTTTTTAGAAATCTTAAACTTCCATCTCATTTAAGAATTCTTTTAATACTTTAATTTGATGAAGAACTCAACTATTTCTCTAATTATTTGATTTTTAAAATGAAAAATAGTTTGTTTTTACGTGTAAGAATATATTTTCGTAAATAAATTATAAATTTTGGTGTAATAAATTCTTTTTAAAATAAATTATCTAAATACATTTAGGTAGTAAACAATGTAATGACATAATAGTGTAGATTGTCTGGTAATCAATAATCAATAGATACGTTTTAGTTTGTTCATTAATTAGTTAGGATTTTGTTTGTAGTTCTAGCTAATTTGTAACTGTTTTGTATTTTTATAAAGGTGATTTGTATACATCTCTAGATAATATAAACTATAAAATTATCTTGCATAATACATGAGATAATTTATTTATTTTTAGCTTTGTATTTTTGTCTTCTTTTAGTGTTGTTATCAATTCATTTTGTTCATTTTTTTAATTATTCTTAGACTTAATTCGATATTAGGCGCATAAAAAAAATTAGTAATAGAATCAATTCAATCTCTTTTCTTATTTGTTGGTGGTAGAATCTTGCAAAAAGATAAGTGTGACTTCAAGATTAAGAAGTTTAATGAAAAGAATAGTTTCAACCTATGAAAAATTAAGATGAGAATTTTGTTCAAGGAACAAGCTCTATGAGTATCACCTAGAGATAGTATGTTGCATATGAAGGGAAATGTTTTGGGATGCAAGAAGAAAAAGTTCATTTAATTATATTTTACTTTCTTTGTCAAAATAGGTTCTTTAAGAGGTTATAAGGATAAAACTTCAATAATGTTAAGGGTAAGGCTAAATTTTTTAAGGATTAAATATGTTTTTAATCTTTCAATTATTCGTCAAAATTGTGTTTCGTCTCTGAGACAAACTTTGAACTTATTTCGTCCTTATGTTTTATAAACTCGTGTAAATAATCCTTGATGATGTGTCAGAATTCTTTTTTATCTCTTTATTTTCCTTCTTTATAGTTTCTTATTTCACTATTATCTATTATCTTTCTCTTAAGCTTCTTTCACTCTTTTCCCTCATGTTTCCTCTCTTTACATATGTATGTTTTTATTTGTCATAGAGGATCATTTACTCCTCTTTATAAAGTATAAGGACGAAATAGATCTAAAGTTTAGTCCAGAGACAAAATACAATTTTGACATATAGTTCAGGAACTAAAACATACTTAACCTATTTTTTAATTATATTTTAAAATTTTTAGATCCCTTCTTTCCTTCAGGAAAAGTGCTTAGGACTCATTAAACTATTTTATAAATTCTTTCTCTTTCCTCTTAATTAACATGTATTTAATATTTTTTCTATATAAAAAGAATATTGTAAATTCTTATGAGATATTATACTCTAGACAAAATTTTATCTTTATAGAAAATTTATTTGATTCTGTAATACATTTTAATTTTAATTAAATATAGTTATAATTATAATAAAATTATAATTAGATATGTTTGAAGAAATTTTTATAAATTGATATTATTTATAATAACTAATTAAAAAAATAATATAATTTATAAGTTTATTAAAATCATTAAAAATATGCATTTAAAAAAATTCTCACTGTTTATTTTTTATCTGTATTATTTTTGTGTTCAAGTCAAAAAAATTTACATCAATTTCAATCAATATAACTTTTAAAATTATTTTAATTATTTAAAAAATTAAACACCGCTTCTATTTTTTATTTGCGAAAATTCTTAAAATCCTATTTTTTATTATGTAATTTTTTTATTATTTTATTATTTTATTTTTTATTTGTTATTTATGTTTATCTATGATAATTATTTTTTAATATATTAAAAAATAGAGTATAAGTTGTAAAAAAATAAATGTGCATATAAACAATTTTTACGAGTGATGTGGTACAATATAACCTATTTAAAATTGATATAATAAATCATTTTTATTATAGATTTTTTTATTTTTTTATAAGAATTTGAGTTGTTCTTCATTTTTTTCTTCTCTTCCGTCTTCTATGTTTTGGTTTTCTTGAATTGTTCTAAATGTTATTATATTTCGGCTTCAAAACCATGACGTAATCATATATTCCTAATCATTTTCATCAATTAAATTGTTTGTTTTTTGAAATTAATATTTTTTCTTTTTAATTGGTTCAAATATATCATAATTTAATTCAAATTGTTTAATCCTTGTATTGACAGAATGAATTTGAGTGATTGAAAGTGATGATAGATCTAACTCCTAAATCATAAATAGGTACTCATTATAAAGCTTTTTAGAAAAATTGTTTTGCTCTACCTTATTCAAAAGTGCAAACTGGATTTTTAATAATGATTAAAACATTTTTTCATAAATAATTCTTGAACCATCACTAATACAAATGCCATTAAAAAAGAAGGGACCTGGTTCAAAATTTTCGTTTCATGTCCAATGGTTCCAATTGAATCTTCATGGTATGTATGTCCATGATACAATCACACTTGTTCTCATTGAAATTGTCATAGTTTTAATTCCAGTTAATTTTTTTCATAAACTTTTGGTCAACTTTAAATAATTGGTGTCGAAAGTCTCATATTCTTGGTATGTCTAGTTTATTTTCTTTAATATTAATTCTATTTTATGATTACCTTTAACTTGCATTCAACGTGTATATCAAACAAACCTTTTACAGTAAAATTCCTAAAGATTGATCATACTTCACTTCATTTCATATAAGAAACATAATTATAAACAAGTGATCCAATATATAAAATTTTTAAATGAATAATTAAAGTTTAAAATCATTATGAACCAATATATAATTTATTCAAGTATAATTAATTAAATGGTGCAAACAGCTTGTAGGAATTTTTGTAGATCTTCTTTTTTAATCACATATTTCTTCATCAAATTCAAGATAACGTTAAAGCAAAAGTTTTTCTCATTAGGATAGGTAAAGTTCTAATCTTTACATAAAAATCAACGTATAATGGCCCCAGTTTCAACTTTTATGATACTTTACCATTCAACTAAAAGCACATAACAGTCCTTTTCCCCTCCTAATTAAAGTCATAACCAAGGAAAGACGAGACACCTAATTTTTTTTTGAAGTTTTTTAATAACATATTCATCACACACAAAGATTAAAGCACAAAGTTTTCTTTTTTAAAATGCTACCCATAGAATTTTTAACGCACAAAAACTAAAGTACCATTGCCCCACTTCCAACTTGTAGGATATTTTACCTAAATTTATGAAACACAACAAAACTTGAAATCCATCTCTCAAACACAAAAGGATTTTAGCTAGGTCATCACTTGTTTATCTTTCCAACTGATTTCTAAAATATATATATATTAATTAAAACTATGGTTCAGAAAAACATCTATAATTTCCGCAGTAAATACATAATAACCTAGGTTAGTATTTATCCGTGATTTTGATAAACAAGGTTCTATAATGTACTACAAAGTTGGATATTACCAGAGTTTGATCACACTAATTAGCGTGCTGTTGGATTTCGAAGCTCAGGGAACATGCCCTGCACCAACGCTTGTTCCTCCTCACTGCATGTAGTAGTCGCCTTACGGCTGGTGGACGCAAATTTATCGTCAAACTCACCATGAGGATTCATTTGGGTCAAGCCGATTTCCCTTTCACCCTGCGCATAATGTCGTTGCAAATTCAATGCATAGTCCAACCCCTTGGCCACATCTCTCATCAGAGGCCGTTCCTTCCCATGGTCATTCAAACAACTCAGTGCAATCTCCACGAACTTCTTCAAACACTTGGGGCGTATGGTACCTTTCAAAGCAGGATCCACCGTCTCATCAACATTCCCATCATGAAAACACCGCTTCACCCACGACACCAAAAACTCCTGCTCCTTCTCCATCTTAGTCTCAATAGGTGGTCTCCCACATAATACCTCAAGCAAAATCACACCAAAAGAGTACACGTCTGATTTCTGCGTCAACCAAAGACTCATGTAGTACTCAGGATCCAAATATCCCAAACTACCCTTCACGTCTGTTGTCACGTGGGACGCGTTCGATCCCACCTTTGACAACCCGAAATCCGACACCTTCGCCACCCAATTCTCGTCCAGCAGGATGTTTGTGCTCTTCACGTCACGGTGGATCACGCTTTGCTCATCCACACCGGCGTGGAGGAAGTCAAGCCCACGTGCGGACTCCAGGCAGATCTTCAGCCGCCGCTCCCACGACAGCGCCTCGTCTGACCCGTACAAGTGGTCGCGGAGGGTCCCTCGCGCCATGAAATCATAGACGAGGATCATTTCTCTACCGTCGTTGCAGTACCCAATGAGGGAAACCAAGTGCACGTGGCGGAACCGCGAGAGCATCCTGATCTCGGTTTGGAACTCCTGCGCACCCTGATCCGAACCCGGTTTGAGCCGCTTGATGGCCACGGGTTCGTGACGCCTCTTGATGTGTCCTTTGTACACGTTCCCAAACCCTCCTCTGCCCACGATTAAACGCTCGTCGAAGTTGTTGGTGGCGGCTCTTATCTCCGCGAAAGAAAACTCGCGACAGCGCGTGCTTGAAGGCTCCGGGTGGCTATCTCTGTCGGTGTTTACCCTTCTTACGCATCGGAAGATTAAGAATCCGATGACGAACAATGACAGAAATAACGACGCAGCCACAACAGAGGCTATTATGAGAATTTTCATGGGTTTTTGGTTTGATGGTTTTGCGTGGTAGTACTTCGGGTGATGTTGGAGTCTTGAGGTTTTGGAAATCTTGTTCCCTCCAACGTTGATTCTGTGCTCTGTCTTCATGTTGGGAAACAGCGGTATTTGTTCCCTCCTCTGTGAACCCCAAAATGGGCACTATGCGGAAGCGTAAAAATGAAAGCGTAGAGAAAAATAACACCTGAAATTTTAACGTGGAAAATCCTCTCGGAAAAAACCACGGGACCTAGTCCAGAAAAATATCTCCACTATAAAAGTAGGATTACAGTGTTTCTCTCACTCTCTGAGGATCTCTCAATAAATCTCACCCTCTCGGATGGTATACAAGACTCTCACTTTTCACTCACACTCACAATTTCTAGTGCACTATGTCTTCACCAGTGGTATCTCTCTCTTTCTTTCTTTCCTCACCGTGGCTCTCCTTTCCTTCACGGTGTATTTCCCTTCTTCGCTGCTGCTCTTTCTGCTACTTCTTCATTCACTTTTATAAGTGAATTTTTCAGAAAACATGGAAACATGTTTTCCGTGAAGTGGGAAAACATTGACCCTTAATTTAGGGTGTGGGTCCCATTATTTGTTTTATTCCAACAAAAACTCCCCCATAAAACAAATAAATGGGTCTTCTATTTGGAAGATACCACCAGACCAGCACCTTGGCAACAATCTTCAACCTTCTTGGTTGGAATTGACTTAGTCATCATATCGGACCAATTCAAGTCTGTATGGATTTTCTCAATCTTCAATTTCTTCTCATCCAGCGCTTCTCGTATCCAATGATACCGCACGTCGATATGCTTCGAGCGTGAATGGAACATGGGGTTCTTGGTTAGATGAATGGTGCTTTGATTATCACAATTCACCACATAATCATCTTGATCATGTCCTAATTCACTTAGGAAATTCTTCATCCATAGCATCTCTTTAGAGGCTTCAGTCACCGCTATATACTCTGCTTCAGCAGTAGACAATGTCACACATTTTTGTAGCTTTGACTGCCAAGAAACAGCTCCCCCTGCAAAAGTAATCAGATAACCTGATGTTGACTTCCTTGAATCGACATCTCCAGCCATGTCTGAGTCTGAATATCCGATTAGCTTTAGATTTCCATTGCCAAAACATAAGCTTCTTTTGGCGGATCCTCTTAGATACCTCGAGTATCCACTTAATGACTTCCCAATGCTCCTTTCCTGGATTCGATAGGTATCCGCTCACAACTCCTACAGACATAGCCAATATCCGGCCTTGTACAAACCATTGCATACATAAGGCTACCTACGGCGGAAGAGTAGGGTACCTTGCTCATTTCTTCTTTTTCTTCTTCATTCTTTGGACATTGCGACTTGCTAAGTTTGAAATGTCCAGCAATTGGAACACGAGCAGATTTGGCATTGTGCATGTTGAATCTTTTGAGAATCTTCTCAATGTAATCTTCTTGAGATACACATAGCATTCTTCTAGAACGATCTCTGGAGATTTTCATTCCAAGTATCTTCTTTCTCGCACCTGTGTCTTTCATGGCAAAAGACTTGCTCAATGCCTTCTTGAGAGCAGACTATTTTAATTTTGTCCTTCCCTACAATCAACATATCATCAACATACAAGAGAAGTATGATGGACTCACCATTTTCATAATGCTTCACAAACACGCAATGGTCTGCATGGAGGTCTTCTTGAAATTATGTTGGATCATGAAGGAATCAAATTTCTTGTACCATTGTCTTGGAGCTTGCTTCGGACCATAGAGGCTTTTCTTCGGATGACACACCAAGTGTTCTTTGCCTGGTTCTTCAAAACCCTCCGGTTGCTTCATGTAAATTTCTTCTTCTAGGTCTCCATGTAAGAATGTCTGTCTTGACGTCCGGTTGTTCAATCTCCAGGTCTAGTGTTGCTCGCCGGACCGAGAATCGCTCTAATGGATGTCATCTTCACCACTCGGTGAGAAAATTTCATCAAAGTCTATTCCTTTCTTCCGGTTGCATCCCTTCACGACAATTCGTGCTTTGTACCTTGGGCTTGGGTTGTTCTCTTCATTCTTGAGCTTGAACACCCATTTGTTCTGCAATGCTCTCCTTTCTTTTGGTAGTTCTACCAAATCATAAGTCTCATTTTCCTTTAAGGATTGCATCTCTTCTTCCATGGCTTGCAACCATTTGTCTTTGTCTTTCATCTTCATTGCTTCTACAAAGCTTTGAGGTTCACCTTCATCGATAAAATTAACATATTCATCCGAAAAATACCTTCTTGACGGTTGTTTACGCCTTGTTGATCGTCTCAATTGGGATTCTTGTGGAGCATCCTCAATTGCTTGATCTTCTACCGTCGATTAGGTTGATCCGCTTCTTCGATCATCTCATCAAGTTGTAACTCCCGATTTGGCTCGACTTGATGAGTCTCTCCCCGAGTTGTTCATCACAATAGGGCTTTGATCACTTATCAGCTTAAGTGTTGGTTTCTCCACTTTCTTGATGTCTTGGATTGTCTGATCTTCAAAGAACACCACATCTCTGCTTCGAACAATCTTTCTGTTTGCAGGATCCCATAATCTGAAACCAAATTCATCTCTTGGAGAACCAAGGTATATGCACTCTTTCGCCTTAGCATCGAGCTTTGCTCTTTCATCTTTCGGAATGTGAACTGATGCCTTACATCCGAAGACTCTCAAGTTGCGATATGAGGCCTTTTTACCAGACCATACTTCTTCTGGGATCTTACCATTCAATGGTCTTGATGGTGATAAGTTGATCAATTGAGTTGCTGTTAGCACTGCCTCCCCCCAGAATGTCTTGGGAAGTTTTGCGTGAGACAACATGCTTCGACCTTCTCAAGCAATCGTTCGTTGAATCTTTCGACCACACCGTTCATTTGAGGTGTTTTGGGAGGTACTTTCTCATGTCCGATCCCATGAGTCTTGCAATAGTGCTCGAATGGACCTCTGTACTCTCCACCGTTATCACTTCTCAAGCATTTCAACTTTCTACCAGTTTCACGTTCAACAGAGGCGTGAAACTCCTTGAAGATTCGTAGAACTTCGTCTTTTCTTTTCAATGGATAGACCCACAATCTTCTAGAGTGGTCATCAATGAAGGTAACAAAATATTGAGCACCACCAAGGGACCTTTCGGATGTTGAACGGACATCCGAATACACAAGATCCAAAATATGCTCTCTTCTACTTCTATTATCGATTTATGGAAAGATACTCATGTCTGCTTACACTGCTAGGCGGTCTTCACATAATTCAAGTGGTTGTCCTTTTATACTTTGGAGATGATCTTTTGCGAGGATCTCTAATCCCTTCTCGCTCATGTGGCCCAGTCTTTTATGCCACAACTCCTTACTTTCTTCTTGAGCAACATTCGTCTCTCCTTTGTATATTTTTCCTTGCATGCAGTACAAGGAGCCTTCCTTCTTGCCTCGAGCAACAATCATGCTTCCTTGACAGAGTTTCCATCTTCCATCGCTGAATTGGTTGTTCATTCCAGCATCATCTAGCTTACCGACTGAGATAAGGTTTAGACGTATCTCCGGTACATGTCTTACCTCCTTCGACGACAAGTTTGTTTCTATTTTCGATCGTCAAAGTCACTTCTCCTATGCCCACAATTTTGCTTGTGACATGATTACCCATCTTCACTGTTCCAAAGTCTCCTTTTTGATAGGATGAGAAGAATCCCTCATGAGGAGTAACATGGAAAGATGCTCCGGTATCTACTATCCAAGTGCAGTCATCAAAAGCAATATTTAGATAGTTTACCTCAGTGATAAGGAACACATTCTCATCATTTGATACCACCGCTGTTGTAGTCTTTTCCTCCAACTTCTTTTTGGGATCTATCACATCAAGGTGTACAGTTCCGTTCTTCTGATCTCTTTTCAGGAATCTACATTCTTGCTTCTTGTGACCATCTTTTCCACAATAGAAGCATGTCAAACCTTTGGAACGAGACTTGAATCTTCCTCGTGACTTTTCACGTTTTCCTTTGTTTACGTGTTCACTCCTTCCTCTATTCTCAACAACGTTGGCTTCGAGTGACTACTCATTCCTCTTTCTTTCCTTACGGACTCTTCATTCAACAAGCTATGCTGTAATGTTATCCGACTTGAGTTTTCCATCTGGTGTTGAGTTACTGAGAGTGACCACCAATGTGTCCCAACTCTCCGGTAGGGAACTAAGGAGTAGAAGAGCTTGTAACTCGTCATCAATCTTCATATCCGCCTTCATTAATTGATTCACAATACCTTTGAAGGTGTTGAGATGCTCGATCATATTCTGGTCGTCAGTGTACTCCAACTTTACGAGTCGTCTGACAAGGTGAGCTTTATTTCTGGGAGTCTTCTTTTGAATCAAAGATTCAAGCTTTGTCCATAACTCATACGCATCGGTATAAGTCGATACATGCTCAAACAAGCTTTTGTCGATGTATTTCCGAATCATAGCCACTGTTTTACGATTCAGAATCTCCCAATCTTTTTCAGCCTTCCCTTCCGGAATTTCCGGATTTGTGATCGGCTCATACAAATCCTTGCAGTATAGATGATCTTCCATCATCGGCTTCCAGTAGGAATAATTATCTGCAGTTAGCTTGAACATGTCTCCTTCCATCTTGAGTTTTACAGGATTCTGACTTTTTCGAACCGGTAGCTCTGATACCACTGTTGGGAAACAGCGGTATTTGTTCCCTCCTCTGTGAACCCCAAAATGGGCACTATGCGAAAGCGTAAAAATGAAAGCGTAGAGAAAAATAACACCTGAAATTTTAACGTGGAAAATCCTCTCGGAAAAAAACCACGGGACCTAGTCCAGAAAAATATCTCCACTATAAAAGTAGGATTACAGTGTTTCTCTCACTCTCTGAGGATCTCTCAATAAATCTCACCCTCTCGGATGGTATACAAGACTCTCACTTTTCACTCACACTCACAATTTCTAGTGCACTATGTCTTCACCAGCGGTATCTCTCTCTTTCTTTCTTTCCTCACCGTGGCTCTCCTTTCCTTCACGGTGTATTTCCCTTCTTCGCTGCTGCTCTTTCTGCTACTTCTTCATTCACTTTTATAAGTGAATTTTTCAGAAAACATGGAAACATGTTTTCCGTGAAGTGGGAAAACATTGACCCTTAATTTAGGGTGTGGGTCCCATTATTTGTTTTATTCCAACACTTCAAAGTGGTGCTTTCACTTGTACCTTGGGTGAGAGGTTGATCAAGACAATTTGGCATGGACATGAGTCTTCGATGCCATTAATGAAGGCGTAAGCTTTGGGATGTTTAAGCTTGGTTTGTTTGGGTTCGACGTTTGTTTGGGTTCGACGTTGATGTAGTATTGTTTTGTGAAAGTTCCTGCGGGATGGGTGTGGCTAAGGTTGTGTGTATGGAATGAAGCGTTGAAGTTGGTTAGGAGAGTGTGGTTGTTAGTTAGCTTTGAGGGAGAAGGAGTATGAGAATGCGGTTGGTGGTGTAAGGGAGTGTGTTGAGGGAAGGGTTTTGAAATGGAAGAGTTGAGAGCAGTTTGAAGTTGTGATGATTATCTAAGGGTGTTTGTGAGTAAGAGGAAATGATTTGGAAGGACACAGTTAATAGTCTTCAGTGGTTGGCCACAGCTGCACTTCAGATATGTTGTATTGCACCAAAGGAATCTCCCTCGAAAGTTATATCTTCACAACACACAACTCAGGTCCAATTTTTATTTGAAAAAGACATAACAATGGACTGTGCGTGGAGAAAGAATATTCCACAGGATTAATTTTCAACAAAAATTGGAAATTCTCAATTATTTCAAGAGTTAATATATTAGTTTTCAATTTTCAACTAATGCGAAATTCTAAACCTTAAATCCTAATAACCCTAAACTTAAATATAGATTTAAAATCTAAGCACAAGAATTTTTTTCTAAATGGTTAGGAAACTAGCAGAATTTGGTTAGGAAAAAATGTATAGTTGTATAGATGAATTAAAGCTCAAAATTTAAATTAAATAATAGTAAAGATAATTAATGTACATAAGCGAGCATGATGAAACTTTAATGATTGAGTGATGATGTCGACGTTTCTTAACCGAAGTGATGATTTTATCCCAAATTAATACTCTAATTTAATCCCGTAAATAGTATCTACCATTATCTAACCAATAACCGCGATAATAAGATTCTTAAAAATAATCACAAGTGATGTTCTATTATACTAGACATTATGGAAAACTATTTTATCTCTAGTCTTCGCCTATTTTTGGAATGTGGGGATTCTATAGCTATAGGGAAAAAATTGAAAATTACATAGGGAAATCAAACTTAGAAGAATAAAATTGTATTAGAGAATAACACGAACAATGTGTAGAGATCTAAGTCAAGTTTATCAATCCTACCATAGAGGATTTTAGTTATACATACAAAACAAGAAAAAAGAAGTCCTTCAAGTCATTTGCCAAAATACTTTAAGCTTCAATTGCCAGAACTCTTTCCATTCTTCCATTGCCAGAAGTGATGCATCATTTAATTTTTCGATACGGAAACTAAATGGGTAAGGCTTAATAAATCCTTCAGATTCCATATATATACTAACATATAACTATTCACTATGTATCATTGAGGTTAAACTTTATCAACATGGTCATATGTTATCAGAAATATCGCATATTTTATAAGTGGGTTAGTTATATTTTAACTATGTCTTTGATCAATTTAATTTTGATTATTTATATCTATATAATTTTTCAAGTGTTTTAGTTAACACGTAATATGTTATATAATCATAACCAAGAATATAATGGAGATACTAGGTACTGTTTTGTATATATGCTTTCAAAGTAAGAAATTGTATGAAGTGCTGAAATAAAAAATGAGTGACTTTCATTACATTGTGTTTTTCCATCCAAAGAAGAACGTAAGGTAAAAGAAAAAGAAACCATGACAGAACATAGACAAGTATTTCTATCATTGGTAAGACTAAGAAGGACTCTTACTTCAATTTTTTTAAAAGGAAAAACTAAAATGAATGAAAAATTTAGAATGGTTAAGCTTAAGGTACACACTACAAAAAAAATGTAAAAGTTATAATATGACAATTCTAAAATAATGCCACAATTTATTTTATAATATAGTGATTTTATAATTATCATAGTTTATTTATTTTTTCGTGTTCTTTTCTCTTTATCTAAATTCTTTTTTTTTCTCCCTACAATCAATTAGAAAGAAAATTTAATTTAAAATAAAATAAATAAAATTTCAAGAACTGTCGTATTTTATGTATATGTGAATATTAAAATTATTTTTATTTTTGATACTTAAGATTTTATACAAGACGTGTAAATTTTAAAATTATCATGATGTTACACTGTATCCTCCAATGACAGTTTTTTGAAGACATGTATCTGAAACTTAAAGCTCTTAATCGGATACAGAAAATGAAAAAGATTAGAGTTTGTTCAAAACACCGTTCATCAAGTTAGGATTGGCGTTACTAAACTGAATCAACTCCTCCAACGTAATAAAACCATCGCCGTCTTTATCAATCTCTGCCATTCGACGTTCGACTTCCTCCTGTGAAGTTAATCCCAACACTTTCAGAGCCTCTGCAAACTCCGACAACGAGATCTTCCCATCGCCATTAACATCGAACCGCTTGAAAACACGCTCACACTCATCTTCTTCACCCATGCTTTCTCTTCTTCCTGATCTCACTCCTCTGAATAAACAATGTTCAAATCAATTCAATGACTGCTGCATATATTCATCAATTTCAAAAACCACGCCTCACTTTATCTGCAGACTCGCTCTTCTCGCCTCGCTACATTATCGGATCACCTATGGAGTTTCCCCATGCACCCAAAAATATCATTTTTCTCAATTTATTTCACTCCAACGAAATTTCTGTGGCCGATGTAAACAAAAATATATATGTACCACTCTGCCATGTGAGGTGTCAAAGCTATGATCATTCAATCTCACTTCAACTCTTATAAAGATTTGTAAATCATTTTAAAGAATTCAATTCTTGAAGTTGACCTTCAACCAAAAGAGGAATAATTCTTAAGAATTTTAAGAAGAAGAAAAGCTACTAACATATATAAACCTAAGACAAACTACGAAGGAAGGATAAAGCAAGCAATATTTGCTCTTTAATTACAGAATCATGACATAATAATATTTTTAAGATATTATTCTTTTTATTAAAAAATTATCAATAAAAACTTTTAGTAATATTTTTTTGAATGTGACGATTAATATATAAAAATGTTACTGGATATCATAGTAGTATAAAATATATATAACATTTGATAAAATAGTTTAGTAACATTTTTGTAATGTTATTATAATGGTATATTTTGGAGTGATTATTTCTTATATATCTCTAAAAGATCCCTCACGAAAGGTGTGCAACGTTAAATGCTAATAAGTCCATTAATGAGATGTCTTTATTAGTTTAAAACTATTATTATTTGTACAATACGATTTGTTCTTATTGAAATTAGGACTTTCAATTGCAAAATCAAGGTTGTTATTAATTGTTGTATGAACCTTAAGTAAAATTGCATCTTGCCTCGTTTTGTTATTTCCATTGTTAATTTTCGAAACAAGTCTGTAGCTAATTCATTCTAGTCAAAGTTCATAAAATCTAGATTAATTTATTCAACGAATGATGTTGTTAAGCATTAAATCTTTTATATATTATTTTTAATATTATTTTTCATTAATTTCTATTATCTCTAGTTATGTCTACTATTGTTCATTTAAGTCTTTTGCTATAAACGTTTTCTTAGAGTTTTTTTAAATCTTTCTTTCTAAATTGCTTCAATTTCATTGTTATTTTTCTAACTAGAAATTGCCCTAGTTTAAAATTGATTAATTATGTAAACATAGAAATTCAAGCGTTCATATTTTTTTTAATCATTACTACCTTTTCATATTAAGTTTGGATTATGTGAACAATAAAAAAGTAAATGGAAATATAAATTTGATAATCATTTTGATTGAAATAAAAACATAAAGGACTTATACTTTAAATAAAATTGTGAATGTAATTCTAAACTTGCTATAAAATCTCTTTGATTCTTTGAATAATGGTAGATTGAATTCAATTACCGCGATGTATTAATTTTCTTTTCTTTTAGTAAAATTTACTTAAAACTTTTATAATGTGTTTAAGTGATTTTCTTGTTTGTTTATTAATTCTTTATATGAAATAAAAATATCACCTACATATTTAATATTAATATAAAATAAAAATAAAAATAAATTCTATAATTTAAAAAATATACTATAAATATTTTTATGGCTCAAACTATATAAATTTTGACAAAAATTAATTTAAAGTTATATATAGAAACGTATATAAAAAGTGACCGTTATAACTATCATATTTTATATAATAAATTATTTTCTTTTATAATAATTATGATATTTTTTAATTTTTATTTTTTTATAATAAAACTATCATTTAATATATTATAATAAGTGATAAAGGATTCAATTTATTATTTTATGGTGGTCTAAATCCCCATCACATGCATGTAGTAATTAAAACTATCAGATTTTACAAATTAATCACACTTAACACAACTTTTTGTGATATTAATTTTTTTTTATTTGTCATCATTCTCTTTTGTTTAGCTGATTTTATTTTGTGGATTTTATTACATCTTTAAAAAAATTTAACTTTTGTCCAGTGTAAATTATTTGTATCGTCAAATTCTTTAGTGTATAGAGAGCTTTTCCTCGTTCACTCGATACTTAAATTGAAGAAATTGATACTTAAAAGTTCAAAACAATTATAATAATAAAAAAATTAAATAAAAAATTGTATGAACATTTTGTTCTTATGGGTAATTATATATGTAAAATGAATTTTAATTAAAAGTATTCGAACAATATTCTGTCAACGTCTCCAAATCATATTTTATGATATATTATGTGTACATTAAACACACGTTGTTTGAAAAGTACTTTTGGCATTGGTTCTTAGGTGGTTTAGTTATTGGGCACTGTCAGCATCTGTGACAAACAAATAAAAGCCATGTGGTCCCCTGCTATGTTAGGTTTGCAGAAGCAAGAAGCAGGACAACATTAGTTTTCAAACACATACCTGTGACTATAAGTTTTAATTACACATTATATTTCTTTTTCAAATTTAACCAGAACCTACTGATAAAAATTAAATTCACATTTTCAGAACTAAATTAAGGGATTAATTCTCTACTTTCAGATGAGATTTCATCAAACACTCTGAAAATAGATTTCAACTGAGATATATCCAAACAAGTTATTTTCATAAAAGTCTTCTACCTATTCTTTTTTTTTTAGACATAGGAACTTTGTAAGCTAGCAGTTCTCGTATTTAATTTATATATACTTCACAACTACCACAGTTTTCCATTTTTACCATACGTTGTTGTTTGGTTTGGTTGGTACCTGTAATGTAACCATATAATAACTTCTCTTCATGCTAGTTTGTAGGATGATGACACCACTTTCCTCATTTATTAGTTCACCTACAAATGCATTTAAACTCATGTCAACTTTCAAATTATATTATTAGTATAAAGACTATTCTTAGGTAACACTCCATAATAAAAGATCAAAAAAACAGGAATACAACTCATAATGGTCAATGATGTATTGTTACTGAAATTATATAAAATTGTAATGTTTTTATCTTTTTGATCCAAAGGGAAAACAATAATATTATCTTAAAAGTAAAAAAAATACAATTTATAAGAAAAATTTTGAGGGAAAATTATTTTAATCACTAAAGTTATAGAAAAGAAAAGAAAGTAATTTAGTATTTTTAAAAAAACATTCTACTCCTTTATAAGAAGAAAGGTAATCATCAAAACAAGATAATTCATAAAAAACAATGAATGTAATTTTACTAAAATAAAAAAAATAGTAATACATCTCTTTAAATCCAACGAGAAAAATATAGTTACTGAAAAAATTAAAAAAATTATATTTTCTTTTTTAATTTATCTCTCAAAGTAATTTTAATGTATTATTTTAGGCAAATACAATGCTTTTTATAACAAAACTTAAATATCAAAAAAAGATTTCTGAGAACTATTAAGTATGCACTAGTTTCATTTTAGTACCTTTTGACTCATTATACTATTATTATATATACTAAAATAGTAAATTAAAGAGGTATACAATTATAATTAACTAGAATATATTTTATAATATATTTTAACATAAAATATAAATATGATATCATGATTGATATATATATATATATATATATACTATTCTTAAAATTTATGAGTTGTATTATAAAAATATTATTGTTCTAAAAAAATGTACTATTTAGAAGATTTTATTAAATTAAACCCAAGTTGAAACAAATTTAAAATATATCTCAAACTCGCATTAAAAGTATGTTGAATTTATTTAGACTATTCAGATAGGTTAATATCACTCTTTTTTAATTAAGAATCTTATGTGATATTTTTATCAAACCTATTAAAAAACTCTTTTTTTTACTCATGATTAAGCAACTAAATTAAAGTCCAAATTATTTTATACACAATTATTTTAGTACACATTCAAAAGAAGGTATTTTAAAATGGTTGTTTGTGGTGTTTCGGTGATTAGTGTGTTTGCTCAATGTAAATTAATCTCACAACTATAAGAAATCGTGTTTGATGGTCGAAACAAGTTGTGTTTAGTAGTTGTAGTCATAAGAAGTTGTGCTCTTAACCATGAGAAATTATAATTAATGTTGATTATAAGAATCACATTTGGTGATCAAAACCTTTAATAAAATGATTGTTTAATAATGGTCCCTCTACTGTCCCTTGGTGTGATTAATCAATACTTGCTCAGAACTATAAAATTAAAGAGAATTTTTAATAATTAGGGTTTCAATATCACAAACCATGCTAATGAAATGAAATATTTCTTCTTTAAATGTAAGAGTTAAAGAATAAAAAATTAAAAACAAAATAAAATAATTTTTATATTTATAATCATAACTTTAAAAGGACAAAATGAAAAAATATAAAAAAAATTTGTAATTTCACCAAATGTATCATATTAACATTAAGCAGATGAATAAGATTAATTTATATAAAAATGTTTTAAAATTTATTTTGAAACTATGCAAAAATAATTATAAATTTTATATCATTTGAAAACAATAATGTATAAATAGAGCCTCAAGCTCTCACGTGTCCCTAAGTTTCTAGCAACAACTTCTCCCATAATTATTATGATACTTTGACATGTATATATTAAACACACCCATTTATATTATTATTATTATTATTATTATTACTACTGTGGGATATAATATTTTATTATTAAAAGGAAGTGTAAGATGGTTATTTAAAAAAAAGACATTAAATTATCATTTTCCTAATTCTTTTGAGAGCCAAATAGAAAAGAGGTCCTTTTCATGATTGTTTTTGTGGATGTCCCAAAGCATAATACACAAATCCATTGAAAATGTACTGAAATAAATCCAAAAAGACAGCTGGCTTTGTGCACCCTCTCAGAACACAACAACACAAATAAGTGTTCACTGCTTTGCATCTTGGCAGTGCCATGGCTTCTTCAGTGAGCAGATCAGGGTCAGGCTTCAGCTTCTCAGAGCACTGGTTCTTGATGGCAGGCACAGCCCTTATCTGTGGGTTTCTGGGATACATAGTGTATGATGCAATTATGGCCACTGCATCAGAGTTGCTCCAACGTTTGCTGGTGATTTCTCCACTCTTCTTGATCATCATTGTTCACTGGCTCTCCACTGGCACCCAGATAAGCTTCCCCATGCCAGGATCTGAGCCAAGTGCCATCCACAGAGCTGGTGGTTCCCCTTGGGGTGTTGCCTTTCTCCTTCTCTTGCTTTTCTTCCTCATCTCCTACCAACCATCCCTTCATGACCTCATCTCTTAGCCTCTGTGCCAATATTATATTAGCCTTTAGTGCTGCATTGCATGTCCCTTACGTGTAGGGTTATCATGGGATGCTGCTTGTAATTTTAGTCTGTATGCTACTTTAGCTTCCAGTTTCTAATGGGTACGTTCTGAAACGTGCAACCTCTCTGCTTCTAAAAGCTACTCGCTTTTCTCATTAGCAAAATTTTGTGGATGCTTAAAGTTTCCATCTTTGCTGAAAAAAAATGCTATGGCATGTCACTGATTCTAGGGGTATATAGTATCGTATGGTGCTTGTAATTTCAGTGTGTATGGGTACTTTAGCTTCCAGTATCTTAGAATGGACCTGTTTGTAAGTGAAATTGGGCACCTTTCGAAACTTGCAATGTCTGTGCTTCTAAAAGCTCCTCACTTTTCCCTTGAAGCAAAATTTTGTGGCTGCTTAAAGTTTCCATCTTTGCTGAAAATAATTGCTATGACATGATCTTTTCTGTTTGGACTTTATCTGTTGGAAGAAAGAATTTAATTCTCATCATGATTTAGTTAGTTTAGTTTTTTCTTTTACTTCAAGCGACTCAGTTAGAAATCGAGACTATATATAAACTAATGATTTAACTCTCGTTTTTCTTCCCTCCAAAAGCAAGGACATCTATTTTTTCAGATATCTTGCTGATGAAATCTGTCTGGGATTTAAGACTTTTATGTACTTTACCTTTTTTACAACATGTTACTTTGGAAGAGTCTAAATTTTTATTTACCCCCTCTCAAAATTTAGCCTTATGTTAATTATACACAATTTTGATTTTATTAATTATGTCTTTGAATTCATTCAATATTTGACTAATACTATCTTGGTATCTTGAATTCTTTCAAAGTAAGCACAAGGACAATTTTTTTATTTTTAAACTAAAGTGGTGCATGACAAATAGGACTTCTGTATTTGTTTTTTTTTTCAAATAGAGTATCACCACATTTTTTTTGGCTTTTTTCTTTAAATTTCGTTATAAATGACAAATGTGTAATAGAAGATTTTTACGAGTTCCATTTTTTAATTTTTTTATAGTAGGTTAAAAAAGAATGAACTATTTAATAACTTATTTAAATATTTAATTTGTTTTTAATGTTTATTTTAAGGTTTTATGTGTTTATATTTCTTATTTTATTTTATTTTTGTTGCAAGTGTATGAAAAAACAAAATGTAATTTATGATTTTTGTTGTGTTAAAAGATAGAAGTAGATAAAAAAAATAAGACTCCTAGATTAAGCAAAAAAAATGCAAAATAAATATTAAATTTATAGTATAACATTATTACATAATGATAAAAAGTTTATCTATGATAGTTAGTGTCTTAAGATGATGTTTTTCTTTGTCTTCTAGATCTTCTTTGTGAGTCATGTTAGGTAGTTATGCGAGGAGGTGGTGTAACTCGACATAACCATCATTGCTATTGTCTCCGTTTTGTTGTTCTTACTTTGATTTTTAAACCTTTGTGAGGACATTGTTAACCAAAAACAATACATGTGTGACATTGAATTGTATGCATAGAGTGGTGTCATCATGAAAGTGTTTTAAAGATATTTGATGAGCTAAAAGAAGATTTGGTAGAAATAAAAAAAAGTTGTAAGTAAAACTAAACTCGCCAATGGATTGTTGTTAAAATTGTTGAATATTTAAAGAAGACCCAACATGTGTGATAAACTTGTTATTGAAGTTGTTCAATCTCTTATGGTGTGTTATACTATTGAAAAAATAATCGTTAAATTTAGATGAATAAAAATACATTATGAAATGTTTTAGGAAGTGAACTTAAATCGTTGTCTAATATTGATTATGGAAGTGATATGTAGCAAATAGCGCATTGAATATATCATTGCATATATGTTGTAGTGTCATGCAAATAGCCCTTCTCGTTGGGCACAATTCCTCGAATTAGACAATTATATTAGTCACTCTACATTATTATCTATTTTTTCGTGGTATTATGGCTAATATCTATATGTTTTTCCTCTCGTGTTTTCTTTGTGAAATTGAGCTAAGTTTAATGGGTTGGTTAGAATACTTTGTTGAAACTCAAACTATCGTATATCTCGACCAAATTAATGAAATTCTATTGTGACAAAACATATGAGAGAAACAAGCATCCAATTTACAAGCAAAACTTCAACACTAATCAAGCATCTAAATAAGGATTCACAAAAATTTGAATAAAATGTGGTTAACGTGAATAACAAAATATTGTCAAAATAAGATGTAACTATGATTTGATTACCAGCCTCCTTCGATTTTACATGGTCAAATGTATTACATATTAAAGTAATCGCACATGTATTACATATTAAAGTAATCGCACTCATAGGTGTGTTTGTCATTTGTGTTGCCCAAAACCATCTACCATAAACAATAATTAATTCATATGCAAGACAAAAGTGAAAATGTAATTGAAACTTTAAGCTTTGTAATTGGTTGTACAAATCATAAAAATAATCTTTTTGTGAGTAGAAAACCAAACCTTGCAACAATGTATTCAACACATAAAGGCTAAATAGTTAGAGATATGCATGTATTGTGATCTCATGCTCATGATTGCAAAATGTAACATGCAACATCAGATGTTGTCTCGATTGTGATCTAGAGCATGACAAATACAATGCCAATACAATTGGACCCAATTATAATTTGACACATAATTCAAGTCAATTAATAATAATAGATACATCAGATAAACTCTACTAGTTTATGTATCTGACATCAATAAACTTCCAATCAATTTTAAAATATGTGCTCGTGCATGTTGAACTATGACACTTGCTTATGATTTGACAATTGTTTAAATGCATTATTCAATCAAAGATAATTTGATTGAATTTTCTTTTACTACTATTGTGGGTGGTTACGACCCCAACAATTGTTCGCATATTGACACCAAATCACCACTAGTGACACGTTCTTCATCAATTGGAAGGTCAAGTTACAATGTGACATCTTCTAATATCACTGTTTATTTTTCAAGGAGAAAATAAAAAGTATGAGTTTCGATTCTCCATCTCTCAACTTGTGAAAACATGTAGAATACACAAGAAGACATTGTTGAATTGTGTATTGAAATTTTTTTTACTCTTTTCACAATATCAATGTATGATAATATATAGTTATAAACACAATTTTAGACTGAAGGCAAAGACAATTTTGATAAAAGTGAAGTCCAAGCTACTCGATCATTCAACAAGGACAACAAAAATCTACACTAGGATCCAACCTGCGCTACCAACTTTCTTCTCTTTTGAAACTTCTATTGCTTCAACGATTACTTCACTTTTGTATATACAATTACTTAAGGAAGATATATTTAGTAATAGAATGGATTGCATGTCAAGTGTGCTTTAGAAGACCCATGAAAACAAAACAATTATTCATTTTTAGAGAACCTATCATATTTTGACATATTTATAGTAAAAAAAGTGCATAAACTTTGTTTAGAAAACTTTTCTTCTTTAGTTAAGGACAATTCAATAACATGAAAATATAGAGAGATAAAGGAGAGAAATGTTTACTTTAAATTTTTATACATGCTTATGCATTAATAAAGACGACATTCACTTCTTGATTAACACAATCAAGTTTCATCACATAAACTAATACTCAAAAGTACAATAAAATATTATTTAAATCATACATATTTTTTTATTAAAATAACTCAAATACTCTTTGTACAAACTGCCCCTCCTACATCAAATAAACCCATTCAAATATTTTATAAATTGAGATAATGCTTTAGTAATTGTATAATTATATTTAGATTATTTATTTTGTAAAGTTATAATACAAATCAATTTAAACCCCTTTGTGAGAAGTCAAAAACAAGTTGACCCGTTTCACATTCCAATACTTCGATAGAATATATTGTAAAACTTTTTGAAATCTTTCTATTTTGTAATCATGACTAACCATAATCAAAAACATTGCAACGTGTATAGGACGCCTTTCAAACCCCCATGCTTGACCTTTTATACTATTAGGTTGTACATAATCTCATTGATCACCAACCAGTAAACTAAATTAATATCACGCCCTTCTTCTGTATCAAGCTCAAATTGTTCAATCTAATTCATTTGATCTCTTTGACACCTTAATAACGACAATAAAGTAATAATATAACAATAGTACACTAGTAGTAATTATTATCAATAAATTCAATGACTATAGTAAAATTGGGAACAAATTAAATAACATAATATTCATACTTTTTCATTGAAATTCATAAAGCACAATGCCCCCTGGAAGACATAATGCAATGGCAAAAGCAAATAGTAGTACACCCACTCTGTCTCATATTTGGAAATTTGGCTCATGTTTTAAGCTTTGATATACCAGGCTTTCTTACATCCAGAATGATCTATAACTCAGCTAAACTTCTTTTCTCTGAATAGTCATCACTAAAGTAGAGAGCCATCATACTTTTTGGCAACCAAAGTAAACTGTGTAGCTTAAAACACGAACACAACTTACTCAGAAAGCTGGAAACTAAGCACACTGTCTTAATAAAACAAAGAGTTGAAAATGAGTTTAACTCATCTGTATTTACAATTTCTGGTCAGTATTAACACCTAACAGCTAACAGTCACTGCTTCCGTATGCATCTAGCTGTTTACCGGTAAGCAATCAATAATTCAATGGATAGAGGAAGAACGTAGAATGATGGTCCTAAAAGCCATTACCTCTCTGTTCCAAAACTTATAATGAAGCTTCTTCTCAAAGCTCAAGGTATACTGAATATCAATTTTACACCTCTACCCAACTACGACCAGGAATTTTCTCCAACCCTTTCAGTTTCATGGCTACCCTAAAGTTATTGGCATCCTTCCAGGAAGCAAAGGTGGAAAAAACATTTGCAGTGAGCACATAGTTCGCTCCCAACTCAGACTCCAGTTTAGACAGAAGATCAACATCCAAACTAGGAACCCACCCGTGATTCCTGCAAGCAGCCAGAAAACTCTTCAAAATGACATCATTGGGCTCCACAGGCATGCCCTTGATGATATCATAAGCCTCTTGAATCAAGCCAGATCTTCCTAGCAAGTCAACCATGCACCATAGTGTTCAACACTCGGTTTTATGCCATACATTCTCACCATCCGGTCAAAATACCTTCTCCCCTCACAAACGAGTCCCGTGTGGCTGCAGGCCGAGAGAATCACAGCAAAAGTTATACACCTCTACCCAACTACGACCAGGAACTTTCTCCAACCCTTTCCGTTTCATGGCTACCCTAAAGTTATTGGCATCCTTCCAGGAAGCACAGGTGGAAAAAACATTTGCAGTGAGCACATAGTTCGCTCCCAACTCAGACTCCAGTTTAGACAGAATATCAACATCCAAACTAGGAACCCACCCGTGATTCCTGCAAGCAGCCAGAAAACTCCTCAAAATGACATCATTGGGCTCCACAGGCATGCCCTTGATGATATCATAAGCCTCTTGAATCAAGCCAGATCTTCCTAGTAAGTCAACCATGCATCCATAGTGTTCAACACTCGGTTTTATGCCATACATTCTCACCATCCGGTCAAAATACCTTCTCCCCTCACAAACGAGTCCCGTGTGGCTGCAGGCCGAGAGAATCACAGCAAAAGCCAAACTATCTGGTTGCAGCCCCATATCATCCATATGGTTAAACAAAGAGATAACATCTTTTTGTCGTCCATGATCCGCAAGAGCCGACATCATGACAGTGCAGGACTTCAAATTCTTGTCATTCATTGAGTTGAAAACAACAACGGCCTTGTCAATTTTTCCACACTTAGCATACATGTCAAACAAAGCTGTTCCCAATGCAACATTCATTTCCATGTGACTCCTAATAACGTAGGAATGAATGGACTCACCAGCACTGACATCAAGCATTTTAGTACAAGCAGAAAGCAAGCTCACCAAGGTGACCGAGTTTGGCTTTCCATTCGTTTGCCCCATCTGATGAAAGACTCGAAAAGCATCGCAGGGGGAGTTGCAAGCAACGTAAGCAGCAATCATGGAGCTCCAGGTTACAACATCTTTAACAGTCATTTCTTCAAACACCTTGCGCGCGGACCTTACAGCATGGCAGTCAGCATACATATTCAAAAGAGCATTACCCACATAGCGATTAGAGCGGAATCCGGTCTTGAAGGTGAGAGAATGGAGGGTCTCACCGAGGGGGAGGCAGGAAGAGCGAGCGCAGGCTTTGAGGAGAAAAGGGTAGGTGAAGCAGTCCGGGTTAAGGGGAGATGCTTGGAGGAGGCGGAAGAGGGAGAAGGAGTAGTACGAGTTGGGGGTGGAGGCGAAGGCTCTGATGAGGGTGTTCCAGGCGAAGAGGGGTGGGAGGGTGGGGAGGGAGTGGAAGAATGAGGTAGCAAAAGGGAGGGAGATGGTGGAGGCTGATAAGAGGAGTTGGGAAATGAAAAAACGGTGGTGGTGGAGGGAGGTTTTGAGGAAGAGGGAGTGGAGTTGGAGGAGGTGAACAAGGGTTTTGGATCGCTGGATGAGGGCTACGGTGCCCTCACGTAACCACACTCCCATTTCTTTCAGCTTACTTTGTCACAGCTCCAACGGCCAGTATATTTCAAATACCTAACAATATTATATTTTTTTCAAAAATAAACTAAAATATGTTGATAATGATTGTTTAAAAAATTAATTAAACATATATTTATAATTAAATATAGTAAGAAATTATTAAAATAATAAATTATTAAGTAAATATGAGAAAAAAAGAAGATTATTAATATATGGTGATAAAAAAAAACTAAAATGATGCAGCAACTTTATTTATGGAAAATCTTATTCCAAACACAATTTCACTTGTTTAGACCTTTTATCCTGCTGCCCTACTGATTTTCGTGCAAGTTTTATAATATAGTTATGTAATTTAATAAAACAATATATAAATAAAAATTATAGAAATGAATTATATTTAATAAGTTAATTTCTTATAATATAATAATATATGTAATGGAATTAATAATACAATATTGCTAATATTTAATTTAAACTTTTAGTATCATTAAAATATTATCAATTATAATTATTATTATTAATATGAATTAATATTTATTTTAACATTATATTTATATTATTAGTAAATAAGAATGAATTATAAATTTTTTATATTAATTATCAAACAATTACTAGTTTAATAATTTATATCGACTATCAAATTTTTAATCCATAAGTTTAATTATGTAATTTATAATTAAATTTAAATTTAATTTATTATCGCATATATTTAAATAATTAAAATTAATTATTAATGTTTAAAAATTAAGAATAATTTAAATTAATAATAATTACCAACTTTTTAATTTATTTTATAATAACTTAAAACGAAATTTAAAAATTAATATTTAAAATAAACGTTTAATATTTTAAATATTAGCATTAACTTTATAGTAATATAATTAAAAAATAATATCTTTTTAGTAATATTTTTAATCCTAATTTGTATATTTTACAAGTATTTGTGTGGAAGTAATTATTATTTTTATCTTATGTTTTGTTATTATTATTATAATAGTGATTATTATTATTATTATTAGTTGTAATTATTATTATTAATTATTGTATGTACTTCGTTATTTTATAAATATTTTGGTGGAATGAAAATAATATTATATATATATATATAATTTAGATTAAAAAGATATTTTAGATATTATACTTAGTAGTAAAGTAAATTTTAAGAAATATTATTTAAGTTTTTTATTAATTAAAACAAATTTAATATTTAAGTATATTAATATTTTTTATACATTTAAATTTTAAGTGTTCATAGTAATATCAGGATTATAACAAAGACAATGTTTATTAGAGTTTTTGTTGTAAATAAATTTGAGGTCAAATCATCAAAACATGATGCAAATGAATATCATATTTATAATTTATAGTTACTATGGCGAAAGTGTAAAATACCTAGAAGTTTGCTAAGATGTTTTTGAGGAATCAAATAAGACTAAATGGAAGAGGTACTTGTTTTGAATGTAGAGTTTGTCTACAATGTCAGTTCCTTAGATCTTGAACTAGTTGTGGCATAAACAAGAAATAGATGGAATTGACTATGCATCATTCCATATATTCTTATGAATGGAATAATGGTGTTTGTTGCCATATTTTAATGGAATTTTATGCTACATTCACTATATCTATTGAATAAATCATTATGTTTTTGTGTCGATCTAGGAATGATAGTTGAATGGATTAATATAGTTGGTCTGTTGGTTAAATGTTGTTTTTTGTTATATCTTGCGCATTTTTCAAATTCATATATTGTGTCTGTTAATGAAATTTGATATTAATGATAAAGAAAGTTTTGTTTTGTTTATTTAAATAAAGTTTATAGAATACCAAGTTTATAACATCAAATTTTATGCATATTACGAAATATTATTATGGGAATAAAAAAACACACACATATTGAACATAAGAAGACAAAATTTAAAGATAACCAGCCACAAAACTTAGACAATCACTCAATCTTTAACAAATCATTCAATTGCATTTCCGTGCATTCCTAGGTGGTGAAAGTACTTTGTTTTCCTGAATCATAATGTTTGTGGATGAACACCATAAACTTAAACCACACAATATACATCATCATCATCTTCTTCTTCTTCGATCTTCACGCAATAGTACGAATCCTTAATCTCGTTCAAATACATTGGCCAACAATCACATACATCAACAACATATGACTTCTTGTCAATAACTACAAACAATTGTGAAATCTCTTATTTGAGAGATGATAGGGTTATTGACTGATTTGTTGAGAATTTGGATTGAGATAAAGAAGGGTGAATTGATCTTAAAAAGTAGTTTATTATATTTCAAAAGCAATATGCTAAAAGATTTTATGAATTCTTGATTAAGGATGATGAATATAGAACATAAAACTAAGACTAACACACAAATAATGAATGCACACAAAGAAAAGAAGAGAAAAGATCACACCAAAAATTTTGTATTGGTTCACTATTTAATCAAGAGCTACATTCAAGTGTTCAACCTAAAGGTTAAGTTTACCACTAAGATAACAAGTTTTACAAGCATTCATAATTCTAGCAATACAAGAAAATTATCCAAAACCTAAGTCTTGAACACTTTCGATATGGTCACTATGCAGCATAAGGTTCCTTATAGGTTTATAAGTTGGGTGATAACGTTAAATAGGATTTCATTAAAGTAGTGCATACAGTTACTTTAAAGCATATGATTCCCATAAAACCTTTTATATGGAATTTTGTAGAATTGAATTAATATAGTGTTGAAACTTGAGAACATATGCATCGTTGTGTTACTTGTACACATGTCGCCTAAGACTATTTATCACAGTTTTCATGGTAATGAACACAAAAATACACATTTTGAAACCAAAAATTGCTTGCATAATGTCCTTAAATTGTGTCAAAATATGAAAATAACATCATTTTCTTAAGGGAAAAACCATAACCACTTAGTCACTTATGGATTTGTGACAATGCCTCCACATAGTGATACATGCATCGAACAAGACTAATTCTCATAGTTTTCATGGCAATGAACACGATGGTACAACTTTCAGAACCAAAAATCACTAGTAGCTTGTCCAAAAAGTATGTTGAAAAATGAAAATAACATTTTTAAGGGCAAAAAAATAACAACTTAGTCACTTGGAGACCTGTGATGATGCCTCCATATAGGGATATGTGCATCAACTATGACTATTTTAAATATTTTTCATGGTAATGAACACAACAATACAACTTTTAGAACAAAAAAAATTTCGTAGCATGTCCAAAAAGTGTGTAAAAAATAATTTTTCAATGGGAAAGGCATAACAATATAATCACTTGGGGACCTGTGATAATGTCTCCAGATAGGGACATGTGCCAATCAAGACTATTCTTCATGGTTTTCATGGCAAGGAATACAATGGTAAAACTTTTGGAACCGAAAATCGCTAATAGAACATCTAAAAAGTGTCAAAAACAAAAATAACATCATATTTAAGGGCAAAAAAGTATAGTAAATTAGGCTCTTGGAGACCTGTGATAATACCTCCAAATAGGGATAAGTGGAACAAAGAAGACTACTCCTCATAGTTTTCATGACAATGAACATAATGGTACAACTTTTGAAACGAAAAATAATTCACAATATGTCCAAAGAGTGTGTCAAAAAACGAAAATAACATTTTTTAAGAGAAAAAAATAACAACTTAGTTACTTGGAGAACCATGTTGATGGCTCTAGATAAGGATACATGCGTTGACTGAGACTATTTTTAATAGTTTTCCCAATAAATACAACAATACAACTTTTAGAACCAAAAATCGTTCGCAATACATTCAAAAATACTGTAAAAAAAATCATTTTGAAGGAAAAAAGGATAACAATGTAGTCACTTGGGGACCGAGGTAATGATGACTCTAAATACGGATACATATTTCGACTAAGATTATTTCTCATAGTTTTTATGCTAATGAATACAACGATACAACTTTTAGAACAAAAAATCACTTAACATGTCCAAAAATTTTGTCAAAAACAAAAATAACATTATTTTAAGAGCAAAAGCATAACAACTTAGTCATTTAAAGTCTTGTAATAATATCTCTAAATAGGGATATGTGGGTCAAGGAAGACTAGTTCCCATAGATTACATGGCAATGAACAATACAACTTTTAGAACCAAAAATCACTCAGAACACATCCAAAAAATGCGTCAAAAAAATAAAAATAACAATCTTTTTAAGATAAAAGCATAATAACTTAGTCATGAATCAGATTCATGATGATGCTTCTAGATAGAGATATATGAATCAAACAAAACTATTTTACAAAAATAAACACTATACTACAACTTTCAGAACACAACTTATTTGTACCTAGATGTTTTCACCTATATTTACAAGAGATAGATTTTCCATCTATATTTACAAGAGATAGATTTTTTTTCCAAGCATCGTAATGTATAAAATTATGAATGTAGTGCTATCATATAAATTTATAATCAATTAAAAAATATACTTGAAAATATATAATTTAAAACATTTTTACATTACACAACTTTAAAATTATTTATAATATATTTCAAATTACTTAATATAAAATTATATAATAATATTACGAATTATGGAATCTATAATATTGTTTTATTTTAGCTAATCCAATTATGTATTTTAAAATAGATTCAATAATATTGTTTTATTTTAGCTAATCCAATTACTTAATAGATTCAATAATTATCTTAGAATTACATTATATAATCTATAATATTATTCTGAATTACATAATTTTAAAATATATTTTGGAGTACATGTCTTAATAATTATGTATTTTAAAGGTATACTTTTAATTACGTAATCTCAAGTTTCGATTATATAATTTCAGATTATATAATAATTAGGACACATTAATTATTTTGTATATTAAGAAGTGAGAGATGAAAGTAACAAGGTGGGGAAGAAAATATGAGGGTGCAAAATAGAAATTTTTATATATATGATGTGTAGGAAGAAAATACGAGGGTCAAAAAGAAAATCTCCTTTTTATATATAAGGAAAAACATTTATCCAAAAGTAAAGGTTTAAATTAAATTGAAAACTAATTAGTATTTACTCTATGAAGTTATATACCACGAAAACACTTATATTTCTTTCACAAATATAATGCATATGTTATGTTTTTGTCATATTTTTCCATACATCATGCAAAGGATTCATTCTTAAGTTAACCTTTAACTATTTTTACAAGTTAAAATCTTGTTTGATTGTATTCATGGTCTTTGATAAATATTTTAAAATATTGTGATGTTAAACCTCAATTTGAGGAGCATTTTCCTATATAAAAAGGGAAACTCGTAAACTTGGTAGTTCCATAACATTCTCTGTACCTCAGGAGATGTTTTTTCTCCAAATTTAGAAGTTAATAATTAATGCACATCCCTTTTCCATTCTCTCCCCCACAATATACCCTAAAGTGATTATTTTCATAAAACAACATCGTACTTCCTTCAGCATGGCCTTATTTTCATGCAATTCAATGTCACATGAGCTTTGCTAATGATGGAAACACAGATAGAAGAGATTAAGAGTATACGGTCATTAAGAATTCCCAGAAGCTCTTCATTTAGAAGAGCGTCAGAAATCTTTGACAATTTACAATACACGAGCCTGAAGGACATCATCAGTAACTCACCATCAAGGTATGTAACCTTGTATGAGGGAAATGACTTTGACTCAACCATTGCTATCAGAAACGAGTTGGTCAAGCGTGCAGCTTCAGTTTATTTACAATCTGCAGCATTGTTGGTGACCAGAAATCAGAATTGCTTTGTCTCCTTTTGGGAAAGGCTCAAGAACAAGACTGCTTCCTATTCACGATGGAGGCTTTCAACTCCAAACCCATTCAGGGCTTGTCTATGGCCAATTTGTCAGTTTCTCAATCACATGGTGGGCAGTATTCGTTCATTGTCCTGACATGAAATAACTATTTTACCTTTTAAGTTTTGATTTATATAATTGCTTCTTTCCCTTTTGTAATTTGTGTATATATAACACGCATATGAGGCATATTCAAGTTCTTAATTTGTACTTTATATTTTTGTTTACCTAAATTGTTTAAAGCTATTTTTTTACCAGGAAATTTATCTAAATCAAGATTTTTCATAAATCTTGAAAACCATCTCATTTTCAGTTTTGAACCATATCTCCATTGTTGCTCGCCGTGTCTCCGCGGTTGTGCACTACCATATGGCTAGTTGTGAAATAAATGAATCACACAACTTCAACATAAATCAAATTGTAGAAAAAAGCCAAAATTGGAGAAAAGATGAAGATTAAGTTTGGTCTCTGTGCTTTTCTTTACATGTTTTACTACAACTTACAAGTAATCATATATTAATTCATTTTTTTATACACCCACGTTACTACAAGCATCCTTCTACGCATACCATATGTTGACACCTCCATGTGGATTTTTTTTCAAAGTTTTGTTTTTATGTGACACATAACTACTGTCTAGATGAAAAGTCTGAAAATGTAGTAATCATTGCTCTATTATCATATTATGTTTTTGAGTGACTTATTGTTTTTGAAGTCAATAAATAAATATAGTGAAATAAAAGATAAATATTTTATTGTTAAATAAATGAGAGATGCAATTATGGAAACTGAATAAAAAATTATAGTTTAAATTATAATTGATAATGTAGTTGTATGAAAGGCTACATGTATGTTTCAAAACTATGAATAACAAAATGAGTATAAGTTCAAGGACTAACATATCGTCTAGTTTTACTTGTTAAATTGACTTTTTTAAATTAAAAATTAAAAAAATAATTTAAAAGATTTATATTTTTGTATTATATTATTTAAATGATGAAATTATACTATAATATTGTAATTTAAATTATTAACACTAGTTGAATTATTTATTATAACAGAACAATTTAATATGTAAAAATAATATTTTTAATTTATCAAATGATGGACATTAATTAATTAATTAAAAAATTAACAAATATTTTTTTTAAATTGTATGTACATATATATTTAAAAAAAGAAAATTTTAAAAAAATTGGCAAATTGACTTATGCGTTCTTGGAAATATGCAAGATATTCAACTCGATTAGCCTTAGTATATAATAAAAAATGAGTTAAAAAAATAACTAGATTGACCTGTTTTGCAACCTACATCCAAAACCAAAATATTGTATCGAGTATTACGTATTGTTAAATAAAACATATGTTCTAAACCAAATGGTCATTATTATAACCTTTAACGGTGAAAGACTGACAAAATCCTACAATAAAAATTGATAAGATAATTATCATATAACCATAAATAAAATTAAGTAATTAATGAAAATATTTATATAATTTATATATATATATATATATAAAGATGTTTATGTTTTGTAAATTTATATGATTTTTTCTATTTTTATCTTTACAAACATAATTAATAAAAACAATTTATTATAATTACTATTTTTTAAGTTTAATTAATTGCTTTTTTTTTTAAATTAAATTTAAATTTAAAAATCTTAAAAGCAGTAAACTTTTTTTTTCTAAATTTAAAAATCGCAAATATAATTATATTTTTTTCAAATTTAACTAAAACTTTTAAAATATTATAAAACTTTATTATTATTTAAAAAAGTAGACATTTATTATTATTTAAAAAAGTAGACACACATGTATGAAAGACATATGTTTCCGCTAATATTAACTTTTTATAACTATTATACATTCTCACACGAATGTGTCTCTACTTTTAATAATAAAAATTAAAAATTAATAAAAAGTTTTATAATTTTTAAAATTAAATATATTTTTAGTTTTTGAATTGTTTGTCAAAATTATATTTTATTTTTTAGTAAATTTTTGACTTATTTATTTTTTATATATTTTATAAATTAGTATAAATAATTCTTAATAACAAAAACAAAAACATCTTTAAGAAAAAGAAAATAAAAAGAAATAATACAACACACTTAAACACATGATAAAAAGTTATAAAAATAAAAAATAAAAAAAAATTATAACATATCATTATATTGTTACACCAGTTTATAATATATAAAGACAAAATAAATTTAAAGTTTGTTATAAAAAAAATACAATTTTAACAAATAATTCAAGAATTAAAAATATATTTAACTCTATTTTTTATAATAGTTAATTGAATTGAAAAAATAAATTACTCTATTTATGATTTTTGAATTTGAAAAAATAATTATTGTTTTTATAATTTTTGAATTTGAATTTAAAAAATGATTTATTAAATTAAAGAAAAAGATAATTACAAAATTTAAAGGATAAAATATTAAGAATATGTATAAACTAACATTACCTTCTTTGTATGTCTATTTTTTTAAAAAACAATAATTATAATAAATTATAACTTATTTATAACTTAATATATTTATCATTTTATTCTTTAAGTTTATATCTTATTTTTTAAACTTAATTAACTACCCACAACAAAAAAATTAACTACAATAAAATTATAAAATAATTAATTTTATAATTACTTAGTAGAAATTTTTTATAATTTTAATAACATTTTTATATTTTTTATTTTTAATTATCATGAAAGAAAGATTGTGTTTTCAATAGTTAATAACAAATACTTATGTTATTAATTTTTAATAAATTAAGCATTAAGTATATCTAAATTTTTTAATATTTAATTAATATTATCACAACATTTTTAAAGATACATTTTTTTTATAAAAGATTATATTATTTATAATAAATATAACTAGTCAAAAGGACACATATGTGGCTGTACATCATTTTCTTTTAGTTACATATAGCTATGACTAAAATCATATCATTACATACTGTGAGTAAAATCATACGTAACAATATATAAAGGAAAATTTCTATGGATGCTTCTTTTTATACTATCTTTACTGTATATATTTTAATATTCTAATTTTATTCTTTCAATAATTATTTTTAAATAATAAATTTAATTAAAAAATTATTTATTAAATAAAAAAAATAATTAATTAAATTTTTATTTTAAAGTAATTAAATAACTTTTTCTTCTTTTTAAATTTAAATTTAAAAATCATAAATATAATAAAAAATTATTATTTTAAAGTTAAATTAACTAAAGAATCAAGAAAACAGGTAAAATAAAAATTCAATTTATTTTCCAACTTTATTTTTTAAAATACTTTATTTTTTATTTTTTTAATGAATAATATAATAAAATAAAAATAATTTAAAATCATCAATATAAATAATACAATATACAAATTTTATATAACATATTAAATTTATAAATTCTGTAATTTTTACTATTTCTGTATTATTATGTTGACATATTTTTTTTTTAATTTATAACATTATTATCTTTATTTTAATATTTACTTTTAATCATACATTAATTTATAAATATTTTTAAATAAAATAATTAATACATTAAAATAAAATATTAAAATAAAATGGGAGCGCCTGTGTTTACGCTAGTGTATAGTAATAATAATAATAAATAAAAAAATAAGAAATTACTAAACAAAAGTATTTTCAATATAAAAGAAGGGCACAGAATGTCGAGGAGGAAATATACTAGAAAATCCTTACGACTCTTAAAAATAAAAGATCCAATTAGTTTGGTATATATTATAATTCACAAAAAATAACTTAAAAGAAAAGAAACGAAATTGTACAACAAGAAAACCTAATATCTAATTAGGGTTCTGAGGCTGAGAACTCCGGATTGCTCGAAGTGTTGAGCTACGCTCCTTTCTCTCTGGCGTTAGGGTTTCGAGTGGTCTTGTTCTCTCTAGAAGCAGGTATATTCAAAATCTTCGGTTTGACACATCCACCTTATATGCCAGTCCTTTTGCGTCGGGTCGCACTGGTATTGTTTTCGAGATTTTAATTTATCAATCTATTCTTTTAGTTGCAGTTGGCTTTATTTGATGAAGATACATTTTTGTTATAATTTTTTTTAAAATTATTTTAAATATCTATTTTAATTGATGTTTGCGGTGCAGTTGATGATTGATCTTGCATTATGTAACGTTTTCTTACAATTCTAGCTCCGTTACCTCATCCCTGGATTGTTACTCTGTTTTAAATCTTTCTTGGAATTCTTTTTTCCCCAAACTTTGCTGAATAATTCTTGCGCGATTTGGTCGCACTTTCGGTTATTGAAGGACCTTGTCGAAATTGAAAGCAGTTTCAATTTGGCTGTAATAATATTTCGTTGTGATAGGTAATAAATTTTAAGTGGGGCTTGTGGAAATGTAATATTTATTGCTTTAATTTAACCTTCTTCTTTACGAGAAGGGGAATAAGGGAGGGGTGATTGTCATGTATATCTTGCACTGGTCATTTATTTATTCAACTAAAATTTTGTTTTTCTTTCAGGTGTTTTGTGATATTTTGTGAAATGGGTGAGACTGGAAAACGATATTATTCACAGAGGGACTATGATGGGGACAGGAAAAATCAAAAGAGACGTGTGAATGACAGAGATGACAGGGGTAATGATGAATTGATTGTTTATAGGATACTCTGCCCTGATGAAGTTATTGGAAGTGTTATTGGGAAGAACGGGAAAGTGATAAATTCAATAAGGCAAGAAACCAGAGCAAAAGTCAAGGTTGTGGATCCATTTCCTGGCGCCAAAGACCGGGTTATAACGATCTACTGCTATGTTAAGGAGAAGGAAGAAGTTGAGATTAATGATGAGTTCACTTGTAAAGAACCACTATGTGCTGCTCAAGATGCTCTTCTCAAGGTTCATGTTGCTATTGTCAATTCCATTACAGCTCTTGGAGATTCTGAGAAGAAACGGAAGGATAGGGATGAATGTCAAATTCTTGTTCCATCAAGCCAGTCTGCAAATATCATTGGTAAGGCCGGGGCTACCATTAAAAAGCTGAGAAGTAAAACAAGAGCAAATATCAAGGTTACTGCCAAGGATACAGCAGACCCAGCACAGTCATGTGCTATGGATTTTGATAATTTTCTCTTGGTTAGTATATTCAATATTACGAAACTTACTGTTGAATGATTTATTTCTCAGGTTCATAAAATCATTTCATTGAATGCTAGCATCTAATCCTCCTCCTAATGGCACTTGCCAATACTAATGTTTTATTTCGCTAATAATGTAATGGTTGGCGTGGAATTCATTTTATAGCTTATCTTTCAAAATTGTAAACATTTAACATGGTCATGTTTCTGATTGTGTTGACTAACTATGCATTTTAGTTTTCTCATTCTACTGTTGATATGTCACATGCTGCGTGCAATTTTAGGTGAATGTCGACTTGTAACATTATATGACAACCGTTTTTCATGGTAATCTAATAGCAAGACTAGTGGCAAGACAACTGTGTCAATAATCACTTGATAACAAACTTACAACACTTTCGTTTTGAAGTGTTTTGCTTGGTTTTTAGGAACTTCGAGTTGTTATACTAGAAAGATATTGTTTGCTTCTTGAAAGACATACTTTGTCTGAAAGAAGGTTAAAGCTTGCATCTCTTTTTTCTTCCTGAAATCTTCTACTCTTTTGATAGTTAGCATAATTATTGTTGTGTTATAATTCTAGAAATAAGGAGTTAATACTATATAATTATGGAAATAAAGCTTATATGTATATTTTTAAGAACTTTTTTATTTATTTTAGTATCATATCTTTGTTATTAGAGGATATCAAATCTTCTCTATTTATTGTATTAATTCCTTTTGGTCAATATAAATAAAGTACTCGTGTTGTCTCGGAAATACTCACTTTCAGCATAATGTCTCTCCTTCCAGAGTTTAATAGTTATCAACATGGCCAAATAGCACCGCCATATTGTCATAGTGGAGCAGCTGAACTGCTAGCTGCTACAGGAACTCACAGCGTTGTGCTTGTGTACATCAATAGTGGTCAAAATAGCAGTGACACACATAAAATGGGGGCAATAATGACCAGATTATGGAGGATAATACTGTTATTCCTTGTCCTTACCTCTTCACTTCCATACACTAGCCAATCCTTGATAGCCCATACATATTGTGGCCAAGCTCACCTCATTTTTGCCCTGACCTACTGCTTTTCCAGCCAAGCCCTTTCATAAACAAGCTCACCAATTTTCAGCTTCCTATGTAACACATTTATTTCAGTATTTCTATCTTTTTCCTTGATTTTACTTAATAATTGTACATCAAATTAAATGATTATATCAATTTGAATGTAAAGTACATTTATTTTTCATCTGGTTTGTTTAAAAAATCTGTAACATCTGTATGGTTTATGATATTTTATCACATTTTTACTCTTGAATTTTTTTTATTCAACGAAACAAGTTCTTTTGCAGTAAACTTGTACCTTATTTTATTATTGGTTTCTCTGAGTAGATCACTGGTGAATCAGAAGCAGTTAAAAGAGCACTATTTGCAGTTTCCTCTATTATGTACAAGTTTGGTCCAAAGGAGGACATCTCTCTTGACACAACTGTACCAGATGCCCCACCTAGTATTATTATTCCCTCTGATGTTCCAATTTATCCTCCTGGTGGACTATATCCACCTTCAGACCCTATTGTCACACCTAGAGCAGTTCCTCCAATTATTGGTGCAACTAATGTTCAAGATCTGCAAGGTTATGCTGATGCCGGCAATACATGGCCTCTATACTCTTCCGCCCTTCCTGTTGTTTCTGGCTCTGGTGCTTCCGAGTCTGAGGAGTTAATTGTTAGAATTTTGTGCCCTTCTGACAAGATTGGGCGTGTCATTGGGAAAGGAGGTAGTACAATTAAAAGTATGAGGCAGGCTAGCGGTGCTCGTATTGAGGTTGATGACTCCAAGGCTAATTATGATGAATGTTTAATCATTATAACTACAACAGAGGTACACTATCTTGCCTTGTTACATTTTTTTCTTATAACGTAAAATTACTTTTCCTGTAATTGTTGGAGGTGTTACATTTGATGAATTTCATAATGTATATAGTCAAAGTGTTTAATAGCAGTGAGTATTTGATTAGCTTAGATATTTTGATTCTGGAATATTAGTCAAAATGCTAGAGTGCTTTGGGCTGAAAAACTTTTCTAAGTGAAAAATAAGGATGGACATGCATATCACTGTTCAACCGGGAAAACATTGACATTTATGATTTAAGAATAAATTTTCATTTGAGTTATATATATATAAATATATATCATAATTTGATGCATGATTAAAAGGTGGAAAAATCATTTGAACCTGATTGTTAAAGTGAGGAGTTGATTGATTCTCGCTTTTCAAGAACTTAAGTGATTTGTTATTCAGCTATGTGTATATGCTTTGCATTTTTGAAAGCTCAATTTTTTTATGTCTATGTGTATTGTTTTGTATCAGTTATATATCTAGTTTATCTAAAATCTGCCTTGGCTAGGTTGCTATTTACAACTTTTCTGAGAACTGTGACGTTTATTTTCGAGGGCACAACCCCTATTATTTTCACTGAGTAATAAATTTCGTGAAAACAACTTCGATCCACTGTTAAAGGAAATCTTTTGTAGTTGAACATTGTGCTCAGCAGTGTTAATTTGCCATTCCTTATGACAAGGAGGATGGATATATTCTTATATTCTTATTATAAAATGAAAAATGATCATGTGGATATGTATTTTGTAGTCGCCGAGTGATCTAAAGTCAATGGCAGTCGAAGCTGTTCTGCTGATGCAAGGGAAAATAAACGATGAAGATGATACCACTGTTTCAATGCGACTTCTAGTTCCATCCAAGGTGATAGGCTGTATTATTGGTAAAAGTGGCTCGATCATAAATGAAATTCGCAAGAGAACTAGGGCTGATGTTCGAATTTCTAAAGGTGATAAGCCAAAATGTGCTGATGTGAATGACGAACTTGTTGAGGTTTGACTTTTTCACTTGTTTTAGAAGTATATTTATTCAACAATATTTGGCTTGAAAGCTTTTTATGGGTGTGTTTGTATAAGTGTTCAATCATTGTTTGAACTCCAATCTTTTCAATTTTCCTCACTTGCATCTCTTTTCTAGAGAGGTGCGGAATAGATTTTCAAACATTGAAACAAACATACACTATATGAGATGTTTGATTCTTTAACAAAAAACCGTTGGTGGGAAAAAAAGAAAAATTGGAAAGTCAATGGTGATTGACAAATGCAGCAGTTTTATGTTCATAAAAACTCGCTGATAACATTGATAGCACTTTTTTCACATCTATTCCTTCAATGTTTTTCGGGGATTTAGGTGGGTGGCTCTGTTGATTGTGTAAGAGATGCACTGATCCAGATTGTCTTAAGACTTAGAGATGATGTGTTGAGAGAAAGGGATACTAGCCATAATCCTTCTATAGGAATAGGTGCCGAATCCTTGTACCCTGGTAGTACGGGTTTTTCATTGCCATCTGTGCTTCCTTCAGTTCCTCCTGTAGCTGCTCCATTGGTTTATGATCAGAGGGCTGAAAGTGGAGCTGGCCTGGGCATGCTTTCTTCAAGCAGCCTTTATGGATATGGATCGTTGTCGGTATGCCACATTTTTTTCTGGCCATGTTGTCATAATATATTCTGATAATTTTTGCAGGGATATTATGATTTAGTTTCTCTTTTTTCTAATACAAAATACTAATAAAAAACTTTCAATATTTCTTTACCTTTTTGTTACATATCCATTCCAGTTTTAGTTTCAAAATGTGTCTAATCATTTTTCTTTGGTTTAATTAATGTAATAGATGGGAGAAAATGGCTACGGCTCCATATCCTCATATGCCAACAAGCTATATGGAGGGTTAGTATAGATTTATATAACAATTATTTGAATACTTGCCAAGTGATTTAGTGTTGTTTTGGATTGGAATTTGCAGAATCGATTTTGGTAAATCTGGGTCTGTAGTGTAAAGAAACATTTCCAATGCAATGTAAATGCAACTCTCACTGAAACCTTGGTTTGAGATTGAGATTCCATTAGACACTCCCTAACTTGATATTTGTCTAGCATATTGAATTGTGGATGAAATGTTGTATTTATACCTTCTAAAAGTTTAATTGTGGGTTTGGACCTAATCAAAGTGCACTTAACCTCCTACTATACTTTTCTCAACTATATTAAATTGGTTGAACTTATGTTTTTGTGCTCTTATTATGCGCAGTTTGCCTCCCCCATCAACTCTAGATATGTTGATTCCTGCCAATGCTGTTGGTAAAGTGCTGGGTAAAGGAGGGGCAAATATAGCCAATATCAGGAAGGTTGGTTCACACATTCTGAATTTAATAAGTTTTGTTATTGCGGGGGTAATTAATTTTTTATTTGAAATTTATCTTAAAATTAATTTGGGGTTTGGTTCTTGCTGCTATATGTCACTCTCACTGTGCTTTCCAGTTGTGATGAAAAGAATTACTTAAAAAATTCCATATCATGTTGCAGTGAGTAAAGTGGTTCAATTAGAAGATATCCAATCGGTAGAATGATTCTGAATCATTTTGTTGAATATTTGGTTGGTTGACTGATCCATGTAACCAACTCGCCTGTAGGATAGTGCTAGGTTGCATTATTAATTTTTATGTCATCTTAAATTCAGTTGGCGAGGAGTGTTTTTATTTATTGCTGACTTGCATTGGTTCTATTTACTTCAGTTATTTGTTGGAAGTATGAGACATCCACTTTTTTTCTTACTTAAAGTGATTTGTCTTGAACACAAATAATTTGTGATGAAACTAATGAGAAAAATAAATATGTCAAGTGCTTCACTAGTTGTGGATCAGCAATGTTTTTCAGTTTTTCGCATTTGCCACCATATATAATTTTGTCCGATGTCATCTAATGCGGTCGTTCCATTCAACTTAGTTTATGATATTTTATCAATGAGTATGCAAAGAATTGTATATATATACAACTTCAGTTTGATGTCAATTACTAGACTAGTTGGCATAATCAAAGTATATTCAACTTTGGTTTGTTATTAAATGCCAATTTGTTTATTCTCCCATAGTACACACACACACACACACTCATATATATATAAACTAATACAAATTTTGCATCATTTGATATCTATATAATGCTTTTTTTGCACCAGATTTCAGGAGCAACAGTTGAGATATCGGACTCCAAATATGGCCGTGGAGATCGTATTGCTCTTATATCTGGCACACCTGAACAAAAGCGTGCTGCTGAAAACTTGATCCAGGCATTTATAATGGCAACCTGAATTATTGAAGTTCTTTCTTGGGGTATTGAAGGTGAAAAGTTTATTTCTTGAAGTATCTCCTTGTTCCTGTCCTTAGTTCTGTTAGGTTGGTCCTGGAGAGACAATGTTCTCTAGGGTTGGTCAGCTTGACTCCTGCTTCTACCACAACAGTGGCTAACAAGTTCGTGCTTGAGGATCCATTGCTGGTTTTGTATGTAGGAATTATAGTTCCTTTCCTTTTGTTTCCTCTTAATCTGCTCTCGTCTGGGTTTTATCTTAGAAATCTAGGATCACTCTGTCCTTTCATGATGTTTGTCTTGGACTAGTGTGGAGTCATCGCTATCTCCATAAATTATTCAGTGGAACCATAAAGCGGTGTTTATTATGTTTCTGATGGCTCACCATCTTGTTCTCCTTTCTTGCTGAAAATATCTTCCCTATTGATGCAAAAATGAGATGCTGAGTCTCTAGCTATCTGTTTTCTCGTATCCTCGGTAACCCAAGTAATTTATCCCGAAGGGGGGAGGTTGCCTCATGAACTCAAATGATTTCAGAAAACCCTGGACCACTTTCTTCCCTCTAATTCTATTTCCGTATCTTGTATTTCTGTCATGCATGAGGACATTTACAGCTAGATATATAACCGTCTTACATCACACCAAACATTATTCATTATATATGTACAGAAATGCTTGAAGCCAAATTTTGTGGTTAAAAAAATCATTAAGACAGAAGATACATACAAAGTAGGAAGATACGGCTTGTTCCTCCTTGTCAAAAAGAAAACATAAGACATCAAAGAACAATGGAAAGTATCAGGAGCTTGAGATGGTTGAATTGTCTCCTAGCACTGTCTTGATCCTACAATCATCACTGAATGTGAAACATTTCTAGCAACTTTCTTTCTAGCACTAATACATATTATCCTCTGGATTTTATTTCGAAACTCGTACATTCTGTTCAATTTTTATCTGTCTTGTGATGGACGCCACTCAAGAAAATATTTACTAAAAGTTGTCTTCAGTGATATTTGATCCCCTGCACTGGAGGTAAAGCTTGCTCGTATGGAGCTCAGTTTGTCAGTTGAGCCCATCTAATAGTTGCTGCCTATCAGATTTTAATGTAGCAAACCATTTCTTCCAGTATGATGAAGAATTGTTGCATTCAATCAAAATTCTACGAGGGGTGCCTGATGAGTTTATACCTGATTAATCCCTTTCTGCCTTATTTGTTTTCCTGTTTAATATAACATTTAGTATTCCAATTCAATTTTTTTTTAGTAAAGGTGACTTAGGTAAAATCCTTCTCTAAAATTTGTGATTTCACCCAACCCAAGTAAAATTTAAATTTGTGGACAAAGATTGGGATCTGTTATGTCTAAATTATAGTAGTATGTATACAACTAAGATTGGATAATATATTTCAGCAACATATCCCTTTCATCCGTACTGTGCTATCTTGTGTGACCTTGTCTCGTCCAGATTACTTGTTGCCACATTTCTAGTATGTGCATTTAACTTGATACTTCTCTGGATAATGTCAAACCTTTGCGTTTCCTCAAAATTTGAAGTTCAAACTCTCGCCACAATCATCTCCGCATAATTATGTTCTTTAATATTTTCTATCTTTAAAAGGATATACTACCATACATGTGGATTAATTCTCCCGTTTTTCTAGCTAGCTGTATATCCAAAAAAGTCTAGCTGTAATTTTCCAAAAAGTAAGATCTCATTCTTCACCCTTTACGAACACTGTCCATTCTTTTTCCACACAAGCTTTGAATAATTCCGCTAGTATTCTTTTCATTAAAGATGCCTGGTTTAAGTTGAGTTTGGTATAATTTCATGTGCACTGCGACATTTTATCTTGGAGGTATAGTTTGACTATATGATTTATTGGGGGCCAGTGAGTTGTGGAAGGTAATATTAGAAATCTCCTTGTTAATTGTGACGAATTATACTTGTTAATTATGATCACTTTGTTTATAAAGTTGTTGATAAGGTGTACATTTAGTAGCTTAAGCAAAATGTCCATTGTATATATACGCAGCATTGCAAGACCACAGTTGTTTCAAATGTCCATTCGACTATGTAGTTTGATTTCACCCCGCTTCCTAAATAGTAAATGTTAGGAGCAGCAACCCCTTTGATTTTTACATTTTTTTCCAAATTCTTACTAATCAATTCAATTCAACGGCTCCTGACATTTTTTTAACTCGTTCTTTTATATAATTCGTTATATTGACTTTCGAATTAACCAAAAATTAAATTGAAATCTTTGTACGTATATTTTTCGCAATATTCCACGAAATTTAGCATGTTATTGATGTCGCCTACTACGTTTAAGTATAGATGCAATTTTCTGTTCTTTCAAAAGTGAGGTTTGAATGATTTTAAACCCTTCGTGGCTATTATTACTCGTGGTGATGAAGCGGCTACCCTTTTCCGTTAACCAATTCGAGTTTAAACATTAACAAGAGATATTGGTTCTGTGAAACATGGAAGTTCAATGGGTTGGCTGTAACGACAGTAAAACGTTTTGAAAATGGCGAAATTTGCTTAGAGGGGCAGGGTTTATGTAAAGTTCTTTTTCAATTTTAAAATTTGGAAGTGCTTTTCGTAACATTCTGGAATTAAGTTTTTGCTAATCAATAATTGTTCTAATTTTTTTTATTTAAAATGATTAAACACCTGTCAATTTACGTAAAAATTAAATTCCTACATGGCGGAAAACAATGTTTAACGAGGGATATATCATTGTATTATACTTCATATTTTTATAAATTTCAACCATCCAATATATTACAAATTATTTGTGTTTTAATAACAAAATATTACAAATTATTTACATTTTTTATAATTATTATTATTATTAAAAAGTTTAAATATAGTCTCGTATGGTCTATTTCTCACTAATTTCTAAAAATTATCTTTGAGTTATGTATAATTGGGTAGTGGTGGAATGTGGAAATCCAACTTACGAAGCAATTGCAGGTTGTCATGTGTATGATTTAGGTACGTGTACGCAACCTGCTGAGGCCCGGAGATGGAGCTATGCAATAAAAAAAATAAATGCGATACAAAGATAGTTGATTATTTATTCGTGCTTATTTTTTTAATAAATAACTTTGGTTTTTTATGTTTGTTTATCTATTTTTTTATTTTTTTTTAATTTAACTATCGATTATTTAGGTTTAGGAACAACAATGAAGAGATAAAATTATTTTAAATAAACAAAATAATTCATTTGAAGGTATATAGAAAAATAATATAAAGTGAAAATATCAAACTTTTTAAATTTTTAAAACAAGTAAAATTAGAAAAATAAATGAATTTAGATATTGTCTCGGGTGGTGTATGATTTATTTTAATAAAGATAATGATATATATATATGTACATTTATTTAGTTTTATTTTTTTATTAATCATATATTTTATAAATTTATTATTTTTTTAAGTGTGGTTAAAATATATATTAAAATTTTAGATATATATAAATATTTTTTTATAAAGTAAATTCTGGTGGTGTGTTATTTATTTGGATGAAGCGAATGAAATATTGGAAGATAAGAATGTGATGTCACTATCCAATAATCAGACGTGGAAATCAGAGCCTGTCTGTCTGTTTGTCTAATAAGCTTCGAAAGTTGGGCAAAAGCGACACCCATTGGGTTGGACTGGCATCCTAGTCTCCCTTTTTTATTTTCAAAATTAAAATATTCTTTATGTATTTTTATATATACCAATTTTAAAAAGATGTTCTCTTTTATCGAATTCTTGTAATTTTAATAATATATTAATATTTTTTACTATATTCTTTGTTCATATAATAATTTTAAAATAATTTATACATATATTTATTATGTTAATATGAAAAAACGGATAAATTAATATTTACAATTATTTTATTCGAATAAAATATATTATATATTTTTTCCAATTTATAAGTTCTATTTTCCTTTTGTGTCTATATTAATGTATTCATGTTTTTTTTTTCATTTTTAATGCAAAATTTCACACGTGGATTAAATTTATGTTTAACGATGAGCATGATTTATGTTTTCCGATTCTAATTCATAAATAATAAAAGCAAATTCAAGTTTTAAATCAATGCAAAACAATTTTCTATAGATGGTGTGTTCAGAATAGACTCTTCAAGAATTCTAAAATATCATATAAAGTAGGACTTCTAAATAGAAACAATTGTACTAAAAACCAAAATTATAAAAGGTTAATGTACTAGAGTAAGAAAATTATCAAAACATGTGATATAAAAAATGAGAACATATCATGAAGAATTTTCACGTCACTGATTTTCCACAGAAAGGTACTTACGTTAGTTAACTAATACAGTATTTTTTTAACCAATTTCGTAGTCACACGAAAAATACATAAAAACATAGCTAGAACACAGTAGTACTTCCATATTAGATTTTCTTGAACCCCGAGGAATTTGGGGAGCCTTTGTATCTTATCAATGGCTGCAACGAGACCGGTGCACTGTTTGCTACGAAGGGTTTGCAGGGGAAGCAGGAGTTTTGGGGTTGCCACAGAAGTTAATGCTTCTTCCTCCTCTTCTCAGAGAATCATCGACAAGGAATATGAACACAGTGCTCACAAGTACGTTTCTCTTTCTTTCCGTCTTTCAATCCACCCCACATGTTGCTACGCCCGAAAGACAAGATTTTACTTTTGGGCTTGTCTTATTTTCTCTTCTTGACTATAACTTTTAATCTGATGATATTATCCCACTTGGATCAGGTTAAACCTGCGTAGGTTGAATGAGTTATATAAGTTTTTGAATCGTTCATAATTAAAAGAAAGCATAAAACTAATTATGAGTGGTAAGGTGAAAGTGTGATCCAAAAACTGTACTTTGATGTAATTATGTTGCTAAGTCTGTTTTTTCATCACCTAAGCATAAAATAGTATCCGCAGAACTCTGCCCATATTGCAGACAAAATGACTTTGGGTCTTTTTGAACTCTTATGTCCCGAGTTTCCTTAAAACATTATCAATTAGTAAACAGTCTCAGTCGGTCTGTTCTGAGTATTTTCACATATAGAAGGATGGTGGAGATTTGCTATTTCTTGGCTGTCAGCTTATCTGGTTGGTATTGAGGATAGCTTCCTTTTGGGTGCTTGCTTAAGTGTATTTTCTTTTCACAATTTTTCAGTTCTATAGATTGTTCATGGGTTTAATTAATTGATTTTGTCGTAATATTGAAATGATAGTTCCTGTTTCAAATGCAGTTACCATCCACTTCCCATTGTATTTTCTCAAGCAAAGGGAACCTCTGTTTGGGATCCAGAGGGAAACAAATACCTAGATTTTCTGGCTGGTTATTCTGCTGTTAATCAGGTAAAATTGACTGGATCTTGGTAATTCCCAATGCTCCAGATCTGAAGTTTTCTTTAAGAATTATGCTGTAATGAATAATTTTCTAATATACATCTTTTTTGCTTCCTTTATGGAGTGAGTATATTAACTCTGACCAGATCCCTTCTACTGTTGCTACTACTTTTTCTTTTGTTATTCCAAAATAACTAGTATCGATGTTCTAATAACTTAAGTGCTTTTTATTTTCCCTTAGGGACACTGCCATCCTAAAATCCTGAAAGCATTACAAGAACAGGCAGAAAGGCTGACCGTGAGCTCTCGAGCCTTCTATAATGATCGTTTTCCACTCTTTGCAGAGTATGTGACAACCATGTTTGGTTATGACATGGTACTTCCTATGAATACTGGTGCTGAAGGTGTGGAAACAGCTATGAAATTAGCACGAAAGTGGGGTTATGAAAAGAAAAGAATTCCCAAAGATGAGGTATAAATATGAGATCATGCATGCTAATAGTTGTGATATTATGATATGTTACAAGTTTGCAAAATTTAAGGATCCAACTCATCTATACTTTATATGGGCCATCGGTAGTGATTCAATAATCATAATTATTTTTAATGATAAATTGTACTAAAACTTGTAATTTACATGTTCTGTGTACTGTAACAGTTTAGACGTTCTCAAATATATTTACCATACTATTTGAGGCCATGTTGTAGGTTGTGCATCTTAAAATAGATAAACAGAGTTGCTCAATTCTCGCAGCTTTGATTGTAATATGGAAAATACAATTATCTAAGGATACATTACATTGAATCCAGCATACATGAAAAATCTAATTACCAATTATAATTCTGAGTAATACTTAGGCATATTTTGATGTGAACTTTGACAAAAATTAAAGGAACACATTCTAAGTATGACTGATGCATTCAGTGACATCTTCTTATAATATTTTTTGTAAACTAGATGCATGAGATTGTTTGAATATAAAGAGAAGGAGAAGTTAGTTACGATAGTTAGAATATTAATGAGTTAGTTAGATACTTGAGGTGGTGTTAGTTACATGTAAATAGAGGAAGAAGGGTAAGAGAAGGGAAGGATGTTCATTTTTAGATCGAGCATTTGCTTGTTGTGAAAGTAGAAATCCTTTTTGAAGGGAAATCCTTGGAGGAGGGAGTGTTCTCCTATTTCTTGTTCCTTTCATTCTATTCAATAAAAACACTTTAGTTTCTTCTCTTTTCAATTCGCGGTTGCTAACTAATTGGTTCGACCTGCCGAATCTTTAGTGAGAGCCAGTGTTAGAGATGGAGGAATCATTGGGCCATGGGAAGCTGCCAGGGTTCAGTGGGGCAGATTGTGGTTGGATTGCTAGGGTTGGAAAAATCTTTGAGGTGTAAGAAATTCATTTATTCCACAAGCTGTAATATGCATTCATGAGTATATGGAGGGCGTGGCATTTCTTTGGTTTTATCATTGGTTTCCACAACTTTGATAAAAATATTCAAAAATAACTATGGTAGCCGCATCTTTGAAAGATTGGCTGCCATGAAACAAAAAGAGCAAATTAGAAACTTGTAGCAAAGAAATGGAAACTTCCACAATGTTCTTGAAAGCGAAACACATGTTGCACAAGGTATTGAATGAAGAGTATCAATATTTGACTAAATAAGACAAAAACAACATGGAGGGAAGTGGGTCAAAATGTATTGAAGTTGAGGCTAGTTCTTTGACAAGAAAGGTGGAACTACCCACCTTTGATGGAAGCATGAAAAGGGAATTTGACAAGAAAGGTGGAACTACCCACCTTCGATGGAAGCATAGAAGGGGAAACTGATTCAAAGAGTGGCAATTTTAAGTGTGGTGGTTGCAATTCTTGAAATGAAAAGTAGAAGTAAAGATGGTTTAGTAATCAAGAATCACTCCCTTTATAGTGTAGAAGAAACCAAAATTAAAGTGATATTAGCAAGAGAAACAAAGATTATGATTGAGGAAGAAGTTGATGCATCAATAAAGAGGGTGAAGATCAGTTTCTTGATGTTGTGTTGGAGATCCCACATCTACTAGAGATTAGGCCAAATTAGTATATATAAGTGAGTACAAACCTCACCTTATAAGTCAGTTTTGTGGGGTTGAATTAGGCTTAAAGTCTATTTCTTAATACTTGAAAACTCAATTGTAGAATTAATCGAAAAGGAAGTTGAAGGTGGGGACAACCAAGTATCATTGCTTCAAAATTCAAATTCTTTTTTGAGCCTAGGTTTAGTGATGAAGGTGGTTGGAACATCAATGGTTTTGGAATCTTGGAATTTCAATTTGTTGGGTGAGCCTTTAGCTACTTTGTTGCATTATGGATGATAACTTATCAATTGAGTCAATGAAAGGAAGGCTTAGAGGTAGTCATAGTGCTTCATGTTATAAGAGTCTCACCTCATCTCGACCACCACCCAAGTCACCAAACCTCTGGTTGCATGCTGTGACAATGCATTTCCATTCCCACGACAAGAAAGCATTGCGATGCTTTTAGGTTGAAAGATGAAGATCATGGTGATAAAGATGAACCATGGGATCTAGCTTCCAGAATTCCAACATTGAGGACAAGGTTGAGTTTTGGGAAGGGTGTATTTTAAGGGTACAAGGGGAAGAAGTTAGTTAAAATAAATAGAGTATTAATGAGGTAGTTAGTTTCTTTTGTTGATTAGATATAAATAGGGGAAGGAGGATAGGAGAACGACACAATGTTCATTTTGTAGATTGAGTATTAGCTTTTTTTGAAAGGAGAAATCTTTTGTGAATGGGGAAACACTTGGAAGAGAGAGTGCTCTCCTATTTCTTGTTCTTTTCATTCTGTGCAATAATAAACTTTCTTTTCTTTCTCTTTTCAATTCTTGGTTGCTAACAAAGATATATAATTCTTTACAGCAAAACATATGGTATTCTTCCAGTACAAAGAGAAGATGTAGGAAAATTATTATATCATCCTCTTTTCTGTTCTATATGATGTAGAAAATTTAACAATTCATGTTTATTTTTCTACTTTTGTTGTGTGGTAATGAGGTCAGTAATTTACAATTCAATTTTAGAGCCTGAAAGATATTTTGCTGTAGTTGAGCACAGCCATCTGTTATGCTATTTTCACTGTACTTTTTATGAGAATCGATTCAATTGTTTTATCATATGAATCTTTTTACTCATGGACATTTGTTTCAGGCTATTATTGTCTCATGTTGTGGCTGCTTCAATGGTCGTACACTAGGTGTCATATCTATGAGTTGTGATAATGATGCTACCCGTAATTTTGGTCCTTTATTACCTGGCCATCTTAAAGTTGATTTTGGTGATGCAGATGCCCTTGAAAGAATTTTTAAAGGTTCTGCACTGTGACGTATACTTTTTCCTTCTCATTAGTAGTTTGCTTTATCATGACAGATCTTTCAAGTATATTATTTGAATTTTCTCTATGAACTGCAGAAAAAGGAGATTGCATAGCTGCATTTATTTTAGAACCTATCCAAGGTGAAGCTGGGGTAAGTTTTATGAAAGTGCATATTTAATGAGCTTGGTAACAGACGTCTTGATTGAATTGAGATGCTAAGAAAGTTGCTATATACCCCTATCTATCTCTAATCTGTTTACTGATATTTGTGCTTATATAAAAGACATGATATGTTTTTGTTAGAGATATGTTCTGATTACATTAAACAGGAAGGTATAATATAATTTGACGGGAAATTTCTGACCAAATATTTCTTATAATTAAATATTGATTTTGTTCTCATTCTTGTACGTTTTCTTTACTATAAATAAGAATACTTATGTGTACCTAATACACGGAATTCATTATATTCCTTCTCGGTTTCTCTCTTCTTGACATGGAGATATTGAGAACAATTACCATGGGCTGGAAGCTCTGGTCTGGCTTGCCATAGAAGAGGTCAGTGGACTGACTCATTGACCCATCAAGTTTGAAATTTTATTTTCTTTTATATATATATATATATATAAAAATATAATATGTACATATATATATATATATATATATATATTTAAAAAACATAGTTAATCGTGTTATTTTTATAAGTATTGACTAGTTAATTAAGGCCTCCAATGAATTGAAATGACGGATACTTTTATATGTTAAATTATTCAATTACAATCAATAATTGGAATGTAATTTGTCAGTTTCATTATTCAATTACAATCAATAATTGAAATCTAATTTGTCAGTTTCATTATTTAAATTGTAGTTCTATTATATACTTGAATTCTTCAAACAACACAATACAAAAATTGTAATATTTAAATTATACTTCTTTTAATTTTAATTCTAATAAATAAATTTTAATATTTTACACGAAATATGAAAAATTGTAAACAGGCTGACTAGCTAGCCCGCTCGCTAACTTATGGAAGAAGCCATGTGACCTGACATTTTCTTTATATGTTGAGTGATTTTGCTTTCTTTTTGACTGTTCATAATAACTGCTGTTTTTTTCTATCCTAATATAATATTTTATTTTTCATTTTATTAATCCGTCAACTAGTTTTTATTCTCCATATATGGTGTGTAACGTTGGGAAAAACATGTACTTAGTATTAGTATTGCTGGTTCAAATTCTTTGAATTTATGGAAAACTTCTCTGGTACCCTTGTGTATCTCATCCTGTAGAATGGCTATAACATTCTGCAGACTTTTTTTTTATATTCTATCTTCTCAAAGTATATCTTCTCTACATTCTTTTAATGGATGATATTTTTGTTTGAAAGGTAATAATTCCTCCAGATGGTTATTTAAAAGCTGTTAGAGATCTTTGCTCCAAATATAACATCTTGATGATTGCTGATGAAATACAAACTGGGTTAGGAAGAACTGGGAAAATGCTGGCTTGTGAATGGGAAGAAGTTCGCCCAGATGTTGTGGTTAGTTCAAAATCAGCTTTACTTTGTGTCTACTTTATATCTGTAGATTCATTCCCAAAACAATGATACAAACATTATTTTGTAGTCATAAGGTTAACAAAATCTATAGGCAACTCTTATTGCAAATTTGACTATCACCCTTTAATAATTTGGATCCAAGAACTCCACCAATGGTTTCATAGCTGGTTCCAAGTACAGTAAGTTAGGTCCAACAATGTCTTTGTAAGATTGGAGTAATGATTTATGGACTTAGCTTGAAATTGAAATTGGCAAGAAAATAACATATCTAATTTTTTCCAATAGATACTATATTTCCTTTAACCATGTTGTGTCATTCTTTGGAATGCTGTCTTTTTGGTTTGACTGGTAAGTTAGATAATATCATGTTTGGATTAGTTTCTCATCTATTTTCGTAAAAGGAATTACTTTATGACAATCTTTTGGATATATACTTTTCGCCAAAATTTATATAGGTTTCGTTCTATTTGTATAAATATGTATTGTTAGACATTTTCAAAATTCATAAAAGGTTGCTTCCTTCATGTAAAGGTGTAATGAAAAAGTGTGACTCTTCACCAAAAGTCAAGAGATGTGACATTTTACCAAGAGTCATAGACGTGACTTTTCACCAGGAGTCACGAAATGCATATCTTTGAAAGTTTAAACCTCTTCACTAAAAGTCTTGAGATGATCAATAAATGAAATCAATCTTCATGCAAAAAAAACAAAACAACAAAAAGTACAAAACTCACTAGATTATTTGCATTCAAGTCATTTTGTTTATACTCTTACGTGCAGAGAAAAGTAAGGAAACTATTATATTTCGTAAACTACCATGGGTGATATGCTTGATTGTGGGTATTCTTGATATCCAACTAGTGAAGCGGATAGCTGCCATAGCAAAGAAAAGACAAACAATAGTCATTTTAGCCATAGGAGAAAATGTATCATTGTGTAATCAAGATAATATATCTGAGTGTATCCCTTCGCCACTAATCTAGTCTTGAGCCGATCAACTTTACCATTTGGCCTAACTTTAATGGATAAGGAGATGACCTAAGCGACCATGTAACAATCAATAATTGTTCTCCAAATATTTTGGCACTGCCCTTTAATGTACAATTCTATTCTAGGAAGCAAACAATAGCATTCACATGATCTGTATTTTTAAAAGAAAAATTAGATTTATAAGTTGAAATAGAAGAAGAGATTAAAGTTTGCAATTCTTTTTGAAGGACTTCTTCTCAATCATTTTTTTCTTCTTTTTCATCTTTTTCTCTAAGCTCCTTTTTTTCTCATTTCTTCTTTGTAAAAATCTTTGATTTTTTGTTTAAGTTTATCCAATCTTTGCTTTCTTTCTTTATATTCTCTTTATTTCTTTTGACTCTCTTTCACTTCTTGAGTAAGAATGAGAGTATCTTGAAGAATTTCTAGTCAACGTTCTTATTTTCTATTTGCATCTCCAAAACATCATTCATTATTTCTTTGAAAGGGGATTTTCCGAGATATCTCTTTGCATATAATTTTTGTAGGGATCAGTGGGGAAATCAAACATAAACACATGCCTTGGAGACTTGTGCCTTCTCTCTTTGTTGCAAAACCCTCAACCAGTTACACCAACATATATTTTATGAACATGGTTGAACTTTTAATAGAAATTGTCATTGCACTTTGCTTGTAAGAAGTTATATTATCTGCATTCAACCACCTTCCACTTGAAAGACACTCAATTTTATCTTTTCTATTAAGAAATGGGAATTATATTGCCTCTGCTGCAAAGTGCAAACTTTTCTCTTTTTTTTGTCACGTTTTTTGTGGTTGTATTTCCTTTTAATAGCGCCATGCATAACTGTTTATAGTTTTCCTTTTACTTAGGTACTCGGTAAAGCATTGGGTGGAGGTGTTATACCTGTTAGTGCAGTTCTTGCAGACAAAGATGTGATGCTCTGTATACAACCTGGACAGCATGGAAGGTTCATTTTATTATAAAGTTATAATTTTTTGTAATTTGCTCCCTTTTGTATAGTATTTCCTTGCCTATTCTTAAAATTTAAAAGAAATAATATTATTTTCTGATATATCAATAAAGAGGTTATTAGACCTATAAATACATGAGATCTGCTGATTATTCTAGGAAATAGAAAGCTAAAACTAACAATGCTGAAGCTTGTTTCTTTATTTTTCACAGCACCTTTGGCGGAAATCCATTGGCCAGTGCAGTTGCAATTGCCTCACTAGAAGTGATAAAAAACGAAAAACTAGCTGAGAGGTATCAAATGCTTTGCAAAATCATATATTGTCAATGTATAGTTATCATACAGACTTGAATAAAAGTATTGACAAGTATATTTTTTTCATTTCATCTAGCATCATCAGAATGTGAATAAAAGCTTCAGTAATCAATACTAAGGCCTGGGTTTTGGTAGTTGAATAACTGTATAGAATACAATCTAGGTTTTATCTTGGGTTAAATTATTGATGATTGAGAATTTTTTTTCATGTTTCTTGTACTTTTTAGAGAACGTTACATATAAATCCCTGTAAGTTTTAGAAGTTGAATAACTTCTCCATGTCTAAACTACCATTTTAGGTTATCCTGTGTTGGGGACTTTTATTCATCCAATAATATTTGCACTTCTTACAGTAACTATTCTTGTTCCAGATCCCATTTTGCTCTCCCTTCCCGAAAAAATAACCACAGCTCTTTTCAGACCTGGCTCATTATTTGTATTTTTAGTGGTGTATTTTTCTAATTTCACACCATTTATAAGTTTCATTTCAGACCATGTTTAAAATTTCACGAGAACATAATGCAACAAGTTTTGGAGATCCCGAGCTAAAACTTATTTGCTTAGAAAATTTAAATGTAGGGAATTAATAGTTCTTGTTCATGCTCTTTTACTTCTACTCAGTCCCTCAAGTTACAGAGCTTATGCTCATCAAATTATTTCTACACTTCTTTATTTGGCTTTTCATTTTTCATCATTGAATGTTTTTCTAGCTGTGTTCAAACATTTAAGTTTCCTAGCTTCAATAAATGCTTTATTAATTTGATTCTTTATTTTCTCTCTACCTTCCCTTTGAGAAATTAATGCATAAAATCGCAATTGATGTATTACTATTGAACAGATCTGTCCAAATGGGGGAGGAGCTCATTGGTCAGCTTCTTGAGATTCAAGAGCAATACCCAGATTATGTGAAGGAGGTACGGGGAAGAGGATTATTCATTGGAGTGGAGTTCAACAGAAAAAAATTGTTCCCTGTATCGGTGTATGAGCTAAGTGAAAAATTGAAGGAAAGAGCAGTCCTTGCCAAGTCAACGCATGATACAATAATCCGCTTTACTCCCCCACTTTGCATAAGGTAAATTATGAAAACAACAGGCAATGTCTTTATACCAAGTTATCATGGTAGTTTGACTAATAGTTAAAGTACTACCTCTAGGATTTTGTTAGTTGTTATTAGAACAATTATTGAAGATGAAGACTGGATTACAACGTTATCCAAATTTTACTGAAGCCAGACTAATGTAAAAAAGATGCACTTGAGAAAATAAAGAAAAAGAGAACAATATATTTTTAGAACTTGAAAAGGTCACCGTTAAGAACTCATTCATATACAACAAATTTGTGATACAATGATAGAAAGGAAAGTGTCAAGTAATCCTAGGTTCAGATTGGTACAACCCAAAAAAACTTTTGAATAAAACTTAGCATATTCTAAACCTATTCCAATACTCCCCCTCTAGTTAGAGCACATAGATTATATGTATCAAGCTTTGAACAAATAAATTCAAGTTGAGGTCTTCTCAACAATTTAGGCAACTCATCTTCAAGTTAATCATGGGATCTGACAAACTTAATACTAATTTCTTTAGGTAACAACTTTTCTCAAATGAAATGATAGTTGATCTTTATGTGTTTGGTCTTCTCATGGAATACAGTATTAGAAACAATGTGAAGAGTTGCTTAATTATCACAATACATATTTATTTGTTAATCTCACAAGATTCTACTTCTTAGAGGAATTGCTTTACCCACACAATCTCACAAGTGAGATGTCACTAACTATATTTAGTTGCAACAGTTCGGACAACTAAATTTTGTTTCTTTTTTTTTCCATGAAATAATATTTCTTGCAATGAAAGCATGTCCTTTAGTAGATGTCCTTCCATAGGAGAATGTGCTCAATTAGCAAATTTGGATATTTCCTTTATCTTCATATAATAGACCTAGTCCTTAGGAGCCTTGGTGTCTCAAGATACAAATGAAACATTTTTATATCAATATAAGGAGTCTAAATGAACTGACACACAACAGCAAGTGTCAAAGACAAATGGTTTAGTAATAGTAAAACAAATAAGTTTTCTTACCAATCTTCTATATCTTCTAAATCAGATTAAGCTTCACCTTGTTCTACCATTAATTTTTTATTTGAGTCCGTTGGACCATCCACTGGTTTACAATCAATCATAACTATCTCTTTTAGGATACCTGGAGCATATTTCCTTTAAAGAAATTACCGCAACTTTCTTTGATTGGTCTACTTCATTGCCCAAAAAGTATTTAAGACTTCTAAGATCCTTGGTTTGAAAATAATTACATAAGTGTTTCTTTAGCTGAGAGACTCTAGGATCATCATTCTCTGTAATGATTATATCATTAACATTCACTGTTTAGTACAAACATTTCCTAAGGGAGGTATTACAATAGAAAACTGAATGATTTGTCTCATCGCGATTCAGCCCAAAGGTTTGAACAATGCGGTTTAATTTTTCAACCCAAGTATGTGAAGATTGCTTAAGGTCATAGAAAGAGCAAGATTGCTCAAGGTCATAGAGAGAGTGATACAATTTGCAAACCAAACCAAACTCTCCTAAGCAAAAACCTAGGAGGTTACTCCATGTGAACTTCTTCCTTTAGATTGCCATGAAGAAAAAACATTTTTAATATTTAATTGATAAGAAGTCAATGATGAATAGCTGTCATGGCAAGACTTCTTCCTTTAGATTGCCATGAAGAAAAAACATTTTTAATATTTAATTGATAAGAAGTCAATGATGAATAGCTGTCATGGCAAGGAAAAGACAGACAATAGTCATCTTTGCCGCCAAAGAGAGTATCATTGTAATCAAACCCATAGATTTAAGTGTATTGTTTGGTTTTGCGGCTCTCAATTTGATTGGGTCCAACTTTAATGTCATAGACCCAATGACAACTAACCATTTCCTTTCCATGCTAGATGGAAGATAAACTAACTCTCATGTACTCTTGTGTTCAAGAGTTTGCATTTAAAAAATTATAGTTTGTCATCATTCTAGATATGCTTTTGTCACATCTTTAGGAATATCACTAGTAGACACAGAGGAAATAAAAGAAAAGTAAAATTTGAATAAGTTACATTAAAGAATTTTGAAAATTTAGCTAATTTTAACTTTTATTCTTATTCTTCCACTAGAAGTCGTTAAAGAGAAACTTATCTAAACATCCTTCTTGATCTGTATAGATTTTGGTTTCCTGCGGAAATTTTAAGGCTGAAAATATCTCTTGCTTTTGAGATATCTTGCTTTTTTACATCCTATGCCAGCATATGCATTATTCTAGTTATGTTCATGAAACTTGTGTCATTTGGAGTTTAGAGTAAAGATGTGACCAAAAGTAATGTAATGTTTGCAGTCTGGATGAGATCCAACAAGGTTCCAAGGCCCTGGCTGATGTTCTGGAAACTGATTTACCAAAGTTGCAGAAGGAAAAGCCAAGAGATGCTGCTCCAGTTGCCTCTAGTGCATGTGATCGTTGTGGTAGAGTCTTGTATGATTAATCAGATAAAGGTATATGGTTTGAACGTACCTTTAGTTTTCCTTTGGATAAAAATTATATCACACGAAGAATGCTATGCCTTATGCATGAACCGCTGGAAACTACCTTCAAATATTCCATAATAGTTATATTATGAAATAAAGACACCACAGAACAGTGGAATCGTTTCTTTCCAAATCTCCCCACTGGGGAATGGACCTGACTCGTTCAAGTTCATGACATGTGATAGCTAGCCTAGCTGTATAAATAAGGATATATCTGATTGACCAACAAGGACAAATAAAAAAAATTAAAATTGACTTCTTCATAAAATTTAATTCCAATTTAGCAAAATTATGAAAGTTTCTACAGATTAGTTTATTTACAAGTTAATTTTATTTTATGCAGAATTTTTTTTTCTGAAAATCTTTATAGAAAAATTCATCCAATTAGAAGCTTATGTTTGTGAGAGAAATTCTTTTTTTAAGTTTTGGGTAAAAAAATTTATTCTTATATTTAGATTGTTAATTCAAGATGGTGAATCTTCTTCTATTTTACCAGTTTCCAAAACTTGTCATAAGATATCAATTTTGATGACACGTGAGCATTTATTTTTGTGAATTGTTCTTTGACTATTTGGTGCATTTGAAGCATAAATCCAAGTGTTGAAAGCAATAAGCCAATTCAAGTTCATTACGTTGAAATCAAACAATGCGTATCAACGTGAAGCAGTTGTTTTAGAATTGTGGCAAGGAATTGAATTGGTATTGTCACTGCTTTGAATCAAAATGCGTTTGGTTAATTGTGAATGCATGTGCCAAATTACGGTCAGCAAGGGTGAATTTTGGATCAAATTTCTAGATCTAAATTTGTGATTTTTCTACTCTAACTTTTACTTCACTCATATGTTCATCAATTTTCTTTTCAGTTTTCATGTTTTTTATTTTATTTTTCAAATGTTGTCTTGTGAGATAAATTATTAAAGAATCTTGATTATTTGAAATTGAATTTTGATAGACAGTTGGAAGTTAAGTGCTAACATTTATATTTTGAAAATTACATTAAATATTAATTTATGTCTAGAAAAAATTAAAAGTATAAATTAAAAAAATTACATCAGAGTGGACAAATATTTGATTAGTTTTCATTTAATGATAAACAAATATTATATAGATTTTTAGAGTTAAGTTTTTTTAATTGATTTCATTTCAGGTTCAAATTAGTTTTCAACCATAGAAAATAGATAAGAAAAAGAGGAGGAAATAAGAGAAAAAGAGGAACAAGACGAGAGAAATTGAAAAAAGAAGATAAAAAAAGTGAACAGAATGATAAGAAAGAAAAAAAGATAATTTAAAAAAAGGGTAAAAGTTAATGGGAAAAATTATATCTATTCTTGTTCTTATTGTAATTATTTACATGTTATGAAAAATCTCTCCTAAAAGAAGTAGGTTATGAGCTTCTAAAGAAATCATGAACCATAGAGAGAACAACAAATTGGCTTACTATCTTTAAATAAATAATGTTGTTGTATATCATGAATAAATAATTAAAACATTTTTTAATTGTATGTTGCTTTTCGTATGCATAATATTGTCATAGGTTATATTAAATAAAAAGTAAGAATTTTAGAATAAACTTCTCTTTTCCTTAACTAAAGAATGTGAGTTTTTATAAACTAAATTTTCGAAAAAAATTTGAGAGTGAATATTTTTTATTAAACTATATTTTTCCTTATATCGTGAAACACTATATTTTCAAAAAACATTAAAAAAAGTTTAATATACGATCCAACTCTCCTATGTTGATTTGTTCACCTATACTAAAGATTTTTGCAAGGAATAGATGACATATTTGTAACTTAATCGACCACAATAAATAAAAAAAATATAATAACTATATTATATAACAATCATGCTTACATGATATTACACTCATTTTCAATGTTTGTTTGTTTCTTAGATTATTTATTTCATCTTATTTTTGTTTATGTTATATTCATGTTTTAATTATTAATAAAAAATTATTTTAATTTATCTTTTATAAAGGAAAAATAAAAAGATATACTTCTACTACTAATAATAAAACTATATTATCAATAATACTTTATACAAATATTCTTATGATAAAATAAAATTCACTTTAATATTTTAAATGAATGAATAATATTAATTATTATCACTAAAATTTGTTTTTACTAAATTAAATTTTTATATAAACCATTATTGATACCAAAAGTTTTTATTTAAAATGAAATTTAATAGTAATTTATATTAAAATATTAAATTTAAACATTTATATTTGAAGAAAATTTAGTTACTAATCTAATTATTAACATTAATAATAGTTAAATTTTTTAATTCAGAAATTTTTTATTTATACGAATATATAGTCCTTATTTAATCAATTCAGTTAAATAGTTTTTTATAAAAAAATTCAAATAAATGTTGACTTTTTTCAAAATAATTTATTTTTTTAACTATATTTTTTATATTTACATTAATTATACACGTATATTTTAATAACATTAAACAAATTATTAATTAAATAAATTTGATTGTTTAAACTTTTATTTAAAAATTAAGTTTTTAGTTTATTAAATATAATAAAATAAACCTGCACGCGGGAAGCCGATTTCTAGCTAGGAAAGAGAATTTTCTTTTTCAGAAATGAGTTCCAAGAGATCCAACTTTTCTTCATGAAAAGTAAATAAAACTATGTTGGATCTAGTGGGCTATTTTTTATTTTGGGTTTATTGATGAATTTTTTTTCTTAAAAACTATTATTTTAATTCCTTAAATATAATAAATAAAATAAAATAAAATAAAAACCCTAGGGGCCCATTTCTCTTCATGAATAGCAAATAGGCATGCTGGGATATTTTTTTTTACTGAGTTTATTGAAGAAGAAAAAAAATGTTGCAACATACTCTTTTGAGGAAGGTGAATAACCTATTTATCACAATTTCTAAACAAGTATTTGAAACACCTAAACTAATATTTAGTTTCTGTTGAATATTAGGTTAATGTTTTTGTTATTTTTTTAAGATCTAGTTAAAACCAAAATTAACTTTAAATTTTAATTGGCTTAAAGGTAACAATATGTTGCTTTTTTATATTTAATTGAGATGAATTTAACTTAATTTTTTAACTGGAATCCAAGTACACTAACTTTCACTTCGAAATTTGGATTCTTAATTATTTTTTTTCTAAAATAATCAAATTTAAATATGAAAATTGAATTTAGAACTCAATGTCAAATATACAATGAATGGTACCATTTGTCAAATCCAGCTCAGCCATTTCGAAATTTTTTCCCTATTTTATTATTGTTATGAATATTGTTAAAATGGACTTCCTTATTTCTCTTTTCATTTTCTCTTACCATTATAATTTTTTTTCATATTTTTCATTGTCCTATACAAAAGAATAGTTAAGATATAAATTAAATTAAACATTCTTCATATTTTGAACACTAAGTTGACCAATTTAATGATAAATTGTGAAAATATTAGATAAAAAAAAATCAAAGTTCTAAAAAATACATATATTGACAAAAGACCAATTAAATCTAACTTTCAAACTATAATTAATTATGACTTTAAAACATTTATTAATATTTAAGTTATTTTTAAAATTATAATTAATTACGACTTTAATATAACTGATTGTAATACTTTTTTATTATTATCATAAATAATTATAAAAATAATATATAAAATCATCTTATTTTCCATTTATGTCTTCTATATCTTTCATCTCATCTAAATAACTATTGTTGCTATTTATCTGTATTTTTCTTCTTTTTATTTCATTTTTTCACTATCTTACTTTCCATCACTCAATCCAAACAAAGACTAAGAGATTACACAGACTAAATTAAAACAAAAAAAAGTGAGATTTAAAACATATATTATTTTATTTTAAAACACCTATAATTTAATAATTTATAACAACAAAGAAATGACAATTTTAGTGTCTACAATTTTTCCTAATATTATTTATTTACTTCCTAAGTTGTAATTGCCTCTTAATGTCAAAACCAATTCTTATTTTCTATCTATAATTCAAGTTTGATTCGTCTTCTATAGCCGCCCATTACTTTTTCTTATAAATTAACAATATTAAACTCTTACAAAATAAAATATGTTAAAAAGTTAAATTTAACATTTTTAAAAGATGTTATTATCTTTTATGGAGAACAATCAAGGAATTAAAAAAGTCAATTTAATTTTATTAATTTGAACTAAAAGTAATTTTTTTCTTATATCAAAGCTATGTAGTCCGTATGATGAGATATGAACCCATGAAACGGCCAAAAATGCAGCGGGCCATGCTCAACAACACGAAAGCTCACATCTCCATGAAACAGTTTTGTCTCGTTGCTCACTTAACACGACCACAAATTCACAAGGACTTGTCTTATTCTTTTTGATACTATACTCGTGATTTTGTCACTATACAATTCCTTGATCATATACCTTTTTATTTCTTTGGCTTTGTTATATACCTCGTTACTCTTTCATTTTTCTCGTCACTTTTTCTTGTTCCTTTTTAGGTTCATCGTATCTTTCACCGCGTCTGCCCAAGGCCAAGGTTCTTCCTTCCAACTTAGTACCTCATTTTAATTCCATGTTGCTTGCTTTCTTGTGTAACGTAAGTTTTTGCTTTTCTAAATGGTTATGAACACGGTTTAACTTTGTTTCGCAGTCTTAATTTACAGTTCCTTTCATTTTTGTGCTGACGTTTGCAATTCATTGTTTTGGGTACTGTTTGAGGTTTATAAACAGTTTGAAAGTTTTGATCTTTAATCTACTGGTTTGTTTTTTGTAACGGGTTTCTTCTGAATCTGATCCTGGCTCATCAGAGTGTAACTGAAGTGATGCTTCTAGAGGAATTGCTCATCAATATCCAATAAAGTAGAATGACCCCCATAAAATGGGATCTGTTTCCCCTAAAGTAATCACGCAGCAAATAATAAAACTGGAGTTTTGATGTGAAATTTAAGAAGATCCTGCTTTCTTGTGTGGACTAATGAATCTTTCATTTGACATCGAATGATAACTCTTTTCATAAAAGACTACACTTCGATGGTGATTAATTGAAATATCATTGAGGAACACGAAAATACCAAGTTTTTCTGCTTTAATATCGTTTGAAATATTCAGGTTTCATACTTGCATAGCATCTTTGCTTCGAAATGCATTTGATATCATTTCATGTAATTTAATCACCATACTTCAAACTCACTTTCAGAATATCCTGCGGTCATCGTAAGTCAATCTTGTGAAAATGGAGATGATAACTAATGTTTCCGAGTATGAAGCAATTGCGAAGGAAAAATTGCCGAAGATGGTTTATGACTACTATGCATCAGGGGCAGAGGATCAGTGGACTTTGAAAGAAAATCGAAATGCATTCGCAAGGATTCTGTAATCTTCTTATCTCAGGAACCATGACTTCTGCGTATCTGTTTTGCCCCTATAGAAACATACTTTTATCAAAATCCGAGTTGAACTTTCTTTTGATTACTGAAGATACTAGTCAAGATTCCCCTGTTATGATATTGCAACTTATGCTTCCTTTAATTAATTTTAATCTTTTTTTCATTCTGAACTCTGTTCTGAATATCTATTTGGTTCACACCCAACAGGTTCCGGCCACGTATTCTTGTCGATGTAAGTGAGATAGACTTGACTACAACTATAATGGGCTTCAAAATATCAATGCCTATCATGATTGCTCCGACAGCCATGCAGAAGATGGCTCACCCTGAAGGTATATGACCAGACTCATTGGTGTCCTACGTTAAGATATTGCCATTCGTTGTATTTTTGAATGAGCTTCATTCTACAAATTGAATAGCAAAAACAACTCTTCCGTTATTTCAAACTGAGTTTCAAGGCAATATTAAGATAAAATTCAAATCAAACCCAACTGAAAATTAAACAAAAGTTTTTTTAGTTTTACTTTTTGAGTGGACGTTGAAAGCTTCCCAAACGAAAACTAAACTGTCTTTGGTTAATGTTGCTGTTATATGCAACTACATCACTCTCATAAAGGCAAAAACCACGGAATTATGCATTCCATTAGCTTGAGGTGGAATGATTATAGTATGAGATGTAGAATGTCATCATATGTATACTTTAGCGTGCTATAAGCACAAGGACGTAAAAGGAGGATTTGAAAGAGGTTTTGGTTAATAATCATAGACAATAGAACATCGCCTTCTGAACAAAAACTGGTGTTATCGTTTCTTAAATAGGAACAGGATTACAATATAATATGAAGCGGATGAACTTAAAAATATCAATCAACTTCGTATAACCATTTTGGGGAGAAAAATCCAGTAGGTTAAGTCTGTCTAACTGTTTTCTGAAATGTTTGCAATGAATTGAAGACGATCTCAAGAAAACTTGTGTTTTCAAAAATAGAAAAGGGTTGGGAGCTTCTGAAAATTATTCATTTTTTTAGTGTTTTAAAGTGGAGAGTATTGCAGAATGCTCCAACCTTGTCGGCATTTGACTATTCTGGTAGTTGGTATTTCTAGTATATACTGCAAATTGTAAAATTCATCGGAATTAAACATTAACCGTGTTGATTTTTTTAATACTTAGGTCCCCCATTCTTAATATATCTTGACAAATTATGCAACTTTTGTGCAGGAGAATTCGCTACTGCAAGAGCAGCATCAGCAGCTGGCACAATCATGGTTTGGCTTTCACCATATTTGTGGTGAACTATGGTTTTATGGTGGTTTTGTTTACGGACAAAACCTATATTCGTTTTGCTATAGTTTTGTTATTTATTTGATTCTAATATCAAATTGTGTAGGCCTACTGACCTGCCTGTATACGTTGTACTTTGCAACAGATTAATTTTCATAATTTTTTGTCACAGACACTATCATCTTGGGCCACTTCCAGTGTTGAGGAGGTTGCTTCAACAGGTCCTGGCATTCGGTTTTTTCAGCTCTATGTGGGTTCTTTTTTCCTCATTTCTTCCTTCTAAAGTTCTCTCTCCCTGCATAAAAGAACATTTTCTTGACATGAAACATTTCCAAGAAAGTTAGTATTAAACATTTAATCACTTTTATGGATTGTCAATATAATTTTTGGTTGCACTGTTATCAATGCTTTAATAAGTTTGGTAAATTAAGGTTTGATTCCTGCATGCTGCACGGGAATGTCTTGCATTTTGTTTCCAGTGATTTTTTCCAAAAAGATCTTTATAATTTTGACAAATAATTCTTTTCCTTCCTCTATAATTTCCTCCACACAACAAAATATTATTCTCCTTGCTTCAGTTATGCTAGCACTAATATATTATCTCATCTCATTTAAAACTCTCAAAAATCTTTTGTGAACACCTAATATGCTGCTGTTCTGTTCTCTCTCAGGTGTTTAAAGACAGAAACGTAGTTGCTCAGCTTGTTAGAAGAGCTGAAAGAGCTGGTTTCAAGGCCATTGCCCTTACTGTGGACACTCCAATTCTTGGTCGTAGGGAGGCTGACATCAAAAACAGGTTGGCAACCGTTTGGAAATTTTAACGGGAATAGTCTCTCCATAAAAAATTACATGGTTTATTATGGTTGGATTGATATACTTCTTACTTTAAGATACATACTATTGGCTTGTTTGATGGGATATTTTGTAGATTTACATTGCCACCGCACTTGGTATTGAAGAATTTTGAAGGATTGGATCTTGGAAAGCTGGACAAGGTGTGTGATTAAATTGCTATTTTCCATTATTTGAATGAAATTTTGAAATCAGGTGGGCTTTTTGGCTATTGGTCATCTTATTGTTAATGTTGCTGTTTGCTCTTTGGGATTACATTGCAGACCAGTGACTCTGGTCTTGCCTCTTACGTTGCTGGCCAAATTGATCGATCACTCAACTGGAAGGTGATATAGAATTCAGATATACAATTTCCTAATTTTGCGATACTGAATATTATTAATTCTGTAATAAATCTGGTTTCAGGATATCAAATGGCTTCAAACAATCACTTCATTGCCAATTTTAGTGAAGGGTGTACTCACTGCTGAAGATAGTAAGCCTGTCAAACAGATACCTTTGTCGTCCATTTTATCTTGTTAGGATTGTTTTGTCAATCTTCAATCTAATTCAATATCCTATGCTTATAATGTAGCAAAGATAGCCTTAAAAGCCGGTGCTTCTGGAATCATTGTTTCCAATCACGGAGCTCGTCAACTAGATTATGTCCCTGCAACTATTACGGCTTTGGAAGAGGTACTGCATTCTAATCATTTATAGATTTCTTTTATTAATTGAAATATAAAGGTACCACTTCAAGTGCAAGCATTCTCGGTAGTGTAACTAAAAGACTTGCTCATTTTTTGTTTGATTTTACTAAATCGTGCATTATGCATTAAAACTTTAAAGCTGCTGTATAGTCATTGCAAAACTCCTTTTCATTGCCTATCATCAATGCATTTTTCATTTCTTTTTCTTTTAAATGTTTGGGCTCTATTGATGAATGTCCTTTCACTTTAACATATTGGAAATATTGGTTGCTTTGACTTGAATAGGTAGTTATAGCTGCACAAGGAAAAATTCCAGTTTTTCTGGATGGTGGAGTTCGCCGAGGAACAGATGTTTTTAAAGCACTAGCTCTTGGAGCAGCTGGTGTGTTTGTAAGTACACGAAAGTTTGATCACCATCTAGCAAATCGAACTGTTGAATGCTTAACTATAGTATATGAATAGTTTTCGTTACTCAAGCATATAAGCATGATAATTGTGTAGTTCCTAAGTTCCACAAAGAAGCACAAGATCCTGATCCTAGTAATTTCTTCAGAATATGGATTTGCCATAAGTGTCAAAGAAACATGTGGAATATGCTTTTCTATTTCGATGGTTTACTGATGTTTCATAAGAGGCTGATGATCTAAAACAGTGTAGGTTAAAATCTTTGCCTTTCATCTTAAATTTCAGATTGGTAGACCTGTGTTGTTTTCATTGGCTGCTGATGGAGAAGCGGGTGTGAGAAAAGTACTTCAAATGCTTCGTGATGAGTTTGAACTAACTATGGCACTAAGCGGTTGTCGTTCACTCAAGGAGATAAGTCGTGACCATGTTGTCACAGAGTGGGATCGTCCAAGAATTACTCCAAAGCTATGAGGTGGTATTCCACCTTCGTCTTCTACATTCTAAAATAGTAATTTTAGAATATCCTTTGATCTCATTTCATGCTTCAATGGGTAACTTTGTGGTTGCTATGAGCGATGCATCATTCATCCATTAGAAATTGCTACTTTATTCACTGTACAGAATAAGTTTCTAGCTAGACTCGTTTCATTGCATTTGGTGCTAGGATTTGGAAAACTCTGCCAACATGATCGCAAATAAAATGTACTTTTCCTGGCAAAATCTCAAGTTTTATGATATCATGTATACAGAAGAACCAGACTAATTGTATTAAATTGTATATAAAAAATACAAGGAGTAGGTCGTTACTCTTTCAATTTTTTATTTCTAGAAAAGATATTATCAATTATGTAAAAAACAAACTGAAAAAAAGTCGTTTATAGGATTTGAAGCGATGACAATTTCATTACAAATGTGATGCAATGACCTTTGACCAAAACCCTTTCACGTAACTGAAATATACATACTGAAAAGAATTTTAAAAATGAAATCTATATGCGACACGACACCTTTAGATGGAAAATGCTCCTAAAGATTATCTCAGACCTTGATATAAATGATATGTAGAATCAAGAAAATATCATGTATTACACATTATACAACATATATTTTTCTTGAATGCTTAAGGAACGTTTTAATCCCTGATAAATTTCAGAATTTTGCGATTTGTCCCATAATTTTTTTTATCGTAATTAATGGACCCTCTTAAATTGCTTTTTATTAATTCTATGTTGTTGTGTTCTATCTCTTACATGATAGTGTTAATTATTCTTATCAGAGTAATATATACTTGTGTTATTTATGCTTACAAGAACAGATTTGTGGAAAGTGAGAAAGTTTTTAATAACCTAAATGATGTTGTTTGGCTATGTCTAGGGTTCCCAGTCCCTATTTTCTTCTTCCTTTCGTAGTTGGCAATCATTGTGGACAAAGCCCAAGGAGTTGCTGCACTGCTGGGAGTATTTACAACTTCTGTAGAACATTTGTGTTTCATCAAGTGATCCATGTTTTAATTCAGACTATGTCTTTTTGTTGAAGGTAGTTTAATACTATAAAAAATTAAAAAACAAAGTGATATCTTTTTAAATTTCATTGGCAATGATAATTGTGTGGAATAGGAATAATAAGCAATGAGAAACAATGTGTTGAATTAGATGATTCTACTCCAACTAGTCTTCAACCACATTTCATGGTGCTTTGAATAAGGCTATAATAGACGTTTATATTCACATGTCTGTACTTGATTATTCGCTTTCATTAACTTAATCATATTTTGAATCAATTAAATTTGTCACTTTCTGGCATTATATGCGATCTCTGTTAATAATGTGATAATGAATTATTCACGTTACCTCTATGATATGACTCTATGGAATCATTCAAAAAGAAACAAAAGAATTGACTCAAAAGTATTATTCACTTGGAAGAAGCATTTCTGCAATTGAAGTTTGTCTCTCTTTCTTTCATCTCATTCTTCTTTTTTTCTTACATGTAGGGATTCAAACTCATCCAACTACCACCTCTTTAAATCATTTTATTTATAAATTATTCTTTAAAATGATAGTCTTTGACTTATGGATACCTAATTTTTTTTAAATACCCAACAATTATATCTAATAAAGAAACCTCTCTCAAAAAGGTTGTTTGAATTATTATATTGATCTTTCTTTAATGTCTAAATATGCAAAAAAAATTATATAGTTAATCTTTTTTTAAAAATTAATTATACATAAGTTATATCTCAAAATATAAATTTAAACATTCCATTATTAATTTGATATCGTAGATACTTTTAGTTCTTTTTTTTGTAGTTTTTAAAAATATGATTTAAAATTTATTTTACAAAATATAAACTAAAATAAAAAATTATTATAAAGTTTAATCCAAATAAAATTATATCTATTAAAAGAGACTAATTCAATTAATTGAGTAATGTTTGTGAATTGTTGTAAACTCTTTCTGAATCTCATTATATTTAAGCTGCAATCAAAAGTGCTTTAAATCAGTGAATAGCAGGGAAAAGGTAAATTAAATTTTCTGTACGGAGAAAATAAAAGAATCGTCTTATAATAATACACGTTGCTGAAACAAAGTATCTAAATATTATGAAATAAAGAAATGTAATAAAATCAATTAAACTATTATAAGTTTTAAGAGAATTCATCTGGTCACTTGTCAGAACAACCATTTTCACGGATCAGAACAACCATTTTGGGAATGCATCGACGCAGCAACAAAAGGAGAAACAGATAATGAGTGGGGAAAATATAAAAAACATAAAGGATGAAAGATGAAGAAAATTGGCATCAGAATTTAACAAACCTAATTATGAAATAACTTAAGAGAACAAACACAAGTGGATAGTAGGAGAGTTACGTATCTATATCATCACACACAAGTGGAATGTCCAAATCAACACTCCACTGTGAAAGTAAGTTCAAAACCACTAACTTTGAAAAAGAATCAAAAACTGAAAACCGCAAGTATATCCATAACCTAAATATTTACCCTACCATCTTCCACCTCATTCTTTACTCACACAAATCACACTTAAAATAGACAATCAAAGACAATAACAAACTACAATATATATCATTTAATATATCTCATTGATTTAAAGCTTTTCTTATAGCTAGTTTTGTGAGGAAGTGTGTTCTACTTTTCACCATGTTAAATTACTCATTTATAAAGAAATTATCTATATATTCTCTTTTTAGAATTACGTTTATTAAACAAACAATTTTTTGTTTTATTATGTAGATAGAAGTAATAGATGGAATACTTGAATTATTAATCTTAAAAATGACTAAGAAATAATCATTGATTTGAGTTTTTTTGTTTTATTATGTAGATAGAAGTAACAGATGGAATACTTGAATTATTAATCTTAAAAATGATTAAGAAATAATTATTGATTTGAGTATTCATTATAATTAAGAGCTATTTATATACTCGTTATTAATCTTAAAAAGAGTGTTAACCTTGTATTTACGTTTATAAATATTTAAGTCATTCCAAAAAGTAAAAAAAGTATAAACTCACATATTTTTAAGTTAACATGTCTCATGATATCAGAAAATAACACATGATTTTTCTCTTTGATTTTAATTAATTTTTGTGAAAAGGAAATTAAGAGATAAATTTGGATAAAATTAATTAATAGTAATTTTAAATGAGACTTTGACTTAATATTCTCTTTTTTTCTAGTTATGTCTTAGAGTTTGAGGGAAAATAGGTTTGTCCCAATTTTGCTTCATGATTTTCTTTTTCCTTTTTTTTAAAAAAAACAAATAACTAAATAATTAAATCACTAAACACTCATATAAATAAATTAATTAAATTCACACCTAAAATCAATAAATGAACTATATAGAGTGCAAATCTAGTAATTATAAATACTATAAAATTTTTGTTGGTATTACATGTATTTGAAGGTATAGATATTATAACATATGTATTCATTCATGTAATAATAGAAAAATATCTTATCTATTTTATTAGTTTTTTCACTCTCATGTATTGATAAGAAAATATCATACTCATTTAACATGATTTCAGCATTCAATTAACAACATTAATTATAAAAATATTGTATTAAGAAAAATTTCAATAATTAGACATTCAGTTTAGTTCGTGTAATTATAGATTTTTCTTAGTTTCGAGTTTTGTTTCCATTAACTTGAGAGTGGAGACAGTGCAGAGTTGAAGGTGGTTTTGAGAGAGTGGTTTCCTTTATTAACCCACTAAAAAGACAAACATAATTGTGAGTGTAATAATTGTGGAAATAGTTGAAATATTGATACTGTTTCACATATATATGGTGATAGATGAAAGGGACAAAACAGTATGTGAGGGGCACAAAACATGGAAGAGCAAAACCTTCGGAATAATAACAGTACAACCCAAAGCATTCTTCAAATTAAACCACCGGAGACATACATATACCACCGGAGTCGTCGCGCAATTCTAGCCACTTGGGGCACATATGTTTCCTTCTCTGAATCTGGTCGTGTTACAGTGCAAATAGCACCACATTATCGTTGTCATCATATTTTAGAAAAAAAAAAAGTTAAGATTAATAAATTAACAACATATTTCTTCTGCTTTAAAAATCCTTAAACTAATTTGTAGAAGAAGAATATTAAAAATTAATTTTTCTATTGAAAGAAATTCTTTTATATTTATATTGTTTGGAGGATTACATAGGCAATTCCTTAAAGGTTTGACATTTCCATGCATATAATTAGCTAATTGATTAGTCTAATTCTTTATTTTTAGAAGGCTAATCTCTATATTTTATTAAAATTTTATATTCTTTATATTTATCTAATTGATAAGTTTTTCTAAATATGATTGTTCAAAATTATTAATATGTAAACAAACTTTCGATGATTAAACTTTTATTTGGAGATGTCATTAACTTTGTGATGTCCGAAATAAATTCTTTTTTATTCAATATTTTAAAATGGGTTCTTATGAAATTATCATTAATGTTTTAAAAAATATTAGAAATCAATGATTTTAAAAGAGGTTCTTATGGAATTATCATTAATGTTTTAAAAACCATTAGAAAAAGAAAAAAAAATCAAAAATCAGACTTAAGTTATTATAGTCATAGTTTGAGTTGAGGAGTTAATTATACTTAAAGAAGATGTTAAGTATCTCATTATGTCCATTACTCATACTTTATAATATATTTATAATAAAAAATTTATTTTAAATTATTATTTTTACCTCATAATTATAATAAACATATCTACTTATTTATCTACATAATTTTTACTCTAAATTACTAAGAAAGTAATAAATTAAAGTTCTAAAGAAAGAAAAAAGAGATATTGAAACCTCTTAATCAAGTTTTTGATTAATCAGAAAGAAATTACAAGTTCCAAAATAGCAAGTTTGGATCCTTGTGCATTGTTGTATTGTTTACAATGTTCTATGTGTTGTGTGCTTATAGTCAGAGGCAAAAATGATTATTCTTCCTATGAAAACAGTTTGTTCTCAACTCTTAAAACAAGTACGAGTTTTACATTGAGAACAGTTGTTAAATAATGTTTTAGGTTTGAGAATAATCATTCTCCCACTAAAAAAATACATTTTCATACTATTTTTTTTACATGGAATTTTTACAATTAAAATCACAAATCTGTTTAGGTTTATAATAGGTCTAATTCTAAGTGGCATATATAAAGTTATGTTTATTTGAAAATTTCCAAAATTTTTTAACACAAAATTAAATCATTTTTTTAATCAATTTTTTTTATCTGTGGCTGATTAAAAAAATCTAATGTCTCTACTATATAATATATATATATATATATATATAAAATAAATAAAAAAAATAGAGTCAAATTTTTATCTCTATAACTATTTTGTTTTATTTTTTTTAAATTAATGAACAGTAAATGACCAAAATAGCAACATATACGGTACAACGTCAATAGAGATAGACGAAATAAAATAAATGAAAAATGAAACAACAGCTATAGAGACAAATATGAAACGGTAAAATAAAGACGAAAAATAAAAAACAAAGAAATAACGACAAATTTAGAAATAAAAACAACAACAAAAATCATTTATCAGCAACAGCTATTGAGATAAAAAAACATAAACAACAATGAAAACGGAAATGTAAACAACATCAAACAGAACTAGAAGAGAATCTCAAACTAATTATATTTTTTTGTTTCCTTTTTTGAAATGACACAGAAAATAAAAAATAAGATGTAGACAAAACTATCACATGATTAAGATTAGCAAAAACAATAAAAAATTATAAAAAAAATAACAAATAACACTGCTAATTGAAGCAACGACGACAATTTGATATTTAACGTAAGTATTTTGTAAAATAATTTAATTAAGATATATATATATATTGTATTTAATTTTTAATATCCTTAATATTTTTTTATATAAAATAATTTGGAGAGTTTTTAGAATGAAATGGAATTATAAAAAGCAAATAGATTGTAAAATGAAAAGATTTGGAAAATGAGTAATATTAGAAAATGAAAACCCAATTCATAATTTTAAATTTATATAATTATTCTTATCACATTTTTCTAAAGTTTTAAATATAAAGACATCTTCTAGTTGCTTTTTAGAATTGATTATAGATGGAGAATTATAAAATATAAGTTATATATGATATAATTATGTAACTCTTATTTAGAATGGCTTAAATAAAAAATTATTAAACAATTACAAATTAATTTTAAAAAATTACAAACATCTTTCATATTACTACTAATTATAAGTAATTATAATAAACAATTCAAATGTAAATAATTAACAAATTTAATCAATCAAAAGTTATTAAACTAAAAATACTAATTAAATCAAAATATCATCCAATTTTATTCTTATCTAAATATCTATTAAGATTTTAAGATTTTTAAAAATATATTTTAAAGATATAAAAAATACATGGAAGAGCTTCTCATTTATTTTATTAACGAATTTTATATACAGTAAAAATATAATAAAATATTAAATAGTTATAATATCACAATCTTTAACTTTATAAATTTAAATAATAACTTATAGAAAAGATATTTAAAAATGAAAACTAATAAATTTACTAAAAAATAATTAAATAAAAAATACTAAACAAATTTTCTCAATAATATTAAATCAAAATTCAATTTATTCTTAATCTGAATTTTAAAATTAAAAACTAATTTAATATCATAAAATAAATATGAAATTGCAAAAAAAAAACATAGTGAAAGAATTAAATAATTTAAATTCAATTTGGCTTGTATGCTGTTTATTCTTTGAATTGAACTTGAAAACTTAATTTTGCATGGATGAAGAACTAAAAATACGAATGAAAAAAAGACTAAGAAAAAAATTCCGAAATTGAAAGAAAAAAAAGGAAAGAGTTTCTAAATTTATAATAAAATAAAGAAATTCACTCATTTAATTATATATATATATATATATATGACCCTTCTAATATCAATTGTGCTTGTAGATCTATTTATAGATCCTAAGTACCAATTAGATGTATTAGTCCAACTAAAAAGTTTAAGCTAAAAAAGAAAAATTAAATTCCCATGTATTTTTATACTAAAATTAATCTTAATTTCCAAAAATTATAAAAAATAATATAATATTATTAAAAAGTTTAAAATTAAATATTTAATAATTAGATAATTATACAACATCAACATTGCATTTGAAAAAGAAACCACATACAATAGCAATAGCAGTAACACACTTGAGTGTATGTTTGACAATAAAAGGACTAAAATGGAGGTGCACACCAGAAAAAAATTAAAAAAGAAATACTAAAATATTTTTATATAACACAACATAAAAATAAAAAAAATTATAATAAAAAAGAAAATAAATGAATAAATTAGTATAGAAACAAATTTGACCTTAACGTATATGTGTAATGGACTAAATAGATTAAACTAAAATAAGAATATTTTATTTAAATAATTAATTTGTAAGTGTAAGTGAAGTTAAATTAGAGAGTAAAGCGGCGTATTTATGAGGGTAAACCCATTTTAAGATGCGAGTAATTGTTTTGTTTTTTGAGAAAAGAGTAAGTGATGAAGAGTTGTTTGTGGTTTGAGTATGTAAGAGAGGGAAGTGAGAATGAAAAGAAATGAAAGAGAAAAAGGTCACGGACGAAGACTGTAAATGTGGGAAAAGAGGTAGGCATGCATGGGAAACAAACACCCATCTTAAATTAACTACTTCACCTCATCAATCTTGTGCACTGCAACCCATTCACGGGTCACATTTCACTCCAATACCAAAATTATTATTATTATTATTATTATTAGAGTTAAATAATACTACACCACCATCTCCACCAACCCAATCATATACCTCACATTCACAAAACCCTTCAACAATTTTTAAATACAAATATTTTGGCATATATCGAACTTTTACTGATCCATATGTCAAAATTTGTCCAACACTATTTGCATCTTTAATGCTTAAACATTTTTTAAATACAAATAATTTCGCATACACTAAACTTTTACTAATCCATCTGTAAAACTTTGAATGAAAAATTTATGGTAGGTGTGATTAAAAAAAGTTAAATAAATATATTACATACTAAATTATTAATATGTCAATTGTATTTACTGAAAAGGAGTGTAAAATAAATTGAAATAATAGATCATTTTAAAATTATTTTTTCATATATTAAAAAAAATATTGAGATAAATTTATTTAACTTTTTAACTAATTATATATATAAGTATATAAATAATAAATTGAAAATAAAATTCATTTTTTTGTCAAAGAAAAACGGTAAAAATGAATTAAACAAATTAATTATCGAATTTTATTTTATAGAATTTCAAAATAATATTTAAAAAATATTTAATAATTAAAATGAATATATTTAAACAATTAATTGAAGATGATGTAAAAAGTATTTTACAAAATTTAACTGACAATTTAAAAAAATAACTTTAGTTTAATGTTGTTAATTATCCTTTATAATCTTAATAATTGTAAAAAAATAACTTTTTTAAATTATTAGGAGAATATAAATATTATAAAAAAAGAAGATAAAATAAATTATATCTCTTCTTTAACAATAAATAATTATAAAAATTGTGATAAATTATAATTAAAATATTTTTTATTGTTTTAAACTAATTTATTATTATTATTATTTTATTTTGATTCTTTCTAAATTTAATTATTGATATGATTTTGTAATTTCAAGTTATTTTTTTATATTAATCTTAAAAAAAATTAAAAATAACTAATATAAAATTTATTACAAAATTTACCATTAATCTAAATCAACAATAAATTGAATACATTTTTTATAACATCATATTATGCAGTTACTAAATACAATTAATTTTTAACAATAAAAAATATGTTATAATATTTAAATTTAGTTTAATAAAAAGTTTGATGTTATAATTTAATAAATATTATAATTATTATTATTAAAAATTAATTACACTAAATAATAAAATTAAACTAATACTATAATTAAGGATGCATGATAGATTATGCATCTAAACATAATTATTATGTCTTGATAAATTATGCATCTAAACATTATGTATCTACATACATAATTGATTTGCATACAAGAGTAAAAAAATAAAAAATTTATATTTCTTTTCTTTTATTTCCTACATCTCTCCCCTCTCCCTCTTCTTCTTTTATCTTCTTTTTTTATTCAAATTATGTATCTAAACGTAAACAATTCCACCTCAAATATTGAACCAGAGTACATCAATCCGTCCAAAATATCCTAATTAATTTAAGATAAAAAAAATAAAACTTATGACTAACACGTGTGTAAAACGAGATTATGTTAATGCTTAACCAGTCTCCTGTTATTGTGTAATATTATTTGTTTTTATATAATAATTATTTAAGTCATATTTTAATATTAAGTTTTATTATCAATGTGATTTTATATAAGTTATTTATTATATCTTCTTTTGTTTTATTTATGTTTAAACAGTTTTCAATACATAATAAAAATAAAAATAAAAGTATAAATAAAAAGCATGTGTTATCTTAATTTTTTTAAAATGATAAATAAAAGGAACAAGTTTCTATTAAAAGAACTAAAATTTAAAAGAAATAGAGGAATAGAAGATTGTAATTAATTGACCGTAAAACAAATTGCTATTAACTTTTGTTCTTCATATAAAAAATGTATTTATACAGTCTTATGACAAAATGTAGTCATTGTTAAAAAATTTATACTCTAACCACGAGGTACTCATTCATTTCCTCCATTTTTTTAAAATTAAATTATGGTGGAATTTTTTTAAAATTTTAGTAATTTAAAACTTGCCAAATTGAATAGCGAAAAATAATGCATTTTAAATTTTGATAATTATTTATTGAAATAATTTTGTATTGGTTTTAATTAAGTAGTTAGTCATTTATTTTGTACAGACACAATCATTTTTGGGTAAAACAGGTGTAACGTTGACTAGGAGTAGCATCATTGTCTGGATAAGAAAAGGGCAACATTAATTGACTGGTGATGCAATTCAAGTTATATAATTTTGAAAGTTTGATAGCATGGACATAGGTATCTATGCCTCGCCCTCTCCAACTTCGTTTTATTTTAAAAAAGAACATAGAAAAGGGATGGTGTTTTCATATGAGAATACTTTGTTTTTATAATTATATTTTTGTGGAGAAATAATATACAATCTATAGTATTGATGGAAAATAATTATGTGGGTATTTGTTTAATATGGAAAAGAAGGAAATTGTGGTTATGGACTTTTGTATAGCATACTACAAAAGGTATCGTGATTATTGAATGGTGCCCCTTAGGAGATCCTTTCAAAGAGGAAATATTGGGCCAAAGAGAAACAAAGAAATTCGCCAACTTTCTCTTTAATGAATACATTCCCTCTCTTTTTGTAAAGTCGTTATGAGGCAAAGAACTTGTGATGAACCTTCTTATATATGGACCTAAAGTTCTTAAAGGTCACACACACCAACCCCACAACTTTGCACCAAGCTTTATGCAAATAATACAACCCTTTAGCTCATTCCTCTACCACTAACTGCCACTTTCTTCTCTTCATTTTCCTTACCTCTTATCAGGTCACTTTCTTCCCCTTTCAATTCTTCATGTGAAAAAACTATTCTCTTTTCCTTCTACCTTATCAACTAAACTCTATCATAGATCAAATGTTGCTCTCCTTTTCTTTTCGGCTTTACCCACTTAATATGCAGTTAAAATCTACGTCACAACAATTTTTATGCAACACATGTTTTCATATCATTTTTTATATCACCAGTTCCAGGATATACGGCAAATTCCATGTTTCCCTACTCTCTAATACAAACTATAAGCAATTATCAACTTTCATATTCACGTCTAAAAAAAAGTTAAAAAAAAAAAGTTTTAACCACCCACCTTCTATTATAAAATGAAGATTATCACTTTTTTTGGGAGAAAGATTGTCCATTTGTTAACTTTACCTTCTTTTAAAAAATTTGAAGAAATCAAGGATAGCATTTTGTCACCTTCGTGTAAAAAAATGTAGGCATTGAGATAATAACTTCGTATAAATCAATAATATATATATATATATATATATATATATAACATTCCTTTTTATCACCATCAATTCTTAATGTTATTATTAGTAAAGTTGTAATTACAAATTTTGCTGAAAACAAATATAGATGAGTAATTTTATAATTTTTATACATGTTTAAGAGTTTAATAGTTATTCTATTTTATTAAAGAAACGATCTAATTATTTATATTTTAAAATAAATTATTTTAAGTTTGTTCTTTTATATAGTAGATTTTATTGTTAATTTTCTAATGTTTCAAATTAAAGTATATAGTTGATTATTTTTAAACTCAAATATTTCATGGATATTTTAAAAAAAATTAATATTATATTCTCTAAATATATGTAGTCTTTTTTATTAATGGACTTTCTTATTCAATCTTCTTAGTCATAAATATTGTGTTTATATGATTTTTCATCATAACCTTCCTTTTGAGAAAGATTTGTCTTCGAATGATTCCTAGTGACAATAGTCTTTGTTAGTTAACTGTTGTAGTTGAATAAAGTTTTAAACCTTTTTCAGATAACGATAGATTAGAGTGTCTAGTGATCAAACACATAAGGATCGATACACAAAAAATTTATATTGGTTTATCCAAACTCGTAGACTACATCCAATTCTTTCTTAAAATAATTTTTATGAGGTTTCACTGATAAAAAAGATGAATATATTGAATACATGAACTATTCTTGGTTATAACATCTTAATGTCTCATTGAGACTAAGACCCACAGAAAAAACATAAAACAAAAATATCATAGGAGGAGAACAATTTTAGCTCGTATGGTGTACTCTTAAAAGAGAAATAATACAATGGTTTCACTCACCCACAAAGTGCATTGAGATAATTTTAAACACTTGGTATTACTTTGAAATACTTTGTACTGCTTGATTGTGTTCTTTATTATTTGTCTTAAAGTCTTTATATAATATTTATGATTTGACTGTTGGTAAATATCTTTGAGACTTGATATAGAATTCCTTGATTCATGCTTACATCAATTAGAATTGATGATTTGGCTTTGGTTTAGCTTGATAAACAATATTCTTTTTGTATAGTTAGAAGCTCTATTTAGACAAGTCTTGATATTTTATGATTGTTCTTTGATAATTTAGAAGAAAACTATTCAAATTCATACAACAGATAAAAGTGCATCACATAATATCATTTGTTTCCTCTATTAGTATTTTTTTCAATGTTTCTCTCTCTCTGTATATATATATCTTAGGAAATGTTATTTCCACATTATTTTGAAATCATGTATTTAACAAGACTTTTCTCATGAGTTTGAAATTATCGAACAATTAGAAAATATAAGATATTTTCAATATAAAATCAATTTGATTTGACTTATCATTATACTCTAATTAGTGTAATATTTTATTAGACCATCTATAGGGGTCTATCTAACCATCTATATAGGTTTATCACATCATTTATTAGTGTTTTTCAACAAGAACAAACTTGTTAGATACTTAATGTAGATAAAATATTGAAGCATATATTCATAACAAGTCATCATATATTTTTGTTATCATCGAAATACTCCTTTACAAGAGTCTATAAAGGTTAAATAGTCTAAGGTCTCAACAATGTCATCTTTCTCCATAATCAAATATCAATTGATAGTAAACACTAAACAATAATAAAATAAATTGTATATTTGCAAGTAAGTCAAGAAAATCACTTTTAAAAGTGAAGGTCAAATAGCAATGTCTTTTAATGTTCACACAAATTTTATCATATGAAGAACTAAAGAACATTTTATCATAAATATATTTTTTTATTATCAATATTTCATCTTTTATAAAACAAAAGAATTTTTATTAGTAGAAATTTTTATTGAAAAAATTAGATTCATTATTTAAGATAGAAGAAGATTTTAAAGTTGTGCAATTTCTTTTTTAAGAATTTTTTTTCTCAACTATATAACTAGAGAATTATACAATTAACTCTTCTTCCTTTCTATCTTTTATAACAATTTTGTTTCTTTTAAGTTTTTTTTTTATTTCATTTTCTCTTGATCCCCTCGTAATTAAATCTCACAAATTACTTCTTCAAAATACAAATGTTCTAAAGTTGTAAATTCTATAATTCTTAAAAATTTCAAAACATCAAAGTAAATTTTTCCATAACTTATGAAATTAAACTTGTCCACATTTCTTTAACATGAGCCATAGAGTGACTTTTGATAGTACTTCTTCGTATGAAGATGATAAAAGAATGTGTCTAACTTTAGTCTAAGTTAAGAGTATCAAATTTTAAAATGCAAAAATTTAAGGAGACAAAGTTTCTTTGTACCCAAGGTACCATCAATGGATACTCCAATAAGTTTCTAGGAACTTAGAGAAGTATTGAAAGACATCTCCCAGTAAAAGATATGACAAGATTCTCATACCTCATCGATCATTTTTCAAATACTTGTCTCTCATTTTGAGTGGAATAAGATGACATTGGAGTGAGGTTGAACATTGTTGCTTTCTAGTTGATACACTCTAATGAAAGGCCCCAGTTTTGATAACATGCGAGAGCATGTTTCAGCTCCATTTGTGGCCAAAGTGATTGAGAAAATGTTTATATGCTAACAATCTCTTCTTTCCACATATTGATATAACCAACTTCTCCCACAAATATTCAAGTTCTGGTTTCCATACATGATGGCCAAACTTGGTGTATTTCCATGCACGGTCTTTGAATTGATCTTTGTTTTGTGTTGTGTGATTTTGTCTCAATATCAATTTCAATAAGCTTTGATATTCTTAATATTAATACATTTAAAAATATACCATGACATACAATTAATTTGATAATTTGCTTTTTATTTTATGTTTTCCCTATAATAATGATACAACTAATATTTTTTTTTTTAGTTTTCAATTATGGAACATTTATTCCAGCCAACTTGTCATCGGAATGTTTTGTTGAAACTACAAGTTTCATTTCATTAACATTACAAATTAAAGAAATTTGCACCAATGCGCTTGAAGATGAAATTCATCGAGTGCTGCAAAAACCTAATACTTACGTATGATGTATTGCATAGTAGTGTATATTAAACTTTTTTTAAAGCATTTTTCAAATGTTTGTGACCCTTTTAATTGTTGCAAACACAATACTAGTATAAATACATAATTTATAATGAGTAAAAATTTTGTTTTGAATAAAATAAAAGTAAATACTTAGGAAAATAGAGAGATGAAGATAAACATGAAATTAAAGATAAAGAGAAAAAATACAATAAAAAATATTAATAAAAGTAAGAGATAAAAAAAATGATAAAAAATATATAAAAATAAACATAAGAATAAGGTTGAGAAGATAAAAAAATAAATAAACTCTAAATTAAAATTTTCTTATTAACAATCACGAATAATCACAAAACCATTATTCATGTAAATTATTTAAAGATAACATTTTAGTTTTATATCATCAACTCATCCAAGTATTTAAATTTTAATTTCTTAAATATATGAAACTAAATGGATTTATTTATTATCATTTCAATAATTATAAAGTATAACCAAGCAATCGCATTATAGATGGGAGAAAAAATCAAAGACGTTTAACTAAAACCAAACTATTCCTAACATTAATTACGAGTAGAAGTTTCTTACAACAATCCAGTTTTAAAAAAAAGGCCTTTTTTAATATGAACAGGACAATTTATATTTAAACTAAATTTAAATAAATTTCTTAATATACGGTATATTCTTTAATTAAATTTGTAATCCGGATTTGATATTGCAAAATAAGAAATTTAATTTTCTTTTAATTTTTTTTACGAAGAAATGTTTATTAACCGATTAGGATTTAAACATGTATGGACTATCTGTGACAGACTGAAATTAGGTGGAAACTGTTTTGTTTTTATTATATTATAAAGTAAAAAACATATTATTATTTTAGAGACGGGTATATACTTCAATTTAAGACATCTTCATTATTTTTAGACGTTATCTATCTCTATTAATAAATTTTAACATTAATAAAAATATTATTATTTTAATTACTTTATTTTCTGTACAATTTTTTTTACTATTTTATGTCTTTGTAATTGTTTTGTAAAATTCAATTAATTACCCAAATAAAAAAAATATCTACACAAGAAAACTACCTAAAGTAAAATTATAGAACCTATTTATTTTTTATAATTATTTTTTGTGTAATATTTTATTATAATAAGAAAAAAAAAAGAAAACACACATGCTCGACGCATGTGTTTTTATTAATATTTATAATAATTATTTTTAAAATTATTATTATTATTGTACTTGCCTATTATTATTTTTATATTACTATCAACTCTCAGTCCAAATTAATCTATTATTAGAATTTTCTTAAAACTATGATGTTTTCGAAGAGTTTTTAATACTTTTATTATGAATCTTTTGGCTGTGTCTTTTATTAAATAAACAGATTTATACTTTTATGCATTTATCTTTATTTTAAAAATATTTAAATTATATTTTTTTAAACCTTTTATTTAAAACATAAAAGTGATTTATCTGGTTAAAAAAATATATTAAAAACTTAATTTTAGTTTCAATATTTTATTCCATTCAAATATACTTCCTAACTACATATAGAAAAAAATAAAATACATTTTTTATTTGAAAAACACCTACTTTTTTATTTTTTTTTTCAAAAAAACTCATCCAAAACTCATAATTAAATACTTATTATTAGTTTTCAATTCCTTATTCCATCCAAATGTACTTCTTCTCAACTATAAAATGAAGTGTTTTTCACAATACTTTCATTAAAATTACAAGTTGTACTTTTTTTATGAAAGGTATGGGCAACTATTATTTATGTCAAAATATATTTCCTTAATTGAATATAAAAAGTGATTTGTTTTAAGGTATACTCATCCTCTACCACTAGTGCTACTAATTTACTAAAGTTAGTTACATAGGTTTATTAATTTCTTACTTTATATAACTAATATCACATGTCATTTTTAAGTCTAGCAAATTCGAATACTTTTTATTTTTTTTCAATTTCTTACTCTTCTTAATATAAGGTAGTTTCAATATAATCATACATACTAATTAAAAAAGCAATTAATTGAATTGAATTTTTAAAAATATTGACAATGTACCCAAATAGTTTTTAATAAGAGTGACTCTTTTTATTCCCATTATTAATTAATATAAAACACAAATAGTTATAATATTTAATAGGATAAATAATAGATAAAAAAAATTATATATAAAAACTCTAAAATGCTTTTGAAAAGAACCAATAGTTTTTTTTTAAAAAAAAATCTGACCGTTACAAAGACCAGACAGAGTATTTCTTATTGAGTCAAACCTTAAAGTGAATGAGATTCAACTGAATGTAAAATTTTCACACTAAAAACTTGTCATAATTAAAATCTTGTATGTAATATATTTAATGAGTTATCATAAAACCATTAATAGGTGTTATCTCAATCTCAATTACTAATTAAGAAAACCAATATTAACAAGGAAATAAATATTAGAGAGAGAAAAAAGTATACGCAGTGACAGAATTAATAACTGTACAACAATTTATACAATACGAGTAATTTTTTTTTTCTATTTATCCTCATCATTATAACATATAATAAATAATAATAATAAATCATATACACAGGAAAAACATTACTATACAAATTGTAATATATATATATACATATATATATATATATATATATATATATATATATATACATATATATATATATATATCCACACACACGGGTTGACTTTTTACATAGTTTTTTTCACATAATCGTAATGATGACATTGTAAATTGCATGGATTCATATTAAACTTTAAATATTATTACTTGCGTTTTGTTTTCAATTGATGCTTAAAAGTTTTTTATATCTTGAATAAAAAGATAATAATTTTTTTTATTTGTGGTTAAATGGTTAGTATAAAAAAATTCTATTCTATGGTTTTTTTAGGAATTATGATAAAATCATATTATTTAAATTCTATTTCCGTGATATATAAATGAAAGATAGTGAGGGCGTTAGGAGCTTAAGAGTGAAGTTGGGGGGTCTCTCTATAAATTGGGTACCTCAGTTTCTCATCCTCGTGCCTCTCCCTTTTTTCCCTCTTTTCTCTCTGTTCGGAACTCTTTCTCTCTGTTCATAACTCTTTCTCTCTCACTCTCTCTCTGTTCACAACCGCCGTTTCCTATGGAAGGAGGAGTACCAGAGGCTGATGTCTCTGCCTTCAGAGAATGTCTCTCCCTCTCATGGAAGAATCCCTACGTTCTTCGTCTCGCTTTCTCTGCAGGAATTGGTGGTCTTCTTTTCGGCTACGACACCGGTAATGAATTCTTCTCTCTCTTTTCCACTATGATCTTAACATAAGAAACTGTTTTTCTCGTAAGGTGGCGAATTCATACTTGAAATTTCTTTGATACAAGTGTGAGTGCTGATCTTTCATGTATTCGGTTTGGAGTTGGCGATTGATGATGAGTGTTGTTGGTGTATGTTTTGACAGGGGTCATATCTGGTGCTCTTCTGTATATTAGAGATGATTTCAAAGCTGTATATAGGAAGACTTGGCTTCAGGTAATTAAATGCATTACACTTATCACACCAAAGAGTCAAAATCATATAATAAAAATGAAAACTTTCTCTTCCATTGGATTAAATTAAACTTCCATGAATCCTATGTTTCTATTTAATGCAATTTAATGTCCTCCTCATCCACTGTTTTCTGTCCACAATACGCTAAAAGTTGCACGCAAAAACAAACGCATATGGTTTTGTGCATTCATACTATTACTTTCTCAATTAACCTTGTCACAGAGAATTCGCATGTTTTTCGAGGATTTTGTTATCCCTTTAGTTATTGTGGGTTCGGAGAGAAAAATAATGCCAGAGAGAGAGAGAGAAAAAAAAATGAAGATAGAGGGAAAAGAAAACAATTATGTTACGCTTTTTTATAAAATTTGTTTAAGGTTTTTTCATTTGAATTAAAGTAATTATTTAACTTTTATTTTTAATATAATTATAAATGAATTATCTATAGTATTTATTTTATTTTAATGTATGTTTATCTGTTATTAGATTTATATGTTAACATTTTTCTCTCTCTATTATCGTACCTGATATTTTTCTCTCTATATTAATTAATTAAGGATATAATTAAAAATTATGCTGTTTCAAAATTTAAAAAATAACGAACCAAAAAGGAATAACTTTTTTACTAAAACTTGACTTTTGAAAAAGGAAGGAGGAAGTATCTTTTTTATTTTATTTTTATAATTTTTATTTAGAACTTATGTAAGGATTTGATGTATTACTTAAACTAGTTTTTGATGTCAGTTGTGATTTTTGTTTGATTCGCTAATATAACTTTAATTTGTCTTCTTCTGCATTTTTATTCAATCTTCACAAGATAGGCCTTGAGAAAATTTTAGCCTATAATTAATTATGCCATGTGACTCTCTCTGACTTTTTTGTATTCTTAACTGTCTGTTGATATTACAGAATAAAAGTTCTTTTATTTCTCTCTCTTCAAATAATTTGGAAAAATAATTATTCACAGGAAAAAAAAAGTAATTTGATATGCATAAGTTTATCTGATTTTATATTTTTACCAACCATCTGTTTTTTTCTCTTCTTCGGATTTCAAAACAGTTCAAATTGGCTTTTAATTTTTTTTTTGTTCCTGAAAACTTTTATCCCTGTTTTGTTTTTAGCGACAGAAAGGAACGTAGATAATGTTGAACGAGAAACATAAATAAAACGCGAGATTGAAGAAAAAATTATGCACTCAACCTTTCAAAGCCTTATTAAATAGTTTATGATATATTTCTAGAATTTTCTGGTCCAGATATAATTTCGAGAATAATCTTTATCTCTGAAAAAGATGATAAGTTTTTCATCATATATGCGTTCCGAAAGATAATAATGTTCAACTTAAAAATTACAAAAAAAATATTGAGGAAAAACGTAAATTCATGTTTTTTTTTTTTTTTAAATTTGATTTCAGTTAACTGAAGGTGGATATCGTCTCTATTAAAAAAAGTACAAAAATTAATAATTGTGTTTTAAGCGCATAAATTAATGGATAATCTACCCCGTCAAAATTTCAATTAGTTATTTTTATCCTCTTCTATAATTATATACATAGATATTATATTTTGTATGATTTTGTTTAGTATATAAAAATAAAATAATTAAACATATATTGTACTGAAATTATGTTGTAATAAAAAAATTAATTGTACTTAACATGTGAGCAGTTATAACTTTTTAATTTATAAGAGTTTCTTCTTACTATCAAATAGTTAGATTCTTTCCTTTTTCCTTTATTCTTTTACATTGATATTCTTGTGAATTTTGAATTGTAATTTAAAAATAATTTTAAAGGAAAAGAGAAAAATAATTCATGTAAATTATATATTTTTATTATATATATATAATATTAAAAAAATAATTCCATGAACCAATCGAAATAGGAAAGATATTCTAAAAAAAGAAAAACATTAAAATAACTTTTAGAAAATTGGAAATATAATTATTAAGATATGTAACTAAAATGTTTAGAAGATATTGTTTTATTTTTTTCACCTCCATTTAAGGTTGGTTAAATAAAAGGAAAAAAAATATAAAACAAAGGGAAAAATATAAGAAAGAAAAGGAAAAAATATAGAAAGAAAAATGGGATAAAAGTGAAATATCTCGACTTTATCTTTCCCACTTTTTGAGAAAGAGCTGATACTATATTTTTACCTTATTTCTTTCTAATGATTTATTATGTGAAAATAAAATGATTGAACCTCTTTCTTTCTATGGATTTGAGATGATTGGGAGTGAAGAAAATATACAAGTAAAAGGATAGCTGAATTTCACCTGACGCAATAAATACAGAATTATTCTTAATTTTTTTTCACAATTATCAAAATTTATTTTATTTTTAATTTTAACTAAAGACAAAACAATAATTATATTATTTTATTAATTATTAAATTAATTTTAAATTATCACATCAATCACATTATTTATAAATTTTTATAAATTTTTTTTACTTTCATAATTTTTCTCTTAAAAAATACAACTTTTTTTTTTCTTTCAAATTCATTATTTTCTTTTCTTTCATTTTCATGTTAAAAAATGTACACACACTTTTACCTACGTTTTCAATTTATTATTACTAATAAAGAGATAATGTTGCTCACAAAAATATTTTATTTTCAAAATATGTTTCTCTTACACAATATTCGAAATGTTATATTAACTTATTTTATAATTAACTGAAAATTTAGTTCATTTTTCTTGATTTCATAAACCATAGTCGGCCAGATAAGTTTTTAAACGGTTAAAATTAGTTTTTGTCAAAGGTTCCCCCATAGTTAATTATCATGGGTCATAACACCACATATTCCCTCCATTTTTTGGTTTGAAGCTCAAATTCTTGAAATTATCATGGGATAACGAACTAGCTAGCTGTAGAAATTTGTGAATGTTGAGATTTGAATTAAAAGCAGTTATGTTGATGTTGTGCAAGTTAATTATTATGGTGGAATCGTGTTCAAACAGTATCTTGATACATGTAAAAATTGCAGGAAGCAATAGTGAGTACAGCAATTGCTGGTGCAATTATAGGTGCTGCAGTTGGTGGATGGATGAACGATCGTTTCGGAAGAAGAAAATCAATACTTTTAGCCGATACCCTCTTTTTTACTGGGTCAGTTATTATGGCTGCTGCTACCAGCCCTGCTATTCTCATCGTTGGTCGAGTTTTTGTTGGCCTTGGCGTTGGAATGGCTTCCATGGCATCTCCTCTGTACATTTCTGAGACTTCCCCTACCAGGGTTCGTGGAGCCCTTGTAGCTCTCAACAGTTTCCTCATCACTGGTGGACAATTTCTTTCCTACCTCATCAACTTGGCTTTCACCAAGGTCAGCAAAATCTTCTCTTTCACTGCTACTTGTTTTAATGCCATATTGCATACAAGATACCATGCTACAAAAAGTTTAATGGTGTTACGATGAAAAATAAATAAAACAGGTAAAATTTATTATTGATATAATATGACTTTTAAAATAATTGTTATCAAAATATCAATCTGCTTTACATGGTGAAAAAAACTTATTTTCTAACATTATAAACGGAATTGCATAGTGTCTTTAGTTTATGTTGTCTTTGTTGCATTATAATCTATGTGTGTTGTTGAATTTCTTTATGACGACATTGTTTTCTAGGCTCCGGGTACATGGAGGTGGATGCTTGGAGTGGCTGCTGCACCTGCTATAATACAAGTGGTGTTAATGTTTACACTCCCAGAATCTCCGCGTTGGCTGTTCCGAAAGGTTGGTTTAATCTCGTTTATACATTTGTTTAAGTCTTTCCTCTTTTTTTCTGTGATAATTGCATCTTTTTATGGGCTGATGATATGTCTTTTTATCCTGTAACCTACAGGGAAGGGAAGAGGAAGCAAAAGCAATATTAAGGAAAATTTATCCACCTAATGATGTGGAAGCTGAAATCCAGGCTCTGCGGGATTCAGTTGCTTTGGAAATGAAGGAAGCCTCTTCAGAAAATATCAGCATAATCAAACTGTTGAAAACTAAAACTGTGAGGAGAGGTTTGTGTGCGGGAATGGGACTTCAAATCTTCCAGCAATTTACGGGTATCAACACTGTCATGTATTACAGTCCCACAATTGTTCAGTTGGCTGGTTTTGCATCCAACCAGACAGCACTTCTTCTGTCACTGATCACTTCTGGGCTGAATGCATTTGGTTCAATCGTGAGCATATACTTCATTGACAAGACTGGGCGAAAGAAACTTGCTTTGTTGAGTTTGTGTGGCTGTGTTTTATCCTTGGCCCTTTTAACCGCCACTTTCCACCAGACTGAAACTCATTCTCCAATGATTAGTACTGTTGAGACCTCTTACTTCAACAACACCTGTCCTGCTTTTAACAAAGCTGTGAATCCTATTGAATGGGACTGCATGAAGTGTCTAAAGGCAGAATGTGGGTTTTGTGCATCCGGCTCTAACAAAGTAAGTCAAATGCTATAACCATATAGTATATAAGTTTATAGTTTTGTAGAGTTGCCATTGCAACCCACTTTCAATACAGTACATCTCTCCATACCTTTAATTTTCAATGAATAGCTCTCTCTCTATATGCTTGTTCTTACACTAGCTAGTGTCTATTGTATGTGCATGCAGCTCTTACCTGGGGCATGTTTGAGTTCAAATGATGCCACAAAGGCTAGTTGTGGCAAAGATCATAGAGCATGGTACACAAAAGGTTGTCCTAGCAAAATGGGTTGGCTTGCAATAATGGGACTTGCACTGTATATCATATTCTTCTCACCAGGGATGGGAACTGTTCCATGGGTTGTCAATTCAGAAATCTACCCTCTAAGGTACCGTGGAATATGTGGAGGAATTGCTTCTACAACATGTTGGGTTTCCAATCTCATTGTTTCCCAGACCTTTTTGTCTTTGACCGTGGCTATTGGGACATCATGGACATTCATGTTATTTGGATTTGTTGCCTTCATTGGAATTTTCTTCGTTCTCATTTTCGTGCCTGAAACCAAAGGAGTTCCGATGGAAGAAGTTGAGCAGATGCTGGAGGAAAGAGCTGTGCATCTTAAGTTTTGGCAAAAGAGCAGTGCTCTTCAGAAGGGTTGATTAAGTTTGGATTAAAACCTTTGTTTAAAGAATAAGTTTTATGTCACATCACTTGACTCATCCATATGATGTAAGAAAAGCATGGTTTCTTTTAAGGTTAAGTAGTGAAGAAGTATACATATAGATATTTTCTATGTTTTGTTATTTGGATTTTTTTCTTAAAATTTGGTGTTTTTCTTTTTCTCTGCTATGTCAGTTAGTGTTTGACTAGTGTGTTTGTTTGAAATATTTATGAAATCCTAAAGGATGAGCAATGAATATATTGTTTTCATTAATGATCAGTGTTCAGTCCTCAGTATCATGTTGTGGGATTTTTTTTTCATATTTCCTTGTGCAGAACTTCAGTACGACGTTCAATTCAGGGATTGACAAAATTTTCATTTTGCATGTCAATGAAAGTTCTAAATTTTGACATTTTGAGAATGAGTAGAAAAACATAGCAAAAATTGAGTTAATGAGATAGATAAATGAGTAAAAAAATTCTCTTATTCTATTGGATGAAGTTGAACCAAAATGTTAAAATAAGATAACCAAGTGCATCATCTTTAAACTAGCAATAAGTCATCAAATCTCACTAGTTAATTTATAAAATCTTCTCCACTCAAATCTTTACACAATTATCAAAATTAATCCTTAACACCCCCATATATATATTTAGAGAGAGAGAAAAATAGAGTTATCAAATTGTGTTGTTCAGTTATCTTTGTGTGTTTGCATGTTATTAAATTTTCTTTAAAGAAGAATTGTTTCTAAACAAAGTTTTCAAAAAGTTCTTAAAAAGTATTTATATCGAAATAAAATTACGTCTAATATATACCATTCGATGTTATTATGACACCTATAAAAAAAATTCAAATACACAATTCAAGTATTTTCTTCTTGTATATTCTACTTATTTTCACACTATTTACAAAAAACAACATTTGTATCTGTGATAAAAAATAAGCATTATAAACATCGACAAAAAAATAATAAAGATAGATGTTAACAAAAGAAATACAGTTCACATTCTTACAAAAATAGTCTCTTTAATATTAACTGAGAAAATTCTAGCTAAAATATTGATTGAGAAATAATAGTAACCAGAAAAACAATCTTAATAATTTAAGTAAAAAATAACTTCTATCAACATTAATAAAAAAATCTTAGTCTACAAAAGTAATCTTTAAACAATGCATTTATCTTAGTTAAGTTAATGATTTCCAACTAAACTTAAACTGACGAGAAAACATGAAAAAGATATAAACATTTAAAAATATGAATAATTTCAAATTTTTAATTTTTTGTATGAAATTTAAATTCTTAGCTTTTAAATAATCCAATTATTCTTATAAATTTTTATTTTTTAAATTAATAACAATTTAAATAAAAAATAACTTCTATCAACGTTGATAAAAAAAACCTTAGTCTACGTCAAGTAATCCTTTAATAATCCTTTAATCTTAATTAAGTTAATGATTTCTAACTGAAATTAAACTAACGAGGCAGTATAAGAAAGATATATACTAAAGTTTTTTTTTTATGAAATTTGAATTCTTTATTTTTAAATAATCCAATTACTCTTATTAAATTTTATGTTTTTTTAAATTAAAAAATTTATAGTAAAACATTTCAAATTTTCATATAAATAAAGTTTCTAATCCAAATATACTATCATACTGAACTGTTAATTACTTATGTTAAACCTAAAATGAGAGAAGGATCAAATATTAAAAAAAATAAAGGAGAACTTTACCGAGAATTAGGTATAAATGAATAAATTTTAGTCTCTTTATAGTTGATAATCAATAATAGTGTAAGAAAACAAGTGTAATCAATAATCAAGAAAGGAAAAAAAAGTGTTGTGTAAGTTTCATATGAGGTTTCTTTCTTAACTCTTAAACCCTAGCGTCTTCAGTGGCGCTGCTACATCAGACCCTCCCTGAGCTCCGCCTCCGCCTCTTCTCAAATCCCAATCCCAATTCCATGGCTCTGCTTTCCAATTCAAAGCTTCTCCGATGGAGACCCGCTCTCCATCCCAACCCTTTCTCCGCCTTCTCCACCGCCGAAGCTCTCTCCGAGCCGGACCCCTCTCACGGGTCACCGCAACCCGAATCTCAACCCGTTCCCCCTCGCGAGAAGAATCTCGAACTCGTCATTTGCCGAATGATGGCAAACCGCGCCTGGACCACCCGCTTGCAGAACTCGATCCGCTCTCTCGTCCCGCGCTTCGATCCTTCCCTCGTCTACAACGTCCTCCACAGCGCCGCCTCGCCGGAACACGCGCTCCATTTTTACCGCTGGGTTGAACGCGCCGGCCTTTTCGTCCACACCCCTGACACCACCCTCAAGATCGTCCAAATCCTCGGCCGCTACTCCAAACTCAACCACGCGCGCTGCATCCTCCTCGACGAGACGCGCGGCTGCGCGGCTGCCACCGAGGATGCATTCGTCTCCCTCATCGATAGCTACGGCCGAGCCGGGATCGTGCAGGAGTCTGTGAAGCTCTTCCAGAAGATGAAGGAGCTCGGTGTGGAACGCACCGTTAAGTCCTACGACGCGCTCTTTAAGGTCATTCTCCGTCGTGGACGCTACATGATGGCCAAGAGGTACTACAACGCGATGCTTCGGGAGGGCGTGGAGCCGACGCGCCATACTTATAATATTTTGCTCTGGGGTATGTTTTTGTCGTTGAGATTGGACACTGCTGTTAGGTTTTATGAGGAGATGAATAGTAGGGGTGTTTTGCCTGATGTTGTGACTTACAACACTTTGATTAACGGGTATTTTCGGTTTAAGAAGGTGGAGGATGCTGAGAAGTTGTTTGTGGAGATGAAGGAGAGGGACATTGCCCCCAATGTGATTAGTTTTACCACCATGTTGAAAGGGTATGTTGCAGCGGGGCGGATTGATGATGCCATGAAGGTTTTTGAGGATATGAAGAACTGTGGGATTAAGCCGAATGCAGTCACGTTCTCCACGCTGTTGCCGGGTCTGTGTGATGCTGAGAAGACGGTGGAGGCCAGGGATGTTTTGGGGGAGATGGTTGAGAGGTACATTGCTCCGAAGGATAATTCTGTGTTTGTGAAGCTGCTAAGTGTTCAGACTAAGTCTGGGGATTTGGATGCGGCTGCAGATGTGCTGAAGGCGATGATTAGGCTGAGCATTCCCACCGAGGCTGGGCACTATGGTGTGTTGATTGAGAGTTTTTGCAAGGCGAATTTGTATGACAGGGCGGAGAAGTTGTTGGACAAGTTGATTGAGAAGGAAATTGTGTTGCGGCCGCAGAATGCTTTTGAAATGGAGGCTAGTTCTTATAATTTGATGATTGAGTATCTGTGTGATCATGGACGGACTAGTAAGGCAGAAATGTTCTTCCGTCAGTTATTGAAAAAGGGTGTGCAGGATTCAGTTGCTTTTAATAGCTTGATCCGGGGGCATTCAAAGGAAGGCAACCCTGATTCTGCCTTTGAGATTATAAAGATCATGGGAAGGAGAGGGGTTCCTAGAGATGCAGATTCTTACAGGTTGCTTATTGAGAGTTACTTGAGAAAGGGAGAGCCGGCTGATGCTAAAACAGCTTTTGATAGCATGCTTGAGAGTGGGCATCTTCCGGAATCGTCACTGTACAGGTTGGTTATGGAGAGTTTGTTTGATGCCGGCAGGGTTCAAACTGCAAGCAGAGTAGTGAAGAGTATGGTGGAGAAGGGGGTGAAGGAGCATATGGACTTGGTTTCTAAGATATTGGAGGCCCTTCTAATGAGAGGTCACGTGGAAGAAGCTTTGGGAAGAATTGATTTGCTTATGCATAATGGGTGTGAGCCTGATTTTGACCACCTTTTATCTGTTCTTTGTGAGAAAGAAAAGACGATTGCTGCTCTCAAATTGTTAGATTTTGTTCTCGAGAGAGACTGTATCATAGATTTTTCAATATATGATAAGGTTTTGGATGCTCTCTTAGCAGCAGGGAAGACCCTCAATGCGTATTCCATTTTATGTAAAATTCTGGAGAAAAGAGGATCAACAGATTGGAGAAGCCGTGAAGAGCTGATCAAGAGCCTTAATCAGGAGGGGAACACTAAGCAAGCAGATGTTTTGTCGAGGATGTTCAATGGAACAGATGACGGTCCTGTGAATAGAGAAGGAAAGAGAAAAGTTACTGCAGCTACATAATGTGTTCTCTCTTCATTTTCTTGTGTTTTAGAGGTGAGAGGTATTACTCCTTTTTGTTTTGGTTGTAATAAGTTACCATGAGGAAGAGTATTCAAGAATTGTTCTTTATTTCAAATCGAAATTTGCAACTCCTGTGTTCTGACTGACTACATTCTTTGTTTTTGGATCAGAGATTAGTTGTGACACTCATCTCTTTTTCTTTTTCTTTATTACTTTTTATTATATTTTTGTCATCAGTCTAAACTTATCAAGGTCTCCAATTATGTTCATTATATTCAACTCAATTCTTTGGATCTTTGAATCATTCCAATCCCAATATTTTCTCAAGTTTACTAGATCTTTGAATCTTTGAATTTCTCATTTATTTTTCTGTACAAATTCCTGTTTTGTGATGTTGAATCCATTACACTTCCAATTACTGCTGTTGTGAACCTATCCTGCTGAGTGATGACAATACCACCACCAGGCATCTAACATTATCTCCTGTCTTTAGCCCAAGTCTTGTATTGTACTGGTAGCTTGCGGAGTTTGCTTGTTATGACCGAGATTCTAATATCTGCTACGTCATCCCGGAATCTATTTTGGTGGATAATCCCTTATTTTTAGTCCTGCTTTCTACAAATACTGGACTTCTGTTTTGCAGGTTCTAAGACAATGTGGGCCGCAGACATCTTCCATTTTCTTGTGAGGAATTTTGTATGTATCTGTAATATTAAGCTGGATGATATTACATTAGACTTCCATTTGGTTTCTAATTTCTAACCTTTTTCGGCTTTTCCTGATGTTTCGTACTAATCTGGTTGGTTTACACTAGTTAGACTTCCATTTGGTTCTAATTTCTTACCTTTTCAGCTTTTCTGATGCATATGATTACTCACTTGACTTTTAATTTATTTTTATGTTACTGTTCAAACTTCTACCTGGAATCTCTTACTACCAAGGTTGGCTTCCATGAAGCAAGGCTATATAAACACATAAGATAAAGAATGAAATATTAGTTCTTCTAATCGTTTTTCATGTGGTTCTTTAATTCCTCTATCATTTTGTGAAATTATTTTACCATCTTCCGCTTCCATATTATTGTGTTCATATTTTCTTTTTCAATTTTGCATAGTGTAATGTTTCTCTCAACATTATATTGTGGATTTGTAGTTCACGTTTAAGCTCGTGAATTATTTCGTCATTGTGTTATTTGTTCTTCAACATAGCATTTTCTAAATGCTTGGTCTTTTACGTACCAAAAAAAAGGATTGTTACACATTAAATGGTTGTTATTAATAAATATACACGTGGCTAATTTATCTTTTATGTATATTAACTTTTTAAAATTCTAATATTGTTATAAATAATTATTGATTGTTTATTGATTCTATGAATTATTAGTAGGGAATAGATACTTCATGCATTTATATTATTTAGGATTTTTTTAATAATAATAATTATATAAAAAGTGAGAGAAAGTGTTTATAATTATTTTTAAGATTTGACTAATTTATTTTTATTTTAAATAATTTAATAATAGTAATTATTAAAAAATAAATAATTATATATTAAAATATTTGAAATTATTTTTAAATTTTGAATAATTTATTTTTTATTTTTATTTCAAAATATAATAAGAATAAAATTAAAATATGAAAAGTGTATATAAAAATTAATTTTTTATGTATTATTATAAATCTTTATTTTAAAATATATTAAAAATAAAATAGAAATTAAAATATATTAAGAATAAAATAAAAATATAAAATGTAAAGGGAAAAAGTGAGTTTTCTTTATATATTATTATAAATTATTATTATTATTATTACTATTATTATTAATTATATGATTTAATTTTTTATTTTAACTTATTTTTTTCAGTTGTATTTTGTACATATAAATATATAAATAAATATTTGATTTGATGAAATATAACAGATCTAATTTTTTTATATTTATTTTAGGATTATATTTTACAACACGATCGATATAGAATTTAATATACTGAGTTAATTATATTTTTATTTTTTATGTTATTTATTATATTCTTTTGTATTTTTATTTTAAACATATTTCATTATTATTAATTTAATATTTTAATTTCCTATTATATTTATAAATATATCAAATCTTGCAAAATTTGAATTGATGTCCAAAATAATGAGTTTTGATGAAAAATTAAAAGATTTGTTTGACCCTTTTCAATTTTAGAAAGTAAATATGAAAATACTTTATTCACAATTTTATGGATATAATTGTGGTAGTATTGAGCATGACTCTTGACGAGATTGTATTAATTATCATGGTTAGATCTAATTATAAAGAAATTTATAAGAATACTTCTTTTATTAAAAGTGGGAGAAAGGATATGAAAAAAGAAAACAAAATGAAAAAAACAGTAACAAACAAAAATCAATATATATATTTGATATTTGTTGAAAATCAAAATATTTGGTTTTGGACTTTATTAAAAATCACATAAAAAAATATATTTTACTAAATAGTAATTCTAATATAGTTATTTATTTTGATATTTCTGATTTCTTTAGTTAAGATAAAATATTTAGTCTCCTCATTAGTTATAAGAACATAAAAAAAATTATAGAGATTAATATTTGGTTTAATATATGTGATTCGAAATTCAAGAGATTTATTTTTATATTTGTTTCACACTTTTTATAACTAGTATAATCTTGGTTAAACCTAAAAATTCTCTTGACAACATTGCATCTTCTTTCTTTTCATTCCCTCTAACATTAACCCCATTAACATCTCAACTTTAATATCATACAAACAAACTTAAACATTCATGTTAAAACAAATAAAAACTTAAACACTCTTGTGATGATAAGTTTCTTCATATCAATAGTATGATTATTGTCTTAGTCATTCTTCTCCATCATTCACCTTCTCCACATCTCAACCCTAACATTAAATAAATAAATCTAAATATTGTTGTAGTGTGTCTTCTTTTAAGCATCAACCTAAATATTTTTACCTTTGACGTTTTTCTCCATCATTTGTCTATGTTTTTTGCATTTACATGTCATCTCCTTTGCTTGTCTTTGAGTCATTTTCCTTCACTGTTTATCTTTATAGTTCACTTCTATTGTTTGTTTGTTTTTTCTTCTCCAATACAATCTTGTCTTCGATCCCTCCTTTAGGTTGTACTTAAAAATTATAAGTTTTAACAAAAAAAAAATAAAACTTATCAAAATTTTGACTCAATTGACCTAACCCAATCTAACATACTCAAAAATAAGTTGAGTTGGATTGAATTTAATATAAAAAATACAGAGAATCAATTTAAACCAATATTCTTTTAGTGAATTAGGTAATGAGTTTGTTCAATTTTTACTTAATCCAACCTCCAAATATCCCTAATTGATGCAAATATTCTTAGATATTAATTACTCTAGTTGCACATAAAAGACCAAATTTACATCCAATAGAGGTTGTTACAATATGTATATATATGGTTCTCCAATTATATTTATGTAATACTTTTGGAAATAAAAGTAATTATATTTATCCTTGTATCATGAAAAGAATTATAATATAAATTTGTTGAAATTGTTGTTTGTGTTGATGACATAAATATAATTATAATTTTTAAAAATTTACCAACACAATTGATTGTTTAAAGAAAGAATTTAAAAAAATATTTTGGAAAAATAAAATAGTGCTTTAGATCACAAATTAAACTTTTAATAAAAGTAATTTTATATAAGGAGAATCATAACCATGTTACTTAAAATGTTTTAGATGGATAAATCATATTCATTACTCTCATGTTTATAAAATCTTTAAATATAAATAAAGATATTTTAAATCTAAAAAATAAGAATTTTTAGTCTTGAAGTATCATATCTTAGTATTATATCTTAGTATTATAGGACTATTAATATATCTTACTAACTATAGTTAATTTGATATAATATTAATTGTAAATTTACTAGCAAAATATAGTTCTTCACTTACAATTAGTGAACTAGAGTAAAACATATATTTGTTGTATTTAAATCTCCTCTAATTGATTGTACACATGCGAATCTTTTATGATATCTTCTTATTGGTGGATGACAAATAAGATATTTATTCACACAGATAGTGATGGGTGAAAGAAACATAACAACATCTATACGATCAGTGATTAATTTGTTACTATTTTATATAATCGATTAAACAATTCATTCACCAAAATTCATGATACATCTATTCATATATATATATATATATATATATATATAAATTATTTTTACCACTAAATCAGCCATAGGACTCCTATAATACAGCTCTATATATTAATACAATTCATAAAATCATAAAACATAAAAACATGGTTATAACTTTTATGTAATATTTAAATAGTAAAATTAATTACATAATAGTTTGGTTATTAACACATATTTTCTTTTAGTTTTATGAGATGGTTTTGATATATAAGTGTATTAAATATACTTATATATATTAAACCACTAAAAAAAATGACTATAAGTTATAACTTCTACTTAGTATTTATATATTTGTTACAATAAAATGAATTATAATTATATTTTTTTGGTTGCTTTTAGTTAGTGGTTTGATATATAGGTATATTTTATTGTTTTTATCAAGATATTATATATTACACAATGCACAAGTTAAAAAGTATTCCAAAGCTAGAATAGAAAGTGTAATATATCACACATCAGTATAATCGGTTACTCCGAAGTAGATAAGGAGTCATTGTGCTTAGGTCTATACCTTTCAACAACGTTATTGGAGAATTGTGCCTGTATATTGTGTGTATGTGTGGATTCTGGGAGTGGTATGGTTTAAAATGGACTTTTGCATTGGGGTGTCAAAAGATAGGTTGAAAATTCCTAGAATTATTTCATCTTCACATTCTATGCTAATGCCCTTCTACTATGATAAACTTTTGACGATGTACTCTGGTTTTGTTGGGGGAGTCATCATATCTGTGCTGTGTGGGTGATGAATGAATACGGGATAACGGAATCGTGGAATTAGTTCTTTACATTTAATTTGACCTCTGATTATATCTTTTCACCTTTGTTTGGCTTCCACTTAGATACAGGAATACCTTTTCTCTCCTTTCCCAGAAACAACTGTGAGTTGTTGTTTCATCAACCAAGAGGATTTTCTTCTTTTCTTATATATATATATATAGGCTATGGAACTTTTAGTTTACCTTCCTATTGATCTATATAGGGAGTTTGGCCAACTTTATGCAGATTACTATTCTCCAAGTTTAGCCGTTTTGGTCCCAACTCTTAACTCATTTGGATTCTTTATTCATTTGATGTGCTGATACTGGTTAAAACTTACAAAGATAATGAATCTATCTCCCTTATCATGTAATCGTTACAATGAATTTGTTGAGGACAGTATGAACATATATAGTTGGTTTAGGATCTTGTACACATACAATTAATATTCTCTCAATCTAGTATTTGCTTGTTATTCTTACATTTGTCAGGAAACAGTTGTTGAGCCAAATCACAATTGGATAATTTTTCTATTTCATCAATTTTGCTATCGTTTATAGATTTTGAACTTCATAGTTTTCTTCATGTATTGTGAGTTGCTGCTTACAAATCTCATTTTTTAGATAAAAAAATTACGTGATTATAAGAAAATGATCATTTTCCTTAGAAACTAGGAAGGTTGGTATAGATAGAATTTGGTGACAATTCATTGATAGTGACTACAGAGTTAAGCTTCTCTACAAAAAGATATATTAATTCTGACGGATATTTTTCATAAAATGTAATAATTAGATATGATAGTTATTTATTAAAAGTATGCACAGATGATTTCATACAAATATTTTAAAATGTAACCATATAACTATTGATATCGAATTATTTAAAATAAAAAAATTTATTTAAATTTTAAAAGTAATTATAAATGCTTAACACCTATTATATTATTTAACAACTATTTTAAAAAAAATCTTAAAACATACCTACACCCGAAATACTTATTTCTCATTAATTTTGTATATTTAGATATCAAAATTATAATTTATAATGATATAATTGTTTAGTATATTACAATTATAATCTTGTCTCAATTTAAGGAATTTTGACGAAATTTTTTCCAAGATAATACACATTTGCCAAAAGTATTTCCATAGATGGACCAATGTGATATTTAATTCCTAGTATAAATCGAAGTATGGTGTATGCCGACTTTTATTTCATGTTTAATTAATTTTATTATTGTAATAAGACTACATTCAAATTACTAAATATGTATGACTTTTTATGATAGCTTGAATAATATATATTAATTACATTATTTTTTTATTTTAATAAAATATATTTGTAATCATTATATATATATATATATATGACTTTTTATGATAACTTGAACAATATATATTAATTATATTATTTTCTTATTTTAATAAAGTACTTTTGTAATCATATTAATAAGTTATATTTATTTTTATAAGAAAATTAAAATATTATTTCTAGTTTTAAATATTTAAATTAAAATTTTAAATATCATTAAAAAATTCAACATTAATATAAAATAAAAATAAAATCTACAATATTAAAAAATATACTATAAATATTACCGCAGTTGAAATTGTTACAAATTTTTAAATAAGTTAGTTTAAGATTACATGCAAAAATATCATATAATGATCTTAATAGTGATTGTTACAATGATTATATTTAAGATAGTGAATCTTTCTTTTACAATGACAAATACAACATTTTTGAACTTTCATTTTTTAAATAATGAAATCACCATTTAATACGTTGTAAATAGGTAGATTTTTGCAAATAGTCCAATCACACACTTAAAGGGAGTCATTGGAATGTTTTAAAAACACATTCAAAAAGGTTTTCTAAAATGTTTTAACATAGGTATGGAAGAAGAAATGTGCAAGTAATAGAAAGAATGAATACTTTAGGTTTTATACTTCTTCACTTGTAACTTGATTACATTTAGTTCTCAAATATAAAATACAAAGGATTCTATTGAACACTTAAACGTTTATAAGTAAATTTCACTATCACTTCTAGCTTACACGGATAAATTCACATTGAGTTTAGTAACAACTGTTAGATTTAGGGGTTGAGTTCAAGAGAGAGGTGAGTGAATTGAACTAACAAATTTTTTTTCACTTTCTTTCAAAAAACTTTGAATGAAATCTTAAGGAATCATTGATTAGCAATTATAAATCCAGATTAATCAAATACGCAAAACTTGATAAAATAAGCTATGAAAAGAGAAAGAAAGAAGATTGCACAAGAAGTTTATACTGGTGCACTCTTTAACAAGAGTTAGATCCACTTGCACAACCACATTGGCCAAGCTATCCACTATAATCTTAAGTTTTACAAGCATACACCCCTACTAATGCAAGAAAAGAAAACAAGAATTTAGATCTTGAACCTTACAAGACTAAACGCTCACCCCTTGCATCACCCCACTATAAAAACAATTTGGAAGCACTATCCAAATCAACAAACAAAGCAATAGAAATGAATTACACAATGAAACGAGTTCAATTTGACATATCAAAACACGCTAGGAAAACAAATCTAGGTGAATATTAGTGTTTTCTCATAATACACAGGGTATTGATCTCGTATTCAGGTGAAAAAAAATCTAAGAACACTTTTTAGCATAGTGTAGTCTCTCTCTCATATTGTATAAATGATTTTGAATAGAATGAGTTTAATCTCGTGTCATATGGTTTAGATATGATAAAGTTATGTATAAAATCTTTTGTCAATTTTAATAGATTAAAACCTCTTTAATCGATTAAAATGAAGTCTTCAAAGAAAGCTAACAAAGTATTAATGGGTTAAAACCTTTCTAGAATTTCACTTGTTCATGAAATTAATAGATTTAATATATTAAAATAGAGAAGTTCTACATATAGACTGAACTTAAGTGATTTTTAATTTTTTGAAACCTTGTTTTAACATATTAAAATGGAAGACACAAAACTACTTTGTTTTAAGTTATTTTGACATAGTAAATCGATAATCTAATCAATTAAAATATTTCTTTCAGTCATGCCATACGAGTCGAGAACATTTTAACAAATTAAAAACATCTTTTAATATATTAAAAATATGCCTATCACCAAAAAGAACTTTTATCCATTTAGAAAAGTTTTTAACGCAATATGAGATCAAATTAGGCAAGAGAAAACTTACAATGACATCCTATTGAACACAATACAACCTAATACAAATATAAATTTTTATAATCCATTGATCTTAATCTTCAACCTTCAAGGCTTCAAGCTCCAAGTCTTCAACCTTCAAATCTTTAAAGGAAATAGTTTGATTCATAAAAAATTTGAACTTTGGGTCCATCAAACTCTAATAACGAGTACACAATACCTTTTTGAGCTAAGTACACAAGGTCTCTCCTAATTATACAACAATAAAGTTTTTTTACAAGGTTTCACATTCAATTGAGTGGATATGAAATACAACACCACCTTTCTAAAATCTAACTTTAGACAAATATGAAGGATATAAAATGAAACATTGTGTTAAAAGTTGTCTAATAAACGATGCTTGTCAAACATGAGAAGCATTAAAGAATGAAATAATTAGAGTTTATCCATGTATGTGAGTCTTGTGTGAATGTTTCATCAAGTCTATTTGTGCATGGTGAGCTTCTATTTATAGGTATCACTAAAAGATCTATAGTGGCCTAGTGCTTATGCATTGTCCTTGGAGTTAGAATTTTTCAAAAATGTGTTCACTTTTTATTGACACTCCATTATACTCCTTTTTTTGAGTAAAAGGACATGTTTTTATCTTAGTAGCTATGTTGATCATATTGACTCCATTGAAATGAGAATAAAATGTTTAATGAGTAAGTTATGTAATTCTAAGGATTTTCTTTAAAGTTACTGATTTTTTTTCTTTTAAATGTGTAGATGATCTTCTTAAACGTCTAATATATTATTGGAGTTGTCTCTTGAGATATTGATTGTCTAATGTTATAGTCTTATGAAGCTTCTAGATGAGTCTTCTAATGTTTCTTTTCTTGACATCAAAACTTGAGTCATCTGACAATAACTCATGAGACTTCTCACACTTTTGTTTGTTTGTTTTCTCGTTTATGGTTGTCTAGTAGTTCTTCATAAGATATCTAGCGAAAGACAGACTATGTCTATTTATAGTTAAAGGAAACCTTTGCATTTGACAAATTCATTAAATATACCAAAATTTGCTATCATAAAAATATAGAATTAATTGTGAACAAATATATACATTTCTATCAATGCCTTAATAAACACATTCTTAAAACTATTATAATATATCTTATTCAATATTTAAAGTACAATATAAAGTAACATTTGTTTATTGTTGATAGAAATTAACATTACAGAATAATTAATAAAAACTAATGTGATTAATTAAATTATGAAGATAATAAAACAAATGATTTCAATTTTAAAATTTTCTTGGGTTATTGAAAAATATGTTTAATAATAAATTATAAAACTACAAATAAAAATTGGTGTGAATCATATACAAGAAGTTCAAACTTAGAAAAAATATGAGAAATTAAAAACAATATAAGAAATTTAAATGCAATTTTAAAATAAAATATCGATTAAATACAATTATTATAAAACAAGCTTGTATTTTATTTTTGCTATATTTTCTTAATAACCAAAAATAATTTAAAAAAGTGAGTCAATTGCTAAGATGACTACTTTAAAAAAGAAAAATTGAAATTAGAAATTTGAAATTTGAAATCTAATTTAAATTTTGATTTAAATTAACATGATGTTTTGTTTGAAAATTAGAATAATTTTATTTTATTTTTTATAAGAAAAAAATAATAGACCGAAGAATATTTTAAAAAGTAAGAAATCTAAATTATCAAGATTGAAAAAATTGAAAAAGAAATTAATAAGAGTGGTGATCAAGAATATGAGTACAATCTCTCTTTTTGTCATTTCTAGTCTTGACAATACAAAATTTAGTGTAATGTTATTTTTGTTACCCGTAATTAAAAACAATAAAATATATACAGATAATCTTTGAAGAAGTTTTACCAATTACTGTATTTGCACGAAAATCTACACTACACTTGTTTGACAGTTTACTTGTCATCTTTCATGGAGAGATGAGCCTATCATGGGATTCCAACAACTCCATATTCTCAAATAATGCCTTCATAACATAACTATTTTCTTTTTACAAATATTAACCAATAACTCTAACTAGCTTGCGATTCAACCGATCATAAAATTCACACCCATTTTGAACATAAAAAAAATCTAAATAATACAATCTATCATAAGTCTAATATATAATATAAAATTTAAAACAAAAAACAAAAAAATAATTTTTTTATTGTATTTTAAATAATATTTTATTTTATTTTAATATTTTTCTTCAAAATTAGTAATATTTGTACTACCTACTTAATTCTTCTTCCACTTTATTTATTTTTTCAAATATATTTTATTATTTTCTGCTCTATGTTTATAGACAATTAAATTACACGAATTAAATAATATATTTCTTATATATGATGTAATATAATAATATTTAAATAATTAATTTTAAAATTTCAAACTCTCTGAATGACTGAGTTCTAAGAAAAATAATATCCATCAATGTAACTTTTTTTTTATTTTAATCCATTATCTATCTTTTGGATAAATTTTTGGTTTTTCTATACGTTGGATTCTAACACCCCTACCCTCAATCTAATAATTTTCCTTTCCAATTACTAAAGAAGGTAAAGGTAAGCAACAAAATGATTGCACTTGAGCCCTTAAGCAAACACAAACAATTTCCTGTTGGTTTTTGCATGTGAAAGTAAAAACACCTTCATCATCTTCTCTCTGCAAAATACCAAAAGCTACGTCAAAGCTTGCATGCATTTCTCTCAAATCATTACTCTTCTACACCTTTCCGTTTTTCATTTTCTTCCCACCTTCCCATTCCTTCATTTTCTTCCCTTTAGTCCAAACGACTATGCTACATCACATATTTTATATTTATATCTTCATAATATTAAATAAATTTATGCTACTTTATTAAATATGTAATAAATAATTATAAAATATTAATTAAATAATGTTAAATTAATGTATAAGTATTTTATGTATTTTAATTTGAACTAGAACCTATTAATCAAAGTAGCTAGGTGAAAATGAAAATCACACATGTTCTTTTTCTGTTTCACCAATAAAATTGTCATTCATAATTAAAAACATTTTACTAACTTATTTTGTTTACGATTTTATCCATCTAAATTTACTTATATTTTTTCTAATTTTTAATCTTTTTATCTTACTTTATTTAAAAAAAAATTGTTTTTATTATTGATACTCTTCCACTTTCTATTACTATACAATTTTTCTCTCACTGATCTTTTTTATCTTTCTCTTCTTTTCAATCAAAGATTTGAAAATTAGAATGGTAAAGAGTATGTCAAATTTACATATACTCTTTGAAATATTTTTTCTCATTAATCTCTAACCTTTTTTAATAAAAAACTTAAAATTTAATAAAATTATTATATTATGTAACTTTTGAAATAATAACAATAAATTAGAAAAGAATTTTTTTAAAATAAATAATTTTTAAAAATTTTCTTAGATTATTTTTTATTATATTTCATATATCTTTAACTACTTAAATTCAAATTTTTTTATGCTATTAATATCATTTTAATTAAAATTAAAAATGATTAATTAAAAATTAAAATTAACTGTATGTTATGAGAATTAAAAATTAATTCCTCATAATTAAAATTTATAAGTCATTTACTAATATGAAAAATTATTTCATTATTAATATATATTATTATGAGAATTAAAAATTAATCACTCATAATTAAAATTTATGTGTTAGTTATTGATATAATTAATTATTTTATTATTAATATATATTATTATAAGATAAGAAAAAATAATTTTAAAATATGTATCAAAGTATGTCATATTAAAATTAAAAATAATTTACTTAAATTTAAAATGTTTCAGTAATAAAAATATGACATATTTTCTATTTTTTTAATTTTGAAATCTTTGATTAAAAAAAAAAGAAAGATTAATGAAAAAGTTTTTCTTCTAAAAATAGAAAAGTATCATAAGTGTAAACATATAAGATATTTTTGTATTTCAAATAAGATAAAGTAAGAAAATTAAATATTAAAAAGATATAATTAAATGTAAATAGATAAAATAAGAAAAAATATAAATGAGTGTCGATGGCTAAATGACAAACCAAACATTAGGGTTAAAAACTATACACCTGATCAACTAACATTCAATGTTACATAAATGGTACAAATGTTCACGCATGCCATTGTTGTTAATTGGATCACCAAAAGCTACCCAGATGATCATGGCCCCATTTCCATCTTCTCATTCGATGCAGGAAAGAGAACATGCATGCACTACCATCTGGTCAACAACATTCCTCAACCTAATCCATTCAGGAATCTTTACCAACTTACAATGTTGCTCATTCGTTAATCTTTCAAGAACAATATGTGGTCTTCCTTCACTGTGCTATATCAAGTGCTCCTGCTTTATAATACCCACTCAATTAATTCAATTTTAAAAACGAGTTTTAAATTATTAATAAAATAATGATTTATTTTAAAATTATATTTCACACTTTTAAGATGTGAAATTGCTTATTAAATATCATAATTAATTTCGTTTCATAATTTTTATTGTCTTAAATAGTAAGGCAGAAGGCTTTTTCTACAAATATAATACAACTATAGGCCTTAATAATTAAACGAATGGAGATCGATCCGGACAATGACTGAATGAAGAATTAATGGTCTTTTATAGATTAAGAAGAAGAAAAATCATAATAAATAGAATCTGGAGCCTTTTAAGAGAAAAAATTAATTACCCTTAATATGCTCATATTATTATAAGTAATTATATATTTTTTAAATATTATTAATAAATAAAACTCTTATTAGGTTCCGTATAAAATTGACAGTGAGAAGGGAGGAATTTCATTTATAATGACAATTGAAATAAATTTTTTAAGTTGATTTTGTAATTGATATAGATCTGAATGATGTAAAAAGTTACTTTTTATATGGATTAGGTTAACAAATGAATACAAAATAAACGTTAATATTCACGAATATCCAACATCTAATAACATAAAAGAAGACATATAATCCCAAGGGAATTAGAACAAATTTATTGTGGACAAATTTAAAAAACCTATATTATTACATAAGACCATTTTTTTTTAAATCTCCTCGATAAAAGAAGATAAATAATCTCATCAAATAAATTTCGATGTGGTATTAGCTAGTATTCATGTGCTAGAATATCAACTCATAATAAAACACTTTTAAAATGCATATTCTGGTATCTATGTGTTGACATTGTCTACTGAGTTGAAACATATATTGTCTTTGTTATTTGCGTCCAAGGCTTCATCAGATTTGGTATAATCTTATTGAGCTTGCATTTGATGCTTTGTTAGATTATTTTGAGCTTACATCCACAATTTCATTGGACTTGTGTCTATTTTTTGTGTTTACAACTTCTTATTAGACTTCATATACTCTTTGGATAATAACATTTATTACTCTCTGCAAAGATTTTGTCTAAGTTTATATGTATCTAGTCTTTCCTTCCACTACATTTAAGACTTTCGTTTGATTGTTCAATTTTATGTATTTTGTAAAAACATTGCAGTTACAACAAAATGATTGCACTTTAGCCCTTAAGCAAACACAAACTATTTCGTGTTGGGTTTGCATGTGAAAAGTAAAAACAGCTTCATCGTGCTCTCTGTACAAATTAGCAAAAGGAGCATTGGTCTGAAATCATTGGTCTCTCACACCTTTCCGTTCTTTCATGTTCTTCCTTTTAGTTGAAACTAGATCGTAATAATCAGAGTAGGTAGCTGAATGGCAAACCAAACATTTGGGGTTGTGAATTGATGATCTCTTCAAACTATACACCCCACCAACTGACATTCAATGTTACATAAATGGTACAAATGTTCACGCATGCCATTCTTGTTAATTCAATCACCAAAAGCTATTCCCAGATGATCATGGCCCCACTTCCATCTTCTCATTCGATACTGAAAAGAGAACATGCACTATCATCTGCTCAACAACATTCCTCAACCTAATCCATTCAGGGATCTTTACCACCTTAGATTCTTGCTCATTCGTTAATCTATGTGCTCTTCCTTCACTTTGCTACCAACTGCATGAGCTTTATAGATTATTTGGTGTTCATTTTACAGCCAAAGTTTCAGCACAAAGCTGCTTCTACCCTCTCAATTTATTCTTTAAGGCATTTTAAATTATCAATAAAATAATTATTTTATTTTAAAATCACATTTCACATTTTTAAGATGGGAAATTACTTATTAATTAAATATCATAATTAATTTTATTTAATGATTTTTATTGTCTTAAATAGTGAGGTGGAATTTTTTTTCTTTAAATATAATACAATTATACGCCTCAAGAATTAAATGAATGGTAGATCATTTGAGAACAAAAGAATTAAAAGATATCTTTAATGAAAGTAACTTGTAACTTTCAAAAGTTGTTTAGTGTATTGAAAAACTTAAAAATAAATGTTTTATAATGTAATGTCACATTTTATTAAATAATTCATAATCAATTTTATTTTAAAGAACAAAAATTTAAAGAATTTTAAATTATTTATTATTTTATATTTATTATGATGAGAAATGTAATTTCAGTTGAGAATAATAGAATTTCAATTAAAATAATATATTTTATTTAAACAACTGTTATTATCAAATAACTCAAATAAATAATTTTAAACGTCATGTCATTATTTTTTAAAGGAATAATTGTTTAAAACAATTCTGAGCAGTTGAATAAAAAGAAAGAAACAATTAGCATTAGAGATACTTTAATGACCTTTTATAAATTAAGAAGAAGAAAATTCATAATAAATAAAATTAGGAGTTTCTCAAAAAAAAAATTAGTTTACCCTTAAATATAAGAATTTTAAATTTTATATATCAATTAATAAACGAATAACAAATATGTTTTACATCAGTGTAGTCTTAACATTCACCAATGTTGAATGTAATATAATCATATTAGAATACCATTAAAGTTAACATAAATAATATATATAACAAATAAAAACATCTTAACATTTACATAAATTTATAAAATAAAAAAAAATAGATTAAAAAATTTTCCATAAATCAAACCTAATTTGCAAATAATTTGAAAAACTAAAATTATATTTAATCTATTAATAGGTATGTTATCACATTAAAAGCCATATATACTCATGATATTATACCTTATTCATATGGAGCCAAATAACTCAAAGATCATAGAATTCTTTGATAGTTATTGGTCCTTGAATTGAAAACTACTCGAAAATGAATAATCTTTGAAGATAGTAATTAAGCAGCAAAATTCATCGTCCGATAGATCGACAATGCGATGTTGCATGGTGGAACATTGTCTTATAAATTCGTAGCAGCATCAATACTACCGTGTTCTTTGGCATTTTCCTCGTACATTCAGGAATATCTTGCTGTAAAACCGCTGATTTTTTTGTTCGATAAATCTACACTTCTTTGAACTGTATAGCGATGTCTCAAATATCTTACATAAAAGAAGTTAAACGTGCTGATTTGTTTAGATAAATCTACACTTCTTTGAACTGTATAGCTATGTCTCAAATATCTTACATAAAAGAAGTTAAACATGCTGATTTGTTTAGATAAATCTACACACTTCTTTGAAATGGCACTGTCTACAATTACGTCAGTGTCTGAACTGCTGAATTTTCGACTCACAGGGAGATATAAAAGTTATTAAACTATATAAAAAAATATTACCAATATGATTTACTAACATTCTATAAAATCTTATATACACTTTATGTTCCTAATAATGTTAGTAACATTTATATATATTAATAGAAATATATATATATATATATATATATATATAGACATTATTAAAAACATTTAATGATATTTTTCTAAATAGAAAGATAATATTTTGAAAATATTATTAAAATTATTTGTAACATTTTTTAAAAGAAAAATAATTTTATAAAAATAATATTAGTAACTTTTAATAGTTTTTCTTAAATAATAAAAATTGTAAAATTGTTATTGGATGGATGTATGAATTTTTCTTACCTTGTGAATTTTGGATGTAACTAAATATAAGTTAATCTAAGAAATATGAAATTATTTTTAATTCAAAATTTTAAAACAATGAATTTGCATATTTATTTTATTATATATTGTTTATTTAATTCATTTTTATCTGAGAATTTTTAATTATTATAAATATATTTTGAATATATCTTATTATTTTTCATTAAAAAACGTAGTTTTTGTTTAAATTATAAAGAAAATTAATATTTAGTAATGTATTTTTTTTAACATTTTTAAATAAAAATTATAACTATCTTTTTAAAAAACATTAAAATGTGATTAATAAAAATATAATAACATATTTTTTTAAAATGTGATTAATAATGACTATGAGCAAGTTTCAAAGTAGTGCAAATGCAAAATTGGAGACAAAATAACTTCATGAGCATTCAATATATTTTGTATGAGATAACTTGCACATTCTAAAATGTCACATCATTAAAAGATGTGTTTGGCAAAACAAGGTGTGTTTGCTAAAAGAAAGCACGTGTCTAGCACATCAAGACATTCATAATCCTTCCTTAATGAACATTAAAAGTACATTCGTTCATATAAATTAGTCATAACGACAACCATTAAATGTGTGATCTACAATTATTGTTCATAAATGCAAAAAAAATATTATGTACTTAATAAATAGAAATCATTATATTCAAATAGAATAAAATATTAATAAACATAGTCATAAAAAGTTGATCCTTTACAACTAGATCATAAAATGTCAACTTCATTCAACTCATTCATATTTCTAAAAGAGAAGTAATCGTCCACTTGCTTGTTTAAATTACTCACTTGACTTCCAAACTAGTGAGCTTGTGTATCTTCCACCGTCAACATAATTGGATTTGTTGTATATTCATATTATTATAGATATTAGCTGAATTTAATAGTTGAATAATCAACTACCTAATTGATCAAGTACGAGATATAAATCAAGATCCAATAGTCAAGTATTTCTTAGTTTAATAGTGCAAAAGATGTAATAACCCAATCTTTTTTGTATTTAGCATCATTAATGGAAGCAAGAAATAGACACTTAATCAATTTTACTCATTATTATTATTATTTTAAAGTTCTTACTAATTTATCATTGGAAAACCTTTTGTAAGTAACCTTCGTTCAATACTGGGAGTAGACAATCAAAGTTCAACATTGAGGAGTCCACTAGTTCAAAATTTGATCTTTCCACAACTTCTAAGAAAGGTTATAATCATGTAATTGAATTGAATTTGAGACATTGTAGTTATTTTTTCTAATAAATTATGGTATTTAATATCTTGTTGTCGATGACTACTAACCTCCCATAAAGTACTCATGTAATTTACAAATAAAATACTAAGACCAATTAAAGTACCTTCTTTTAATTACATCAGAAATTTACCTACTAAAGCAACAAACAGCTTATGAAGTTATGATACAAACATTAATAAAACAGTAGATCCCTCGGTAACAATTTGTACATAAGAGCTCATATTTTCAAGTTCCATGGCTTTAGATTTAGATGTGCTGCATGTCAAGCAAAACTCTTCTTATTCCAAATGTCAAGCTTGGTGTCTGACCACAAATTTCCAGACAAAACTAAGTTATCAAGAATTAGAGTCATCCGCGGGCTAAAACGAAACATCTTCAGAAATAAATGCAGCCCATGCATCCTGTTTCAATGTGAAGTTGAAATCAAAATTGATCCTCAGTGCATAATTTATTGCCTAAAAAAGCATTTATAGAAGCAGAATTTGTCCATATTGGTCCAAAATTTTACACACCTGAAGAATTGAGAAAGCCTTCTTGGCTACATACTTCTGTAGGGATGTTGCTCCTCTCTGCTGCAGTTTGTCTGGATGCAGGCATAACCTTGCTTTCTGATAAGCCTTTTTCACCTGTGAGCTTTCTAATAGACTCATAAGAGGAATAGCATACCAACCACTCTCAGGCCTTAGAATCTGGTGATTAAAAAATACAACCAGGTCAATTCTCCTATTATCTGTGTTTGTCAAAGTGGTATAAAAGTACAGATTTGATAGAGTGTCAGTGATAAGAAATCATCAACAAATAAAATCATACATGATGTAGTGTTGAAAGTAGTAGCCTAATATCTGTTTGCTTGCCAGATGACCATAATCGTATATCTCCGTCCAACTTCTCTGTCTCTGTCTGTTGCTTCTGTAGAAAAGACACAGCTATCAACAATCTTTATTATAAGGAAATAGAAATAAAGGAAAATCCTAATATGAACCAGTGCCTTTACAAAGTATGCAAGTTTAACTGCTACAGTAAATACAAGTATTTTCAGGTAGAAGTTAATTTTCACTCACTATAAATCACATGCACTTTATTATTTCTAATTTGATTCTGGTTCTGTATGGTTTTGATCTCATCCTCGGTCTGGACCGTTGGAAAATTTTCTTAGGAAAAAGTATATTCTGCCATTTATTTTTTTGAACAGTGTCTTTTAACAACTAGTAAAGTGATCTAGCGAAATTGGAGGTTCTGATCCGTCAATCTTTAACGATTGACCAGGCATTGAGTGGTTAAATAGAAATTACTTCAGAAAAGATTAGTTGTCATTATATTATTGCCTCCTTTTTTTCAATTTTCAACCAAGCATCATATTTCAAACATTTGTTTTCATGAAATATCTGGTTAATCTGTGTCATTTATATGATATTATGTGCTGATACTTAAGCCTATTCAATACATTACCTTCAGAGTATGAACTATTTCAATCCCATCATCATGGTAGTATTCACTTGCGTCAGATCTCCCTGCATCATAAGGATATAAACATAAGTGTGTACTGTTGTCTGTTTTCAGGACTACAATACGTTGTTAACTTTGTAGGAAACGTTTTCTTTTCTAAGACAATCACCTTGTCTTCCAACAGTTTGCTCATTGCTATTATTTCTCGCGCTTGATTCTTCATCAGAGTCTCGTGATTGAAACTTCTCTTTGGCCCATGCAATTGCTTCATCAACGTCGGATGCTCCACACTCTTCCCTTCTGAGGTTGGAGTTGAGTTCAATGACATAGGAGGTCATAACATCATCATCCTCATCCTCGTCATCATCACCTTCTATAATTTGTTCTGAAAGCACGTGCTTATGGACAGAAAATTTTGCCTCGGGTTCTTGATAAAGCGAAGACGAGACAAAAGAAAATGGGGAATTGAGCTCCCAGTCATCAGTGAACACCTTGATGTTTTGGTATGAATTGGATTCAAAACTACCTGTTTCTGGGGACGAGACTCTTCTTGAGGATCCTAGCGGGGAGCTTCTGAAGTTCTCCTTGAATTCATTATTATCCTGATGCTGAAATTCAAATAACTGACCATTGCATGCAAAAAGTGGCACCCCATGTTTACTTGGGTGTTCCTCAGCCTCCGGCATCACGGTGGATGTGTTCCATCTCCATGGAACATTGATTGGCCTGCAGCAATCACTAGGAACACTCAGGATTCCATTACTGCATTTTCAGATTTTCAGGAAGTTATTGTAGAAACTTCCTGAAACTAGAAAGCCTAAATAGTTGAAGATTATAGTTATTGACAATGAAATGGTTTCGTATATCTCCAACTTCAACGAGCTCATCACAGCCAAATCCTACTTCTGAATAATGTTGGTATGGATATTTGGTTCATTTGTTTAAAAAAAAAAAAAACTAACTATTCTTTTATTAGTAATTTAGAAAAAGCAAGCCACTAAACTTTAAAGGTCCAATTAAAAGAACGTAAAAACATGTTGCTACGTATATTTAGTAATTGCTTCGGTTCGGATAATTTAAATTTAAAATAAAACTTTTAGATACCTGTATTAAAAATTGATTAAAAGAGGAACTTCACTAAAATGCTGTTTTTCTCCTATCATAGATGTTCATATGATAAAACTAAATACTATATAATAGTTATTTTTATAAGTCATATATAAAATTATTTATAACGTCAAAATACTTCTGTTAATAATACATGAATTTAAACCCTCAAAATGAAAAACTTTCAAACTTGGGAAAAGGAAGCATGAAATTCAGCTCTGGAAATAAGAAAAAAAGCAAGAGAATGCTTTCATGCACTCTTTCTTAACGTAACGATGTAATTTTATTTTATTAAAATTTATTCAAAAAAATTATATCTTTTCATCAAATTTTCACCGAATAAGGTTCCTCTCGTCCCACCGATATGTTCAATTCAACATACCAAGAACAAAGGAGATAGGTAACCAAGGGCATGAATGTCAAATTCTTAAAAATAGGGTAAGAGCTTTTAGTTTTTTCTCAAATGGAAACGTTATCTGACAGCAGTACCTGAGCTTTGAAGCAAAACCACAGAGTGCCACGTCATCTCCAATCGCAGGCCGTCGAGGGCTCAGCTCCTCCGAACTCAGTGCCGACGACGAATTCTCTTTCGACGACCTCGACCGCTCTCTTGATTTTCGTCCATCATCCGACCCGAATATGTCGCTGTAAAACCCCTCATTCTTCGCCGGAATCCTGAACACCGGCAAGCTCCGGCCACCCTTCGCCACCGGACACGTAAACTCCGGCGCCCTGAATATTTCTTCGTAAAACGACCCGCAGCTGGAGAATTTGTGCGCCAGCAGAGTCCGCGGCGGGCCCCCAAACACGTCGGCGAAGTCGTCGGCGTCCACGGCTTCCAAATTTCCGGCGCAGGAGAAGAGGGACTCTCGCCGCCGGGAAGATGATCGGTCCTCCAGCGATCGACGGCGAGGGAAACCCCGCATTAAGCCGACGCCGACTCTCTGTGAGTCGTTCATTTGCGGCGACGTTCACCGATGGCGGAATACTCGCCGGAAAACACAATGCGGAGCGCGTGCTTTATTTTTAATTATTACTATTGTTTGATAGATGGAGCTTACGCTAATATATATACAGAGATGGTTGACAGAGCAATGCACGCACAGAAAGATTTGAAAAAAAATTAGTGAAAAAGACATTGATTGACTTTTACACTTACTTCCCTGCTACTAAAAATAATCATTTTTAAAATTGTACAAGGTAACTTGTATGTTAATTTTAATTTATGTATAAAAAAATTTGTTCAAATAAATCATACATATAATTATTTATTAATTTTATCTCTTATAAAAGAACTTCATCAGCGACTTTTAATAACATTTCTTTTCTCGACCATTTAAAAAAAAATACGTACGTATAAATGTATTGAATCTCTTTAGAGTTTACAAATAAAGCAAATGAGTTTTTTTGTATATTCTTGTCTAATTACATGTCAGTATCAACGATGAATTTGTAATTTTTTGATGATGAATGTTTTGAGATTATATTTAAGATGATTTTGAATGAATGAATGAATGAATGAGAGAAAAATGTTAGCAGAAAACATGAATGAGAAGAAAGAGGTGGTTTTTAAGCGAAGGAGGGATGGTGCATGATTTGGTGATATTGTAGCATTGTTTTTGGTTTGTCTAAAATAGTGTGTTGATTGAAAATGGAAGGTGGGATTGAATTGCTTTCCTTACCTGGAAAGATGGTAATGGTGGAAATGAAGTCCCCACAGACATCATTATGAGGGTTGTGTGTTTCTTTTCCACCTTTTAGCACCATGCTTTTGATTTTCTTTTTGGTGGGCCATGCAATTCTGTGTTACCCTTTCGGTTGTCTTCATGCCCTAAATGGACTTTCTCATGCCACTCTTTTGGAGTGTATAATTTTTAAGATCAAAATCATTGAAGGAAAGGAGCATGACTCATTAAGCCATACCACCAATTACTGCTTTTAATTTGGGGAATTAGTTGGCTTAAGATGTTAGAACTCTGGATTTGCATGCATAGCTGAGAAGAAGAAGAAAAAGTGAAGAAAAAGGAAAGCATGGTTGATAACTCAAAAGGGGACAATGCATGCCTTAAGTTGATTTGAGATCATCCCAAATCCTTTATTATTCCATTTAGAGATCATAATCAATATTCTTTTTAATTTTGATTTTCAGGTGAGGTGAGGTGATGTAAGACTACCACCACCTAAACCAGTAGCCTTAATCATTTCTTTCTCTTTTATTCTTTTTAATTATATTTTTTTTTTATTTTTCTCTACGGTAATTAGCAGCACAGGATATACAAATGAATTTATCGGTTTAAATTTGAATAAGCTCAAATTAGAATTTTTTTTAATATAATTTATATTTTGAATTATCTTTAACTTTTATAAATATATCTATTATACAAATCATTCCGATAAAACGGATTAGTATTCATTCATAAAAATACATAAAGAAGTTTTTTAATATTTATTTATATAAAAATAATTTATTTAATCCATAAAAAACTTATCATCAATAAATCAAAATAAATAGATTTTAAATTGAATTAATTTTAATATCAAATAGATAATACACTTTGTACTATTATTTTTTGGATTAGAAAAATAACAGTAAATATTTCTTTTATTATATTTTTTATTATTAATTAAAACTTAGTAAAACTTAATAATATAGTAATAAAATTTATTAGAAAGAAAAAAATGCTTCGTCATGAGTTTTCATTTAGTAAGAACTGTATTAAGAGTTTCGATTATGAGTGTATTAAGAATATAAGATGGATTTCTTATATTGATTGTCAATGAAGTTATTTGCCTTCCAATAGCAATACTTTCATTTCGAATAATAATTATAAACAACAATAATCTGTCCTAAATGGTTTTAAAAAGTATGTTGATCACATCTAATTTGTTTTTGGATTTAGAAGTCCAAACGAGATAAAAGGAAAGAAATGAAAAAGAATAGAATAGAAAATATGGTATTTAAATTAAGGAAAAGATAATTAAAAATAAAAAATAAAGAATTTTTTTTAATTATTTGATTGATATAATAAATTTTGAAAATTATAAGAAAATATATTTATAAAATAATTAAATTGTTTTTATTATTATAAATTAATTTTGATTAAATATTAAATTGTAATTTTGTTATTATTGTTACTATTATTATGATATTTTAATATTATTTTATTATTATTATTATTATTATTATTATACTTATATATATAATTAATTATATTATATCATATATGATAAAATAATCAATTATATATATAACATATAATAATGTAATGTTGTACTAAATGTTAGGTAACTTCTCTTTGAATGTAGTAAAAAAAAGTAATAAAAGACATAAAAATAAGAATAATAGCTATATTTCTTCTTTTCATTTTATTTTTTAAAAAGGTTAGTTTTTTTTATTATCTATAAACTAAACATGTTTTCCAATCTACCAACAATACATTATTATATTACTAAAATTTCTTATAATTTTTCTGTAAATTTATAAAAAAAATAACAAAATTCTTTTTTTACAAAATTTCATAACAAATTTATAAAAAATTTCTTATGAAATAAGAAACGAATAAAACGTTAATTATTAAAGTCATACTGAATACACTACCATATTGCTCACTGATATAACAATTCTAAAAAATTTTGGTGACTATTATTTTAATACTGAGTTTTATAAAGATAAAAAAATACATAAATATGTAACAGTTATACACACTTCACACTTAATACTATTATTCTATAATACAACATATCTTTCTAAAATTAAATTCTTAATTATATATTAGTGTTAGTGTGATAATGTAGATTCATAATAATCATCACAAAATAAATCATAAATAAATATTAAATTAACAAAAAAAATAACTCATAAACAAGTAAAATAATATATATATATATATATAATATTCATATTTCTCATTACAGAAAATTTTACCAAAATTAATATTTTTAAAGATTTTAAAATATCAAACATGCTCTTTGTTTTTATAAAAGTCTAAAAAATCCCATACATCTTAAAAGAAGAACAAAGCTAAGCCAAGGAGCAATTTAAAATTGTAAAATAAAATAAAAAACAATAAAATCACTTAAACTAGTTATGAAAAATTCAAGTAAAACTTACTAAAATAGAGAAGATCATTACATCTACAATTATAACCTCAATTTGCCACATCTCAAGAACCATAGAATTTATACACTAAGTTTGGAAATGTATGTTTAATAAGATTTATTTTTTTTTAAAGTTTCATAAGATGATTCTTCAAATTAAAATTTTTATTTTTTTTTATATTATGCACATTTCAAACTTAATATATAAATGTTACTTATTCAAAAGAGAGATATCAATGCTTGAATTTTTATGTTTCGACAATGAAGCAATTCAACTAAAGTAATTTCTACTTAGAAAAGTTCATAATTAAGTTTAGAGGTAATTAAGATCAATAAACAATGTCATTCTCATAATCATGCAAAGGTAAAAGCACGAAACTAGTGATGAAATTTAGTAACAAAAACTTAAACTAGAGATAAAAATTCCAAACAGTAATAGAAAACCAATTATTGATGAATATGGTGATAGAAAAGAAATTAGCGACGAGATTTCAAAATTGTTATGGATTTTAAAATTTAAACTAAACAATTCAATCATGCAATTCCAGTCAAACTTCGATTTGAATACGATTTGAAAGGAATGAATTAAAAATGGAGAAAAGGAACATCAAGAAGAAACAAGAATAAATATAAGAAACATGACAAAGAAAAGAATGAAAAGATCCCAAAGAAGATTTACAAGGAGAAAGCTTAAAGAAGTTGGAAGACAAAAAGAAGCAAGAGAGTTTGTAAGTTTTAGATATTAAAGAATATTCTAAGATCATTAGATAATATTCTAAAATTACAAAAATGGATGGTTAGAGACATGAAGAAACACTTGTGAAGAATAACTACCTTCATTTGTCACTTTTAAGAACATGTGTTGGTTTTTTACCTTCACATGTCACTTTAAAGTGCATGTGATTATTATAACTACTTCATATGTTCTTTCATGTGTTAGGATGAAACTTAGATTGTTAAAAGAAACATAAGAGCTTTTCACTTTCAGATATTTTTTTTAAGTGATGTGAAAGTTATAACTACTTCACGTGTCTTTTTTCTTTTTTAAAAATGATCATAGCTCCATGTGCGTCTCCTTAAATCTCAGAATTACATGTGTGTCTCTCCTAAAATCAAGGAACCTCCCATGTACTAATCAAGATTAGGAATAAACTAAGTATTTAGTGAACTGTAATAATTACCTTAATTAATCTTATATTCACACTTAGGATTTGTTTCTTCTAAACACAACATTGTAGACTCTTCATGCTCTATGGTCGTGGCATTCCTTGTATGAATAAATGATAAACCTCTTGTAAAAAATCACTTATGAAGATTAAATGAAATTCTCCTTTTTTAGACAACTTTGAGAGTCTTGAGAGTGATCAACTCTTACTTTGGTTCCTATCTTGAGAATGGTCAATCTTCTTTATACTTATCCTCTGGTATATCCTTTTAAAGATGGCATGTTCTCTATTACTCTTTCCTTAATCTATTTTTTTATTTATTTTTTAACTTGTTATTGTTTCCTTGTTGTTTTCTTGAAATATTGAATTAATTTCAACCGTGGTTGCATGCTTTTGCAATCTTTGTGTGTTCATCCATGTAGTTTTTCTTTTCCAACACCTTTTGGATTGATCAAGATCCTTTCATTCTCATAAGGATTACATCAAACTTTGATGCATTTTAACAACAACCTAGCATTGGTATCACATGATACGAGTCGAAATTGCACATAAAAAATTGGTTCAAACAATTTCGATTTTAGATTTTCTTAAGGTTATTTTGGATTCTTAAGAAGGAAACAAACGAAACTCGATGAAGAATTCCATTGAACACGAATTTAATTTGATTAGATTATATAAATGTGAAAGCATTAAGAAAGAAGGAAACACACACTAACAAAAGATACATGGTGAAAATTATAGTAGAATAAGGTAAACTAAACAATTATGGAAGGACAAGTAAAAAAGAAAGTGGAGAAAAACTTGGTTGGAATGGAGAGGAGATACCACACCACTTGGAATATCTTCTAAGATGAGTAATGCTTGGAGTCGTCACTTGAATCAATGACTCAAGATAAAACTGTCAAAAAGAAGAAAACTTTTTTATTACAATTTCACTATAGTATCACTACTTTTCATTCAAAATCAAATGGCCTTATTAATTACACGTAACTTTTTTGCATACATTTATAATTGTACATTGAAAACACATTCAATATGTTTTATTTTCAATTTTGATATTTTTACATCGATTATTTGATGCTCCAAATTTGTTCTTCTTTCTAATTTTATATTTTCACTTTATGGTTGTAATTTGCATTTATAAGACAGTTTTGTGATGTTTGGATTTGTACTTTATGATTGTAATTTGCATTAAAACGATGATTTTGTGAGATTGAGTTAGATATAAACTCAATTACTAACTTGGTATTAGAGTCATTCACAGTCTATTATAGTCAAGTTTGTTGGGCCTTGTGTCACCCACTACCGGGTTCCCCTATCCCACACTTAAGATGTTCAGTCCTGAGCGTGAGAAGGAGTGTTGGAGGTCTCACATCAACTAAATAGTATATAAGTACAAATCTTATCTTACAAGTTGGTTTTATAAAGTTAAACTAGACTTAAAGTTCACTTTCTAACATGGTATTAAAGTTATTGGGAGCTATTATGTCACCTGTTATCATACTCCAGTTAGACCTCCCACAAATAGTTAATGTTAAGTTTGAGATGTTCATTGAGAGAGTATGTTGAAGATTTCACATCAACTAGTGATATGATAAAATCATAATGGATACAAAAACAATCTCTTCAATATCTCCCACATAATGATTAAACCTGGTATCAAGAAGTATAATTAATTTTTAGCTTCCTAATTCAAAATAAATGGATATGCTTCAAGTTTAATGTAGTCTTTTGATACTTTTAACGCATCATAGTTAAGAAAACTCGATGATACTTCTTTAAAACAAAATAAATACCATCACGATATTAAATATATAAATTACACTAGGTCTCATGTGGTGAAATCATAAAGTTATTTCATTCGTATAATCAAATTTTGATTCAAAATAAGAATGCAATGAATAAGTTATACTACTTTTACCTTTTCTTTTATGAAAAATTCTTTCTATCTTGAGACCAAATGGCAATAGCTTCTCATAATAAAATCTTAACATGACATTACAGATGATAGATAGATTAAACAAAAATAAACTCTTAAAAATTTTGGAAATTCGATGAACAAAAGGAAATTTGCTGAACAATTTTAGAAATGTTATAAAAAGTTTATTCCAAAATGCATGTTAAGTGCTTAAAAATTTATGGAATGGAGGAAGAAACAACTTCAAAAGAGAAGTCAAAGTGTAAGAAAAGGTGTAAAAAGAAGTGGCTCAAACATACAAGCTTGGTAGACAGAGTGAGATGTTTCAGATTTGGTCAGATGGTGGCATTTTGAGTGTGTTAGCCCATCAAGCCACTAGCTGAGAGGGACAAGCCAACCCGCTAACTCATTTGCTTTTTTATAATATTATAATATATTATTTATAAAGTATTAGTTAAAATAAAAATGAAAGTAAAAAATGGAGACAAGACAATAATTTAAGGATTTCAAACCCCTCCTCTTCTTAATCTCTTGCATTCATTCATCTCAATTGCTCTCCCTCTTCTTTGATATTTGCATGTCTCTCACTCATTCTCGTTCACCTCACTTCTAATCTCTCCCTCTCTCGACCAAGCTCTCCTCACTCTCACAAATGGGATGAAGTTGTTGGTGACTATGATGGGCTTTTTCGTTGGTCTAAGTAGGCTCATTCTTACTACACCTCTTTCATTTTTTCCTCCACCTCACAAAAAATCAAAATTATTAAACTATTCATACATCCCATTTCTTCATATTAGTTTTCTTTCTAAATTATATAATCTGATAAAAACTTCTGAATCATGTAATTTAAAAAAAAATTATTATTTAAATATAATTTTCAGATTACATAATTTAAAAACTTGATAAGAAAATTCAGTTTTAAGATTTTACAATCCAAAAATCACAAAAATATTTCCAATTTTTACAATACAGAATACACTTTTGTCTTATAAATTCTACAATCCAATTAATTAAAAAATAAAAACCCAATATCACAAGAATAGTTTTATTATTTTCAAAAGTTTTATGATGCAAGAAAAAAATAGAGAAATACAGGAAGAATTGTCCGTTTAAGTATTGTAGACACTTGCAATTGTATCTTCTACAAATTCCAGCGCATGTGTGCCTCCCTGCCTTATAGGCAAACGAGACAGTCCGATCTCTAACAAGATAGAACAAGACTCTCATTTTATCCCCACTAAGATAAGTCAATTTGACCCCATCAAGTTATAGCAGACAAGAAGTGAGGCAAACCTAAATGAACCAGACTGGTTTTTATGTCACCTAGATTATCGAAACATCAGCGTGGCTCGGTAGTTGTTTTGAATGACATATTATCAACTCAGCAATGAAAATGACCAAATTCACATTTATTCTGTAGTAAAAATGTACATCACTTGCAATTTAAACAAAAAAGGGAAAATTCAAAAGAAAACTCCAATTAATTAACACATTACAACGGGCCAAATGCCTAAACCAAATTCCATCATTAAAGAACTTTCCAGTATTTACAATTTAATTGCTCAAACTTCAGGTCTTTGAAGTAAATAGTTGTTTGATTAAAACTTTCCACTCTTCGAGGTTATTGACTAGCAACATAGATTGAGGCAAGATCCCCGTTCCGATGAACAACCTGTTTCCTTTATGACAAAGGTGGGAGAAAAGTAACATGTCTGCTACAAACTCACACTGAAATGTGCATAAATACTTCGAATAGATTGGTCGAATACGCTTCTACAATCCTGAAAAAGTAGGACAACGAGAGTTAGAGTTAGCAGGGCAAAGCACAAGTTTGTTCTGAAAAAAATAGCCTTTTAATTTAAGGTTCGTAAAGTTTGAGATACTTTAATTTAAATTTGAAGAGTGGATACATCCTTACTCTCATTTCACATGCTTATTCATTTCAGTGGAGTCAAATCCAAAACGTAAAGTAACAATACTGCCTGCCAAATTTTCAAGCTATAAGCCTACGACATACCCACTTACAAGGAATTGGAAACACCCAATACTCAAATTAAAATCTCAGAGTTGACCATGGCTTCTGCTAAGAGAGTGGTTGCGAAAGAGTTTTTTACCGGGTGCTTGCTGGTCATTCTGCTGAAAGAGAGTCAAGCCAGAGAACATTAACACAAAATTAATTCAACGTAACGTATAGAGTATAACCATTAATAATTAATTTAATTATAAAACAAACAATGGATGAAGAAATGTATTTTAAGCAAATACGTTCAATTTCATAGTAGTTTCTATATCAAGCAAGTTTGAAAGCATGACCAACTTTTTCTAGATGTTGATTTAGAAGGGAAAAATAACAATTTGTCCAAAGAACACCCAATAAGTTTCTAGATGTTGAAAATCAAACATCCATCATATGATAGGACAGGTCTGCAGTATCTCCTAAGCCAGCCCCCAAAAAACATCGTATTCTCACGATGTCTTTGAAAGGGAAGTATTGGAGGAAGCAGCAAAACTTATCCAAAGGAGCAACATAGATTACTAAAGAACTAATAGAAACATGTGATTAAAAGACAACGGCTTTCATGCTGCCAGCCTGCAAAACTACATAATATAATTCAAGTATTGGACTTCATGTAGACTCGTGGATCAGCACACAATCATTCCCAGCTTATCAAGATTTGCAAACTTTTAGATATAACAAGACTAGTATATGAATTATAAATTCTTCATTCATTAGTCTACTGAAAGTTAAATATTCAGTGTTAATGTATAGTATACTGAAAGACTCCCATATTGTTAAGTCCAGTGTTAATACACTAGTAAAACAAATGTAGCTAAAATATAGCATTTGAACTAAATGCTAATGATTCCAAGATGACAACAATATTCAAGTCTTCAAATATAGGTGACTACAAGGATCACTTGTGCCATCAGGCTCTATCAAATTTTCAATAAAGAAAGTATTGTGTATTGTTTTCTCCAGAAGTTTTTGTGTTCCTCTACCACTATTGGTTGGGATGTCTTCCATTTTAGGTTTACCGAAAAGTTTGTCACAATTTTTACATAAGCTAATTTTAACTTACGAGAAAAACTAATTTCAGTTTTCTTCTCTTCTTCCCCAACAACTGCGTACAGAAAAACTTATCCAAAGAAATACGCATACATGTTGGCCACATGAATAAAAAGCAGCTGTTACAATATAAAACATTAGCCACATGAATAAAAAGCAGCTGTTACAATATACTCAAACTTCCACCAGAGTCTCTCTCTCTCTCTCTATATATATATAAAGATACATACATACACACACATATATTAAGGTAAAAGTAAGTAAAGGTTAAAATTGAAAATATATTAACCATTAAATAATCTGTATTCATTAATAATTAATTGAAAAGTTTATACGGGAGGAAGTATTATTCAGTTTAAGTAGAATGATTTTTGAGATTAATACCCTAATTATATTTATACTTGTTATTTTACTTTATTTTTGTTTTTTATACCATGGTTGATAGTTTGCTTTAATGATCTATAAATGCAGCATGACATCAACGGTTATTCTACAAATTAGATATAATATCATAGATATATTTTACTATATCTGCCTAGGCCCATATCTATGTAATGCAATGTATTTTCCATCTATAATACATTCCTTTGTTGTGCTTGTGACACAAAGACCCCATCACATGACTATCCATCATTTATTTCTACCTAGTATACAGAGTCAGTGGAAATCCTTGCCCTCCTGCTAGACCCGCTGTCTATCAATGCCAAATTTTTTTCGAAAAATCATGTTTCTTTCTGATTTTTTACATCCTCTCATTGTCTTGCCTCCTCATCCCGCCATTTCACACTGCTGCCATTGCAGCTTTCAGCTTTTCGACCAGCAACCCCACCATCAGCGTCACCCTACCCAGGCGACTACTATGCCGCTGAACTCACGACCATTGGAGTAGCAATGCATCATCACATGCGCCTAGTAGTAGGGGCACTTCTCTATCAATCTGTCACCGGCAACTGCACATACTTTGTGGTTGGGACTTGTTTTAGGCAACCTCTCTCTTTTGGTAATATTTCTTCTCTCTCCAATCGCTATTTTCTCTCTCTCAAACTTTGATTAACCACCAATGCATCACACAAGAGATAATTTAAGAAGTTGTCACTCTAAGATAAACAAAGGGAGAGAGTGGCTCGCCCCTTGAGATATGACACCCAAGATAAGAACTCACACATATTTTATTCAATCAAAGTATGAGCTCTCCTTGGAAGAGAATGGCTGTAGGAAGGGATTAAACAAACAATTCTCTTCCTTAGCCTTATATCTAAATAAAACACAGAATATACTAGTCCTAGGAATAGATAGTTTATTCTTGCTATGCTAAAAAAAAAGAAAATACACATTTATTTTTATTTTGAGGATCATATCAATGGGCCTCGGCATCTCTATATAATGCAATGTACACTCTAAATATAATATACTCCTTTGTTGTGCTTGTGTCACACATGGATTCCATCATACGACTACCTATCATTTTTTTTCTATAATATCCATCCTACTTAATCGTTTAATGTGCTTAATTTTTGTCTTTTGTCAGCATTTTCCACCAGGAAATGAACATAAAGGAATTCGGAGGCTTGCAAAATTTTGTTCACTAAACCAATAAAATTAACTAATTTTTCAACAAATTGTGTTATAATGTAGTTTTAAATTTTGAAAAATATTAATGTCTAAGTAAAACAAACAAACAGCTCTACAAAATTCTTCTCCATACACATAAAAGTAAAATGAAATAAATTCATGACAGTCTGCTTATGTCATCAAGACTTATTGCTCACCTAAACAAAATTACAACCAGGCAAGAATGGAGAAAACAAATGAGTGAGATAGAAAAACCTTGTACAAGGATGCAGCAGACTCAGACGGTACAGTTGGAATTGCATTGTGCTCCAGTGATTGCAAAGCATCCAAAGCATCTAAAGTCAGCTGCCAACCGGAAAGGGCAATTGCATCACTACTTGTTCTTGTAACAGAACTAGCACTGCCAGCCGCAGCAACATTGCCATTTACCCAAGGGCAGCATTGACTGTGATAGGCAATAGGATCAAACTCTGCAGCTTCATAATTACTCTCTCCTTTTGGAGGGCCTAAAGAATTGCACAATGTCAATGGCTATGCTCCAAGAATATGTATAACTAATGAAGTGCAAAAGGACCATGAAAGGATTGTATTTTCCATTTTCATTTTGATGATTGATGAAAAGCAGCAAGGACAGGTGTGTATATCTGTCCACTGTCCAAAATTATCAATCTTGGATAGTGGCACAAAGCAGCTAACCCTGAAAATGTTGGTGCAATAGCAAGAAGCGGGACAACTACTACTTTAAATATTATACAAACTAAATAATTTATACTATAGATAACTAAAAAAGCATTAAAGAAATTCATGATAAATAATACATCACAATTCGCACACACAAACACCATCAATATAGGAGCAATATTAACCTAATGATAAAGTAAAAAAATTCAAACACGATAGTGAAATATATAGAAAAATAACATAATATTAGATAAAAATAATAGTAGAATATGAATTGGAAAGACTAAAGGAAAAAGACAAACAGAACACAGGATACAAAATAATTTGCGAAGGAGTTGAGGTAACGTTACCCCATCCTAAAAAAATCCAATCACGTTTCAGGGGTAAAAATGTATTTTTGAAGTATATAATATCATGGTAGCACCATGACAGAATATGAACAGCCGCAGCCACTACTGAAAACTACGCTGTGCCATCATGCTACTGAACATTGCTCCACTTTCACTAACAAGGTAGGGTAAAAAGCAAAAAAAGTTCAAGATCGTAAAAGTAGATCTTACCTATCCCATTTGCAATGGCAAAATCGGATTCAGGGAGAGAACTATTGTTGGCAAATGATGATTTACCAGCCTTCATGATCTCTTCCTTGGTATTTTCACAACCCAAATAAATATTAGCATTACAAGAACGAGATGGGTGACCACTATTAGCGGGCAGAAGATTGCAGTTTTGACTAATCTTTTCACCACTTTCAACAGATTCTGCCTTCGTAGAACAGCCAATTTTTGACCCACTATCTGTTCTTCCTGCAGAGTGAGACATCATCTCCTGGCTATCACCAATAGGATCTTCCCTGTTCAAATCATCAGGGATAATCTCATCCATTAGACCTGGATCTGGAACAGATTCACCTGTTTGTCCCTGATTTTCAGCATCTTCTACTCTCTGTTCCATTTCACCAACAACACTATCAGCTCTGTGCACAGATATATCAGTCCCGTGGATTTCAGCTTCATGACTAGCACACATTCCAACACTTCCTCCACTAATGCCCAAACTAATTCCATCTCGAGCCTGAGCAGTCACAGTTTCTGCATTGAAATGTTCTTCTCCATAGTTTGTACTACTGACACCCACTTCACCAGGGACAACTTCAGTAGCAGTTTGTAAGCAAGTGCTTTGCTGAGCTAGATTGCTGTTATTCAGTTCAGATGTTTCATTCATGTCCACATTGCCATATGTGCTAGAGGAGGGGAAATGAACATCATCAAGGTCTCCTGGGTAGTTTTCAACACTTTCCATAGAATCATCATTCACACTATGACATATTGTGTCCATTGCAATGACAGATGATGCACGGGTTGAGTCCCTAGTAGATTGGATACCTATTGGGCGATCACTACCTTGAGGGTTTGAAGAAACCCGATTTCCACTAACATGAGCCTCAAAACCCCTTGAATGACTCGGACCAGCACCAGATGAGTCTCTTTGATGAGGTGAACAATAACTGTCAAGAATATCAGAGTCACGTGCGCGTTTTGATGGACCAGCTGAATATTGTCCACCATCTGTAACTTCATCTCCATCTCGATCAATGACAGTTCCTTCTACACTATCAGCTTGCTGCTGCAACCTAAGAATGGGCCGTTCATCTGAGCTTCCACCTTTTTCAAGATTTCTCTTACGAGAGCTTGGCCCTCGGGATTCATATGAAGCCGCACGATCACCAATCTCACTCCCAGAAGGCTGGCCAATCATTAAGTCCCTTCCCATATCTTCATCATGAGTATATTCAGATGTTGCTGTCCTGCCCAAAGGAGTAAAAGGAAAACCCCCTGCCATGGTAAGGTTTAAATCCAAATCATCATTCACCAACAATTTCCCTTCATTTGTTGTTGCAACTTCATCACGGTCATCAGTCTGATCTTTCTCGGTATCATCTGCTGCAATCCAACCACTGATTCCACTTGCTGCACTTGCTCCTCGAGTCAATCCTATTTTTTTACTAGTATCAAGAATATTTATACTGTTGGGTTCAAAACGATTAGGACAAGGAACTGATAAAAAATCTGAAATTCTGACTGTAGCACCACATAAGCTACAATCAAGCAAAGGTGTCTTTGAGTCAAGTCTAGTCTCTCTAACAGATGCCTTTCCCTTTCTGGCATCTAATTTAGTAGAAGCAGAAACTGCCTTTGACCCAGGATCTTGAGTTAGATGAACTTGAGTCTTGCTAGGACCAAAAGAATATCCATTTCTTTCAGATTGAGCAGAGTGTTCTTCACAATCTTGAACATTCAAAACCCACCTTGGTTCCCACCCACAAAGGCTTATAAGTTTCTGTGCCTGCCAAAAGCATGAGACGTAAGCAGAAAATAAGCATGAGACGTAAGTAGAAAATAAGCATGTGACAGTAGCAACAAAAGTATCAAAAAGACAAAGGAAAATATAAAAAGCTTACACGAGTATACAAACAATATGCCTCATCTTGAGAGTTCTCAAGCTCAGATATAATTTCAGGTTTGATGTCTACTTCTCCTGGCATAAAATTCTGAGACTGTGATAGAAAGCGTTCAATCTGTGGGCCACGAGAAGCAGACATCAACTCAATTGCAGAGATAGCTACCACAGGAAGACGTTGAAATTGTACAAGTCCATCACATCTATCCTTGTAGCCCCCAATTAAAGCAGATGGAGGAGTTGGCGGAAACTGCACTAAGCTTTCCCGACAACTGTTTCCCTTCCAAGGACAATTTACCTTATGACCTGAATCCAGCTGCCTGGCAAAGGATTCGCTGGCATTTTGAGCTTTGGCCATGAAAAATAAGAAAAAGAAATTAGAAACACAGATGAATATAATCACCGACAGTAGAGAAATCCTTCTTAGTTACCAAATACAGTTCGCATAAAACTAGATCAAAATAAGATTAAAGGTGAGCTTGTTTGTGAATATTTTCTAAAAAAAAGTGCTTATTTTATAAAATAAGCAGATGTCTTCATTCTTTTTGTGTTTGTCTAATGTACTTATTTTAAAAATAAACAGCTTTCAACTTATTTTAACTTAACCAAAATCCTGTCTACTTCTTACATAACTGACTTTCTTTTAAATTGCTTATTTGAAAAACACATTTTAAATTTAAACAAACTGGCTCTATATTTGTTTAACTGTTTCGAGAAAAAATGTGAAAAGATCTCAAATAATTTAAACTGAAGAAGGGTTGCTTAGATATAAAGATTAATAACTTATCTTGTGTGCACAGCTTTTGTCCCTTAATTTTTAGTTGTTATACAATCTTGCTATAAATGCCATAGCCTATAGGAACTTGAAACAAAGTGATGCAATCTCGTAAACTTATAGCCTATAGTTGAAATAAAAGGAGATATAGAAGAATGATTTTGAGAGTGTAAATTCCCTCTCTTGAGTTCTCTTATTTATAGAATAAGAAGTACACAGATAGATACAACCCTAGATAGATACAACCCTAGATACAACCTATTCTAGATAGATACAACCCTAGATAGATACAACCCTAGATACAACCTTCCTAGGAAATAGATAACTAATAATTATTATTCAACACTCCCCCTCAAGCTGGAGCATACAAATTGTATGTTCCAAGCTTGGAACAAATGAATTCTATTCGAGGTCCCCGCAAGGATTTTGTTAATGCATCTGCAAGTTGATCATTTGATCCGACAAACTCAGTACAAATTTCTTTAGACAACAACTTCTCTCGAATAAAGTGACAATCAATTTCAATATGTTTAGTTCTTTCATGGAACACAGGATTAGAAGCAATGTGGAGAGCGACTGATTGTCACAATACATCTTCATCGACGAGATCTCACAAAAATTTAGTTCTTGAAGGAACTGTTTTACCCATATAAGTTCACGGGTGAGAGATGCCATTGCTCTATATTCGGCTTACGAGACGATCGAGCAACGACATTTTGTTTCTTACTTTTCCAGGAAATAATATTTCCTCCAAGGAAAACACAATATCCTGTAGTGGAGCGTCGATCCATAGGAGATCCTGCCCAATCAGCATCACAATACCCGAAAACTTGGGTATTTCCTTGATCTTCATATAACAAGCCTTGTCCTGGAGCCTTTTTAATATATCTTAAGATACGAATGATAGCATTCCAATGATCAATACAAGGAGCCTGCATAAATTGACTAACAACACCAACTGCAAAAGACAAATCAGGTCTAGTAATAGTCAAATAGATAAGTTTTCCAACCAATCTTCTATATCTTTCACGGGTCCGAGTAGGTTTCACCTTGTTACGCCATTAATTTCAAATTTGGATCCATAGGATCGTCCACGAGGTTTACAATCGATCATACCTGTCTCTCTTAGGATATCAAGAGCATATTTTCTTTGAGAGATTACAACACCTTCTTTTGATTGAGCGACTTCAATACCTAAGAAATATTTGAGATTCCCAAGGTCCTTGGTCTGAAAATGACTATACAAGTGTTTCTTTAACTGAGATATCTTAGCAGCGTCATTCCCGGTAATGACTATGTCATCAACGTATACAATCAAGTAAACACATTTTCCAGGGGATAGTGTGATAATAGAAAACAGAATGATCTGCTTCACTTTGTTTCAATCCAAAGGCTTGGACAATAGATTTAAATTTTCCAAACCAAGCACGCGGAGATTGTTTCAAACCATAGAGAGAACGTCGTAACTTACAGACTAGACCAGACTCCCCCTGAGCAACAAACCCAGGAGGTTGCTCCATGTAAACTTCTTCTTCTAAATCACCATGCAGAAATGCATTCTTAATGTCCAATTGATGTAGAGGCCAATGACGAATGGCAGCCATGGCAAAGAATAGTCGAACAGTAGTCATTTTGGCCACTGGAGAGAAAGTATCACTATAATCAAGACCATAAATCTGAGTGTACCCTTTGGCTACCAGTCTAGCTTTGAGGCGATCAATTTCACCATGAGGACCTACTTTAATGTCATAGACCCAACGACAACCAACAGTTTTTTTCCCAGAAGGGAGGGGAACCAACTCCCATGTATTATTGTGATCAAGAGCCTGCATTTCAGAAATCATGGCTTGTCGCCATCCAGGGTGATCAAGTGCTTCTACCACATTTTTAGGAATAGTAATAGAGGAGACAGAAGAAACAAAAGAAAAATAGGAAGGAGATAATCTGTGATAGCTAAGAAAATTGTAAATGGGATGAGGATTACGAGTAGAGCGAGTACCTTTGCGAATGGCAATGGGCCAACTTGAGTCATTATTATCGGGAGTCGTGGTAGTAGGTGATGATTGAGAAGGACATGTTGAAGAGGTCTCATCTTGGGTTATGGGATTGATCATCGACTCTGCATTGATATGTGATAAGAGGAGGTGAGGTGGGTTCAGATGAAGTTTGTGTGACATTTTGGGTGTTAGGAATGGGAGGTACAAATGGTTCAACTAGGGGTATAGGTAGAACATTTTGAATGGAACTAATATCCTGCATAGAGCGAGGGAAGAAAGGAGTTGATTCAAAAATGTGACACTAGCGGACATATAGTACTTTTTGGTTTCGGGAGAATAACATCGATAGCCTTTTTGCGAGACGAGAATATCCTAAGAAAACACATTTGATGGCTCTAGGCGAAAGTTTATCCAATCCTGGAGACATGTCATGAACAAAACATACACACCCAAAGACACGGGGAGAAACATGAAAGAGTGGCTCCTTTGACAATAAAATGGAATGTGGAACTTTATTGTCAAGTGAGGAAGATGGCATTCTGTTAATGAGAAAACATGCAGTAAGAATAGCATCTCCCCAATGATGAATAGGCATATTTGCACTAAGTAATAAGGTACGAGCAGTTTCAACCAAATGTCTATTTTTCCGTTCTGCGATACCATTTTGTTGTGGAGTGTGAGGACAAGTAGATTGGTGTAAAATGCCTTGTGAATTTAAGAGAGTAGAGAAATCAGTAGAAAAGTATTCCTTGGCATTATCACTTCTTAAAACTTTGATTACTTTCCCAAATTGATTTTTGATTTCATTAAGGAAAGTCCTAAAAATTGGCAATAATTCAGAACGGTCTTTCATTAAATAAATCCAAGTACACCTAGAATACTCATCAATGAAAGTGACAAAATATCTAAAACCAAAAGATGAAACACGACTAGGACCCCAAATATCAGAGTGGACAAGAGAAAAGGCAGATTCACACCTAGATTTAGAATTTTTAGGGAAAGAAGACCTAGTATGTTTCCCTAGTTGACATGATTCACACTCAAAAGCTTGAAGACTCTGAAGTTCAGGAACCATTTTCTTCAATTTTGAAAAGTGAGGGTGCCCTAAACGTTCATGTAGCAATTTTGGGGATAAGGATGTAACACATGACACAGATGAATTAGTCCCAAGGTAGTACAAGCCTCCGGATTCATGTCCTTCGCCAATCGTTTGACCCGTACCACGATCCTGTATAACAAATGAGTTAGCATTAAAGGTTACTGAACAATTTAATGATTTGGTTAGTTGGCTTAGGGAAATGAGGCCGAAAGAACAAGAAGGAACAAAAAGTACTGATTTTAAGTTTAGAGATGGAGGAATGGAGACTTGACCAATTCCTTTAGAGGCTACTTTAGACCCGTTGGCTAAGGTTATAAGATGAGGAGTTTTAGGAAATGAGAGAGAGGAGAACAAAGAGGCATTACCGGACATGTGATCGAAGCACTCGAATCAATTATCCATGAATTTTGACTTTCCACAGATTGTGAAATGCAAGTTGTTGATGCACTTGGAGTTGTGGATGAGCTGTGCCGAGTCGTTTGATTTTAGCTTTAAATATTCCTGATATTCCTCATCAGAGAACTTGGGTTCAACCAATTCAGATTTGGAAATATTGGCAATCCTGTTAGGGAAGCCATGCAAAGAGAAACAATTTTCTTGAGTGTGACCCATTCTCTTGCAATGAGTACACCGAGGACGTCCCTACCACCACGTCCTCCTCTAGTGCCACGACTTCCTTTTCCACGAGTAGAAATCATAACTGAATATTCAACAAGTTCATGGTTATTCTTACCTTTGAGAGTTGGCACCCGAAGGAGTCTTGTAGTCAAACTTTCCATAGAAGGAACTTCTTGTCCAGTTAATATTTGATCCCGAACATGATCAAATTCGGATTCATAGCCTGGAGGGTCATAACCATATAAAATTTATCCAATTTCTGTTTTATTCCTTCCGATGAATCTTCCTCTAAAAACACTTTTAATTCTTCAAGCTGCTGATTGAGCTTCGACAATAAAAGACATCATATCATTATCCCCTTGTTTGAGAGAAGCTAATCGATTAGCTGAGTCGTAGAGGCGTTGGATATCATTTGCAAATATATTCTGGGCCTTTTTCCAGAACGAATTACATGTCTTGAAAGCTCTTAGGTTGCTCAGAATATTTGGCTCTACTGACTGCCAGAGGAGAGCACACAGTTGATAGTCAAGTTTCTTCCATTGTTGAGTCTCTTACGTTGGGACCTTGCTTCCATCTTCTTCCAAGTGATCATGAAATCCTTGGCCAAGGAACCACAATTCTATCGAAGAAGACCAAGACAAGTAGTTTTTCCATTTAATTTTTCGAAGTTATTGTAGGGGTTCGGAAAAAGTGATTGTGGGTCGTGACGACATATTGAAAGAAGAAAACGGATACCAGGAACAATGCAAGTGGGGAAGAAGCTGCTTGAACGATGCACGAGACCGGACGTTGTTTCTCCGGGCGCGTGATTTGCATGCGTCCGACGGAATGGGATTCCGCGATCGGTGGGGTTAGTCGTCGCTCGGCGAGACGAACCAGATCCGGTGGTCGCCGGTGAGATCTGTGACGGCGGCGGGGCGGCGGTGACGGCGGCGGTGACGACGACGACGACGGCGGCGGCGGTGACGGCAGCGGCGCGACGATGACGGCGGCGGCTGCGGCGGCAGCGGTGACGGCGGCGGCGGCTGCGGCGGAGACGGCGGCGGAAGAGACTGAGACGGTGGTGGACACCACTGGACAGGAAAAACAGGCAGAGCGGGATCGAACCCGCTCTGATACCAAGTTGAAATAAAAGGAGATATAGAAGAATGATTTTGAGAGTGTAAATTCCCTCTCTTGAGTTCTCTTATTTATAGAATAAGAAGTACACAGATAGATACAACCCTAGATAGATACAACCCTAGATACAACCTATTCTAGATAGATACAACCCTAGATAGATACAACCCTAGATACAACCTTCCTAGGAAATAGATAACTAATAATTATTATTCAACACCTATATTGTTAAACTTACATGCTACCTGTTATATAGTCACCATTTCTCAGCCAACTATAAAAACGTGATGGAACAGTCATCACATTGATCTATCTTAATGAACAAATCCTATATACTCCTTTAACACACAAAAAGATTGTATTAGAGGACAAATAGAAGTTCAGAATAGAACTAGGTCTGGGCGGAGAATTAAAAATATCCTCTCAAACAAAAACTAGACAGGTACAAGGAACAAGGGGGGAATCACTTAAGATATAGAAACCAAGGCTAGTCTCTGTATTTTAAAGAATATCCCTGTAACAGACATGAGCTGAACACCCAAGAAAAAAGAGAAATAAGAAAAAAATCCTATCTCCCTCGTACATTTCAGAAGAATTGTCAAACTATGTATTAAATCTTAAATCTCATAAAATCAACAACAAATTAAACAGCACATAGCTACATTCGTTTTTTGGACCAATAAAACTTCAAGTGCGGCATCATTGCTTTTAATGTTTTACGTAAGCACTAAATGAGGAAGAACAATACTTATGTTTGGGGATTTACATGTTAACAATAGACAGAGGTTCTCCGAAAGTAAAGTTACAGATCTGGTTTTCATCCTACTTCTACATCTGACCTGTGTTGGGAGATTCTGGGGAGGAGAATGAGCTACAAGCACAACCACACAAGTGTCTATGACACCACCTCCAATCCAAAACCTTAAGACAATGGGTTTATGGGTCTTCTCACTTATATGGTGCTCAACTTATTCATTCCTACCCAATGTGGGACTCCAACATTACACTTGTATCCTAACAATCTCCCCCTCAAGTGTGAGTCCATCCACATTGGTAACTCCCCCTTTTTAACCATGAGTACCCTTCCTGGTGACCCTATTCAGGGATACCTCACCTCACTGGTGGCTCTAACCTGGGATCCCTCACCTGGGATACTCCACCTCACTGGTGACCCTATTCTGGGACCTCACCTAGGTACTCAGCCCGAACCTGGGCTCTGATACCACTTGTTGGGAGATTCTAGGGAGGAGAATGAGCTACAAGCACAACCACACAAGTGTCTATGACACCACCTCCAACCCAAAACCTTAAGGCAATGGGTTTATGGGTCTTCTCACTTATATGGTGCTCAACTTATTCATTCCTACTCAATGTGGGACTCCAACATCACACTTGTATCCTAACAGTTGAAATAAAAGGAGATATAGAAGAATGATTTTGAGAGTGTAAATTCCCTCTCTTGAGTTCTCTTATTTATAGAATAAGAAGTACACAGATAGATACAACCCTAGATAGATACAACCCTAGATACAACCTATTCTAGATAGATGCAACCCTAGATAGATACAACCCTAGATACAACCTATTCTAGATAGATACAACCCTAGATACAACCTTCCTAGGAAATAGATAACTAATAATTATTCAACACTCCCCCTCAAGCTGGAGCATACAAATTGTATGTTCCAAGCTTGGAACAAATGAATTCTATTCGAGGTCCCCGCAAGGATTTTGTTAATGCATCTGCAAGTTGATCATTTGATCCGACAAACTCAGTACAAATTTCTTTAGACAACAACTTCTCTCGAATAAAGTGACAGTCAATTTCAATATGTTTAGTTCTTTCATGGAACACAGGATTAGAAGCAATGTGGAGAGCAGCCTGATTGTCACAATACATCTTCATCGACGAGATCTCACAAAAATTTAGTTCTTGAAGGAACTGTTTTACCCATATAAGTTCACAGGTGAGAGATGTCATTGCTCTATATTCAGCTTCAGCAGACGATCGAGCAACGACATTTTGTTTCTTACTTTTCCGGAAAATAATATTTCCTCCAAGGAAAACACAATATCCTGTAGTGGAGCGTCGATCCATAGGAGATCCCGCCTGATCAGCATCACAATACCCGAAAATTTGGGTATTTCCTTGATCTTCATATAACAAGCCTTGTCCTGGAGCCTTTTAATATATCTTAAGATACGAATGATAGCATTCCAATGATCAATACAAGGAGCCTGCATAAATTGACTAACAACACCAACTGCAAAAGACAAATCAGGTCTAGTAATAGTCAAATAGATAAGTTTTCCAACCAATCTTCTATATCTTTCTGGGTCTGAGTAGGTTTCACCTTGTTCTGCCATTAATTTCAAATTTGGATCCATAGGACTGTCCACAGGTTTACAATCAGTCATACCTGTCTCTCTTAGGATATCAAGAGCATATTTTCTTTGAGAGATTACAACACCTTCTTTTGATTGAGCGACTTCAATACCTAAGAAATATTTGAGATTCCCAAGGTCCTTGGTCTGAAAATGACTATACAAGTGTTTCTTTAACTGAGATATCTTAGCAGCGTCATTCCCGATAATGACTATGTCATCAACGTATACAATCAAGTAAACACATTTTCCAGGGATAGTGTGATAATAGAAAACAAAATGATCTGCTTCACTTTGTTTCAATCCAAAGGCTTGGACAATAGATTTAAATTTTCCAAACCAAGCACGCGGAGATTGTTTCAAACCATAGAGAGAACGTCATAACTTACAGACTAGACCAGACTCCCCCTGAGCAACAAACCCAGGAGGTTGCTCCATGTAAACTTCTTCTTCTAAATCACCATGCAGAAATGCATTCTTAATGTCCAATTGATGTAGAGGCCAATGACGAATGGCAGCCATGACAAAGAATAGTCGAACAGTAGTCATTTTGGCCACTGGAGAGAAAGTATCACTATAATCAAGACCATAAATCTGAGTGTACCCTTTGGCTACCAGACTAGCTTTGAGGCGATCAATTTCACCATTAGGACCTACTTTAATGTCATAGACCCAACGACAACCAACAGTTTTCTTCCCAGAAGGGAGGGGAACCAACTCCCATGTATTATTGTGATCAAGAGCCTGCATTTCAGAAATCATGGCTTGTCGCCAGCCAGGGTGATCAAGTGCTTCTACCACATTTTTAGGAATAGTAATAGAGGAGACAGAAGAAACAAAAGAAAAATAGGAAGAAGATAATCTGTGATAGCTAAGAAAATTGTAAATGGGATGAGGATTACGAGTAGAGCGAGTACCTTTGCGAATGGCAATGGGCCAACTTGAGTCATTATTATCAGGAGTCGTGGTAGTAGGTGATGATTGAGAAGGACATGTTGAAGAGGTCTCATCTTGGGTTATGGGATTGATCATCTGACTCCTGCATTGATATGTGATAAGAGGAGGTGAGGTGGGTTCCGATGAAGTTTGTGTGACATTTTGGGTGTTAGGAATGGGAGGTACAAATGGTTCAACTAGGGGTATAGGTAGAGCATTTTGAATGGAACTAATATCCTGCATAGACTGAGGGAAGAAAGGAGTTGATTCAAAAAATGTGACACTAGCAGACATATAGTACTTTTTGGTTTCAGGAGAATAACATCGATAGCCTTTTTGCAGACGAGAATATCCTAAGAAAACACATTTGATGGCTCTAGCTGAAAGTTTATCCAATCCTGGAGACATGTCATGAACAAAACATACACACCCAAAGACACGGGGAGAAACATGAAAGAGTGGCTCCTTTGGCAATAAAATGGAATGTGGAACTTTATTGTCAAGTGAGGAAAATGGCATTCTGTTAATGAGAAAACATGCAGTAAGAATAGCATCTCCCCAATGATGAATAGGCATGTTTGCACTAAGTAATAAGGTACGAGCAGTTTCAACCAAATGTCTATTTTTCCGTTCTGCGATACCATTTTGTTGTGGAGTGTGAGGACAAGTAGATTGGTGTAAAATGCCTTGTGAATTTAAGAGAGTAGAGAAATCAGTAGAAAAGTATTCCTTGGCATTATCACTTCTTAAAACTTTGATTACTTTCCCAAATTGATTTTTGATTTCATTAAGGAAAGTCCTAAAAATTGACAATAATTCAGAACGGTCTTTCATTAAGTAAATCTAAGTACACCTAGAATACTCATCAATGAAAGTGACAAAATATCTAAAACCAAAAGATGAAACACGACTAGGACCCCAAATATCAGAGTGAACAAGAGAAAAGGCAGATTCACACCTAGATTTAGAATTTTTAGGGAAAGAAGACCTAGTATGTTTCCCTAGTTGACATGATTCACACTCAAAAGGTTGAAGACTCTGAAGTTCAGGAACCATTTTCTTCAATTTTGAAAAGTGAGGGTGCCCTAAACGTTCATGTAGCAATTTTGGGGATAAGGATGCAACACAGGACACAGATGAATTAGTCCCAAGGTAGTACAAGCCTCCGGATTCATGTCCTTCGCCAATCGTTTGACCCGTACCACGATCCTGTATAACAAATGAGTTAGCGTTAAAGGTTACTGAACAATTTAATGATTTGGTTAATTGGCTTAGGGAAATGAGACTGAAAGAACAAGAAGGAACAAAAAGTACAGATTTTAAGTTTAGAGATGGAGGAATGGAGACTTGACCAATTCCTTTAGAGGCTACTTTAGACCCGTTGGCTAAGGTTATAAGATGAGGAGTTTTAGGAAATGAGAGAGAGGAGAACAAAGAGGCATTACCGGACATGTGATCGAAGCACTCGAATCAATTATCCATGAATTTTGACTTTCCACAGATTGTGAAATGCAAGTCGTTGATGCACTTGGAGTTGTGGATGACTGTGCCAGGCTGTTTGATTTTAGCTTTAAATATTCCTGATATTCCTCATCAGAGAACTTGGGTTCAACCAATTCAGATTTGGAAATATTGGCAATCCTGTTAGGGAAGCCATGCAAAGAGAAACAATTTTCTTGAGTGTGACCCATTCTCTTGCAATGAGTACACCGAGGACGTCCCTACCACCACGTCCTCCTCTAGTGCCACGACTTCCTTTTCCACGAGTAGAAATCATAGTCGAAGATTCAACAAGTTCATGGTTATTCTTACCTTTGAGAGTTGGCACCCGAATGAGTCTTGTAGTCAAACTTTCCATAGAAGGAACTTCTTGTCCAGTTAATATTTGATCCCGAACATGATCAAATTCTGGATTCATAGCCCGGAGGGTCATAACCATATAAAATTTATCCAATTTCTGTTTTATTCCTTCTGATGAATCTTCCTCTAAAAACACTTTTAATTCTTCAACTGCTGATTGAGCTTCAACGAATAAAAGACATCATATCATTATCCCCTTGTTTGAGAGAAGCTAATCGATTAGCTGAGTCGTAGAGGCGTTGGATATCATTTGCAAATATATTCTGGGCCTTTTTCCAGAACGAATTACATGTCTTGAAAGCTCTTAGGTTGCTCAGAATATTTGGCTCTACTGACTGCCAGAGGAGAGCACACAGTTGATAGTCAAGTTTCTTCCATTGTTGAGTCTCTTCTGTTGGGACCTTGCTTCCATCTTCTTCCAAGTGATCATGAAATCCTTGGCCAAGGAACCACAATTCTACTGAAGAAGACCAAGACAAGTAGTTTTTTCCATTTAATTTTTCAGAAGTTATTGTAGGGGTTTCGGAAAAAGTGATTGTGGGCTGTGACGACATATTGAAAGAAGAAAACGAGATACCAGGAACAGTGCGGTGGGGAAGAAGCTGTTTGAACAAGTGCTCGTGGATATGTAGGAGAGAGAAAAAAAGAACCTCTTAGCAAACAATATTGGAATGAGAAACTAAAGGCATGAAACGCTTCAGGACACTGCGGCGACGGCAACGGCGGTTGACCGTGAGCGATCGGAGGTCTGGACGGCGGCGCGTGGGCAACACGCGCCGAGACTGGACGTTGTTTCTCTGGGCGCGTGACGGTGCGTCCGGCGGAATGGGATTCCGCGACTGGTGGGGTTGGTCGTCGCTCGGCGAGACGAACCAGATCCGGTGGTCGCCGGCGACGACGGCATCGGCGACGGCGACGGCGACAGCGGAGGCAGCGGCAGCACGCGGCAGCAGCGGCGATGTCGGCGCGGCGGAAGAGATCGAGACGGTGGTGGACACCACTGGACAGGAAAAACAGGCAGAGCGGGATCGAACCCGCTCTGATACCAAGTTGAAATAAAAGGAGATATAGAAGAATGATTTTGAAAGTGTAAATTCCCTCTCTTGAGTTCTCTTATTTATAGAATAAGAAGTACACAGATAGATACAACCCTAAATAGATACAACCCTAGATACAACATATTCTAGATAGATGCAACCCTAGATAGATACAACCCTAGATACAACCTATTCTAGATAGATACAACCCTAGATACAACCTTCCTAGGAAATAGATAACTAATAATTATTCAACACTAACAACCTGTACATAAGGTTTACCAGAGAGTAGACCTTTTAACAATCATGGACCACATGAAAGCATAGGCTATTCTTATTTCTACACATAGTTATTAACATGACATTTTTTAGAAAAACAGAGTTTGGAAACAGAATGAAGTAGCCAAAAGTACATAGATTACAAATTTTCAATCACCAACCTTCAGCTGACGTCCAAGATGGCAATGCTGTAAAACACAGGCAAGCACGACATGACTCGCATGCAAGTTTGTCTACACCATTATTTATCCAGCCTTTCTGAGCACAAGCCAATGAACTGATGATCTAGAGGAAATTAAAGAGGACATGAGATCCCTGAAGACTGTATCATCTCTACTTAGAAGCTTCGGAGTAGAAAGTATAACATAATCTATACATGCTCAATAGCTAAAACTTATGCCTCGCAGCAGATCAAAACAGACAACTACTTCATGCAATTATCTATAACATACACAAATTTATTATCACATCCAAATTCAAGTCTAATTAATGCTACCAAACCTCGGCTTCCATTGTTATGTTTGCTTCTGGAATCTGGGGAGCTCACAAGGCTCTTTAATGACAGTTTTGAGAGCATTAGGAGTTAATAAAAACACCCGGTGCATATTAGTAAGCATTCAGAAAGCATCAAGACAATATATTTGGGTTTCCCAATGATAGAAACCCAAATAAATATGGGAAATAAAAAAATCTATGAAATAAACATTTCACCCCAACATAATGCCATTTGCCAAGCCAAAGGAAATCAATCTATGAAAAATAATCTCAGGGACTAGCATGATTTATAGCATGCATAATCAAACATAAAAGCATTCTGAAGAATTGTAAGCGATTTAATTTTAAAAAAAAATGACTAGATTTGGACCATATATATTGTGACAGGTGAAAGTGAGCATGACAAAACCTGAAACAGCTGCACAATATGTGATATAAATGCCTCATGGTGAGGCTATTAGCATTCCCAATTGCCTAGCAATCTACACTATTTATAATTGCACTCAATTTGGTAATTTTTTCTTTATTAGTGTAAAATCTGCAAAAATAATATGAAGTAAATGAATTATGAAATTGCAATTTAAGTAATTAGTTGTGTTGTGAATACGCAACCAGAAATGGCAAAATTACCATCCATGCATGGTTACAGGTAGAATTCAATATTTATCACCTTAAGCGTTGCAAAAGCAAATTAGCAGAAATTCTATTTTATTAATAATAAAAAATTATTTGAGACACTTAACATTACTGTAGAAAGACAGGCCAATAGTTGTTACAAATTCAAACGCTGAAACCAAAATTATTCTTTAGTAATTCAAACTAAAGAAGCAATTTTGCAGTTTTTAGATTTCAGATTCGAGAGATGTCAGGGTGGTATAATTGTACAAAATGAATAAAAATTGAACCAGAAAGAATTATATGTAGTTCTGTTTGCATAATACCAATTTTATTTACATCGTATAACAGTTTAAGTTCCTATCATAATCCATATAAGCATAAACAGAAACTATCACAGGGGTAATCGTTATATGTTTAAAACGAGTATATGCTTTGCTGACTTCAGACATACAGCTCTTTGTTCTCTAGGCCTACAGAATATCTTTATTTAGATATTGAAGCATAAGCGACTCTTAACAAATTACCCACAAGGAAGAGACAGCTTAAAATGTACACATACATATTGAAGCATATGTCAATCTGTATTACAAATATAGAAAACCATGATCAGTTCAAACCTGAGGCTTCCCAAGCCAATTTAAAGGAATAAATGTAGCCAAACGTCTTAATAAATCTCCCCTTTCCCAAGGTCTACAAGATCTGGAAGACCCACCAGCACTTGTGCTCAAGGAAGTCCATGGTGGTTGTGAACCAACACATGAGAGAGAAGCCGTTTTAGAGACTTGTCCATGACTTGACCCATCTATACTGCCAACGTTCATTGGAACAGCAGGGGATGATGCCCCAGCAGAACTGATAAAAATTAAGAAAATTATGTCAATTTATAAGGTCAATTAAACAAAATAGTAGACAAGACAATTGAATAATGTCCTATAAAAATATCACAATCTACAATCACCAGCCATGAATCGTATGTGCATTAAGTTCAAATCCATAAAAAATTAACCATCTGCTTTGCATATCAAGGGGGTTAATTCTAAACTTGAGCTTCAGAAACACATTTGAACACACGGGTTTTCACTTCAGTAGGATTAAGACATTGATTATATTGCAATTTTAGCAAGAAATAAACATGAAGAAAATGACTTGGAAGTAAATATTGGAGAATATGTTGCATCATAAGTATCTAAGATCAAAATAACAAATATTACGGGGAAATTAATTAATAAGCCATACACAAGATAGAAGTTGAGTGGTTAAAGTGGCAAAACGAATGGCATACTTTGTGACCACAACATACCAACCACTCTCACAAGGAAGTTTGATCATACTGATAAATATACAACCACTTACATTCAATCAGTGGATGATAGGCTTTAAATACACAAGAGAAAGGTGTAGGAATAGAGTAAATGAGTATATTAAGATGGAAGTGTGAAACACAAAAAAGGACAACATATGGAGTAATTTATATGAGGGCAGATATAGTGTAACAAAAAAGGGCATTTCTACATCATAATCTTAAAGAGGAAGTCTACGTGAAGCAACCTCCTAAATTTGTTGCTCAAGAGGAGTCATCAAGTATTGTATGTCATCTTCACAAGTCCTTGTATGGCCTCAAACAATCACCCCATGCATGGTAGGGGAATTTTCGTATTGTCATTCAGTGGCTTGAAATGATACAAAGTGATGTTGGTCATTCTCTACTTTATCATTGTTTTCCCCAAGGATATATCTACCTCATTATACATGTAGACAACATTGTTATCACACATAGTGAGTGATGAGGGTATTGTCCAACTTAAACAATATCTTGCTCAATAGTTTTAAACCAAAGATTATAGACACTTGAGGGATTTGCTTGGTATAGAAGTTGCACAATCCAAGGATGGTTTGGTCAATCTCAAAGAAAATATGCTCTAAACATTTTAGAAGAAACAAGGATGTTAAATACTAAAGCCTATGGACACACCAATGAATTTGAGTGCCAAACTTGTATCTAAAGAAGGAGAATCGTATTTTGATCTTGGGACAAAAAGTTTGTAGGTTAAAGTACCTCACTATGACTTGTCCTGACATTGCCTTTACAATGAGTGTACTAAGTCAATTTTTAAACTCTCCATATCAAGACTATTGATATGAAGTCGTAAAGATCCTAAAGTATATTAAGAATACTCTTGGCATAGGCTCATTTATGAAAACAAGGGAAATACTAAAATTGTAAGGTATTTTGACACTAATTGGTCAGGGTCACCAAATGAGAAACACTACACTTCAAGTATTGTATTCTTGTCGGAGGTAATTCAATATTGTGGAAATAGTAAATTGTGAGCTCATATGGCTAAAGAAACTCCTCAAGGAGTTTAAATTTAAAGAAAATTTTCAAATGCACCATATATGAGACAATCAAGCAACATTAAACATTGCCTCTAATCCATCTTTTATGAGAAGACCAAACATATTGTGGTAGATTGTCATTTCATAATAGAAAAGTTACAGTTTGGAGACATCACCACTACATTTATCAACACTAGTGAACAGCTGCTTGAGATATTCACCACATCTCTAAGAGGATCGAGGATCAATTATATTTAGAACAAGTTGAGCACATAAGACTTATATACTCCAGCTTGAGGGCAAGTGTAAAATTATAGAAATAAGGAGCAGTTATTGAATAATCAAGACCATCTAGATTATATATGTATTATTAGGAACATTTTTCTTTATTCCTGTATCATATCTTTTTTATTAAAGGATATCAAATCTTGTTTATTTATTGTATTGATTCTGTTTTCTCAATATAAATAAAGCATTTGTGTTGTCTCAAAAACACACAGTTTCAATTCAATGTCTCTCTATTTCCTATAGTTTAACACTCCCCACTCTAGAATGCTGGAGGTTGTGCTAGCAAGCTTAAAATGAAAAGTACCAAGTGGAAGTCAAAGATAGAAAATAAGAGGATAATAATGGCCAAATATAGTTAGCCAAAATACGGCTAAGGTTAGTGTTTCTTTACCATTTCAAGTGAAGGAATCCTAAGGTAGTTAAGACCAGATTGGCTGATTCCTAACGGTATCAAGGTGCTGAAACCTTGATGGAGTTATTTCCACCTAAAAATCTGCCATGTTACTTACATGTCATTTCATCTCGGGGAAATAGGAAGAAACAAATGGAAAGGAGAGACACGTGATAAAAATAACAAATTGTGACCATTTAAAACTAGCCCACCTGAGAAAGAAAGCAAGAAATGGTGGGGTCAGATCTGTCTTTTGTAATTTATTTATTTTTCTGTACCAAGGAGAAATAATTGAGGAAAATATTTTTTTCAATTTAACATTTTTCATTAGTGTAAGAATATTTTTCACAGTTTATTTATTTCCACTCTCTTCTACTCATCCAAACATGTGGAAACTTTTTTCATTCTCATTTCTATCCATCCAAACATATATTTTCAACCCTGTTTCTCTTTTATTTCTATCCTTCCTATTTAATTCCCTCTTATTTCTTTCACTCAATTTCCCTTTAAATCCAAACAAAATATAAAGATGTAGCTCCTGTAAAAATCCTTGATTCAAACATTGTGAAAGTCAAACAATGGCAACGAGTTCTGCATGAATCAAACGCAACAAGCTAGAAAAATCACCTAAAATCCACCTGCGTTTAAACATTCTTAATTTATGGAATGCTGTAGAAAGCGTAAACTTTATTACAACGAAACTAAGACAGTGAGGCCACTCCCGTTAGTACTTATGCACTTCACCTATATCTACTCTACAACTCGCATAAGAAATTTCAGGAACTCGTCCTCTATCGTAATGACACGAATGACGTGAAGCAAAACAAACACGAGCAAGAAACTACATAATAAGTAAGGGCATAACCGCACAAGCAAAACATTTCAAAAGTACACAATTCGCAACAAAAGCAGCACGAAACCGCGATTTTTGTTAATTAGATCCAATTCTGGAGCTGCAGGAGCAGCGACAACAAACATTATCCTGTTTTACTGCCCAATTGAAGTTCAAATCGCTTGAACACGGCGACACTGAGCAAATTGAAAACAACGTTTGCAAAAAGTCCACGGAAAACGAAACCCTAATTTAGGAAGAACTCAAGGCTTGAGAGGAAGTGAGAGAGAAGAGAGGAGTACCTAGCAGCCGGTGTTGGATCAACAGTGCCTCCGGAACTGATAACCTCTTCCCTCATTCCCTCTCTCGTTTTCTCACTCTTTCTTCCTTCCGAGTTTCTGAAATTCGAAGCAAGTGAAATTGAGGAGTGAAAGAGTGGAATGGGCAGCTTTGCACATATGAGTTAGTGTCAGCGCGTGGAAACCACTACGAATATCAATATTTGGGATGCCCACGCCAACTGTGTCTGTGGCTGCGCTGCAACATTTATTTATATATGAAACAAATAAAACAATGTCAAATGTTTCCAACTTTTTATCAACCTTTAAAAAAATTACAAACTAAGATAAAACTACCAAACTAGTTATTCCTTACGAAGACAATCAGTTATTAGTATGATTTGAATTACAAGTTAAAAATATTTAACATTATAAATTAAAATAATTACTTCCCTGTTTTTAAATAAGAATTTTTGTTAGACAAACCAATAAAAAAGTATTTCCTCTATTTTTAAATAAGAGTCGTTTAAAGTTTTATTATACATACCAATAAAAACAGTAATTTTTATTATTTGTAATAAATTTTTAATTTTTTTCCAGTAATACTCTTATCATTTAAAAGAGTGTGTATTCTCTTTGCTTATGTAATAAAGAGTATTCAATCTATTCTCTCCACTTAAAGAATAACTTTTCAATTCTCAAGAGAGTACTTGTACCTGAAACATTATTTTCTTATTTCTATCAAAATAAATTTCCCTATATAACTTTTAATCTTAAAATTTTTACCACCAGAAATTTTAATTTAAAAAATTTGAAGAATATTTTTGTTTCTGCAAAAAATTGACATCACTCTTAATTTTACTTTATATATTGAATAATTCTTCAACTTCAAGAAAATCTTTAATTACTCTATTAATATTATTTTTTCTTCCTTTAAAAATTAAATATATTTTATTGATTAAAGAGAAGGTAGATGAAAAGGTGGAAATAATAAATTATTTATTAAATAATTGGTTTATATAAGCAGTAGGTTACTTAAAGTCTTATAAAAGAAATAATTCAATTATTATTGATATTTTCAAAAGTAAGAGTATAACTGGTAAAAAATAATTAATGCAATCTTAAACTCTACATACGACAGATAAAAAGAAACAAAATCACTTTTCTAAAACACTCTTGTTTAGAAACAGAGAGAATAACTTTTACTATTTGTAATAAAATTTTTTTTTCTAATAATACCTTTATCATTTAAAACAGTGTGTACTCTTTTTTTCTCTCTATAATAAAGAGTATTGAATATATTCTTTTTCCACTTAAAATAATAACTTTTCAATTCTCAACAACACAAAACCTGAAATATTTTTTCTCATCTCTATCAAAATAAGTTTTCTTCTATAACTTTTAATCTTAAAATTTTCACCACCTGAAATTTTGATTTAAAAAATTTGAAAAATATTTTTGTTCTCACAAAAAATTGATATCACTCTTAGTTTCACTCTATATATTGAATCACTCTTCAAATTCAAGACAATCTTCAATTACTTTGTTAATATCATCTTTTGTGTTATCAAATAATTCTTTAACTCCTTATAATATAATTGTTAACTACTGTCTTTATTTTTCTATGTAAGTACTAATTTTTCTTTTCATTTCTTTTATAATTTTCACTCTAACATTTTTTTTTAAATTAAAAAAATTAAAATACATTTTAAGGAGAATGTAAATGAAAAGGTAAAAACAATAAATTATTTATTAAGTAATTGGTTGATATAAGTAGTAGGTCACTTAAAGTCTCATAAAAGAAATAATTTAATTGTTATTGATATTTTCAAAAGTAAGGGTATAATTAGTAAAAAATAATTAATGCAACCTTAAACTTTACAAAGGATAAAAAGAAACAAAATCACTTTTCTAAAATGACTCTTATTTAGAAACAGAAGGAGTAATATTTAAAACATTATGTGAAATTTCCACTAAACAGATACAAAATGCAAGTCAAGTTGGACTCGTCCGAGTAGAATCGAATAGAACCCAATTCAGGTCAAATTGAATCAGACCGTCTTTGATCAAGTTAAATCATACCTACATCAAACCAAGTATAGTCGAAACTAAGTGAATTTGAGTTGAAGCATACCCACATCTGGTTGAATTATTAAATATTATATTTTCTTGTTTCGGGTTTGGTTAGTCTCCCAGTGTTTTGTCTAGTTCAGGAAAACAACACAAAAATGGTTACAATTTTTATAGAGGATTATGATCCCAAATGCCAAAAACAAAAAACCGTCTTACAATTTTATGAAACGGTTCCCCACTAACTACAAGTTCCTATACAATAAAGAACTATGTTTTGTAATATATCACCTACAACAAGATAAATGCATGCATCTAAACAAGTCACTTGCAATACAGGAAGATAGAAAAAGTAAATTATGGATTTTATTTTTTATGTGTTATTTAATCGACTTATTTTATTTAATGTGAGATTTATACTTATATTTCGATTTTCAATTATTTAAAAAGTTTTAAAATAAAAAGAATATCTAGAATGACTTCTAAGTTCTTGTTAAGTGTTATATATAATTTTTGAAAAATATGTAAATAAATTTAGTTGTATTTAATTTTGAAATGAAAAAATTAATCTACTAAATGAATTCAAGAAAGTGTTAGTATTTTTGTTTTAAAATTTCTTTTTTGATAAGTTGTGAATCTAAGTCTACTATCCAAAATTCACCACTACAACTATAACTATGCAAGTGTTGTAAAAAAAAAAGATTCCTGAGAGATGTGACTGCAGCTACGAGAATCCACAGCTGCAGTCGTAGAAAAACTAAGCAAATTAGGAAATCTAAAAAATTACAATTTCAGCCCTCATTTCATGATTGAAACCATGGAGTTTTCTTTAATATGAAATATTTTTTACAACTAAACTACAAATTCATAATTACAATTTTGGAATTAAAAATCACTCACAAATTCCTATTTTCCATAATTACACTACAAATTCATAGTTGTAGCTGTCAAACTCCTATTTTTAAAAGAGAAAGTCAAACTCCTATTTTTAAAGAGAAAGAACATATAAAAAGGATGAGATACGCAAAGAGAAAGATTCAGAAAATCAGAGAGAAAAAACATCTAAGAGAAAAACAACAGAGCACCACGGAGAGATTGAAAAAGATTGCTTATAATTAACAAAATTATTTTTAACAAAATAAAACTCCATATCTCTAACCATATAATTAGAATAACCCCAAAATTATTTTTGAATATACTTAACATCTATAGTTTTCTTAACATTGAAAATTTTCATAATAGAAAATAAGCGGAATGTTGCAACTCCTACTCCTACAAGCATGAGAAGAAGTACACTGATTTTGGAACGCCCAAGCATGATTCCTTTGGAGGTTTCGATAAGAATTGCATGACCAGGATGATTGATAGTGAGACATTAACGAGGAATGCATGAGATAGTATAAGTAAGACGATCAATTCAAATAGAAAAAAGAAGTCCTATCATGATATGTTGTTATGCTACCAACTTTGTGTCTTAAATCACTTACCATGTGTCATTGTTAATATATCACATCCTTACTCTCTTAATAACACCAACAAATCTAACAGAAATGAAAATATTAATTCATTTTAAATAAAATAAAGACTATATATTGAGAGAGAGAAGTACTGAAATTACATTTGAAATTTTTGACAAAATATTTCTTAACAATTAGGCTTTATTTTATTTTGTTATGGACAAAACATTTCTTTTGCTTTTGTTCCTGCTTACCTCTAATATTGAAGAATTGGAATTTTTATTTGGTTTTTGGCCTACAACATTGTCACTTGAAGATAAACTAGGAGTAACTAGATGCTTTCTTGTTTTCTAATTTTCTAAATTATGTAAAAAGGGCCAATAAAATATAAAATTTTGGTATAATAAGATCCAATATTATATAAATATTTAATCGTGTAATCTTGTTCTAGTGTCTTAAACTTTGTTAGATGAATTATAAGGAATAATAAATAATAGTATAATTAAAGAAAATATTCATTATAAAAAGTATGCATTTAGTGTCATTAAAAGTTGGCTCTAATAAATAAAAGTAAATGTTAATTAATCAATAATATTGAATTTGTATTGCACATAAGCTAGTTCATTCTCATCAACTTTTAAAGACCGTAGTATAGTCTAATTTTCAAATTGATTTTTAATTAAAATAGTTTAGTATCTATCAAGCTGATGTTAATATATTTTTATTTTACAATTTATATAATTTAGAGTCAATTAAGCCAATACTAAATAAAATCTATTTTTAATATTAATTTAATTTTTGATTGGCACTAATGACACTAATTTAAAAAATATTGTTGTACAATGTCTTCATTCTCATATTCAATACAGATAAAATTTAAGTAAAAAAATAAACAAAAAACTCATGAAGTTAATTGAAAGGAGATAAGTGTAAAGAGATTGGTGTTAATGAAGTAGATGAATAAGAGATAAGTATGGATAAAGGAGATGAATGTGAGAAGATTTATAGAAGAAAGTGAGAAGAAAAATTTTGTATTTTGATTAGTTAAAGATTAAATATAATATTATGTTCATATTTAACTTATATAATAGTTTTGTGTTTTGATGGGTTAATATGTGCTTTTGGATTAAAAATAATTTATAATTCATATTTTATCTCAAAATTAGTATAGATTAACTTATATAATAGTTTTGTGTTTTAGTAGGTTAATATGTGTTTTTGGATTAAAAATAATTTATAATTCATATTTTATCTAAAAAAACATAAAAATCCGTAAAACATAAATAAAAATAATGTCACCTTCGTCCATACTAACTTAAATAAATACACACGAGATATACTATTATATTAGCATCAACATTAAGTAGACACTAATAATAGAATCCGACACTATTATAAATATTTATTTATTAAAAAATAATTTATATAAACTTAAAGTTGGTTAAGTCTAACATTAAACAAACACACATATGCTTGACAACTAAATATTTTAAAAATGAATTTATATTTTTTAATATTTTTTTTAAATTAACCTTTTGTATTACATTAAAATTGGCTCAAGATCATTGATGAATATTTATTTAGAAGCTTGTTCAATGTTTTATTGTATTGATTAACAATTTTATAAATAAATAGTTATTACTTAATAAAATATTAATAGAAATAAAATTAAATTTATAAAAAAACTTATTTTAATATTTTAAATTTTAGGCGTAACATATGTATAAGTTGAGAGATATTGTTATCTTAAATATTTTGTCTAATCTTCTTTTAACTAATAATAATATTCTCAATTTAGTTTTATTTTTTCAGAATTATATTAAAGTCTTTAATAATTAGAGAATGAGTTAAATTGAATAAAAAAAGTAAATATTTACAAAAATAAAATTAAAAATATCGACTCACAAATATTTTGAGCGTCCAAAAATTATGCAATTGTAGTTCTCTGTTTCATCTAAAGATAGGTATGAACCACTACTCCAATGGAAATATTTTTACATGTAAATATTTTAAACATCTTTTAGATATTACACAAAATCATGGAAATAAGCTGAAACAAATTTCTTTTCCATTTTAATGTCTAAAAGCATAAAATATGTGTAACTGAAAAGATGACAATAATCCGAAGGAATTTCTGATATAGTTTCAAAAGATGACAACCTAACATGAAACTGAACATATTGCAGTTCTGGTACTTGCACAATGAGACTGAACACGTTAGAAGTCTAAATGAAAGAAAAAAACATTTTCATCACTTTACCCTTCAAACTCCAAAGTAATTTTGTAGTTAATTGTATGATTCAACTTTGAATCTGTTGTACTACTTGAAAGTTTTGTGCAGCTGTGATACAGCTATGATTAACTATATGAGGGCATTAAACAAAACCAGAGTAGCAGAAGAAATGTATTAATGCATGTTAATTAGCCTCTGAATACCTTTTTTGCGCATAGGTTCTGATTTCCAAACGATATCTTCCATCTTAGGAAATACTTCCTTGCAGAACTGCAAACATAAACAATCAATTTCAGGCGCAAGATACGTATTAATAAACAAGGTAAATTAATCATATACAAGAAAAGGATCTTCTTAAAGCTTTTACAGTTCACCTCATGGAATTGTAGATTATCTCCTGAAGCATTACAAACCTCAACCATGCAATAGGAAGGAACCATCTCATAGATCTGAAAACAGAATTAAAAAATAATTAATTTGAAAGTAGGAGCTTCACAACAAGTTGCATCTTCAACTGAAACACATGTACCTTAGTGACTATAGATAGGTGTCCTTTGCTTCTACTCAGTTCCTCTTTACGACTCATATTCATCTGAGATATTTATGATCCAAAGTAAAATAATGACTGTTTATAAATCCTCTTACAAATACGCGTGTTAGAGACAAGAATAATAAGCATAATTTGTACCTGAAAGTTTCCCTTCTTAACTTCAAATCCTAATCGCGTTGTTCTATACTCAATTTCTTTAATTATGTCATCGATGGGAGCTTTGAATATGAATCTAGTTTCCGGCGTGACATGTACCTAGGTGCAAAAAGTTAATTATCTTAAGCAAGTGGTCAAGAACAAATTCACTCATGACAAATGACTTAAGAATCATTTACAGTTCTTGTGATGATTTGTTGTTTGCTGCTTTTTATTGCCTTTAAAATTTTCAGTAGAGGCAATTGAAATCCTATCCAAGAAATCTAAAACAATACCAATGAGACCTCTACATACCTCACTCTGTCACTATTGAAGCCATACTCATTTATCATATATGTTATCAAACCCTGTAAGAAGGCAACAAAATGCAATTGATTTTATATTGCCAAAGAACACAATATATATATATATGTATGTATTTATAAGATAGATGGAGAAATAAATTGAACAAACATATGTATATCAATTCAATACATGATGAATTCATACACAGAAAAAAGGGAGAGTTACTTTTACTTACAATCCTAATGCAATCACAGTAGTTGAGGTGTTCAACAGGAACATCTTTAAGTAGTCAACAGGCATGTAACTGCAAACCTGTAAAATGATACCGATTAACAGCTAAGGAATTAACATCTTTAATATACTTCTTAACCAATCTCTATATATAGTTTAATGTTTTTAGAAATTATTTATTCTCACAAACGACTATATAGCCAAAGATACTAGAATATATATAATTGACCCACGATACAATCACCCTTTTTATACATTTTTATGTAATATTAGAGTGTTGTAATCCATTAAACTATTAACACATACCTTTCTACTATGAAGACTGCATCATGAACCCTTAGTCACACTCTTTCTCTTCCTGTTTCGCCGCACATTCCTTATAAGAAGGCAATACAACGCGACTGAATTATATTTCCAAACAACACAACATATATACTATATTAAATTGCATACACAAGAGATGAAAACTTCAATAAACAGAAAAAACCTCTCTTTGTTTATGTTTTCCAATATAGTTTCAATGGAGCCATGTTGACGTATGAGTTTCAAAGCTCTGTTCCTCAATTCCTGCAACACACATCTTTTATCAATTATGCTATATATATTCCATATAAAGTTTATTAAAAAATCATAAAACCAAGCTTAGACCAAACATCAAACAAATAAAATTGGGTAGAAATATAAAATATACCTCGAATACTTTCACAATAATCACAGCCAGAGAGAATGCATAATGGTGAGATTTAGCTCCTCCAAAATCTAAAACCAAGAAAATACCAAAGTGAACATGTCAAAAAGTAAAAAAAAATCAAGTGTGTTGAAAGTTATAAAGACCTTTGCAATTCCAAATTCCATCACTGGAATTTTTTTGGAGCTTGTATCCATTAGGTGGCGAAGAAATGTTTGGAGCTCCAAATATTAAGGAATCCATGTCTTCAGAAGCTACGATACAAACCTATAATATATAAAATATTTAGCATACATTCTATAGAAAGCTTATATTAAAGGAAATGCTGCAATTAATTTGAAGGAATGAGTTGATAAAATTATCTGAAGGCATGGTTATCCAAAGGAAAAGGTTGGAAAGCAAGAACATAACTGAAAATTAAATGGATTTTATAAGAAAAAAAGGCAAAAATTTAAATCCATATTTGATCTTTTTGATTTTGAGAAGTCTCATTATAGTTTTAAAGGGATTAGTAATAACATTATAACTTTAGTTTTCAAGAATCCAGTTCCGAAAAATATGTGACAGACGAGTGACATGAACTTGCCTTTCCAGCTTTGCAAAGTGCAGCACATTGAGCCTCTGCTTCTAATAAAAAACATAGTCTTCGTTATGCTCCTTTGTCACCTGCAAGAATAGGGAGATAGCATCAATACCATGCACCGAAAACCATGCTTCTTTGTTTATTTACAATGTACAGAACCTTTTAAATAGAAGAGAATAAGAAAATTAACAAATAAAGAGAGAGAGAGAGAGGGGAACCTTGAGTGTGAGTGCCAGGATTTTTGTTGATCAATCTGTCCTTTTTGTTGCAAATGATTTTTTGTCTCTAAGAAGGTGGATTACGCATAGGGAAAGCTTTAGTATCCTCAGTCATTTATCATAAGATAGTTACCTTTATTTAAATGAGTTAATATATATATATATACACACACGCATACACCCACCCATCCCCCCACACACATAAATATATATACATAAAAGTTTGGTCCGACAAAGATTGACTTTGCTCCTACGTATCTCCATTCACAATGGAAAATCAGGACCACGTAGTTCTTTATGTAAAATGGACTTTTGATGAAAATATTTATATGATTTGAAAATTCTTAACTATCATGTCAAGTTTTGAACTTATTTGATAATCAAAATTTTCGCCCACATATTCTCTTTGAAAATTATTGAATCTCAAACTTGCTTGATAATTGAAATTTTCATTCACATAATAATTTTGAAAATTTTAATTATCATGTTAAGTCTCAAACTTATTTGATAATCAAAATTTTCTCTCACATAATCTATTTGAAAATGATTGATTATCATGTTAAGTCTCGAATTTACTTGATAATTAAAACTTTCATTTACATAATAATCTTGAAAACAATTGATTATTATGTCAAGTCTCAGACTTGTTTGATAATTTTAAAATTTTTCGCATAATAATCTTGAATATTATTATTTATCAATATTAAGTCTGAGACTCATAAATATTTTCATTCATTAGGACAAATAGTTTTCCATCTCTAAGTAAAATGGCTAGATATAAAAATAATAAAAAAATAAGAAATAAATAAAAAAAGAAAAAACTTTTAAAAAAATAATAGGTAGAGAAAATCCATGCTTCTTTGTCTATCTACAATGTATAAAACTTTTCAAATAGAAGAGAATAAGAAAATTAACAAATAAAGAGAGAGAGGAAACCTGATTATGAGGGCCAAGGTTTTTCTTGATCAATTTGGCCCTTTTGTTGCAAATGATTACGCATAGGGAAAGCTTTAATATCCTCAGTCATTTATCATAAGATAGCTACCTTTATTTTAAGTAGTCAACAAGCATGGAACTGCAAACCTGTAAAATGATGTCGATTAACAACTAAGGAATTAACATATTTAAGACACTTCTTAACTAATCTCTACATATAGTTTAATGTTAGTAGTGAAGACCCTTTGGTAATGAAGACCCTGCTTCATCGTCCTCCGCTGGAAGAACTAGTGAATTCTGAGCACCAAATTGACCACATTGATACGAATTTAGAATCCCTATTCGAGATAAAAAATTTAACCTAAATGTTTTACAGCTATTCCACTGAAACTAGCACTTACGTAATCAAAAGTAACGATTACCTGAGGAAATCTAAGGGGTTCACAATTCCTCATGAACCACTCATCCTGATACATCTAAAATTGCGTGCAATTTTAGATCCTAAAAAATTAGTTATGTAATAAGAGAATAAATATAAATATTTAATCCCAACAACCAATAAAATATACTTCTCTATTTTTAACTATTTAATTAAATGCTTTACATATATAATTATGCACAATTTTAGATCCTTAAAAAAATTAGTTATATAATAAAAGAATAAATATAAATATTTAATTCTAACAACCAATAAAATATATTTCTTGATATCTGTCTTTTGTAGGGTTTAAAATTGCATTAATTGTTTTTTATCAATTATATTTTTATTTTAAAAATATCAGTAATAATTAAATTATTCTTTTTATGAGACCTTAAGCGACATACGATTTATATCAACCAATTATTTATCAAATAATTTATTGTTTTTACCTTTTTATCTACCTTTCCCTTAATCAATAAAATGTACTTTATTTAATTTTTAAAAAAAGATGTTAGACTGAAATTATCTATTATACATAGGTTTCATTGAAAAATTGTAAGACCAAGCTTATCAATTAAATACATGATGAAGTCATATACAAAAAAAAAGTTACTTTTACTTACAATCCTAGTGCAATCACAGTAGTTGGCAGGTTTAGGAGGAACAGCTTTAAGTAGTCAACAAGCATGGAACTGCAAACATGTAAAATGATGTCGATTAACAACTAAGAAATTAACATATTTAACACACTTCTTAACTAATCTCTATATATAGTTTATTGTTTATAAAAATTATTTATTCTCACAAACGGCTATGTATAGCCAAAGATACTAGAATATATATAATTGACCCACGATACAATCACCCTTTTTATACATTTTTATATAATATGAGAATGTTGTAATCCATTAAACTATTAACACATACCTTTCTACCATGAAGACTGCATCGTGGACCCTAGCTCACACCCTCTCTTTCTCTTCCTGTTTCGTCGCACATTCCTAGTAAGAAGGCAATACAACGCAACTCAATTATATTTCCAAACAACACAACATATAAACTATGTTAAATTGCGTACACAAGAGATGAACACTTTCAATAAACAGAAAAAACCTCTCATTGTTTATGTTTCGAGTATATTTTCAATGGAGCCATGTTTACGTATGAGTTTCAAAGCTCTGTCTCTCAGTTCTTGCAGCACACATCCTTTATCAATTATACTATATATATATTCCATATAAAGTTTATTCAAAAATCATAACACCAAGCTTATCAATTAAATACACGATGAAGTCATACACAGAAAAAGAGAGAGTTACTTTTACTTACAATCCTAGTGCAATCACAGTACTTAGGCCGTTCAACAAGAACATCTTTAAGTAGTCAAAAGTCATATAACAGCAAACCTGTAAAATGATGCGGATTAACAACTAAGGAATTAACATATTTACCACACTTCTTAACTAATCTATATATATAGTTTAATATTTATAGAAATTATTTATTCTCACAAATGGCTATATATACCCAAAGATACTATAATATGTATAATTGACCCACAATACAATTACCCTTTTTATACATTTTTATATAATATTAGAATGTTGTAATCCATTAAACTATTAACACATACCTTTCTACTATGAAGACTGCATCGTGGATCCTTAGTCACACCCTCTCTTTCTCTTCCTGTTTCGCCGCACATTCCTTGTAAGAAGGCAATGCAACGCAACTCAATTATATCTCCAAACAACACAACATATATACTATATTAAATTGCGTACACAAGAGATGACAACTTTCAATAAACAGAAAAGACCTCTCTTTTTTATGTTTTCCAATATATTTTCAATGGAGTCATGTTGACGTATGACTTTCAAAGCTCTATTCCTCAATTCCTGCAACACACATCTTTTGTCAATTATGCTATATATATTCCATATAAAGTTTCTTCTAAAAGCATAAAATCAAGCATAGACCAGACATCAAACAAATAAAATTGCATAGAAATATAAAATATACCTCGAATACTTTCACAATAATCACAGCCAGAGAAAATGCATAATGGTGAGATTTAGCTCCTCCAAAATCTAAAACCAAGAAAATACCAAAGTGAACATGTCAAAAAGTAAAAAAAAATCAACTGTGTTAAAAGTTATAAAGACCTTTGCAATTCCAAATTCCATCACTGGAATTTTTTTGGAGCTTGTATCCATTAGGTGGCGAAGAAATGTTTGGAGCTCCAAATATTAAGGAAACCATGTCTTCAGAAGCTACGACACAAACCTATAATATATAAAACATTTAGCATACATTCTATAAAAAGCTTATATTAAAGGAAATGTTGTCAATTAATTTGAAGGAATGAGTTGATAAAATTATCTGAAGGCATGGTTATCCAAAGGGAAAGGTAGGAAAGCAAGAACATAACTGAAAATTAAATGGATTTTATAAGAAAAAAAGGCAAAAATTTAAATCCATATTTGATCTTTTTGTTTTCGAGAAGTCTCATTATAGTTTTAAAGGGATTAGTAATAACATTATAACTTTAGTTTTCAAGAATCCAGTTCCGAAAAATATGTGATAGAGGAGTGATATGAACTTGCCTTTCCAGCTTTGCAAAGTGCAGCACATTGAGCCTCTGCTTCTAATAAAAACATAGTCTTTGTTATGCTCCTTTGTCACCTGCAAGAATAGGGAGATAGCATCAATACCATGCTCCAAAAACCATATTTTTTTTGTCTATTTACAATGTACAAAAATTTTTAAATAGAAGAGGATAAGAAAATTAACAAATAAAGAAAGAGAGAGGGGAAACCTGAGTGTGAGTGCCAGGATTTTTGTTGATCAATCTGTCCTTTTTGTTGCAAATGATTTTTTGTCTCTAAGAAGGTGGATTACGTATAGGGAAAGCTTTAGTATCCTCATTCATTTATCATAAGATAGTTACCTTTATTTAAACGAGTTAATATATATATATATATATATATATATATATAAATATACACACACACACTCACCCATCCCCCACACACATATATATATATATCTATACGTCTATATATATATATATATAAAAGTTGGTCCGACAAAGATTGACTTTGTTCCTACGTATCTCCATTCACAATGGAAAATCAGGACCAGGTAGTTCTTTATGTAAAATGGACTTTTGATGAAAATATTTATATGATTTGAAAATTCTTATTTATCATGTCAAGTTTTGAACTTATTTAATAATCAAAATTTTCACCCACATATTCTGTTTGAAAATTATTGATTATCATTATCTCAAACTTGCTTGATAATTGAAATTTTCATTCACATAATAATTTTGAAAATTTTAATTATCATGTCAAGTCTCGAACTTATTTGATAATCAAAATTTTCTCTCACATAATCTATTTGAAAATTATTGATTATCATGTTAAGTCTCGAATTTACTTGATAATTAAAACTTTCATTTACATAATAATCTTGAAAACGATTGATTATTATGTTAAGTCTCAAACTTGTTTGATAATTTTAAAATTTTTCACATGATAATTTTGAAAATTATTAATTATCAATAGTAGGTCAGAGACTCATAAATATTTTCATCCATTAGGATAAGTAGTTTTCCATGTCTAAGTAAGACGGCTAGATATAAAAATAATAAAAAATAAGAAATAAATAAAAAAAAGAAAAAACTTTTAAAAAAGTAATAGGTAGAGAAAAGACCTTAAAGAATGAATAACTGAATCACAACAAACCAAAATTCTTACAACAAATGGTTTAGGGAAGAATTTGCAAGTTTTCTGCAAAATTAAAAATAGTTCTAGATGTCCACATCTCAGGAGATGATAGGCATAATGGATACACACCTTGTGCTTGTTTGGTGTAGATGGATTTACTGTTGGCTTAAAAAATAATTTCAAGTTCACAAAGAGAAAAAAGATGAGTTATGTAGGACAAGAAATGAGAAAGGTTTAACACTTATATCAAATGACTTAAGAATCATTTACGGTCTTGTGATGATTTGTTGTTTGCTGTTTTTTATTGCCTTACATTTATATAGAGTTTAAAATTTTCAGTAGAAGCAATTGAAATCCTACCCAAGAAATCGAAAACAATACCAATGAAACCTTTACATACCTCAGTCACTCTGTCACTATGGAAGCCATACTCATTTACCATAAATGTTATCAACCCTTGTAAGAAGGCAACAAAATACAATTGATTTTATACGGCCAAAGAACACAATATATATATATATATGTATGAATATATAAGATAGATGGAGAAATAAATTGAACAAACATATGTATATCAATTCAATACATGATGAAGTCATACACAGAAAAAGAGAGAGCTACTTTTACTTACAATCCTAGTGCAATCACAGTAGTTGAGGTGTTCAGCAGGAACATCTTTAAGTAGTCAACAGGCATGTAACTGCAAACCTGTAAAATGATACCGATTAACAACTAAGGAATTAACATCTTTAACACACTTCTTAACCAATCTCTATATATAGTTTAATGGTTATAGAAATTATTTATTCTCACAAACGGCTATATATAGCCAAAGATACTAGAATATATATAATTGACCCACGATACAATCACCCTTTTGATACATTTTAATGTAATATTAGAATGTTGTAATCCATTAAACTATTAACACATACCTTTCTACTATGAATACTGCATCATGGACCCTTACTCACACTCTTTCTCATCCTGTTTCGCCGCACATTCCTTGTAAGAAGGCAATACAACGCAACTCAATTATATCTCCAAATAGCACAACATATATACTATATTAAATTGCATACACAAGAGATGACAACTTTCAATAAACAGAAAAAACCTCTCTTTTTTATGTTTTCCAATATATATATTTTCAATGGACTCATTTTGACGTATGACTTTCAAAGCTCTGTTCCTCAATTCCTGCAGCACACAACATTTATCAATTATACTATATATATTTCATATAAAGTTTCTTCAAAAATCATAAAATCAAACATAGACCAGACATCAAACAAATAAAATTGGATAGAAATATAAAATATACCTCGAATACTTTCACAATAATCACGATCGGAGAGAATGCATAATGGTGAGATTTAGCTCCTCCAAAATCTAAAACCAAGAAAATACCAAAGTGAGCATGTCAAAAAGTAAAAAAGATCAAGTGTGTTGAAAGTTATAAAGACCTTTGTAATTCCAAATTCTATCACTGGAATTTTTTGGGGCGTGGATCCATTAGGTGGCGAAGAAATTTTTCCCAATATTAAGGAATTCATGTCTTCAGAAGCTACGACACAAACCTATAATATATAAAACATTTAGCATACATTCTATAGAAAGCTTATATTAAAGGAAATGTTTTCAATTAATTTGAAGGAATAAGTTGATAAAATTATCTGAAGGCATGGTTATCCAAAGGAAAAGGTAGGAAAGCAAGAACATAACTGAAAATTAAATGAATTTTATAAGAAAAAAAGGAAAAAATATAAATCAATATTTGATCTTTTTGTATTCGAGAAGTCTCATTATAGTTTTAAAGGGATTAGTAATAACATTATCATCTGTAGTTTTCAAGAATCCAGTTCTGAAAAATATGTGATAGGCGAGTGATATGAACTTGCCTTTCCAACTTTGCAAAGTGCGAGCACATTGAGCCTCTGCTTCTGATAAAAACATAGTCTTTGTTATGCTCTTTTGTCACCTGCAAGAATATGGAGATAGCATCAATACCATGCACCGAAATCCATGCTTCTTTGTCTATCTACAATGTATAAAACTTTTCAAATAGAAGAGAATAAGAAAATTAACAAATAAAGAGAGAGAGAGGAAACCTGAGTATGAGAGCCAAGGTTTTTGTTGATCAATTTGTCCCTTTTGTTGCTAATGATTACGTAGAGGGAAAGCTTTAGTATCCTCAGTCATTTATCATAAGATAGTTACCTTTATTTAAATGAGTTGCAAATGATTTTTGTTGTTTGCTGCTTGTTAATTCCTAACATTCATATATAATTTAAAATTTTCAGCAAAAGCAATTGAAATTCTATACTCAAGGAATCCAAAACAATACCAATGAGAGCTCAACGTACCTTAGTCGCTCTGTCACTGTTGAAGCCATCCTCATTTACCATAAATGTTATCAACCCCTGTAAGAAGACAACAAAATGCATTTGAATTATATTGCTAAAGAACACAATATATATATATATAAAAGATAGATGGAGAAATAAATTGAACAAACATATGTACATGAATATGAGAATTTATGTGCATTTGAGATGATATTGAAGTTCTAAAGAGGAATAGTTAATACTTCTTCATCTGCGGCTGACCACTGAAATGGCCAATTGTTTGGTATTTGATACCTGAACCAATGCGCTTACTATATGTAAGTCCAAGAATGGAAGAGAAAACATCATAATTAAATATCACGAACCTTGAATTCAAAAGAGTATTTAGATAGGTTATATCATAACTAAGAAACAAGTAAACCTTATTCCACAATGTTATGTCATGTGATTAATACACGTTAAATTGCATGCACAAGAGATTGACAAATTTCAATAAATAAAAAAAAAACATTTCTTTGTTAATGTTTTCTAGTATATTTTCAATAGAGCCATGATGACAACTAAGTTTCAAAGCTATCTTTCCTTCAATTCATGTAGCACACATCATTTATCAATTATACTACATTGCATATAGGTTTCATTCAAAAATCGTAAAACCAAATTTATCAATTAAATACATGATGAAGTCATACATAAAAAAAGAGAGAGTTGCTTTTACTTACAATCCTGATGACGGTAGTTGGGCCGTTCAGCAGGAACATCTTTAGGTTGCAATTTCTTGCCATCAACCGATGGACAGAAATCTTTCATCCACTTGAGAGATTCGGAAATATCATGTCTTATCTGTCTAATACACCCAGACACTTGTCCTTCAGGAATAGATTCAACAGCTTTATAAATGGCATGAATGAAATTCTGTGAAGATAACAACCTTTCAAGTGCTTCACAATGAACTTCATTAGACAGAAATGTCAAGAGCCTAGAAGAACTTTCTTGAGTATAACCCTCGGGACATATAATTAGCCTTATAGCTTTGCACAGTGCTAAAATAACAATTTCCGCCTATATCATTTCAAACATGTAAAAACAAGTCTGATTTCCATCTAAGTCTGGGGGACAATAAGAAGCAGACAACATAAACTGAATTAAACCAAAAATACAACAATTTATTAAAGATTTCCCTTCAACCAAACATGATTCCCCTCCCCTATTCCAAACATCATACCTAGAATTACACTAAGAGACTAAGACACAAGGTAATAAAACCACCAACAAAGCAGAACCATGCAAAACCTCTAAAACATAACTTTCTCTACTGGGGTCTGGGGAGAAAAAATAAAATATAAATGACTAGTAATCAGAATTTTAATACAAACCTGGCGAAGTTGACTGTAGAGATGAATTGTTTGGCACTCCAGGGCAGGTATAGTAGAAGGCAATGAGCATTGATCAAAAGTATTCCCCAGATTACAACTAATGGCAGAGAATGACAACATAAGAAGCCATAAATTTACCAAACCTTCACCGATAACCTCGTATTCAATCTGCAAAAGATATCCCATACCAACTAGAATCTCATTAGCAGCCAAACCATATATCTCCATCTTGTTAGTTGTAGCATAATTGGAGAAATGGATTACACCAGTAGAACTAGTTATCAGTGTATTAAATATTTTCTTAAGAAATTAAGACAAGCTCCTCCGGATGTATCTTCTGTTCTCAAATAAACTTTCTCTTGCATAAAACTAGCAAGCAAATTACCAATAGACTTGAGTAAACAATGAAGATCCAACGACAGGGTATTGGCATCTACTTCAACTTCAATATAGGCATTAATCTTCAGCAAAAGGGGTTCCATAATCAGTACAAAAAAATTAAAAAGTGATTTTTGAATGTCTGCAGGAATATTATTTGAGTTACAATGTTTTCCTGGCACTGGTTGCCTTGAGCTCTTCAGCCAGTTTGAATTTTCTTGCTGAAGTAGCATATAAGTGTAATGACAAGCCTAAGCTACCCATTGCCATAGCATTCTTCCTAGCTATAATTCTGTTCAGTACATCAAATAAATGTCTAGTATAACTCTTGATAGTTGCTTTAGAGTCATTTGATTTTTCATCACATGAAGTAACATCATTTTCTACCATGTGAGCTTAAAAATTCAGAAATTTGCACTTGATGAAAAAGTTCATGAGAAAGAACTTCTTCCACTGCCTCTCTATTAATCTCGATGTCCAAATGGAATTACTTCCATTAACCCGAAGATGCAACTCACTAGATAAAATAATTAATCATATGACAAGAGTCCTCAATAATTATAAGTATAAAATTATGAAGTGATAAAGAAAATGCCTTTAAAAAATATCCTCCTCCATATACAAAGAAACAAAATCAATTAAAATGCAAATTGAAAATAAATAATATTAAAATATATGTAACTAAATAAAATTTCAAACATATTTAAAACTAAAAAACATTTAAAAAGTAATTAGTAAGAAGTAAAATGTAAAGTAATAACGAATTAAAACATAGTTAAAAAACATTGCAAATAAAAAAAATATAATATATGATGTTTTAAATAAAAATAACATAATTTCTGAAAACAAATAATACAGAACCCAGTAATATTTTAATGAAAAAGTTAATGAATAAATATATTTGAATTAAATAAAACTTCAAAAATATTTAAAGCTGAAAACACCATTTAAAATTATAAAAATTATTTTAAATTCAGTGAAAGTAAGAAGTAAACCATAAATAATCAATCAAAAATAGTTATAAAACACGAAATAGAAAAAAGATGTTTTAAAAGATAAAATAATGACATAATTTCCGAAAATAAATAAATAAATGTTACAAAAGAAAATTGTTTGTTAAAATCAAGAAAGAAATTGTATAAATAAACTTACAATGATAAAATTTTAAAATATTAAAAAAGAGAGTAAGAATTAAAAGTAAAATATTAAACAAATAAATATATATATATATATATGGAAAGCTCAAAAAAATTAAAAATGCTGAAAATCAGAAAAAAAGTATTTTTAAATTCTGAAAATCTTAAATAATTTAATTTTTTGAAAATAATTATATTTAATTGTAAAAGTATATAATTGTCGTCAAAACTAAAACTTTATAGAAAAATAAATGCAAAACGTAAGGTATATAAAAACTTTAAAAATGTTAAAAATATTGAAAAGTTGAAAATAATAAAATTTTAAAAAATCTTGAAAATTAGGAAAGTAATATTTTTAAATTATGAAAATTAAATAGTTATATTAAAATTAAAAACTGTGAATTTTACAAGTAAAAGTATAGTTTTGAAAAATGTGAAAAAGTAATGCTTAAAATAATGTTTGAAAAATAATAATTCAGATTATAAGTAGAAAATAAAAGTATCATAAAAAATAAGTAGGAAAAAAATAATTAGTGTAATATTTTAAATATTAAAAAGTTATAAATAATAAAATCTTAAAAAGATTGAAAATTGTGAATTTATAGTAAAAGTAATATTTTTCAAAAAAATGAAATTGTAATAATATTTAAAAAATAATAATGTATATAATGTAATACAAAATATAATGTTTAAAAGCAGAAGTTTCAGTTAGAAAAATATACATAAAAATAATTAAAATAAGTATATTTAAAATTTATAACAATGTTTGAAAGAAAGTGAAAAATAGTAAAATCGTAAAAGATGTTGAAAATTACAAAAATAAATATTTATAAATTATGAAAATTGAAATAATTATATTTTGTTTAAAAAGTTTAAATCAGTAAATGTAATGTTTAAAAAATTTGAAATGTAAGATTTATAATAATGTTTAACATATACATATATTAAATATTTTTAAATTATTAAAACTGAAATAATTATATTTAGTTTAAAAGTTTGAATCAGTAGAAGTAATGTTTAAAAAATTTTAAATGTAGGATTTATAATAATGTTTAATATATATGTATATATAAAACAGTGTTTAAAAATAAAAAAATCAGTTAGAAATACGTAAAAACCAAAAATAAATAAAATATTAAAAATAAATATATTTAATTAAGAAAAATATAAATATGGTAGTAGATGTAATATTTATAAAAAGCTTTCCAACAAAGTAGAATATAATAAAAGGTACCCATTTCAAGAATAATGTTTTAAAAATATTAAAAAGTTAAAAATAATAAAATTTTAAAAAATGTTAAGAAAAGCAATATTTTAAAATTATGAAAATTAAAATAGTTATACAATTAAAAACAGTAAATTTATACGTAAAAGTAAAATTTATTAAAAAAATAAAGTTTATAACAATGTTGGGAAGATAATAATTATTACATAAATTACAGAAAAGTAAAAAACATTACAAGAGTAATGTTTTAAAAATATTAAAAAGTCGAAAATAATAAAATTTAAAAAAATATTAAATCTTAGAAAAGTAATATTTTAAAATTATGAAAATCAAAAGAATCATATAATTAAAAACTGTGAATTTATATGTAAAAGTAAAGTTTGTTGAGAAGAAGTAAAAACATAAAGTTTATAATAATGTTTGAAAGATAATAATAATTGCATAAATTATATATATACATATATATATATATATATATATAACAACCTTTAAAAACAATTAGAAATATGTAAAAAACCAAAAATAAATAAAATATTAAAAATAAGTATATTTAATGGAAAAAAGTACAAATATAGAAGTAGATGTAATATTTATAAAAGGTTTTTATTAACAAAATAGAATATCAAAAAGTAACATTTAAAAGTATGAAAACTAAAAAAATATTTAAAAAAGTAAAAATTTTAAAAATTGCTGAAAACTAGAAAATTAGGATTTTTAAATTCTGAAAACCTTAAAAATTAAATTGTTTGAAAATAATAATATTTAATTATAAAAGTGTATAATTGTTATCAAAAGTAACAGTTTATAGAAAAAACAAATAGAAAATGTAATATAAATAAATCTTTAAAAAGTATTGTAATATTGCATGTGTATATGTGTATAGTATTTTTAAATTCTGAAAATCTTAAATAATTTAAATTTTTGAAAATAATTATTGAAACGATGAAAATAAGTAAAATTATAGTTTTGAAAAAATGTGAAAAATTAATCTTTGCAAAATAATAATTAAGGTTATAAGTAGAAAATCAAAATGTCATAAGAAATAAGTAGAAAACAAAAATAATTAAAATATTAAAAATAATTAAAGTGTAATATTTTAAAAATATTAAAAACTTAAAAATAATAAAATCTTAAAAATGTTGAAAATTGTGAATTTAAAGTAAAAGTAATATTTCTCCAAAAAAATATGAAAAATAAGGTTGATAATAATGTTTAAAAATAACAATGCTTATCATGTAATACATGGTGTTTAAAAGTACAAGTCTGAGTTAAAAATATATATAAAAATAATAAAAATATTAAAATAAGAATGTTTAATTAATAAAAATATACAAGTAGATATAATGTTTATAAAAGAGGAAAAGAATTTATAATAAATATATAAAAGTTTTGAAAAGCTTCAAAAACAAATAGAATGTCAAAAAGTAATCTTTAAAAGTTTGAAAGGTAAAAAAAATAATGTTTTAAGAATATTGAAATTTTTAAAAATAACAAAAAATTAAAAACGTTGAAAATCAGAAAAATTATATTTTTAAATTCTAAAAATTTACACAATTTAAAATATTTCTAAATATTGGAAACTCAAAAAAATAAAATTTTAAAAAATGCTGAAAACCGGAAAAAATAGTACTTTTAAAATCTGAAAATCTTAAATAATTTAAAGTTTTGGAAAATAATTATTCAAAAGTTGAAAATAATAAAATTTTAAAAAATGTTAAAAATTAGGAAAGTAATAATTCAAAAGTAAGATTTATAATAATAATTATAATATGCGATGTTTTTGAAAGCGTAATATAAATTAAGGAAAAGAGAGTTATTTATATAAAATAACTAAAAGTGTAATATTTTAAAATATTAAAAAGTTGAAAACAATAAAATCTTTAAAAAGTTAAAAATTAGTAAAGTAATTAATACTTTTAAATTATGAAAATTAAAATAGTTATATTTAATTAAAAAGTTTAAATTTATAATAAAGATAACATTTCACGTAAAAACAAAATTTATAACAGTGTTTAAAAAGAGTTTCAGATAAAAATACGGAAAAAACTAAAAGTAATTAAAATAGAAAAAATAAGTATATCTAATTAAGAAAATTTTAAATACACAAGTAGATGCAATGTATATAAAATAATCATATTTAATGAAAAAGTGTAAATTTATAAACAAAAGTAATATCACATACCTCTTCATAAATTCTTCTAAGAAAACAAGCACATTTCAGTTCCTCTTCTGAAGAGAAGCAACCCTTGTTTCATTCTTGATTCATAATCTGAAGAAAAGCACATTTTAAAATATGTATAGAAATTTGGAAGATAAAAAAAAGAAAATAATTAAAGTGAAGAAAATAATATGTTTTTAACGGGAGTAAGTAAATTCTCTACAGTAAACCCAATTAGAGAATCCAATTTCACGGGACTCAAATATAAAACCAGTTATGAAAAAGTACTTTATAGACCATGTCGTCTTATAATATTTCACCAGAATATCATTAAGCAAATAGTTTTCAAGAATCCAGTTGCGAAAAATGTTACAGACGAGTGACATGAACTTGCCTTTCCAGCTTTGCAAAGCGCAGCACATTGAGCCTCTGCTTCTAATAAAAAACATAGTCTTCGTTATGCTCCTTTGTCACCTGCAAGAATAGGGAGATAGCATCAATACCATGCACCGAAAGCCATGCTTCTTTGTTTATTTACAATGTACGAAACCTTTTAAATAGAAGAGAATAAGAAAATTAATAAATAAAGAGAGAGAGAGGGAAAACCTGAGTGCGAGTGCCAGGATTTTTGTTGATTAGTCTGTCCTTTTTGTTGCAAATGATTTTTTGTCTCTAAGAAGGTGGATTACGCATAGGGAAAGCTTTAGTATCCTCAGTCATTTATCATAAGATAGTTACCTTTATTTAAATGAGTTAATATATATATATACACACACACACGCATACACCCACCCATCCCCCCCACATAAATATATATACATAAAAGTTTGTTCCGACAAAGATTGACTTTGCTCCTACGTACATTTACAATGGAAAATCAGGACCACGTAGTTCTTTACGTAAAATGGACGTTTGATGAAAATATTTATATGATTTGAAAATTCTTAACTATCATGTCAAGTTTTGAACTTATTTGATAATCAAAATTTTTACCCACATATTCTGTTTGAAAATTATTGATTATCATTATCTCAAACTTGCTTGGAAATTGAAATTTTCATTCACATAATAATTTTGAAAATTTTAATTATCATGTTAAGTCTCAAACTTATTTGATAATCAAAATTTTCTCTCACATAATCTATTTGAAAATTATTGATTATCATGTTAAGTCTCGAATTTACTTGATAATTAAAACTTTCATTTACATAATAATCTTGAAAACAATTGATTATTATGTTAAGTCTCAAACTTATTTGATAATTTTAAAATTTTCCACATGACAATTTTGAAAATTATTAATTATCAATAGTAGGTCAGAGACTCATAAATATTTTCATCCATTAGGACAAATAGTTTTCCATCTCTAAGTTAAATGGCTAGATATAAAAATAATAAAAAAATAAGAAATAAATAAAAAAAAGAAAAAACTTTTAAAAAAATAATAGGTAGAGAAAAGACCTTAAAGAATGAATAACTGAATCACAACCAACCAAAATTCTTACGACAAATGGTTTGGTGAAGAATTTGCATGTTTTCTGCAAAATTAAAATAGTTCTAGATGTCCACATCTTGGGAGATGATAGGCATAAAGAATACATACCTTGTGCTTGATCGGTACAGATGGATTTGCTCTTTGCTTAAAGAATGATTCCAATCTGTTGTTTACAAAATGAAAAAAGTTCAATTAGGCACGACAATAAATGAGAAAGGTTTAACACTCATGTCAAATGACTTAAGAATCATTTACAGTTCTTGTGATGATTTGTTGTTTGCTGCTTTTTATTGCCTAACATTTATATAGAGTTTAAAATGTTCAGTAGAGGCAATTGAAATCCTACCCAAGAAATCCAAAACAATACCAATGAGACCTCTACATACCTCAGTCACTGTGTCACTATTGAAGCCATACTCATTTACCATATATGTTATCAAACCCTGTAAGAAGGCAACAAAATGCAATTGATTTTATACTGCCAAAGAACACAATATATATATATGTATGTATTTATAAGATAGATGGAGAAATAAATTGAACAAACATATGTATATCAATTCAATACATGATGAAGTCATACACAAAAAAAAAAGAGGGCTACTTTTACTTACAATCCTAGTGCAATCACAGTAGTTGAGGTGTTCAGCAGGAACATCTTTAAGTAGTCAACAGGCATGTAACTGCAAACCTGTAAAATGATGACGATTAACAGCTAAGGAATTAACATCTTTAACACACTTCTTAACCAATCTCTATATATAGTTTAATGTTTATAGAAATTATTTATTCACACAAACGGCTATATAGCCAAAGATACTAGAATATATATAATTGACCCACGATACAATCGCCCTTTTTATACATTTTTATGTAATATTAGAGTGTTGTAATCCATTAAACTATTAACACATACCTTTCTACTATGAAGACTGCATCATGGACCCTTACTCACACTCTTTCTCATCCTGTTTCGCCGCACATTCCTTGTAAGAAGGCAATACAACGCAACTCAATTATATCTCCAAATAGCACAACATATATACTATATTAAATTGCATACACAAGAGATGACAACTTTCAATAAACAGAAAAAACCTCTCTTTTTTATGTTTTCCAATATATATATTTTCAATGGACTCATTTTGACGTATGACTTTCAAAGCTCTGTTCCTCAATTCCTGCAGCACACAACATTTATCAATTATACTATATATATTTCATATAAAGTTTCTTCAAAAATCATAAAATCAAGCATAGACCAGACATCAAACAAATAAAATTGGATAGAAATATAAAATATACCTCGAATACTTTCACAATAATCACAGTCAAAGAGAATGAATAATGGTGAGATTTAGCTCCTCCAAAATCTAAAACCAAGAAAATACCAAAGTGAGCATGTCAAAAAGTAAAAAAGATCAAGTGTGTTGAAAGTTATAAAGACTTGTAATTCCAAATTCCATCACTGGAATTTTTTTGGAGCTTGTATCCATTAGGTGGCGAAGAAATGTTTGGAGCTCCAAATATTAAGGAAACCATGTCTTCAGAAGCTACGACACAAACCTATAATATATAAAACATTTAGCATACATTCTATAAAAAGCATATATTAAAGGAAATGCTGCCAATTAATTTGAAGGAATGAGTTGATAAAATTATCTGAAGGCATGGTTATCCAAAGGGAAAGGTAGGAAAGCAAGAACATAACTGAAAATTAAATGGATTTTATAAGAAAAAAAAGGCAAAAATTTAAATCCATATTTGATCTTTTTGTTTTCGAGAAGTCTCATTATAGTTTTAAAGGGATTAGTAATAACATTATAACTTTAGTTTTCAAGAATCCAGTTCCGAAAAATATGTGATAGAGGAGTGATATGAACTTGCCTTTCCAGCTTTGCAAAGTGCAGCACATTGAGCCTCTGCTTCTAATAAAAACATAGTCTTTGTTATGCTCCTTTGTCACCTGCAAGAATAGGAGATAGCATCAATACCATGCTCCAAAAATCATGCTTTTTTGTCTATTTACAATGTACAAAAGTTTTTAAATAGAAGAGAATAAGAAAATTAACAAATAAAGAAAGAGAGAGGGGAAACCTGAGTGTGAGTGCCAGGATTTTTGTTGATCAATCTGTCATTTTTGTTGCAAATGATTTTTTGTCTCTAAGAAGGTGGATTACGTATAGGGAAAGCTTTAGTATCCTCATTCATTTATCATAAGATAGTTACCTTTATTTAAATGAGTTAATATATATATATATATATATATATATATATATATATATACACCCACCCATCCCCCCACACATAAATATATATATATATATATATATCTATATATATATATATATATATATATATATATATATATATAAAAGTTTGGTCCGACAAAGATTGACTTTGTTCCTACGTATCTCCATTCACAATGGAAAATCAGGACCACGTAGTTCTTTATGTAAAATGGACTTTTGATGAAAATATTTATATTATTTGAAAATTCTTATTTATCATGTCAAGTTTTGAACTTATTTAATAATCAAAATTTTCACCCACATATTCTGTTTGAAAATTGTTGATTATCATTATCTCAAACTTGCTTGATAATTGAAATTTTCATTCACATAATAATTTTGAAAATTTTAATTATCATGTCAAGTCTCGAACTTATTTGATAATCAAAATTTTCTCTCACATAATCTATTTGAAAATTATAGATTATCATGTTAAGTCTCGAATTTACTTGATAATTAAAACTTTCATTTACATAATAATCTTGAAAACGATTGATTATTATGTTAAGTCTCAAACTTGTTTGATAATTTTAAAATTTTTCACATGATAATTTTGAAAATTATTAATTATCAATAGTAGGTCAGAGACTCATAAATATTTTCATCCATTAGGATAAATAGTTTTCCATCTCTAAGTAAGACGGCTAGATATAAAAATAATAAAAAATAAGAAATAAATAAAAAAAAGAAAAAACTTTTAAAAAAATAATAGGTAGAGAAAAGACCTTAAAGAATGAATAACTGAATCACAACAAACCAAAATTCTTACGACAAATGGTTTGGGGAAGAATTTGCATGTTTTCTGCAAAATTAAAATAGTTCTAGATGTCCACATCTCAGGAGATGATAGGCATAATGGATACACACCTTGTGCTTGTTTGGTGTAGATGGATTTACTGTTGGCTTAAAAAATAATTTCAAGTTCACAAAGAGAAAAAAGATGAGTTATGTAGGACAAGAAATGAGAAAGGTTTAACACTTATATCAAATGACTTAAGAATCATTTACGGTTCTTGTGATGATTTGTTTTCTACTGTTTTTTATTGCCCAACATTTATATAGAGTTTAAAATTTTCAGTAGAGGCAATTGAAATCCTACCCAAGCAATCCAAAACAATACCAATGAGACCTTTACATACCTCAGTCACTCTGTCACTATGGAAGCCATACTCATTTACCATAAATGTTATCAACCCTTGTAAGAAGGCAACAAAATACAATTGATTTTATACGGCCAAAGAACACAATATATATATATATATGTATATATAAGATAGATGGACAAATAAATTGAACAAACATATGTATATCAATTCAATACATGATGAAGTCATACACAGAAAAAGAGAGAGCTACTTTTACTTACAATACTAGTGCAATCACAGTAGTTGAGGTGTTCAGCAGGAACATCTTTAACTAGTCAACAGGCATGTAACTGCAAACCTGTAAAATGATACCGATTAACAACTAAGGAATTAACATCTTTAACACACTTCTTAACCAATCTCTATATATAGTTTAATGTTTATAGAAATTATGTATTCTCACAAACGGCTACATATAGCCAAAGATACTAGAATATATATAATTGACCCACGATACAATCATCCTTTTTATACATTTTTACGTAATATTAGAGTGTTGTAATCCATTAAACTATTAACACATACCTTTCTACTATGAAGACTGCATCATGGACCCTTACTCACACTCTTTCTCATCCTGTTTCGCCGCACATTCCTTGTAAGAAGGCAATACAACGCAACTCAATTATATCTCCAAATAGCACAACATATATACTACATTAAATTGCATACACAAGAGATGACAACTTTTAATAAACAGAAAAAACCTCTCTTTTTTATGTTTTCCAATATATATATTTTCAATGGACTCATTTTGACGTATGACTTTCAAAGCTCTGTTCCTCAATTCTGCAGACACACAACATTTATCAATTATACTATATATATTTCATATAAAGTTTCTTCAAAAATCATAAAATCAAGCATAGACCGGACATCAAACAAATAAAATTGGATAGAAATATAAAATATACCTCGAATACTTTCACAATAATCACGATCGGAGAGAATGCATAATGGTGAGATTTAGCTCCTCCAAAATCTAAAACCAAGAAAATACCAAAGTGAGCATGTCAAAAAGTAAAAAAGATCAAGTGTGTTGAAAGTTATAAAGACCTTTGTAATTCCAAATTCTATCACTGGAATTTTTTGGGGCTTGGATCCATTAGGTGGCGAAGAAATTTTTCCCAATATTAAGGAATTCATGTCTTCAGAAGCTACGACACAAACCTATAATATATAAAACATTTAGCATACATTCTATAGAAAGCTTATATTAAAGGAAATGTTGTCAATTAATTTGAAGGAATAAGTTGATAAAATTATCTGAAGGCATGGTTATCCAAAGGAAAAGGTAGGAAAGCAAGAACATAACTGAAAATTAAATAAATTTTATAAGAAAAAAAGAAAAAATATAAATCAATATTTGATCTTTTTGTATTCGAGAAGTCTCATTATAGTTTTAAAGGGATTAGTAATAACATTATCACTGTAGTTTTCAAGAATCCAGTTCTGAAAAATATGTGATAGACGAGTGATATGAACTTGCCTTTCCAGCTTTGCAAAGTGCAGCACATTGAGCCTCTGCTTCTGATAAAAACATAGTCTTCGTTATGCTCTTTTGTCACCTACAAGAATATGGAGATAGCATCAATACCATGCACCGAAATCCATGCTTTTTTGTCTATCTACAATGTATAAAACTTTTCAAATAGAAGAGAATAAGAAAATTAACAAATAAAGAGAGAGAGAGGAAACCCGAGTATGAGAGCCAAGGTTTTTGTTGATCAATTTGTCCCTTTGTTGCTAATGATTACGTAGAGGAAAGCTTTAGTATCCTCGAGTCATTTATCATAAGATAGTTACCTTTATTTAAATGAGTTGCAAATGATTTCTGTTGTTTGCTGCTTGTTAATTCCTAACATTCATATAGAATTTAAAACTTTCAGCAAAAGCAATTGAAATTCTATACTCAAGGAATCCAAAACAATACCAATGAGAGCTCAACGTACCTTAGTCGCTCTGTCACTGTTGAAGCCATCCTCATTTACCATAAATGTTATCAACCCCTTGTAAGAAGACAACAAAATGCATTTGAATTATATTGCTAAAGAACACAATATATATATATATATAAAAGATAGATGGAGAAATAAATTGAACAAACATATATACATGAATATGAGAATTTATGTGCATTTGAGATGATATTGAAGTTCTAAGGAGGAATAGTTAATACTTCTTCATCTAGGGCTGACCACTGAAATGGCCAATTGTTTTGGTATTTGATACCTGAACCAATGCGCTTACTATATGTAAGTCCAAGAATGGAAGAGAAAACATCATAATTAAATATCACGAACCTTGAATTCAAAAGAGTATTTAGATAGGTTATATCATAACTAAGAAACAAGTAAACCTTATTCCACAATGTTATGTCATGTGATTAATACACGTTAAATTGCATGCACAAGAGATTGACAAATTTCAATAAATAAAAAAAAAACATTTCTTTGTTAATGTTTTCTAGTATATTTTCAATAGAGCCATGATGACAACTAAGTTTCAAAGCTATCTTTCCTTCAATTCATGTAGCACACATCATTTATCAATTATACTACATTGCATATAGGTTTCATTCAAAAATCGTAAAACCAAATTTATCAATTAAATACATGATGAAGTCATACACAAAAAAAAGAGAGTTGCTTTTACTTACAATCCTGATGACGGTAGTTGGGCCGTTCAGCAGGAACATCTTTAGGTTGCAATTTCTTGCCATCAACCGATGGACAGAAATCTTTCATCCACTTGAGAGATTCGGAAATATCATGTCTTATCCGTCTAATACACCCGGACACTTGTCCTTCGAGGAATAGATTCAACGACTTTATAAATGGCATGAATGAAATTGCGTGAAGATAACAACCTTTCAAGTGCTTCACAATGAACTTCATTAGACAGAAATGTCAAGAGCCTAGAAGAACTTTCTTGAGTATAACCCTCGGGACATATAATTAGCCTTATAGCTTTGCACAGTGCTAAAATAACAATTTCCGCCTATATCATTTCAAACATGTAAAAACAAGTCTGATTTCCATCTAAGTCTGGGGGACAATAAGAAGCAGACAACATAAACTGAATTAAACCAAAAATACAACAATTTATTAAAGATTTCCCTTCAACCAAACATGATTCCCCTCCCTATTCCAAACATCATACCTAGAATTACACTAAGAGACTAAGACACAAGGTAATAAAACCACCAACAAAGCAGAACCATGCAAAACCTCTAAAACATAACTTTCTCTACTGGGGTCTGGGGAGAAAAATAAAATATAAATGACTAGTAATCAGAATTTTAATACAAACCTGGCGAAGTTGACTGTAGAGATGAATTGTTTGGCACTCCAGGGCAGGTATAGTAGAAGGCAATGAGCATTGATCAAAAGTATTCCCCAGATTACAACTAATGGCAGAGAATGACAACATAAGAAGCCATAAATTTACCAAACCTTCACCGATAACCTCGTATTCAATCTGCAAAAGATATCCCATACCAACTAGAATCTCATTAGCAGCCAAACCATATATCTCCATCTTGTTAGTTGTAGCATAATTGGAGAAATGGATTACACCAGTAGAACTAGTTATCAGTGTATTAAATATTTTCTTAAGAAATTAAGACAAGCTCCTCCGGATGTATCTTCTGTTCTCAAATAAACTTTCTCTTGCATAAAACTAGCAAGCAAATTACCAATAGACTTGAGTAAACAATGAAGATCCAACGACAGGGTATTGGCATCTACTTCAACTTCAATATAGGCATTAATCTTCAGCAAAAGGGGTTCCATAATCAGTACAAAAAAATTAAAAAGTGATTTTTGAATGTCTGCAGGAATATTATTTGAGTTACAATGTTTTCCTGGCACTGGTTGCCTTGAGCTCTTCAGCCAGTTTGAATTTTCTTGCTGAAGTAGCATATAAGTGTAATGACAAGCCTAAGCTACCCATTGCCATAGCATTCTTCCTAGCTATAATTCTGTTCAGTACATCAAATAAATGTCTAGTATAACTCTTGATAGTTGCTTTAGAGTCATTTGATTTTTCATCACATGAAGTAACATCATTTTCTACCATGTGAGCTTAAAAATTCAGAAATTTGCACTTGATGAAAAAGTTCATGAGAAAGAACTTCTTCCACTGCCTCTCTATTAATCTCGATGTCCAAATGGAATTACTTCCATTAACCCGAAGATGCAACTCACTAGATAAAATAATTAATCATATGACAAGAGTCCTCAATAATTATAAGTATAAAATTATGAGGTGATAAAGAAAATGCCTTTAAAAAATATCCTCCTCCATATACAAAGAAACAAAATCAATTAAAATGCAAATTGAAAATAAATAATATTAAAATATATGTAACTAAATAAAATTTCAAAAATATTTAAAACTAAAAAACATTTAAAAAGTAATTAGTAAGAAGTAAAATGTAAAGTAATAACGAATTAAAACATAGTTAAAAAACATTGCAAATAAAAAAATATAATATATGATGTTTTAAATAAAAATAATATAATTTCTAAAAACAAATAATACAGAACCCAGTAATATTTTAATGAAAAAGTTAATGAATAAATATATTTGAATTAAATAAAACTTCAAAAATATTTAAAGCTGAAAACACCATTTAAAATTATAAAAATTATTTTAAATTCAGTGAAAGTAAGAAGTAAACCATAAATAATCAATCAAAAATAGTTATAAAACACGAAATAGAAAAAAGATGTTTTAAAAGATAAAATAATGACATAATTTCCGAAAATAAATAAATAAATGTTACAAAAGAAAATTGTTTGTTAAAATCAAGAAAGAAATTGTATAAATAAACTTACAATGATAAAATTTTAAAATATTAAAAAAGAGAGTAAGAATTAAAAGTAAAATATTAAACAAATAAATATATATATATATATATGGAAAGCTCAAAAAAATTAAAAATGCTGAAAATCAGAAAAAAAGTATTTTTAAATTCTGAAAATCTTAAATAATTTAATTTTTTTGAAAATAATTATATTTAATTGTAAAAGTATATAATTGTCGTCAAAACTAAAACTTTATAGAAAAATAAATGCAAAACGTAAGGTATATAAAAACTTTAAAAATGTTAAAAATATTGAAAAGTTGAAAATAATAAAATTTTAAAAAATCTTGAAAATTAGGAAAGTAATATTTTTAAATTATGAAAATTAAATAGTTATATTAAAATTAAAAACTGTGAATTTTACAAGTAAAAGTATAGTTTTGAAAAATGTGAAAAAGTAATGCTTAAAATAATGTTTGAAAAATAATAATTCAGATTATAAGTAGAAAATAAAAGTATCATAAAAAATAAGTAGGAAAAAAATAATTAGTGTAATATTTTAAATATTAAAAAGTTATAAATAATAAAATCTTAAAAAGATTGAAAATTGTGAATTTATAGTAAAAGTAATATTTTTCAAAAAAATGAAATTGTAATAATATTTAAAAAAATGATAATGTATATAATGTAATACAAAATATAATGTTTAAAAGCAGAAGTTTCAGTTAGAAAAATATACATAAAAATAATTAAAATAAGTATATTTAAAATTTATAACAATGTTTGAAAGAAAGTGAAAAATAGTAAAATCGTAAAAGATGTTGAAAATTACAAAAATAAATATTTATAAATTATGAAAATTGAAATAATTATATTTTGTTTAAAAAGTTTAAATCAGTAAATGTAATGTTTAAAAAATTTGAAATGTAAGATTTATAATAATGTTTAACATATACATATATTAAATATTTTTTAAATTATTAAAACTGAAATAATTATATTTAGTTTAAAAGTTTGAATCAGTAGAAGTAATGTTTAAAAAATTTTAAATGTAGGATTTATAATAATGTTTAATATATATGTATATATAAAACAGTGTTTAAAAATAAAAAAATCAGTTAGAAATACGTAAAAACCAAAAATAAATAAAATATTAAAAATAAATATATTTAATTAAGAAAAATATAAATATGGTAGTAGATGTAATATTTATAAAAAGCTTTCCAACAAAGTAGAATATAATAAAAGGTACCCATTTCAAGAATAATGTTTTAAAAATATTAAAAAGTTAAAAATAATAAAATTTTAAAAAATGTTAAGAAAAGCAATATTTTAAAATTATGAAAATTAAAATAGTTATACAATTAAAAACAGTAAATTTATACGTAAAAGTAAAATTTATTAAAAAAATAAAGTTTATAACAATGTTGGGAAGATAATAATTATTACATAAATTACAGAAAAGTAAAAAACATTACAAGAGTAATGTTTTAAAAATATTAAAAAGTCGAAAATAATAAAATTTAAAAAAATATTAAATCTTAGAAAAGTAATATTTTAAAATTATGAAAATCAAAAGAATCATATAATTAAAAACTGTGAATTTATATGTAAAAGTAAAGTTTGTTGAGAAGAAGTAAAAACATAAAGTTTATAATAATGTTTGAAAGATAATAATAATTGCATAAATTATATATATACATATATATATATATATATATATAACAACCTTTAAAAACAATTAGAAATATGTAAAAAACCAAAAATAAATAAAATATTAAAAATAAGTATATTTAATGGAAAAAGTACAAATATAGAAGTAGATGTAATATTTATAAAAGGTTTTTATTAACAAAATAGAATATCAAAAAGTAACATTTAAAAGTATGAAAACTAAAAAAATATTTAAAAAAGTAAAAATTTTAAAAATTGCTGAAAACTAGAAAATTAGGATTTTTAAATTCTGAAAACCTTAAAAATTAAATTGTTTGAAAATAATAATATTTAATTATAAAAGTGTATAATTGTTATCAAAAGTAACAGTTTATAGAAAAAACAAATAGAAAATGTAATATAAATAAATCTTTAAAAAGTATTGTAATATTGCATGTGTATATGTGTATAGTATTTTTAAATTCTGAAAATCTTAAATAATTTAAATTTTTGAAAATAATTATTGAAACGATGAAAATAAGTAAAATTATAGTTTTGAAAAAATGTGAAAAATTAATCTTTGCAAAATAATAATTAAGGTTATAAGTAGAAAATCAAAATGTCATAAGAAATAAGTAGAAAACAAAAATAATTAAAATATTAAAAATAATTAAAGTGTAATATTTTAAAAATATTAAAAACTTAAAAATAATAAAATCTTAAAAATGTTGAAAATTGTGAATTTAAAGTAAAAGTAATATTTCTCCAAAAAAATATGAAAAATAAGGTTGATAATAATGTTTAAAAATAACAATGCTTATCATGTAATACATGGTGTTTAAAAGTACAAGTCTGAGTTAAAAATATATATAAAAATAATAAAAATATTAAAATAAGAATGTTTAATTAATAAAAATATACAAGTAGATATAATGTTTATAAAAGAGGAAAAGAATTTATAATAAATATATAAAAGTTTTGAAAAGCTTCAAAAACAAATAGAATGTCAAAAAGTAATCTTTAAAAGTTTGAAAGGTAAAAAAAATAATGTTTTAAGAATATTGAAATTTTTAAAAATAACAAAAAATTAAAAACGTTGAAAATCAGAAAAATTATATTTTTAAATTCTAAAAATTTACACAATTTAAAATATTTCTAAATATTGGAAACTCAAAAAAATAAAATTTTAAAAAATGCTGAAAACCGGAAAAAATAGTACTTTTAAAATCTGAAAATCTTAAATAATTTAAAGTTTTGGAAAATAATTATTCAAAAGTTGAAAATAATAAAATTTTAAAAATGTTAAAAATTAGGAAAGTAATAATTCAAAAGTAAGATTTATAATAATAATTATAATATGCGATGTTTTTGAAAGCGTAATATAAATTAAGGAAAAGAGAGTTATTTATATAAAATAACTAAAAGTGTAATATTTTAAAATATTAAAAAGTTGAAAACAATAAAATCTTTAAAAAGTTAAAAATTAGTAAAGTAATTAATACTTTTAAATTATGAAAATTAAAATAGTTATATTTAATTAAAAAGTTTAAATTTATAATAAAGATAACATTTCACGTAAAAAACAAAATTTATAACAGTGTTTAAAAAGAGTTTCAGATAAAAATACGGAAAAAACTAAAAGTAATTAAAATAGAAAAAATAAGTATATCTAATTAAGAAAATTATAAATACACAAGTAGATGCAATGTATATAAAATAATCATATTTAATGAAAAAGTGTAAATTTATAAACAAAAGTAATATCACATACCTCTTCATAAATTCTTCTAAGAAAACAAGCACATTTCAGTTCCTCTTCTGAAGAGAAGCAACCCTTGTTTCATTCTTGATTCATAATCTGAAGAAAAGCATATTTTAAAATATGTATAGAAATTTGGAAGATAAAAAAAAGAAAATAATTAAAGTAAAGAAAATAATATGTTTTTAACGGGAGTAAGTAAATTCTCTACAGTAAACCCAATTAGAGAATCCAATTTCACGGGACTCAAATACAAAACCAGTTATGAAAAAGTACTTTATAGACCATGTCGTCTTATAATATTTCACCAGAATATCATTAAGCAAATAGTTTTCAAGAATCCAGTTGCGAAAAATGTTACAGACGAGTGACATGAACTTGCCTTCTTATAAGAAATGTGCGGCGAAATAGGAAGAGAAAGAGTGTGACTAAGGGTCCATGATGCATTCTTCATAGTGGAAATCAGACTTGTTTTTACATGTTTGAAATGATATAGGCGGAAATTGTTATTTTAGCACTGTGCAAAGCTATAAGGCTAATTATATGTCCCGAGGGTTATACTCAAGAAAGTTCTTCTAGGCTCTTGACATTTCTGTCTAATGAAGTTCATTGTGAAGCACTTGAAAGGTTGTTATCTTCACAGAATTTCATTCATGCCATTTATAAAGCTGTTGAATCTATTCCTGAAGGACAAGTGTCTGGGTGTATTAGACAGATAAGACATGATATTTCCGAATCTCTCAAGTGGATGAAAGATTTCTGTCCATCGGTTGATGGCAAGAAATTGCAACCTAAAGATGTTCCTGCTGAACGGCCCAACTACCGTCATCAGGATTGTAAGTAAAAGCAACTCTCTTTTTTTATGTATGACTTCATCATGTATTTAATTGATAAATTTGCTAGTTTAATGTATATATTTATTTCATTTGCTAGTTGTTTTCAAAAAATAATTTATTTCATATTTAAAAAAGAAGTAATGAAAATGTATCTATTTTCTCGGTGGATAAGAATAATTTGTAAAATAAGTTAACTTTTGCTTCCTAAATTAAGTCCTCTGAAATAAGGAATACTAATTATATAATGAGATTTAAAATTAAGATAAAAATAAAACATTTAACAAAATCTAAATTAATTATAATAGCCATAGTTAAACTCTGATAAGATACTAAGTATTTAATTAAGTGTTAGTTAATAATTGTTAGTTGCTAGTTTTGGAGAAATAAATAGTTACATTAAGCTTGATGCAAAGAAATAGGATGGTAGAGAGAGAAAGGAGAAGAATATGATGGCGAATGAAGAAGGTAGTAGTAGCACTAACACCAACAGAACTCTCTGTATGGAAAGATACGAACTGGGTCCGGTCTTGGGAAAGGGAAACTCCTCCGTTGTCAAGCTTGCATGTAACACTGTCACTGGAGAGAAGGTAACCATCAAAATTTTAGACAAAGAACAACTTTTCAAAGACAAGAACCAAATTCTCAGGAGGCTAATTAAACAAGCGGTGTGCTCACTTCTCACTTCTATTACTTTATGCCATCATTTTATTAACAAAATATATATATATATATATATATATGCATCTTGATCTTGATTTTGGTATATTCATGCGCGGAGTAAGGATCATTAATGCATAGGTGAGTGCAACAATGGTAAAAACATCAAGAAAGTGCTATTTTCTGAGACCTGATACTTTCTGCTGTTCACCATTATATATATATATATATATATGCATCTTGATCTTGATTTTGGTATATTCATGCGCGGAGTAAGGATCATTAATGCATAGGTGAGTGCAACAATGGTAAAAACATCAAGAAAGTGCTATTTTCTGAGACCTGATACTTTCTGCTGTTCACCATTATATATATATATATATATGCATCTTGATCTTGATTTTGGTATATTCATGCGCGGAGTAAGGATCATTAATGCATAGGTGAGTGCAACAATGGTAAAAACATCAAGAAAGTGCTATTTTCTGAGACCTAATACTTTCTGCTGTTCACCATTATGCGTTGTATTGCCTTCTTACAAGGAATGTGCGGCGAAACAGGATGAGAAAGAGAGTGAGTAAGGGTCCATGATGCAGTCTTCATAATAGAAAGGTATGTGTTAATAGTTTAATGGATTACAACACTCTAATATTACATAAAAATGTATAAAAAGGGCGATTGTATCGTGGGTCAATTATATATATTCTAGTATCTTTGGCTATATAGCCGTTTGTGAGAATAAATAATTTCTATAAACATTAAACTATATATAGAGATTGGTTAAGAAGTGTGTTAAAGATGTTAATTCCTTAGCTGTTAATCGTCATCATTTTACAGGTTTGCAGTTACATGCCTGTTGACTACTTAAAGATGTTCCTACTGAACACCTCAACTACTGTGATTGCACTAGGATTGTAAGTAAAAGTAGCCCTCTCTTTTTTTGTGTGTATGACTTCATCATGTATTGAATTGATATACATATCTTTGTTCAATTTATTTCTCCATCTATCTTATAAATACATACATATATATATATATATTGTGTTCTTTGGCAGTATAAAATCAATTGCATTTGGTTGCCTTCTTATAGGGTTTGATAACATATATGGTAAATGAGTATGGCTTCAATAGTGACACAGTGACTGAGGTATGTAGAGGTCTCATTGGTATTGTTTTGGATTTCTTGGGTAGGATTTCAATTGCCTCTACTGAACATTTTAAACTCTATATAAATGTTAGGCAATAAAAAGCAGCAAACAACAAATCATCACAAGAACTGTAAATGATTCTTAAGTCATTTGACATGAGTGTTAAACCTTTCTCATTTATTGTCGTGCCTAATTGAACTTTTTTCATTTTGTAAACAACAGATTGGAATCATTCTTTAAGCAAAGAGCAAATCCATCTGTACCGATCAAGCACAAGGTATGTATTCTTTATGCCTATCATCTCCCAAGATGTGGACATGTAGAACTATTTTAATTTTGCAGAAAACATGCAAATTCTTCACCAAACCATTTGTCGTAAGAATTTTGGTTGGTTGTGATTCAGTTATTCATTCTTTAAGGTCTTTTCTCTACCTATTATTTTTTTAAAAGTTTTTTCTTTTTTTATTTATTTCTTATTTTTTTATTATTTTTATATCTAGCCATTTAACTTAGAGATGGAAAACTATTTGTCCTAATGGATGAAAATATTTATGAGTCTCTGACCTACTATTGATAATTAATAATTTTCAAAATTATCATGTGGAAAATTTTAAAATTATCAAACAAGTTTGAGACTTGACATAATAATCAATTGTTTTCAAGATTATTATGTAAATAAAAGTTTTAATTATCAAATAAATTCGAGACTTAACAATGATAATCAATAATTTTCAAATAGATTATGTGAGAGAAAATTTTGATTATCAAATAAGTTTGAGACTTAACATGATAATTAAAATTTTCAAAATTATTATGTGAATGAAAATTTCAATTTCCAAGCAAGTTTGAGATAATGATAATCAATAATTTTCAAACAGAATATGTGGGTAAAAATTTTGATTATCAAATAAGTTCAAAACTTGACATGATAGTTAAGAATTTTCAAATCATATAAATATTTTCATCAAAAGTCCATTTTACATAAAGAACTACGTGGTCCTGATTTTCCATTGTAAATGGAGATACGTAGGAGCAAAGTCAATCTTTGTCGGAACAAACTTTTATGTATATATATTTATGTGTGGGGGGGGATGGGTGGGTGTATGCGTGTGTGTGTGTATATATATATATTAACTCATTTAAATAAAGGTAACTATCTTATGATAAATGACTGAGGATACTAAAGCTTTCCCTATGCGTAATCCACCTTCTTAGAGACAAAAAATCATTTGCAACAAAAAGGACAGACTGATCAACAAAAATCCTGGCACTCACACTCAGGTTTCCCCTCTCTCTCTTTATTTGTTAATTTTCTTATTCTCTTCTATTTAAAAGGTTTTGTACATTGTAAATAAACAAAGAAGCATGGCTTTCGGTGCATGGAATTGATGCTATCTCCCTATTCTTGCAGGTGACAAAGGAGCATAACGAAGACTATGTTTTTTATTAGAAGCAGAGGCTCAATGTGCTGCACTTTGCAAAGCTGGAAAGGCAAGTTCATGTCACTCGTCTGTCACATTTTTTGGAACTGGATTCTTGAAAACTAAAGTTATAATGTTATTACTAATCCCTTTCAAACTATAATGAGACTTCTCGAAAACAAAAAGATCAAATATGGATTTAAATTTTTGCCTTTTTTTCTTATAAAATCCATTTAATTTTTAGTTATGTTCTTGCTTTCCTACCTTTTCCTTTGGATAACCATGCCTTCAGATAATTTTATCAACTCATTCCTTCAAATTAATTGGCAGCATTTCCCTTAATATAAGCTTTTTATAGAATGTATGCTAAATGTTTTATATATTATAGGTTTGTGTCGTAGCTTCTGAAGACATGGATTCCTTAATATTTGGAGCTCCAAAATTTCTTCGCCACCTAGTGGATACAAGCTCCAAAAAAATTCCAGTGATGGAATTTGGAATTGCAAAGGTCTTTATAACTTTCAATACACTTGATTTTTTTTACTTTTTGACATGCTCACTTTGGTATTTTCTTGGTTTTAGATTTTGGAGGGACAAAATCTCACCATTATGCATTCTCTCTGGCTGTGATTATTGTGAAAGTATTCGAGGTATATTTTATATTTGTACCCAATTTTATTTGTTTGATGTTTGGTCTAAGCTTGGTTTTATGATTTTTGAATAAACTTTATATGGAATATATATAGTATAATTGATAAATGATATGTGCTGCAGGAATTGAGGGACAGAGAATTGAAACTCATACGTCAACATGGCTCCATTGAAACTATATTGGAAAACATAAACAAAGAGAGGTTTTTTCTGTTTATTGAAGTTTTCATCTCTTGTGTATGCAATTTAATATAGTATATATGTTGTGTTGTTTGGAAATATAATTCAATCGCGTTGTATTGCCTTCTTATAAGAAATGTGCGGCGAAATAGGAAGAGAAAGAGTGTGACTAAGGGTCCATGATGCATTCTTCATAGTAGAAAGGTACGTGTTAAAGGGATTAGTAATAACATTATAACTTTAGTTTTCAAGAATCCAGTTCCAAAAAATGTGACAGACGAGTGACATGAACTTGTCTTTCCAGCTTTGCAAAGTGCAGCACATTGAGCCTCTGCTTCTAATAAAAAACATAGTCTTCGTTATGCTCCTTTGTCACCTGCAAGAATTTATATGTAAAAGTAAGGTTTGTTGAGAAGAAGTAAAAACAAAAAGTTTATAATAATGTTTGAAAGATAATAATAATTGCATAAATTATATATATACATATATATATATATATATGTATATATATATATAACAGCCTTTAAAAACAATTAGAAATATGTAAAAAACCAAAAATAAATAAAATATTAAAAATAAGTATATTTAATGGAAAAAAGTACAAATATAGAAGTAGATGTAATATTTATAAAAGGTTTTTTATTAACAAAATAGAATATCAAAAAGTAACATTTAAAAGTATGAAAACTAAAAAAATATTTAAAAAAGTAAAAATTTTAAAAATTGCTGAAAACTAGAAAATTAGGATTTTTAAATTCTGAAAACCTTAAAAATTAAATTGTTTGAAAATAATAATATTTAATTATAAAAGTGTATAATTGTTATCAAAAGTAACAGTTTATAGAAAAAACAAATAGAAAATGTAATATAAATAAATCTTTAAAAAGTATTGTAATATTGCATGTGTATATGTGTATAGTATTTTTAAATTCTGAAAATCTTAAATAATTTAAATTTTTGAAAATAATTATTGAAACGATGAAAATAAGTAAAATTATAGTTTTGAAAAAATGTGAAAAATTAATCTTTGCAAAATAATAATTAAGGTTATAAGTAGAAAATCAAAATGTCATAAGAAATAAGTAGAAAACAAAAATAATTAAAATATTAAAAATAATTAAAGTGTAATATTTTAAAAATATTAAAAACTTAAAAATAATAAAATCTTAAAAATGTTGAAAATTGTGAATTTAAAGTAAAAGTAATATTTCTCCAAAAAAATATGAAAAATAAGGTTGATAATAATGTTTAAAAATAACAATGCTTATCATGTAATACATGGTGTTTAAAAGTACAAGTCTGAGTTAAAAATATATATAAAAATAATAAAAATATTAAAATAAGAATGTTTAATTAATAAAAATATACAAGTAGATATAATGTTTATAAAAGAGGAAAAGAATTTATAATAAATATATAAAAGTTTTGAAAAGCTTCAAAAACAAATAGAATGTCAAAAAGTAATCTTTAAAAGTTTGAAAGGTAAAAAAAAATAATGTTTTAAGAATATTGAAATTTTTAAAATAACAAAAATTAAAAACGTTGAAAATCAGAAAAATTATATTTTTAAATTCTAAAAATTTACACAATTTAAAATATTTCTAAATATTGGAAACTCAAAAAATAAAATTTTAAAAAATGCTGAAAACCGGAAAAAATAGTACTTTTAAAATCTGAAAATCTTAAATAATTTAAAGTTTTGGAAAATAATTATTCAAAAGTTGAAAATAATAAAATTTTAAAAAATGTTAAAAATTAGGAAAGTAATAATTCAAAAGTAAGATTTATAATAATAATAAATATAATATGCGATGTTTTTGAAAGCGTAATATAAATTAAGCAAAAGAGAGTTATTTATATAAAATAACTAAAAGTGTAATATTTTAAAATATTAAAAAGTTGAAAACAATAAAATCTTTAAAAAGTTAAAAATTAGTAAAGTAATTAATACTTTTAAATTATGAAAATTAAAATAGTTATATTTAATTAAAAAGTTTAAATTTATAATAAAGATATCATTTCACGTAAAAAACAAAATTTATAACAGTGTTTAAAAAGAGTTTCAGATAAAAATACGGAAAAAACTAAAAATAATTAAAATAGAAAAAATAAGTATATCTAATTAAAAAAATTATAAATACACAAGTAGATGCAATGTATATAAAATAATCATATTTAATGAAAAAGTGTAAATTTATAAACAAAAGTAATATCACATACCTCTTCATAAATTCTTCTAAGAAAACAAGCACATTTCAGTTCCTCTTCTGAAGAGAAGCAACCCTTGTTTCATTCTTGATTCATAATCTGAAGAAAAGCATATTTTAAAATATGTATAGAAATTTGGAAGATAAAAAAAAGAAAATAATTAAAGTGAAGTCCTAGGCCTGATTTCACGAAACTTCTCCCACTACTCTCTGATGATCGTTCTTCAGCGGCATTCTTTATCTTACGCTCCAGCAACTTTTGAGATATGGATTCGTCATACTGTCACCGGTACATCCATTAGTCAGTAATTTATTTCATCAAACACGTGATGTACAAAGACTAATCATTTTAGCCTTCACTTTCATATATTTGTTTGTTTATATTGTGAATAAATGCTACATATATAATGATGGAAAGTCGTTATCGCATAAGTTATCTTTTAATTAAATACTACATATATAATTATGGAAAGTCGTTATCGTGTAAGTCACTTTTTAATTAAATGTTTTATATATAGAAAGATTCAATCATAATTACCATTAAATGCGTGTGATTTTAGATTTAAAAAATTAGTTATGTAATAAGAGAATAAATATAAATATTTAATCTCAATAACCAATAAAATATATTCCTTTATTTTTAACTATTTAATTAAATGTTTTATATATATAATTATGGAAAGATTCAATTATAGTTATGAATAAATGCGTACCATTTTATATCCTAAAAAAGTTAGTTATGGAATAAGAGAATAAATATAAATATTTAATTCTAACAACCAATAAAATATACTTTCCGATATCTGTCCTTTGTAGAGTTTAAAGTTGCATTAATTGTTTTTTATCAATTATATCTTTATTTTTACAAATATCAGTAATAATTAAATTATTCTTTCTATGAGACTTTAAGCGACCTACTGTTTATATCAACCCATTATCTAACAAATAATTTATTGTTTTTAAATTTTCATCTACCTTCCCTTAATCAATAAAGTATACTTTATTTAATTTTTAAAGAAAGTTTTAAAGAAAGAAGATGTTAGACTGAAATTATCTATTATACTACATTGCATATAGGTTTCATTGATAAATCGTAAGACCAAGCATATCAATTAAATACATGATGAAGTCATACACAAAAAAAGAGAGAGTTACTTTTACTTACCATCCTAATGCAATCACATTAGTTGGTAGGTTTAGGAGGAACATCTTTAAGTAGTCAACAAGCATGGAACTGCAAACCTGTAAAATGATGTCCATTAACAACTAAGGAATTGACATATTTAACACACTTCTTAACTAATCTCTATATATAGTTTAATGTTAGTAATGAAGACCCTTCTTCTGTTAGTAATGAAGACCCTGCTTCATCGCCCTCCGCTGGAACAACTAGTGAATTCGAGATAACAAATTTAACCTAAATGTTTTACAGCTATTCCACTGAAACTAGTACTTACGTAATCAAAAGTAACGATTACCCGAGGAAATCTAAGGGGTTCACAATTCCTCATGAATCACTCATCCTGATACATCTGATGAATTGTGATCCGCTGTTTCATGCCATCAGAAGAGGTCATATATATTAATGTTTCGTGAGACGAAGGAAAACACAGAACATACTTGCTAAAAACCAGATAGTAACAGGATTGAGATTCACTCAACCAAATTAAAAAGGTAGCACGAGTAAGTACTTACTGTGGCAGGATTGGGATCAAGCATTCTCTCAATCAGTCTCTTCAATTCTTTAGAAAAAAAGTAAGGGGGCTGTACTCAGCCGCACAAATCTGAGTCACAAAAATTTAAAAACTTAGTGAGACACAGAATTCAATTAGTTCAAAATGGCATGTCAGAAAAGAAAGATAAATGAACAACAAAGGGAGTTATTTATGGTTCTACTAAATTGTACGTAAAACACTGTATATGCTCATGATAGAATTGCTCAGCTATGATATTCCAGAAGATACAAGTGTTGTGCTAACCAAAGGTAGAATCAAACCTTTTTATATAAAATACGCTGGTCATCACTGGTGAAGGGCAAATAACCAGCAACCATAAAGAAAAGTGTAACACCACATGCCCAAATATCAGCCTTTGGACCCTCATAGCCGTAGTGTTTTGTCACCTATTTATACATACATAATAAGAGAAATTAAGCAGCACGACTATTACTTTATTAGAGAGTGAAACAGGATTTCAAGTTTAAGAGATAAAAGCTAATAAATATTATGATACCTCTGGTGCGGTATATTCTGGCGTGCCATATGGCATGAAAAAAAGCCCATTTCCCTAACAATAACAATAGGATAATCATTAGCAACTTCATGATGTTTAGTTTTTGTATGAGATCAGATCCAAACTTGAAAATATTCTGTAATATGGTGTAGTAATAAATGTTCTTTCAAATTTTCGAAAAGCTATTCTCGTTGAGATGTAAACGAAAACAAAAAGAATAATCAAAGTTGTTTTTAACTCTCAAAATAACACTAAGAAACTTGCAAAAATCAGTTAAAAAAGAGAGAGGAAGTATTAGTCACTAATAATTAACTCACATAGGCTTGATGGGGGAGTGCACTCAATCCAAAATCTGATGATAAATTAAGCACTCCATCATCACCCACCAACAAATTCTCCGGCTGCAAGAAACAATTAATAAAACATATGCAGTAAAATAATGGTACTGAAGTTGATCTCTTGCTCGTTTTTAGTTTTGAAAAAATGGAAAAACATAAATAAATGATGGATGTACTCACTGACCTTTATGTCTGTATGGAAAACACCTTTACTATGACAGTAATCCAGAGCAGATATAAGTTGGTGAAAATATTTCCTTGCTTGGGGTTCTTTCATTCCCGCTACGCTTGTCTTACTCTGAGGCTCAGAAAATGTTGCGTTGTTAGAGGATCTCATCCCAATTGACAAGGGTAAAAATAAAAGGGTCTTACAATTTTATAAAGCAGTTCCCCTTCGGCTAAATGTTCCATTACAACATATATCGTTTTCTTGGTAGCCATCACCTACACCAGGAATAATGCATCCACTTAAATCTCATACTGTTGACAAAAAACATTAATAAATCGTGCAAAGGTCTTCTAACCTCAATTACACGCACCACATTCGGGTGTTTAACCATTCTCAGTATTGATATTTCTTGTTTAATCTGCATAATGGTGAACAGCAGAAAGTATCAGGTCTCAGAAAATACCACTTTCTTGATGTTTTTACCATTGTTGCACTCACCTATGCATTAATGATCCTTACTCCGCGCATGAATATACCAAAATCAAGATCAAGATGCATATATATATATATATATAATGGTGAACAGCAGAAAGTATCAGGTCTCAGAAAATAGCACTTTCTTGATGTTTTTACCATTGTTGCACTCACCTATGCATTAATGATCCTTACTCCGCGCATGAATATACCAAAATCAAGATCAAGATGCATATATATATATATATATATAATGGTGAACAGCAGAAAGTATCAGGTCTCAGAAAATAGCACTTTCTTGATGTTTTTACCATTGTTGCACTCACCTATGCATTAATGATCCTTACTCCGCGCATGAATATACCAAAATCAAGATCAAGATGCATATATATATATATATATATATATATATATATATTTTGTTAATAAAATGATGGCATAAAGTAATAGAAGTGAGAAGTGAGCACACCGCTTGTTTAATTAGCCTCCTGAGAATTTGGTTCTTGTCTTTGAAAAGTTGTTCTTTGTCTAAAATTTTGATGGTTACCTTCTCTCCAGTGACAGTGTTACATGCAAGCTTGACAACGGAGGAGTTTCCCTTTCCCAAGACCGGACCCAGTTCGTATCTTTCCATACAGAGAGTTCTGTTGGTGTTAGTGCTACTACTACCTTCTTCATTCGCCATCATATTCTTCTCCTTCTCTCTCTACCATACTATTTCTTTGCATCAAGCTTAATGTAACTATTTATTTCTCCAAAACTAGCAACTAACAATTATTAACTAACACTTAATTAAATACTTAATATCTTATCACAGTTTAACTATGGCTATTACAATTAATTTAGATTTTGTTAAATGTTTCATTTTTATCTTAATTTTAAATCTCATTATATAATTAGTATTCCTTATTTCAGAGGACTTAATTTAGGAAGCAAAAGTTAACTCATTTTACAAATTATTCTTATCCACCGGGAAAATAGATCCATTTTCATTACTTCTTTTTTAAATATGAAATAAATTATTTTTTGAAAACACCTAGCAAATGAAATAAATATACATATATATGTATGTATTTATAAGATAGACGGAGAAATAAATTGAACAAACATATGTATATCAATTCAATACATGATGAAGTCATACACAAAAAAAAAGAGAGCTACTTTTACTTACAATCCTAGTGCAATCACAGTAGTTGAGGTGTTCAGCGAGAACATCTTTAAGTAGTCAACGAGCATGTAACCGCAAACCCAGTAAAATGATGCCGATTAACAGCCTAAGGAATTAACATCTTTAATACACTTCTTAACCAATCTCTATATATAGTTTAATGTTTATAGAAATTATTTATTCTCACAAACGGCTATATATAGCCAAAGATACTAGAATATATATAATTGACCCACGATACAATCACCCTTTTTATACATTTTTACGTAATATTAGAGTGTTGTAATCCATTAAACTATTAACACATACCTTTCTACTATGAATACTGCATCATGGACCCTTACTCACACTCTTTCTCATCCTGTTTCGCCGCACAGTCCTTGTAAGAAGGCAATACAACGCAACTTAATTATATCTCCAAATAGCACAACATATATACTATATTAAATTGCATACACAAGAGATGACAACTTTCAATAAACAGAAAAAACCTCTCTTTTTTATGTTTTCCAATATATATATTTTCAATGGACTCATTTTGACGTATGACTTTCAAAGCTCTGTTCCTCAATTCCTGCAGCACACAACATTTATCAATTATACTATATATATTTCATATAAAGTTTCTTCAAAAATCATAAAATCAAGCATAGACCGGACATCAAACAAATAAAATTGGATAGAAATATAAAATATACCTCGAATACTTTCACAATAATCACAATCAGAGAGAATGCATAATGGTGAGATTTAGCTCCTCCAAAATCTAAAACCAAGAAAATACCAAAGTGAGCATGTCAAAAAGTAAAAAGATCAAGTGTGTTGAAAGTTATAAAGACCTTTGTAATTCCAAATTCTATCACTGGAATTTTTTGGGGCTTGGATCCATTAGGTGGCGAAGAAATTTTTCCCAATATTAAGGAATTCATGTCTTCAGAAGCTACAACACAAACCTATAATATATAAAACATTTAGCATACATTCTATAGAAAGCTTATATTAAAGGAAATGTTGTCAATTAATTTGAAGGAATAAGTTGATAAAATTATCTGAAGGCATGGTTATCCAAAGGAAAAGGTAGGAAAGCAAGAACATAACTGAAAATTAAATGAATTTTATAAGAAAAAAAGAAAAAATATAAATCAATATTTGATCTTTTTGTATTCGAGAAGTCTCATTATAGTTTTAAAGGGATTAGTAATAACATTATCACTGTAGTTTTCAAGAATCCAGTTCTGAAAAATATGTGATAGACGAGTGATATGAACTTGCCTTTCCAGCTTTGCAAAGTGCAGCACATTGAGCCTCTGCTTCTGATAAAAACATAGTCTTCGTTATGCTCTTTTGTCACCTGCAAGAATATGGAGATAGCATCAATACCATGCACCGAAATCCATGCTTCTTTGTCTATCTACAATGTATAAAAGTTTTCAAATAGAAGAGAATAAGAAAATTAACAAATAAAGAGAGAGAGAGGAAACCCGAGTATGAGAGCCAAGGTTTTTGTTGATCAATTTGTCCCTTTGTTGCTAATGATTACGTAGAGGAAAAGCTTTAGTATCCTCGATCATTTATCATAAGATAGTTACCTTTATTTAAATGAGTTGCAAATGATTTCTGTTGTTTGCTGCTTGTTAATTCCTAGCATTCATATAGAATTTAAAACTTTCAGCAAAAGCAATTGAAATTCTATACTCAAGGAATCCAAAACAATACCAATGAGAGCTCAACGTACCTTAGTCGCTCTGTCACTGTTGAAGCCATCCTCATTTACCATAAATGTTATCAACCCCTGTAAGAAGACAACAAAATGCATTTGAATTATATTGCTAAAGAACACAATATATATATATATAAAAGATAGATGGAGAAATAAATTGAACAAACATATGTACATGAATATGAGAATTTATGTGCATTTGAGATGATATTGAAGTTCTAAAGAGGAATAGTTAATACTTCTTCATCTGCGGCTGACCACTGAAATGGCCAATTGTTTGGTATTTGATACCTGAACCAATGCGCTTACTATATGTAAATCCAAGAATGGAAGAGAAAACATCATAATTAAATATCACGAACCTTCAATTCAAAAGAGTATTTAGATAGGTTATATCATAACTAAGAAACAAGTAAACCTTATTCCACAATGTTATGTCATGTGATTAATACACGTTAAATTGCATGCACAAGAGATTGACAAATTTCAATAAATAAAAAAAAAACATTTCTTTGTTAATGTTTTCTAGTATATTTTCAATAGAGCCATGATGACAACTAAATTTCAAAGCTATCTTTCCTTCATATCATGTAGCACACATCATTTATCAATTATACTACATTGCATATAGGTTTCATTCAAAAATCGTAAAACCAAATTTATCAATTAAATACATGATGAAGTCATACATAAAAAAGGAGAGTTGCTTTTACTTACAATCCTGATGACGGTAGTTGGGCCGTTCAGCAAGAACATCTTTAGGCTGCAATTTCTTGCCATCAACCGATGGACAAAAATCTTTCATCCACTTGAGAGATTCGGAAATATCATGTCTTATCCGTCTAATACACCCGGACACTTGTCCTTCGAATGATTCAAGATTTATAAATGGTATGAATGAAATTCCGTGAAGATAACAACCTTTCAAGTGCTTCACAATGAACTTCATTAGACAGAAATGTCAAAAGCCTAGAAGAACTTTCTTTAGTATAACCCTCGGGACATATAATTAGCCTTATAGCTTTGCACAGTGCTAAAATAACAATTTCCGCCTATATCATTTCAAACATGTAAAAACAAGTTTGATTTCCCTCTAAGTCTGGGGGGACAATAAGAAGCAGACAACATAAACTGAATTAAACCAAAAATACAACAATTTATTAAAGATTTCCCTTCAACCAAACATGATTCCCCTCCCCTATTCCAAACATCATACCTAGAATTACACTAAGAGACTAAGACACAAGGTAATAAAACCACCAACAAAGCAGAACCATGCAAAACCTCTAAAACATAACTTTCTCTACTGGGGTCTGGGGAGAAAAAATAAAATATAAATGACTAGTAATCAGAATTTTAATACAAACCTGGCGAAATTGACTGTAGAGATGAATTGTTTGGCACTCCAGGGCAGGTATAGTAGAAGGCAATGAGCATTGATCAAAAGTATTCCCCAGATTACAACTAATGGCAGAGAATGACAACATAAGAAGCCATAAATTTACCAAACCTTCACCGATAACCTCGTATTCAATCTGCAAAAGATATCCCATACCAACTAGAATCTCATTAGCAGCCAAACCATATATCTCCATCTTGTTAGTTGTAGCATAATTGGAGAAATGGATTACACCAGTAGAACTAGTTATCAGTGTATTAAATATTTTGTTAAGAAATTAAGACAAGCTCCTCCGGATGTATCTTCTGTTCTCAAATAAACTTTCTCTTGCATAAAACTAGCAAGCAAATTACCAATAGACTTGAGTAAACAATGAAGATCCAACGACAGGGTATTGGCATCTACTTCAACTTCAATATAGGCATTAATCTTCAGCAAAAGGGGTTCCATAATCAGTAAAAAAAATTAAAAAGTGATTTTTGAATGTCTGCAGGAATATTATTTGAGTTACAATGTTTTCCTGGCACTGGTTGCCTTGAGCTCTTCAGCCAGTTTGAATTTTCTTGCTGAAGTAGCATATAAGTGTAATGACAAGCCTAAGCTACCCATTGCCATAGCATTCTTCCTAGCTATAATTCTGTTTAGTACATCAAATAAATGTCTAGTATAACTCTTGATAGTTGCTTTAGAGTCATTTGATTTTTCATCACATGAAGTAACATCATTTTCTACCATGTGAGCTCAAAAATTCAGAAATTTGCACTTGATGAAAAAGTTCATGAGAAAGAACTTCTTCCACTGCCTCTCTATTAATCTCGATGTCCAAATGGAATTACTTCCATTAACCCGAAGATGCAACTCACTAGATAAAATAATTAATCATATGACAAGAGTCCTCAATAATTATAAGTATAAAATTATGAGGTGATAAAGAAAATGCCTTTAAAAAATATCCTCCTCCATATACCAAGAAACAAAATCAATTAAAATCCAAATTGAAAATAAATAATATTAAAATATATGTAACTAAATAAAATTTCAAAAATATTTAAAACTAAAAACATTTAAAAAGTAATTAGTAAGAAGTAAAATGTAAAGTAATAACGAATTAAAACATAGTTAAAAACATTGCAAATAAAAAAATATAATATATGATGTTTTAAATAAAAATAACATAATTTCTGAAAACAAATAATACAGAACCCAGTAATATTTTAATGAAAAAGTTAATGAATAAATATATTTGAATTAAATATATTTGAAGTAAACCATAAATAATCAATAAAAATAGTTATAAAACACGAAATAGAAAAAAGATGTTTTAAAAGATAAAATAATGACATAATTTCTGAAAATAAATAAATAAATGTTACAAAAGAAAATTGTTTGTTAAAATCAAGAAAGAAATTGTATAAATAAACTTACAATGATAAAATTTTAAAATATTAAAAAAGAGAGTAAGAATTAAAAGTAAAATATTAAATAAATAAAAAATATATATATATATATATGGAAAGCTCAAAAAAAATTAAAAATGCTGAAAATCAGAAAAAAGTATTTTTAAATTCTGAAAATCTTAAATAATTTAATTTTTTTGAAAATAATTATATTTAATTGTAAAAGTATATAATTGTCGTCAAAACTAAAACTTTATAGAAAAATAAATGCAAAACGTAAGGTATATAAAAACTTTAAAAATGTTAAAAATATTGAAAAGTTGAAAATAATAAAATTTTAAAAAATCTTGAAAATTAGGAAATTAATATTTTTAAATTATGAAAATTAAATAGTTATATTAAAATTAAAAACTGTGTATTTTACAAGTAAAAGTATAGTTTTGAAAAATGTGAAAAAGTAATGCTTAAAATAATGTTTGAAAAATAATAATTCAGATTATAAGTAGAAAATAAAAGTATCATAAAAAATAAGTAGGAAAAAAATAATTAGTGTAATATTTTAAATATTAAAAAGTTATAAATAATAAAATCTTAAAAAGATTGAAAATTGTGAATTTATAGTAAAAGTAATAATGTATATAATGTAATACAAAATATAATGTTTAAAAGCAGAAGTTTCAGTTAGAAAAATATACATAAAAATAATTAAAATAAGTATATTTAAAATTTATAACAATGTTTGAAAGAAAGTGAAAAATAGTAAAATCGTAAAAGATGTTGAAAATTACAAAAATAAATATTTATAAATTATGAAAATTGAAATAATTATATTTTGTTTAAAAAGTTTAAATCAGTAAAAGTAATGTTTAAAAAATTTGAAATGTAAGATTTATAATAATGTTTAACATATACATATATTAAATATTTTTTAAATTATTAAAACTGAAATAATTATATTTAGTTTAAAAGTTTGAATCAGTAGAAGTAATGTTTAAAAAATTTGAAATGTAGGATTTATAATAATGTTTAATATATATGTATATATAAAACAGTGTTTAAAAATAAAAAAATCAGTTAGAAATACGTAAAAAACCAAAAATAAATAAAATATTAAAAATAAATATATTTAATTAAGAAAAATATAAATATGGTAGTAGATGTAATATTTATAAAAAGCTTTCCAACAAAGTAGAATATAATAAAAAGGTACCCATTTCAAGAATAATGTTTTAAAAGTATTAAAAAGTTAAAATAATAAAATTTTAAAAAATGTTAACAAAAGCAATATTTTAAAATTATGAAAATTAAAATAGTTATACAATTAAAAACAGTAAATTTATACGTAAAAGTAAAATTTATTAAAAAAATAAAGTTTATAACAATGTTGGGAAGATAATAATTATTACATAAATTACAGAAAAGTAAAAAACATTACAAGAGTAATGTTTTAAAAATATTAAAAAGTTGAAAATAATAAAATTTAAAAAAATATTAAATCTTAGAAAAGTAATATTTTAAAATTATGGAAATCAAAAGAATCATATAATTAAAAACTGTGAATTTATATGTAAAAGTAAAGTTTATTGAGAAAAAGTAAAAAAATAAAGTTTATAATAATGTTTGAAAGATAATAGTAATTGCATAAATTATATATATACATATATATATATATGTATATATATATATATATAACAGCCTTTAAAAACAATTAGAAATATGTAAAAAACCAAAAATAAATAAAATATTAAAAATAAGTATATTTAATGGAAAAAAGTACAAATATAGAAGTAGATGTAATATTTATAAAAGGTTTTTTATTAACAAAATAGAATATCAAAAAGTAACATTTAAAAGTATGAAAACTAAAAAAAATATTTAAAAAAGTAAAAATTTTAAAAATTGCTGAAAACTAGAAAATTAGGATTTTTAAATTCTGAAAACCTTAAAAATTAAATTGTTTGAAAATAATAATATTTAATTATAAAAGTGTATAATTGTTATCAAAAGTAACAGTTTATAGAAAAAACAAATAGAAAATGTAATATAAATAAATCTTTAAAAAGTATTGTAATATTGCATGTGTATATGTGTATAGTATTTTTAAATTCTGAAAATCTTAAATAATTTAAATTTTTGAAAATAATTATTGAAACGATGAAAATAAGTAAAATTATAGTTTTGAAAAAATGTGAAAAATTAATCTTTGCAAAATAATAATTAAGGTTATAAGTAGAAAATCAAAATGTCATAAGAAATAAGTAGAAAACAAAAATAATTAAAATATTAAAAATAATTAAAGTGTAATATTTTAAAAATATTAAAAACTTAAAAATAGTAAAATCTTAAAAATGTTGAAAATTGTGAATTTAAAGTAAAAGTAATATTTCTCCAAAAAAATATGAAAAATAAGGTTGATAATAATGTTTAAAAATAACAATGCTTATCATGTAATACATGGTGTTTAAAAGTACAAGTTTGAGTTAAAAATATATATAAAAATAATAAAAATATTAAAATAAGAATGTTTAATTAATAAAAATATACAAGTAGATATAATGTTTATAAAAGAGGAAAAGAATTTATAATAAATATATAAAAGTTTTGAAAAGCTTCAAAAACAAATAGAATGTCAAAAGTAATCTTTAAAAGTTTGAAAGGTAAAAAATAAAAAAATAATGTTTTAAGAATATTGAAATTTTTAAAAATAACAAAAAATTAAAAACGTTGAAAATCAGAAAAATTATATTTTTAAATTCTAAAAATTTACACAATTTAAAATATTTCTAAATATTGGAAACTCAAAGAAATAAAATTTTAAAAAAATGCTGAAAACCGGAAAAAATAGTACTTTTAAAATCTGAAAATCTTAAATAATTTAAAGTTTTGGAAAATAATTATTCAAAAGTTGAAAAGAATAAAATTTTAAAAACTGTTAAAAATTAGGAAAGTAATAATTCAAAAGTAAGATTTATAATAATAATAAATATAATATGCGATGTTTTTGAAAACGTAATATAAATTGAGCAAAAGAGAGTTATTTATATAAAATAACTGAAAGTGTAATATTTTAAAATATTAAAAAGTTGAAAACAATAAAATCTTTAAAAAGTTGAAAATTAGTAAAGTAATTAATACTTTTAAATTATGAAAATTAAAATAGTTATAATTAATTAAAAAGTTTAAATTTATAATAAAGATAACATTTCACGTAAAAAACAAAAATTTATAACAGTATTTAAAAAGAGTTTCAGATAAAAATACGGAAAAAAACTAAAAATAATTAAAATAGAAAAAATAAGTATATCTAATTAAGAAAATTATAAATACACAAGTAGATGCAATGTATATAAAATAATCATATTTAATGAAAAGTGTAAATTTATAAACAAAAGAATGTCACATACCTCTTCATAAATTCTTCTAAGAAAACAAGCACATTTCAGTTCCTCTTCTGAAGAGAAGCAACCCTTGTTTCATTCTTGATTCATAATCTGAAGAAAAGCACATTTTAAAATATGTATAGAAATTTGGAAGATAATAAAAAGAAAATAATTAAAGTGAAGTCCTAGGCCTGATTTCACGAAACTTCTCCCACTACTCTCTGATGATCGTTCTTCAGCGGCATTCTTTATCTTACGCTCCAGCAACTTTTGAGATATGGATTCGTCATACTGTCACCGGTACATCCATTAGTCAGTAATTTATTTCATCAAACACGTGATGTACAAAAACTAATCATTTTAGCCTTCACTTTCATATATTTGTTTGTTTATATTGTGAATAAATGCTACATATATAATGATGGAAAATCGTTATCGCATAAGTTATCTTTTAATTAAATACTACATATATAATTATGGAAAGTCGTTATCGCGTAAGTCACTTTTTAATTAAATGTTTTATATATAGAAAGATTCAATCATAATTACCATTAAATGCGTGTGATTTTAGATTTAAAAAATTAGTTATGTAATAAGAGAATAAATATAAATATTTAATCTCAATAACCAATAAAATATATTCCTTTATTTTTAACTATTTAATTAAATGTTTTATATATATAATTATGGAAAGATTCAATTATAGTTATGAATAAATGCGTACCATTTTATATCCTAAAAAATTAGTTATGTAATAAGAGAATAAATATAAATATTTAATTCTAACAACCAATAAAATATACTTTCCGATATCTGTCCTTTGTAGAGTTTAAAGTTGCATTAATTGTTTTTTATCAATTATATCTTTATTTTTAAAAATATCAGTAATAATTAAATTATTCTTTCTATGAGACTTTAAGCGACCTACTGTTTATATCAACCCATTATCTAACAAATAATTTATTGTTTTTACATTTTCATCTACCTTCCCTTAATCAATAAAATATACTTTATTTAATTTTTAAAGAAAGTTTTAAAGAAAGAAGATGTTAGACTGAAATTATCTATTATACTACATTGCATATAGGTTTCATTGATAAATCGTAAGACCAAACATATCAATTAAATACATGATGAAGTCATACACAAAAAAAGAGAGAGTTACTTTTACTTACCATCCTAATGCAATCACAGTAGTTGGTAGGTTTAGGAGAAACATCTTTAAGTAGTCAACAAGCATGAAACTGCAAATCTGTAAACAACTAAGGAATTGACATATTTAACATACTTCTTAACTAATCTCTATATATAGTTTAATGTTAGTAATGAAGACCCTTCTTCTGTTAGTAATGAAGACCCTGCTTCATCGCCCTCCGCTGGAACAACTAGTGAATTCGAGATAACAAATTTAACCAAAATGTTTTACAGCTATTCCACCACTGAAACTAGTACTTACGTAATCAAAAGTAACGATTACCTGAGGAAATCTAAGGGGTTCACAATTCATCATGAATCACTCATCCTGATACATCTGATCAATTGTGATCCGCTGTTTCATGCCATCAGAAGAGGTCATATATATTAATGTTTCCTGAGATGAAGGAAAACACAGAACATACTTGCTAAAAACCAGATATTTAAAAAATATTAATGTTTTGTCACCTATTTATACATACATAATAAGAGAAATTAAGCAGCACGACTATTACTTTATTAGAGTGTTGTAATCCATTAAACTATTAACACATACCTTTCTACTATGAAGACTGCATCATGGACCCTTACTCACACTCTTTCTCATCCTGTTTCGTCGCACATTCCTTGTAAGAAGGCAATACAACGCAACTCAATTATATCTCCAAATAGCACAACATATATACTATATTAAATTGCATACACAAGAGATGACAACTTTCAATAAACAGAAAAAACCTCTCTTTTTTATGTTTTCCAATATATATATATTTTCAATGGACTCATTTTGACATATGACTTTCAAGGCTCTGTTCCTCAATTCCTGCAGCACACAACATTTATCAATTATACTATATATATTTCATATAAAGTTTCTTCAAAAATCATAAAATCAAGCATAGACCAGACATCAAACAAATAAAATTGGATAGAAATATAAAATATACCTCGAATACTTTCACAATAATCACAGTCAGAGAGAATGCATAATGGTGAGATTTAGCTCCTCCAAAATCTAAAACCAAGAAAATACCAAAGTGAGCATGTCAAAAGTAAAAAGATCAAGTGTGTTGAAAGTTATAAAGACCTTTGTAATTCCAAATTCTATCACTGGAATTTTTTGGGGCGTGGATCCATTAGGTGGCAAAGAAATTTTTCCCAATATTAAGGAATTCATGTCTTCAGAAGCTACGACACAAACCTATAATATATAAAACATTTAGCATACATTCTATAGAAAGCTTATATTAAAGGAAATGTTGTCAATTAATTTGAAGGAATAAGTTGATAAAATTATCTGAAGGCATGGTTATCCAAAGGAAAAGGCAGGAAAGCAAGAACATAACTGAAAATTAAATAAATTTTATAAGAAAAAAAGAAAAAAATATAAATGAATATTTGATCTTTTTGTATTCGAGAAGTCTCATTATAGTTTTAAAGGGATTAGTAATAACATTATCACTCGTAGTTTTCAAGAATCCAGTTCTGAAAAATATGTGATAGACGAGTGATATGAACTTGCCTTTCCAACTTTGCAAAGTGCAGCACGTTGAGCCTCTGCTTCTGATAAAAACATAGTCTTCGTTATGCTCTTTTGTCACCCGCAAGAATATGGAGATAGCATCAATACCATGCACCGAAATCCATGCTTCTTTGTCTATCTACAATGTATAAAACTTTTCAAATAGAAGAGAATAAGAAAATTAACAAATAAAGAGAGAGAGAGAGGAAACCTGAGTACGAGAGCCAAGGTTTTTGTTGATCAATTTGTCCCTTTTGTTGCTAATGATTATGTAGAGGGAAAGCTTTAGTATCCTTAGTCATTTATCATAAGATAGTTACCTTTATTTAAATGAGTTGCAAATGATTTTTGTTGTTTGTCGCTTGTTAATTCCTAACATTCATATAGAATTTAAAACTTTCAAGCAAAAGCAATTGAAATTCTATACTCAAGGAATCCAAAACAATACCAATGAGAGCTCAACGTACCTTAGTCGCTCTGTCACTGTTGAAGCCATCCTCATTTACCATAAATGTTATCAACCCCTGTAAGAAGACAACAAAATGCATTTGAATTATATTGCTAAAGAACACAATATATATATATATATATATAAAAGATAGATGGAGAAATAAATTGAACAAACATATGTACATGAATATGAGAATTTGTGTGCATTTGAGATGATATTGAAGTTCTAAAGAGGAATAGTTAGTACTTCTTCATCTGCGGCTGACCACTGAAATGGCCAATTGTTTGGTATTTGATACCTGAACCAATGCGCTTACTATATGTAAGTCCAAGAATGGAAGAGAAAACATCATAATTAAATATCACGAACCTGGAATTCATAAGAGTATTTAGATAGGTTATATCATAACTAAGAAACAAGTAAACCTTATTCCACAATGTTATGTCATGTGATTAATACACGTTAAATTGCATGCACAAGAGATTGACAAATTTCAATAAATAAAAAAAAAACATTTCTTTATTAATGTTTTCTAGTATATTTTCAATAGAGCCATGATGAGAACTAAGTTTCAAAGCTATCTTTCCTTCAATTCATGTAGCACACATCATTTATCAATTATACTACATTGCATATAGGTTTCATTCAAAAATCGTAAAACCAAATTTATCAATTAAATACATGATGAAGTCATACATAAAAAAAGAGAGAGTTGCTTTTACTTACAATTCTGATGACGGTAGTTGGGCCGTTCAGCAGGAACATCTTTAGGTTGCAATTTCTTGCCATCAACCGATGGACAGAAATCTTTCATCCACTTGAGAGATTCGGAAATATCATGTCTTATCTGTCTAATACACCCAGACACTTGTCCTTCAGGAATAGATTCAACTGACTTTATAAATGGCATGAATGAAATTCGTGAAGATAACAACCTTTCAAGTGCTTCACAATGAACTTCATTAGACGTGAAATGTCAAGAGCCTAGAAGAACTTTCTTGAGTATAACCCTCGGGTCATATAATTAGCCTTATAGCTTTGCACAGTGCTAAAATAACAATTTCTGCCTATATCATTTCAAACATGTAAAAACAAGTCTGATTTCCATCTAAGTCTGGGGGGACAATAAGAAGCAGACAACATAAACTGAATTAAACCAAAAATACAACAATTTATTAAAGATTTCCCTTCAACCAAACATGATTCCCCTCCCCTATTCCAAACATCATACCTAGAATTACACTAAGAGACTAAGACACAAGGTAATAAAACCACCAACAAAGCAGAACCATGCAAAACCTCTAAAACATAACTTTCTCTACTGGGGTCTGGGGAGAAAAAATAAAATATAAATGACTAGTATTAAGAAGTGGACTTTAAGCCTAACTCAACCCCACAAAACCGGCTTTGTAAAGTGAGGTTTACACCCACTTATATAGACTAGATTGACTTTATCTCTAGTCGATGTGGGATTTCCAACACACCCCCTCACGCCGAGGACTGGACATCTCGAGCGTGGGACATAGATTTATGGGTGGTCCAATAATGGCCCGATAGCGGGTGGCCCAACACCTTAGAATGGACTTAACCTGGCTCTGATACCATATTAAGAAGTGGACTTTAAGCCTAACTCAACCCCACAAAACCGGCTTTGTAAGCTGAGGTTTACACCCACTTATATAGACTAGATTGACTTTATCTCTAGTCGATGTGGGATTTCCAACAGCTAGTAATCAGAATTTTAATACAAACCTGGCGAAGTTGACTGTAGAGATGAATTGTTTGGCACTCCAGGGCAGGTATAGTAGAAGGCAATGAGCATTGATCAAAAGTATTCCCCAGATTACAACTAATGGCAGAGAATGACAACATAAGAAGCCATAAATTTACCAAACCTTCACCGATAACCTCGTATTCAATCTGCAAAAGATATCCCATACCAACTAGAATCTCATTAGCAGCCAAACCATATATCTCCATCTTGTTAGTTGTAGCATAATTGGAGAAATGGATTACACCAGTAGAACTAGTTATCAGTGTATTAAATATTTTCTTAAGAAATTAAGACAAGCTCCTCCGGATGTATCTTCTGTTCTCAAATAAACTTTCTCTTGCATAAAACTAGCAAGCAAATTACCATTAGACTTGAGTAAACAATGAAGATCCAACGACAGGGTATTGGCATCTACTTCAACTTCAATATAGGCATTAATCTTCAGCAAAAGGGGTTCCATAATCAGTACAAAAAAGTTAAAAAGTGATTTTTGAATGTCTGCAGGAATATTATTTGAGTTACAATATTTTCCTGGCACTGGTTGCCTTGAGCTCTTCAGCCAGTTTGAATTTTCTTGCTGAAGTAGCATATAAGTGTAATGACAAGCCTAAGCTACCCATTGCCATAGCATTCTTCCTAGCTATAATTCTGTTCAGTACATCAAATAAATGTCTAGTATAACTCTTGATAGTTGCTTTAGAGTCATTTGATTTTTCATCACATGAAGTAACATCATTTTCTACCATGTGAGCTTAAAAATTCAGAAATTTGCACTTGATGAAAAAGTTCATGAGAAAGAACTTCTTCCACTGCCTCTCTATTAATCTCGATGACCAAATGGAATTACTTCCATTAACCCGAAGATGCAACTCACTAGATAAAATAATTAATCATATGACAAGAGTCCTCAATAATTATAAGTATAAAATTATGAGGTGATAAAGAAAATGTCTTTAAAAAATATCCTCCTCCATATACAAAGAAACAAAATCAATTAAAATGCAAATTGAAAATAAATAATATTAAAATATATGTAACTAAATAAAATTTCAAAAATATTTAAAACTAAAAACATTTAAAAAGTAATTAGTAAGAAGTAAAATGTAAAGTAATAACGAATTAAAACATAGTTAAAAAACATTGCAAATAAAAAAATATAATATATGATGTTTTAAATAAAAATAACATAATTTCTGAAAACAAATAATACAGAACCCAGTAATATTTTAATGAAAAAGTTAATGAATAAATATATTTGAATTAAATAAAACTTCAAAAATATTTAAAGCTGAAAACACCATTTAAAATTATAAAAATTATTTTAAATTCAGTGAAAGTAAGAAGTAAACCATAAATAATCAATCAAAAATAGTTATAAAACACGAAATAGAAAAAGATGTTTTAAAAGATAAAATAATGACATAATTTTCGAAAATAAATAAATAAATGTTACAAAAGAAAATTGTTTGTTAAAATCAAGAAAGAAATTGTATAAATAAACTTACAATGATAAAATTTTAAAATATTAAAAAAGAGAGTAAGAATTAAAAGTAAAATATTAAACAAATAAATATATATATATATATATATGGAAAGCTCAAAAAAAAATTAAAAATGCTGAAAATCAGAAAAAAAGTATTTTTAAATTCTGAAAATCTTAAATAATTTAATTTTTTTGAAAATAATTATATTTAATTGTAAAAGTATATAATTGTCGTCAAAACTAAAACTTTATAGAAAAATAATTGCAAAACGTAAGGTATATAAAAACTTTAAAAATGTTAAAAATATTGAAAAGTTGAAAATAATAAAATTTTAAAAAATCTTGAAAATTAGGAAAGTATTATTTTTAAATTATGAAAATTAAATAGTTATATTAAAATTAAAAACTGAATTTTACAAGTAAAAGTATAGTTTTGAAAAATGTGAAAAAGTAATGCTTAAAATAATGTTTGAAAAATAATAATTCAGATTATAAGTAGAAAATAAAAGTATCATAAAAAATAAGTAGGAAAAAATAATTAGTGTAATATTTTAAATATTAAAAATTTATAAATAATAAAATCTTAAAAAGATTGAAAATTGTGAATTTATAGTAAAAGTAATATTTTTCAAAAAAATGAAATTGTAATAATATTTAAAAATAATAATGTATATAATGTAATACAAAATATAATGTTTAAAAGCAGAAGTTTAAGTTAGAAAAATATACATAAAAATAATTAAAATAAGTATATTTAAAATTTATAACAATGTTTGAAAGGAAGTGAAAAATAGTAAAATCATAAAAGATGTTGAAAATTACAAAAATAAATATTTATAAATTATGAAAATTGAAATAATTATATTTTGTTTAAAAAGTTTAAATCAGTAAATGTAATGTTTAAAAAATTTGAAATGTAAGATTTATAATAATGTTTAACATATACATATATTAAATATTTTTTAAATTATTAAAACTGAAATAATTATATTTAGTTTAAAAGTTTGAATCAGTAGAAGTAATGTTTAAAAAATTTTAAATGTAGGATTTATAATAATGTTTAATATATATGTATATATAAAACAGTGTTTAAAAATAAAAAAATCAGTTAGAAATACGTAAAAACCAAAAATAAATAAAATATTAAAAATAAATATATTTAATTAAGAAAAATATAAATATAGTAGTAGATGTAATATTTATAAAAAGCTTTCCAACAAAGTAGAATATAATAAAAAGGTACCCATTTCAAGAATAATGTTTTAAAAATATTAAAAAGTTAAAAATAATAAAATTTTAAAAAATGTTAAGAAAAGCAATATTTTAAAATTATGAAAATTAAAATAGTTATACAATTAAAAACAGTAAATTTATACGTAAAAGTAAAATTTATTAAAAAAATAAAGTTTATAACAATGTTGGGAAGATAATAATTATTACATAAATTACAGAAAAGTAAAAAACATTACAAGAGTAATGTTTTAAAAATATTAAAAAGTCGAAAATAATAAAATTTAAAAAAATATTAAATCTTAGAAAAGTAATATTTTAAAATTATGAAAATCAAAAGAATCATATAATTAAAAACTGTGAATTTATATGTAAAAGTAAAGTTTGTTGAGAAGAAGTAAAAACAAAAAGTTTATAATAATGTTTGAAAGATAATAATAATTGCATAAATTATATATATACATATATATATATATATGTATATATATATATATAACAGCCTTTAAAAACAATTAGAAATATGTAAAAACCAAAAATAAATAAAATATTAAAAATAAGTATATTTAATGGAAAAAAGTACAAATATAGAAGTAGATGTAATATTTATAAAAGGTTTTTATTAACAAAATAGAATATCAAAAAGTAACATTTAAAAGTATGAAAACTAAAAAAATATTTAAAAAAGTAAAAATTTTAAAAATTGCTGAAAACTAGAAAATTAGGATTTTTAAATTCTGAAAACCTTAAAAATTAAATTGTTTGAAAATAATAATATTTAATTATAAAAGTGTATAATTGTTATCAAAAGTAACAGTTTATAGAAAAAACAAATAGAAAATGTAATATAAATAAATCTTTAAAAAGTATTGTAATATTGCATGTGTATATGTGTATAGTATTTTTAAATTCTGAAAATCTTAAATAATTTAAATTTTTGAAAATAATTATTGAAACGATGAAAATAAGTAAAATTATAGTTTTGAAAAAATGTGAAAAATTAATCTTTGCAAAATAATAATTAAGGTTATAAGTAGAAAATCAAAATGTCATAAGAAATAAGTAGAAAACAAAAATAATTAAAATATTAAAAATAATTAAAGTGTAATATTTTAAAAATATTAAAAACTTAAAAATAATAAAATCTTAAAAATGTTGAAAATTGTGAATTTAAAGTAAAAGTAATATTTCTCCAAAAAAATATGAAAAATAAGGTTGATAATAATGTTTAAAAATAACAATGCTTATCATGTAATACATGGTGTTTAAAAGTACAAGTCTGAGTTAAAAATATATATAAAAATAATAAAAATATTAAAATAAGAATGTTTAATTAATAAAAATATACAAGTAGATATAATGTTTATAAAAGAGGAAAAGAATTTATAATAAATATATAAAAGTTTTGAAAAGCTTCAAAAACAAATAGAATGTCAAAAAGTAATCTTTAAAAGTTTGAAAGGTAAAAAAAAATAATGTTTTAAGAATATTGAAATTTTTAAAAATAACAAAAAATTAAAAACGTTGAAAATCAGAAAAATTATATTTTTAAATTCTAAAAATTTACACAATTTAAAATATTTCTAAATATTGGAAACTCAAAAAATAAAATTTTAAAAAATGCTGAAAACCGGAAAAAATAGTACTTTTAAAATCTGAAAATCTTAAATAATTTAAAGTTTTGGAAAATAATTATTCAAAAGTTGAAAATAATAAAATTTTAAAAAATGTTAAAAATTAGGAAAGTAATAATTCAAAAGTAAGATTTATAATAATAATAAATATAATATGCGATGTTTTTGAAAGCGTAATATAAATTAAGCAAAAGAGAGTTATTTATATAAAATAACTAAAAGTGTAATATTTTAAAATATTAAAAAGTTGAAAACAATAAAATCTTTAAAAAGTTAAAAATTTGTAAAGTAATTAATACTTTTAAATTATGAAAATTAAAATAGTTATATTTAATTAAAAAGTTTAAATTTATAATAAAGATAACATTTCACGTAAAAAACAAAATTTATAACAGTGTTTAAAAAGAGTTTCAGATAAAAATACGGAAAAAACTAAAAATAATTAAAATAGAAAAAATAAGTATATCTAATTAAGAAAATTATAAATACACAAGTAGATGCAATGTATATAAAATAATCATATTTAATGAAAAAGTGTAAATTTATAAACAAAAGTAATATCACATACCTCTTCATAAATTCTTCTAAGAAAACAAGCACATTTCAGTTCCTCTTCTGAAGAGAAGCAACCCTTGTTTCATTCTTGATTCATAATCTGAAGAAAAGCATATTTTAAAATATGTATAGAAATTTGGAAGATAAAAAAAAGAAAATAATTAAAGTAAAGAAAATAATATGTTTTTAACGGGAGTAAGTAAATTCTCTACAGTAAACCCAATTAGAGAATCCAATTTCACGGGACTCAAATATAAAACCAGTTATGAAAAAGTACTTTATAGACCATGTCGTCTTATAATATTTCACCAGAATATCATTAAGCAAATAGTAAATACCATGCAAAATAAGTTACCTTAGTAATAAAATATATATTATTGGAAAACATGGTAAATTAAACAAAATCATATAAAGTTATTAATGGTGCTACCTACCTCCTCCCTTCTTTCTTCTTCTGCAACACCATTTTCCTTCTATTTCTCCAGCTCTAATTTCAGAAAATCTTCTTCTGCAATAGGGGGACTTGCATTTTATTAAATCCCATTGCATGTTACTAAGGTGAAACTCTACCAAACAAACCAACAAAATTAATCATCTACCTCTCGTTTCTTCCCCTCCTACCTACCAAACAAACCCTTAGTCATGTTTGGTTCTTTTAGAAAGTGATAACTAAGTGTTCAAAACACAAACAGAAAGGAGTTTCAACACCGCTTTCTCTCTTTTCAAGAAACTGAACATGTATGGGAGAAATTGTTGGATTCGGAGGTTGAACAGTTTTGCAAACAGACTCTAAGTGCTCAATTTTTGCATTGAAAATGCCCGTCTAAGCAAGTCATGACTACCTGGATCATGTGGGACAAAGAATACTACATTTTACACCTTTCACTTGAAAGATTATGTAGACAAATCTAATAAAATTTGAGAGAAGTTAATTTCAACCATAGTTATATAGCTGTCTATTCAAGATCAGTTTCCTTCGAGAAGACATATAATACAACCCTACACATAGAAAGAAAATAAAGAATATAGTAAGGTGAGAGTGATTACCATAAGCAATGGTTCTCAGGTTCTTATTCTGGAATTAGGGCGCGAAAACTTGGACTCAAACGGAGTCCTAGGCCTGATTTCACGAAACTTCTCCCACTCCTCTCTGATGATCGTTCTGACGGTGCCTTGACTTTCAGGGGCATTCTTTATCTTACGCTCCAGCAACTTTTGAGATATGGATTCGTCATACTGTCACCGATACATCCATTAGTCAGTAATTCATTTCATCGAACAGGTGATGTACAACAAGACTAATCATTTTAGCCTTCACTTTCATATATTTGTTTGTTTATATTGTGAAGTTGGGAGAGGAGTTGGGCGTAAGTCACCTTTTAACTAACTAAATGCTACATATATAATGATGGAAAGTCGTTATCCCATAAGTTATCTTTTAATTAAATACTACATATATAATTATGGAAAGTCGTTATCGCGTAAGTCACTTTTTAATTAAATGTTTTATATATAGAAAGATTCAATCATAATTACCATTAAATGCGTGTGATTTTAGATTTAAAAAATTAGTTATGTAATAAGAGAATAAATATAAATATTTAATCTCAATAACCAATAAAATATATTCCTTTATTTTTAACTATTTAATTAAATTTTTTATATATATAATTATGGAAAGATTCAATTATATTTAAGAATAAATGCGTAAGATTTTATATCCTAAAAAAGTTAGTTATGTAATAAGAGAATAAATATAAATATTTAATTCTAACAACCAATAAAATATACTTTCCGATATCTATCCTTTGTAGAGTTTAAAGTTGCATTAATTGTTTTTTATCAATTATATATTTATTTTTAAAAATATCAGTAATAATTAAATCATTCTTTCTATGAGACTTTAAGCGACCTACTGTTTATATCAACCCATTATCTAACAAATAATTTATTGTTTTTACATTTTCATCTACCTTCCCTTAATCAATAAAATATACTTTATTTAATTTTTAAAGAAAGTTTTAAAGAAAGAAGATGTTAGACTGAAATTATCTATTATACTACATTGCATATAGGTTTCATTGATAAATCGTAAGACCAAGCATATCAATTAAGTACATGATGAAGTCATACACAAAAAAAGAGAGAGTTACTTTTACTTACCATCCTAATGCAATCACAGTAGTTGGCAGGTTTAGGAGGAACATCTTTAAGTAGTCAACAAGCATGGAACTGCAAACCTGTAAAATGATGTCGATTAACAACTAAGGAATTGACATATTTAACACACTTCTTAACTAATCTCTATATATAGTTTAATGTTAGTAATGAAGACCCTTCTTCTGTTAGTAATGAAGACCCTGCTTCATCGCCCTCCGCTGGAACAACTAGTGAATTCGAGATAACAAATTTAACCTAAATGTTTTACAGCTATTCCACTGAAACTAGTACTTACGTAATCAAAAGTAACGATTACCTGAGGAAATCTAAGGGGTTCACAATTCCTCATGAATCACTCATCCTGATACATCTGATCAATTGTGATCCGCTATTTCATGCCATCAGAAGAGGTCATATATATTAATGTTTCGTGAGATGAAGGAAAACACAGAACATACTTGCTAAAAACCAGATAGTAACAGGATTGAGATTCACTCAACCAAATTAAAAAGTAGCACGAGTAACTACTTACTGTGGCAGGATTGAGATCAAGCATTCTCTCAATCAGTCTCTTCAATTCTTTAGAAAAAAGTAAGGGGGTGTACTCAGCCGCACAAATCTGAGTCACAAAAATTTAAAAACTTAGTGAGACACAGAATTCAATTAGTTCAAAATGGCATGTCAGAAAAGAAAGATAAATGAACAACAAAGAGTTATTTATGGTTCTACTAAATTGTACGTAAAACACTGTATATGCTCATGATAGAATTGCTCAGCTATGATATTCCAGAAGATACAAGTGTTGTGCTAACCAAAGGTAGAATCAAACCTTTTCATATAAATTACGCTGGTCATCACTGGTGAAGGGCAAATAACCAGCAACCATAAAGAAAAGTGTAACACCACATGCCCAAATATCAGCCTTTGGACCCTCATAGCCGTAGTGTTTTGTCACCTATTTATACATACATAATAAGAGAAATTAAGCAGCACGACTATTACTTTATTAGAGAGTGAAACAGGATTTCAAGTTTAAGAGATAAAAGCTAATAAATATTATGATACCTCTGGTGCGGTATATTCTGGCGTGCCATATGGCATGAAAAATGCCCATTTCCTAACAATAACAATAGGATAATCATTAGCAACTTCATGATGTTTAGTTTTTGTATGAGATCAGATCCAAACTTGAAAATATTCTGTAATATGGTGTAGTAATAAATGTTCTTTCAAATTTTCGAAAAGCTATTCTCGTTGAGATGTAAACGAAAACAAAAAGAATAATCAAAGTTGTTTTTAACTCTCAAAATAACACTAAGAAACTTGCAAAAATCAGTTAAAAAAGAGAGAGGAAGTATTAGTCACTAATAATTAACTCACATAGGCTTGATGGGGGAGTGCACTCAATCCAAAATCTGATGATAAATTAAGCACTCCATCATCACCCACCAACAAATTCTCCGGCTGCAAGAAACAATTAATAAAACATATGCAGTAAAATAATGGTACTGAAGTTGATCTCTTGCTCGTTTTTAGTTTTGAAAAAATGGAAAAACATAAATAAATGATGGATGTACTCACTGACCTTTATGTCTGTATGGAAAACACCTTTACTATGACAGTAATCCAGAGCAGATATAAGCTGGTGAAAATATTTCCTTGCTTGGGGTTCTTTCATTCCCGCTACGCTTGTCTTACTCTGAGGCTCAGAAAATGTTGCGTTGTTAGAGGATCTCATCCCAATTGACAAGGGTAAAAATAAAAGGGTCTTACAATTTTATAAAGCAGTTCCCCTTCGGCTAAATGTTCCATTACAACATATATCGTTTTCTTGGTAGCCATCACCTACACCAGGAATAATGCATCCACTTAAATCTCATACTGTTGACAAAAAACATTAATAAATCGTGCAAAGGTCTTCTAACCTCAATTACACGCACCACATTCGGGTGTTTAACCATTCTCAGTATTGATATTTCTTGTTTAATCTGCATAATGGTGAACAGAAGAAAGTATCAGGTCTCAGAAAATAGCACTTTCTTGATGTTTTTACCATTGTTGCACTCACCTATGCATTAATGATCCTTACTCCGCGCATGAATATACCAAAATCAAGATCAAGATGCATATATATATATATATATATAATGGTGAACAGCAGAAAGTATCAGGTCTCAGAAAATAGCACTTTCTTGATGTTTTTACCATTGTTGCACTCACCTATGCATTAATGATCCTTACTCCGCGCATGAATATACCAAAATCAAGATCAAGATGCATATATATATATATATATATATATATATATATTTTTGTTAATAAAATGATGGCATAAAGTAATAGAAGTGAGAAGTGAGCACACCGCTTGTTTAATTAGCCTCCTGAGAATTTGGTTCTTGTCTTTGAAAAGTTGTTCTTTGTCTAAAATTTTGATGGTTACCTTCTCTCCAGTGACAGTGTTACATGCAAGCTTGACAACGGAGGAGTTTCCTTTCCCAAGACCGGACCCAGTTCGTATCTTTCCATACAGAGAGTTCTGTTGGTGTTAGTGCTACTACTACCTTCTTCATTCGCCATCATATTCTTCTCCTTTCTCTCTCTACCATCCTATTTCTTTGCATCAAGCTTAATGTAACTATTTATTTCTCCAAAACTAGCAACTAACAATTATTAACTAACACTTAATTAAATACTTAATATCTTATCACAGTTTAACTATGGCTATTATAATTAATTTAGATTTTGTTAAATGTTTCATTTTTATCTTAATTTTAAATCTCATTATATAATTAGTATTCCTTATTTCAGAGGACTTAATTTAGGAAGCAAAAGTTAACTCATTTTACAAATTATTCTTATCCACCGGGAAAATAGATCCATTTTCATTACTTCTTTTTTAAATATGAAATAAATTATTTTTTGAAAACACCTAGCAAATGAAATAAATATATATATATATATATATGTATGTATGTATTTATAAGATAGACGGAGAAATAAATTGAACAAACATATGTATATCAATTCAATACATGATGAAGTCATACACATACATGATGAAGTCATACACAAAAAAAAAGAGAGCTACTTTTACTTACAATCCTAGTGCAATCACAGTAGTTGAGGTGTTCAGCAGGAACATCTTTAAGTAGTCAACAGGCATGTAACTGCAAACCTGTAAAATGATGCCGATTAACAGCTAAGGAATTAACATCTTTAATACACTTCTTAACCAATCTCTATATATAGTTTAATGTTTATAGAAATTATGTATTCTCACAAACGGCTATATATAGCCAAAGATACTAGAATATATATAATTGACCCACGATACAATCACCCTTTTTATACATTTTTACGTAATATTAGAGTGTTGTAATCCATTAAACTATTAACACATACCTTTCTACTATGAAGACTGCATCATGGACCCTTACTCACATTCTTTCTCATCCTGTTTCGCCGCACATTCCTTGTAAGAAGGCAATACAACGCAACTCAATTATATTTCCAAATAGCACAACATATATACTATATTAAATTGCATACACAAGAGATGACAACTTTCAATAAACAGAAAAAACCTCTCTTTTTTATGTTTTCCAATATATATATTTTCAATGGACTCATTTTGACGTATGACTTTCAAAGCTCTGTTCCTCAATTCCTGCAGCACACAACATTTATCAATTATACTATATATATTTCATATAAAGTTTCTTCAAAAATCATAAAATCAAGCATAGACCAGACATCAAACAAATAAAATTGGATAGAAATATAAAATATACCTCGAATACTTTCACAATAATCACAGTCAGAGAGAATGCATAATGGTGAGATTTAGCTCCTCCAAAATCTAAAACCAAGAAAATACCAAAGTGAGCATGTCAAAAAGTAAAAAAAATCAAGTGTGTTGAAAGTTATAAAGACCTTTGTAATTCCAAATTCTATCACTGGAATTTTTTGGGGCTTGGATCCATTAGGTGGCGAAGAAATTTTTCATAATATTAAGGAATTCATGTCTTCAGAAGCTACGACACAAACCTATAATATATAAAACATTTAGCATACATTCTATAGAAAGCTTATATTAAAGGAAATGTTGTCAATTAATTTGAAGGAATAAGTTGATAAAATTATCTGAAGGCATGGTTATCCAAAGGAAAAGATAGGAAAGCAAGAACATAACTGAAAATTAAATGAATTTTATAAGAAAAAAAGAAAAAAATATAAATGAATATTTGATCTTTTTGTATTCGAGAAGTCTCATTATAATTTTAAAGGGATTAGTAATAACATTATCACTGTAGTTTTCAAGAATTCAGTTCTGAAAAATATGTGATAGACGAGTGATATGAACTTGCCTTTCCAGCTTTGCAAAGTGCAGCACATTGAGCCTCTGCTTCTGATAAAAACATAGTCTTCGTTATGCTCTTTTGTCACCTGCAAGAATATGGAGATAGCATCAATACCATGCACCGAAATCCATGCTTCTTTGTCTATCTACAATGTATAAAACTTTTCAAATAGAAGAGAATAAGAAAATTAACAAATAAAGAGAGAGAGAGGAAACCTGAGTATGAGAGCCAAGGTTTTTGTTGATCAATTTGTCCCTTTTGTTGCTAATGATTACGTAGAGGGAAAGCTTTAGTATCCTCAGTCATTTATCATAAGATAGTTACCTTTATTTAAATGAGTTGCAAATGATTTCTGTTGTTTGCTGCTTGTTAATTCCTAACATTCATATAGAATTTAAAACTTTCAGCAAAAGCAATTGAAATTCTATACTCAAGGAATCCAAAACAATACCAATGAGAGCTCAACGTACCTTAGTCGCTCTGTCACTGTTGAAGCCATCCTCATTTACCATAAATGTTATCAACCCTTGTAAGAAGACAACAAAATGCATTTGAATTATATTGCTAAAGAACACAATATATATATATAAAAGATAGATGGAGAAATAAATTGAACAAACATATGTACATGAATATGAGAATTTATGTGCATTTGAGATGATATTGAAGTTCTAAAGAGGAATAGTTAATACTTCTTCATCTAGGGCTGACCACTGAAATGACCAATTGTTTGGTATTTGATACCTGAACCAATGCGCTTACTATATGTAAGTCCAAGAATGGAGGAGAAAACATCATAATTAAATATCACGAACCTTCAATTCAAAAGAGTATTTAGATAGGTTATATCATAACTAAGAAACAAGTAAACCTTATTCCACAGTGTTATGTCATGTGATTAATACACGTTAAATTGCATGCACAAGAGATTGACAAATTTCAATAAATAAAAAAAAAACATTTCTTTGTTAATGTTTTCTAGTATATTTTCAATAGAGCCATGATGACAACTAAGTTTCAAATCTATCTTTCCTTCATATCATGTAGCACACATCATTTATCAATTATACTACATTGCATATAGGTTTCATTCAAAAATCGTAAAACCAAATTTATCAATTAAATACATGATGAAGTCATACATAAAAAAAGAGAGTTGCTTTTACTTACAATCCTGATGACGGTAGTTGGGCCGCTCAACAGAACATCTTTAGGTTGCAATTTCTTGCCATCAACCGATGGACGTAAATCTTTCATCCACTTGAGAGATTCGGAAATATCATGTCTTATCCGTCTAATACACCCGCACACTTGTCCTTCGTGAATAGATTCAACAGACTTTATAAATGGCATGAATGAAATTCTGTGAAGATAACAACCTTTCAAGTGCTTCACAATGAACTTCATTAGACAGAAATGTCAAGAGCCTAGAAGAACTTTCTTGAGTATAACCCTCGGGACATATAATTAGCCTTATAGCTTTGCACAGTGCTAAAATAACAATTTCCGCCTATATCATTTCAAACATGTAAAAACAAGTCTGATTTCCATCTAGGTCTGAGGGGACAATAAGAAGCAGACAACATAAACTGAATTAAACCAAAAATACAACAATTTATTAAAGATTTCCCTTCAACCAAACATGATTCCCCTCCCTATTCCAAACATCATACCTAGAATTACACTAAGAGACTAAGACACAAGGTAATAAAACCACCAACAAAGCAGAACCATGCAAAACCTCTAAAACATAACTTTCTCTACTGGGGTCTGGGGAGAAAAAATAAAATATAAATGACTAGTAATCAGAATTTTAATACAAACCTGGCGAAGTTGACTGTAGAGATGAATTGTTTGGCACTCCAGGGCAGGTATAGTAGAAGGCAATGAGCATTGATCAAAAGTATTCCCCAGATTACAACTAATGGCAGAGAATGACAACATAAGAAGCCATAAATTTACCAAACCTTCACCGATAACCTCGTATTCAATCTGCAAAAGATATCCCATACCAACTAGAATCTCATTAGCAGCCAAACCATATATCTCCATCTTGTTAGTTGTAGCATAATTGGAGAAATGGATTACACCAGTAGAACTAGTTATCAGTGTATTAAATATTTTCTTAAGAAATTAAGACAAGCTCCTTCGGATGTATCTTCTCTTCTCAAATAAACTTTCTCTTGCATAAAACTAGCAAGCAAATTACCAATAGACTTGAGTAAACAATGAAGATCCAACGACAGGGTATTGGCATCTACTTCAACTTCAATATAGGCATTAATCTTCAGCAAAAGGGGTTCCATAATCAGTAAAAAAAATTAAAAAGTGATTTTTGAATGTCTGCAGGAATATTATTTGAGTTACAATGTTTTCCTGGCACTGGTTGCCTTGAGCTCTTCAGCCAGTTTGAATTTTCTTGCTGAAGTAGCATATAAGTGTAATGACAAGCCTAAGCTACCCATTGCCATAACATTCTTCCTAGCTATAATTCTGTTCAGTACATCAAATAAATGTCTAGTATAACTCTTGATAGTTGCTTTAGAGTCATTTGATTTTTCATCACATGAAGTAACATCATTTTCTACCATGTGAGCTTAAAAATTCAGAAATTTGCACTTGATGAAAAAGTTCATGAGAAAGAACTTCTTCCACTGCCTCTCTATTAATCTCGATGTCCAAATGGAATTACTTCCATTAACCCGAAGATGCAACTCACTAGATAAAATAATTAATCATATGACAAGAGTCCTCAATAATTATAAGTATAAAATTATGAGGTGATAAAGAAAATGCCTTTAAAAAATATCCTCCTCCATATACAAAGAAACAAAATCAATTAAAATGCAAATTGAAAATAAATAATATTAAAATATATGTAACTAAATAAAATTTCAAAAATATTTAAAACTAAAAACATTTAAAAAGTAATTAGTAAGAAGTAAAATGTAAAGTAATAACGAATTAAAACATAGTTAAAAAACATTGCAAATAAAAAAATATAATATATGATGTTTTAAATAAAAATAACATAATTTCTGAAAACAAATAATACAGAACCCAGTAATATTTTAATGAAAAAGTTAATGAATAAATATATTTGAATTAAATAAAACTTCAAAAATATTTAAAGCTGAAAACACCATTTAAAATTATAAAAATTATTTTAAATTCAGTGAAAGTAAGAAGTAAACCATAAATAATCAATCAAAAATAGTTATAAAACACGAAATAGAAAAAAGATGTTTTAAAAGATAAAATAATGACATAATTTTCGAAAATAAATAAATAAATGTTACAAAAGAAAATTGTTTGTTAAAATCAAGAAAGAAATTGTATAAATAAACTTACAATGATAAAATTTTAAAATATTAAAAAAAGAGAGTAAGAATTAAAAGTAAAATATTAAACAAATAAATATATATATATATATATGGAAAGCTCAAAAAAAATTAAAAATGCTGAAAATCAGAAAAAAGTATTTTTAAATTCTGAAAATCTTAAATAATTTAATTTTTTTGAAAATAATTATATTTAATTGTAAAAGTATATAATTGTCGTCAAAACTAAAACTTTATAGAAAAATAAATGCAAAACGTAAGGTATATAAAAACTTTAAAAATGTTAAAAATATTGAAAAGTTGAAAATAATAAAATTTTAAAAATCTTGAAAATTAGGAAAGTATTATTTTTAAATTATGAAAATTAAATAGTTATATTAAAATTAAAAACTGGAATTTTACAAGTAAAAGTATAGTTTTGAAAAATGTGAAAAAGTAATGCTTAAAATAATGTTTGAAAAATAATAATTCAGATTATAAGTAGAAAATAAAAGTATCATAAAAATAAGTAGGAAAAAATAATTAGTGTAATATTTTAAATATTAAAAATTTATAAATAATAAAATCTTAAAAGATTGAAAATTGTGAATTTATAGTAAAAGTAATATTTTTCAAAAAAATGAAATTGTAATAATATTTAAAAATAATAATGTATATAATGTAATACAAAATATAATGTTTAAAAGCAGAAGTTTCAGTTAGAAAAATATACATAAAAATAATTAAAATAAGTATATTTAAAATTTATAACAATGTTTGAAAGGAAGTGAAAAATAGTAAAATCATAAAAGATGTTGAAAATTACAAAAATAAATATTTATAAATTATGAAAATTGAAATAATTATATTTTGTTTAAAAAGTTTAAATCAGTAAATGTAATGTTTAAAAAATTTGAAATGTAAGATTTATAATAATGTTTAACATATACATATATTAAATATTTTTTAAATTATTAAAACTGAAATAATTATATTTAGTTTAAAAGTTTGAATCAGTAGAAGTAATGTTTAAAAAATTTTAAATGTAGGATTTATAATAATGTTTAATATATATGTATATATAAAACAGTGTTTAAAAATAAAAAAATCAGTTAGAAATACGTAAAAACCAAAAATAAATAAAATATTAAAAATAAATATATTTAATTAAGAAAAATATAAATATAGTAGTAGATGTAATATTTATAAAAAGCTTTCCAACAAAGTAGAATATAATAAAAAGGTACCCATTTCAAGAATAATGTTTTAAAAATATTAAAAAGTTAAAAATAATAAAATTTTAAAAAATGTTAAGAAAAGCAATATTTTAAAATTATGAAAATTAAAATAGTTATACAATTAAAAACAGTAAATTTATACGTAAAAGTAAAATTTATTAAAAAAATAAAGTTTATAACAATGTTGGGAAGATAATAATTATTACATAAATTACAGAAAAGTAAAAAACATTACAAGAGTAATGTTTTAAAAATATTAAAAAGTCGAAAATAATAAAATTTAAAAAAATATTAAATCTTAGAAAAGTAATATTTTAAAATTATGAAAATCAAAAGAATCATATAATTAAAAACTGTGAATTTATATGTAAAAGTAAAGTTTGTTGAGAAGAAGTAAAAACAAAAAGTTTATAATAATGTTTGAAAGATAATAATAATTGCATAAATTATATATATACATATATATATATATATATATATATATATAACAGCCTTTAAAAACAATTAGAAATATGTAAAAACCAAAAATAAATAAAATATTAAAAATAAGTATATTTAATGGAAAAAGTACAAATATAGAAGTAGATGTAATATTTATAAAAGGTTTTTATTAACAAAATAGAATATCAAAAAGTAACATTTAAAAGTATGAAAACTAAAAAAATATTTAAAAAAGTAAAAATTTTAAAAATTGCTGAAAACTAGAAAATTAGGATTTTTAAATTCTGAAAACCTTAAAAATTAAATTGTTTGAAAATAATAATATTTAATTATAAAAGTGTATAATTGTTATCAAAAGTAACAGTTTATAGAAAAAACAAATAGAAAATGTAATATAAATAAATCTTTAAAAAGTATTGTAATATTGCATGTGTATATGTGTATAGTATTTTTAAATTCTGAAAATCTTAAATAATTTAAATTTTTGAAAATAATTATTGAAACGATGAAAATAAGTAAAATTATAGTTTTGAAAAAATGTGAAAAATTAATCTTTGCAAAATAATAATTAAGGTTATAAGTAGAAAATCAAAATGTCATAAGAAATAAGTAGAAAACAAAAATAATTAAAATATTAAAAATAATTAAAGTGTAATATTTTAAAAATATTAAAAACTTAAAAATAATAAAATCTTAAAAATGTTGAAAATTGTGAATTTAAAGTAAAAGTAATATTTCTCCAAAAAAATATGAAAAATAAGGTTGATAATAATGTTTAAAAATAACAATGCTTATCATGTAATACATGGTGTTTAAAAGTACAAGTCTGAGTTAAAAATATATATAAAAATAATAAAAATATTAAAATAAGAATGTTTAATTAATAAAAATATACAAGTAGATATAATGTTTATAAAAGAGGAAAAGAATTTATAATAAATATATAAAAGTTTTGAAAAGCTTCAAAAACAAATAGAATGTCAAAAAGTAATCTTTAAAAGTTTGAAAGGTAAAAAAAAATAATGTTTTAAGAATATTGAAATTTTTAAAAATAACAAAAAATTAAAAACGTTGAAAATCAGAAAAATTATATTTTTAAATTCTAAAAATTTACACAATTTAAAATATTTCTAAATATTGGAAACTCAAAAAATAAAATTTTAAAAAATGCTGAAAACCGGAAAAAATAGTACTTTTAAAATCTGAAAATCTTAAATAATTTAAAGTTTTGGAAAATAATTATTCAAAAGTTGAAAATAATAAAATTTTAAAAAATGTTAAAAATTAGGAAAGTAATAATTCAAAAGTAAGATTTATAATAATAATTATAATATGCGATGTTTTTTGAAAGCGTAATATAAATTAAGGAAAAGAGAGTTATTTATATAAAATAACTAAAAGTGTAATATTTTAAAATATTAAAAAGTTGAAAACAATAAAATCTTTAAAAAGTTAAAAATTAGTAAAGTAATTAATACTTTTAAATTATGAAAATTAAAATAGTTATATTTAATTAAAAAGTTTAAATTTATAATAAAGATAACATTTCACGTAAAAAACAAAATTTATAACAGTGTTTAAAAAGAGTTTCAGATAAAAATACGGAAAAAACTAAAAATAATTAAAATAGAAAAAATAAGTATATCTAATTAAGAAAATTATAAATACACAAGTAGATGCAATGTATATAAAATAATCATATTTAATGAAAAAGTGTAAATTTATAAACAAAAGTAATATTACATACCTCTTCATAAATTCTTCTAAGAAAACAAGCACATTTCAGTTCCTCTTCTGAAGAGAAGCAACCCTTGTTTCATTCTTGATTCATAATCTGAAGAAAAGCACATTTTAAAATATGTATAGAAATTTGGAAGATAATAAAAAGAAAATAATTAAAGTGAAGTCCTAGGCCTGATTTCACGAAACTTCTCCCACTCCTCTCTGATGATCGTTCTGACGGTGCCTTGACTTTCAACGACATTCTTTATCTTACGCTCCAGCAACTTTTGAGATATGGATTCGTCATACTGTCACCGGTACATTCATTAGTCAGTAATTCCTTCTATTTCTCCAGCTCTAATTTCAGAAAATCTTCTTCTGCAATAGGGGACTTGCATTTTATTAAATCCCATTGCATGTTACTAAGGTGAAACTCTACCAAACAAACCAACAAAATTAATCATCTACCTCTCGTTTCTTCCCCTCCTACCTACCAAACAAACCCTTAGTCATGTTTGGTTCTTTTAGAAAGTGATAACTAAGTGTTCAAAACACAAACAGAAAGGAGTTTCAACACCGCTTTCTCTCTTTTCAAGAAACTGAACATGTATGGGAGAAATTGTTGGATTCGGAGGTTGAACAGTTTTGCAAACAGACTCTAAGTGCTCAATTTTTGCATTGAAAATGCCCGTCTAAGCAAGTCATGACTACCTGGATCATGTGGGACAAAGAATACTACATTTTACACCTTTCACTTGAAAGATTATGTAGACAATTCTAATAAAATTTGAGAGAAGTTAATTTCAACCATAGTTATATAGCTGTCTATTCAAGATCAGTTTCCTTCGAGAAGGCATATTCTCATCGAATACAACCCTATACATAGAAAGAAAATAAAGAATATAGTAAGGTGAGAGTGATTACCATAAGCAATGGTTCTCATGTTCTTGTTCTGGAATTAGGGCGCGAAAAGTTGGACTCAAACGGAGTCCTAGGCCTGATTTCACGAAACTTCTTCCACTCCTCTCTGATTATCGTTCTGACGGTGCCTTGACTTTCAGGGGCATTCTTTATCTTACGTTCCAGCAACTTTTGAGATATGGATTCGTCATACTGTCACCGGTACATCCATTAGTCAGTAATTCATTTCATCGAACATGTGATGTACAACAAGACTGATCATTTTAGCCTTCACTTTCATATATTTGTTTGTTTATATTGTGAAGTTGGGAGAGGAGTTGGGCGTAAGTCACCTTTTAACTAACTAAATGCTACATATATAATGATGGAAAGTCGTTATCGCATAAATTATCTTTTAATTAAATACTACATATATAATTATGGAAAGTCATTATCGCAGTAAGTCACTTTTTAATTAAATGTTTTATATATAGAAAGATTCAATCATAATTACCATTAAATGCGTGTGATTTTAGATTTAAAAAATTAGTTATGTAATAAGAGAATAAATATAAATATTTAATCTCAATAACCAATAAAATATATTCCTTTATTTTTAACTATTTAATTAAATTTTTTATATATATAATTATGGAAAGATTCAATTATAGTTAAGAATAAATGCGTACGATTTTATATCCTAAAAAAGTTAGTTATGTAATAAGAGAATAAATATAAATATTTAATTCTAACAACCAATAAAATATACTTTCCGATATCTATCCTTTGTAGAGTTTAAAGTTGCATTAATTGTTTTTTATCAATTATATATTTATTTTTAAAAATATCAGTAATAATTAAATTATTCTTTCTATGAGACTTTAAGCGACCTACTGTTTATATCAACCCATTATCTAACAAATAATTTATTGTTTTTACATTTTCATCTACCTTCCCTTAATCAATAAAATATACTTTATTTAATTTTTAAAGAAAGTTTTAAAGAAAGAAGATGTTAGACTGAAATTATCTATTATACTACATTGCATATAGGTTTCATTGATAAATCGTAAGACCAAGCATATCAATTAAATACATGATGAAGTCATACACAAAAAAAGAGAGAGTTACTTTTACTTACCATCCTAATGCAATCACAGTAGTTGGCAGGTTTAGGAGGAACATCTTTAAGTAGTCAACAAGCATGGAACTGCAAACCTGTAAAATGATGTCGATTAACAACTAAGGAATTGACATATTTAACACACTTCTTAACTAATCTCTATATATAGTTTAATGTTAGTAATGAAGACCCTTCTTCTGTTAGTAATGAAGACCCTGCTTCATCGCCCTCCGCTGGAACAACTAGTGAATTCGAGATAACAAATTTAACCTAAATGTTTTACAGCTATTCCACTGAAACTAGTACTTACGTAATCAAAAGTAACGATTACCTGAGGAAATCTAAGGGGTTCACAATTCCTCATGAATCACTCATCCTGATACATCTGATCAATTGTGATCCGCTATTTCATGCCATCAGAAGAGGTCATATATATTAATGTTTCGTGAGATGAAGGAAAACACAGAACATACTTGCTAAAAACCAGATAGTAACAGGATTGAGATTCACTCAACCAAATTAAAAAAGTAGCACGAGTAACTACTTACTGTGGCAGGATTGAGATCAAGCATTCTCTCAATCAGTCTCTTCAATTCTTTAGAAAAAAAGTAAGGGGGGTGTACTCAGCCGCACAAATCTGAGTCACAAAAATTTAAAAACTTAGTGAGACACAGAATTCAATTAGTTCAAAATGGCATGTCAGAAAAGAAAAATAAATGAACAACAAAGAGTTATTTATGGTTCTACTAAATTGTACGTAAAACACTGTATATGCTCATGATAGAATTGCTCAGCTATGATATTCCAGAAGATACAAGTGTTGTGCTAACCAAAGGTAGAATCAAACCTTTTCATATAAATTACGCTGGTCATCACTGGTGAAGGGCAAATAACCAGCAACCATAAAGAAAAGTGTAACACCACATGCCCAAATATCAGCCTTTGGACCCTCATAGCCGTAGTGTTTTGTCACCTATTTATACATACATAATAAGAGAAATTAAGCAGCACGACTATTACTTTATTAGAGAGTGAAACAGGATTTCAAGTTTAAGAGATAAAAGCTAATAAATATTATGATACCTCTGGTGCGGTATATTCTGGCGTGCCATATGGCATGAAAAAATGCCCATTTCGCTAACAATAACAATAGGATAATCATTGGCAACTTCATGATGTTTAGTTTTTGTATGAGATCAGATCCAAACTTGAAAATATTCTGTAATATGGTGTAGTAATAAATGTTCTTTCAAATTTTCGAAAAGCTATTCTCGTTGAGATGTAAACGAAAACAAAAAGAATAATCAAAGTTGTTTTTAACTCTCAAAATAACACTAAGAAACTTGCAAAAATCAGTTAAAAAGAGAGAGGAAGTATTAGTCACTAATAATTAACTCACATAGGCTTGATGGGGAGTGCACTCAATCCAAAATCTGATGATAAATTAAGCACTCCATCATCACCCACCAACAAATTCTCCGGCTGCAAGAAACAATTAATAAAACATATGCAGTAAAATAATGGTACTGAAGTTGATCTCTTGCTCGTTTTTAGTTTTGAAAAAATGGAAAAACATAAATAAATGATGGATGTACTCACTGACCTTTATGTCTGTATGGAAAACACCTTTACTATGACAGTAATCCAGAGCAGATATAAGCTGGTGAAAATATTTCCTTGCTTGGGGTTCTTTCATTCCCGCTACGCTTGTCTTACTCTGAGGCTCAGAAAATGTTGCGTTGTTAGAGGATCTCATCCCAATTGACAAGGGTAAAAATAAAAGGGTCTTACAATTTTATAAAGCAGTTCCCTTCGGCTAAATGTTCCATTACAACATATATCGTTTTCTTGGTAGCCATCACCTACACCAGGAATAATGCATCCACTTAAATCTCATACTGTTGACAAAAACATTAATAAATCGTGCAAAGGTCTTCTAACCTCAATTACACGCACCACATTCGGGTGTTTAACCATTCTCAGTATTGATATTTCTTGTTTAATCTGCATAATGGTGAACAGCAGAAAGTATCAGGTCTCAGAAAATAGCACTTTCTTGATGTTTTTACCATTGTTGCACTCACCTATGCATTAATGATCATTACTCCGCGCATGAATATACCAAAATCAAGATCAAGATGCATATATATATATATATATAATGGTGAACAGCAGAAAGTATCAGGTCTCAGAAAATAGCACTTTCTTGATGTTTTTACCATTGTTGCACTCACCTATGCATTAATGATCCTTACTCCGCGCATGAATATACCAAAATCAAGATCAAGATGCATATATATATATATATATATATATATAATGGTGAACAGCAGAAAGTATCAGGTCTCAGAAAATAGCACTTTCTTGATGTTTTTACCATTGTTGCACTCACCTATGCATTAATGATCCTTACTCCGCGCATGAATATACCAAAATCAAGATCAAGATGCATATATATATATATATATATATATATATATATTTTGTTAATAAAATGATGGCATAAAGTAATAGAAGTGAGAAGTGAGCACACCGCTTGTTTAATTAGCCTCCTGAGAATTTGGTTCTTGTCTTTGAAAAGTTGTTCTTTGTCTAAAATTTTGATGGTTACCTTCTCTCCAGTGACAGTGTTACATGCAAGCTTGACAACGGAGGAGTTTCCCTTTCCCAAGACCGGACCCAGTTCGTATCTTTCCATACAGAGAGTTCTGTTGGTGTTAGTGCTACTACTACCTTCTTCATTCGCCATCATATTCTTCTCCTTTCTCTCTCTACCATCCTATTTCTTTGCATCAAGCTTAATGTAACTATTTATTTCTCCAAAACTAGCAACTAACAATTATTAACTAACACTTAATTAAATACTTAATATCTTATCACAGTTTAACTATGGCTATTATAATTAATTTAGATTTTGTTAAATGTTTCATTTTTATCTTAATTTTAAATCTCATTATATAATTAGTATTCCTTATTTCAGAGGACTTAATTTAGGAAGCAAAAGTTAACTCATTTTACAAATTATTCTTATCCACCGGGAAAATAGATCCATTTTCATTACTTCTTTTTTAAATATGAAATAAATTATTTTTTGAAAACACCTAGCAAATGAAATAAATATATATATATATATATGTATGTATGTATGTATTTATAAGATAGACGGAGAAATAAATTGAACAAACATATGTATATCAATTCAATACATGATGAAGTCATACACATACATGATGAAGTCATACAAAAAAAAAAGAGAGAGCTACTTTTACTTACAATCCTAGTGCAATCACAGTAGTTGAGGTGTTCAGCAGGAACATCTTTAAGTAGTCAACAGGCATGTAACTGCAAACCTGTAAAATGATGCCGATTAACAGCTAAGGAATTAACATCTTTAACACACTTCTTAACCAATCTCTATATATAGTTTAATGTTTATAGAAATTATTTATTCTCACAAACGGCTATATAGCCAAAGATACTAGAATATATATAATTGACCCACGATACAATCGCCCTTTTTATACATTTTTATGTAATATTATAGTGTTGTAATCCATTAAACTATTAACACATACCTTTCTACTATGAAGAATGCATCATGGACCCTTAGTCACACTCTTTCTCTTCCTGTTTCGCCGCACATTTCTTATAAGAAGGCAATACAACGCGATTGAATTATATTTCCAAACAACACAACATATATACTATATTAAATTGCATACACAAGAGATGAAAACTTCAATAAACAGAAAAAACCTCTCTTTGTTTATGTTTTCCAATATAGTTTCAATGGATCCATGTTGACGTATGAGTTTCAATTCTCTGTCCCTCAATTCCTGCAGCACATATCATTTATCAATTATACTATATATATTCCATATAAAGTTTATTCAAAAATCATAAAACCAAGCTTAGACCAAACATCAAACAAATAAAATTGGGTACAAATATAAAATATACATCGAATACTTTCACAATAATCACAGCCAGAGAGAATGCATAATGGTGAGATTTTGTCCCTCCAAAATCTAAAACCAAGAAAATACCAAAGTGAGCATGTCAAAAAGTAAAAAAAATCAAGTGTGTTGAAAGTTATAAAGACCTTTGCAATTCCAAATTCCATCACTGGAATTTTTTTGGAGCTTGTATCCACTAGGTGGCGAAGAAATTTTGGAGCTCCAAATATTAAGGAATCCATGTCTTCAGAAGCTACGACACAAACCTATAATATATAAAACATTTAGCATACATTCTATAAAAAGCTTATATTAAGGGAAATGCTGCCAATTAATTTGAAGGAATGAGTTGATAAAATTATCTGAAGGCATGGTTATCCAAAGGAAAAGGTAGGAAAGCAAGAACATAACTAAAAATTAAATGGATTTTATAAGAAAAAAAGGCAAAAATTTAAATCCATATTTGATCTTTTTGTTTTCGAGAAGTCTCATTATAGTTTTAAAGGGATTAGTAATAACATTATAACTTTAGTTTTCAAGAATCCAGTTGCGAAAAATGTGACAGACGAGTGACATGAACTTGCCTTTCCAGCTTTGCAAAGTTCAGCACATTGAGCCTCTGCTTCTAATAAAAAACATAGTCTTCGTTATGCTCCTTTGTCACCTGCAAGAATAGGGAGATAGCATCAATACCATGCACCGAAAGCCATGCTTCTTTGTTTATTTACAATGTACAAAACCTTTTAAATAGAAGAGAATAAGAAAATTAACAAATAAAGAGAGAGAGAGGGAAACCCGAGTACGAGTGCCGGGATTTTTGTTGATCGATCTGTCCTTTTGTTGCAAATGATTTTTTGTCTCTAAGAAGGTGGATTACGCATAGGAAAGCTTTAGTATCCTCAGTCATTTATCATAAGATAGTTACCTTTATTTAAATGAGTTAATATATATATACACACACACACGCATACACCCACCCATCCCCCCCCCACATAAATGTATATACATAAAAGTTTGTTCCGACAAAGATTGACTTTGCTCCTACGTATCTCCATTTACAATGGAAAATCAGGACCACGTAGTTCTTTATGTAAAATGGACGTTTGATGAAAATATTTATATGATTTGAAAATTCTTAACTATCATGTCAAGTTTTGAACTTATTTGATAATCAAAATTTTTACCCACATATTCTGTTTGAAAATTATTGATTATCATTATCTCAAACTTGCTTGGAAATTGAAATTTTCATTCACATAATAATTTTGAAAATTTTAATTATCATGTTAAGTCTCAAACTTATTTGATAATCAAAATTTTCTCTCACATAATCTATTTGAAAATTATTGATTATCATGTTAAGTCTCGAATTTACTTGATAATTAAAACTTTCATTTACATAATAATCTTGAAAACAATTGATTATTATGTTAAGTCTCAAACTTGTTTGATAATTTTAAAATTTTCCACATGACAATTTTGAAAATTATTAATTATCAATAGTAGGTCAGAGACTCATAAATATTTTCATCCATTAGGACAAATAGTTTTCCATCTCTAAGTTAAATGGCTAGATATAAAAATAATAAAAAATAAGAAATAAATAAAAAAAAGAAAAAAAATTTAAAAAAATAATAGGTAGAGAAAAGACCTTAAAGAATGAATAACTGAATCACAACCAACCAAAATTCTTACGACAAATGGTTTGGTGAAGAATTTGCATGTTTTCTGCAAAATTAAAATAGTTCTAGATGTCCACATCTTGGGAGATGATAGGCATAAAGAATACATACCTTGTGCTTGATCGGTACAGATGGATTTGCTCTTTGCTTAAAGAATGATTCCAATCTGTTGTTTACAAAATGAAAAAAGTTCAATTAGACACGACAATAAATGAGAAAGGTTTAACACTCATGTCAAATGACTTAAGAATCATTTACAGTTCTTGTGATGATTTGTTGTTTGCTGCTTTTTATTGCCTAACATTTATATAGAGTTTAAAATGTTCAGTAGAGGCAATTGAAATCCTACCCAAGAAATCCAAAACAGTACCAATGAGACCTCTACATACCTCAGTCACTGTGTCACTATTGAAGCCATACTCATTTACCATATATGTTATCAAACCCTCGTAAGAAGGCAACAAAATGCAATTGATTTTATATCGCTAAAGAACACAATATATATATATATATATATGTATGTATTTATAAGATAGATGGAGAAATAAATTGAACAAACATATGTATATCAATTCAATACATGATGAAGTCATACACAAAAAAAAAAAGAGGGCTACTTTTACTTACAATCCTAGTGCAATCACAGTAGTTGAGGTGTTCAGCAGGAACATCTTTAAGTAGTCAACAGGCATGTAACTGCAAACCTGTAAAATGATGACGATTAACAGCTAAGGAATTAACATCTTTAACACACTTCTTAACCAATCTCTATATATAGTTTAATGTTTATAGAAATTATTTATTCACACAAACGGCTATATAGCCAAAGATACTAGAATATATATAATTGACCCACGATACAATCGCCCTTTTTATACATTTTTATGTAATATTAGAGTGTTGTAATCCATTAAACTATTAACACATACCTTTCTACTATGAAGACTGCATCATGGACCCTTACTCACACTCTTTCTCATCCTGTTTCGCCGCACATTCCTTGTAAGAAGGCAATACAACGCAACTCAATTAGATCTCCAAATAGCACAACATATATACTATATTAAATTGCATACACAAGAGATGACAACTTTCAATAAACAGAAAAAACCTCTCTTTTTTATGTTTTCCAATATATATATTTTCAATGGACTCATTTTGACGTATGACTTTCAAAGCTCTGTTCCTCAATTCCTGCAGCACACAACATTTATCAATTATACTATATATATTTCATATAAAGTTTCTTCAAAAATCATAAAATCAAGCATAGACCAGACATCAAACAAATAAAATTGGATAGAAATATAAAATATACCTCGAATACTTTCACAATAATCACAGCCAGAGAGAATGCATAATGGTGAGATTTAGCTCCTCCAAAATCTAAAACCAAGAAAATACCAAAGTGAGCATGTCAAAAAGTAAAAAAGATCAAGTGCGTTGAAAGTTATAAAGACCTTTGTAATTCCGAATTCCATCACTGGAATTTTTTTGGAGCTTGTATCCATTAGGTGGCGAAGAAATGTTTGGAGCTCCAAATATTAAGGAAACCATGTCTTCAGAAGCTACGACACAAACCTATAATATATAAAACATTTAGCATACATTCTATAAAAAGCTTATATTAAAGGAAATGCTGCCAATTAATTTGAAGGAATGAGTTGATAAAATTATCTGAAGGCATGGTTATCCAAAGGGAAAGGTAGGAAAGCAAGAACATAACTGAAAATTAAATGGATTTTATAAGAAAAAAAAGGCAAAAATTTAAATCCATATTTGATCTTTTTGTTTTCGAGAAGTCTCATTATAGTTTTAAAGGGATTAGTAATAACATTATAACTTTAGTTTTCAAGAATCCAGTTCCGAAAAATATGTGATAGAGGAGTGATATGAACTTGCCTTTCCAGCTTTGCAAAGTGCAGCACATTGAGCCTCTGCTTCTAATAAAAACATAGTCTTTGTTATGCTCCTTTGTCACCTGCAAGAATAGGGAGATAGCATCAATACCATGCTCCAAAAACCATGCTTTTTTGTCTATTTACAATGTACAAAAGTTTTTAAATAGAAGAGAATAAGAAAATTAACAAATAAAGAAAGAGAGAGGGGAAACCTGAGTGTGAGTGCCAGGATTTTTGTTGATCAATCTGTCATTTTTGTTGCAAATGATTTTTTGTCTCTAAGAAGGTGGATTACGTATAGGGAAAGCTTTAGTATCCTCATTCATTTATCATAAGATAGTTACCTTTATTTAAATGAGTTAATATATATATATATACACCCACCCATCCCCCCACACACATAAATATATATATATATATATATAAAAGTTTGGTCCGACAAAGATTGACTTTGTTCCTACGTATCTCCATTCACAATGGAAAATCAGGACCACGTAGTTCTTTATGTAAAATGGACTTTTGATGAAAATATTTATATGATTTGAAAATTCTTATTTATCATGTCAAGTTTTGAACTTATTTAATAATCAAAATTTTCACCCACATATTCTGTTTGAAAATTGTTGATTATCATTATCTCAAACTTGCTTGATAATTGAAATTTTCATTCACATAATAATTTTGAAAATTTTAATTATCATGTCAAGTCTCGAACTTATTTGATAATCAAAATTTTCTCTCACATAATCTATTTGAAAATTATAGATTATCATGTTAAGTCTCGAATTTACTTGATAATTAAAACTTTGATTTACATAATAATCTTGAAAACGATTGATTATTATGTTAAGTCTCAAACTTGTTTGATAATTTTAAAATTTTTCACATGATAATTTTGAAAATTATTAATTATCAATAGTAGGTCAGAGACTCATAAATATTTTCATCCATTAGGATAAATAGTTTTCCATCTCTAAGTAAGACGACTAGATATAAAAATAATAAGAAATAAGAAATAAATAAAAAAAAGAAAAAACTTTTAAAAAAATAATAGGTAGAGAAAAGACCTTAAAGAATGAATAACTGAATCACAACAAACCAAAATTCTTACGACAAATGGTTTGGGGAAGAATTTGCATGTTTTCTGCAAAATTAAAATAGTTCTAGATGTCCACATCTTGGGAGATGATAGGCATAATAGATACACACCTTGTGCTTGTTTGGTGTAGATGGATTTGCTGCTGGCTTAAAAAATAATTTCAATCTGTTGTTTCACAAAGAGAAAAAAGATGAATTATGTAGGACAAGAAATGAGAAAGGTTTACCACTTATATCAAATGACTTAAGAATCATTTACGGTCTTGTGATGATTTGTTGTTTGTTGTTTTTTATTGCCTTAAATTTATATAGAGTTTAAAATTTTCAGTAGAAGCAATTGAAATCCTACCCAAGAAATCGAAAACAATACCAATGAGACCTTTACATACCTCAGTCACTCTGTCACTATGGAAGCCATACTCATTTACCATAAATGTTATCAACCCTTGTAAGAAGGCAACAAAATACAATTGATTTTATACGGCCAAAGAACACAATATATATATATATATGTATATATAAGATAGATGGACAAATAAATTGAACAAACATATGTATATCAATTCAATACATGATGAAGTCATACACAGAAAAAGAGAGAGCTACTTTTACTTACAATCCTAGTGCAATCACAGTAGTTGAGGTGTTCAGCAGGAACATCTTTAAGTAGTCAATAGGCATGTAACTGCAAACCTGTAAAATGATACCGATTAACAACTAAGGAATTAACATCTTTAACACACTTCTTAACCAATCTCTATATATAGTTTAATGTTTATAGAAATTATTTATTCTCACAAACGGCTATATATAGCCAAAGATACTAGAATATATATAATTGACCCACGATACAATCACCCTTTTTATACATTTTTACGTAATATTAGAGTGTTGTAATCCATTAAACTATTAACACATACCTTGCTACTATGAAGACTGCATCATGGACCCTTACTCACACTCTTTCTCATCCTGTTTCGCCGCACATTCCTTGTAAGAAGGCAATACAACGCAACTTAATTATATCTCCAAATAGCACAACATATATACTATATTAAATTGCATACACAAGAGATGACAACTTTCAATAAACAGAAAAAACCTCTCTTTTTTATGTTTTCCAATATATATATTTTCAATGGACTCATTTTGACGTATGACTTTCAAAGCTCTGTTCCTCAATTCCTGCAGCACACAACATTTATCAATTATACTATATATATTTCATATAAAGTTTCTTCAAAAATCATAAAATCAAGCATAGACCGGACATCAAACAAATAAAATTGGATAGAAATATAAAATATACCTCGAATACTTTCACAATAATCACAATCGGAGAGAATGCATAATGGTGAGATTTAGCTCCTCCAAAATCTAAAACCAAGAAAATACCAAAGTGAGCATGTCAAAAGTAAAAAGATCAAGTGTGTTGAAAGTTATAAAGACGTTTGTAATTCCAAATTCTATCACTGGAATTTTTTGGGGCTTGGATCCATTAGGTGGCGAAGAAATTTTTCCCAATATTAAGGAATTCATGTCTTCAGAAGCTACGACACAAACCTATAATATATAAAACATTTAGCATACATTCTATAGAAAGCTTATATTAAAGGAAATGTTGTCAATTAATTTGAAGGAATAAGTTGATAAAATTATCTGAAGGCATGGTTATCCAAAGGAAAAGGCAGGAAAGCAAGAACATAACTGAAAATTAAATAAATTTTATAAGAAAAAAAGAAAAAAATATAAATCAATATTTGATCTTTTTGTATTCGAGAAGTCTCATTATAGTTTTAAAGGGATTAGTAATAACATTATCACTGTAGTTTTCAAGAATCCAGTTCTGAAAAATATGTGATAGACGAGTGATATGAACTTGCCTTTCCAACTTTGCAAAGTGCAGCACGTTGAGCCTCTGCTTCTGATAAAAACATAGTCTTCGTTATACTCTTTTGTCACCCGCAAGAATATGGAGATAGCATCAATACCATGCACCGAAATCCATGCTTCTTTGTCTATCTACAATGTATAAAACTTTTCAAATATAAGAGAATAAGAAAATTAACAAATAAAGAGAGAGAGAGAGGAAACCTGAGTATGAGAGCCAAGGTTTTTGTTGATCAATTTGTCCCTTTTGTTGCTAATGATTATGTAGAGGGAAAGCTTTAGTATCCTTAGTCATTTATCATAAGATAGTTACCTTTATTTAAATGAGTTGCAAATGATTTTTGTTGTTTGCTGCTTGTTAATTCCTAACATTCATATAGAATTTAAAACTTTCAGCAAAAGCAATTGAAATTCTATACTCAAGGAATCCAAAACAATACCAATGAGAGCTCAACGTACCTTAGTCGGTCTGTCACTGTTGAAGCCATCCTCATTTACCATAAATGTTATCAACCCCTGTAAGAAGACAACAAAATGCATTTGAATTATATTGCTAAAGAACACAATATATATATATATATAAAAGATAGATGGAGAAATAAATTGAACAAACATATGTACATGAATATGAGAATTTGTGTGCATTTGAGATGATATTGAAGTTCTAAAGAGGAATAGTTAGTACTTCTTCATCTGCGGCTGACCACTGAAATGGCCAATTGTTTGGTATTTGATACCTGAACCAATGCGCTTACTATATGTAAGTCCAAGAATGGAAGAGAAAACATCATAATTAAATATCACGAACCTGGAATTCAAAAGAGTATTTAGATAGGTTATATCATAACTAAGAAACAAGTAAACCTTATTCCACAATGTTATGTCATGTGATTAATACACGTTAAATTGCATGCACAAGAGATTGACAAATTTCAATAAATAAAAAAAAACATTTCTTTATTAATGTTTTCTAGTATATTTTCAATAGAGCCATGATGAGAACTAAGTTTCAAAGCTATCTTTCCTTCAATTCATGTAGCACACATCATTTATCAATTATACTACATTGCATATAGGTTTCATTCAAAAATCGTAAAACCAAATTTATCAATTAAATACATGATGAAGTCATACATAAAAAAAGAGAGAGTTGCTTTTACTTACAATCCTGATGACGGTAGATGGGCCGTTCAGCAGGAACATCTTTAGGTTGCAATTTCTTGCCATCAACCGATGGACAAAAATCTTTCATCCACTTTAGAGATTCGGAAATATCATGTCTTATCTGTCTAATACACCCAGACACTTGTCCTTCAGGAATAGATTCAACAGCTTTATAAATGGCATGAATGAAATTCTGTGAAGATAACAACCTTTCAAGTGCTTCACAATGAACTTCATTAGACAGAAATGTCAAGAGCCTAGAAGAACTTTCTTGAGTATAACCCTCAGGTCATCTAATTAGCCTTATAGCTTTGCACAGTGCTAAAATAACAATTTCCGCCTATATCATTTCAAACATGTAAAAACAAGTCTGATTTCCATCTAAGTCTGGGGGGACAATAAGAAGCAGACAACATAAACTGAATTAAACCAAAAATACAACAATTTATTAAAGATTTCCCTTCAACCAAACATGATTCCCCTCCCCTATTCCAAACATCATACCTAGAATTACACTAAGAGACTAAGACACAAGGTAATAAAACCACCAACAAAGCAGAACCATGCAAAACCTCTAAAACATAACTTTCTCTACTGGGGTCTGGGGAGAAAAAATAAAATATAAATGACTAGTATTAAGAAGTGGACTTTAAGCCTAACTCAACCCCACAAAACCGGCTTTGTAAGGTGAGGTTTACACCCACTTATATAGACTAGATTGACTTTATCTCTAGTCGATGTGGGATTTCCAACACACCGCCTCACGCCGAGGACTGGACATCTCGAGCGTGGGACATAGATTTATGGGTGGTCCAATAATGGCCCGATAGCGGGTGGCCCAACACCTTAGAATGGACTTAACCTGGCTGTGATACCATATTAAGAAGTGGACTTTAAGCCTAACTAACCCCACAAAACCGGCTTTAAAAGGTGAGGTTTACACCCACTTATATAGACTAGATTGACTTTATCTCTAGTCGATGTGGGATTTCCAACAACTAGTAATCAGAATTTTAATACAAACCTGGCGAAGTTGGCTGTAGAGATGAATTGTTTGGCACTCCAGGGCAGGTATAGTAGAAGGCAATGAGCATTGATCAAAAGTATTCCCCAGATTACAACTAATGGCAGAGAATGACAACATAAGAAGCCATAAATTTACCAAACCTTCACCGATAACCTCGTATTCAATCTGCAAAAGATATCCCATACCAACTAGAATCTCATTAGCAGCCAAACCATATATCTCCATCTTGTTAGTTGTAGCATAATTGGAGAAATGGATTACACCAGTAGAACTAGTTATCAGTGTATTAAATATTTTCTTAAGAAATTAAGACAAGCTCCTCCGGATGTATCTTCTGTTCTCAAATAAACTTTCTCTTGCATAAAACTAGCAAGCAAATTACCAATAGACTTGAGTAAACAATGAAGATCCAACGACAGGGTATTGGCATCTACTTCAACTTCAATATAGGCATTAATCTTCAGCAAAAGGGGTTCCATAATCAGTACAAAAAAGTTAAAAAGTGATTTTTGAATGTCTGCAGGAATATTATTTGAGTTACAATGTTTTCCTGGCACTGGTTGCCTTGAGCTCTTCAGCCAGTTTGAATTTTCTTGCTGAAGTAGCATATAAGTGTAATGACAAGCCTAAGCTACCCATTGCCATAGCATTCTTCCTAGCTATAATTCTGTTCAGTACATCAAATAAATGTCTAGTATAACTCTTGATAGTTGCTTTAGAGTCATTTGATTTTTCATCACATGAAGTAACATCATTTTCTACCATGTGAGCTTAAAAATTCAGAAATTTGCACTTGATGAAAAAGTTCATGAGAAAGAACTTCTTCCACTGCCTCTCTATTAATCTCGATGTCCAAATGGAATTACTTCCATTAACCCGAAGATGCAACTCACTAGATAAAATAATTAATCATATGACAAGAGTCCTCAATAATTATAAGTATAAAATTATGAGGTGATAAAGAAAATGTCTTTAAAAAATATCCTCCTCCATATACAAAGAAACAAAATCAATTAAAATGCAAATTGAAAATAAATAATATTAAAATATATGTAACTAAATAAAATTTCAAAAATATTTAAAACTAAAAACATTTAAAAAGTAATTAGTAAGAAGTAAAATGTAAAGTAATAACGAATTAAAACATAGTTAAAAAACATTGCAAATAAAAAAATATAATATATGATGTTTTAAATAAAAATAACATAATTTCTGAAAACAAATAATACAGAACCCAGTAATATTTTAATGAAAAAGTTAATGAATAAATATATTTGAATTAAATAAAACTTCAAAAATATTTAAAGCTGAAAACACCATTTAAAATTATAAAAATTATTTTAAATTCAGTGAAAGTAAGAAGTAAACCATAAATAATCAATCAAAAATAGTTATAAAACACGAAATAGAAAAAAGATGTTTTAAAAGATAAAATAATGACATAATTTTCGAAAATAAATAAATAAATGTTACAAAAGAAAATTGTTTGTTAAAATCAAGAAAGAAATTGTATAAATAAACTTACAATGATAAAATTTTAAAATATTAAAAAAAAAGAGTAAGAATTAAAAGTAAAATATTAAACAAATAAATATATATATATAAGGAAAGCTCAAAAAAAAATTAAAAACGCTGAAAATCAGAAAAAAAAGTATTTTTAAATTCTGAAAAAAAATAAGAAAAGCAATATTTTAAAATTATGAAAATTAAAATAGTTATACAATTAAAAACAGTAAATTTATACGTAAAAGTAAAATTTATTAAAAAAATAAAGTTTATAACAATGTTGGGAAGATAATAATTATTACATAAATTACAGAAAAGTAAAAAACATTACAAGAGTAATGTTTTAAAAATATTAAAAAGTTGAAAATAATAAAATTTAAAAAAATATTAAATCTTAGAAAAGTAATATTTTAAAATTATGGAAATCAAAAGAATCATAAAATTAAAAACTGTGAATTTATATGTAAAAGTAAAGTTTATTGAGAAGAAGTAAAAACATAAAGTTTGTAATAATGTTTGAAAGATAATAATAATTGCATAAATTATATATATATATATATATATATATATATATATATATAACAGCCTTTAAAAACAATTAGAAATATGTAAAAACCAAAAATAAATAAAATATTAAAAATAAGTATATTTAATGGAAAAAGTACAAATATAGAAGTAGATGTAATATTTATAAAAGGTTTTTATTAACAAAATAGAATATCAAAAAGTAACATTTAAAAGTATGAAAACTAAAAAAATATTTAAAAAAGTAAAAATTTTAAAAATTGCTGAAAACTAGAAAATTAGGATTTTTAAATTCTGAAAACCTTAAAAATTAAATTGTTTGAAAATAATAATATTTAATTATAAAAGTGTATAATTGTTATCAAAAGTAACAGTTTATAGAAAAAAACAAATAGAAAATGTAATATAAATAAATCTTTAAAAAGTATTGTAATATTGCATGTGTATATGTGTATAGTATTTTTAAATTCTGAAAATCTTAAATAATTTAAATTTTTGAAAATAATTATTGAAACGATGAAAATAAGTAAAATTATAGTTTTGAAAAAATGTGAAAAATTAATCTTTGCAAAATAATAATTAAGGTTATAAGTAGAAAATCAAAATGTCATAAGAAATAAGTAGAAAACAAAAATAATTAAAATATTAAAAATAATTAAAGTGTAATATTTTAAAAATATTAAAAACTTAAAAATAGTAAAATCTTAAAAATGTTGAAAATTGTGAATTTAAAGTAAAAGTAATATTTCTCCAAAAAAAATATGAAAAATAAGGATGATAATAATGTTTAAAAATAACAATGCTTATCATGTAATACATGGTGTTTAAAAGTACAAGTTTGAGTTAAAAATATATATAAAAATAATAAAAATATTAAAATAAGAATGTTTAATTAATAAAAATATACAAGTAGATATAATGTTTATAAAAGAGGAAAAGAATTTATAATAAATATATAAAAGTTTTGAAAAGCTTCAAAAACAAATAGAATGTCAAAAAGTAATCTTTAAAAGTTTGAAAGGTAAAAAAAATAAAAAAAATAATGTTTTAAGAATATTGAAATTTTTAAAAATAACAAAAAATTAAAAACGTTGAAAATCAGAAAAATTATATTTTTAAATTCTAAAAATTTACACAATTTAAAATATTTCTAAATATTGGAAACTCAAAAAAAATAAAATTTTAAAAAATGCTGAAAACCGGAAAAAATAGTACTTTTAAAATCTGAAAATCTTAAATAATTTAAAGTTTTGGAAAATAATTATTCAAAAGTTGAAAGGAATAAAATTTTAAAAAATGTTAAAAATTAGGAAAGTAATAATTCAAAAGTAAGATTTATAATAATAATAAATATAATATGCGATGTTTTTGAAAGCGTAATATAAATTGAGCAAAAGAGAGTTATTTATATAAAATAACTGAAAGTGTAATATTTTAAAATATTAAAATGTTGAAAACAATAAAATTTTTAAAAAGTTGAAAATTAGTAAAGTAATTAATACTTTTAAATTATGAAAATTAAAATAGTTATATTTAATTAAAAAGTTTAAATTTATAATAAAGATAACATTTCACGTAAAAAACAAAATTTATAACAGTGTTTAAAAAGAGTTTCAGAAAAAAATGCGGAAAAAAACTAAAAATAATTAAAATAGAAAAAATAAGTATATCTAATTAAGAAAATTATAAATACACAAGTAGATGCAATGTATATAAAATAATCATATTTAATGAAAAGTGTAAATTTATAAACAAAAGTAATGTCACATACCTCTTCATAAATTCTTCTAAGAAAACAAGCACATTTCAGTTCCTCTTCTGAAGAGAAGCAACCCTTGTTTCATTCTTGATTCATAATCTGAAGAAAAGCACATTTTAAAATATGTATAGAAATTTGGAAGATAATAAAAAGAAAATAATTAAAGTGAAGTCCTAGGCCTGATTTCACGAAACTTCTCCCACTCCTCTCTGATGATCGTTCTGACGGTGCCTTGACTTTCAGGGGCATTCTTTATCTTACGCTCCAGCAACTTTTGAGATATGGATTCGTCATACTGTCACCGGTACATCCATTAGTCAGTAATTCATTTCATCGAACACGTGATGTACAACAAGACTAATCATTTTAGCCTTCACTTTCATATATTTGTTTGTTTATATTGTGAAGTTGGGAGAGGAGTTGGGCGTAAGTCACCTTTTAACTAACTAAATGCTACATATATAATGATGGAAAGTCGTTATCGCATAAGTTATCTTTTAATTAAATACTACATATATAATTATGGAAAGTCGTTATCGCATAAGTCACTTTTTAATTAAATGTTTTATATATAGAAAGATTCAATCATAATTACCATTAAATGCGTGTGATTTTAGATTTAAAAAATTAGTTATGTAATAAGAGAATAAATATAAATATTTAATCTCAATAACCAATAAAATATATTCCTTTATTTTTAACTATTTAATTAAATTTTTTATATATATAATTATGGAAAGATTCAATTATATTTAAAAATAAATGCGTAAGATTTTATATCCTAAAAAAGTTAGTTATGTAATAAGAGAATAAATATAAATATTTAATTCTAACAACCAATAAAATATACTTTCCGATATCTATCCTTTGTAGAGTTTAAAGTTGCATTAATTGTTTTTTATCAATTATATATTTATTTTTAAAAATATCAGTAATAATTAAATTATTCTTTCTATGAGACTTTAAGCGACCTACTGTTTATATCAACCCATTATCTAACAAATAATTTATTGTTTTTACATTTTCATCTACCCTCCCTTAATCAATAAAATATACTTTATTTAATTTTTAAAGAAAGTTTTAAAGAAAGAAGATGTTAGACTGAAATTATCTATTATACTACATTGCATATAGGTTTCATTGATAAATCGTAAGACCAAGCATATCAATTAAGTACATGATGAAGTCATACACAAAAAAAGAGAGAGTTACTTTTACTTACCATCCTAATGCAATCACAAGTAGTTGGTAGGTTTAGGAGGAACATCTTTAAGTAGTCAACAAGCATGGAACCGCAAACCTGTAAAATGATGTCGATTAACAACTAAGGAATTGACATATTTAACACACTTCTTAACTAATCTCTATATATAGTTTAATGTTAGTAATGAAGACCCTTCTTCTGTTAGTAATGAAGACCCTGCTTCATCGCCATCCGCTGGAACAACTAGTGAATTCGAGATAACAAATTTAACCTAAATGTTTTACGCCTATTCCACTCGAAACTAGTACTTACGTAATCAAAAGTAACGACTACCTGAGGAAATCTAAGGGGTTCACAATTCCTCATGAATCACTCATCCTGATACATCTGATCAATTGTGATCCGCTATTTCATGCCATCAGAAGAGGTCATATATATTAATGTTTCGTGAGATGAAGGAAAACACAGAACATACTTGCTAAAAACCAGATAGTAACAGGATTGAGATTCACTAAACCAAATTAAAAAAGTAGCACGAGTAACTACTTACTGTGGCAGGATTGAGATCAAGCATTCTCTCAATCAGTCTCTTCAATTCTTTAGAAAAAAAGTAAGGGGGGTGTACTCAGCCGCACAAATCTGAGTCACAAAAATTTAAAAACTTAGTGAGACACAGAATTCAATTAGTTCAAAATGGCATGTCAGAAAAGAAAAATAAATGAACAACAAAGAGTTATTTATGGTTCTACTAAATTGTACGTAAAACACTGTATATGCTCATGATAGAATTGCTCAGCTATGATATTCCAGAAGATACAAGTGTTGTGCTAACCAAAGGTAGAATCAAACCTTTTTATATAAAATACGCTGGTCATCACTGGTGAAGGGCAAATAACCAGCAACCATAAAGAAAAGTGTAACACCACATGCCCAAATATCAGCCTTTGGACCCTCATAGCCGTAGTGTTTTGTCACCTATTTATACATACATAATAAGAGAAATTAAGCAGCACGACTATTACTTTATTAGAGAGTGAAACAGGATTTCAAGTTTAAGAGATAAAAGCTAATAAATATTATGATACCTCTGGTGCGGTATATTCTGGCGTGCCATATGGCATGAAAAAATGCCCATTTCCCTAACAATAACAATAGGATAATCATTGGCAACTTCATGATGTTTAGTTTTTGTATGAGATCAGATCCAAACTTGAAAATATTCTGTAATATGGTGTAGTAATAAATGTTCTTTCAAATTTTCGAAAAGCTATTCTCGTTGAGATGTAAACGAAAACAAAAAGAATAATCAAAGTTGTTTTTAACTCTCAAAATAACACTAAGAAACTTGCAAAAATCAGTTAAAAAAGAGAGAGGAAGTATTAGTCACTAATAATTAACTCACATAGGCTTGATGGGGGAGTGCACTCAATCCAAAATCTGATGATAAATTAAGCACTCCATCATCACCCACCAACAAATTCTCCAGCTGCAAGAAACAATTAATAAAACATATGCAGTAAAATAATGGTACTGAAGTTGATCTCTTGCTCGTTTTTAGTTTTGAAAAAATGGAAAAACATAAATAAATGATGGATGTACTCACTGACCTTTATGTCTGTATGGAAAACACCTTTACTATGACAGTAATCCAGAGCAGATATAAGCTGGTGAAAATATTTCCTTGCTTGGGGTTCTTTCATTCCCGCTACGCTTGTCTTACTCTGAGGCTCAGAAAATGTTGCGTTGTTAGAGGATCTCATCCCAATTGACAAGGGTAAAAATAAAAGGGTCTTACAATTTTATAAAGCAGTTTCCCTTCGGCTAAATGTTCCATTACAACATATATCGTTTTCTTGGTAGCCATCACCTACACCAGGAATAATGCATCCACTTAAATCTCATACTGTTGACAAAAAACATTAATAAATCGTGCAAAGGTCTTCTAACCTCAATTACACGCACCACATTCGGGTGTTTAACCATTCTCAGTATTGATATTTCTTGTTTAATCTGCATAATGGTGAACAGCAGAAAGTATCAGGTCTCAGAAAATAGCACTTTCTTGATGTTTTTACCATTGTTGCACTCACCTATGCATTAATGATCCTTACTCCGCGCATGAATATACCAAAATCAAGATCAAGATGCATATATATATATATATATAATGGTGAACAGCAGAAAGTATCAGGTCTCAGAAAATAGCACTTTCTTGATGTTTTTACCATTGTTGCACTCACCTATGCATTAATGATCCTTACTCCGCGCATGAATATACCAAAATCAAGATCAAGATGCATATATATATATATATATATAATGGTGAACAGCAGAAAGTATCAGGTCTCAGAAAATAGCACTTTCTTGATGTTTTTACCATTGTTGCACTCACCTATGCATTAATGATCCTTACTCCGCGCATGAATATACCAAAATCAAGATCAAGATGCATATATATATATATATATATATATATTTTGTTAATAAAATGATGGCATAAAGTAATAGAAGTGAGAAGTGAGCACACCGCTTGTTTAATTAGCCTCCTGAGAATTTGGTTCTTGTCTTTGAAAAGTTGTTCTTTGTCTAAAATTTTGATGGTTACCTTCTCTCCAGTGACAGTGTTACATGCAAGCTTGACAACGGAGGAGTTTCCCTTTCCCAAGACCGGACCCAGTTCGTATCTTTCCATACAGAGAGTTCTGTTGGTGTTAGTGCTACTACTACCTTCTTCATTCGCCATCATATTCTTCTCCTTTCTCTCTCTACCATCCTATTTCTTTGCATCAAGCTTAATGTAACTATTTATTTCTCCAAAACTAGCAACTAACAATTATTAACTAACACTTAATTAAATACTTAATATCTTATCAGAGTTTAACTATGGCTATTATAATTAATTTAGATTTTGTTAAATGTTTCATTTTTATCTTAATTTTAAATCTCATTATATAATTAGTATTCCTTATTTCAGAGGACTTAATTTAGGAAGCAAAAGTTAACTCATTTTAGAAATTATTCTTATCCACCAGGAAAATAGATCCATTTTCATACCTTCTTTTTTAAATATGAAATAAATTATTTTTTGAAAACACCTAGCAAATGAAATAAATATATATATATATATATGTATGTATTTATAAGATAGACGGAGAAATAAATTGAACAAACATATGTATATCAATTCAATACATGATGAAGTCATACACATACATGATGAAGTCATACACAAAAAAAAAGAGAGCTACTTTTACTTACAATCCTAGTGCAATCACAGTAGTTGAGGTGTTCAGCAGGAACATCTTTAAGTAGTCAACAGGCATGTAACTGCAAACCTGTAAAATGATGCCGATTAACAGCTAAGGAATTAACATCTTTAATACACTTCTTAACCAATCTCTATATATAGTTTAATGTTTATAGAAATTATGTATTCTCACAAACGGCTATATATAGCCAAAGATACTAGAATATATATAATTGACCCACGATACAATCACCCTTTTTATACATTTTTACGTAATATTAGAGTGTTGTAATCCATTAAACTATTAACACATACCTTTCTACTATGAAGACTGCATCATGGACCCTTACTCACATTCTTTCTCATCCTGTTTCGCCGCACATTCCTTGTAAGAAGGCAATACAACGCAACTCAATTATATCTCCAAATAGCACAACATATATACTATATTAAATTGCATACACAAGAGATGACAACTTTCAATAAACAGAAAAAACCTCTCTTTTTTATGTTTTCCAATATATATATTTTCAATGGACTCATTTTGACGTATGACTTTCAAAGCTCTGTTCCTCAATTCCTGCAACACACAACATTTATCAATTATACTATATATATTTCATATAAAGTTTCTTCAAAAATCATAAAATCAAGCATAGACCAGACATCAAACAAATAAAATTGGATAGAAATATAAAATATACCTCGAATACTTTCACAATAATCACAGTCAGAGAGAATGCATAATGGTGAGATTTAGCTCCTCCAAAATCTAAAACCAAGAAAATACCAAAGTGAGCATGTCAAAAAGTAAAAAAAAAATCAAGTGTGTTGAAAGTTATAAAGACCTTTGCAATTCCAAATTCTATCACTGGAATTTTTTGGGGCTTGGATCCATTAGGTGGCGAAGAAATTTTTCCCAATATTAAGGAATTCATGTCTTCAAAAGCTACGACACAAACCTATAATATATAAAACATTTAGCATACATTCTATAGAAAGCTTATATTAAAGGAAATGTTGTCAATTAATTTGAAGGAATAAGTTGATAAAATTATCTGAAGGCATGGTTATCCAAAGGAAAAGATAGGAAAGCAAGAACATAACTGAAAATTAAATGAATTTTATAAGAAAAAAAGAAAAAAATATAAATGAATATTTGATCTTTTTGTATTCGAGAAGTCTCATTATAATTTTAAAGGGATTAGTAATAACATTATCACTGTAGTTTTCAAGAATTCAGTTATGAAAAATATGTGATAGACGAGTGATATGAACTTGCCTTTCCAACTTTGCAAAGTGCAAGCACATTGAGCCTCCGCTTCCGATAAAAACATAGTCTTCGTTATGCTCTTTGTCACCTCGCAAGAATATGGAGATAGCATCAATACCATGCACCGAAATCCATGCTTTTTTGTCTATCTACGATGTATAAAACTTTTCAAATAGAAGAGAATAAGAAAATTAACAAATAAAGAGAGAGAGAGGAAACCTGAGTATGAGAGCCAAGGTTTTTGTTGATCAATTTGTCCCTTTTGTTGCTAATGATTACGTAGAGGGAAAGCTTTAGTATCCTCAGTCATTTATCATAAGATAGTTACCTTTATTTAAATGAGTTGCAAATGATTTTTGTTGTTTGCTGCTTGTTAATTCCTAACATTCATATAGAATTTAAAACTTTCAGCAAAAGCAATTGAAATTCTATACTCAAGGAATCCAAAACAATACCAATGAGAGCTCAACGTACCTTAGTCGCTCTGTCACTGTTGAAGCCATCCTCATTTACCATAAATGTTATCAACCCTTGTAAGAAGACAACAAAATGCATTTGAATTATATTGCTAAAGAACACAATATATATATATAAAAGATAGATGGAGAAATAAATTGAACAAACATATGTACATGAATATGAAAATTTATGTGCATTTGAGATGATATTGAAGTTCTAAAGAGGAATAGTTAATACTTCTTCATCTGCGGCTGACCACTGAAATGGCCAATTGTTTGGTATTTGATACCTGAACCAATGCGCTTACTATATGTAAGTCCAAGAATGGAGGAGAAAACATCATAATTAAATATCACGAACCTTGAATTCAAAAGAGTATTTAGATAGGTTATATCATAACTAAGAAACAAGTAAACCTTATTCCACAGTGTTATGTCATGTGATTAATACACGTTAAATTGCATGCACAAGAGATTGACAAATTTCAATAAATAAAAAAAAAACATTTCTTTGTTAATGTTTTCTAGTATATTTTCAATAGAGCCATGATGACAACTAAGTTTCAAATCTATCTTTCCTTCATATCATGTAGCACACATCATTTATCAATTATACTACATTGCATATAGGTTTCATTCAAAAATCGTAAAACCAAATTTATCAATTAAATACATGATGAAGTCATACATAAAAAAAGAGAGTTGCTTTTACTTACAATCCTGATGACGGTAGTTGGGCCGTTCAGCAGGAACATCTTTAGGTTGCAATTTCTTGCCATCAACCGATGGACGTAAATCTTTCATCCACTTGAGAGATTCTGAAATATCATGTCTTATCCGTCTAATACACCCGCACACTTGTCCTTCGTGAATAGATTCAACAGACTTTATAAATGGCATGAATGAAATTCTGTGAAGATAACAACCTTTCAAGTGCTTCACAATGAACTTCATTAGACAGAAATGTCAAGAGCCTAGAAGAACTTTCTTGAGTATAACCCTCGGGACATATAATTAGCCTTATAGCTTTGCACAGTGCTAAAATAACAATTTCCGCCTATATCATTTCAAACATGTAAAAACAAGTCTGATTTCCATCTAGGTCTGGGGGGACAATAAGAAGCAGACAACATAAACTGAATTAAACCAAAAATACAACAATTTATTAAAGATTTCCCTTCAACCAAACATGATTCCCCTCCCCTATTCCAAACATCATACCTAGAATTACACTAAGAGACTAAGACACAAGGTAATAAAACCACCAACAAAGCAGAACCATGCAAAACCTCTAAAACATAACTTTCTCTACTGGGGTCTGGGGAGAAAAAATAAAATATAAATGACTAGTAATCAGAATTTTAATACAAACCTGGCGAAGTTGACTGTAGAGATGAATTGTTTGGCACTCCAGGGCAGGTATAGTAGAAGGCAATGAGCATTGATCAAAAGTATTCCCCAGATTACAACTAATGGCAGAGAATGACAACATAAGAAGCCATAAATTTACCAAACCTTCACCGATAACCTCGTATTCAATCTGCAAAAGATATCCCATACCAACTAGAATCGCTTTAGCAGCCAAACCATATATCTCCATCTTGTTAGTTGTAGCATAATTGGAGAAATGGATTACACCAGTAGAACTAGTTATCAGTGTATTAAATATTTTCTTAAGAAATTAAGACAAGCTCCTCCGGATGTATCTTCTGTTCTCAAATAAACTTTCTCTTGCATAAAACTAGCAAGCAAATTACCAATAGACTTGAGTAAACAATGAAGATCCAACGACAGGGTATTGGCATCTACTTCAACTTCAATATAGGCATTAATCTTCAGCAAAAGGGGTTCCATAATCAGTAAAAAAAATTAAAAAGTGATTTTTGAATGTCTGCAGGAATATTATTTGAGTTACAATGTTTTCCTGGCACTGGTTGCCTTGAGCTCTTCAGCCAGTTTGAATTTTCTTGCTGAAGTAGCATATAAGTGTAATGACAAGCCTAAGCTACCCATTGCCATAGCATTCTTCCTAGCTATAATTCTGTTCAGTACATCAAATAAATGTCTAGTATAACTCTTGATAGTTGCTTTAGAGTCATTTGATTTTTCATCACATGAAGTAACATCATTTTCTACCATGTGAGCTTAAAAATTCAGAAATTTGCACTTGATGAAAAAGTTCATGAGAAAGAACTTCTTCCACTGCCTCTCTATTAATCTCGATGTCCAAATGGAATTACTTCCATTAACCCGAAGATGCAACTCACTAGATAAAATAATTAATCATATGACAAGAGTCCTCAATAATTATAAGTATAAAATTATGAGGTGATAAAGAAAATGTCTTTAAAAAATATCCTCCTCCATATACAAAGAAACAAAATCAATTAAAATGCAAATTGAAAATAAATAATATTAAAATATATGTAACTAAATAAAATTTCAAAAATATTTAAAACTAAAAACATTTAAAAAGTAATTAGTAAGAAGTAAAATGTAAAGTAATAACGAATTAAAACATAGTTAAAAAACATTGCAAATAAAAAAATATAATATATGATGTTTTAAATAAAAATAACATAATTTCTGAAAACAAATAATACAGAACCCAGTAATATTTTAATGAAAAAGTTAATGAATAAATATATTTGAATTAAATAAAACTTCAAAAATATTTAAAGCTGAAAACACCATTTAAAATTATAAAAATTATTTTAAATTCAGTGAAAGTAAGAAGTAAACCATAAATAATCAATCAAAAATAGTTATAAAACACGAAATAGAAAAAAGATGTTTTAAAAGATAAAATAATGACATAATTTTCGAAAATAAATAAATAAATGTTACAAAAGAAAATTGTTTGTTAAAATCAAGAAAGAAATTGTATAAATAAACTTACAATGATAAAATTTTAAAATATTAAAAAAAGAGAGTAAGAATTAAAAGTAAAATATTAAACAAATAAATATATATATATATATATGGAAAGCTCAAAAAAAATTAAAAATGCTGAAAATCAGAAAAAAGTATTTTTAAATTCTGAAAATCTTAAATAATTTAATTTTTTTGAAAATAATTATATTTAATTGTAAAAGTATATAATTGTCGTCAAAACTAAAACTTTATAGAAAAATAAATGCAAAACGTAAGGTATATAAAAACTTTAAAAATGTTAAAAATATTGAAAAGTTGAAAATAATAAAATTTTAAAAAATCTTGAAAATTAGGAAAGTATTATTTTTAAATTATGAAAATTAAATAGTTATATTAAAATTAAAAACTGGAATTTTACAAGTAAAAGTATAGTTTTGAAAAATGTGAAAAAGTAATGCTTAAAATAATGTTTGAAAAATAATAATTCAGATTATAAGTAGAAAATAAAAGTATCATAAAAATAAGTAGGAAAAAATAATTAGTGTAATATTTTAAATATTAAAAATTTATAAATAATAAAATCTTAAAAAGATTGAAAATTGTGAATTTATAGTAAAAGTAATATTTTTCAAAAAAATGAAATTGTAATAATATTTAAAAAATAATAATGTATATAATGTAATACAAAATATAATGTTTAAAAGCAGAAGTTTAAGTTAGAAAAATATACATAAAAATAATTAAAATAAGTATATTTAAAATTTATAACAATGTTTGAAAGGAAGTGAAAAATAGTAAAATCATAAAAGATGTTGAAAATTACAAAAATAAATATTTATAAATTATGAAAATTGAAATAATTATATTTTGTTTAAAAAGTTTAAATCAGTAAATGTAATGTTTAAAAAATTTGAAATGTAAGATTTATAATAATGTTTAACATATACATATATTAAATATTTTTTAAATTATTAAAACTGAAATAATTATATTTAGTTTAAAAGTTTGAATCAGTAGAAGTAATGTTTAAAAAATTTTAAATGTAGGATTTATAATAATGTTTAATATATATGTATATATAAAACAGTGTTTAAAAATAAAAAAATCAGTTAGAAATACGTAAAAACCAAAAATAAATAAAATATTAAAAATAAATATATTTAATTAAGAAAAATATAAATATAGTAGTAGATGTAATATTTATAAAAAGCTTTCCAACAAAGTAGAATATAATAAAAAGGTACCCATTTCAAGAATAATGTTTTAAAAATATTATAAAGTTAAAAATAATAAAATTTTAAAAAATGTTAAGAAAAGCAATATTTTAAAATTATGAAAATTAAAATAGTTATACAATTAAAAACAGTAAATTTATACGTAAAAGTAAAATTTATTAAAAAAAATAAATTTTATAACAATGTTGGGAAGATAATAATTATTACATAAATTACAGAAAAGTAAAAACATTACAAGAGTAATGTTTTAAAAATATTAAAAAGTCGAAAATAATAAAATTTAAAAAAATATTAAATCTTAGAAAAGTAATATTTTAAAATTATGAAAATCAAAAGAATCATATAATTAAAAACTGTGAATTTATATGTAAAAGTAAAGTTTGTTGAGAAGAAGTAAAAACAAAAGGTTTATAATAATGTTTGAAAGATAATAATAATTGCATAAATTATATATATACATATATATATATATATATATATATATATATATAACCGCCTTTAAAAACAATTAGAAATATGTAAAAAACCAAAAATAAATAAAATATTAAAAATAAGTATATTTAATGGAAAAAAGTACAAATATAGAAGTAGATGTAATATTTATAAAAGGTTTTTATTAACAAAATAGAATATCAAAAAGTAACATTTAAAAGTATGAAAACTAAAAAAATATTTAAAAAGTAAAAATTTTAAAAATTGCTGAAAACTAGAAAATTAGGATTTTTAAATTCTGAAAACCTTAAAAATTAAATTGTTTGAAAATAATAATATTTAATTATAAAAGTGTATAATTGTTATCAAAAGTAACAGTTTATAGAAAAAACAAATAGAAAATGTAATATAAATAAATCTTTAAAAAGTATTGTAATATTGTATGTGTATATGTGTATAGTATTTTTAAATTCTGAAAATCTTAAATAATTTAAATTTTTGAAAATAATTATTGAAATGATGAAAATAAGTAAAATTATAGTTTTGAAAAAATGTGAAAAGTTAATCTTTGCAAAATAATAATTAAGATTATAAGTAGAAAATCAAAATGTCATAAGAAATAAGTAGAAAACAAAAATAATTAAAATATTAAAAATAATTAAAGTGTAATATTTTAAAAATATTAAAAACTTAAAAATAATAAAATCTTAAAAATGTTGAAAATTGTGAATTTAAAGTAAAAGTAATATTTCTCCAAAAAAATATGAAAAATAAGGTTGATAATAATGTTTAAAAATAACAATGCTTATCATGTAATACATGGTGTTTAAAAGTACAAGTCTGAGTTAAAAATATATATAAAAATAATAAAAATATTAAAATAAGAATGTTTAATTAATAAAAATATACAAGTAGATATAATGTTTATAAAAGAGGAAAAGAATTTATAATAAATATATAAAAGTTTTGAAAAGCTTCAAAAACAAATAGAATGTCAAAAAGTAATCTTTAAAAGTTTGAAAGGTAAAAAAAAATAATGTTTTAAGAATATTGAAATTTTTAAAAATAACAAAAAATTAAAAACGTTGAAAATCAGAAAAATTATATTTTTAAATTCTAAAAATTTACACAATTTAAAATATTTCTAAATATTGGAAACTCAAAAAATAAAATTTTAAAAAATGCTGAAAACCGGAAAAAATAGTACTTTTAAAATCTGAAAATCTTAAATAATTTAAAGTTTTGGAAAATAATTATTCAAAAGTTGAAAATAATAAAATTTTAAAAAATGTTAAAAATTAGGAAAGTAATAATTCAAAAGTAAGATTTATAATAATAATTATAATATGCGATGTTTTTGAAAGCGTAATATAAATTAAGGAAAAGAGAGTTATTTATATAAAATAACTAAAAGTGTAATATTTTAAAATATTAAAAAGTTGAAAACAATAAAATCTTTAAAAGTTAAAAATTAGTAAAGTAATTAATACTTTTAAATTATGAAAATTAAAATAGTTATATTTAATTAAAAAGTTTAAATTTATAATAAAGATAACATTTCACGTAAAAACAAAATTTATAACAGTGTTTAAAAAGAGTTTCAGATAAAAATACGGAAAAAACTAAAAATAATTAAAATAGAAAAATAAGTATATCTAATTAAGAAAATTATAAATACACAAGTAGATGCAATGTATATAAAATAATCATATTTAATGAAAAAGTGTAAATTTATAAACAAAAGTAATGTCACATACCTCTTCATAAATTCTTCTAAGAAAACAAGCACATTTCAGTTCCTCTTCTGAAGAGAAGCAACCCTTGTTTCATTCTTGATTCATAATCTGAAGAAAAGCACATTTTAAAATATGTATAGAAATTTGGAAGATAAAAAAAAGAAAATAATTAAAGTAAAGAAAATAATATGTTTTTAACGGGAGTAAGTAAATTCTCTACAGTAAACCCAATTAGAGAATCCAATTTCACGGGACTCAAATATAAAACCAGTTATGAAAAAGTACTTTATAGACCATGTCGTCTTATAATATTTCACCAGAATATCATTAAGCAAATAGTAAATACCATGCAAAATAAGTTACCTTAGTAATAAAATATATATTATTGGAAAACATGGTAAATTAAACAAAATCATATAAAGTTATTAATGGTGCTACCTACCTCCTCCCTTCTTTCTTCTTCTGCAACACCATTTTCCTTCTATTTCTCCAGCTCTAATTTCAGAAAATCTTCTTCTGCAATAGGGGGACTTGCATTTTATTAAATCCCATTGCATGTTACTAAGGTGAAACTCTACCAAACAAACCAACAAAATTAATCATCTACCTCTCGTTTCTTCCCCTCCTACCTACCAAACAAACCCTTAGTCATGTTTGGTTCTTTTAGAAAGTGATAACTAAGTGTTCAAAACACAAACAGAAAGGAGTTTCAACACCGCTTTCTCTCTTTTCAAGAAACTGAACATGTATGGGAGAAATTGTTGGATTCGGAGGTTGAACAGTTTTGCAAACAGACTCTAAGTGCTCAATTTTTGCATTGAAAATGCCCGTCTAAGCAAGTCATGACTACCTGGATCATGTGGGCGAAGAATACTACATTTTACACCTTTCACTTGAAAGATTATGTAGACAATTCTAATAAAATTTGAGAGAAGTTAATTTCAACCATAGTTATATCGCTGTCTATTCAAGATCAGTTTCCTTCGAGAAGGCATATTCTCATCGAATAGTGAGAGTGATTACCATAAGCAATGGTTCTCATGTTCTTATTCTGGAATTAGGGCGCGAAAACTTGGACTCAAACGGAGTCCTAGGCCTGATTTCACGAAACTTCTCCCACTCCTCTCTGATGATCGTTCTGACGGTGCCTTGACTTTCAGGGGCATTCTTTATCTTACGCTCCAGCAACTTTTGAGATATGGATTCGTCATACTGTCACCGGTACATCCATTAGTCAGTAATTCATTTCATCGAACATGTGATGTACAACAAGACTGATCATTTTAGCCTTCACTTTCATATATTTGTTTGTTTATATTTTGAAGTTGGGAGAGGAGTTGGGCGTAAGTCACCTTTTAACTAACTAAATGCTACATATATAATGATGGAAAGTCGTTATCGCATAAATTATCTTTTAATTAAATACTACATATATAATTATGGAAAGTCGTTATCGCGTAAGTCACTTTTTAATTAAATGTTTTATATATAGAAAGATTCAATCATAATTACCATTAAATGCGTGTGATTTTAGATTTAAAAATTAGTTATGTAATAAGAGAATAAATATAAATATTTAATCTCAATAACCAATAAAATATATTCCTTTATTTTTAACTATTTAATTAAATTTTGTATATATATAATTATGGAAAGATTCAATTATAGTTAAGAATAAATGCGTACGATTTTATATCCTAAAAAGTTAGTTATGTAATAAGAGAATAAATATAAATATTTAATTCTAACAACCAATAAAATATACTTTCCCATATCTATCCTTTGTAGAGTTTAAAGTTGCATTAATTGTTTTTTATCAATTATATATTTATTTTTAAAAATATCAGTAATAATTAAATTATTCTTTCTATGAGACTTTAAGCAACCTACTGTTTATATCAAACCATTATCTAACAAATAATTTATTGTTTTTTCATTTTCATCTACCTTCCCTTAATCAATAAAATATACTTTATTTAATTTTTAAAGAAAGTTTTAAAGAAAGAAGATGTTAGACTGAAATTATCTATTATACTACATTGCATATAGGTTTCATTGATAAATCGTAAGACCAAGCATATCAATTAAATACATGATGAAGTCATACACAAAAAAAAGAGAGAGTTACTTTTACTTACCATCCTAATGCAATCACAGTAGTTGGTAGGTTTAGGAGGAACATCTTTAAGTAGTCAACAAGCATGGAACTGCAAACCTATAAAATGATGTCGATTAACAACTAAGGAATTGACATATTTAACACACTTCTTAACTAATCTCTATATATAGTTTAATGTTAGTAATGAAGACCCTTCTTCTGTTAGTAATGAAGACCCTGCTTCATCGCCCTCCGCTGGAACAACTAGTGAATTCGAGATAACAAATTTAACCTAAATGTTTTACAGCTATTCCACTGAAACTAGTACTTACGTAATCAAAAGTAACGATTACCTGAGGAAATCTAAGGGGTTCACAATTCCTCATGAATCACTCATCCTGATACATCTGATCAATTGTGATTCGCTATTTCATGCCATCAGAAGAGGTCATATATATTAATGTTTCGTGAGATGAAGGAAAACACAGAACATACTTGCTAAAAACCAGATAGTAACAGGATTGAGATTCACTCAACCAAATTAAAAAAGTAGCACGAGTAACTACTTACTGTGGCAGGATTGGGATCAAGCATTCTCTCAATCAGTCTCTTCAATTCTTTAGAAAAAAAGTAAGGGGGTGTAATCAGCCGCACAAATCTGAGTCACAAAAATTTAAAAACTTAGTGAGACACAGAATTCAATTAGTTCAAAATGGCATGTCAGAAAAGAAAGATAAATGAACAACAACAAAAGGAGTTATTTATGGTTCTACTAAATTGTACGTAAAACACTGTATATGCTCATGATAGAATTGCTCAGCTATGATATTCCAGAAGATACAAGTGTTGTGCTAACCAAAGGTAGAATCAAACCTTTTTATATAAAATACGCTGGTCATCACTGGTGAAGGGCAAATAACCAGCAACCATAAAGAAAAGTGTAACACCACATGCCCAAATATCAGCCTTTGGACCCTCATAGCCGTAGTGTTTTGTCACCTATTTATGCATACATAATAAGAGAAATTAAGCAGCTCGACTATTACTTTATTAGAGAGTGAAACAGGATTTCAAGTTTAAGAGATAAAAGCTAATAAATATTATGATACCTCTGGTGCGGTATATTCTGGCGTGCCATATGGCATGAAAAAAAGCCCATTTCCCTAACAATAACAATAGGATAATCATTAGCAACTTCATGATGTTTAGTTTTTGTATGAGATCAGATCCAAACTTGAAAATATTCTGTAATATGGTGTAGTAATAAATGTTCTTTCAAATTTTCGAAAAGCTATTCTCGTTGAGATGTAAACGAAAACAAAAAGAATAATCAAAGTTGTTTTTAACTCTCAAAATAACACTAAGAAACTTGCAAAAATCAGTTAAAAAGAGAGAGGAAGTATTAGTCACTAATAATTAACTCACATAGGCTTGATGGGGAGTGCACTCAATCCAAAATCTGATGATAAATTAAGCACTCCATCATCACCCACCAACAAATTCTCCGGCTGCAAGAAACAATTAATAAAACATATGCAGTAAAATAATGGTACTGAAGTTGATCTCTTGCTCGTTTTTAGTTTTGAAAAAATGGAAAAACATAAATAAATGATGGATGTACTCACTGACCTTTATGTCTGTATGGAAAACACCTTTACTATGACAGTAATCCAGAGCAGATATAAGCTGGTGAAAATATTTCCTTGCTTGGGGTTCTTTCATTCCCGCTACGCTTGTCTTACTCTGAGGCTCAGAAAATGTTGCGTTGTTAGAGGATCTCATCCCAATTGACAAGGGTAAAAATAAAAGGGTCTTACAATTTTATAAAGCAGTTCCCTTCGGCTAAATGTTCCATTACAACATATATCGTTTTCTTGGTAGCCATCACCTACACCAGGAATAATGCATCCACTTAAATCTCATACTGTTGACAAAAACATTAATAAATCGTGCAAAGGTCTTCTAACCTCAATTACACGCACCACATTCGGGTGTTTAACCATTCTCAGTATTGATATTTCTTGTTTAATCTGCATAATGGTGAACAGCAGAAAGTATCAGGTCTCAGAAAATAGCACTTTCTTGATGTTTTTACCATTGTTGCACTCACCTATGCATTAATGATCCTTACTCCGCGCATGAATATACCAAAATCAAGATCAAGATGCATATATATATATATATATAATGGTGAACAGCAGAAAGTATCAGGTCTCAGAAAATAGCACTTTCTTGATGTTTTTACCATTGTTGCACTCACCTATGCATTAATGATCCTTACTCCGCGCATGAATATACCAAAATCAAGATCAAGATGCATATATATATATATATATATATATATTTTTGTTAATAAAATGATGG